>JAPYKT020000001.1:25641666-26922500 GCA_028749325.2 Caryopteris x clandonensis
ACAATGGAGAGAGGGCAGCGGGGACAACGACGAGAGAGCAGCGAAATAGAGTGGTATGTATGGGAGGGCAGCGAAAGAGAGCGGTGTGGAGGGCAGCGGGCCAGCAAAGGCTCTGGCGCAGAGAAATTGAGATTGGCTGTATATTAGAATAGGGTAGAAATTAAAAATAATTGTTCTAAAATATTTAAAAAATATATATTCACATAAATTCGGTTCGGTTTCGCTGACCGATTGTTTTTTATGAAGATCGAACTGAACCAATATTTAATTCAATTTCAAATATTGTAACCGAACCATCCAAACATTTATAACCGATCCAAATCGAACTGAATCACTCGGTTCGATTCAATTTTTTGGTTTCATATCGGTTTTGCAACCCCAATCCCAACACCCCCTCTTCCCTCCCCCAAAACCTGACACACGCACACACATCACTTTCATTTTTTCCTTTTTAATCATTCGAATATTACTCTCTTCAATCATTTTTTTCTTTTCAATAATAATAATAATAATAATAATACAACTCACCATCAATGACATCAAAATCATCACATATCAATCATCTAATCATTAATCCCACAAATTCCAACAACTAATTTTAATAATTACCCAATCAACCAATCATTACATGCATCAATTCTTACAATAAAATAATATTAAAACAACCTACTAAACCTACTGATTTGATATTTACAATACACATCTATCCTATTACACCCCAATGCAAACACTACTTTTTTACTATTCAAATTGATTTTCACATCTTGAATGTCCACAGTTGGCTGGGTTACGGACACCTACATCCTACCACAAACACCCCTTCGCGAACAATTCTTTAATGATGCAAAATACTTCTCCCAATATCGTTAAACAAACATTTTTTTGGGTTCTAATTTTTAAAATATCTCTAAAGATCTTTTTAACTTATATTTAGATATTGCACCATAAAAATATAGTTCTACCAATTATTTCAAGTCTATGTTAGGTGGTTTTTTATTTACTTGAGTAACCTTCCAAAACACACAAACTAAACTTAACAAACATCGAGTGAATAGGAGGAATTCACTTGCAAATAATGGTGTTATCATTGTGAATTCCTCATAAATATATAGAGATTCAAAGCACCATTCAAACATTTTGTAAAGTAATCTAACTTTATGATAATGTGATATTTTTATTTTTATTTTTTGAAAGAAAAAAGAAAACAAATGCAATTAATGAATTATTGCATTAATCGATGTATGACTTTGAAAAAAAGATGTATGACTTTAAAAAAAAAAAAAAAAACAGATGTATGGATTGACAACAAATAGCTTTAAGTTATCCAGGATCAATAATATTCAAGGTGCAATCTAAGGGTGAGAATCTAAAGATTCGTAACTTGAAATCTTCAATAGATATACAATTTTAAAAAAGTATTAGGTGTTAGACATATGGTATATTAAGACCTAGCACCTATGAAATCTAAGTATGTGATTTTAAATTTAAATATTTTTATATGTTTCAAGATAATAAACTCCTATGAAAGAGAATCCAAAAAAATCACCATTAATTAAAGTGGTATCACAATCATGAATAGCTCAACTAATCATAAATTCAAATGTTCACATACCAAAAAATATGAATCATATTATCATCATAAAAAATCTAAAATATAACGAAAAGAAAAATAATACTTGATCATTAGTTCATATAAAGTATTAAAAAATTTCCACTAATGTTGTGTTCAGGTTTAATATATTTTTTTTAAAGTAAAAGAACATCGTTTCAATAAATGGAGATTTTTTAAATTGGGCACCCAAACCGCGTAGGTGGGAATTGATCGGAGTTGGGAGTGCAAACACCTAAGAGAGCTGCTTTTAAGAAAATTCAACAACTAGTTAAAAAGTTCTCCTAAGCACTAAGCATGCATAGATGGAATTTTCAGAACACTACAAATATCCATGACATCAACTATGATGGACATGAGCTTACACTTGCTTTCGAAGACAACTAATAAACTGAATACACTCCAAACACATTCATATTTTAAATGTTTTTTAAGTGCGGCTATATTATGAATTCATTCAATCCAAATGTGTTTGGAGTTACAACTAGTCTTATAATGAACTAAATAATAAACTAAACTATTTGTATCACATGGAATATGAAAGAAATCCACACACTAAATTGTCTGACCAAAATCGTTGATATTGTCCACTACCATATCTCATTGAAATTTCATACTTTCTTTCAATTTATCTCATCTACCATAATTTTGCAATTCGATTCTACTATCACATGCATTAGTCCACTCTCCATTCAACACGTGTTATAAATAATATGGTCAACCCTTTCAACCACAATCCCAATGCAACAAAATCTCTTGGACCCTGCAAGCATTACATCACTCTTTTCAGAGGTGGCTAATAAATTGGAAGCACTCGAAACATATTTTTGTTTTTATTTTTACCAAACATAAATTATATATCACATTTTTTTTTTCTTTTGAGAGAAACATATAAATTTCATTAATTACTTGAAAACATTCATTTTAGATTTTTTTCAACAAGAAATGTGGTTATATCTGATTCAATTCAAACATATTTAAAGTTACAACTAGTCTCATACTGAGTTAAGCAACATATTACATTATTCATGCATCTTGTGGAAAATGAAAAAACTCCTCACATTGAATTGTCTGGCTAAAATATTTGATATCGTTCTACTAAATCTGCATGACAAATTGCTACTTCCTTTCTGTTTGTCCCATCCGCCATAACTTTGCAATACGATTATACTATCACGTGCATTAGTTAACTCTTCATCGTAAAATATATTATAAATACTAATAAATTAAAAATACTCCAAAAACTTTCACGTTTTAAATATTCTTACCAAACATATATCATATAAATTACTTCTTTTTTTTGTTTTTTAATTTAGAGAAACATATGGATTTCATTAATTTCTTGGAAACATTCATCTTACATTTTTTTCAACAAGATGTGCAGCTATATCATGTACATTTTCAATCAAAAAGTGTTTGGAGTACCAACTAGCCTCATAGTAAGCTAAGCAACCACTATTTTTATATCATGAAATATAAAAGAACGCCTCACACTGAATTGTCTGACCAAAATTCTTGATATCGTTCACTACTATATGTGTATGGCAATTTGATACTTCATTTCCATTTATTGCATGAACTATAACTTTGCAATTCAATTCTATTATCACGTGCATTAGTCCACTCTCCAATATAACACGTACAAATAATATGACCAACCCTTCCAAAACAAACATAGTCCTAATGCACTAACATCTCTTGGACCCAGCAAGCAAACCCTTTTCAAAGACAACTAATAAACTGAAAACACTCAAAACACATTTATGTTTTAAATATTTTTATCAAACATAATATTATATATATATATATCACTTTTTTTAAGAAACATGTGAATTTCATGAATTACTTGAAAATATTCCTCTTACATTTTTTTTTCAACAAGAAGTGTGGCTATATTCGGTATTTCTTCAATAAAAAAGTGTTTGGAGTTGCAACTGGTCTTATAGTGAGTTTAACAATACACTACACTATTCGTATATCGTGCAGTATGAAAGAATCCCTCATAGTGAACTGTACGATCAAAATCCTTGGTATCGTTTATTACTATATTTGCATGGCAATTAATACTTCATTTTCATTTATCCCATTCACAACAACTTTAAAACTCGATTCTACCACCACGTGTATTAGTTCGCTCTTCATCGTAGCATGCACTGCAAATGCTACGGCCAACCCTTACAAAATAGCCGCCGTCCCATGCAGTAACTTAAACTTTCATGCAATATATCACGGTATACTCTACCACAAACCCGATCACAATGCTCCCAATCTTCAAAAGACAATAAGATTTCTTATTGTCCATAAAACCATGCTAATGCGCCAAACAAAACTACGAGGTCATCCGGTTAGTAAAATAGGAATGACCTGAAAAATACTTTGAAGCTTTAAATCTAATTGCAATGGTCTCATATCCATTATTTTATATTTTTCTTAAAAACATGCACATCTATCGACATACATGCTACTAAAATTAGGGGCAAATGCCCATTTCATTGCCCCAAATTATATTATAATAAATATTTACGTTGGAATTTTTTTAGAAGACGGGTTACTGAAAGGCGGTGGATAATAAATTTGGCAAAATCTACTATAAAAATAAATTCCCAAATTATTCTCTGATTTGATAGGTGGTACGCAGTGAAACTCCGAAGCCCCTATATTGAATTTGAAAGCAGGGAGAGACGAGCGCCGTTCCCATCAAATCAACCGTATAGATTTGCCCTAATTGCTTCAAAATCCACAACCACTGCGCACATAGAATCCAAACCCGCCCTCCGCCCTCCGCCCTCCGCCCTCCGCCCTTCTTGTAGGTATCGGTGTTCTCCTCGTACGCTGAACCACCAAAAAGGCGGGAATTTTTCAATTTGTTTGGAGTTTTTTATTTTTTTATTTTTTATTATATATATATATATATTCCTCACGTTCCGTCGCCATCACCCGTAAAAACTTCCTTTAGACTCTCTCTCAGCTCCATTTTTGAGCGGGAAACACAGAACTCGTATGCTTGTCTGGAAAACCTTTTCTATGGTGTTGTATTGATATTCAAGAAATAGTCTTGTTTTGTACTATGGACGTGAAGGAGGAGAGGGCTGAAGCTGAAATCTTCAAAGATCACGAAAATATCCGCGGAAGCGGGGTTGCAGAAGAGGAAGGGACGAAGCTTATTGTTCCTATTGCTGAAAGAGTGAACGTTTTGAAGAGGAACCGGCTGGAGAATAATTATGGCGAGAGCAAGAATCAAAGTAGTGAGGGAAGCGATAATATTTGCACAGAAAATGGGGAAACAGAGGGAAATAAGAATAGTCTGAGCAAAAGGGTGAAGGTAGAGGATGATGAGAGTAATGGTGATGGGCTAGAGAAGATAAAGGCTGGTCGGGGGAGTGTGGAATCAATTTTTGAGGAAGGATTGGTGAAGAAGGAAGAGGATGTTGAGATGAGAGATAATCAGGGTAATGATGGAGAGAGAAAAGACTCAAGAGATTTGGTTTGCGAGGAGGATGAGGATAGTTCTGGGCATGAATTGAAAGAATATGGCGTTTCTTATTCTTCTGAGACGGAGAATGCAGAACCTAGACAAGAGAGAGTGCTGGAAGGAGAAGATATTGGAGGCGAGCAAGAAGAGGGAAATAATTTGGACAATGACAACCACAAAGTTGGTGGACCAGAGAATGAAGAATGGAGACCCTCAAGGAGTAGAAAGTCAAGTATAAAGGCGAAGGAGATGATTGAGAAAGTGATTAAGGAGACAGAGGATACAGAAGATATAGACAAGGGGTTTTCAAGGAATGGGAAGGGAAGGGGTAGGAAAAAGAAGAATATTGATGGACAGAATAGACTTCAAGAAAAACCTGCAGACAAGGTGGATGAGAATGCTAGGCAAAGAAGGAGGAGGTCTCATAATAAAGCAATGGAGGAGGGTGAAGGAGAGGTGCTAAAGGTGAATGAAGACCGACGATATCCATCTAGAGGAAATAGGGAACCTCAGAATGTAAAGAAGCCACAAAATGGGACAAAGTCCAGAGGTAGACTGAAAAAGGATGATAATGTAAGCAGAATTTTAAATGCCATAAACTGACTTTTATTAGTAATCATTAGTGTGTTTAGAATTTTTTCTTGTAAATTATCAGATCAGTTCTACTTTGGAGCGGTAATTGCATGTGAATTTATTTTTGATGTTTACAGGGATTTCTTGAATCGAATATGTGTCACCAGTGTCAGAGAAATGATAAAGGATCAGTTGTCCGGTGCACCAAATGTAAGACAAAGCGGTACTGTGAATCCTGCATGAAAACATGGTATGCTAGTCTACACGAACATATATTTGGATCTTACTGGAAATATTTAAATTCTAATTTAGTATTGTGATTATTTTTCATTGCATTTTGTTACTGGTTTAATTTTACTACAGAATGGAATTTTGCACTTTTGTTTGCAGAAAAAGTATTTAGTTATTTATTTCTCTGTCCAAGTGTTTGTTAAGTAATTTCTGTGCCAAGTGTTTGTTTATTAAGTTCTGTGCATATCTAATTAAAATGTATTGTCTTTTTCGCATTATGTGATGATGGGTATCACACAATCATCTGTTTTTTGGCATACTTGTTATTTTCCATGTCATCTATAGAACACACAGATAGTCACCTGAACTCTACTTCCTTCTAATTTTGCCTCACAACTTTGCTATCAGTTGTATACCTGCATTTTGGAATTCTCACTTGCCTTTGTTCTTATGTTAGGTACCCTAAGGTGCCAAGGGAAGCTTTTGCAGAGGCTTGTCCTGTATGTAGAATGAACTGCAATTGCAAAGCATGTTTACGCATGGAAGTTCCGTTGAAAGTTTGTTTCTCTTTTCACTTTGTGTTCTGGCTGTGTCAGTATGTTTTAACTTTTTTCTTATGCATGAACTGCACTGTGTGCTCGTAGGCTCATAAGGAGGAGATTAATAAGAAGGCAGAAGTCAACATTAGTGAAGATCAAAAGAATGAGTACTCTAAATACATAATAAAAGCTCTTCTGCCATTTCTTGAGCAGATTAACAGTGAACAAGTGATGGAGAGGGAACTGGAGGCTAAGATTCAAGGTTTTACTTTGATCCCTTTTCTTTTGCGGACATGTATGCTCAAAGTTTATGTGGAATAGTAACATCTTTCCTGTAGTATCTTGGATGCTTGTGTTGTTTGTATATATAATCTATATATCTGAGTATCTTTGAAGGACTTGTGAGCTTTGTAAATTACTTGGATATGAGATACTTAAATTAGATGTTGTGATTTGTATAGGATGAAAAGCTTGGACGTGTGCTGGTTTGATCATTAGTTTCAAGTATATCTTTTAACATTTGATTGAGCTTTAGCAGGAGTATCAGTTTCAGGCGTGGAACCTGAGAAAGCAGCATGTGGTGTAAATGAGCGTATTTATTGGTAGGTTTTGAGGGGAATCTGCATTTTGGTATTATTTTCTGTTATTTCAGACTAGTTACTTTTGTACTTGATGATGCAGTGACTGCTGTCGAACTTCTATTGCGGATTATCACAGAAGCTGCCCTCGGTGTTGCTATGATCTCTGCCTTATTTGTTGTCGAGAACTTAGGGATGGCCATTTGCAAGGGGGTGTAAGAGAAATGAAATTTAAATATGTTGACTATGGATCCGGATATCTGCATGGTGAGGTGAAGAAGATGACGAAGAAGAAAGATTCTAAGAAATTTGAGGATCACTACTCAGAAGATTATGTGTGTTCTCAATCGGAATGGAAATCAATGGAAAATGGTGCCATTAGATGTCCACCGAAAGATAAGGGTGGTTGTGGTGAAGCAATTCTAGAATTGAAGCGCTTGTTACCAGCTGAACATGTTTCAAAATTGCTTTTAGAAGCGAAAGAAATTTTTGACAGGCATGAACTTCAATGTGTGCCTGAATGTTTTGAGGAAAGCTGTTCCTGTTCCAAGTTCTTGGGTCATGATGATATCTTGAGCGAAAAGTCACGTAAAGCAGCATCTCGAGAAGATTCTAATGACAACTCCTTATACTGCCCATCAGCTGTAGAAATTGAGCATGGCGATCTAAAGCATTTTCAACGACACTGGTCGAAGGGTGAGCCTGTAATAGTAACTAATGTGCTTGAAACTACCCTAGGCTTGAGCTGGGAGCCTATGGTTATGTGGCGTGCGGTCCGTCAGATAAAAAACCTTGAACATGTTCAACTTCTTGATGTGGCTGCGATAAATTGCCTGGACTGGTGTGAGGTATGTTATGTTTGTTCTTGCAAGTTGAACTTTTGAAATCATGTGTACTGACCTTTGAATTTGGTGCAGTGTTTGATCTGTAAACTATTATGTCAGTTGACCATTGTCTTCCTATTTAATTGGTTTGCTGGCCTATTTGTTACAAAAATATCTTCCTTGGTTTGGGTGGAATTAAATTTTAACATGCTAATGTATTTGCTAAATGATCCTACCTATTTTTCATGATGGGGGTTTGATATTCATCAGAGTTACTATGCTGAATGACACTCGAGTTTAATTTTGTTATGTGTTATTGGTATCTTATCATGAAGCTTATTTTGTTCTTTCTTCTTTGTTACAGACAGATGTGAATGTTCATCATTTTTTTAAAGGGTATTCTGATGGCCAATTCGACAAGAATGGGTGGCCTCTAATACTGAAATTGAAAGACTGGCCCCCATCCTCTTTATTCGAGAAGCAATTGCCCCGCCATGACGTTGAGTTTATTAGCAGCTTACCTTTTAAAGAGTATACTCATCCTCAAAGTGGATACTTAAACCTTGCAGTTAAGCTTCCTGAAAAGTCTTTGAAACCTGATATGGGGCCAAAAACCTATATAGCTTATGGATTTCATGAGGAGCTAGGGCGTGGAGATTCTGTAACTAAGCTTCATTGTGATATGTCTGATGCGGTATATGCTCTGGTTTTGAAATTCAGCTCTTTCCCTGCTATATTTAATCTGGTTTCAGGCTTTTGTAGGCTATTCATTATGTTTACATGATTTATGATATCTTGATATTGACAATAATAAAATATTTCATGTATTTCCTAGCCTTTTTGTTAGTTAGTCTTTGTACTTTGTAAATTCTGTGTCTTTGGTACGTGATTGATTAAAATACATGAACTAGGTGTTATAAATTGTTTATTATTGGAGGTTTCAATGAGAAATCTTGCTCCAAATTATTTAATTAGTATTGGAGAAGTGCACTGTCAATGTCACATTATGTTCTAGATATTGACACTGGATGTTATGCCTGATTCATATTGTACTCAATTTTGGTTTTACATCTTTGCTCACTCTAGTTTCAACGTCATTAGGTAAATGTTTTGACACATGTTCAAGCAGTTAACCTCGACCCTGAGAACCTAAAAGAGATTCAAGATTTAAGACAGAAGCATGCTGCCCAAGATCAACGAGAGATTTCTGGAGTTCAAATGGCAAGTGGGGAGAAAGAAGCGAAAGCCTCTGGGCTTGCCAATAGGAACATGTCAGACGTGGATGGTGAGCAAGATGTCTCAAACATTGTTCAAAATGTCACAAGAGAGGGTAAAAAGACAAATTCTGAAGTTGTGAATGTCGACAATGAGCGAAAGGAAGGTGAAAGGAAAGACATATGTGAAGAGAGAGAATTGTTGACATTGGATCCTCATGCTGTAGGACAAATTCACAAGGATGCAAGTGATCAGATGCATCTTTCTGAAGAAGGTGTTGGTTACAATATATCTAGTGGTACTCCAGATGATGCTGAGTGTGGAGCTCTTTGGGACATCTTTAGACAACAAGATGTTCCTAAATTGGAGGAGTATCTCAAAAGGCACTTCAAAGAATTCAGGCATATCCATGGTAATCTGCTGCCAGAGGTAAAAGAATCTCAAAATCCTATTTTTTCTTTTTCTTTTTGGGTTATATAATTCTAGTCGATGCTAATAATTATATTCTGTTCCTGCCTGCTAATTTATGTGCTTTCCTGAGAAGTTTGATAGTCCAGATTATATTTGGGTAGGCAGCACCATCTATTGGTGTTTGATTAGTTGAGAGTCTAGTTTTTATGAACTATTATTTTATGCAAACAAAAGAAGTTAATAGTGAAAGATGATTCGATTGATGCCTTTGGTTCTCCTTATTTTCATGAAACAATGATTGTAGCACCTTTTGATTGTATTTGAGACAAATACTTAGTCCTATAACGAGATGCTTCTTTTGGTTTCCTTCACAGTCCTAAATTATAACATAATTTGTTATTGCTCCTTTTATTTCTCCCCCCCCCCCAAAAAAAAAGAACAAGAAAAAAGTTTTCTGGAAGTCGGTACTTTTAGAATCCAAGAAAGGGAGTGAGAATATTAAATCAAACTTACGGTGTGAGATCATTTGTCCTTTTGGATGAAGCGAATCAATTCTAGTGATTTCCCCCTACTTGAACTTTGTTGGGTCTTCATATAATTATTTAATTTGTTTGGCAATACTGCTAGTAGATTATTTTCTGAGTGCATACGGCCACTTCAATGTGTAATGAAACTTTCATGAATTCAGCTAGTTATTGACTTGAGGCAATAAGGCTAAGCAATTGGATGCTATCACGTGGCTAGTGCTACTAATGCCACTTTGATGGTAGGATCATCTTTAATAGTTGAACAATAGATATTGGTTACTTTATTCGGGAAGGCAAAAAGTATTTTTCATAACATGAATTCTGCTACCATAATCACTTGGATGTTGTATGCCTGTGATAACCTTTACTGTGATTATCTCTTTCTTTCAGGTCATTCATCCAATTCATGACCAAACTATTTACTTGACTGCAGAGCACAAAAATAGACTTAAGAAGGAATATGGTTTGGTTCCTCTTCCTTACCTTTCCCTGTGCACTAATTTAATGAAGGGGTTTTCCTCATTCTGTTTTGTTTTGTTGGTGTTTTTTTGACAGGTATTGAACCATGGACATTTGTACAGAGATTAGGGGATGCTGTCTTTATACCAGCAGGGTGCCCTCATCAAGTTCGAAACTTAAAGGTATTGTGGTTAGTTTGGTATATCCTTTCCTCTTCAATTTCAGTTTGCTATGGTAGCAAAGAAGCCATGAAATATTATGTGACCTTTTACTTTTATCAAGTTTGTGCTCTTTTGAAGTAAATAAGTACTTGCTGTCAAACTTGTCTCAGCAAATTAAATTTTCATACGCTTCATTCATGATAAGATCAACTTTTATGTATATCAGCACCTTAGATCAGTGTTTTTAAACCTGGATGGTTGGCAGGTGATGGAATTGATTAGTTATGGGGTCATTGGGTCACTAGTTCAATAGGGTAGGTTGATTTAAAAAACTAGTTAATTTGGATTATGATATATATATATATATGTATGTATGTCTGTATGTATTTGGGGGTGTGGGTGTAAATTATTTTCACAAACAGGTCTTGTAGCCTAGTGTTTTTTACTATAATGTTCTCTGAACTATCACAGTATCACTAGTCAATATATCTTTTCCTCAGCCTGTTTTGTACATATTGTTTTGCTACTAGACTTATGGAATTAAGGAATCTCTAAAAACTCTGATTTTCTTCTCTTTGGTCGCATCTTTTCCCATTTTATACTGTAGTCTGTGGTTTCTAATTTTGATTTGCTCTCCCTGTAGCCATTCTGCTACCATACTCAGTGATTAACTCAATCTCGATTGTTACAAATCCACTAACACGTCATCTTCCTTCTCTCCTAGATTCACTCCCTTTATCTCCAAAACAACCCACCACACCCCCTACCACCAGTCTGAACCAAAGTTGAAGGAAGAAAAATAGGAAACAACCACAGCATTTTTTTGTTGATTCTCCTTGATTTTGACTGATTTGCGAAGGGCAGGCATCAAACTTCTCTGTTTGGTAGCTGATGGCCTAATATCCTATTGTAGACTTTATTGACCAGACTAGCTGTGTCAGATTCGGCTGTAAAAACATTGATTTTGGTTTGGCAGATGCTCTTGATTCTAGTTTCTTCTAGTTATAGTTTGAGCTCAGAAATACTGTCATGGTTGAGCGGGCTGTGTTTTGTAGACTGGCAATGTGGTGGCAAATAAAGATTGAGAAATATGAGACCCCAGTTTAACTCCAGTGTGAGGTGAAACTCATCATTTTTAGCTCTTTATTTTCTTACATCAGTTGCTTCCCTTAATCTCATAAAAACATTTCGATTATTTGCTGCATTCTAGTAATGGTTTTGAGTACATCTTATGCTGTGTACCTATGTGGATATGGTCATTTGAGATGTATGGTGCAAGGGTTTATTTTGGTTAATTTTTGTTTTTAGATTTTTAATATCAGAATTTTCCTAAAATGAAATCTATATTCTTGTGCAGTCATGCATTAAAGTCGCACTTGATTTTGTCTCTCCCGAGAATGTTCCCTCATGCTTCCAGCTGACTAAAGAATTTCGCTTGCTGCCCCTGAATCACAGGGCTAAGGAAGACAAGCTAGAGGTTTGATTCTACTTTAATTTTCTTTTGTTGACCTGCGCCACCTGATTTAGTTTTCCCAGTTTAGCATGTCATGGTATGTATGCCAACTAAAGTTTTGATGCAGTGTTTTTTATTGTCATTGGAAAAATTTATGCTCTTGGTAAATTTATTTTGTAAGCATGATGTAAATATAGTTGGTGTTCTCAGTCCTGTGTACTTCAGCTCACCAGTGAAATCTGGGCTCCTTCATTCATCTTCCCTACTCTTTGAATTTAAAAATACTTTTTCATCTAATGAATTTCAAATTTGATACTTTCTGTCAGGTGAAGAAAATGCTAATTCATGCAATGACTGAAGCTGTGAAAGATGTCCAGACACTCGGTCAACACACTAATAGAACTTGTAATAATTCTTTCTTGACCATATTTATTGCTTCATATTTTTCAATAGCATAAGTTTTTGGCTGTGGTATGCAGTCATATTCCTGGTACTGCTCTGTGTACTCCTTGGTCATTTATCTTTTATTTTTGTGGTTGTAGTTTAACCCAATCACTAGTTTAAGTTAGAAGTGGTTATGTTCGAAATTTTCATCGCGATTTGAACTATATGTATTCTCTCTCGATGTTTTGATTCCATGTTCTTGATTTTGTAACATAGAAATTCTGTAAAGCATATATCTTGGTAAATTCACTTTTAAGCATGTGAACATACCTCAGCCATTAGGCTTATTAGGTTATCAGATAAAGCTATGTTTTTCTATTTCTTCTCATTACTCGTTAAATTTTAATTTAAGTTTTTGCCCAATGACTTCTGAAGGCTTACTTTTTTTCAGGTGAAGAAAGTGTTAGTTCATGTAATGGGGAAACTGGGAATGATGTCTAGGAGACTGTCAGCACCCAATGAAACTTGTAATGTTTCAGTCTTTACTGTATTTATTATTTCATATTTTCAAATTGAATAATTACTTGCTCTGAATAAGAAGTAGAATCCATGCAAAATACTTTGTGGTTATTTGTCTTTTGTCTTCCTTTTGTAGTTTAATCCAATCACTATAGAATAATTTTAAGTTAGAAGTTATTCTGTTCAATACTTTCACAAAAGTTTGAACTGTATTGCCTCTAATATGATTTTTGTGTTGTTGATTTTAGGTGGCTAAATTTTGGACGCTCTTAGTTAGGTTGGGTATGCGTTTTCATCATCCTTGGTGAACCTTTTGTGGTGTGGAGGAAGAGCCCTTTTCAACTCAGTTCAGCTTATATATGCTACAATTTAAACATCTTTTTGATGTGGATGTTGATTCACATTTTCCGTTCGGTGTTAAATTTCCATTCTGATTTTGTTTTTTTGGCTATGTACTCTGCTACAGTATACATTTTGGAGTATTATTCAATTTGGTGGTTAGTATTGGCTTAAACTTCTTTTGCTCCTCGACCCCAATCATTCTTGTGAATCTGTGTTTTGTTTTAATTACTTTGTGAATACATAATAGGGTTTTTGCAGGGATCACTGTTCATCAATATCGTGTTACCTTTTGTTTTCCTTTTTTCCTTACCTTCCAACTATTTTGACTGATTTTTTTTTATTCTTTCAACTTTTAATCAGCTAAAGAATCGATTTCCATATATACATATGCAGCTTTGCAAATTAAAGATTCAGCTTTTAATCTTTATAAACAAAGATTCACCTTTTCTACATACATGCTCAATATGTTTTATATCATATGCAACAAGTATCTTTTGGTTTTTTACAAATTTATTTAGCAAAATTTACGGTTCAATCTTCAAATTGCAAACCTTTTACTTGTATTTCAGAGTTTGAGATATATTAAATATGGTAATAAACGACAATTTAGATAAATTTTTTAAAAAATACATATTTACACATTATTGATTATAAGTGCAATTAATTAAAACGGAAACATATTACCTCTTTTTGTCATGAAAAATTCAAATCAGGCTATTAGTTTCGTGGATAAACGCAAACCAAATAAAGATGGACAGCCCAAAAAGTGTTAGATGGATAGATCTCAGTTGAATGATAACAAAGGCACAGAAGTGAGCAACACAGTGTTTGAAGATAAGTTAAGTTTATTGATACGGTTGCAGTGCATTTGCCCACCACCAATAACTGCTTTTTCAAAATAATTAGTGGGTTGCTTACTATTAGCGTTGGGCCCCACATTAAAAAAAATAAAAATCAGTTAGTTTAAGTTACGGTTGAATAAATTAAAAGAAAATATTAATCTCATAATTTTAATTAAGCTGGGATAATTAATTATACAAAATATATAAATAAAATCATATTTTTCGTAAACTGCTAACAGCCCCTCTTGTTATTTATTTATTTACAGCTCCACTCACAATATTCAACTCTCAAATCCTCTCTCTCATCTCGAACTCTGAAAGATTCTTTATCCGAATTTTTCTACGAGCGCCACACGGTTGCGCCACCAATTCATGTGAATAGCCTACTCTGTTGTGGAGGGACTGACATCAAGAATTCAAGAAAACAACGGTGCCATTGCCAAGTAAGCATTTAATTCTGAATGTATTTCAGATGAAGATAATGAAGTGAAAGTCTTCTTTTGCAGGCAAATAAATATATATATATATTGAAATATCTACATAACAGACGGGTGAATTCCTTCTCACTATTTGTGGTAAGTGTAAGTGAAGTTATTTTCAATTCAATTGAATGGGTAAATGTATATATATCTTTCTTTGTATGACGGTTCCTCAAATGTTGTATTTACAGTTTTTGATTTTTTTCCCATGATAATTATGATAAGTCAAAAGATATTGGGATAGATTGGTTATTTTACTGTGAGTTAGTGCCTATTTCAGATTTTATGATTTTTATATTAATCAATTATTTCATGATATTTATAAGAAATCAAGATAGTGTTATATTTTCTGTTACTTATTTTTAAGTTAGTGGATGTGAGACATTCAAAGAAGACGTTGGTATAAGGTGAAATTTTCAAAATCTTATTTACTGGAATAAAGTCATTTGGTTGGTTTTATAAGTATGGAAGGCGGCCTTGTTGAAACCCAAATAAAGCAAGTTGAAATGGACTCTAGAATGAAAAACCCCCAGCCTATTTCTCAGCATTTCTTTTATGTGTCCTTGTATCTTGAGAAATATATGAGGGTCAATCAGATTTATTCATTTGGATGGAAGGCTTTGATGGTAGGAAATTTAAAAGTTATCACTTCTCGAACTTGGTTAGAAAGAAATGTTATGTTTTGTAACTCTGTTGTACGCTGTTGCTAGGGATTTCAAATCCTTATTTTCTTATTTATTCTAATAATATTTCTTTATTTCCTATAAAAAAAATGAATACAGTCCATTGATGGTTAAACCTGTATCCTACTCTCTAACATTGAATTTCATGGGGTTAAACCTGTATCATACTCTATGACGTTGAATGAAATGATAGGTAGCTTTCTCATCTGAAAATCAAATAGCAAAAGCCTCATGACGATATTGATATCAGGGGGTATAGGTATTTCTTTTCATGCAAATGAACATGCATTGACTCCACTTCTCTCTTACTAAATTGATGCGTTTGTGTATTTGAGTCTCCATGTCTCTGTATCGCTGTATGCATTGTGTGAGAATTTTGGATTCAATTTGTGTAGAATATCTTTGTTTATTTGTGTTGCTATTTGATTACTTAAGGTGGTAGATTAAGTAATTGGATTTGAAATGACATAGTACAGATGATGTACGGGAACATTGCTCTTGGTGATGATGAATTCAATATGGGGTGGTTGGTTTTTTAGTGAGAAGAAATTGGTGTCTATGCATAGGGTATGTGATATTGAAGGGAATGGGTGGTCAAAGAATATCGATACAGGATGGGGAGTAGCTAGTAAGAAATTACTAGTGGTGGGTTATTAACTTTGAAAGTGAAGGAGATGACAAAAATTATCCAGCATCTTAAACCAACGCATGTACTAATTGGTTTATATATCTCTGAATATTGAAAGCATAAAAATATTATCAGTTTCTCTACCATCAGTGAACCAAATGATTCCTCATTTTGAGGATAAATCTCTGTGTCGAGGGACCTGCTCTATTGGATTTTTGAGCTCTTTGTCTGTCACTGGAACATATTCAAGTTGAAGTGTGACTTCTTTGAAACATATGGATTTAAAATATGATGTGTCCTTTTTTGGTCTGAGAGTGGTTAGATAAAAAGTATAAGTTTACGGCATATGTATGCTTCTCTTTTATTCCCATCAATATGTAGTACAATAATATAATGGAACATTACCCTGAAACATCTCAAGTTTTATTCTACGATGCCAGGATCATAAAGCCAAGTAGCACAATATTTTTAAAGATGGAGAACGATACTTCCCCTTGGGTTCCATTAATTGAGGAGTTCACATTTTCTGCCAACTTAGCCCCCTTCAACAGTTGCCATGCTTCTACAATTGTGGAGGTTTGTACATGATTTTTATTTTTGTCCTAGCCTTGATATCAGCTAAATTTATTCAATTATATTCGGCATTCTTGTAGGTTGACAAAAATCATTTTTTGGTTGCTTATTTTGGTGGTACATCAGAGGGAGCACCTGATGTGAAAATTTGGACACAGACTTACAAGGTGATCCATGTATTCAATGACCCTATCCTTTTCCATGATTAATGTACACATTTTGAGAAGTAATATCTATTTTCTGTTGTTTACGTGAATATATTGTCCAGAGTTGTTGAGAAACATATAATCGAAAAAGTTCTCTTTTTCTAAAATGTGCATCCACATATATAAAAGATCTCTGAACCCATTCCTTTTTAGCCTAAAGTCTTTACTTTTACTGGACTTGCATCAATATTCCATTCTATCCTAAAAAATTATCAAATTTCGGTCTTGGTCTTTCTCTCCTACCGACGTTGTGACCAACAAATGTATTCTTACAACATGATACAACTGGCAGGATCATTGTTGGCACTCTCCTATTGCTGTCGATGAACAACCTGATGTTCCTATGTGGAATCCTGTGTTGCATAAACACCCTTCCAATGTGTTGCTACTATTCTATAAAATTGGTCAAGAGGTTCAAAAGTAATTCTTCATCTCCATCTTTTATTTCTTTCATTTTTCAAACCTTGCCCAACAATTGTGACTGAGAATGTTTTCATTACCAGTAAACAATAACTTGTTCAAGTTTCTTAGATTTTAAAGGTAATGAGATGGAAACATATCCTCTTTTACTTCTCATATGATGCAACTTTCACCAAAGTGTTTTAGTAATAATTGGATTTGGACAAAAAGTTAGATTGTACCATGTATTTGTGAGTGGAACTAGAAGCCAGTTGCGCAAGTGCCATTGTCATGAAGCTAAAATTTGTAAAAAAAATATTTCAAATAGAAGTACCAATACCCAAACAGAAAATTCATTCTTTTAAAAATCATCCTTTCTTTGCCTGCTAATTTAGATGGAGTGGATGTATGAAACAATCTTATGATGGTGGGGTCACTTGGTCAGAGAGAAAACAGCTTCCTCCCGGCATATTGGGACCGATTAAAAATAAGGTACATTTAAATTCACTTACAATCATGTCTATTAATGCAATAAGATTTATAAATTCTTTTGGTGACAATTAATTTCTATTTGTAGCCCATCCTACTAGACAATGGGGACTTGCTCTGTGGATCTTCTGTTGAGAGTTGGAACTCTTGGGGTGCTTGGATGGAGGTCCTGATAAGAATTCCACCTCATCCTATTTCCTTTTTTAAATTTTTTTTTATTAAATTATTTAGTGGTTGGCCAACACTTTCACTTAAATCTGTAAAACAGGTAACTGCAGACTTGGGTAGATCATGGAGAAAATACGGGCCGATATACATTCAGAACGAAACTCTCAGTGTCATTCAACCTGTTCCGTATAAGACTGCTAAAGGAAACTTGCGTGTCCTATTGAGATCCTTCGATGGAATAAACAAAATTTGCATGTCGGAGTCGTCTGATGGTGGTCACACCTGGGATTACGCGAGGCCAACCGAACTTCCAAATCCAAATTCAGGTTGTGAACCAAATCCAACTTTCATAAACCAGAAAATGTTATTTTGCTTCCCAACTAAAATTGCATCATTACCCTTCAAGAGTTCAAGCTCTTTTTTCTAAAATCATGTAGCTGAGGTTCATCTTTTTTCTTCGTTTTCTTTACCTGTCACGTATAATCATTTTTGTGAATAGGAATTGATGGAGTGAAGCTGACTGATGGCCGTCTTGTCCTTGCTTACAATACAATCTCCCGTGGTGTGCTCAAAGTTGCAGTTTCCTCAGACGATGGTGACTCATGGTGCGATGTTGCCACATTAGAGGAGACTCTGGGGATGGAGTTCTCTTATCCTGCTATCATTCAAGACAGTGATGGATTGGTTCACATCACTTATACATATAATCGAACACGGATTAAAGTAATTACATCTTTCTTTGACCAATCTATGATAAGTAGATTTGTCCCACTTTTAACATGTTATTTCTTTCTCATCATGCCGACACTATTTGCATAAACTAATCTTTATCTGGTTACTTACCTTTCAGCATGTTGTCTTCAAACCAAGCGACTGAAGGAGTTTGTTGGTAGAAGCATTTTGGCATAAAGAGTATCACAATCCATATTAGTAGTTTTAAGCGTCAACGAAAGGTGCTTTGTTCTGGCAACGTATGTCAATGTGCTTAGCATGTGAGAAATGTACTTTACAACGTGTGTCAATGTGCTTAGCACGAGAATGTTGGAGATGGTATGAAAATGTGATGAACATGTGCTTAGTGGGAATTTTGACTTTTCTTTCGAGACTTTTTAGCAAAAACTGGACCGTTAATTGGTTAACGGCGGTTCTATGCAGCACATATCAGTGTCCAAGTCGTGTAATTTGTACTGAATAAGTACACGATGTTTGGATCCAAATGCAAACCAATGCTTATGTTAGTGAACTTCGCCTGTGCTCTTTTTGGTAGGGTGAATTCATAGTTAGGCTTCACCTTTGTAAATGAAGCTGGGCTGGTCTTTTTTTTTTTTTTTGACCCTAACCCTAGATTTTTGATATGGTTGTCTGATTCTTGCATTTATTTCATGAATATTTTTTTTTAACTTGTTTGAATTTGAATGCTTAATGTTCTTCAATATATTGAATGCTGATTTGTTGAAATAGAATGCGATTTTTGCTGATATTGAATGGTTCTTGTCTATGAAAATATATTGTTTTCCTTAAATAGGATGTTTTGTGAAGTTTTATTTTTATTTTTGGTTTGGGTGCCTTGCCTCACATAGGGACGTTAAATAAGTTGGTCCTGCGGTTTTGAGCTGGTTCTAATGGATATTAGGCTAGTTCTAATTGGGTTTGGGTTAAATAGACTATTTTAAATGGATTAACCATATTATGAAGCTAACTCTGATCTTATCATATTCGACTTAAATGAATTATTGTGAGGCTATGAGTTAGAATAGTCAACTCACATATTTAAATTTTAAACATAATTTTCAAATCATAATGGACTTAAGTTTCATAATTAAAGTGCATAAATTATAATCTTTATATAATTACAATAAAATTTAAAGACTCAAATCTTTAAATGATGGGATATTACTATGTAACCACTTAATGCGCTAAAAATACAAATTCTTAATTTTTTTATTTTTTTTTGTTGTTGCTTGCAGTTTTAAGGACTCAACTTTTAGTATTACATTTAAACTTAATTTAAATGATGGTATTTAAGATATCTTGGTAATAAAAATTAAATTTTAATTAAAATATTTAATTTCATTGTTTAAAATTCAAACTCTAGTCCTATATTTTTGGGCTAATCGAGCCAGCCTATTGAGAGGCGACCTATTAGCATCTCAGTGTTCTCAGGCGCAAACAGCTTCGTTGCCTTTGGGCGCCCTACCATCTCTTCAAATCACTGATTGCATAATAACTTATCTTAGATTGATGTTTTGTTTCGGACCAGTCCTTTTTTGTTCATGTACTTCTACCGTAGTGTGAGATGACAATAACTCATGTTGGAAATGATGGGTATGTTATTAGAATAAATGCGAGGGAGGCAAGGTTTATTAGGCCATTCCATTTGTTGCAACTCTTTAATTTATTAGTTACTTTTACCTGTCTTGTTCGTAAATTGTATGTATTGCATTGGTTGGAATCCTACTTTTGGAAGGTACATCCTGTGAAGAAAGCTCAAGTTACTTCATAGTGTGATAAGTATTACTTCTGCAAATATATTATATTTCTCCGCAAAAGTATTACATTTTGTCAATTTTTTTTTTTAAATTCTTTTTGGCAAAATTATTCATTATTTTTTTGTAAAAGTCGTACTTTTTGAGCTAAAATATTATTTATTTATTATAATTAGTTACCTTCAAAAGGATTAGTTTTGAATCCAAAAATATTGAACCCTTGTGAAAGAGGACAGAAAAAATTGGAGTCCCATATATAATTTTGCACGTATTACCGAAATGTAGTTCCAGATTCATTATCAAATTAGAAAGAAATATGTATTATTTGAAATGCTAAATTGGTACGAAAGACACATTTCTTGCAACGGCAAATCTTCGTGCATTACTCACTAGACATATACGGGTAAATGAACATATGGCACTCAACAGAGAATCTCGTATGATTTTTTATTAGATGATGTTGATGACGACAAGCAAGAGAGACATGGTACAGAAAAGAAGTTGACCAAGTGAAGAACCAAACATTTTGTGCTATCTATGATTCATGAGGAAGGCATGTTGTAGAATGAGCTCACCATTGGATGGATCAAAGAACGCTTCCATTTCTGTCGACGACAATTCACCATGTCCTACCTCTACTGGCTCATGCAGAAGCTTCACAGCCTGTTTCCAGTGTCTCTTATCTGAAACATTTAGATAAACCTAGCAATTGAATCAAGAATGGAAACAGCATGGTGTGGATAGATCCGAAACAATATTTTTGAAGAAAATACAATGAGTGCGGATATCAAATGATTCCTCTAAACAATACGGACCTGGTCCTGTTGACAAAATGGTACTGCCCTCTGTATCCATGACCCAATCAATCCAAAGTACAAATCCATGGCACATCCCAGATTCTTTGAATTGAACCTATAAACGAAATTGGTGAGATGCAGCTTCTAAAGACAATAATAAATTCCAAGTGTTGCAAAGGAGATCTCTACCTGAGCTTTTCCAGAGCAAGGCCTCATCGGTTTTGAGAAATCAAACTCCAAGACTGTGGCCATTTCAGTAAGAATCTGGGAAAAAAATATACAATTCCATAAATAAAAAATTAAGAAGTTACCCATGAGGTTTAGCCTCGTTACAAAAAAAACCCGTGAAATTTTGTTTCCTTGAAAATTGTACCAATTCAGGGGGTAATAGTAAATAAAGTACAAATCTCAAGGAGCTGCTTGTAATACACTAAGGGGAGAACTAGTATGAAAAGAAAAAAGAAAAACAAACTTCATCACATGACTACCTTAGTCTCCCCACACTGCCAAATAAAGAAGGGCAGAAAAGGACTATCTTCTGTGACAGGTAAACCTCCACATGCACCCAATGTGGTGTTGACGATTGAATGATCAAATCCTTCGATTTCTTGCAGGCAACAACGGCTTTGCCATAGGTCCTACAGAATAATGTGGAGCGATATGATATCTCCTGATTTGACTCTAGTGCAGAAATCATTCAAGGAAATCACATTTATTTCCAACTTACAGGGAGGTACACTGCACAAACTTTCAACAATCCTCGACAAGGCATTATTTGCACATCTTTTGATAGAATGGAATCAAGCAAAGTTCTTTCCTTCCTATAAAAGGTCAAGACAAGAATGGTGAGTCATTAAGTTCTTGAATGTCTACAGTGGGGACATCCAAGAAGAAACAATAAATTGCATTATTTCTTTTTCATCAGAGCAGATCAGCAAACAAAATGAATTTCAAAGTCTGGGTGCAAATAAGAGGGTTAAATGCTAGTCTTTGAGAATCACTAGCATGAGCACAATAAGTTCTAATACTTCTGCTTTTAGAAAATCAAAACAGAAACAAGAAAATGTTTCGGAAAAAGTAACCGATAAAGGGAATTATTGGAGGAATAAACGAACAACAAAACATTTTTTTGCAACAGCAGATCAAAGAAAGGTTTTGTTGTTCGTTTATTTCTCCTATACCCTTGCAAAAAAAAATATTCATATGTCACACAAAGCCAAGTAATTTATTAAAATAAAGTTCAATGGATCACTATCTTAACACTGCTAGTTTAATAACCATAAATATTACCAATTAAAATCAGAGATAACACCTACCAAAATCGTAGATTTTGCCACGGAAGCACACTGTCATTCCCGTAATAGAATGGCTCCACTACAAATAAGTTAATCTGGAGAACAAATGTGCCGTTAGAATGTATAAGATAAATATCTGCAGTATTACATTAAGAAAAGACACTGTTGATAGCATAATTAGCTGAAGCAATTAATCATTCTTAGCCCGAGAACAAATTAAGTGTAGGATCTAAATATCAACTTGATTTTACCTTTCTCTGATGCGAGTCTTGTAAATTCAATAGCAGGTCCTTCTTCTTTAGAAATTTTATTCGATCCATGGTGTAGTTATTAGCAGCAGAAACTGTTTCAAGATATTGCGCACCCTTCTTTCCAAGTCCGGGAAACAATGGCATTACATGTGCTGTCTTGGAAAGACATGCGACAGCAATAGCCAAGAAAATGCTATCATCTGCAACTAAACATAAGGGGCATGCACTCTGGCACAACTGACAATGAAAGAAACAAAAATCAAAACCAAATTAGATAATACATGAGGTACGAAAAGATAAGAGAATAACAAAGCAGCTGATACAAACTAAAAAGGTCTAAAAAATTGGTTGCCCCATCGAGGTTGCATTGAAATGAATGTACTTTGAAATGAAAGGATTTCAAATACATCCAAGTTGTAGTGGGTCTCAAACCTTGAAATTTAGTGCAAAATGAAATTGATGAATTTCAAATTCATGCCATTATGGGTTTGAAATCCAATCTCTGATCCTTCAATCCAAATGAAGCCCAAGGATAAATACTTAAAAAGTATACTGGCCAAAAAACTAGGACAGAATTTTAAACCATTTCAAAATAAACTTGAAATGATACCATATGGGCAGAAATGCTAGAAATGGATAGGTTGCACTTAGTAGCATGCCAGAAATGCTAGAGTTTACAGATTGTTGAGATAAAATGACAAGATCATAGAGCATATCAGAACTCGTAAAACAAACATCAACAATCACATAAATGCTATGACTTGCTACCACTGCAAATAGATGTGAATGCCCCGTTCTACATAACATATGCAAGAGCTAAAGGAGTAGGGGTTTTTAAGGAAATGAAGCAACTAAGTTAGCTGATATACATGCAAAGTCATATATATAGGTATATGCCTACATCATAAATGTGAGAAAAACATACGAATACAGAAACTAAGGAGAATACATATGCATATATATATATATATGTATATCCACCTAATCACTTTGGTTGAAGAACTTGTTTTCCAACACATTGTATTTATCATCACAAAGAATTGCTTCAACTAGCAACAGTTTCCATGCCAATGAATTGCCCCAAACTAAAAAAACATGTATCGCCCACAAATGAGTCATTGAGAATAAATGGAAGAAAAACAGAGAACAGATCAAAACTAAAAGTTAGAAACAACTGAATTTTCATGTGAAATAACCTTCAACATGCTAAGCTATATATTTGCATTTTGGCCTTGGACTTGTGAAAGGATTGTCTTAAATAATTATGCTCCACCAAACAATGAAATAATCTTACAGCTTTATCAATGGCGCTGAGCATCAAAGATCTCCAACCACTATCTCCGTATAAAGCATTTCTTTCTGGTGATAGAACAATCTGACAATCCTGAGTACAGAAGTCAAGCTGTGCAACCTCTTTCTTGCCAACAGAAGTCTTGAATTGATATGAGATGCTCGTTTCAGTATGAACAGCATTTAACTGGACCTCTTCATCTTTAAACACAGGCAGGCCTGAGCTTGCGGTTAACCAAACAACTTGCTTCCAATGATCACACCAATTCCCAGACCCTATTGAAGCACAATATACATGAATCAGTTCACAGCAGATTACTTCATTGCATAAACCCTTAAGTCACTAAATAAAAGGCTTAACAACAAGAAGAAGAATCTCATCTACATTAGAAACTTGTTTCCCAAGGTTAAGCAGTGCCAGAATTTAAATCATTCACACAAACAATATTTCCAGATTGGGTAGACCAAGCATGATAACTACAAAGTGAGCATATAGCCTTCACTTACTAAGGAAGGCTGATTTTAACTCTTTCACATCAGAAGGACATGGTATCCAACTTGGCCCTGTAGAATAGAAGATTGTTCCTTCACTATCAAGCTGAAGCAACCACCTGAAATTGGATAAATTAGTCAAAATCTAACCTGGGTGTGTCCTTATAATAATGATAAAAAAAAAAAAAAAAAGAGAAAAAAAAGGATAATATGAAACACAATGACCTATGTGGCAAATCATGTACCATGAGATAATAGCATGAACTGTACCATCATCAGTAGCCCTTATGTGCAGCTCAGTTTCACGAGAACTGTCTGGCCGTCTCCAAAAGTCAAAGTCAAAAACTTTAAATGGCTCCGAAAGCTGAAAGCACGTACTAGATTGAGTAGGATGCATGCCAATATCAATTTAACATAAAACTAACATTTTAGTAGAGAACCCTTACCAGTTTGATTTCATCTTTAATTGCATCACAATGCATTGCAAACTGTTGCTGTTTGATGCCTAAAAGGCCATCCATCCCATGTGGAACAAGCTGAATGCCATCTGATGCTTCTGCCTCTGTATGAACTAAATCACACATCTCCCTTAAATATGCGCACTCAACTAGCTGAAGCTCAAACATAAAGAAACTCAGAAATAAAAGAACTTTATTGGTAAATGTTTACATGCAATAACACAAGGAGAAGTAGAACATATAATATGCTTGCAGCATATGAAGTACATAGAAGACATCTTTTAGCCATCTATTTCCATTAAAAGGGGGTAAACCAGGCTCAGTTAGCAACATGTATAAGGCACTTTTGGCCACTTACTTGACCATAAGTTGTTGCCCTATAAGGTACTGTTTGTGGATTTTCGACTAATAGCTTGTCATGCGCATGTTGTAGTGTTGGAATCAGCCCTTCACCCAAAAATTCTGAGTCAAGGATCTCACTAACCTGCACTTAGTAACATCATCTTATCATGACTAACATATTAGTGATAGAACTACATTCACAAAATGCAATAAATAATTCTGATATACAATCTTGTTTCATCTGAAACTAAATGAGCATTTATCCAGGCAGTCATGCACATCATATTAGCTAATAGCATTGAGGGAGAAACTAAGATAGCGGGTAATTCCACCTATGCAGTTCAGAAACAATGATGAAAGGCATGCAGCCTGATGGAGGTCATTCTGAATTGAAAGACAGGGAGATGCTCACACATCATGTTAGTGGCCTTGTGGGTGGGGTAATTGTGCCTGTGGCTAAAAGCTATTTCACAGGCAACAAGTTTATTTAATAGCATCACTTAAGAAAAGGAGAAGGGAGAAAATCGTTTTCACACTTTTGTCTAAGAAGCAATTGCAACATAAACTACAAATAAGATGTCCCCTTTAATAATCATTTTCTTCTTTAATGAGTTCCAGAAGGAATAGCCACCATATCGACAAACACAGGAATGCTAATATTTACTCCACATAACACAAAAACAATTGTCAACAAGATTATCATCCTCCAAGTTTAGAAAAAGATATCATGGATGTACTCACAAGAATATCAGCACGTGATGGGATATCCAAGCCAACTTCCAACTCATCCGACCTTTTATTTATGATGCGTATTTTCCCATCCATGCCATTGGCTCGCAAAACCTTTTTCATTAATTTTACCATGGGAAGGTATGATTCACAAGCTGTCACCATCCCATTCGAACCAGAGCTCCCATTTGAATCAGAAAGTCCCATAGCCCGAGCTGCCATCATTGACAACAATCCTGTCCCTGCACTGTTCAAAATATACCCATACCTGAGTCATACATAATGAATAACTAGAATAATCACATTTGGCTAGCAACATTACAAAACCAGGGCCCGTTTACAGTAATAGTTTAGCTAAAACTACACTCTTTGTGCATTTTTCAGGTAATGAACAGTACTGAGGTTGGTATATCAATTCAAATTTAATTTAATCATCTTTTTTACTTCTAATCACAAATAAAAAAAACATATAAAAAAGAAACAATGCCGTTTCTTTTAAAATCGTATCACTATAATATCATACTCAACATCTATAGTAACTCAAATTAGTGACATCCCGACTGTAATTAATTGAAAAATTACTGGAAAATTAATGAAATTCACTCAGAACAAGAACTCTGCATTTCTTTATTGAGTATTGATTTTTTACTAGAGTACCCAATATCAAGAACGTGGCAGGGTTTATTGACGGTCTTGTCAATGGCCAGACGGAAAGCCGTGTTTCGTCGGGTATCATTGAGCATGTCAAGATACGACGTCCTAGCAAGAAGTGATTTTGGGGTTGTTTGGTTTCCATTATCATCTTCGTCTTCTTCTTCAATGACGACCCACTCGGATTTTCCAGTGAGTGGGTCGGTTTTGAGCTGAAACATTCGCTTAGTCAACCCACCGGCGGCGGCGGAGGAGCCCATGCTTCTAGCTGCGGCGGATCGACGGGGAAATGTGAAGAGGTGTTTAAGGACGACTGAGAGCATCAAATAATATGATTATATGGGGTTTAGAGTTTATAACGAGAGTGATGTTTTTTCTATTTGTGCATACTCTGACAAGAAGTGTGGGTTAGAGAACTCACAATTATCATTTCTAATTTTTTTTTTTTTTGGGTACTAACCGGATTGTTATTCTTTATTTTAGAGTGAACACCGCAAAAAATATCCTTTACCTCCCACTTTTTGTAAATAAACCATCAAAATTAGTGTCTTCTAATGACATCACAAAAATTATTTTATACACTATATTAATATTTTGGATAAAAATAAATATATTGTAAATGATTTATATATTTTTTATTTTAAATTAAAAAATATAAAAAAATTAATATATAGAAGGGCGTTCGGCTAAGGCATAGTTGAATGCATAGACAGTTATTGTGATGAGTGAGGAGAGAAGAGAAGAGTATGCAGCAGTTGGTGTAGTTAGAGTTTAAGGAGATTTTGAGAGTTTTTTTTTTTTCCTTTTAAATGTGTAGAATAGGTATGTTGGGGTGAGTTTAGTAAAATTAAGTTTTAAATATATTTTATGTAGTGTGTATAGTAAAAGTGGTGTGCAAAGTAATTTTTGTGGTGGTATTATAAGCACCTATTTGAAAATTAAAATTTACATACAACGCCATATTAAAAATAATATTTTTAAATACATCACAATCTCTTGTCTGAATGTCGGTAACCCCTAACCCCTTTCCACATCGAACCAACAATAGAGTAGAAATTTCAAAATAACCTAATTGACAGAGAAGACTGAAACATGGAGAAAACATAGATCTCAAGGTCTGTATCCATTAAGTTTTGCAAAAAAAAAGATAGTATGTTCAGTTCTAGTTAGCCAGACAAAAAATATAATATTTGAAGTGTGTTGGCCAAATGCATCTTGAGTACATTTGGTATGCGCCTGTGTCGAAAGTTTTATAGGGAATTTGAGATATGTCCATCGAACTCTCTATAAAACATGTGGTATGCATTTGTCAAACACTTTATAAGATTTTTTTTTGTTTAACTAAGATTATGTTTAACAAAAAAAAAATTAATTGAATGGATGTCATAGTTTTTAAAAATAGAAAGTTGTTTTTGAACGAAAAAATGATATTTTTATAATTAGTCCGATTGTCCTGCTTTTATATAGTTATAGATGTTAGATTACATTTAATATCGCTAAGAAAACATGTATAATTACATCTAATATTGCCAAGAAAACATATATAATTAATCTAATTAATCTATTCAGATTTGTAACATGTGTATGGTATTAATGCAAACTCTTGAATCTTGCTCAGACTTAGAAGATGAGAGTAATTAATAGCAAGGTTTCATTTGGCTCCATATAATCTCAACAATATTACTCAAAAATACCATGGCAACGATGATGCATTGTATATTAATTGCCCAACTCCTCATAATATAAAATGGATTAAGCATTCATAATACAAAAGAATCAAAGTGGACAAAAAGAAAAGAGCTTGTAATAATATGGATAACAAACATTCATACTAATAAATTAAATCTCATCCATTTAGTTCAGCCCATGCATGCATCAACAAAATCTAATATAAATTTCTTCTTCTTAACCTAATCACTCCATCAAACTACAAAGATGAATTTCCCCTTGTTTCTCTCTCTTCTGATCACCATCATATCCAGCACAAACCACATTACTACCTCGTCTGCAAAACCCACAAACAAGTTCATCAATGAAATCTGTCCGAAAACAAAGAATCCCAAACAATGCTTCAGCATCGTTAGGGGCAACATCCAGACGCGTTTCGCCGCGACACTCCATAGCCTGGGAGAAGGCTGCTTGGACATTGCAATAGCGCAGGCCAACTCGACGGTGAAACTGATCGAAGTTTCAGTGAATCAATCACAAGCGAATCCTGTAATGAAAAAGAAATATCAGAAGTGTCTGCGGAATTACAATTCGGCTCTGAAGCAGCTGAGCGAAGGAAAAGCAATGGTTGCAGAATATAAGTTTGGATCTGCCGTAAAGAGTATGCAAGATGCAGTGACAGTGCCTGGGGCATGTCAGAAGGAGATGGGAGCGAAATCTGGTGCTCTTAAGTTGGCGAGTTTGATGTCAGACAATTCTTTCGACGTTGCCTTTGTTGTTGTCAAAGAGTTGGAGAGCAAATATCACAGTATTTAATTCTAAGGGAAATGATCATTATTAGCGGACTTGTTTAATAAATCAGTTAAGAATGCATTGATGGCACTCTTAATGACTTAATCATTACTCCTATGGATCCCATATCTATTTAAGATTATACTTATTTAATAAGTAATAATTATATTAGTTATTAAAATTAATAATAATAATTCCTAACAACAACAATATTAACAATGACAATAAATATTCCATTTTTGTTGTTATTAATAATATTATCATTATCATTATTATTATTTTCCATTCTTGTATAATGAATTATTATTATTACTATTATTTAGTAGTGAAAAGAATTATTATTTGTGTTAATTATTATTATTATTATTATTATTGATAGTATAACTAATTTTTATAATAAATAACAATTGTTTATTATTTATTATTATCAATACTTGTATTAATTAATAATAACAATGAATTATTATAGTTATTTATTATTTATTAATAAAAGTATTCACTAATTAATTCATTATTATAGTAGTAGTTACAGTCATTGGTTATGATAATGGTAAAAAACAACAATAACAATTATATTATTGTTATTATTGTTGTTGTTATATTTATCTGTTACGTATTTTAAACCTCCATTCATTATCATTCCTTTAACATATCAGTCATTCCTTTAATATATTATATTATGCATTTTCTATAATCATTTTATTTCTAAATTAATTTCATTCATACATTATCTCATTCATTCATATTAATTATATCGTAAAATTTTATTTTAATAATTCTATAATTATATATATATATATATCAAAGCTCAACAAAATTCCAGCCCGGTCTAGACCTTATAATTGTAAATTATAATGTTATGCAGAGCCCATTAGCAATGAAAGGTAATACGCCCAGCCCATTGAACCAACCAAGCTTTAAATGTGTGTCTCTATGTGCAATAATTTTGTGGCATTAGATAATAATAATAATAATAATAATAATAATAATAATAATAATAATAATAATAATAATAATAATAACTGAATATAAAGGGAAGGGCTAGGAAAGGAGGTGCGGTGTGAGTGAAAGGAGAGAAAAAAAAGTATATTTTTCTTACTTTGTTCAGTGTGTTTGTTTGATCTGCCTTCGCCAATAATATAATAAAATATTTTAAATATTTTGATTAATTTATATAAAAATATTTCTATTATTTTACAAACTATGTATTGTACGATGAATAAACTACACATTTTCCAAGAGCAAACATAGTTGGGTTAGAATATATTTGGTTATCTGCTTTGTCACACAATTACGGCAAAATAAAATAGTCCTACAATAATACTTACATTAAAATAGTAATTGGGGTGGAATCTAGTTAGGTAAAAGCAAATTGTTTGCAGAGAGAGAGAGAAGAAGATTTCTTTAATAATAATTTGTATATTTCTGGTACAGTTTTTAAATTACAGATTTGGATAACTTATGATTAGCTGCACCTCATTCTCCCACCTTCTCCCCTATCATTATTTCAAATGAATACATGATTGGATGGATGGTACTTCCTATAAATCATTATTTTTAAACTTTTTATTTAAAAAAAAATTGGTTTTGGGGTGGGGGTAGGGGTGGGGGGTTTTGAAATGGAGTTTTTAGGTCGGGGAAAAGGAATTTAGGTGGGGGTTATGGAGGCACGTCATTGATGAAAAACAAGATTGTTTTGGAAGTTTATATGTCGACAGCTGTGCTTAATGATGATGATGCATGGCTGCGCTTATTTTGAGATACAGTAGTTGCCAAGAATTATATTTAAAAGCTCAACTTATATATAATTATTCAGAAACAACATAATAATAATGAGTGAGACTTTGAAAGTTGAAAGTAAGAGAACCTCGCCAACTAGGCCTCCACAAATAATATATATATATATATATATATATATATCCTTTTGTCTTACTAAATCAATAAATAAATCATTAGGAGAGTACCAATAATGGACCTTTTTCCTAGGGTCTGTGTTACCAATTATTATTGCAAAAAGCTTGTTCCTAATATTATTCATATCATATTGGTGATAATATTTTTTACCAACTTTTAATGGGTCTCCACCGTCATTTCACATATTATTTATAATTCCTATTTCTTATCTTCTTATATAATTATCTAAATTCATTTATCTGATTCAGTATTTATAATTAATTATATTATGTGCGACCTAACACAATTTAATATTTTTATTGCAAGTTAAATTATTATTTATATATAACAGTTTGATATTCTATTGAAATTGTAATATATTATATATTGCTTGATATCATTGACACAAGAAAAACAATTAAATTAACGAGATTAAAGCAACAACATAGAAATGAGATCATGATTTATTGGTTTTATTTTAAGAATATAAAAATGTTTAAAATTATTTTTTAATAAATTAAATCTCTTATTTTTTACTATGCACATTTATATATATTAATAAAGTTTAAATTAAAAAAGATGTTGATAAGGATATGGGCGTTTATATCCAATAATATATGAAATGCTTCCACTAAAGAGACAATTCATAACCACACATTCTTCGAGAATTATAAGAATAATACCAAACAAAGACGTGTGTTTGGTAATCTATTTTGTCACAATAATTGAACCATACTTAATCATAATTACACCCACATCATCTGATCTAAAGTTTAATTCTCAATTAGTGGGTTTCATATTTTTTATTTCCTAAAGTAGGATTGATTTTTTGTATAAATAATTTAAATTTATATTTTATAGACTTAAGAGGATAATCTGATGTAACAATTAATGAAAAAAAACTTGCTAAACACAAACAAGCATGTCCTAGTATTAAAGCTTTGTGCATGACAAATTTTATGATGGGTGGCCGCAATATTTGGAGAACTGTTTCATCTAAAAACTTATACTAATAGAGGAATTATTATTTAAGTATTTAATTGTATAAATAAATAAATATATTAAAACTAATGAGGGGCATCACGACGATGGCCTTTATCTTCTTGTGTATTAATGCATAGAATATAATAGGCAGCACACTGGTTTCTGTCGGAAGTTTTTATTAAATATTTAAATATTATAATTATAATTTTATGGATAGTATTGTTTATTATGATGAAAATGACACTTCTTATCGTTTTATGTTTATCACATTTAATTCAAAAAAATTAAAATTATTTTAATTATAATACAAAAAGAATATAATATTCTATAAATAACATGAAAGTAATTACAACAAAGGAGTAAATGCATTCTGACGCAATTGTTGAAGTAAGAATCTATATATGAGTATTTATTGTGAATACGAAACTGATATTGATGTCCTAAATTATACTGACAGCACATCTATTACATTAGAGTCACTATTCATCTGTCCGAAATAAAAAATTCACAAATACCTCTGTGTGTGTGTATATTGAATAGTTTTTATTGTGTCATGTCGGCTATGTCGTTTTATGTGAGTTACGTTGTCGTTCACTGCTGAACAATTGGAAAAACCATAGTTGGTATGCTATATAAATCTGTCACAATTAGCAATTATTATTAGCTAATTCTAAAACTAATCATTAGTGACATATTTAATTTCAATTAATCTATCAAAGAATATTAGTAGCTACCTCTTAGTCCCTACCCTAATTATGCTGGTCCCTTTAATTAAAGCTATCTCTTTCACCCTTATATATATATATTTATATATTAGACACCTTACAATTTTAATTATATATACTCTGTTATGTTAAGTATTTTGAAAATAGGAAAATGTCGTTTTTGTGAAAATTATACTTATAATGACTCTTTTGAAAATTTCTTTTGAAAATATTTCTTAAATATTAAAATATGGTTTATAAAATTCATATTGATATCTTATAAAGGTTGGCGCTTGAGGAATTGTTGCTTAGTTAAAGATATCATCAATCTTGTAACTTCACATAAAAATATTGTTTCATCACTTATCAACGCATGAATATGACGTTTAGTTGGCATGATAGAAGGATAGTCAAAATGATAAGAAAATGCCGAATAATATATTTTAATATGTAAAAAGTTATGTGCATTGAATGCATCGTGAAGTTTAATCTATACTAATTTAATTAAAAAATATTACTTGTTTATTTAAAATTTTTACAATTGATTTGTTACCGTAAATAATTTTTTACTTAAACAAATAATGCTATAGATCAAATAGTAATATTTTCTATGTAAACAAATAATGTTTTTTACTTAAACAAATAATGCTATAGATTAAATAAACGGGACACCTAATGCACAAGAGATTCGTTCGTTTTAATGATGTAGGATGTTTGGTTCTCATGATAAAATAATCATAAGATTAGGATTGATCATTTGAAGGATAATATTAATTATCTTACTTTTGAAAATTTTAAACTAATTTAATAAACTTTTCTCTTAACATAAACTGACTTCTCGAAACAATTTTATATCATATTTTCATGCATAAAACATTCATATCACATGAGAAAATAAATAAAGCATGACAATCCAACTTCCAGAGTACACCTCAGCACATGTCACATATTATTGAGACATATACAGTAAAATGGACAAATATATTTCAACACATGTCATTGTGAACCATACCTATTTCCTTTACCATCAATCATAACACCACACCCCTTTTTATTTTTTGGTTATATTTAATGAATTAAAAATTGAATAATTTATTTACATTATTATTAGGTAAAACTCAAAATTTGTGCAAGATCCTTTTTTATACAATTCATCTCAAAGATTTTGATGATTAATCAATAGAACTCACAATTCAAATAATTAAATTATTTGAAGTTTAAAAACATAATACGCTAAGTCGTTCATAACTTGAACTAAATCATTTGAATTGGTCCAAAAAATAACAAGATTCTTAGCAAGTTCAATTATGGTAACTAAAAGACTAATTGGGTAAAGCAAATCAATTCAGTTCATCAATTCTAATAACTATATGATATGTGTACCGCTACTAACACTGACACAAATGTGTGCTAACTGTGAGCAAATGATAAACAATGTCTCATATAAAATATATCACTAATTCAATGAGTCTGTATAGAATGTGTATAGGATTTGGTAATTTATGACCTAGACATTTTTGTCATTGTATAACACATATATAAATACTATCCTGTTCAAAATTAAACACATAACAAATATGTTGTTTCAGTATAGTTTTTTTTTTTTTCTTTTTTCTCTCATAACTCTCGTTGGATATTTATTAGCTTTAGTGTTGGAGTGTCTTCACTGAAGTTCCTCTGTGAATTCTTTCAAGATTAGAAAAGCACTTGCGTCTAGTTTTATTGGAAGTCAGTGGTACTTCAGTGAATCTTGTTATAATTTAATATCTAACTTTAGCCAACATTTTTGGTATTAAAAAATGTAAATTAATTAATTATATATATAACTAGTTGATTATAAATCAAAAGTATCAACATTAAGAAAATTACCTTTAAAGAGAACAATTTGATCATCATGTTTATTTAGTTATTCACTTGAGGATCAAGGATTATTAATCCAACAACAATTAACAATTTCCCCACTACCACCCAATCAGCTACCATCGATTTGAACAAGATTTCCTATTTTAAATAATTTTATCTTATATTTTAATTTTAATATATTACTAATAGAATTAAAATAAATTAGAATATGAAACTCTAATTGAAATAAATGGTAGCAGAGCGACGTACCTGCCAATGGCATGCCATGCTGCGAGAAACTTCCCACTCATGACTTTATTCTTCCTATAAGCCCTCCCTCAAACTCCACCTGATTCTTGCCCACATCTTCTGAACGCACACGTGTACACACACTTACACACACTCAGAGTGTTCAAAGGACATAAAAGTGACAACACAATCCTCTGTTCAGTATTCTCCAATGGCTTCCCCTGTTTTCTTCCTCTCCTTCGTCCTCTCCATCCTCTCTCTACAATCTTCTCTCTCTAACTCAGCTCAAGTCCTCCCCTTATCCCACTCCTTCTCCCCTTCCCTCTTCAACTCCACCCACCACCTCCTCAAGTCCACCGCCTCCCGCTCCTCCACCCGTTTCCGCCGCCACTTCCGCCGCCAGGTCTCCCTCCCCCTCGCTCCTGGCACCGACTACACCCTCTCCTTCTCTCTCGGCTCTCAAACAATTTCTCTCTACATGGACACCGGCAGCGACGTCGTTTGGCTCCCCTGCCACCCCTTCGAATGTATCCTCTGTGAAGGCAAGTATGCCCCCTCCTCCATTCCCCACCCTGGCCCTCTAAACCTCTCCTCCGCCACCCCCACCACCTGCAAGTCCACCGCTTGCTCCGCCGTCCACTCCTCCCTCCCTTCCTCCGACCTCTGCGCCATTGCCAAGTGCCCCCTCGAATTCATCGAAACCAGTGAGTGCAAGTCCTTTTCTTGCCCCCCTTTCTACTACGCCTACGGCGACGGAAGCTTCATCGGAAAGCTCTATGAAGATACCTTATCGTTTCCACGGTCGACGCCTTCGCTTCAACTGCCCAAATTCACCTTCGGCTGCGCAAATAGCGCCCTCGCAGAGCCCATCGGCGTCGCTGGATTTGGGCGTGGAGTGCTCTCTTTTCCGGCTCAGCTTGCGAGGAGTTCACCCGAAATTGGCAACTACTTCTCTTACTGTTTGATTTCACACGAGTTTGATACATCGCGAGTTCGGAAACCGAGCCCACTCATCCTGGGTCGGTACGATAATAAATTCAAGAACGAACTTACCGGGAGCGAAGAGGTTGTTTATTACAGCTACACGCCATTGCTGGACAATCCCAAACACTCTTACTTTTACTGCGTCGGATTAGAGGCGGTGTCGATAGGAAAGAGTAGGATTGCGGCGCCGAAAAGCTTGCGGAGAGTCGACCGGAGAGGAAATGGTGGGATGGTGGTCGACTCAGGGACAACGTTCACTATGCTGCCGACGAAGTACTACGAATCGTTGGTGGGCGAGTTCGACCGCCGCGTCGGGGCGGTTTACCGGCGGGCAAGTGCGCTGGAGGAGCGGACTGGACTCAGACCGTGTTACTACGGGAACAAGGGGGAGAAATTCCTTGCTAATATTCCCAAATTGGCATGGCATTTTGGAGGGAATTCGACGGTGGTGATGCCGAGGAGGAATTACTTCTACGAGTTCTTTGATGGGGAGGCGAAGCGGAAGGTAGGCTGCGTGATGTTGATGGACGGCGGGGATGAGGCGGAGTCTGGCGGTGGGCCGGCGGGGCTGCTGGGGAACTACCAACAGCAGGGGTTTGAGGTGGTTTATGACTTGGAGCAAAAGCGGGTCGGATTCGCGAGGCGGAAGTGCGCATCTTTGTGGGATAGTATGAGCTAGAGCTAACGTGGGCGCTGATTTGGTTAATAAGTCAACTGTCGTTGTGAGTTGACTTATGAAGCTAGTCAAACGGGTCGGCTGTTTGGTGGGGGAATCGTCCTTTTCTTTGCCCTGCAATTTTGGCTTCTAATTATGACATTAGAAGAAAATTGGAGGGTAAAGATGCAAATAACGCAAATCTGTAAATTTGTAAATTCTTTAATGAAGTTGTTTTAGTGAATATATTACCCACTATATTTCAATATGAATAATAATGAAACTATAGCTATCTCGGATTGGAATCAGATTGTGTTTGGTTTGATCGATTAATTAATTTAATAATTTTCATATAATATGTGGGAATTCTTGGTTACCATTTTCTTTTTTGTTTTCTTATTTAGTCAAAGTGTACCAAAAAATATAGGACAAATACAATTGAATTATCACACACTAATTTAGTCCCTTGTTACCCCACACGTGCATGCTTATGTGAAAAATAAGAAAATAATGATGTCAAGCTTGGTGTAAAATTATTTTTAGTTAAATAGGTAATATTTTAAATCGGGTGTATGGTGCCCTATGCACAAGAGATTCGCACATATTTATTTAATTAGATCTTTGAACTTTTAGTTAAGTCTCTTAAATTTTAAGTATAAGATAAATATGATTCTTCTAAATATTAAAATAACTAAACAAATTTAAATATATTTGTTAAATATAAAAAAAACAACAAATTAAATTATAAATATATTAAATAAATCAATAAATTTAAATAAAATTTATTTAATAATTCAATTATAAAAATGTGGTTGACGTTTGAGGATTTGTTATATTTTTTAGATATTCTAATTTTTGTTATGTTTAAATAGTTTTAAGGTATTTTGAGATTTATGTAAATCTATTACATATTTTTAGATTTTATCATTTATTTTGAATTATCAATAATTTTTGAAATTTTATTTTAATATCTTCTTGATTTATTTAAATAAATTTCTGCTCTACTAAATAATGTTAAGATATATTTTTGTATTTAATTTTTCAAAATATCTTAATGATAAGTAATTATGGTCATGTTATAAAAATATTAATTTAAAGTTGAAACTGAATAAAAATATTAATATAGGAGCTAATTTAAATATTTAATGTTAATAATTAGGTTGTTAGGCCCTAAATGCGTGAAAAGGAGATAAGTTCTTGGATCAACTCAATTCACAACTGTACAACCTTGGATTTGATGAGATTCACACGCTCTACGGGATATCCTATCCCTCTTCCTACTTCCTACTTCCTACAAGTCTACACTCCTCTCTTTCTCTCTTTATTTTTTTATTTTTTTAATTATCTTTTACTTTAGTACTTTTATTCATATGTTTTCTATATACTATTTATTGTTTATTATATTTTAATCATATGTTTTTACATCAAACTTTAACCATTAATTACACATTCAGTAAAATAATATTTTTTACACCCTTTATGAATATGTAACATTTTTAAAATAATTATTAATATTTTCAAATACACAGCACTTCTTTATGAAATAATAAATTTAATATCCCTTTATTATAATTTTATCATAATTGTATGTTAACTGTACATTAGCATTTATGAGGAAATTTATAGTTCTTCAATCAATATGGTCAAGTAAATTCATAATTTTAGTATTTTTAATAAAAATAAGCATAATTTGCTCTCGGGTAACTAATAATTATTTTGAAAAACAAAGTTGAGTTTTATGATTTTATTTGTGAAGTAAATAAGTCAAATTAAAATCTTTTTTATGTTTATTAAATTAAGTAAGAGCTCAGTTTGACTCTGAAGTTGACTAGAAAATTGAGTGAGGATTCCAACCTAATAAAGTTGCATTTAACCAATTAAAAAATAATACATATTTCTGAAGATTAGATTAAAATTAAATAAGACGTTGACCTAATTTGTGAATTAATTTATATTTGAGTTGGGAAAAGGACAAAAGACGCCGCCAAAAGCTGTGAAGGTTTATCTAAAGGTGACATCAGAGGGTACGGATTTGCTCATAGCCAGCTGTCTGCCAACTTTCACTCGTTTCATTTGCTTCTAGATTTTTCTGACTCACTCCATCTAATTATATTCTGCACGAGCGCCATGTGGGACCACCATAACTCCTCCTTATATTTGTACAAATCATTATTGTACTTTCTCCTAAGTCTGCATTATATATATATATATATACATACATACGGATGAGTATAATTTGCTAGAGTTGTATAATTATGTTGATTTAATTTTTAAAATTTTAAAATTTCATAAATTTAGAATTGTAATACTTGTTTATAATAATGTTTAAAAAATATTATATTATAAAATTGTTGAAAAAGTATTATTTTTAAAAAAAATTTGACAATGAGACAATAGTATTTCTTCAACAGTTCAAAAAAGTTACTGTTTCATTGGAAAAAGGTTTTTTGTTGAAAAAACATTAGGTTTAAAATATGTATGCATAGTAAAAAAAAAATACATATACACAGCAGACACTTAATTCATGTATTCTTTCATGGAACGAAGTAGGATGTGGACAAGAATCCGCTCATTCTATCATTTTGGGGTGAGATTCAATCCTTTGTAAGCAATATGATTTATGAATATATAGTAAATAAGTTTTTTTTTGTTTATATAAATGTTGGGTGTATATATTTTATTATAAAAATAATGTTCCGTAGTCCGTAGATATGCAAGATAATACAAATCGTAGGTAATACAAAATTCTCTATATCAATTTGTAAGACCAAGCCCAACCAAGTCCTAAATCTGCATTATAATGATTTGATATATATTTGTCTTAAAAAAATAATGACTACACATTCACTACTTGTTTTGGATGGTGGTGGGAGCTAGTATATAGCTGACTGATAGGGGTAAAGTTCATCCTGGGTCCAACAGGGCCCATCATCTGAGTCGAACCAGACCTTGTTTGAAAACAGGCTTCCAAGTTCCATGACCACTTAGCCAACTCAAACCCACCTTAGCTCATTATGGGGCGTTTCTTTCAAATTTAAGTCAGTTTTGAGAAATTTAAATGGTAAAATTCTTTTCGGTAAAAATTCTGAAGTTTTACAGAATATGTTTCTTTTGGAAAAATTAGTTTTATATTATTATATTATAAGAAATAATTTGTAATAATTAAATTTATAGAGTGATAATGTTGCAATGTGTTACGGTGGAATTGTAAATTCAATTCAAACTGACAGTCACAAAAAAAATGCACCGAATTGCATAGTTCAAAATCCTAGGTCCAAATTTCACAGTCTTTGCCATTCATATCCTCGTCAATTATTAGGTAAGTCTCCAAAAAAGGTATTCAAAATATGCATTTTCAGAAAATTGCAGTTGGAAATAATAAAATAACAAGTCGCAGTAAATCACAAAATTCAGCCTAAACAAGTACAATTTTGCTTTTGATCCAACTGACACCTTAAAAGCTGTTGAAAAGAGAGTAAAATATTACATGATTTCCAAAATGAAAGAGGGAACCAACTCTTACGAGCTTTAGACGAAATTCAATTTACAAGATGACATTACATTTCTCCGAAAGTCAAAACAATGTGTGTGTTCTAATTACCATACTGGAAGCGACTGAAATCAAACATTTCCCAATCACCTTGAACTGATATCACAACCGAAAAACCGAGTTGACAAAGAATCAAAGAATGATAAATTCAGCTAGTTAAGATAAACATCAAACAATGGTACTGAAACATTCTACCGGTTCAGATTCTTTAAGCACAGAAGCTGCCTGGAAACAGTCCACTGCATCAGCTATTCGCCCATCATCCTTGTGAACCATGCCTAAATGGTACCAAGCTAAATAATTTGTGGGTTCAATCCTCAATGCATCGGAAATTAGAGTTCTAGAAACTGGCAACATCTTCGGTCCCATCTTAGACAGCACAGCCCCAATTAATATCTTGCAAGGCACGTATTTTGGTTCTAATAAAAGGGCGTTGATATAAGCTGCTAAAGCTTCATCAATACGTCCTTGTTTTTCATGCATAACACCTGGTACAAAGTATGACAGAAGAAGTAAGCAGGTATCTTTATTTTGTCAAAATGCTCTAGATTTCCCTTTACTATCTAAATATAATTCTAAAAAATAGCAGTATTGCTGAACTTCAAATTTTTTAGCTCTTATTTGTCTTCAAAGGAACGACAAGGACACCTCAAATCTCATATCATGAAGGAAAGGAAATTGACAATAAGGTAAAAATGTTACCACCCCAATCTGACAAACACAGAGACACAAGTGACTCAAGAACCACCTGAAATTCAAAAAGTTTACATTCAAGAAGCCTAAAAGATACATTACCTAATAGAGATTTGGGGTATTACCTCCTTCTCTACCTTTAATGAATTTTACTAGTTTAGTAATAAGGTTGGCTGAATAAAAATATTCTGTATCGGGCTACACAGTTTCTTCTTCCATAATCTCCCCAAGCTTCATTTGCAATTAATTTTAAGTTTTAGGGGGAATTCAAATAGGATATTTGGCATTCAATTAGGTCCAAATTGCACTTTTGGAAATGTATGGATGCTAGAATCTTTGATATCATGAACTAATTTAGAGAAAAAGTCAAGTCATCTTTCATTGAAGTTATAAAATGTCTTCAATTTCCTCACAAAAAGAACCTAGATACACCAGTATTTTAAATATCACCGGCCTAGATTTTAAAGACACTTCTGAGAGAGTAATCTATTATGACAATGGTGATAAAACAATTGCAGACAATCAATTTTATGTTTCTTTAAAAGTTTAACCAAAGAAGTTAATAGCTCACCTTCTGTGTGCAGTGTTTCTGCTGAATACTCTTTCAGGGTTCTAGCTTTTGTTAAACATATCTCTGCGTCCTTCCAATGAGAAAGGGTTGAGTATAACTTTGCCAGTCCATGCCAGACTTCAAATTCATTTGCATTGCCATCCTCCACCTATATTTTACACAAGAGACTGAACTTGTTAATAGATATTAGAATGCAAGGTTAATTATAAAGATAGCCTTGGATCAAGGATCGTTTACTAAATGGACCAGCATAGATATTCTGAATATAAAGATGGATACAAGTCAATTGTCATCATTACTACATCAACAAAAAAAACTTGCACAACGTAAACCAATATAAACATAAGTTTTGCATCATACTGAAATGACTATGCATTGAAGAACACCATATTACAACCTGAGGTGCATTTGGAAGAGGTCCACAAGTTTTTCTTTGGGCTTGTACCAAAGCAAGAAGATTACGATAAGTCTCAATGGCATCCTTGTGCAGTGACTGAGAAATTTTGAGTTTTGCTTTCGTCCTGAGGAGTGGCCCTTGATCCCACTTCGAAGTTTCATCCAAAGCAGCACCAATAACCACTTCAGCCTCAGAGAAACGTTGTTGGGAAGACAAAACTAAAGCAAGCAGTCTCCAACCTCTTATCATGGATCCCCCTGTCGCATCTAAATAGTGCTTTGCATATCGCAAAGCCGCATCAAGATTTCGGTGTTGAGCATATTGAATACCCAGCTCAAATGTAAGATCTGAATTTTCAGGCTCTAGGGCTAATGCACCGTCTAATGATTTCAGAGCCTCAGACTGAAGACGAGATCTCTCACAATCTGAAGAAGAAACCTTTGCTTGCTTTCCCAAACAAAGACCCAACATACGAAGCCCAACTCCCTTCAAATGTGCATTTGATTCAACTGCATTTATGATCGCCCTTTGTGCATATTTCACTCCCTCTGAAGCCAGAAACACATCCTCGCTGCATATTTTGGCCGCTAGCAGTAAAGATGTGATATCGTTCGGCTCTTCATGCTGGTGCAGAGACTTCCTGAGCAAATCTATGGCAGCACTATTGTCTCCAGCTCCAGCTAAGGATAGTGCCATAGCTTTCCAACGATCAATTCGATGTATGGCTCCAGGCAAGGCCTCCTCAAGTTGTTTTGTTAAAACTGAGGTTTGGCTGCATAGAGATAGAGCAAAGGTAAGGTGCTCTAGAACCGACTGGTCCCATTTGGTCTTACCAAGGAAAAACTTTCTCATAACAATCATCAGAAGTAAAATGGCCTCTTCCAGGTTATTCTTAGGTACATAAGAACCTTCAACTTGTACAGCTAAACTGGGTGGGCCAACCTCAAACCCGCTATACAGCAAGAAAATGGCAAATGCTTTTTGAATCCTTGCACAACATTCGTTGTCAAGGTTCCATTGGCTTAGTAGTGCTCGACGGTAGGCAGACATTGCTTCAGGGTAGCATCCAGCTAGCTTCCATAACTCTGGGAGAAGTTCAACAGCATGGCTAACGGTTTCTTGAAGCTTATTCTCAACCAGCACATCAGGTATGCCTTCAGAGAATATCTTTTCTACTGCATCAAGCACACTTTTGCACTCCTCAGCCGCTTCTAAGAATACCAAGCAAAGTTTGTAAATAATTAGTTAATTATATTTGATAATACGGTTTTTAGGGGAAATTATGTTTGTTAAAGAAAGAGGTGGGAACTGGATAAATTAATGATTATCTAAGAACTCTACAAAATGATTTGAGTAGAATAGTACCAGTTAATTTTCCTAGCTTCTGAAGAGACTTGGCTTTTAAATATATGGCCTCAAGTATAAGGTTAGTAGCATGCTGTGAGACAGAAGATGCTGATTCACTGCGAGAGCGACCTTTTTTGGAAGTCTGTTTATCACCCAAAGAATGTTGCATCCGTTGTACGGCTGCTCGAAGATCAATGCCATCGAAGACCCGCAGTGCACCTTCAACATTTCCTCGTTGATACTCTAACTTTCCAAGAAGAGCTCTTGCTTCCTGAAATTTTTGATAGAAGTGTCATTTTTTACACTTTCCTCCAATTTAGTCATGAAAAACTAGTGAAGGTGGGGCAAGGGCAATAATCCTGCAAATGCAGCTTCTTTTTTTTTTTTCATAAGAAACAATAAATTTTATTGATAAAAAAAGATGTACAATCCAATAGCCCAAGGATGTGGAGCCCCAAACAGACACAAGAATTAGAATCTAAGGGGCAAAACTACAGGACATAAATCCAATCTCTAACGAAATCTGCCACAATAATTTTTTTGAATTCTTTATGACACCCACAAAGCTACCCGGATTTTCATGATGTCCCAAATGCAGAGAAACAACAAAAACATCATGTTTATATTTACTATTACACAAGAGGGAATTTAAAACAAGAAACTCAAGCAGATCCCAATTTGAAAACAAAATAAATAGTTTCATGCAAGGGAATATACGGTCAACCAAAGCTTCCCAAAAACTGCAATCTAGAGTTTCCAGCAGCTCAAAAGATATTTCTTTGCATCATTGGAGGCTTATGTCAGAAAAAAGATTACGCCTAGCTTATTACCAGCAGAATTTGATTAGTTGAAAATTGAGTGACAGCTAGAATCCTTGTATAAACTTCACTTTATATTGCTTCAAATAATGTTTCACTAGATATAATGGCAACTCATGTGAATCACATCCAAATCAAAAACACCAGCCAAGAATAATCAAAGCATAGAGGTAAAGTGATTTTACAAGGGAAACATGACAGGTTATTATGACAACCAAAGGGATGCCAACAATAATTATTTATTTCAATGATATGAAGCAGGGTTATCAATTTCTATTCTTTTATTTATTTATCTTTAAGAAGAATATTCTAACATAAGTCTTGTCAGAGGTGGTAGCCCATGATTTAATTGTGTTCACAAAAAAAAAAAAAGGGTAATTTATTAAGGTAATATTGGATTGAACAAGCTTACTTCGAAAGCATTTAAAAAATTCCATATTAAGCAGACTCCTACGGTTCTACCAAAATTGCTCAAGAAATAGCAGAAAATGAAAGTGATTTTTTGAAGTTCATTTAATGAACTCAAGCAAACAGCTGTAATGGATCTGTTATAGTAGATTGCAAATCTATCACTCCAAATCCTTCGGTCAAAATGCAACCTAAATTAAAGTGGAAATGGCCATGGAATATTTTGAGAATAAATAATTTACACACATGTGAATGGATAAAAGCCTGACAACGTGACTTATTATAAAAAAAAAAAAAAAAAAAAAAGATGATGTCCCATTTCCACCAGAAATATAAACTAGTGCCAAAATAACCATTGAACGCATTGGAGAAGACATCTAATCATAAGAATCAGATAGTTAGATTCCCTTGCATAAAATTCTATAAACTGCAGAAACTGAATCAGGTGCTTAAGAGAAGAGAAAACCATATAGCAAAGGTACAAGAAAAGGCTGTTTCAGATCCCTTGAATGCAGAATATATACTGTGCTTAAAAGTCTACTGCACAATGCCCAACCAGGGCATGACAAGTAACAGAACACAAAGAACGCCCAAACAGGGCATGACAAGTAAAATTACACAAAGAATGCTCAAATTTTATCTCTTTGGAGCATGACAAGCAACAAAACATAATTCTTCAAAAGATCAATCTTTAGAAACAGAACAACTCTTTTCTTTTTCATTACTAATGAGTATTTAGTTTCCTTATTAAAAAAACAAGATAGGAATAAAAGTGTAGATGCAACTTAGGGAACAGCAATGTAAGGCATTTTAGAATCGAACCTCAAAATTGAGTGATAATTTATCTCGCAATGCAGATTCAGCCTCCTGGATATTACCCTCGTCAAGCTTTTCTTCGACTACATTTGTTCTCATGCAAACCCCATTGGCAACAACTTGTCTAACAGATGGATCGATATCGCATTGCTCCGAAACTGGTGATCCCCCTTCTGACATCTCTAATCGCAACCTATCCTTACTAGATCGCACGAAAACAACAATTTCCCATCACTATGAACCCCTGTACCATATATATTAATTAAACGACAACAATTAACTCAAACTTCTTAAATGCCAGATAAAATGCATTATCAAGACAGAAAACCGGGAACAATGAAATGCACCCAACCACATACACGCCTATCGTAATTGAGGGCATTCCCATGATTTTATGTGTATACATACATATACATATACATATATATATATAATACACAGCTTGCAAAATTAAAAGTCTCCACAAATAAAATCATTAACAAAAATTGAATTTCAAATAATCTGATCGTTCATTTTAATTGAATCCAGAGAATCTATTCGCATTGAAGTCAATATGGGGGGGGGGGGGAAGGCGATAGGAAACTCAAATTAATGTTTGCGCTTAATCTACGTTAAACGACTGAAAAATAGATCACATCGACGGAAACATACAAAATTTCGCAAACCCCAAAACGAATACCTAGCATTGATAGCAAATGATTTGGGGAATCCGAAAATATGCAGTATCGTACCTCCTTTCACAATGCGGTATTCTGCAATGCGTGAAACAATGGATCAGGACGAGGGAAACTTGTTGAAATCAGAAGAAAACAAACAATGGGTCAAAACAATAAAACGGTGAAACGGGACATGAGTCTTCCAAACTGCCTTAAACTTCTTTCCAAATTTCAACTCTCGCAGAGAATTGAAAATTTTGCAAAATTAGCTGCTAAGTTTAATAGGGGTGTCAAAAATAATGGTTTTTTTTTTTTTTTTTAAAATTTCAAAATAGTTCCATAATTAAACTGTTACCATAAATTAGAAAACTCAATTGGGGATTCACATGCCGCCCATGTGCCCGAGTAAATAGGGGATTTTTTTATTCTTTATATCTATGTCTCCTTCTCCAACAAGAAGCTACTTTGATATTTGATATCAATTTTCACCCTCTATCAATGCTTCATTCTCTGTACCAGTTTGAAGTTTCTAAAATTTTTGCACTACTTATAACGCAGATTTTTCATTGCCCTACTTTTTTTATATGATTATATCTTTTTTTAATATTTAATCTTATAATTTTTTTATCTCAATTATCCAAAGTGAAATTAAATTAAGTTTTTTAAAATCATATGATGTATAATTTAAATAATAATAAAAATTTAATTTAAATAAGTATATGAGATTTTAAATATTATATACAAATTTAAATAGAATTGCATAACATTACCCGACATTCAATTTTACATATATATTTTTTGAATATGATAGTTTAAGAATATAAGTAGAATAAATATTATCTCAAAAGTTAATGTTAAATATAATTACATATATAATATTTTTAACAAATATTTAGTAATAAAAATAAATATTAAAAATAAAAAAATAAAGATTATTGTGTAATATTATTTTTAGTGGAGAAAGTAGTGCAAACTGTTGGAGAGTATGCAAATTTTACGCTAAAGTGGTGCATAATTTGCACTAGAATAATGAACACTGCTGAAGATGGAAGAGTAATGTAAATAAATAAAATAACATTACAATAGAAATTGAAGTTAAAAATTATTTAATATCACAAAATATTATTGAACATTAAAAGATGTCAACAAGAACAAATATATTTAAGTAGGAAAAAGGTATAATTTATCCTTGAACCTATACCCCTGCTCAAATTAAATTCTAAAATATTTTTTTCTAAATAAATACCTGAACTTTTTAAATATGTTAAATTAAAATTTTTAGTAGTTTGAAATTGTAATCAAAATCTAGCAACAATAGTCGATTAGGAGTTATTCAATTTCCAAATTATTAAATTATCGGGTTGAAATCAAACTTTGAATAATTATAAATAGGGCTGAAAATCAAACCAAAATATTCAATACTCGATTCAAGTTCGTACGTTAAAAGCTCGTTTGAACTCGATTTAGTATTAATATCAAACAAGCTTTAATACACTTTTACGTTTAATAAAATTTAAAGTTCGACTCGAGCTCGAGCTTATTAAACAAAATTCGTTAAAACAAGGATACAATATTAAACTACTCGAACTCGACTCGTGTTCGGCTCAATTAAAGCTCGACTTGATTAATAATCAAAACAATCTCAAACAAAATATTAAAAGTTAGATAACATTTCAAACAATTTTAAACAATGGTATATTCAACTCGACTCGACTCAACTCAACTCATTTACATAACTAATTGTAAACTCAAAATTGTGGAAACCTACGGATTTCACCTAAACATTGAAATATGTATGGTTTGGCCAATCTCAAACACAAAACATCGTACAAGATTCAAACCTCTTCAACTGCCACACTATTGCAACTGTTGTGTATCTCTCTCATTATTTGTTTCTAGTGTTTCTTAATTAGGTTATATAAATTGTAAAATTTAAAGTTTAAATTTTCAAAATATTTATAAATTAATTTAAAATGTTAAAAATATTTCTCCCAAAAGATAAAATTTTAATTGACAAAATCCAAATTAATATGAACTCTCATTTGAAAAAAAAAAGAAGCAGAAAAATAAAATTGAATTACTTCATTTAATTTTAATAATATATTATCTTAAATTAAAAATATTTTTTTATTGAAAATAAATATAATATTATAATCGAAGCATGAAATGGGATAAATACTAGTACAATAATTACAGCTCTTAGTAATACAATTAAAAACGTGCCTTTCTTTTCTGAGACATGAGAAGTATTACATACTTGAGGAAATAATTGAGGTAGGAAGGAGGTTTTAATTCTTGGTGGGAATTTTCTAACTCTACCACTGGTCGCAAAAAAATTGGCTTTTGCATTTTATGAATTATTTCTCACTCAATATCTAGTGGTACGAGCAAATGTGAAATAATTGAATTTGGATGGAATGAATCGATATGAATAATATGATTTACCTAAATTTTGATCGTACCAAGTTCTCTAGTTGGTACAAACCAAAATAGTAAACATGTTCTTTGCGCTTACTAAAAAAATTCTTCAATAAATATGATGATAAAGAATTATTTAGGGATGAAGTCACAACAAGAATAATGATTCAATTATTAGTGTTTGGTTCAATTCAATTGGCAATCAATGAAGTTCCCATTTTACACATATTAATTGATTTCTTAAATAATGTTACCATTAATTGATTTATTAACTAATGTTACTATCACATATAAATAACTATACATTGATATAAATGAAAAAAAATATATCGTACCCATTTATTATAAATTAAATTATTTTGTAAGGGAAGAGGAAAGAAGGGAGGGGCTTATGCGGAAGAGAGAAGAGAGAAGAGAGAAGAGAGGGGCACGGAGGGGTGAACTTTTACGAGAATAAGGGAGTGGTAAATTTATCTATAAACCTCAAATATAGGTGTACGACATATTTTTTATATTTTTTATTTAAAAAGTAATTTAACTATTTTTAATGGTACGATGAGACATTTTTGCATATAATATAAATCAATTACATTAATATGTATAATAACATAGTGTATATAGTTTGTATATACAAATAAATATATGCTAATATTTACATTTATTTACAAAAAAATATAATAATTTCTTTATTACAAATATCATTTAATATGTAATAATAAATAATTCTATTATGTTATACTATATTTCAAATAAAAACTAATAATGTATATTTATTATATAATGCGTTTTTATATAATTATAAATATATTAGATATATCATACATTGTACAATATATATTTATTTATATAACATAATAATGTAAATATCACATAATATATCGACGTAATTAATGAATTATATTATGAATTATGATAAACGAGAGCTTATTAAGATATATTCGTATAATTTATAATATAATATATGCAATATTTATATTTTTTATATATTAATACATAGTATATTATAAACATAAATGAATAAATTGATATACAAATTGCATATACTATAACAATATCAACATATACATGAAGAAATTACATTATAATATAAATATAATATTTTAATAATATAATTTTATAAACATAATAAAAATATAAATTTATTAATACATGCGTTTACATCAATGTATACAACATATATATACCAATTATATATATATATGTGTGTAACTATAATATATATGAAAATATTGATTTTGTTATATGATAATTCATATATATAATATCGTATTATTATTTAACACAATATTATTGTATAAGTTACATATATATATATATATATTAGATATATAATATTAAAAGAGAAAATAATAAAATTGGCATGAAGCGCACTATTTTAATTGACGAGGAGACCAGAGAATCAAAATCAAAACGAAAACCATTATTATTATTATTATTATTTATTTTTTTTGGCTTACTTATGTTAAACAATCTAAATAAAAATGATTTATTCCCAATTCCACTCCCCTTCTTCATTATCCCAACCAAGCAAAGCACCCCTTATCCGTAAAAAGAATGAATTTTGCAGCTAAGAATGTTTCTTTTCCCTCTTAATGGTAATACAAAACGATTAATATTCAAAACCTGGTAAGTTTTATTTTAACTCACAAAATATTATTTAATTTAAAAAGTGTAACGATTTTTTGGGTGGCAGGCAAATGCAGGCGGTTAGGATGCGGTTGAAAAGCCTTTAAATTGGCGGGGTTTCTTGGCATTCAAACATTCTCCATCTATATTCCCTGTCGCCCTATCAAAGCAAAGCCAAAAGGCACGCCATAGATACCCACCTCCATTTCCCTCCTTTCTGTCTTCTCTCTCTATCTCTCTCTCTCTCTCCGTGTCTCTATTTTGCTACATCTGACTCCATTTTTTACTTTTACACCTTTCAAGGTTTTTTTCTTCTTTCTTGCTGAAATATTTATGCAACATTTAAGACTGTTACACAGTGCCATTTGTTTTCCTATTTGAATGAATTGCCTTTTTCGTTGTTGATATTTTGTTACTGGAAGTGTTCTTTGGATTATTTCTGGGTTAGGGTTCTTGTCTATTTGAGGATTGAATATTACCACTCTACTGATTCACTGATTAGTCATCATTAAAATTGTCAATAGATAATTTCTTATTATGTCGTTGATTTCATGTTACTTTAATGTTCCCCGCTTATTCGTCTTTTACTCTGCCTCGGTTCTTAACCTTAGCTGTCCACCTTTTGGGTTAATTACATAAAAAACATATGACCTTTGAATCGTTTTTCAAGTACAACACAAACTTTTGTTCGTAATAATGTTTGTTTTTCAATTACAACACTAGTGGAATTTCCGGGCATGAGATTTGGTGAAGTTGCGGGTGTGATTACTGATTCCGGTGTCACATAGCTCTAGTTTATTTCCACATTGGCAGGTTAAGTGACTTTGTGACATCAGACTCGCCAAAAACACTAGCTCGACATCCACAATAGCAATTTTACCCAAATTATGTGCTGAAAATTTTCTCCGATGTAATAATTAAAAATAAAATAAAATTGCGAGCAACATTGTTACAAATTAAAGTTCATATTGTAATTGAATATTGAATGAACAATCATGAATTGTTACATTTTGATTTTTTTTCTTTTTCCAGTAGTTTGTTGTATGTTTTGAAAAACTGTCATGCTTGAATTTTTATTCAACTCCTATGGCAAAATGTCATGGAATTCTGTTTATCTATTAAATATGGTTGAGGAATTGATTTAGTGATTATGCAGTTCAGATTTTGAGGATGCTAGTAGGCACACATGCATTGTGTTTATCTCTTGTATAACTCTCATGCTTGAATTTTGATTAATTCAATGGCAATCTGTTTATTGATGTTCGATTTTCACAATGCTAATAGGTACACATGCATCAACCAAAGGAATTGCTGAAAGAGGTATTCATATCAGACAAATCGCCAACTCCAAGTACTAAAGCGTCTGCATATACAAAAAAGAGGACAAAATCTTTCCATCCTCCTATTGAAACTTACTGGCATTTACCACCTACAGAAGAGGGACACAAATCCTCCCGTAGTTTTAAGGCAATGCTGTCTCAGCCATTCAAGGATATGTGGAGGAGCCAGAGTACAAAAAAACCTCTTGAAGGAACTCGTAATCCTAAAGATGAAAAAATAGTTGATGCATTTCGGGAATTGCTTTTTCTTGAGGGTCTCTTACCAAAGAAGCAATTTGATTATCATACTCTTTTAAGGTTATTCATTTTTCCCCTGTTAATTATAGTCCCTGAGGTAGAATTTTTAGTTTTTTTCCTTATTATCATCATGCATGGTAGTTTCAACTGAGTTTTGAATTGCCACGACTAAATAGAACTAGAGAAAATGGAGATATACCGACCTAGCTTTCTAAGCTGTTCATTATTATTATTATTAATTTTTTTTTTTGTTCTTTTTTCTTTTTCTGTTTTTGATGTTTACTTATTATAACAGATTCCTGAGAATGAGAGACTTTGATCTTATGAAAGCAAAAGACATGTTCATTCAGTATATTAAGTGGCGACAGGAATTTGGTGTCGACACAATCTTAAAGGTATATCTTTCTATACATGGCTAAACTTCTCCTAGAATGTTGATATATGTGAGTGAAGCTTTTTTAACCTAAAAGATGCCTTGAAATATGGTTAATATGTTCTAAGATATACACTGTATGAGTTGCATCTAGCATTACGTCACTTTGATAATGATTCAAAATAACCCCTCAAAAACATGCATTGTCCAACTGTCTGGCAGGATTTTAAGTTTGAAGAATATCAAGAAGTGAAAAAATGTTATCCTCATGGATTTCATGGACTCGACCGATATGGCAGGCCAGTTTATATTGAAAGAATAGGAATGGTTGATCTTGAGACGTTTCTTCGAGTAACCACCATAGAGAGATTCGTGAAGCATCATGTATATGAACAAGAAATGACTCTAAATTGGAGATTTCCTGCATGTTCCCTTGCTGCAAAGAAACACATAGCCTCAACCATAAGTATCTTGGATGTGAAGGATGTAGTAAGAATTCCTACTGTTATGCTGCCCACCTTGTTTATGATCTCTCCTAGACTGCTTCTGCTATTAGAAATTGGAATCACATTCATCAAATTGAAGCTCTTCCCTGTTAATGCAATGCTACGAGTAGGGTTTGACATTGTCGTATATCATTATATTTGTCGCATGTATATATTGATTTGGAACATTTGAGTTGCAATATTTTGCATCATTTAGTAATAAGGTTTAATGCTTTTGATTGTAGCTTATAAACAAATTGCAAAATCTCTAACCTCTTCCCTTGCTTTCTTGGTTCGAAGTAGGAAGTCGAATGCTGTTGTCTTTTGGCAATGTATTTATTTTTAGCCAGCAGTTTCAAAAGGCCAACTCTATTGGGAACCTCGGTTGCTGTCAAGGTCAATTGTCTTCAGTTTACATAAAAAGTTGAAATATTTTCAATGGACGATGGCCATGAAGAATTTCTGCAAATCAATTTTCTTTAGCAGAGATTTTAAATGATTCCCTTTTTTCTTCATGCAATTAAACAAGACAGAGATTCTTGAAAGTTATTTTCAATCTCTATAGTTGTCAGTTCTGGTTCGCAGTTAATCCTCAAAACTAAGTTCCCCATATATGTGCAGGAATGATATGCAGTCATAAGCAGGAAAATGTTCCTGCAATTTTCTGGTTTAGTCAATTTCTTTCTAAAATGCCAACTTTGTTTTACAGGGCTTGAATCAGTTCTCAAAGCCTGCCAGATATCTCTTTATGGAAATTCAAAAAATTGATAGCAACTATTATCCTGAGGTATGCTTTACCTCAAATTCTCTTTTTTCATGTTTTACATCTATCATTTTACTGGGAAACTGTCTTGATATGTTTAGTGTAAGTAAATGAATTATCTAAATTCAGTCAATTTTTGTTTATTAACTCTACGAACTAATTTCAACAGAGGTAAGTATGGGAATCTTTTTCTTCTATGCAGTTAATACCTTCAATTGATGATGTTTGCAGACACTGCATCAACTTTTTATAATAAATGCTGGATCAGGATTTAGGGTGCTTTGGAAAGCAATCAAGGCTTTTCTTGATGCACGCACCTTGGCAAAGATCCGAGTAAGCAGATTGTACATGTTCTTTATTTTCTTTTCTTCATCACATATTGTCTAGCATTTTCTGCTTCCTCTCACCCTGGACATCCAATGTCATCCAACTTACATGCATGTAAACAATCACATATGTATTTGCTGGCCTACTGGGAAAAGAAATAAAGCAGTTCAATTTAAGTTCTTACAGTATATATTGTAGGTGTTGGGAGCTGACTACAAAAGTAGCCTAATCGAAGCTATTGACCCAAGGTAACTACACTACTCTTTAATGTTTTTGGTAGGACAAAATTTTATGGCAGAAGTGTCTATTTCCGGTTTTGGTATATGGCAAAAGTATGCTCTTGATCAAACCTTTAGGACTGATGACATTTTTTTTTTGTAATAAAAAAAAGTAACCTCCCGAGTTTCTTGGGTGGTGACTGCATGTGTTCTGAACCTGGTGGCTGCCTTTTTAGTGACAAAGGACCTTGGAATGATCCCGAAATCACAAGAATGCTTCAGGTTTTTCCTCATTGATTGATCCATCTTGCCAAATTCTGTTTGTTATTATTATCCCTGTGTAAACCTTGTTGCTGTGAAATGCGTCATATCATATGGTATGCATTTTCCCAGAGTGATTTCATAATTTATCCATTAGGGAATGCTTTGTACTGAGGACGAACAAGAAGGCAGAGAGGGAAATGCTTTCAGTGAAATGAGCGCCTCCTCTGCTGATAATGTAAGCCGCCTCTCTCTCTGTGACAACTAAGCCTTTTCAGTTTTCACCTTTCTTTGTGCTTGCAAAAAATGCCATATCCTCTGTCCCGTATACAATTAATTTCTTATGTATATAAAAATGAAAAGCTGTGTAATATTGAGACGGTGTCATGAATTACTTGGTCCTGAATTTCCAATTTGAAAATGCAGAAGGACGCCCGATCTGAAGACGTGTCTGATGTAATGTCGCCAACAGACGAGACTGCTAAGGACTCTCAAGAAAGAAAGAATGAGGATAAGCACTTACTGCAGAAGTTCCAAGCATTTGAGCTTGTACTTGAAGATGCAACTCAAGTAACTATTTATCATGCATAATTTTATTTTTCATTTGAAAAATGTAAATATAAGAAATGGAAAAGAAAGAAACTCTTCTTCTGTGTTTGATTGCAGAAAATCAGGATGCTAGAAAGTGCACTGAGAGATACCAAGTTGGTGAGCGTCTGATCAGAATCAATATTGAACCGATCATTATTTTTTACCATTTTGCTGGAAACATATTATTTTTATTTTGGTTTTGTTAATTTGATGTCTGATAATATTTTATCCTTCAGGTCTTGAAAGGACTAGCACAACATATAGAGGAGCTGAAAAGATGAATATAAGTGGGGCATGAAGCTAGTGTTGGAGGAGTACTTCACCATGCTATTTGTATAAACAAATGTGATAAATGTTGTAATAAATTAAATAAGGTAGTATTAATGACTGCTCTTATTTTATTATTTTAAATGATTTTTTGGAGTGACTAGTAATTTAGGCAACAGCCTCTTTATTATTATTGGATTGATCTATTATGCATTTGTGAGGCCACACATGGAAATGAGAATAAGAAGCATTGCAGGTAGGAAGATGGGAGGTCCCAATATCATGATTCTACACACAAATTGGAAAGCTTTATCATATTAGATTGAGTAGTTAAGATTCTATTTATTTCTATCTCTTACTTTCCATTTGTAAAGGGATTCTGAATTGAAACAAAATAACAACAACAACAATAATAATAATTATTATTTTTACGACTATTAACATTCCAAATATATTGGCAGAATAATAGTTAAGTTCTTTCATTATTCAATTTGAAATCAATTTTCTATTGTTTCTTTACGCCAAAGCACTTCAAAAATATATAAAAATGAAGAATTACAACAATCCTTACTTAAATATTCTAGAAATTTGAAGAAAAGCTCCAAAATAATTATTCATGGATGAATATTAATTGTTAGGGAGAGAGAGAGAGAGAGCTGTTAATTTTCGCCTACTCTTAGCTTCAAAATATTTAAATATTTTTTAAAACTAACGTGTCAATTTTTGATTAATTAATTTTTCTTTTTCTTTTTTTGGGAATATTTTTTTTAATTTATTGAAATACAAATAACTTTCTACTTCAATTTTTAATTCCTTTTTACAATTTTTAATTTTACACCATGTTGTATATATTAAAATAAAATATTGCGGGCAGAAATATAAATTATTTTTGGTGATTATTTAGAGTTAATTTTAATATATATTATTATTATTGGATTTGGATTACAAAATATATTAATAAAAAATTTAAAAAGTATTAACTAATTAATTTTTATACAATTAATTAATGTATTATAGAAACAAAACTCAGACTAAATATATTTTTATAAAAAAAATATTTTTTACACATTTTATTTTATTTTTAAATATATAACAAATCTGATATCGGTCGCATGTCAGATTAGTTGGCAATGGCGTGGCCTCGTTGGCTGCTTTCATCATCTGCCACGTTGTTTTTGGAGAAAACATGTGTATTATTAAATTTGTTATCTTGATTCAAAAATACCACTTGAATTTCCCTCCTCCAGGCTCCAGGCTCCAGCTCACGCACGCTCAGCAAATTTCGGATCACCTCAAGGGGAAAGCAGATAGATCCCTTTTTTTCTCTTCCTTTTCTTTCCTTCTTCCACCACGAATTATAACTGTGTTCTTCTTTTCATTTCATTTCAATCCAGTTTCTTTTTTCACGTCAATTAAAAAATAAATAAAAATAATAAAAAGAACGAAAATGAGTACTGGAGAGCTTCTCAATGTCGAGCCCCTGGAAATGAAATTCCCATGTGAGTGATGTCTCCATTCATCTCAATTTTGTATTCCATTAGACCCTTTTCCATTTTTTTATCTGTTTTAGTGATTTTCCTCCTTTTCTTGAATTGGTTAGTTGAATTGAAGAAGCAGATATCTTGTTCTCTGCAAGTGACTAATAAGACTGAAAATCATGTCGCTTTCAAGGTAATGATCACTTTTGAGCTTTTGTGTGTGTGTGTGTGTGTGTGTGATTATAGTGGCTGCAGAAACTTGTTATTATTATTATTTTTTTTTTCTTCATTTTTTCTGGGGCATTGATTAAGGGTGTATTTTGTTGTTTTGTTTCCATTTGTATTTAGGTTAAGACCACGAATCCAAAGAAATATTGTGTTCGACCAAACACTGGGATTGTTTTGCCGCGTTCAACCTGCGATATTGTTGGTAAGTTTATTTGCCTGTTTCCTTATGTTCCCAATGATTTTTATTGGTTGATATTTACAGGAATTTAAATGAATCTAATCTAGTTTTTCAATGCCGCCAAGCTTTTACTAGTCCAGGTTCTGATATTAAACTCGAACTCTGGGGAAATTTTGTTAAATGGTGATATGAGGATAATCTTTTTACCACAATTTATCTCAGCGACAGATAATTGTAAAAAGAGGTCTTTTAAATAAGGATTTATGTGTAATGTGTTTTCTAAAACAAAAAGCTTTTGAGGTGGTGTTTGCGTCTTGGCTTGAGTGCCTATCATTGATAATCTAACTAAAGTTTTCAACTGCAGTTCGTTATCTAGTGATTTGGGACATGTTTCTTGAATTGATATTGAGTAGAACTCAACATTGTTTGTTTCATTCCACCATTAGGTAACTTCACACATTGTGTGTCTGTTACATTGAATTTAATGGAATAATATTTTGAATCAAATTGATAAAATTTTTTGTATAGAAATTAAATTGGAGGTTGAATATTAGTTCCTTGAAATGTGTTAGGTACTTTAAAACAAGTGGAGTTTTTGGATTTGAACTATAGTACTTTCTTAATCTTGAAGACGCTGTAGTTTGAACATAAAGGCCAGGGGTGTTATTGTAGGAATTGCAAAAAAAAAAAAGAACTCTATAATTTTAAAGCACGTTGGAGAGGAGTTCACCTCGTCGAAGAACAACTGCATTTTAGAGAGTCTGAAAACATTTAGTAAATTGCTTAGTAATTAAGCTTTGTAAATTCTAATCTGGCTTCAACTGGCTCTCTTTGACATTATTTTATTAGTAATTAATTGAGGGTCTTCCTGTTATGGATTCGGTTTATCTTGTGTAGTCACAATGCAAGCACAGAAGGAGGCTCCCGCAGAAATGCAATGCAAGGATAAATTTTTGCTTCAGAGTGTAGTTGTGCCGCCTGAGGCAGCTCCAAAAGACATTACTGCAGAAATGGTTCGTCTCTTATTATGTGCTGATCCAATTCATTGTTTTCTTTCATTTTGACGAGTGTATACTAAGGATTGTCAAGTTCTTGAATTCAGGATTCCTACTGACGTATTATATTGGGACTGAAATATTTAATTAGTAGCAAAACGGCATTTCCAAAATGCCAGAATATGAAATCATTTTCACTATATTGTTCAAGGATGTACATTTGCAGTTTGATGGTGCATGTGCCAAAAAATAATAAAATAAAACAAATAAGTAAATGAAGGAGCTAGCTGGAAAGACAAATGTCAGCAGGTGGTGCAGCTGAAGACTTCAAATAATTGTAAATTAGATGTCAACCAATTGCTAATATTTTAGGAATAGGGATAATAGGGGTAGGGTGGCATTGAACTCACAAATAGAGGAAGCAAATTTTAACTCTCCAATAAGGGTTGGGAAAAAAGGCTAGTTAGCATCACTATTTCTGGCTAAGGAGAGAGTGAAGAATTGATTTATGAGTGAAAAATACTGTAGAAGAATCACATGCAGAGTCTGCAACTATGTTAAATTTTTATTTGAGGAATGAGTGAAATTGGCATACCCTATCCTAATTAAATGATTCTGTCTGTAGATTATAACATTTTCCTACACTTTCATTACCGAAAATGAATGAGAGTAGGGCTTAAGAGGGTCTTGGCTGCAATACGACATTACAGCACTGTTCTTGGGCGCGAGGTTATATGTTGTTGTCCTGTTGGTTTTGGACCTTCTTTCAATATGATTTCATAAAATCAAAAGTATTATAATTGTTTTAATAAAAAGTAATAACTATGTGCAACACATTTATTTTTGTGGATGATGCATACTGTGTTTTTGAATATTATGAATGATGAAATTGGTGTTCTCACTTTCTGTAGTTTAATAAGGAGCAAGGAAACGTGGAAGAGTGCAAGTTGAAAGTGCTGTATGTTGCACCACGCCAACCTCCATCTCCAGTTGCGGAGGGATCAGAAGAGGGCTTTTCGCCAAGGAACAATGCACTGGACAACGGGAGTGATGTTTGTATCAGTGTTCTTGGATTTTTTTATCGATAGACAATTCATTCTGCATACACTTATGGAACCCTATTTTCATTGTTTTTTTTTTTTTGGGTGTTTCAGGTTACAAGAGGGTATGTCGATAGCAATGACAAATTACCAGAGGTAAGGGTCTCTCCCACACTCCCCTTACATCCTTAGTTGGCCGTGTGTGTTTTATTGCATACATGAATTTGGTATATTTAGTTTCCCTGTTGGATGATTTTGGATAACCTTTGTGGCTTCACTTGGTGTCAGTATCTGTCTCCATTTTCATTTTAAATTCATTCTCCCATAATAAAATAAAAACAGGCGTCACATTGTCCAATCATTTTTCTCATAATGCAGATTTTTTTCAGTACATTCTCTGGCATGTGAGTTGGACAAAAGATTGAATAGTTGACATATCTGGTTTGGTTAGGACTTTTGAGTTGGACAGATAGCTAAATTATCTATCCTGTTCGCATTTTTGTACTTCCATCACTAAATTCACTAGGTTCCGATTTGAATATGCTTAGCTATTGTGGATATATCAGTATCTTGTTTAAGATGGCAGATATGAACTTGTAGGATGAGAAAAGAGCCGGAGAAATATTATTGACCCCTATTTCAAATGCATAGTTGGTGAAGGATGAAGCACATAAATGCTACGTATTTATGAGACTGATGAGAGAAACAAGACTAGATACATTAGATCTAATCTAACATATCCTTTCGTCATTTAAATTCTCAGGCAAAATCTCTGGTTTCAAAATTGACCGAGGAAAAAGCTGCTGCAACTCAACGGGGCAACAAACTTCGTCAAGAATTGGTGAGAACTCAGTCTTCTAATGTTTTTTTTATTGGGTTTCTCCTCCTTCTTTAGTATAAGGCATATTCATAAGGCCCAGAATGATTTTTTTTGTAAACTATTTGGTCTCTTGCAACATTATGATGTCTATTTTCTCTTCAGACTTGCAATACCAACAAGTATTGTGGGAGTATATGCTCTCTCTCTCTCTCTCTCTGTTTGTGGAAGTTGCTCATCCTTTAGTACTGTGCTGTATAGGAACTGTTGAAGCGCGAGAGCAACAAGAGTGGAGGAGTATCGATCGCTTTCGTTATCATTATTGGGTTGGTAGGTATTGTTTTGGGATACCTCATGAAAAGGACATAAACTATTATCCAAGAATGGTACTTCACTTGCAATATTTCTGTACTGCTGATTCAACTTCTTTCTCTACCAAAGAGAAATTCTTGAGGTGGGCATGCTTATGCCTGGGCTAGCTTTGTGCTGGCAAATGTTTTGTATTTAGGTAGGTTTTACACGCATCATGATATTGCTTTCAACATTCTTTTGTACGCGAGGCTTCCAACATACGATCCTTTATATTCTGTATCTCTTAGTTTACCGTTGTACCATACTTGTGGGTAGACCTCACCAAAGATGAGTTGGAATCGAAACCAGAACTCCAGCTGTTGATCAAGGTTTGGTAGTTCTAATCCATAATCGAACTGTAGTCTCAAGATCTGATTAAGGTCCGTGTATTTCTCAAAAATAGTTGAACCGCGGTTTTGACCGATAATCTATCTTGGTTATAAAATGTTGATTTTGAACATTAGATATTGGAGATGTTCATATTAAAAATAAAATTTGTATTTCGATCATAAGCATTTGTCACCAAATATATAACGAGAAACTAAAAGCTATAAAAATTATGACAAAAAAAAAAAAAGGGAACAATGAACTAAATAAAACAAACATATAGAAATTTATTATCATATAATTTTATTTAATACATTATACGATGTTAGCTGAAATGAGCTAAAACATCATAATATATACCTTAATAAATTGCACACAAGCACAACTATTACCCATTAATCGAAGGGTGTGATCGCGGGTATATTTTAAGCACTAACCAATAACAGGAACCCTATCAACAATGCCATTGGCATCAACGAAAACCCTAACTCGATCACATCGGATGTCGGGAGTGATCACCGATCCTGGTGGAATGATGAATGTAGTAACCGAGGGGTTCTCCTTTTCGATGGTAGTCACCGCTACATCTCCGCGCACCCCAACCAACTCAGGCCATGCACTCTTACCAACATCTGCAATAAAACGTAAATTAGGTCAAACATGAGATTAATTTTAATCAGAAACGGATCCAAAAATTGTCTGTAAAGGGTCAAAATGTTGTGAATATAATATGAAGTAAGAAAATGAGGGACTCCTACAAATTAGAAATTTGAATGAAAATACACGACAATATCAATATAAATCAAAAATTTGAGAATTCTAAAGGACACTAAAACCTTCCAAATCCACCTTCTTTTACTTGTGATTAGTTACCTTGGCAAAAAGACGTCATTCTTAAATTTTCTCTTTCTCTTGTCTTGCTTTCTATATATGTAAAGGGTTGGTGTTTGCATGTTTGTGCGGTAGGGTTATTTATAGGACAAATATCAATCCTACTTCTTGCGTAATCATTTTTTCTTCCATTTTTTTTTGGTTGACTTTAATGAATGTTGAACGAGGATATACACAGGTGGGCATTTCGTGTTTCTTTGATGAAATAGAAAAGTAAAACTATCTAGAAAAGTAAAACTATCTAGAACTTATCTTAATGTCAATTAAAGAGTTCATAACAGCTATCTTCTTCTGTACAAGAAATTTCTATTTCCATTCATGCAATGTAGATGTCAAAGCTTGGTTTCCATAAATTTAAGGGGAAAAAAAAACTGTGTGTAATGTTTCTGATATTTTATCATTTCATAGTTTCTGCAGCTTCCTAAATGTAATATCAAGAACATAATTTGATGTGTTTGATTATTGTTATTATTATTATTATTATTATTATTATTATTATTATTATTATTATTATTATTATTATTATTATTATTATTATATTATTATTATTATTATTATTATTATTATTATTATCTTATTATTACTATTATTATTTATTATTATATTATTATATTATATTATTATTATTATTATTATTACTATTATTATTATTATTATTATAATAGAGGAATTAATGAGTATGGTTTGTTTATACAATCAATTTTATGGTAAACTACTTAACATTTATTGTTATTTAAGTTGTATTTGCATGCATGATATAAATAATTCTAAAGTCCACGTCAGACTTAGGATAAGAATGGTTCAATAGTCAAATATTTATTATTATAATAATAAACTAGAACATGTTATAATTATTTTAAAAAGTACATTTTGATATCCACGGTTAAATTCCTAATTCATTAAAATTTAAGAACGTCTATCTCGAATACCATGAAAATCTTCTATAATAAATAATTGATTTTTGAATACACACCAACAAACAATTTGTAACAAATTATGTTTCATCTTATTACGAAGTGCAGTTTGATAATACTCATAGCAAAAAAAGGCCACTTTTTAACGATAGTCGCAAATATTTTTCGGTATCAAAATTTCTAAATCTCTTTTAGCTGAAAAATGATAACAAATTCAAAGTTCATAAGTTGCATTTGCAACTCGACGTAGAGCATATATGTGCACGGTTCCATCCTTAATAATATTACGTAGAACGAATTCAAGCGTTGCACTAAACATCTTTATCAAACTTGATATAGATTTAAAACGATGACTTCAATTAGTATATATGGCCTTCGTAAAGAACTAATTTGATTAAGTTTTTTTCCATTTTTATGTCCGTTAATATCGAGTAAATTAGTAATATTCAAGGCATGAATTGAATGATACTGTAAGTATACAATGTGACTAAACTATGTATGTAAGGTGTAAACAGGCTGAAACATAAAAGTGGAAATAGTTAGAACCACTTTTATAGACTATTTAAAAGGCTGCTACAATAAGCTATTTAGTTAGGCTACCTTTGAAATCTACATTTATCGAAATATTACTATATTATAGAATTTAATCATTATTAAATTTTTTATTTTTTTGTAATTCAAAGGAGAAATCATTTTGTTATGTTTCATCATCAGACAAAGCCAGATAACAAAAAAACCATTCATATATGTGTGTGTATATATATATATTTATTTATATAAAACTGTTGTTTTTATTATTTCTTTAATTTTTCTGCATATGTCTGAATATATATATATATACACATATATATATAGCCATTGCGTGAGTAGATTTTGCATTTACTAGTATTTCTCCTGGGCATTGCACGATTGTAATATTTGTAATAATGTAATAGTAAATTATAATTAATAGTAATATAATTATTAAATTGTGTATTTTGTTTCATTTCACATTATGGTGTCGTGTAAGATTTTATTACTTTTATATAGTAAATAAATAATTTATAAAATAATAATATATTTTTTAAAAATATAATTTTATTTACATAAAAATATCTCACAATTTTTTTATATTAAAATATTTTAGATATAAAAATATACTTCAATTAAAAAAAATTAATATTTTTAAACATACAATATGAATATCAAATTAAAGATAAGTTATAAACATTGAAATTTGGGGTGAAAAAGTTAAAAAACGAAAAAAAAAAAGGGTGATTGACTAACTACATTTGGCCAGAATTTCACCCATCTGAGCGCGTGCACAGCAAATTTAAATAAAAAAATAATATTTTTATAATTTTGTCAAACTGTTATACTTTTATTTATATATATAAAAGCTAAATTAAATAGTAGCAGCCTTTGAATTGGTCTATGAAGACGTTTCACATAGCACGTCAGGAAAAGTGCCAAATCCATTACCACAATGCATAAATTATAGTCAGTCTCAATAAATAAATAAATAAATAAATACATAATATTATAATAATAATAATAATAATAATTGTTCAGAAGTGTTAAAAAATATATATATTTGCTTTAATTTGATGAGAAGATATATATCCTAAAACTCTAGGCCGCCAACATTGCGTGGAAGATATATATAAAAACCCAATTGGCGCTATAATCTATTTAAATTGGATAGTCAAAAGTCTGAAAATGCCTAATTTTAAAATTAATGCCCTATTAATACAGCAAATATACCTACATATGTAGTACACAAGGTATCAATCAATCAAAAATAGAAAGAGTAAACACACATACAAATTAAAATATTATGTCTATCGAGTGTGAAGGTAATGGTTTAATTTTTTAATTACCATGTTAAGTTGGATACATTTTTAGATACATACAAATACGTGTTCTCAAATAGTCACTCAGTCTAACAAAACTGTTTTTCTTTAAATTATTTTTTATTTGAAAATAATTACATTTTAAAAGTCAATATCTCGTTTTATATAAGTAAAGACTTTTGGCCTGAGCTGGTTGGAGCACCCGAAGACTGTGCGGTGAAAACAATCGAAAGGGAGAATCCTGGGGTGGATGCAATGATTTTGGGACCAGGAACACTTTGCATCACTGATTTCCGATGTGATCGAGTGTGGGTTTATGTGGATGACAATGGCAATGTTGATGCTGTTCCTATGATTGGTTAGGGTTTGATATATCCTCTGTGTTGTATTAATATGCATTTTAATTGGAATGTATACGTAATAAAGTTTTTTCATCCTTCGTATGATGTACTTTGTAATAAGATCTTGCATCGATAAATGTTGAAGTTGATATTTTGTATTAATATTATCGTATTTTTAAAATAAACTATGATTTTAATTTATTCATGTGTGTATTATGAAAATATTAATTCAATATTAAGTGTTTAAGTTGTTAAACACTAAAGGATTTGTTTTATAATTCAATTCAAAAGAATTTTTCCACTATCAACAAAATAAAAATTGGCAATTTATTTGATAAGATCATGTTACTTTTATTTAAATCTATTATGTAGTTAGATTGTAATTAACAATCTTTTTAATCATTACTTATTTCTGAATAATTTTTTAAATAAAAATAAAGATAGATAAATAAATATTAATTTCTTTTTCAGATATTTATGGAAAGTTGTTTTGGGAGGAAGCTCTATATTAGCTTTTATACAATGTTAGATTGATTTTGTGTGTTAAAATGATTATATTTGACACATTATTGCATGAAAATATAATATTTTGAATTATGTGACGGAGCCATATTGGAAAGAACTTGTGTTACTCTGTGCCTGCAGTGAGCACACCCCAGGTTTGCATTCACAGCTCTTACTTGGAACTATACAACATAATTAAAGACTAAGAAAATAATAATGTGATAGAAGAAGATCTCTACAACTCTACACTGGGATGCATTGCACTTAACAAACTCCTTTTAATTTTATTAAGAAATTTAAACTCAGCGATAAATCATCACTACTAACACACTTTAAAGAATTCCAGGACTTGCTTTATCCACAGAATACATGCAAGAAACTGAATCCATCAAGGAGAAGACTTGTACAGATCCATCATGTTATGAACACCTTAACACACACACACAAGTCGCAAGTACTTGTTTTCTGAGCAAAATTAGCCAAAACCACAATAGCTCATCAAAGGAGTAACCTAATTATCATCAATCCAGAACACAGCAACGAAACACAGTTAAAGTAATTGAGTACAACAAAAACGCTATATTAGTAATACCTCAATCATTTCTTCTAGTTGTAAGGAAACAAGGAGCAAAACATATATTAGAGAAATTCCCAAGATGAGAAAAAAGCAGCCACTATGACCACATATTACAGCTGCATACACACATCTAGATGAAAAAATTAGCCGTTACATGACACCAGAGCATTGCTACAAGGAACAATGAACTAAATAAAACAAACATACAGACATTTATTATCATATAGTTTTATTTAATACATTGTACGATACGATGTTAGCTGAAATGAGCTAAAACATCATGATATACACCTTAATAAATTGCACACAAGCACGACTATTACCCATTAATCAAAGGGTGTGATCACGGGTATATTTTAAGCACTAACCAATAACAGGAACACTTTGAACAATGCCATTGGCATCAACGAAAACCCTAACTCGATCACATTGTATGTCGGTAGTGAACCCCGATCCTGGTGGAATGACGGATGCTGTAACCGAGGGGTTCTCCTTTTCGATGGTAGTCACCGCTGCATCTCCAACTCGGGCCACGAGCTCTTACCAACATCTGCAATAAAATGTAAATTAGGGCAAACATGAGATTATAATATGAAGGAAAAGAGGGACTCCTACAAATTAGAAATCTGAATGAAAATACACGACAATGTTAATTTAAATCGGAAATTTGAGAATTCTAAAGGGCAGTGACCCTTTCCAAATCCAAATATTTTAACTTGTGATTAGTTACCTTGGCAAAAAGACGACATTCTTAAACTTTTCTCTTCTCTTTTCTTGCTTTCTATATATGTAAAGGGTTGATGTTTGCATGCTTGTGCACTAGTGTTATTTATAGGACAAATATCAATCCTACTTCTTGTGTAATTATTTTTTCTTTTTTTTTTTTGGTTGACTTTTATGGATGTTGAACGAGGATATACATAAATGGGCATTTCGTGTTTCTTTGATGAAATAGAAAAGTAAAACTAGCTAGAACTTAGCTGACAACGACTGATCTTAATGTCAATTAAAAAGTTCACAAACAGCTAGCTTCTTCTGTAAAAGAAATTTCCATTTCCATTCATGCAATGTAGATGTCAAAGCTTGGTTTCCATAAAATTAAGGAAAAAAAAAAAGGAGTGTGTAATGTTATGATATTTTATCCATGTCATAGTTTCTGCAGCTTCCTAAATGTAATATCAAGTATATATAAGTTTGATGTGTTTGATTATTATTATTATTATAGAGAAATTAGAAAATATGGTTTGTTTATACAATCTATTTTGTGGTAAACTATTTAACATTTATTGTTATTTAAGTTGTATTTGCATGCATGATATGAATAACTTGACATAGGAGCATATATGTGCATGGTTCCATCCTCAATAATATTACACAGAACGAATTCAAGCGTTGCACTAAACATCTTTATCAAGCTTGATATAGATTTAAAACAATGACTTCAATTAGTATTATATGGCCTTCGTAAAGAACTAATTTGATTATGTTTTTTTCCCATTTTTATGTCCGTTAATATCAAGTAAATTAGTAATATTCGAGGCATGAATTGAATGATATTGTAAGAATACTAAAACTATGTATGTAAGGTGTAAACAGGGTGAAACATAAAAGTGGAAATAGTTGAACCACTTTTATAGACTACTTAAAAGGATGAAGCACATAAATGTACGTATATATGAGACTGATGAGAGAAACAAGACTAGATACATTAGATCTAATCTAGCAGATCCTTTCGTCATTTAAATTCTCAGGCAAAATCTCTGGTTTCAAAATTGACCGAGGGAAAGCTGCTGCAACTCAACGGGGCAACAAACTTCGTCAAGAATTGGTGAGAACTCAGTCTTCTAATGTTTTTTTATTGGGTTTCTCCTCCTTCTTGAGTATAAGGCATATTTATAAGGTCCAGAATGATTTTTGTTGTAAACTATTTGGTCTCTTGCAACATTATGATGTCTATTTTCTCTTCAGACTTGCAATACGAACAAGTATTGTGGGAGAAATATGCTCTCTCTCTCTCTCTCTCTCTCTCTCTCTCTCTCTCTCTCTCTCTCTTTGTGGAAGTTGCTCATCCTTTAGTCACTGTGCTGTATAGGAACTGTTGAAGCGAGAGAGCAACAAGAGTGGAGGAGTATCGATCGCTTTCGTTATCATTATTGGGTTGGTAGGTATTGTTTTGGGATACCTCATGAAAAGGACATAAACTATTATCCAAGAATGGTATTTCACTTGCAATATTTCTGTACTGCTGATTCAACTTCTTTCTCTACCAAAGAGAAATTCTTGAGGTGGGCATGCTTATGCCTGGGCTAGCTTTGTGCTGGAAAATGTTTTGTATTTAGGTCGGTTTTACACCCATCATGACATTGCTTTCAACATTCTTTTGTACGCGAGGCTTCCAACATATGATCCTTTATACTCTGTATCTCTTAGTTTACCGTTGTACCATACTTGTGGGTAGACGTCACCAAAGATGAGTTGGAATTGAAACCAGAATTCCGGCTGTTGATCAAGGTTTGGTAGTTCTAATCCATAATCGAACTGTAGTCTCAAGATCTGATTAAGTTCCGTGTATTTCTCAAAAATAGTTGAACGCGGTTCTGACCTATAATCGGTCTTGGTTATAAAATGTTGATTTTGAACATTAGATATTGGAGATGTTCATATTAAAAATAAAATTTGTATTTTGATCATAAGCATTTGTCACCAAATATATAACGAGAAACTAAAAGCTATAAAAATTATGAAAAAAAAGAAAAAAAATAGGAACAATGAACTAAATATAACAAACATACAGACATTTATTATCATATAATTTTATTTAATACATTATACGATGTTAGCTGAAATGAGCTAAAAACATCATGATATACACCTTAATAAATTGCACACAAGCACAACTATTACCCATTAATCGAAGGGTGTGATCACGGGTATATTTTAAGCACTAACCAATAACAGGAACCCTATCAACAATGCCATTGGCATCAACGAAAACCCTAACTCGATCACATCGGATGTCGGTAGTGATCACTGATCCTGGTGGAATGACGGATACAGTAACCGAGGGGTTCTCCTTTTTTATGGTAGTCACCGCTGCATCTCCGCGCACCCCAACCAACTCAGGCCATGAGCTCTTACCAACATCTGCAATAAAACATAAATTAGGTCAAACATGAGATTAATTTCAATCTGGAACGGATCCAAAAATTGTCTGTAAAGGATCAAAATGTTGTGATTATAATATGAAGTAAGGAAATGAGGGACTCCTACAAATTAGAAATTTGAATGAAAATACACGACAACGTTAATATAAATCGAAAATTTGAGAATTCTAAATAGCCGTGACACCTTCCAAATCCACCTTCTTTTACTTGTGATTAGTTACCTTGACAAAAAGACGACATTCTTAAACTTTTCTCTTTCTCTTTTCTTGCTTTCTATATATGTAAAGGGTTGATGTTTGCATGCTTGTGCAGTAGGGTTATTTATAGGACAAATATCAATCCTACTTCTTGCGTAATCATTTTTTCTTTCTTTTTTTTGGTTGACCTTTATGGAAGTTGAATGAGGATATACATAGATGGGCATTTCGTGTTTCTTTGTTGAAATAGAAAAGTAAAACTAGCTAGAACTTAGCTGACAACGACTGAACTTAATATCAATTAAAGAGTTCATGAACAGCTAGTTTCTTCTGTACAATAAATTTCCATTTCCATTTATGCAATGTAGATGTCAAAGCTTGATTTCCATAAATTTAAGAAAAAAAAAAAAAAAAACAAAAACTGTGTGTAATGTTTCTGATATTTTATCAATGTCATAGTTTCTGCAGCTTCCTAAATGTAATATCAAGAATATAAGTTGGATGTGTTTGATTATTATTCTTATTATTATTATAGAGGAATTAATAAGTATGATTTGTTTATACAATCAATTTTAAGGTAAACTACTTAACATTTATTGTTATTTAAGCTGTAATTGCATGCATGATATGAATAACACTAAAGTCAATGTCAGATTTAGTATGATGATGTGTCAATAGTCAAAATTTGTAATAATAAACTCGAACATATTATAATTGCATTAAAAGTACATCGATATTCACCGTTAAATTCTTAATCCATTAAAATTTAAGAATGTCTATCTTGAATACCACGAAAATCTTCATATTGAATTTAATCGATGTTATTTTGCAAAATATTCATCGAGAAACAATTTGTAACAAATTATGCTTCATCTTATTACGAAGTGCAGTTTGATAGTACTCATAGCCAAAAAAGTTCACTGAAAATATCTTTTGGTATCAAAATTTCTAAATCTCTTTTAGTTGAAAAATGATAACAAATTCAAAGTTCATAAGTTGCATTTGCAACTCGACATTGAGCATATATGTGCATGGTTCCATCCTCAATAATATTATGTAGAGTGAATTCAAGCGTTGCACTAAACATTTTTATCAAGCTTGATATAGATTTAAACGATGACTTCAATAAGTATGATATGGTCTTCGTAAAGAACTAATTTGATTATGTTTTTTTTCATTTTTATGTTTGTTAATATCAAGTAAATTGGTAATATTCTTGAGGCATGAATTGAATGATACTCTAAGTATACAATGTGACTGAAACTATGCATGTAAGGTGTAAACAGGCTGAATCATAGAAGTGGAAATAGTTGAACCACTTTTATAGACTATTTAAAACGCTGCTACAATAAGCTATTTAGTTAGGCTGCCTTTGAAAAAGTAAAAAGAAAAAAGGTGATTGGCCAACTACATTTGGCTAGAATTTCACCCATATGAGTGTGTGCATCACAAATTTTAAGCGAAAAAATAATATTCCTGTAATTTTATGAAATTGCCATGCTTTTATATATATAAATTTTCTGTAACCTAAACTAAATAGTAGCAGCCTTTGAATTGGTTTCACATACCACGTCAGAAAAAGTTTGCCAAATCCATAACCACAATGCATTAATTATAGTCCGTCTCAATAAATAAATAAATACATAATCTAATAATAATAATAATAATAATAATATACATATGCTTTAATTTGGTGAGAAGATATATATCCTACAACTCTAGGCCGCCAACATTGCGTGGAATATATATAAAAACCCAATTGGCGCTATAATCTATCCAAATTGGATAGTCAAAAGTCTGAAAATGCCTAATTTTAAAATTAATGCCCTATAAATACAGCAAATACATCTACATATGTAGTACACAAGGTATCAATCAATCAAAAATAGAAAGAATAAACACACATACGAATTCAAATATTATGTCTATCAAGTGTGAAGGTAATGGTTCAATTTTTTAATTACCATGTTAAGCTGGATACATTTTTAGATACATACAAATACGTGTTTTCAAATAGTCTCTCAGTCTAACAAAATTGCTTTTCTTTAAATTATTTTTGTTTGAAAAAAATTACATTTTAAAAGTCAATATCTCGTTTTATGTAGATAAAGACTCTTGACCTGAGCTGGTTGGAGCACCCGAAGACTGTGCGTTGAAAACAAATGAAAGGGAGAATCCTGGGGTGGATGCAATGATTTTGCGACCAGGAACACTTTGCATCACTGATTTCCGATGTGGTCGAGTGTGGGTTTATGTGGATGACAATGGCAATGTTGCTGCTGTTCCTATGATTGGTTAGGGTTTGATATATCCTCTGTGTTGTATTAATATGCATTTTAATTGGAATGTATATGTAATAAAGTTTTTTCATCCTTCGTATGATGTACTTAGTAATAAGATCTTGCATCGATAAATGTAGAAGTTGATATTTTATATTAATATTATCATATTTTTAAAATAAACTATAATTTTAATTTATTCATGTGTGTATTATGAAAATATTAATTCAATATTAAGTGTTTAAGTTGTTAAACACTAAAGGATTTGTTTTATAATTCAATTCAAAAGGATTTTTCCACTATCAACAAAATAAAAATTGGCAATTTATTTGATAAGATCATGTTACTTTTATTTAAATCTATTATGTAGTTAGATTGTAATTAACAATCTTTTTAATCATTACTTATTTCTGAATATTTTTTTAAATAAAAATAAAGATAAATAAATAAATATTAATTTCTTTCTCAGATATTTATGGAAAGTTTTTTTGGGAGGAAGCTCTATATTAGCTTTTATACAATGTTAGATTGATTTTGTGTTTAAAAATGATTATATTTGACACATTATTGCATGAAAATATAATAGTTTGAATTATGTGACAGAGCCATATTGGAAAGAACTTGTGTTACTCAGTGCCTGCAGTGAGCACACCCCAGGTTTGCATTCACAGCTGTTACTTGGAACTGCACAACATAATTAAAGACTGTAAGAAAATGATAATATGATAGAAGAAGATCTCTACAACTCTACACTGGGATGCATTGCACTTAACAAACTCCTTTTAATTTTATTAAGAAATTTAAACTCAGCGATAAATCATCACTACTAACACACTTTAAAGAATTCCAGGACTTGCTTTATCCACAGAATACATGCAAGAAACTGAATCCATCAAGGAGAAGACTTGTACAGATCCATCATGTTATGAACACCTTAACACACACACACAAGTCGCAAGTACTTGTTTTCTGAGCAAAATTAGCCAAAACCACAATAGCTCATCAAAGGAGTAACCTAATTATCATCAATCCAGAACACAGCAACGAAACACAGTTAAAGTAATTGAGTACAACAAAAACGCTATATTAGTAATACCTCAATCATTTCTTCTAGTTGTAAGGAAACAAGGAGCAAAACATATATTAGAGAAATTCCCAAGATGAGAAAAAAGCAGCCACTATGACCACATATTACAGCTGCATACATGTTAAGTATCCCACATCGGTTGAGGTAAGTGTCTTGGGTAGGCTTATAAGCATGGGCAATCCTCTCACTTATAACCTGAGTTTTAAGTGTTGAGTTAGACCTTGATGTTCAATAATACACACATCTATATAAAAATTAGCCGTTACATGACACCAGAGCATTGCTACAAGGAACAATGAACTAAACAAAATAAACATACAGACAAATATTATCGAATAGTTTTATTTAATATATTGTACGATACGATGTTAGCTGAAATGAGCTAAAACATAATGATAGACACCTTAATAAATTGCACACAAGCATGACTATTACCCATTAATCAAATGGTGTGATCACAGGTATATTTTAAGCACTAACCAATAACAGGAACCCTATCAACAATGCCATTGGCATCAACGAAAACCCGAACATCATCACATCGGACGTCGCCAGTGAGCACCGATCCTGGTGGAACGATGGATGCAGTAACCGAGGGGTTCTCCTTTTTTATGGTAGTCACTGCTGCATCTCCGCGCACCCCAACCAACTCAGGCCACGAGCTCTTACCAACATCTGCAATAAAATGTAAATTAGGGCAAACATGAGATTATAATATGAAATAAGGAAAAGAGGGACTCCTACAAATTATAAATTTGAATGAAAATACACGACAATGTTAATTTAAATCGGAAATTTGAGAATTCTAAAGGGCAGTGACCCTTTCCAAATCCAAATTTTTTTACTTGTGATTAGTTACCTTGGCAAAAAGACGACATTCTTAAACTTTTCTCTTCTCTTTTCTTGCTTTCTATATATGTAAAGGGTTGATGTTTGCATGCTTGTGCACTAGTGTTATTTATAGGACAAATATCAATCCTACTTCTTGTGTAATTATTTTTTCTTTTTTTTTTTTGGTTGACTTTTATGGATGTTGAACGAGGATATTCATAAATGGGCATTTCGTGTTTCTTTGATGAAATAGAAAAGTAAAACTAGCTAGAACTTAGCTGACAACGACTGATCTTAATGTCAATTAAAGAGTTCATAAACAGCTAGCTTCTTCTGTACAAGAAATTTCCATTTCCATTCATGCAATGTAGATGTCAAAGCTTGGTTTCCATAAATTCAAGGGAAAAAAAAAGTGTGTAATGTTATGATATTTTATCCATGTCATAGTTTCTGCAGCTTCCTAAATGTAATATCAAGTATATATAAGTTTGATGTGTTTGATTATTATTATTATTATTATAGAGAAATTAGTAAGTATGGTTTGTTTATACAATTTATTTTGTGGTAAACTATGGATGCATGATATGAATAACTCTAAAGTCAACATCAGACTCAGTATAAGAATGGGTCAATAGTCAAATATTTATTATTAAAATAATAAACTTGAACATGTTATAATTGCATTAAAAAGTACATAGATATTCCATTAAGATTTAAGAACGTCTATCTTGAATACCATAAAAATCCTCTATAATATATTGAATTTAAATGATGCTATTTACAATTGACTTTTGAATACACACCAACAAACAATTTGTAAATTTATCTTTTCATCTTATTGTGACTTGCAGTCTGATAATACTCATAGCAAAAAAAGTTCACTTTCTCATAATAGTTGAAAATATCTGTTGGTATAAAAATTTCTAAATTTCTTTTTTAAGTTGAAAAATAATAACAAATTCAAATTTTCATAAGTTGCATTTGCAACTCGACATGGAGCATATATGTGCATGGTTCCATCCTCAATAATATTACGTAGAACGAATTCAAGCGTTGCACTAAATATCTTTATCAAGCTTGATAAATATTTAAAACAATGACTTCAATTAGTATTATATGGCCTTCGTAAAGAACTAATTTGATTAAGTTTTTTCCCATTTTTATGTCCGTTAATATCAAGTAAATTAGTAATATTCAGAGGCATGAATTGAATGATATTGTAAGTATACAATGTGACTGAAACTATGTATATAAGGTGTAAACAGACTGAAAAATAGAAGTGGAAATAGTTGAACCACTTTCATAGACTACTTAAAAGGATGAAGCACATAAATGCTACGTATATATGAGATTGATGAGAGAAACAAGACTAGATACATTAGATCTAATCTAACAGATCCTTTCGGCATTTAAATTCTCAGGCAAAATCACTGGTTTCAAAATTGACCAAGGAAAAAGCTGCTGCAACTCAACGGGGCAACAAACTTCGTCAGGAATTGGTGAGAACTCAGTTTTCTAATTTTTTTTATTGGGTTTCTCCTCCTTATTTAGTATAAGTGTGATAAGATTTAGTTTTCCTCAATTGAGGATTGTAAACATTATTGCACTAATTATATAATGTGTACAAGTTACAACAGAATATCCTATAAACTAGGAAATAAATCAATCTAAATATATACATGAAATAAAATCAAATTTGAAATATTTACAATCCCTTAATTATCTCTAACACCCCCCCTCAAGCGAAGCGGGTGCGGGCAGACGCAAAGCTTGGAACGAAATAGCTCAAAGAGAGGCCGAGGAAGACTCTTAGTAAAAATATCTGCAATATGAAGATGAGACGGAACAAACTGAGTGAGCAGACGCTTAGCAGTGACAAGTTCACGAACAAAGTGGTAGTCGATGTCAATATGCTTTGCTCGCTTTTGAGCCACTGGATTTTGGCTAAGGAACAAAGCACTCTTGTTGTCACAAAGCAAAGTTGGCACAGAAGGTGGCAAAGTATGCAACTCACGAAGGAGAAGAGTAACCCAAATGACCTCAGACTCAGCATAGGCCATAACACGGTATTCCGATTCACAACTCGATCGGGAAACAGTGGGTTGTTTCTTAGCACTCCAGGAAACAAGATTCGGACCAAGAAAAATAGAATACCCATATGTCGAGCGACGAGTATCCAAACATCGAGCCCAATCAGCATCGAAATAAGCAAGTAGAGTAGAAGAGCCACGAGAGAAATCAAGACCATATTCAAGAGTACCCTTCACATAGCGCAAAATGCGCTTGACTGCCTGAAAATGATCAACGGTAGGAGAGGCTTGAAACTGACTGACAATGTTCACAGCAAAGGACAAATCAGGCCGGGTAATAGTTAAGTACTGCAGAGCACCAACCAATGACCGATATAGAGTCGGATCCGAAAAAGGTGTGCCATCCACCCGAAGAGAGTCATCTGCAGCAAGAGAAGTAGAGACAGGCTTCGACTCAAGTAAATCAGCACGAAGAAGAATGTCACGAGCATACTTAGACTGTCCCAAAAATAAACCAGAACCTGTGTAGGAGACTTCAAGACCAAGGAAGTAGTCCAGACGGCCAAGGTCTTTGATAGCAAACTCTTGACGAATACGTGCAACAAGGCGAGAAACAAAAGTAGAGTCACTGCCAGTGATGATGATATCATCTACATACACAAAAAGGTATAAAAGTAGGGATCCACGACAATAGATAAAAAGAGAAGTATCCGACTTACTTTCCACAAACCCCAAACCAATCAAGAAGGCACAAAAACGTTGAAACCAAGCTCGAGGAGCCTGCTTGAGACCATATATGGCTTTGTTAAGACGACACACATAATCCGGCCGAAGAGGATCAGAGTAGCCAGGTGGTTGAGCCATATAGACCGGTTTAGAAAGAACACCATGCAAGAATGCATTGTTGACATCAAGCTGATGGAGTGACCAACCATTCATAACTGCCAGGGCAAGAATAATGCGGACAGTAGAAGCCTTGACAACAGGACTGAAGGTGTGATCATAGTCAAACCCAGAAAGCTGAGAAAACCCTTGGGCTACCAAACGAGTCTTATAACGATCAATCGAGCCATTAGCCAGAAATTTAGTGCGAAAGACCCATTTGGAACCGACAATATTCTCACCAGGAGGTCTAGGAACCAGGTTCCAAGTACGATTTGCACGAAGTTCATCATCCATTGCACTGACCCAGTGTGGAGATTTAGCAGCAGATTTGAACCCCTTGGGTTCTTTAGTGGAGTGAAGAGTGGTAAGAAAGGCACTGTGAGCAATATGAGCAGTAGATGGCGGATATTTAGGCTTAAAAATCCCATCCTGAGAGCGCGTACGCATGGAATGAGTAGGACGAGGAACAGGTGCAGAAGGAGCACGGAGAGGCGGCTCAGGATCGGGAAGAGGCTGTGGAGATGCCTCAATGACTGATTGATCATCTAAAGGAGCAGGAGGTGCCGGCGGTGCAACTGTATCCGGACAGATGAAGCATGGAGAAGAATCTGGTGGAGACAGAGCAGGCACAGACTGTGGAGGGGCAGCAACAGTCGGATGAGGATCGATAAAAGAGTCAAAGTCAAGCTGTTGAGCCGAAGAGGAAGTAGACGAAGTAGTGTATGAGAGATAGGCCTCATCAAACTGAGCATGACGACTGATGTATAACCAAAAAGTAGTAGTGTCAAGGCAACAAAAACCTTTGTGTATAGTGCTGTAACCGAGAAAAACATAAGGAATCGACCGGGGAGAGAGCTTATTTTCTGCATAGTCACGAAGACAAGGATATACTCGGCATCCAAAAATGTGAAAATTCTCATAAGCAGGTGTTGTAAAAAACAATATCTCATAGGGAGACTTTTGTTGTAGTACAGCAGAAGGGAGACGGTTTATAATATACACAGCCGTAGTGAAAGCCTCAACCCAAAACTCCAAAGGAACAGAAGCATAAAACAACATTGAGAGGCCTGTTTCAGTGATGTGACGATGCTTTCGTTCTGCTCGACCATTTTGAGCAGGAGTATAAGGGCAAGACATGGAGTGCATTATGCCACTGTTAGAAACAATTTTTGCAGTTTGGAACTGGTAAACTCAGTACCCCCATCTGACTGAAAACGTTTAATGGTCCGCCCAAACTGATTTTCAACAAGAGTCTTAAAACGAGCAAAGACATCAAAAAATTCAGACTTCAACTTTAGAGGATAAAACCAAGAGAAGCGAGAGTAGTCATCGACAAAAACGACATAATATCTAAAACCATCACAAGAGGTAATTGGAGAAGGTCCCCACAAGTTACAATGTATAATATCCAAAACAGAAGTAGCACGTTTATGATTAGAGACAAAAGATAAACGCTTGCTCTTTGCTAACTGACAAGAAGAGCATACTGTAGGGTTCGGCAAAACAGAAGTAACCGACAACAATCCCAATTTATTTAACAAAGAAATAACATCATAATGGACATGTCCTAGACGACGATGCCATAAATCAAAGGAACCTCTAATTTTACGAGACCGTAAAGCAGCAACCAGCCCCGTATGTCCTCTTTCCAGAATATATAAGCCATTTTCTTGTCTACCCCGAGCCAAAGATAACCCTGTCTCCCGATTCTGAATTTCAAACAGCTTATCAGTGAACACAATGTTAACCGGGAAGTCAGATGTCAATTTACTAACAGATAGTAAATTTTTGGTAATATGTGGCACAATCAGAATATCCAACAAAGATAAATTTGAAGAAAGAGCCTGAGTACCCGTGTGAGTAATGGAGAGAGAATTACCATTCCCAACGACAACCTTGTTGTTGCCCGAATAAGAGGAGACGGAATCCAAGCCAGCAGATGAGTTGGTCATATGTGCAGAAGCCCCGGTGTCTACATACCTTGACGAAAGGATTCTGCAAGGTTCGCTTGAGAAGGTTGCTGCCGATAGCGATCAGGACAAAACGTCGCATGGTGGCCATCATTGCGACAGATTTGGCAACGCAGAGGGTAGCGCCCGCGACCACGGCCTCCTTGTTTTTGAGGAGGACGATTTCCAGAATGTGAGGAAGGAGAACCCCGCGACCCATTCTGCCCGGAGGAGCCACCTGACGAACGACCACCGGAAGAGCCACTGGAAGAACGCTGAGTGCGCTGATTTGCAGCAAACGCCGCCTGAACAGAAGACGTGCCATTTCCGTCGTCCATGGATTTCGTGAACAAATCATATGCTTCCGCCTTCGAGAGTAAATCTGGGAATGAAGGGAGGGGAACCAGATTAATCTGAGATGTGGCAAATGAGAGAAAATCCGGACCGAGCCCTCTGAGGAACCAATGAGACTTATCTGTCTCGGACAACACACAACCCATGGAAGCGAGTTGATCAACCAGTGACTTGAAGTGAGTTCCAAAATCTGAAACAGAACGTGGTCCCTTTTTGATCAGTTGGAGTTCGTCTTTAAGACGCAACTCACGGGCTTTCGAAGAACGATTGAACGCCGTAGCCAAGGTCGACCAGATTTCTGCCGACGTGACACACCCAACAGCAACGGGCATGGTTTCGGCAGTGAGTGTTGACATCAAAAAACACTCGAACAATTTGATCTCGAGAGACCCATGATGCATACTCCGGATTGGGTGTGGAGACGCCGGATTCAACGAGCATCAATGGCAGAGGAGAAGATGAGCCATCGACGTAGGGGAGAAATTTTTGCATCGCGAGGAGAGGGAAAACCTGGGCATGCCAGACCAGGTAATTCGTAGAGGTTAACTTCACTGGGACCATATGAGTCATGGCCTGTAGTGTGAGTGTAGCGTCGAAGACAGACGCCGGGGAGGGGGAAGAATCTCCGGCCATGGAAGATGTTGCGGCGACGTGGGGATAGAGAAAAGAAAGGTAGGGTTTTTCAGCACGTGTTTAGGCTGATACCATGTGATAAGATTTAATTTTCTTCAATTGAGGATTGTAAACATTATTGCACTAATTATATAATGTGTACAAGTTACAACAGAATATCCTATAAACTAGGAAATAAATCAATCTAAATATATACATGGAATAAAATCAATTTTGAAATATTTACAATCCCTTAATTATCTCTAACAATAAGGCATATTCATAAGGTCCAGAATGATTTTTCTTGTAAACTATTTGGTCTCTTGCAACATTATTATGTCTATTTTCTCTTCAGACTTGCAATACCAACAAGTATTGTGGGAGTAATATGCTCTCTCTCTCTCTCTCTCTCTCTCTCTCTCTCTCTCTCTCTCTCTCCCTCTCTCTCCCTCTCTCTCTCCCTCTCTCCCTCTCTCTCCCTCCCTCTCTCTCCCTCCCTCTCTCTCTCTCTCTCTCTCTCTATTTGTGGAAGTTGCTCATCCTTTAGTCACTGTGCTGTATAGGAACTGTTGAAACGCGAGAGCAACAAGAGTGGAGGAGTATCGATCGCTTTCGTTATCATTATTGGGTTGGTAGGTATTGTTTTGGGATACCTCATGAAAAGGACATAAACTATTATCCAAGAATGGTATTTCACTTGCAATATTTCTGTACTGCTGATTCAACTTCTTTCTCTACCAAAGAGAAATTCTTGAGGTGGGCTTGCTTATGCCTGGACTAGCTTTGTGCTGGCAAATGTTTTGTTTTTAGGGAGGTTTTACACGCATCATGACATTGCTTTCAACATTCTTTTTGTATGCGAGGCTTCTAACATACGATCCTTTATATTCTGTATCTCTTAGTTTACCGTTGTACCATACTTGTGGGTAGACCTCGCCAAAGATGAGTTGGAATCGAAACCAGAACTCGGCTGTTGATCAAGGTTTGGTAGTTCTAATCCATAATCGAACTGTAGTCTCAAGGTCTGATTAAGGTCCGTGTATTTCTCAAATATAGTTGAACCGCGGTTTTGACCTATAATCGGTCTTGGTTATAAAATGTTGATTTTGAACATTAGATATTGGAGATGTTCATATTAAAAATAATATTTGTATTTCGATCATAAGCATTTGTCACCAAATATATAACGAGAAACTAAAAGCTATAAAAATTATGGCAAAAAAAAAAAAGGGAACAATGAACTAAATAAAACAAACATACAGACATTTATTATCATATGATTTTATTTAATACATTATACGATGTTAGCTGAAATGAGCTAAAACATTATGATATATACCTTAATAAATTGCACACAAGCACGACTATTACCCATTAATCGAAGGGTGTGATCACGGGTATATTTTAAGCACTAACCAATAACAGGAACACTTTTAACAATGCCATTGGCATCAACGAAAACCCTAACTCGATCACATCGAAAGTCGGTAGTGATCACCGATCCTGGTGGAACGACGGATGCAGTAACCGAGGGGTTCTCCTTTTCGATGATAGTCACCGCTGCATCTCCGCGCACCCCAACCAACTCAGGCCATGCGCTCTTACCAACATCTGCAATAAAACGTAAATTAGGTCAAACATGAGATTAATTTTAATCAGGAACGGATCCAAAAATTATCTGTAAAGGGTCAAAATGTTGTGATTATAATATGAAGTAAGTAAATGAGGGACTCCTACAAATTAGAAATTTGAATGAAAATACACGACAATGTTAATATAAATCGAAAATTTGAGAATTCTAAAGGGCCGTGACACCTTCCAAATCTACCTTCTTTTACTTGTGATTAGTTACCTTGACAAAAAGACGACATTCTTAAACTTTTCTCTTTCTCTTTCTCTTTTCTTGCTTTCTATATATGTAAAGGGTTGATGAATTCATGCTTGTGCAGTAGGGTTATTTATAGGACAAATATCAATCCTTCTTCTTGCGTAATCATTTTTTCTTTCTTTTTTTTTTTTTTGGTCGACTTTTATGGAAGTTGAATGAGGATATACATAGATGGGCATTTCGTGTTTCTTTGATGAAATAGAAAAGTAAAACTAGCTAGAACTTAGCTGACAACGACTGAACTTAATATCAATTAAAGAGTTCATGAACAGCTAGTTTCTTCTGTACTCTAAATTTCCATTTCCATTTATGCAATGTAGATGTCCAAGCTTGATTTCCATAAATTTAAGAAAAAAAAAAAACTGTGTGTAATGTTTCTGATATTTTATCAATGTCATAGTTTCTGCAGCTTCCTAAATGTAATATCAAGAATATAAGTTTGATGAGTTTGATTATTATTCTTATTATGATTATAGAGGAATTAATAAGTATGATTTGTTTATACAATCAAATTTATGGTAAACTACTTAACATTTATTGGTATTTAAGTTGTAAGTTGTAATTGCATGCATGATATGAATAACACTAAAGTCAACGTCAGATTTAGTATGAGGATGTGTCAATAGTCAAAATTTGTAATAATAAACTCAAACATGTTATAATTGCATTAAAAAGTACATCGATATTCACCGTTAAATTCTTAATCCATTAAAATTTAAGAACGTCTATCTTGAATACCACAAAAATCTTCATATTGAATTTAATCGATGTTATTTTGCAAAATATTCATCGACAAACAATTTGTAACAAATTTATGCTTCATCTTATTACGAAGTGCAATTTGATAGTACTCATAGCCAAAAAAGTTCACTGACAATATCTTTCGGTATCAAAATTTCTAAATCTCTTTTAGTTGAAAAATGATAACAAATTCAAAGTTCATAAGTTGCATTTGCAACTCGACATTGAGCATATATGTGCATGGTTCCATCCTCAATAATATTACATAGAACGAATTCAAGCGTTGCACTAAACATCTTTATCATGCTTGATATAGATTTAAACGATGACTTCAATTAGTATGATATGGTCTTCGTAAAAAACTAATTTGATTACAATTTTTTTCATTTTTATGTTCGTCAATATCAAGTAAATTGGTAATATTCTGAGGCATGAATTGAATGATACTGTAAATATACAATGTGACTGAAACTATGCATGTAAGGTGTAAACAGGCTGAAACATAGAAGTGGAAATAGTTGAACCACTTTTATAGACTATTTAAAAGGCTGCTGTAATAAGCTATATAGTTAGGCTGCCTTTGAAAAAGTTAAAAAAAAAAAAAAAGGTTTATTGACCAACTACATTTGACTAGAATTTCACCCATATCAGCGCGTGCACCACAAATTTTAAAACGAAAAAATAATATTCTTGTAATTTTATCAAACTGTCATGCTTTTATATATATAAATTTTTCGTAACCTAAATTAAATAGTAGCAGCCTTTGAATTGGTCTATGAAGCCGTTTCACATACCACGTCAGGAAAAGTTTGCCAAATCCATTACCACAATGCATAAATTATAGTCCGTCTCAATAAATAAATAAATACATAATCTAATAATAATAATAATAATAATAATAATAATAATAATAATAATACATATGCTTTAATTTGATGAGAAGATATATATCCTACAACTCTAGGCCGCCAACATTGCGTGGAATATATATATATATATATAAACCCAATTGGCGCTATAATCTATCCAAATTGGATAGTCAAAAGTCAGAAAATGCCTAATTTTAAAATTAATGCCCTATAAATACAGCAAATACATCTACATATGTAGTACACAAGGTATCAATCAATCAATCAAAAATAGAAAGAGGAGTAAACGCACATACGAATTAAAATATTATGTCTATCGAGTGTGAAGGTAATGGTTCAATTTTTTAATTACCATGCTAAGTTGGATACATTTTCAGATACATACAAATACATGTTCTCAAATAGTCTCTCAGTCTAATAAAACTATTTTTAAATTATTTTTTATTTGAAAATAATTATATTTTAAAAGTCAATATCTCGTTTTATGTAGGTAAAGACTCTTGACCTGAGGTGGTTGGAGCACACGAAGACTGTGCGGTGAAAACAATCGAAAGGGAGAATCCTGGGGTGGATGCAATGATTTTCCGACCAGGAACACTTGCCATCACCGATTTCCGATGTGATCGAGTGTGGGTTTATGTGGATGACAATGGCAATGTTGCTGCTGTTCCCATGATTGGTTAGGGATTGATATATCCTGTGTTGTATTAATATGCATTTTAATTGGAATGTGTATGTAATAAAGTTTTTTAATTCTTCGTATGATGTACTGTGTAATAAGACCTTGCATCGATAAATGTTGAAGTTGATATTTTGTATTAATATTATCTTATTTTTAAAATAAACTATGATTTATTTTATTCGTGTATGTATTATGAAAATATTAATTCAATATTAAGTGTTTAATTAAAGGATTTGTTTTATCATTCAATTCAAAAAGATTTTTCCACTAACAACAAAATAAAAATTGGCAATTTATTTGACAAGATCATGTTACTTTCATTTAAATCTATCTTTGACTTGATTATGTAGTTAGATTGTAATTAACAATCTTTTTAATCATTACTTATTTCTGAATAATCTTTTTAACTAAAAATAAATATAAATAAATAAATATTAATTTCTTTTTCAGATATTTATGGAATGTTTTTTTTGGAGGAAAGCTCAAGATTAGCTTTTATACAATGTTAGATTGATTTTGTGTTTAAAAATGATTATATTTGACACGTTATTGCATGAAAATATAATAGTTTGAATTATGTGACAAGCCATATTGGATAGAAGTGGTGTATTCATGAAATTTTAATATTTTATGGATTGTATTAAGATAATTTAATACAACTTAATTAAATAAAAATAAACCTTTTTTTTTAACTTGAATAACTATTTAGTAATTTATGCATGTAATATTACCGATAAAGCTAATTTACCCAAAAGTAAAAAAATTATGAATAGAAACATTGTAATATAATTGTCAACTATTCATAAAATGATATTAAACCAATTTATTGACTATTAATATTATTAATAATTTTATTTACTTTATCAATATTATTATTAATTAATAATTTTATTTATAAAATTGAGTATTATTAATCGAGGCTCCCCAAAGAAATCTTGGCTGTGTCTATCTTTCTTTTCCCTTCTTCTATTTATTTATTTATTTTTAGGGGGTTTTTGTATAAAAAGAAAAAAAAATATAACTTGAAACTTCACCAACTTTGAATGGTTCGTTCATCCCCACCAAAAACCACACCCCACCTCTATTATAATAATAATAATAATAATAATAATAATAATAATAATAATAATAATAATAATAATAATAATAATAATAATACCAACAACAACAATAATAATATATATATATATATATATATATATATATTAAAAAAAAAAAAATTGGCCATCTTCTTTGTATCCTGATTCGCGCGGTTCTTCCTCGCACCTCTCAAGTTCTTGACTCCCATTAATTTATACACTTTTACAGGTTCAAACTATTGTATTTTTATTAGAAAAACTATGGGGTCATTTTCTTTCCTATTGCCATGTCTTTGCGACGACCACCTTCCCCAAATTATTCTCCATTTCTCGCTACATTTTTCTTTTCCATTACCAGAAACTGGAAGAAACGAAAAGGGATTATATTCAATTATACTTGGTATCGAATTGTTAGACGCTCCGCTCCAACTGCTGATTCTTTTCTGTAAGCGTTGCTCAATATGGCCAGAGAAAGGCTTCTCAGTATCGAACCTCAGGAGCTCACTTTTCCTGGTCAGTATCTTTTATGTTTTCGGTTTTATTGGTTTCTTTTTTGCTGTCAATTCTTATGATTTTAATTTTTCAGTTGGTTTAATTATTCATTTGCTCCTTTTATGTCTGATAATTTTTCTGCTCTTTGCTTTTCTTTTTCCTCGCTGTGTATTCTTTGCTTGGACTAGTTGTGCTGAGGACGCAAGCCTCTTGTACAATTTGGCTGCGTAATAATTCACGAGGGCGTGTTGCTTTTAAGGTAAGTAACCTTTCAGGTTTGCCTAATCTGCATTCATCTGTGTACTTAAGGACTTAAATTCCATAATTTATTTCAGGTTATGACCACAACTCCAACAAAGTACCTCGTTCGACCCAATATCGGAATTCTTGAGCCCGGGTCAACTTGTGATGTTAGAGGTTCTGTAAAAGCGCCTCTTTGGTTTGTGTGAGTGTGTGCGCCCCCCCCGCCCCACCCCGTCCTATTATATTGCTTGCTCAGATAACATTATGTTGCTCGTTCTTTGTCTTCTATAGTATAGATTTCCAATTTTAACTTCCATCCGCCTGATATCTGGGGGAGGACAGAACGTTGAATCATAGTTCTGTCTAATAAACAGTGACTTGAATAATGGTCTTACTTGTTTCTGGGCATGCTTACGAGGAACTAGTGCTTTGATAATGGGCTAATGGCTAATGCTGGGGAATATCTCAGTATGTTGAAACTTGAGAATACTTATTATTGGAAAGTGTACTTGGGAATATGCTTCTCATTTCGTTATTTTCTTAATGTCACTTACAAAAGAAAAAAAGAAAAGAAAAACACCCCCCCTCCCTGATTCCAGGCTTGTTAAAAAGATGCAGAAGATCCAAAAAGTATATGAAATTTTTGGAAACTACAATGTCAGGAAAAAGAAAGAAAGATTACACTTCTGAACTAGAATTAAATATGAGGCCATCTTCTAATTACAATACAGCATTTTGACATATATTCTGCATAAAAGTTACTTTATCAAAATGATGTGTCCTTTTCTACCATTCCCTTGTCTTTTTGGTCTTATTTTTAACCATAACCCATAGTTGATACATCATTCAAGAGTGCCTATGATGTGTACGTTTGAAGGTTGATGTATAGTGCTTATTAATGTTGTCAAAAAAATAAATTTGGATGCAGCTTCTTGATCTCTGACATTTTCCAAAATACTACGCCTTTGGAAAAATACCTAAACTTTAGAAATCATTCCTCCTTAAGCTGTGTAAGAAGACTTGCTATGAGCATTCTTCTCTGAAATTCTTGTTTCGAATCAACGTCAGAGGATTTAGGTTAAATCCTGTACAGACTCAACCAAGAATCTGTCAGTTGAAGTTTGATAGATTGACTCAACAAGATTCTCTCCTATATCCTTAAAACAATATTCACTAGAAATAGTTGGTTGCCCTTATATACTACTTGGAATGATGATTAGTCTTTTCCTTTAATATTCATTACAGATAAAAGAGGAGCTTTCGCCTGCCACCGCACCTGTTAAATGTTGGCAAGCTACCATCTTCTCTAGAATTTGTTACAGATAAAGGATATTATTATTCATCCAGATCTTGGTAGAGTTGGGTGATGATGTTGGGCTATCAATAACTCATTCTTGAAAACAATTTTTAGTTGAATTAAAATGTCTTATAATTAGAGTGATGTTGTGGAAAAGAAAACTACTGACTAACACTTACTCTTCGAAACCCAATACAGGACCCATCTCGATCCCAAAAAAGTTTTTTTTATTATTATTTTTTTTTAACGCGGAACATTGAGCAATAAAAAAAATCTGCTTGTTCAACTTGTTAATGTCCATATTCTGAGCTACAGGGGCTGTTCATTTAATTTCTTTCTTTGTTGTCTTTCCTTCTAAGTTTTATTTTTGCGGTAAAGATGCCTTTTTGGGAAAGTCATCTCTAGTTTGTTTGTTTTGCAGTAACTATGTATGGCCTAGAGGAGATCCCTCCTGACATGCAATGTAGAGACAGATTTTTGATTAAGAGTGTTGTTGCAAGACCTGGTGACACAGTACAAAATTCTCGGGAACTGGTAATCCAATAATTAAACAAATCTATATATATATGTTAAGTAAATTTTCTATCATCTATATTTAAGTTTTGTACTGGCATCCATTTGAGAATGCTTATGTCAGCTGTTTTCCCATTGTAATGGCAACAGTACTACAAGAGTATGGAATTTGGTTTGGAGTTCCCCTCTAGGGGTGTTAGTGACCAATACCTTCTGAATAATTTCACTTGAATACACCATAATTTGTTTCTCTGTACTTGTCCCAAATCCCTTCGAGCTAAAATTCCCTTTGTGATTTGCAACGCTGAGAAGAGTGAACCACTGTATCTATCCATCGTTTTATTCTCATTATCTGGCGCTTCCTTGTTTTGGATGATCTGATCATGATTAACACATTAGTTTCAATCTTTCTTGCTTGTAGTTCAATGAAAATGGGCATGTGTTTGAAAGTTTCAAATTGAGAGTGGTTTATGTTCTCCCATCACATCAGCAATCATCAAATTTTGAGAGACCACGGCAAGGTTCTTCACAAAATAGATCCGTGGTGCGACCAAGAAGTGTGAATGATAATGAGGTTGTTCTCTTCTCTGGAAATATTTCTTCGTTGTTTGTTTATTCTCTAATTAAGTATATTATGAGTTGTTCCATTGTTGTTGCTGTTGTCGTTGCCATCATCATCAGTCCCCACTCTTCCTACAGCAAATTTAACATGGTGAAACTGAGCCATCTCTTTGCTTCAGTTTGTAATTTTACGTTCCAACTCGTGCTGCTCAACAAGCAGATTTGTACACACATCTTAGTAGCCTGATTTGACTTTCAACAAATTTGTGCAGTTATTGTGTGTACATGCAGCTTCAGTGTCACGATCTTTCCATATCCGATTTTAGACTTTGAAAATTATATATCTCCTTTATTTTCCTCTAGCCCTACAATCCACCTCACTCTGCTGTTGTGTATCTCAGTATGAGTCGTTGGTAAATACTATTTTCTGATTTAACTTATTCGCGCATTAATACCTATTACTTTCCTGACGGGGAATACAGCGGCGGGACGGAAATGGATGGGATGTAGGTGATTTGTTCATGAAAAGCATTGCTGTGATCTTCCTATGTTTGGTCTTTTGGTACCTAATCGTGATGATGCTTCCCCTCATATGGTAATCTTCTTGATTTGTTCGGATATTTTGAAACTTCTATTCATTAGAGTGGAGTTCCATTTGTAGTTGTACTCTTTTGTAGTTGTACTTTCAATTTACAAATACACCCCATCCCCCACCGACACACCCACACACACACACACAAAGAAAGAGCAACTTTTGGAAGGAACCAAATCTCAATTGTTGTATATGTAAGTATTGGGAAAAAAAATATTTATTTAGGTTTTTCATGGATTATTTTCAAGCTCTTCGTCTTGTATGGTGCAAGCATGGTTTCAATCTGAATAGTTGTTGACTTGAGTAATTTTTCTTGCAGGAGTTTGACCTTTATGATCATTCTGTTTGTCATAAAGCTGGGGAAAAGACTGGTTTCTGATTCCATTGAAGATTGGATAGGGAAGACCACTCTTTACCTCGTCATTCATTTCTTTACAGCTTTTTTCCGACGCAGGGAGACCCGACCCGAGCCCGAGTCTAGAGTTTCAAATGTTGAATGACTGAATATCATGGTATGGTTTATCATTATTATGTATTTTGAGAGGCAAACTAATTGTTTCACTGTTGTGCTTAAGTATTCGTATGCTGTGGGAATTATTCATATTCAGAAAAAGATGACAACTTACACATAATCTTGAAAACATATTTTTGGCCCTCATAGTGTTCTCTCTCTCTCTCTCTCTCTCTCTCTCTCTGCTTGACTTGTCGGAATTTTTTATTTTTCAGTTCTACGGATTAACCTGCATAAGTAGAAGGTATTCATCGCCGAAATGAGGATATATGGGGAAAGGTAAACGAATGCTATTGTCTAAAGATGGCAAAATGCATCTCAAAATTTCTAAACTATTTATAAATATTTCAACGAATATAATAAGCCCAAAAGTGACGTTTCTTTCTTAAATTAGAAACGAGCATTCTACCTCTGTCTGCGTTTATGTTTTGCCCTTTCAAACTATTGTTGGGTGCAACTTAACTTCTCCTTTCTAGAAATTTTACTTTTGGTATGGTACTATCATAGACTATTTCATAAGATTTCCTGGGAGGATTCATAACCACTTACATAGTATTGTAGATATTTTTTTCTTACTAACCTTTATAGAAAGGAAACGCCAAAAGAATGATTCCAGAAACACCAAAAAGCCATCTAGACATTCTTCTAAACATATATCAGTCAAACCAACGGTAATACGAGATAACTTGTAGCAAACCGAACCTTCTACTATAAATGATGCAACATCTTTTGTTGAGACAAGACAACGCCATGCTGTGGGTGCCAACAAACTCTAGTCCGACAAGCAACAACTCATTTGGATGAACCCAAATGACTTAACCAAGAATTTGAACACAACACTAACAGATGAATTTTCTGTTTTCTGCTTCAGAACATCATTCATTTCTTCCTTACGCCTTACTCTCAAGTCTCCTTTAACAATCACTTGTTTTCTGCAAATATTGATCGTAAATTTTTTTGATCCTGCAAAAGAAACTTGAGCTGTAAAGAGGTACCACACCACCACCACAATCGTACTTAGTTTTCTACTAATCATTGAAGTATGAATTGATCATGATATTCATCGAATTATTAACAGTTAATTGCTGACCTGCCATTTTTGAAATAACTTGTGTTACTCTGTGCCTGCAGTGAGCACACCCCAGGTTTGCATTCACAGCTATTACTTGGAACTACACAACATAATTAAAGACTGTAAGAAAATGATAATATGATAGAAGAATATCTCTACAACACTACACTGGGATGCATTGCACCTAAGAACTTCAGACCATATATTTTCACACGAACACACTCATGTGGGTGCGTGCAGGAACCATATTTTCACAAAGGTGGTGAAAGGTGTCCTTATGCAGTAAATACAAGAGATAATACGAGTTTGAGGGCGTACCGTTGGAAGTGAGAGATTTGCAGCAAAAAGCAGAGCTTGCTTCCCCAAATTAATATTCATCTTGATCAAAAAGGAAACAGCCTTAGCTAAAACAAGTTTTGCTATTTATTCTTGATTTGTTATGATTAATTCTCACAGAAATAGTCATAATTTTGCATTAAAAAAATAAGCACGCATGCGAATACCAGACAGATGAGGCAGCTAATTAAAGAATTGAGTTAAAGAAAGAGAAAACAGCCCTGCTTTCATTCCTACTATTTTGGCAGGATTGGCATGTTACTGCCACCAATAACTAACTTTTGTAATTAAATATGGGATTTGAAGCTTAATTTTGTAATTAATCATTCAGTTACCTGGTAGTTTATCTACTACTGCTGCCTTTGATTGGTGATAAGATTGGAATCAGAGGATTTAGTAAAAAAAAACAAAGAAGTGGTTTCAATCTACAGGCATGGAACCTAAGTTATTTTATATTTTAAAGAGGTTGTTACGAAGAATAACATGTACACCTGTATAACCACATTTTTAATTATAATATTAACTCCTTATCATAATAACAACCCGCAGTTTAACTCCTCCGTCTGTCCCAGAACAAGAGGTATGTTTATATAACTTAAAAAAGAATTCAATTTTTCTCAAAAGTTTTCCTAATTAATATATTATTATAGGGAATAGGAGGTTAAAAGTATCCACAGCAATGGTTATACATGGCCAAAAGATGGTGATTGAATGAGTTATTAAATTTTTAAAACATCTAATGAATTATTAAGAAAAAAACGAGAATTAAACGTGATAATAGTCAAACTCCTTTTAATTTTATTAACAATTTTAAACTCAGCGATAAATCATCACTACTAACACACTTTAAAGAATTCCATAGACTTGCTTTATCCACAGAATACATGCAAGAAATTGGATCCATCAAGGAGAAGACTTGTACAGCTCCATCATGTTATGAACACCTTAACACACACACACACACACAAGTCGCAGGTACTTGTTTTCTGAGCAAAATTAGCCAAAACCACAATAGCTCATCGAAGGAGTAACCTAATTATCATCAATCCAGAACACAGCAACGAAACACAGCTAAACTAATTAGGTACAACAAAAATGCTATATTAGTAATACCTCAATCATTTCTTCTAGTTGTAAGGAAAAACAAGGAGCAAAACATATATTAGAGAAATTCCCAAGATGAGAAAAAAGCAGCCACTATGACCACATATTACAGCTGCATACACACATCTAGATAAAAATTAGCCGTTACATGACACCAGAGCATTGCTACAAGGAATGTAAACATTTTCAACCTAACAAACTAATCAAGAGCGGAGGCCCTAAACATAGCAACAATTTAAATGCTTAAACAGATGTTGAATTAATTACTTGCAAGATACATCAGCGGAAATCCTGTAACCCAGTGAAGCCTCAAATTTCAACTAAAGGCCAGCAGTTCTGGTTTCAGAGAAATGCAAATTGTGAGAATGCTAGTCACCGTTTTAGGTTTCTTCTAAGCTACACCCTTTATGCAAAACAAATACCATGTAACAAGAGGACCATCCTCAAGGGTTACGAATATATTTGCCACAAGAAATCCACATTTGGATTACAGATCTTGGCTTCATTCCACCTTCCACATCTGTTTAAACACAAAGCATCCCAAAGCAGCTGACAATGGCATCTACTAGGCTCTGCAACATTTCAGACCCTCATCCTCATGTTTGGCCAATAACATACATGCGTCTCAGATTTACAAAACATAAACAGGGAGCAGGGCTTAATGCAAAATTTACATGTCTGAATTTCCTATAGTGTGCATAAATATCGCATATATCAATAAGAATGCCAGTCCTGCATCAAACAATTAAAAAATAAAAATGCACAAGACTATTTTTTTGGATATCCATGATTTCTAATGGAAAATCAAATATATATCACATTCAGCAATATTCTTAAAATTCCTTTGAAATAATAATCATTACAACTCCCCTTATCATCCATTGCAAACATCTAGTGTGAACTGGAAGTCCAGAAGTAATTTTAATGCTATCTAAGTGGATAAATACTCAAATTCAGAAGACAGTTTATGAAAAAGAACAGATAAAACCTCGAAACAAAACTGATATTTTACGAACATTTCAGAAAAAAATTAAGTTTTAATGTGCATCATAAGATTCTCCGAAATGTAAATAGACAGATAAATGAATATGTACAAAAATCCAATATCATGCCAATCCCATACTAGTAATCACCTCATCTCCTCCTGGAAGAAAAACCCCCATCTTTCTTAGACTTCATCATTAACAAAGCCCTTTCTCTCTCTTTCTCCTTCATCTCTCTCTTCAATCTTTCCTCCCTCAACTCCTTCAAAGTTTTCTTACCACCACTCTTTCTCTTCTCCTTTAGTCTCATATCATCGCATTCCTCCTCATCATCTTCATCAACATTTTCTTCTTCAACCACTCTCTTCTCCATATACCAAGGCATTTTCACTCCTTTCCCCGCAACCCCATAACCTAACCTATACTTCTCATCCTCAGGCCCCACTACCCTAACCTCCTCCCTCTTCACCCTCTTATTCTTGTTATTATCATTCCCAAATTTGCTTTTCTTCACATCTCTTTTCTCATCACCAACTCTAATCGGGTCGAAAATCCTGATCCCTTCGAACAAATTGATGTGCTTGGAATCAGACTCCAATGAGGGTTCGGCGACGGATTCAGCCGGAATAGAGCTGGACGGTGGTTCGTCATCGGCTTTAGATGAGCCTCGGCTCGCTAAGCCGCGGGCCTGACGGAGCTGCTCTACCCGAAACTCCGTGTCGCGCTTACGGGATTGCTCCTGCTTCAGCTGCTCTTCCTTGGCGGCGGCTTCCTCGTCGCGCCGGACCTTCTCTCGATTATCATAGTTGTAAACATTCCACCGTTTCTGCGGCAAGATATTCAGACCACCATGACCTCCCATGATTTGAGGAATTCAATCTGATTCAGAGGAAAAAGAAGAAACCCTAATATCGATGCCTCGATGGAACTATTGGAATTGGGGAACGGTGTGGGAACAGTTTCATTTAGTTGACGTGATTGAATTGCTTTTTGCATTAATATATGTTATTTATTTATATTAATTGTATTGCTATTATTATTAATACTGTTATTATTATTATTAGTATTATTATTATTATTATTATTATTATTATTATTATTATTATTATTTGTGTATTGTTTCAATTCATAATTGATAATATGTTTAAAGTTAAAATAAAATATGTTGATAATATAATTTGAATTAATCTATATTTAAGAATATCTTTAAAAAACTATTATTTTACAGGTAAAGATATATAGAAAATATATAATTTTATATTCAAATATACATTCTTTTCATCTTAGATAAAAAAAATTCTTTCTATAATAAATTAATTAATTATATAAAAATTAAATTAAATAAAAAATTTATAAAAAATCAAATTAGAAATAACATTAAAAAATATCAACTAATATTTATTTGTAGTTCAATTTTAATTCAATAATCGAATACATAATAAATATTAAGATCTACACCAAGTAATCAACAAAAAATTTATTTTTTGTATTTAATATCTCATATTAATATATGTAATATGAGAATAAATTAAATAGTGTGAAAAGAAGATTAATTTAATATATTGTATATAAAAATAAAGTGAAAATGAAAAAATATTTATATTTTAACAAACTGAAAAGAAATAACTAACTAAAAGTTGGCACATTATTTTTTAAAAATATTTAAAAATAAAATAAGCAAAGAAATTATATTTTAACTATTTTATTATTATAATAATATAGATACAAATTACTAGCATTTCTTATGTTACTAGCACAGTGTAATATTTGTGATCATATAAAAGTCCATCTCACAATTTTTATTTTACATAAAATAGTTTAAATATTAAAATATATCGTAATTTACTTAAAAAATTATTTTATGCTTTAAAATTAAAATTATTCTCAGTTGGTAAGTGAAATTTTAAATTCAAATGTATACGTATAGCCATACAACACAATTTCTGTATCAAATTTATAACCCAACACAAATGCAACCCATAGGCCCAATGAATTGTTGTGCTAAATGAATATACCTAAAATAATTTCCAATAATGCAACCCATATGCCCAATAAATACACGTAAATATAGTTTCAAACTTTTACAGATTATACGAGCTACTTTATTGCTCAATTTCAATTAAAGAAAAAAAGGAGAACCAATATGCATTACTGCAGAAAATATTGCAGATGGTATCTCTTGAAAACAGGAAGTGGATCCGACTGCTTTTACCTCCGTCCCGTTCAGTCTGGGTGTATCAGACAATACCCCGCTGCAGTCCACCGCCATCTTTTTTTCCTGCCTCAAATTCACACATATCTATATGGATGTGTGTGTGAATTAATAACTCTTGAGTGAATCCCACTTCAAAAGATAAAGTCACTCAGCTGCACAAATTTCTCATTCCGAACATTTTTTGTTTTGAAAATATAGGCATTATCTTCTACATCTGCACTCAAGCAGTTCATTCGATGCCTGAGGACACAAAATCTAAAGATCAGGACGGCGAAAAAACAAACCCAAGAAGATGTACATTGATGATAGTAGTAGCAATTACTAACCATTCGAAGTGATCTTCACAGCAAATAGAATTCCAAATGATAGATAATCCAGATAGTTTCCTATGAGCACAAAATTCTTTTTGATATTAAACATTGAGAAAGGAAAAACATAAAAGTAGCTAGAGCTCAGATCAAGAGCTTGGGAGGTCTATATAACCATTTTACAACTTTCTGTTATATGCGATCGTGAGTGCAACTTCAGGGAAATATTATCGATGTAATTAAGACAAGCTCTCCCCATGTTTCGTGTACTTGCCAGTCCCAATACAGCTTAATGGAAAGATGCCTAATTCCTTGGAGGAACGAACAATACAGCTTAATGGAAATTGGTTTGAGCATCACTTACCAATTTGCAGAGTACATATCATAGAATTTGTCAAATGCTTTATCAAAACAATAATGACAAGCTAAGAGATCCTTGATGGTAGTCACCCGGCAAGTTGAGTTACAGCATTTGACCTGTGATAAGTGTTGGTACCAATTATTCAAGCCCAAAAAAAGGCGAACAGCATAAAATACTGCCATTTATTTTTTTTGAAAATAAATTGAGCACATTCAATGAATAAGAAAGCAAAATATTTGAAAATGCAAAAATCAAAATGTTACATCTCTGTATGAAATATTGGGATCGGGAGAACCACTTAACAAACATCCAGGGGCCATAAAATTGCAGGGGAACTATGAACATTATATCAATATCTCGAATACAATTGCTTCTTGTAGATATGGTTAAATAGCATGCCATTTCAAAAGGACTCAGAATGTTGTTGACTTTGAAACGAGCAAAGAGACGGACAGCATTACTACCGCAAGTTAGTTTTATAAGAGTGTTTTTCTCTATGGGTAAAGACACCAATTCCTGAGGGGATAATTTGTTTTGTTTTGTGCATTTTATGAAATTGTTTTGGGGGAGTTGGTTTTATTAAAGGAGACTTTTTAGAGTATAACTTACAAGGGGGGTGGGAATATATTTTTGGAGGGAAATGTAGTGTATAATGCATAGTAATGTCTAACCTTATTTCCAGAGAATGAAAATGATAAAAAGAGAGAAAACTTTGCTTGAGATACTAGAGACAAATACAATAGCCCAGCACGCTCCTAATGGCAAAGAAGGGCTGAACATGTACACAACTTGGCTGCTTTCCAATATATTATTAAGGTAAGAAGTCTGATCTATCAAAGATACAGAAAGTCAAAAAGCATTCTTAACTACTTAAGTTACCACATCTTCCTCGCAAACTTTAATTTCTCGCCATTAAAAAGTTAAAAGTACAGTATATCCCATCACATCACTACTACTATTTATTTAATTTATGTTTGTTGAGTATGTAATCAGAGACATATTCATAAATGCAAAATCACTTTGAATAATTTACACGAGATGTACTGAGCTAAAGTTTTATTTCTATCAGTACATTTGGTAATGTATATGTTACATTCTCAAAGAAGAAGAGCTGGCAGAGTTGATTTCCATAGTTCCCCAACCCGAAGTTCTTCCCGTTATTACTTATAACCACCTTAAGTGGTCGCTCTCCCCAATCAACTCAAAGAACAATTCCGAGATGTCACCTTCGGTATGATCGAGCACTCAGATTCAGATACATTGACTATTTTAAAGCCAAAAAAAAGAGAACTAAAGAAAACTAAACACCAAGTAAATCCTTACCAGACGTTTAAGTTTATATGAATAATATTGTTGATTTCCATAGTTCCCCAACCCGAAGTTCTTCCTGTTATATTACTTATAACCACATTAAGTGGTCACTCTCCCCAATCAACTCAAAGAACAATTCCTAGATCTCACCTTCAGTATGATCGAGCACTCAGATTCAGATACATTGACTATTTTAAAGCCAAACAAAAAAAAGAACTAAAGAAAACAAAACACCAAGTAAATCCTTACCAGACGCTTAAGTTTATATGAATAATATTGTTGATGTGCCGGATGTCCCCTGATGTGTTCAGCCAGATGACCTGCACTGGAAACCTCTATGTCACCATCACACATTCCGTTCTCTTCAAGTAGCACAATGAAAGAAAAAGAAACGGAGAAAAGTATCTATGCCAGCTCTAAGGATTTAAGTCCCAATCTACCAAAGTATAAGTAATGATTTTCCTTTGAAGGAAAAGAGATGTGTCCAGATATGGATTTATATATACTCGATATTGATTAACCATCTGATAGGTCAACATAATCATACATAGAACGGACATGTGGAATGTCTTATGAGAGAGCTAGAATAACGGAATCTTTAATCCATTATTGATGACAAGTTCAGAATTTAATCAGTAAAACATGAATCTCAGACTGATATCTAATTCAGAGCATGACATATAGCAGCTGCTGAATGCAGTATCGAAAAAGCCTTAACATAGATGAAATCATTGTCAGATACATTACGTCCTTTATTCAGTAGCAAGATAGCTATGTTTCATATTTTACAAACAGTCAAAGCAAGGCAACAACAACAACAATAATAATAATAATAATAATAATAATGATGTGAATTCAACATGGACAATAACTATAAGCACATTGACCAAATGTTCATTTTGAATTAGCAGAAGAGATTTAAACAATTAAACTATTCAAGAAGCTTACCAGTCGCAAAAGGTATTAGTACAGCTCAGACATGCGGCTAAAGTAGTTGATCCACGACATGAGTTACACTTTGCATCCAAGAAGTTCTTTCCAATTTGGTGGCATCTGCATGGAATATATCATTAATTTGACCTCTTTTATGAAATATATGTGTCAGCCAGTTCATCCTGCTTGTTTATAGACACTCAAACAGATATTTTCGACATTTCTTTATTGCACTCTATTAAAGAAAGATAGGCATGACTTGCAAGAGGAATTCTCAAGTTACTTTTTTCTATTATCTACAATACCTAGAAATTTGTCAACCTAACAAAGGGCTATAATTCTGCATGCAGCAAACTCATTGGTGAAAGAAGATACTGTTGTAACAGGGTAAACTTGGAGAAAAACATCAATACATAAGATGAGGACAACAGAAGGGATATCGCAGGGGAATTTCAGCAACAGTATACTTAAGGGAAAATATGAGTAAACTAGGAATGCATTAACCTTTTATATAATTCAAGAAGATCTCTGGGTATAGTATTGGATTTAGTTTCAACCACTGCCACCTGTTGAGAAGAGACTGTGTTTAATAAATGTTTACTTAAAAGGTATCAAATAAGTTTTTCATTGTATGGATGAAAGAATACATGGTTGCATGCCTTGGTAGAGGAACTTGATCCACGATGAGACGTCAACCCCAGACAGTCTTCAGCAAGGTGCCCAGGTTTCTGACATTTCCAACTGCACAGAAAACAACTTTTCAGTTTGAGAAAGCAGCAAAAAATAACAGAAGCTGAGCATTCTACGCATCAGTCTTGGCAGAAATATCTGCTTGAAAATAACATACATGCTGCATATAAATAGTTAACTATACCATTCGTAAGTACAGAGCCCAGATATCTTCTTTGACCAGCGATGCCTGTCACAATCCCAGGTGTCCCCTCCAGATTCAGGCACCTCCAGTGTACATCTACGTGCTGAGAAGTGTACAACAGGGAGTTGCTCACCTTGGGGCTGCTTGAAGAAGAGGTTTAAATCTAAAAGAAATATATTGAATGATGATTGAGGTCAGCAACGGCTAAAGTAAGAGAATGACCTTTTGGAATTCAATCCTCTGAAGAACATCAGCTTTACACTCCATGCTGCATATATCATCATTGGTCTACAATAAAACATAAAAAACTGATGGTGGGTACTGAAAAGATAAGCGTAAAGATAGAAAAGTAAACAATATTAGCTATCTAATTTTTCACCTCATTGCATATGTATTCCCCATACTTCCCACACATAACACAGACAGGCTCTCCTGGAGCAGGATACCTCTGCTCACTTTGTGTCTTGATTCTATCAGCCTCCTCTGTGCTAGCTAAGAAAATCAACAAATCAATTATCTATCCCTAGAAGAGAATAATATATCTTCATGGGCAATTAAGCATCAATTTTGTCCACATATTTATCATTGGCGAATGAGTTTGAGCAATATGTGTTTCAAGTAATATCAGGATAAGTTTAAACACCAACCGACTGGCTCATGCGAAATGAATTCTTCTTGTGCGAATACCAAAGGCAACTGAAGTAGTCAATTAAAGAATTTTACCACTAACTCCCAAGAAAAATTATACTCACCTACCGAACAATTTTTAAGTGCTTCAATGTGAAACACAATAACATTATAGAGGTTTCTGAAATTCAAGTTTCATTCACTCCTCCATAGAGCCAAGACATTTATAATATGCTGAATTATGAGAACAACGTGAATAAGGTCATACCCCCGAAGAACTTCAACATCCAAAATTAGCAGCAAACTTGGTGCTTTTGGTTGACTACACACACTACTAATTAACTCTAAAAGATTTGCATCACTTCAACATACAGTAGTAAAAGTTTGCAACACCAGAGAGAGAGAGTCTTGCCCTGCCCAAGCGACACATTACATCCTATTGGATTAATCAACTTGTTTCTGAATAAAATGTTTATATATTAGTCATCATCTCCCAAAAAACATTGTCATGAAGTGCAGAGGAGTAGGTCTCAAGGGCAAGTTATACAAGCAAAAGAATCTGAATTAAAAGAGACCAATGACTCTTTAAACTGTTATTTCTGGTATTGCAATCACAGTTTCAGTTTAAGCATCCATCATAAAGAAACCATTTTATGTGAAATAATCATTTCTCGAATAATTTATCTCCTAATCAGCTTTATTGTATAGCTCTAGATGACTGTTATTGCAGCAGAATTTCACTGGAATAAAGAAGTGTAAGGTAAGATTTATTTCTCCATGACTGGAAAAGCAAGATACCAGGGTTATGCATTCATGAATCATACCAGAAGCTGGAAAGTACTGCAATATAGTGCTAGAACTCAACAACTCTTCATAATTCTTAGGAGGATCTTGGTTCCCTTCACTGTCTGTGGAAGTACTTCTGTCACCTGCACATTAGGTGATTCATTATGGAGGTAAAAACACAAGTTTTTGAGTTGCACAGCCTACAAAACTGTTGCCTATACTAGGAAAAGAAGCTATTTCTTGCTCAAAAGAAACATAATAAACTTAAATATAACAAATATAACAGGAAAAGTTTCAGCAGAAGGCAAGGACAAGAGTTTAAAGTGTGCCTATCTAATTCTTAGAAACTACCTAATTGTCATTCACAGGAAAATTATTGCATACTACCTAGGGGAAAGCAGCAACTATGGAATTCAAAACTAAAGACTGAATATCATTCAACAGTATCCTGAAACAAAACCGCATATATTGAATTCCGTAATATATGTAACAATGACTTACACAAATCTTGCTTGAAAGGAAAAGCTGCATTTTTCTCAAACAAAATAGTTGCTCTCAGGGGCATATTGATTTGTAATATAGCTGATAATAATTGACTAGAGATGAACTTTGGGAGTCCTAATAAAAGGACCCCGGATGAAAATATACATAATTTGTTAATTTTAATTACTCTCAAACCAAATAAGCACCAAAACCTCCAAAAGTACTTTATTTTAAACAGAAAAGGACACAAATGTGTGCAATAGACTTACTTTCATACCCCACCAAATTTAAAGCTGAACTTGAACTTTCCTGTAAAGAGTGATGCCAAAACCATAAAAATAAAAATAACAATAATAATAATAATAACAATAATAAATAATAATAATAATAATATAAAATAGTAGAAGTCGGAAAATCAGCTGAAGTTACCAGCACATCTGCAGTTAACTCTTGGAAATGTTGAGAAGCATCAGCTTCCTTCCTGTCGTCAAGTGCTTGAAATGATTTAATTGAGTGTCAATGTAAACAAAAACTAATCATACAAATGAAGGACTGAAAACAAATTATAATGCTACTTTTCCCTTCAAATATTATGAAATTGCCTTGCTAAGGACCATATGACGTAATATTCACTGAGCCATCTTGTTACTGTACATCTTACTTTTAATAAATGCTTAAAACCTTTAGGCTGCATTTGGATTGAAGGATTTGAGGATGGATTTGAAACCCATAGTAGCAAATACATAGGAAGTTGCTTGGAAATATATGGATTTCAAATCCATCCATTTCATTTTGAACTAACTTTGGAGGGATTTCGATGGATGGATTTGAAATTCACTCTATCTTGGGAAGATTTGAAACCTGTTTCCAAATCCTAGCTTTTCAAATTCCTCAATCCTTAGCTTATTAGATATGAACTGATATTCTAAAAAAATTGACAGTATTATATCAGTAAAAAGTGATAAAGTAAACAAATAAACATCAATGCCTATGGATTCCAAAACGTTGTTTAAATCATTTAGACAGAATTCCTTTCACACAATTCGACCTTTTTTACTTCTATTTTTAGATTATTTCACACAATTGTACTGCGTATCGTATCACCTAAACCTTTCCACTGTACCCGCAAATAAATTTCCTCGTTCTGGCAAGAAAAGTAACTAGCGTATAAGAATCGTGGGACAACATAAAAAAACGTTGGAGGGATTTGGATTGTCAATAAGTTTTCAATTAATGTTGAAAATAGAAAAAAGATTGAAGTTTGACCTCCGTTTGTCAATATACTCCTGGTGGGACATAGGCCCATCATTATCTTTCACTTCGTTCCGCTGATCAGGCTGCAGCCTCGGCTCTCGCCGGCGCTTTCGTTTCACGGCGGCGGCTGGTTCGTCGGGAAGAGCATTTCCGGTGGTAATATTGTAAGCTGGAAATTGAAGAAAAATCAACACATTGAAACATATTAGATAGAAGAAAGGGGGAAAAAAAACAAGGGTTCCATTGGAATATGAGTTGCGAATCACATTTGAGGTTTTGAAGGACGGAATTGAGATTGAATTGCTTGTTGTATGCATAAGAAGGATTCTTGTAGAAATTTGTTCTCGTCCCCATACTCTATTTTCTCTACAAGTTCAGGGTTAAATGTTTTTAGTTCTGGCGTCCACTTCCATTAACAACATTTTCTCTCATGCTCATACTCTATGAAATTTTCTAAACACGTCACAAGGAACCTTCTTCTCCACTAATTTTTTTCACAAAAATAATCGTCTTTAAAATGTCGGAATTACCCTTAATTCTCCTATTGCACAAGTGAGATAATGATTATCTCTAATTTTATAAAGGTTAATTGCATAAAATATCACAATCTTTTATAATATTTATATTTTAATCATAATTTTTTTATTTTTATATATCAATCATATTTTTTAATTTTTTGTAATTCAAAACACATAATATTATTATTTAATAAATTTAAAGTGATGTTATATCAACAAAACAAAGGAATGTGTTTATAAAATAAACTAATTATCCCACATTTCTTAGGGTAGATTTTCATTTTTAATATATATTCAACTCTCCAAAATTAAAAAAGATACTTTGACGTGAAAATTTTTACATCCTATTTTTGTTGGTATTATATATATATATATATAGTATTTCCCTTGTGTGATGAACATAGAAAATATATAAAAATAAAAGTTGCCCTAAAAATAGCAGCAATAAATTTTCCCACCTAAATCAATTTTTAAATCGGAAAAATATGTAATTTTCAAAAAGAAAAAAGTAAACACAATTATAATGTTGTAAATAATATTCCTTTGACATTCATTAAACCAAATAAATATTTCTATAAACAATAAATTATGAAGATTTCAATACAAAAATTTAGTTAAACTTAATTTAGAATCATAATTTTTCTATCTATATTAAAAGATTTGATTTTTCTTTAATCATGATCTTCATATATTTCTTTGACATTACTGTATTTATTATTTTTTATTGATTCTAATATATATATATATATACACACTGAAAAGATAAATATATGTTAACATTATAAATTAAAAAAGAGCCAATATTGTCAAATAATTAGAAATTATAATAATATTCTTCAATTCAATTAACACGCAAATCTCAAATTTTTAACAAATTTTTTTAGTAAAGGACAAAAAAATCACAACCATAGGATCTTATTTTCTATTTTTTATGTCTTTAGATAGAGAAATATCAAAAGATATACATAATTTAATAAAATTATTTTATTGCTTCAATATTTAAAGAATGATTTGTCCAATATCTACTTAGTTCTTTTAGTTAAATATAAAAACATATAACAATTAACTTAAGAAAAGTATTTTATATTTAATAATTAATTTTTATGTATATATATGTATATATGCAATATGGATGATTACTTAAATATTGTTAAAATATAATTAATTACATATATTTTTCATAAACAAGTTGAAATAAAAAATTTATAAGCTTTTAAAATTTTTAGTGAAAATAAAAAAATAATAAAAAAGATTATCAAATAAATATATTTTGATAGATGATAATAATACAACATAATCTTAGCATATTTTGAAAATAATAAGTGTAGTTTCAACATTGAAAATAGTAGCTCTATTAATCAAATTGTATTCTTATACCTTATATACAGATGTATATTGATATATATATATATAGAAATATATAACATAATTAGAAAGTAGTTTATGTAAGAAAAATTCTATAAATTTTATATATAAAGATGCTGATATATTGTTTCAGCATTTATATGTTTCGTTGAAATAATTTATTTAATCAGTGAATTTTTTAAAGGAATTCTAATCTATTCGAGATATTTTACTAAAAAATCTTCTAATTTATGTGAATATATATATATATATGTGTGTGTGTGTGTGTGTATTTTGTCAAATATATAAATTTTACAATGACCACAAAAAATAGTTTTTTTTTAAACCATGCACTTTTTTAAACCAATGCATTTTCACAATTATAAAAACTATCATGCAATATTTTTATATATGCTTATTGCAAATATACATATTTATATTGTGTTGAAAATATTCTTTCACTTATTCTTTAGAATATAATAATTCATATATGAATATTTGGGGAAGGAGGCGGGGTGAAGTGAATAAAATTATAGTATCATATTAATAATTGTAATAATTTGCACCGCACATATTTGAGGCTAACTATTGAACTTACTCTTATTAGAAAATAAAAGATAGAGAGAGCAAGAAATACATATGAATATTATATAATACTTGAATTTCATAATATTATATAACTAAATTAAATTAGAGAAGTTCACACAAATAATATTTTGTCCGTGCATTGCACGGGAGCTTAACTATAGGAATAAAGTAAGATAAAATATCAATTATAAAAAATAAAAAAGTTAAATTTTATTAATTCTTATATAATGTTTAGCACACCCGTGGCCGTTCAGTTTTCTTCTTGACATATGTAATTAAGTAACGCAAACTAATAAGAATAATTTCATTTGTAAAATTAAATTTTCAAAATAATCTTGTATTTTTGTTAAAATAATTAATTTAATAAATTTATATAATTAATCGAGTTTATACTTATGTTGGTAAATACATAAATTTACTTATTGATTATATTTAAATTTTAAAAAATAAATTAATCTATCGTATTTAAAAATTAAGATTATATAATGATATTACTATAAGAAAATTATATACCTATTTTTTATTTAAAATCACAAAATAAATAGTTCAACAATAAATAATCAAATGTAATAATATAATAATTTATGTTATAATCTAATATCTCGTTGTTCATATATCATTTATGGGTATCAAATTAAAGATCGTGAAAAATATTAATTTGATATATTATACGAAAAAAATGAATTAGAAACAAAAATATTATTTTTTAAATTAAAAAATTGTTAAAAGAACAAAGAAAAAGAAAAAAAATACGGCTATTTGCACCCCCTAAATCCTCTAAATATACCCTGCATAAATTTAATTTTTATTTTCTTTTAATAAAAATTATATTTTGGATAATTATACCCTTGCTCATAAAATAAAATAAAAAATAAAAAAGTTATATTTTGATACTTTATAAACCATTCATACGCAAGCTGCTGCCGTGTCACAAACTTACCTTACAATATAAATAATAATTACTAATTGTCAAACTTTGTAAATTATAAAAAATGCATACCTAAATTAATGCATGCTACATTATATAATAACATTGTCACAATTATTCATTAATGTTTCTATATATAATATTTATTGATTTATTTTTGTAAATATGATAACATAAAAAATGATGATATGTAAAGTTTTAATTTTATAATTGAACAATTGAATTAAGAAGCTCTAATTTTATGTTATTTGACACATTTGTCTTCTCTATCAATAATAGATTATTACATTTAAAAAAAAAAACAATTATGTCCTTTATCTTCTTGACAATCTTTTTCCAGACTCAATTACAATATGAACAATATTGAAAGATTCCGGGAAATTGTGTGAATTTTATTTTAGGATTTTATTTTAGAAATTTTAATACAATGCTTATTTCAAATGGGTTTTTTTTAGTATAAGTCTATTTTTCAATAAACAATTTAATAATTTAAATTAGGATTTCATGAATTGAATCTGACAATTAAGTATTGCCTTAAGAAAAAGTATGAGGCACTAAAAAAATTAAATCAGAAAACTGAATGAAGGATTGTGTGAAATTAACATACATTAGGAAATAACCACACTTATTTATGTGGGCATATAAAAACTGTGTTACGAAAAATACACAACGTACAATAGAGCTAAAAAGAACCCGACACCTTGAACTTCTAATTATGAGACAACTAGAAACATCTTAAATATTAAAATGAATAAATAAATATGGAACTGTTTCTAAGAAAACTAAAATTCAGTAAATTAAATTACAAATATATTTAAATAAATCAAGAAATTGTTAAAATAAAAATTGGAAATTATTTAACAGATGAATTTTTTTTTAAAAAAAAGACTAGTTGAGATTTAAATATATTAGGTTTAAATTTGATATGTTTTTGTTTTTAGATTTTTAATTTTCAAAATTTTACCCTATTTAAATAATTTTAGGGTCATTACAGATTTTTAAAAATCTATTAAATAAATTTCAGATCTTGTTTAAAATAAATACAATCCTCCTAATTATCAAAATAGTTAAATATACTTAATAAATATTTGAATATAAAAAATTAATAAATAAAATAAAATATATATTCAAATAAAAAATTAAAAGCATAAAATTTACAAATTATATAATCATTCAAATGTAAAAAAATCATGTCATTTTATTGTATTTTGTTAAACCCAAGTCAAATTTTGAGGCCCAGACTTTAGAACTAAAATTTGAAACCAATAGCCTAATGAAGTTGTGTTCTTCATCAGTTTGCTATGTTTTATGGGATAAAAAAGTTTTCTAAAATTGTATTATAAATTAAAGTTTTATTTATTGGGGCTCAAGACACAAAACCAGAACCCCAAGCCCAAGTTTTTTTTTCAATTTTTATTTCATCAGCTAACAAGCTTCAAACCCATTGCATAACCATTCTGCTTGGCCTAAGAAACTACTCACGTTAGGAATGAAAACCTAACGAAAACGGGTCGGGTATGATACACATATCTTTTTTATATTCTATCCTATTGAGTTTAGGTAGACTTCAAGTATTACTCATTATTAGAAGTATTGGGAGCATATATGTGTATTTGTATTTATTTTTGTTCCACATTGTTTACGTTTGAGATATTAGGAGTATTATGAGCATATATGTGTATTTGTATTTATTCTTGTCCCACATTGTTTACGTTTGAGAGTCTCCTACACTCTCCCCTTGTATTTATACACTTTGTATATTTCTGAATAAATATCTTGGAAATATTCTCATCATGGTAACCAGAACCTAATTTGGCATCCGCCATAATTCCTTGATCCTTTTTTTTTTTCAGTTCCAGTCTTGGTTCCTACGAACCTACTGTAACGCCGCATACCTCCCACCTGCCTCACGCAATCCCTCGTGTAGCCGCCTCACGCTGCTGCATCTTCCGACCCCATGCAGTCGTCTTCTCTCTCCGTTGTTACTGCCGACGGCACGCCGCTGCCCTTCGTCTCCTTCAACACCGCGGCCCAGGCGCCGCTAAAGCTTACCTCTACCAATTACGTCGCATGGAGTTTCCAGTTCCGGACTCTCCTCTTCGGCTACGATCTCTACCGTTATGTTGATGGTACGTACCCTTGTCCATCATCTACTGTTCTTGTTGGCACAAAGTGTGAGTCGAATCCACTTCATGAGCAATGGGTTCGACAAGATCAATTGATACTCTCGGCCATAATTGGGTCCATCTCGCCCACTCTTATTCCCTTCATTGCTGCCATCACTTCCTCTCGTGGGGCATGGGAGACTCTCGCCTCCATCTACGGCAAATCGTCAAGGGGGCGCATTCTTGCGCTCAAGAATCGAATTCACAATCCGGTGAAAGGTACACGTTCGGTTTCTGATTTTATGCTTGATATTAAGGGAGTTGTTGATGAACTCTCGCTTCCCGATGTGGTCACGGATCCGGAGGATTTGGTCCTTAAGGTGCTCAACGGCCTTGATGACTCGTATAAAGAGATTAGCAACGCTATACAGGCCAGGGATACACTCGTTTCTTTCGATGAACTTCTAAACAAGTTGCTTAGTACGGAGGCCAACAAGCGGCCCGGGTGGCAACCACGTCGAACCACCCTGCCACTGCCTTCCCTGCGTCTGCCTCCTCTCGACGTCCCCCTGCTGCACCAGGCCGCTCCCCGTCCCAGCATCCTCAGCAAGGCCAGGCCTCGTCCAACCGGTCTACGGGTGGCTCTCGGTTCCAGCCGGCCCCTGCCTCGTCTGCCCATCAGCCGGGCCGTGGCTACCAGGGCCGATGCCAGCTATGTGGCACCTATGGCCACTCGGCACGCCGCTGCCCAGAAATTCGGGCCTATGTAGCCCCGTCTCATCCGTCGGGTCAGCCATCTTCCCCGGCCTACTCCTATCATTCTGCTCACACTGCTACGTCCGTGCCATCGCCTTCTGATTGGATTCTCGACTCTGGGGCTTCTCACCACATCACCACTGATTTGGAAACCTGTCCTTGCATGCTCCGTATGGTGGCGTTGATGATGTGATAGTAGGGGGCGGTAACAAACTGCACATTTTCCATATTGGGCAATTGTTTTTCCCGCTTTCTCTTGTCTTAATTTTCAAGATGTTTTGCTTGTTCCCTCTATGGCGAGGAATCTTCTCTCCGTCTCTAAACTTTGTCAGCAGAATGATGTTGTTGTTCTCTTTTATGCTTCTGATTTTCAGGTGAAGGACAGTCGTATGGGGGACGTAATGCTTCAGGGTCCGTGCGTTAATGGCTTGTATGTGTGGCCGGTTGGTGCTTCGTCTCCACCTGTGCTGGTTCCCGCTCCTGTGGTTGATGCTGTGCTGTCTGTGCCAACACATACACCCCTGCCACCGCCTACTCCTGGGTCTTCTCCTCCTAGCCCTGTGCCTTCACCGGTGCGCTCCTTGGATCCTCCGTTGCACCATCCGATGGTTACTCGGTCTCGCAACAACATTGTTAAACCAAATCTAAGGTATGGACTTACATCTGCTTTGTCTCTTGATGTTGAGCCTTCTACAGTGACCCAGGCTCTTGCTGACTCTCGCTGGCGTGAGGCTATGTCTCGGGAATTCACTGCCTTGCAAGAGAATGGTACTTGGGATCTTGTTCCTCCGGTCTCTTCCCAAAATGTTGTTGGCTGCAAATAGGTCTTTCGCATCAAACGAAAGCCTGATGGTTCTATTGATAAATATAAGGCTCGCCTCGTTGCTAAAGGTTTTCATCAACGCCCTGGAGTTGACTACTTTGAGACCTTCAGCCCTGTTGTCAAGCTCGTTACTATTCGCATTGTTCTGAGTATTGCCACTACCCGTAATTGGTCTCTTCGACAGTTTGATGTTAACAATGCTTTCCTTCATGGCTCGCTTTCGGATGAGGTCTATATGTCTCAGCCTCCTGGCTTCACTGATCCGAATCATTCTACCTTCGTCTGCAAACTCCGTAAGTCCATTTACGGCCTCAAGCAAGCTTCTCGGACATGGTATCATGCTCTTCGATCATTTTTGGTCTCGGTTGGTTTTTCCTGCACTAAATCTGATGAGTCCCTTTTTGTCTATCACGCCCAGGGCATTACTGCCTACTTCTTGGTGTATGTGGATGGTCTTATCCTTAAGTGATGATCACTTTCTCACTCGTGTGATGCATGGTTTGGCTTCTCAGTTCTCTATTAAGGACCTTGGTCCTTTGTCCTACTTTCTTGGTGTGGAGGTTCTTCGTACCTCGTCTTCGTGTTACTTGTCCCAACGGAAGTACACCACTGATCTTTTATCTCAGCATAATATGTTCAATGCTAAACCGATTCACATTCTGCTTGCTCTCAATGTCACATTGTCTCTCAATGATGGTAGCAAGCATGCTGATACTTCCTTATATCGTCGTGTTCTGGGCAGTCTTCAGTATCTTCTTCTTACTAGGCCAGATATTGCCTTTGCGGTTAACAAGTTATCGCAGTTCATGCATGCTCCCACTGAGATCCACTGGGGGGCAGTGAAACGTCTCCTTCGCTATCTCAATGGCACTCGATATCTTGCTCTTCATCTACGCCCCTGTCTCTTCATTGCTTTACAGATGCTGATTGGGCTGGTAATTGTGACGACCGCACATCCACTGGTGCCTTTATTATATATCTCGGCGCCAATCCCTTCTCGTGGAGCTCTCGTAAGCAGCAGACCGTGGCTCGATCTTCGACGGAGGTAGAATATTGAGCAATTGCTGCTGCTGCGGAACTCCAATGGACTCGGTCACTCCTTTCTGAGTTAGTCGTTTCTTTGTCCACTGCTACTCCAGTTCTATATTGTGACAACATTGGGGCTACGTATCTATGTGCCAATCCGGTATTTCACTCTCGGATGAAGCACATTGCTATTGACTATCACTTTGTTCGGGAGTTAGTTCAATCTGTTCAGCTTCGTGTCTCGCATGTCTCCTCTACTGATCAGCTTGCCGATGCACTCACCAAGCCGCTATCTAGGACTCGCCTTTGTCTCTTATTGGACAAGATTGGTGTCGTTAATCGCCCACCATCTTGATGGGCTATATTAGGAGTATTGGGAGCATATATGTGTATTTGTATTTATTCTTGTCCCACATTGTTTACATTTGAGATATTAGGAGTATTAGGAGCATATATGTGTATTTGTATTTATTCTTGTCCCACATTGTTTACGTTTGAGAGTCTCCTACACTCTCCCCTTGTATTTATACATTTTGTATATTTCTGAATAAATATCTTGGAAATATTCTCATCACTCATCGGGTAATTAGATTATCCGTACATTCTAAAAAATAAAAATAATATATAATTTGCATATACGCAATATAAAAATTTATATAATAGAATCGCATAAATATATAACATGTAAACAATATACATTTTGCTTTTTAATATTTTTATATAATATAATATATTATAAATACAATATATAAGATCAAATTTTAATTATATAATATATAACTTATATGGTAATATATATTTTTTCTAAATGGGTGGATGAGTAGGACAATCGAATAATAGGCTACACCCGTACGGTATCCTACCGATTAAAAAAAATTGAATTCAGATAGCACTTTACCCGATTACACATTTATTCGTCGAGTAATCCGATTCTACGAGTAAAATTGACCTCCCTATTCTCGTGTGTACACTCTTGAATGTGAAAAAACAACTAATATATATTTTTTTTTATCAATTTATTGAAGGAACAACATTCTAAAAATTATAAGTTTGCATTTATATTATATTTTTTATACTTTGGTTTAACTTATTGTGAATTTTTTTTTTTTCAAATTTCAACACCAAATAATGAAAGGAAAAATCTTTATTTGGGACAAATAAATTATTAAACACACGAACTTTATTTATTTTCAAATAATGATGGGAGTAAATTAATTTTGATGCATGTGGGCATAAAATGAGGGCCATTTAAGATATATATATATATATATATATATATATCAGCTACCATGATTATAGCTGTCCCCACTGGTAGGTATATATATATATATATATATATAATGATTATAGCTGTCCCCACTGAAATATATATATATATATATAGCTATAGCTGTCCCCACTGGTGTATATATATATATATATAATGGAGGCCCTATTTTAGGTATAGCATAGGTGAGAGGCGATCTTTATTTCTGCAAATAAATAAAAAATGGAGGCCCTATTTTAGTGTTAAAGATTATTCAATTAAATGCATAAACAACAGATTAGTGGATGGATGATAAATGGAAGTTGAATTTAATTATTGCAGCTATTGTTACAAAGCAGTCCAAAAACATATTCCATCCAAAAATAAATAAATAAAAAAGCTATGTCTATACTAATATAAAATAAATCCCTCTAAAAATAATAATTTTCATCAATTTTAAGTTCCTAAAAACAAAAATATTTTTGAAAAATAATATGTTGGAATTTATTTTGTTGAATTATATTTTCATTTAATTTTTGGAAATAACTTTTTCCCAATTCGTTAACATATAAATAATTTTTTAGTTTTTAATATATTTTGATATATAATATCTGAAATTTTGATGGAAATAAAATAAAAATAAGATACTGATTTAAAAAACACAATCATATTTTGGTTGATTATTTAGGTAGATTTCATACTTATTATGTATTGAATTATTTGTACTAAAATAAAATTGCAATTAATTTTATAAAAAATATTAAATAATTTAATTTTTAATATAATAGATTAATATATTATAAAAACAATAGTCTTATTTTGAAATGGATAGATTTCCTTTATACAAAATTATACTTTTACATGTCCAAAATATTTTATATATTCTTATATATTTATTTATTTTCAAAATTACATTATTATTATTTATTTATGGGTGTGCCTATTTGAACTCCAAATCTTCTAAATATATCCTATTTAAAATTAATTTTTATTTAATTTATTAAATATTTTATTACATAAAATATACTCTTTTAATTCATAAAATAAATTTTTTTATCTTTCTCCACTTCCATGATTATAATCTGAAAGAAGTTTCATGGCAAAGAATAAAACTTAAGGCCATTTCCCTTCTCAAGAAATTTCTATCTTTCTCTCCCAATTTTTTCGATTCAGATGTGAGACCCTATCTTACCCCCTTCTCATACACATAAACAGGTAACATAACAGAGTAAATAAACCACTTTGCAAAAACTTCACCAAAAGTGATATAAACAATGACCATACAAAATCTCGCGTGCCGAAAAACCTTCACTCCAAGTCAAAACTTCACAGACTTCACTCAAAAAAATTTAGAAAACAACAATATAAATAGTGTTATAGGGAGGGGAGAGTGAGAGAGGAAAAAATTGATATATATATATATATGTGAAGTAGTCGGTGAAATGTAAATTTAGAAAATAAGCAATCATTAGTTCTTAGATGGAATTTTCAGTGAAATGAAAATCTGAAAAAATTGTTTTGATATATGAAACAGTTATCAATTCATGAAATCATGCGACCCTTTCGTATGAATTGTTTCTGAAGATATAAAAATAGAATTTTTTTATATTTTTATTTTATTTAATTAAAAAATATAATTGTTGAAAATATAATATTTAATAAAAAATAAAAAATAAATTTGTACGGACATATTTAGAGAATTCACCAATAGCCGCACACTTTTATTTATTTATGTATATAACCACAACAATAAACACATATTGTTTTACGTTGCATGTTTGAGGACTTTAGCATTAGCGTGCACTAGACATGCATAGGTGGTACTCAGATATATATATATATATAATTTATAATGGAGGCTCCATTTTCTTATTGTTCCTTATTATTGCAGGTATATATGTGACATTAATGATGCTGTAGCAACCTCTACACTATATGCTACAGTGCTACCCTACACTATCTATATATGTATATTTTTTGGTTTTAAATGACGCAAATAAAAATCAATTATGGCTCTTATAAGTAAATGACGTAACTACCCTTTCATATTGCCCAGCTTGTGGAAGAAAGAAAACAGGTAAACATGAAAGTGTCCACAGTTGCCATTGCGCTTGCGGTCTCTCTGATATGTTGTGATGAAGGCGGCTTCTCGATATTCACCACGCGCCCACTTTTGCTGCACTCATGCAGATGATCGTACATATTTTTCATCATCCTCTGACGAACGGCATCACTCTGGTCGAGGCGAGGATTCGAAAGCATCACTTCTTTGAACAACTTCCGCAGCCGCCGCCACCGGTCTCCTACCGGAATAAAGGCGACCGAGATGTTGTGGTGCTTGTGCGCCGTCCACGAATCGGCTGTGAACCGGCTGCAAAAGAGGTGGTCGAATTTTTGCATTACTTCTCTCGCCATTTCCGATGATGAAATGACGACGCTGAGCAAGCTGCCCAGCCGTAGCAACCTCTACACTATCTGCCCATCATTTTACATTAATGATGGCTGCAGCAACCTCTACACTATCTGCTACAGTGCTACCCTACACTATCTATATATATGTATATTTTTTGGTTTTAAATGATGCAAATAAAAATCAATTATGGCTGTTATAAGTAAATGACGTAACTACCCTTTCATATGGCTGCCTGTAAAAAGGGCCCAGCTTGTGGAAGAAAGAAAACAGGTAAACATGGAAGTGTCCACCACAGTTGCCATTGCGCTTGCGGTCTCTCTGATTATGTTGGCATATTATTACCTAATGCCGCAGAGGTCAGCCAAGAAGCTCCCTCCGGGCCCTGCCCTTTCCCCATTGTCGGAAACATATTCCAACTCGGCAGCACTCCCCACCGATCACTCACCCAACTCGCCAAGAAACACGGCCCTGTGATGTCTCTCCGGCTGGGCAGCTTGCTCAGCGTCGTCATTTCATCATCGGAAATGGCGAGAGAAGTACTGCAGAAATCCGACCACCTCTTTTGCAGCCGGTTCATAGCCGATTCGTGGACGGCGCACGACCACCACAACATCTCGGTCGCCTTTATGCCGGTAGGAGACCGGTGGCGGCGGCTGCGGAAGTTGTTTAGACAAGTGATGCTTTCGACTCCTCGCCTCGACCAGAGTGATGCCGTTAGGATGATGAAAAATCTGTACGACCATCTGCATGAGTGCAGCAAAAGTGGGCGCGTGGTGAATATCGGAGAAGCCGCCTTCATCACGACCCTCAATCTGACGTCGGTGACGCTCTTCTCCGGCGAATTTTGCTATGTCAGGACTTATTTCTCGGGGGATCAGACACAACATCAAACACAACAGAGTGGGCAGTTACACAATTACCCCTCCACCCCGACAAATTAGCCAAGGCCAAACAGGAACTCAAATCTGTTCTTGGAGACAAGAATGGAGTTGAAACGTCGGACATTCCCAAGCTCCCATACATGGAAGCCATATTGAAAGAGGTCTTCAGAATGCATCCTGTGGGCCCTCTCTTAATTCCTCGCAGCACGCATGAGGATGCAGAAATCAATGGATATTTTATCCCAAAACACACACAGATATTAGTTAATGTGTGGGGTATACAAGAGACGAGAAGACATGGGCCAACCCAGAAGTATTTGAGCCCGAACGATTTCTGGAAAACAATATAGACTATAAAGGCCAGGATTTCGAGCTTCTTCCATTTGGGTCGGGGCGAAGAGTGTGCCCGGGTAAACCCTTGGCCCATAGGATGCTGCATATGATGTTGGGAACTTTCATTCATCAGTTTGACTGGAAGTTCGAACCGGGGATGACGCGGGAAAAACTGGACTTAAACGAGCTGTTTGGTCTGGGTATGCACAAGGCAATTCCTCTCAAGGCTATTCCAGTAAAGACATGAATGATGCTATTATAACCATTTTTTTTTTGTTATTAAATGGGGTGGATCCAAATATCTTCACAACTTACGGACGATCAAATATGTAAGTTAACATTACCATATAATGTTATTTTAAATTGTACTGTTACGGAATAAAATTATTTTTGTCCATGAAAGTCTTTGTCCAGGAAATTAAATTCCTGCGTCTAGGCATAATGACTTCAATGTCATTGAAAGTTTGTGTCTGATGGGGCTTAATATTCAATTCTTCGAATCCACATCTATAATGTTAACATCAAAGAAAATTAATTTTGTAATAAGTTTAAATTTTCCATGTAGTTAAAAAAAGGGTTATTCGACATAGATATTATAATATTATCAATTTAATATTAGCAAACCATGAAGAGGAGATTAGAATGTGGTGAGTTGCAAAATAATACGAACGAGTTGGGAGTCGCAAAACAGTGTGACTCGGCTGGTGCTGATTTCGACTTTCAAATTTCCAGTTATAATTCTAGATACTCTAGAGACTAGGGCCCTGTTTACTTGGAAGGAGTGGGATTAGGTTAAATAGATTATATGAGAGATTGTTTATCCATAACTATAATTTATCCAATGTTTATTAAATGGGATTGAGATTAAAAATGTTGGATAATTTATCGTTATCCAACACTTACTTTGCTTGATATAACTGAGAAATATGTAATTTTACCAAAATGCCCTTATGTAAAGGGAATCTAGCCATTATTTCCCTCATATACGCTGTCGTTTTTAAGTTGGTAAAAGAAGCCCCATTCCACCATGATTTTGCAGCAGCGATGATGAAGGAGACGACACGGGCGATGGAAACGGGGTGAAAAAGGTACGAGAGGGAAACTTAATCTTTCTTCCTTGAAAAGTCCTGAATTTCTGCACTATTAATTCTTGTAGGACCAACGATATGAAAATTCTATTTTCGGTTCAACGAGATGCATATCTATGCTAAAAAAATATGTAGGACTTTCTTGGGTATGAAATAGTGACAATGTATGAGATATGTGTGTATGCTATGATTGTATGTCTAACTGAAACCTTCTACAAATTCTTGATATTTCATTTCAAGTTTTCACCGTTGACATAGTCTGCGATGGATTTATGATATGTATTGTATGCTTTGGATCTGCGATGTTGTGGTGTGAATCCAATTTTTATGAATCAAATTTAAGACTAAAAAGATTTACTCTATCTATCTGCTGAACACAAATTATAGTCTTGTATGTGCTTCATAGCTCTCACAACCAATTAGGAATTATATAAACATGCAGAAGTAATTATATACTTACTCATTGATAATACATTGCAAATAAATATAAACATACTTCAATATCAAAAAAGCTAAAAATGAATTTGTTTAAATTTAGTTAAACATAATTGAATATCAGAAAAGTAGAAAATGAAAAAAAATATATATAAGAAAACAAAAGAGGAACAATATAGAAAAGAATACAGAAACTACATAGCTGAAAAACAATTGAGCAAATGTTTAAATTTTCACATATGACCATCTTTATTTAGGTATACAAATTGCTGATGATAAATGATTGCATGAAAAGAGATACATTGTAGATTTCAACCCTACATTATGTGATATTCAGAAATAACCAATGCATATCTTCACTCTGTTGACATGTTTGATCTATGAAAACTTGGTGATCTAATTTCTTTGGCTAATATAGATCAAAGGTCTGTGGCTTGGTTTCATTAATTATCATCATTAACTGCATTAAAGTAAATGCTGCCTGAAGCACTTGTCTCAAATCTTATATTTTTCTTTCTATTGCAAGCACACTCTTCTTGGATATATGTAATTTAGAGATCAAAAGAGGTAGAACTTAATACTTTTTTCCAGCATTTTAATTTAGAAGACTGCTCTTTATGTTTGAAGCTTATCTTTTCTTTTTTAATACTAGTTGGTAGCTGGTGTTATTTCAATCACTCTTCCATGCCCCAAATTCTACTCACCTGGAATTATATTGTCATGTTTCAACATGTGGCTTATCATTTATGTATTTAGGCAACATAATATAGTATTCCTCATATTAATAGTGGAGTTTATACTGATTACTTTCTATTCCTCATGTAAAGATAAATAAAATCAGACCCTACATATGCCTATGCTCATCTGCAAAGTCGTAAATAGGCTAAGATTTTGAGAAATAAATTAAATGCATATGCATAAACCTCCAAATACAGACTTCCTTACTAAAATTTAAAACTATCCTTTCCAATAGTCATAATTTGTGCCGTTCTACTAACATAAATGAATCAATAAAAAAATCAGATATTTAATAAGCAGTAAAAGAAGCAATATGCTTACTGGGGACACGAGACGCAAAAAAAATGCAAAAAGTTATGGCCTTCCAATTGCTGATGGCGGTGCCGGTGAAGACGCCCTGCTTCTTCCTTAAAAAAGAAGTAGACGTTATTACATTGATAAACTCATACCTATTACAACATGAAAACAACAAACAAAACACAATTGATATTGATAAAAATGTTAATCCCTCATATTTTATCATTCATAACATCACTCACAGCCAAATTGTTTAACTGAAAACAACTGTTTGATTTTATTATCTAGAACTTGTTTTTCTCTCCGAGTTAATATTTACAAGAAACACATAATGTATGGCATGAACTGTTCATTACGGAATAAACATCAACTAAAATAGTTCTAGATTGCTTTGCTTGCTACATGAATACTGCAGTGTATGGCACAAGAAATGAGTAGAAGTTTGCACTCATGAAGAAAAACATTAAATTAGTTAAACGTGGAAAATATATTACTCTTTGTTTTATCTCTCAACCGTAGATGAGAGTCATGGAAGTACATACAAAAGTTTGGAAGAGATAAAGAAAAACATATGCAAATGCAAGCTTGCCAGAATTTCGAACGGCGTAATGAGCTGATGAAGACAATGTGCTTCTTCTTTGTCGTGCCTGGTGGAAATAAGGAGGAGCCTACTAGTTCTCTTCTCCTAAGCTGCCAATTTGGGTGAACTGCGATTTTCCTTCCAGGGAATTTGAGAGAATTCAAATTTTGGGAGAATAGGATGTGAGGCAAAAGTGTAAGTTGCGAATTTGGGTGAACGATTTTCCTTCTTGCGAATTTGGAAGAATTTAAATTTTGGGAGTATAGGGTTTGAGGCAATTTTCCTTCCTGCGAATTTGGGAGATTCAAATTTTGAGAGAATAAGGTTTGAGGCAAAAGTGTAATTTTTCCAAATGAGTGAAGGTTATTTTTGACAATTTACAAATCTAACCCACTTGGGATAACTTATCACACTCCATTTGAGGAGATACCCAAAATCAGCCATTTTACCTGGGTTTTCGAACCAATCTTGGAACTCCAAATTTGATGTCATATGAAGTAATTGAAGAATTGCCTTGGATAATATATCAATATCTAATTAATCCTCTCAAATCACTCAAATAAAACAAATTATTATAAAATTGATTAGTTTGGACCAAAAGGGTGGGTTGCAAACTAATAACAACCAAAAAAAGGGTTTCCAGTGAGCTAAAGCCCAATTCATCTTCTATATAAATCGGCCTGTACATTGTCTATGCTTTGTTGTGGTTTAAAAAATCATTTCCCCCTCAATACATCACAAACATAAATCAACCCGGAAAGTCAAGGTCTAAGTCAAGGTTAGGTGCTTGCCTCTTCTTTGATTTACTATTTTAGTCGAAAGTAGAGCAGCATGCGCATTTAAGAAAATTGAAGAAATTTCAAACTTCAAATTCGTCACTCATGACAATTCCAATAGGAATTGAATGAGAAATGACATAATCACAACAAAAACAAAAAGAAAAGAAGAGAGAGACTGAGAGAAATATGAAAATGATAATTATCTATTATTTTTTCCAACAACTATGTCCATTAATAAAAACTGAATCACTATAGGTAGAGAGAGAGAAAAATGAAAATGATAATTATTTATTATTTTTTTCGCTGAATCACTATAGGTCAAAATAATAACATAACAAAAAATAAACAATTATTTTAATATAATTTTGCAACAAAACATATTACTTATCTTCAATAAAAATGGAATAAATTTGTACCTTGTAATATATTTTAATAATCCAATTAAAATCCTGCAAAAATAGAAATAATTTATTTGGCAGGGATGAAGACTGCATTAAATGAACTAATTTGTTATTAATTTATTTTTTCGAGAAACAAAAAAGATGGACGGATCTGGAAAATGAAAAATCAATGGATGGATAACCTTTTTGTAAGAAGAATTATTATTGTGGTTGTCATTATTAGTAGTTGATTATTTGTTAGATCCTACCGAAAGAATAATTGAAGCGTATCCCACCATATCAGAGGTGATCAACTTTTCCCAGCGTTTGGGTGTAACCTAATTATTTCATCCAATACTCTTACTAAAGATAACAATAAAACCATTTCAACCGACGCCACTTCCCCTCAACTGCTACCATGCAACAGAAATAGTCATCATACTCAATAAGAAACCAGCAAAACCAGAATCCAAAGAGAGATCTTTAAGGGCACACCAAATGGGCAGGCTTGGTTGCACAGTCAACGGAACTCTTGATGATTCAAGATTCAACGAGCCGATGCCATGGATCGGCCTCTATGTTGTAGCAGCATCAGCAGCTTGTACCGCAGCCATGGCTATTGATACCTTTCACGGGTTCAGATACAGAAAGTTATGGTTCCCCTGCAAATTCTTCGCCCTCAATGCCACAACCCTAACTCTTATCGGAGTGGCAGTCAAACTGTCCGTTGACCTCAACACGTCCATGCCCCAGGCCAACGATCAACTGGCGAAGCTAAGCAGCACCGCCTTCATCTGCACAGCTATAGGTAACTCTATGCCTTCTTTAGGAACCATGGAAACCAAAGAGCTCATGATGAATGTTGTTGCTCTAGGGATTCTTATTGTCACTGTTATCGTAAACGTCTGCATCCAATTGGGAACAGGTGTTATTTATGTGTTTTGGATAGAACACATAGTCATAATGTTTCTGATGGTTGTTTTATTCGTGATCTTGATCTCTTCATCCTTTGCGATTCCTGCAACTAAGTATTACTTAGATATGAAGTTCAATAAGAAGTATCATGCGGCGATGAAAGAGTGTAGAGAGAATAGTGAGGCCTCAATCACTCGGAAACTGAGAGAAAATCTCACGAGATATTGGATGATGGCTCATACCTGCAACCCGCAATTCGTGATGGCCCGTTTAGCGACTTGCATAGCATCGGGAGCGTTCTGCCTGCTCAGCGCTCTCACTTTAGCAGAAGCTATACTTCGAAGTTACCTGATGCCGTGGTGCTTCACGTTTTGTAAAGGCAAATCGGATTACAAGTGGTCAAGTACGATGATACTAGTGACTCAGGCCACAGCAGTTGTAGTAGGGACGATAGCACCAGCATTGAGATGGTTCATAGCCATTCAATTCATGTGTCCGAAGAGAGCAAATAACTCCGGCAAAAACAGGTGGTCATCAGTGGAAAAATACTGGATTCAGACACTGTGTCAATTGAGGGAGTGTCCGTTGAATGTAAGAATCTGCAGCCGGCATGGCAGAAAGCTTGTGCAAAACACTAAGAGGAGGGCCTTGGACTTGTGCGTTTTGATGCAAAAAGCAGTAGTGGTTTTGAGCAAGTTAATGAGGTTAATATCGATTTTCTTTGTGAGTAAGTTGATGAAGATCCATAATTGCTGCAAGAAAGTTATCAACTGGGGTAAATTCAAGAATTCGATTCCGACCTGGGATGCAGAATCAGAGTCGAGAACCATTAGCAAGCTGGATCTTGGTCATTATGTACTGCATCTTGAAGGAGAGGAAGAACTGGTCCATGTGATGATGGAATCGGATAGGGATGCCATTGGACACTGGATTAGAATGGGGAGGAAAAAACAGCCAAATAAACTGATACAACTTTTAGAGAAACTGAATCCTTCAATGGGATTCGAGGGTGTACAGAGATTTGACAACTGCCTTGTTCCTTCTCTGGATTATGAAGAACCTCCTCATAGTTGGGCGCTACCTGTGGTGACATTAACAAGTATTGCAGTTGCAACAAGTCACACTGACTTCAATCCCGTGAAAGAGCTGATAAAATCCGTACACGAAGGCCTCAACTACATCAGAGTCATAGAAAGTAATCTCAATATAAAAAGAGACTTGGTAAACATCAGAAAAGCAGCAGAAATTGTGTGGGTTGGGGTTGACCTGCATTACAAGTGGCTAGATGTGGATCTTCGTCAGATGGCCCTTCAAGGAAAAAGCCCGAAAGATACAATTTCAGAGCTCTCTGACAGAGCCAAGCACAAGTTTATGGAGTTGAGGAAGAATGATCTGGTAGGTTGTTTAAGATACACTCCTTCAAGATGGCCCGTCAAGGTTTTGGCTGCAAATGCAATGTACAGAATATGCCAAACACTTCTGCTCAGAACCGAAAACAGATCGAATGAATGCAGTAAAGCAATGTATGAATGTCTTGTTGCTATGATCACTGACATAATTGGGGCTTGCCTTACCAACTTACAGCATGCAATACCCATAAAATGCCATGAGAGTAGTATTGAGCAGAGAGAGGAAAGTGCTCGTTGTGCTTTTCTTCTACTTGGCAAAACAGAAAAGATATTGGAAATTGTTAGCTGCCTACAACCTCCATGTTTAGAACAAGAAAAAAAGGCATGCATTAACGAATGGCGGGCATTGGGGAAGGAGAATGATCAACTAACTTACAAGTCATCTACTACAAATAGTACTTCAGCTGACTTGTATCTGAACATCAACTGATAATTAAAACAAGACTTGTGAAGAAGTACACATGATACAGCTTTTCTTTTAGCATATTGATCTGCTTTTCAGATCAATACATATAAGCACACTGTTTAGTTTTTTGGAAATATAGCAATCTTCAACACAAATCTGCAAAGTATGCAGAATGGAATGAGCTTCTCAGATGAAAGTTCTCAATATTCAGATTATATGTAAAATCAAAGATATTTGTTGCAAGTATAGAAACTTTGGTTTTTCACTTTGTTATATGCCTGGATGAATACCACATTGAAAAAGCATACCAATTCTTCACAATGCAGACTACAACTGGAATAAAGCAGCCTTACCCGGAAAAAAGGAGAAATAAAGATGCTAGAGTAAGCAAAATAAATCTGAGACAGGAGATACCAAAGGATGAACCAACTTGTATTGAAAAGTTTGAGCATTAAATACCTGACTAACCATTAGTTGACTCAATTCATTCTGTACTTGAGAAAAGCATATATACGATTATGTAAGAAATAAGCGCTACAGAGTTGCAGAAAACTTTAACCTTACGAATGTTGATTCCTACATGTGATATATATCTAACAATTAGATAACATCTATTCTCTTGTAACAAAATTATCTGAATCTAATAGTTGACTAACAATTCTAAGGCGATTTTATTCTCTTTGATTAATAAAAATAAATCATTTCTTAGGTGGGAATACTACATCTCTTTGGCAGTGTACTTCAAAAGAGCAAAATAGAAAGCATTCAGAGACCACCCAAAGAAGCAATTTTCCAACGCTAAACGCTGTTATCATGCAAGAACAATGATTTCCAAGAATCCAAATCAGGAGGGGAGAAACTTACTGATAGAGCAAATTTGGGGGGATTAATTAGCTTGCAAGATATCAGCTGTTAAATCAGGGGAATAATTAGTTAGCAAAATATCAGCATATTAATAGCTAATATAGGGGCAGAAAGTTGGGGAAGTTATTATATAAATAAGGGGGTTGGGAAAAACATTAACATGAGGCAGAAAAATAGTTTTTGGATTCGGCCTTTTGGCTGGGCAACTTTGGCTGACGGGATAATTCCCGGTGTACCTTTTTCTTTTGTTCAAATAAAATCATCCATCTCTTCATTTTCTTGTTTACTGCTCTTTACTCTATCGCTTACTAAGGCAGTTGCACAAGCACAACGTCAAATGATCGGTTCATATAAATGACTTTAAGGCATGTCGCACAAGCACAACGTCAAATGATTTACTAAGGCTTCAAAACACATTTCTATGCCATGCACCTGGAAATTTCACATCAATATATGAAAATTATGACATGGTTTTCCAGAACACACAAAACAGCCAGCCCAATAGACACAATTTGTCAATTTTATTCTAATATAACTTGATGTAGGTGACAAGAACATGGAAACAAAAGTACAATTTGAAGCTGCTGGTTCTGCAGTGAAACATGACCCCTCAAGGAACACCAACTTTTTCTATCTGCTTCCATAGCCTCTGAAGGTAAATTAGTATTTATGTAACAAAGAGGATGAAATTGTGAGCCGCATACTCTTCTCCACATTTCATGCTCTGTTTAGCCATCTGTTTCCTATTTTCTCTTCTATACGTTTAAAAAAAAAAAGTCCTTCAAAATAATGTGAAGGCTTTTCCTCATGGTGGTGTGTACGCTTCTAGAAAGTAATATTATTTTTCATTCCCAGCGCTTCAGGAAGAATCCCCGGAACCTGACAGAATGGTTACTTAAGACATAACTCATAAGCATTCCAGGGAATACCCTAATACAAAGCCAATCTAGATAGATATAAAGGATATCATGTACTGTCCATAAGGAGATCAGGCCACCCATACAAAAGATCCAAGAATGCTGTCACCACAAAAATAACCTCAACCAAACCACATATAGCAGCCAACTGCATTATTTCATTGGCTTACAACAAAAACATAATCAAAGTGCCTCAGAATGTTGACATAAAAAAGTAACCGAGTAACCAAAGAAAACCCCTTTTTGAAGCAATCTAAAACATATTGCAACCAATAATATCACCGTAAACTGACAGTGAGTTCATGGAGGGAATCAAAAGGATCAACACAAAGTAAATAATTGATGTATCTTCATAACTTTTTGCGAAATGGCATTCATCAGCTGTAAGTTCTAATTTAGATACCCAAATATTAATAATTGAGCAGCATACATTATGTATGCCAAACAATGGCCTGTACAAAATATTACCAACTTGTATCTCTAAGAGGATTCTAGTTATTTATCCATATAGAACAAATCATGCATTAAACAGATCTGCATAAGCATAACAAAAGATGCTATGTTGCCAATAAGCATCAAATATAAAGTGATGTACTATGAAACAACACAATAAGATAACAGAAGCAAATGCAGCTTGCAATCCATACACCAACCATAATCATCCGGCCCAAGTTTTCTCAATTTCATCAAATATGAGATTCAGCATAACCCAAAATGTGATTAATTTGTGCACGAGCAACCTATTAATATTTTTCCCCACCTACACTAACTAACAAGAAATATAAAAACATTAGCTTCCTCAAATTTCCATTGATTGAGTCTCAATAATTAACGAAAACAATAATAAACACCAAATTTCTAGAAACCAATATCTCGATTAAAAAGAAATGAAAACTACCAAATCCTGTTCATGAGAAAGGCAAAAAGAACCCTTCAAGGGTCTCAGAGAGTTGGCAGAAGCTTATAGGTGATACCACGAACACTTGGTGGGCAACCGTAAACATCATAGACGAAGACAACCATGGAACTCTATTCATCATCGTCACGTTTCTTGGGCTTGCGATAATTCTCTTCGATGTGCTTCGCGAACAGAAGGCCGGTATTGAAGAGCTTCCGAACGTTAGGAACGTTGTAATTCTGGGCTATATAAACTCCAAATGCTGTCCCCACCATGAATGATAAGCTGCTCTTTATTATGCCCATTTCTTTATTCTTGTTTCTTCCGATTGGAATTCAAAGATTGGGGGTTTTCTTCTTGTATTCAAAGTTAACACGGGGATCTGTGGGATTTATAGGTGTACTCGACAGTTCTAAAGATGGCCCCTTCAGCAAGATAATTTCTTGGGGGGGAGGTAATTTCACCAAATGGAATATTGGATTTCGAGGGTTGACAATCAGAATTTGAAACCAATTTTTTTTTTTTTTTAGGTTCTCCAATTCCACTGTGCTAAATGGGTAGAATTTATTCACCTATGAATTAGCAGGAACCTGTTAATTATGTTTTTTTTTAATTGGGAAAATGGATGAAATTCGCCTTCTCTCTAATTTTTAGCAGGATTTTGTGTTATTCTAATTTTGTACTAAAATTAGAATTTAGTCCGAGCCTACGATTTATGATAGGCTGTTGCTATCCACACTTCTTTTTTTACTCTCCATATCATATTACATTTTTTTTACAAAAATACCCATGTGTAAAATGACAATTATACCCTTAATTGAAACTGTCAGTGCGTTCGGCCAACAGCAGCCGAACAAATCAAAAGGCGTTCGGCCAGTGTTGGCCGAACAATGGGAAATATGTTCGGCCAGTATTGGCCGAACACAGTGTAATGTGTTCGGCCAGTGTTGGCCGAACGCCCTGACAGTTTATTTTCAATGGTTTTTGTACGTTTTGGTTTTCGTACGTTCTTACAGTTTGGCCTCTTATTTTGTTTATTCACAACCTTAAATTTTTTTCATATCATATTGTATTTGAATCGCACAACTGAATATTGAACAAACACTAAAATGAACAAAATAAAAATTGACAACTCAATAAAGAACACATTTCATCTAATGTTCAACATTCAAATCTATAAAAGTTTAATGTAATTCATACATATTATAATCACTACTCATCCGATTCATGTCCATCATCCAATGTGAGACCGTGGAGTACTCTTGCAGCTTGCTCAACTCTAGGCATAACGTAATCAAACGATAATTGCGGATCCTGAGTTGTCCACATGCGAACTAGTGGGTCAAGAATGTTCCGGGCCTCAACGTTTCGAGCCCACAATTGACTGGGGTTCGCATCAATCGGAACGTGTCGTGCTGCAGATGCACGATCGGGGTTTTGGACCTGTGGATGGGAAAATGTACGGTACCAATCCATATACTCTGGTACAGTCTCCCATATCGGCTCAGCAAGTCTCCCACAAAATATGGCTGTCCCAGGACAGAAACATGGATCCGAGCACACCCCACGCAAGTACATACTGTCCAGGATTTTTTCCTCTTCTTGCATAGTCTGGATCCAATGGAGGCAATGGTATATGCTGGACATGGCCAAACTGCCTCAACACACGATCGGGGTGGTATGATTCGACAATGTCTAGAGCCCTTATACACCCATGATAAAACGTCACTTCAGGACGTTCAAATCGATCACGCACTTGCTGGTAAGGATCCCAGTTTACCTACGTATTGAATTGTTCAAGTTATATATTGGAAAGATAGATATATTTGAAAAACACATAATTAAAAAGACACACTTACTTCGTGAGGTTGAAGTGAATCCAACCACTCCCTACACGCCTGCAAGCCCAAAGTATTGGGTCCACCTTGTCCATGCTGTGACCATCTCATAGCAAGTGGAAATCTGGGATCGTACTCAACATTGAATTGAGGTCGTGGGCTCGTCGGAAAGTGTTCGTAAATCCATGCCTACATATATACAAATATAATGGTACAACATATTAAAAATTGTAACATAACGTATAAATATATTATTTTCAAAGAATGACTTACCTCCAATAATGTAAGATACCCAGCTATTTGCTTTACACCCGCTCTTGATGCAGATCCTAACTGCCTGTAAAGATAGGCAAGGGCAGCAGCACCCCATGCATATTCCCGGACCACACTTGTGTCTTCTAGTAGCTTCAGATAGCCAGCTGCAATCCGAGTACCACTTTTGTCGGAAAAAATCGTACACCCAAGAATATATAATATATATGCTCGAGCTGCCTTTTCTGCAACTGGTCTCTGAGAAATCTGACAGCTGTCCAAGAATGTGCTACGAAGCCACTCTAGCTTCACTGATTGTCCTCTCTTGTCATTAAGTGCCAAAATGGCATCCTCAACTGACACACCCAACAGTCGATGAATCAGTGCAGGCGAGGATTCAGAAGAATCGTCTGCCACCTGCACTGGCTGCCCCACCACTAGAAGACCTAGTAGACATGACACATCATCTAATGTGATCGTCATCTCACCAAATGGTAAATGAAAAGTGTTGGTCTCCGGCTGCCAACGTTCGACAAATGCAGAAATCAAGTTTCTGTTGGGAGCTCTATATGATAATTTGCTCAAATTGTGAAGCCCGGACCGTTTCACATACGACCTCCAAACTCGGGTCGTCTCATCCTCCGGATACACCCATCTCAGCAGCTTCGAAGTGTGACAAAGACATTTTAAAACGCCTCTCTCATTGCCATTCCAAACGTCGGCAGCGACATGTGTTTGGAAACTCCGTAACAATGATGGATCATAAGGACCGCCAGGAAATGGGCCCATTAGGATCTCATTCTGCTCGGCTTGCCTCTCTTGTTCTTGAGGCATATCGGCATATTCCTCTTGTTCTTCCGGCACATCAGAAGGACCTGCCTCTTGTTGTGCAGCCCTTAATCGTCTATTTGATGTTGTAGGCCGTCTTCTTCTTCTTTCATAAACTATAACATAAGAAAATCAAAATGTTAACATACAAACGTTCAAAATAAAATAAAACAGGCACACTGTCAGGTTGTTCGGCCAGTGCAGGCCGAACGCCTAACGGGATGTTCGGCCAGTGCAGGCCGAACGCCTCGCAGGTTGTTCGGCCATGCTACGTTCGGCCTGTGCTCACCGAACGCCCTGCAGGCTGTTCAGTGAACCAGCGTCGAACGCATTGCGATTTTATGGAAAAAGAGGGCGACATAAATTACCTGGAGTCACGTTACTTTCGCGTTCGGCGTCCATGTCCTTCGAAGGGTTCGACGGTGGAGGGGGAGAGAGTAGTTCGGCGCGGTGGGTTGGGGGAGAGACAGCAGTTCGGCGTGGTGGGTTTGGGGATGGGGATGTGTTCGGCTCTTGCGGTGGGTTGGGGGGGGGAAGCTGTTCGGCTCTTGCGGTGGGCTCGGGAGGTAGGGTTTGGTTTGGGTAGTTCTTTTTTATTTTTTATTTTTTTAAGGGTTTAAGGGTATAATAGGTATTTTTGTGGTGTGGTTAGTAATTTTGAAATTTTAAATGTAATTTTATGTGGTGTATATAGTAAATGTGGTGTGAAAAGAAAATATGGTGGTGTGGATAGTTTTGCCCTTTATGATATTCATATATAAAAAAATAAAAAAAATAAGACAGTTTTTTTTTTTTTTTTAAAGCAACAAATTATAGATTATCAAATAAATTTTTTATTTTATAGAAAAATTATATAATTTTTTTGAAGTATATATTACATTCAATATAAATAATCTAATCCATGAATACACAAATAGCTAAGTCAAAGATCATGAAGAAATTAATTTTATAAATTAAGCATTGAAAATATTATCTGTGTCAATTATTTGTATATTTTTTTTATTAAAAAATGTTAAAGAAGTTCTCAAATTAGAAACAAAATTTTGGCAAGATTTTACTGTTTATAGATAGTTGTTTTATTATATTAGTATAGATTTTGACATTTTACTCTTACTTTTACATTTCAATTACTATAGACCAATATTTTTTGTGTCTCAAAAAGAAGTTAATTGTTGTGTCAATTTATTTGGTAAAAAAATATAATTGACACGGGCCAATTTATTTGGTATGAAAAAAAAATTGTGTTTGTGTCAAAATTTACTTTTGAATTAGATAAATCTTCTTTAATCTCTTCGTAATATTTTTTAACCCATGCTGTATTCTCTCTCTTTTTTTACTCTATTCGTCTTTCACATAATTATTTTACAAATTTTATAATTAATCAATTATTTAATTATTACAAACCTAATTTTTAGCACTTATCTATTATCTTTTTATAATAATTGAACATATACTTCTACAAACCATACCCTCTTATATTTACCTTTATGAAACGATTTATCAGTTATCCCTCCAACGATTTATCAATTATTCATCCAACCCACTATAAACATACCTTATGAATTTGAGTTATAATATAAATATATATATATATATATATTACATTTTTTTATATACAAATATTTGAATGATAAATTTTATATTTTAAATAGTTAATATTTTTATAGTTGATTGGATAATTTGCATAAAATTTGGACTTTAGAATACACTTCAAATTGTCGTACAATTTATCATTTATCAAAAATAACTTTTGAGAGAATAACAATATAATATAATATAATATAAAAAAAATATACATCACATCGATTTGGGTGATGCTCTAAAATTCCGAACTTTGTATATTGACTACGCAATGGAAATCGACATTTAATTTTATAAACAAAAAAAAGAAAAGAAAAAAAGACACGCACTATGAAGAATAAGCTTTCAACTGGAGTAGGTTATAATAAGAATAATCTAAACTTTTACCTATTAAATGAAGAAATCTTCTCCATAGATTCATATTGGTAAACCAGAAAAAGAAGTATATAAATAGATTTGACATCCCTATACTATTTGTATGACGCTACATCCCACATGTAGACAATTAGAACAAGACTGTCACTTAATCAACCAATTAACCAATCAAAGTTAATTACAATTACATGCCATCAAGTAACAAATTAATTTAAATAAGTTATTCACAATATGTGAAGATCATGATTCTATAGATCCCAATGCAGGAGGAAGAAACTTAACCTTCCCCCACTTCATCCTCTGTTTTGGCCATTTGTTTTCTATTTTCTCTTCTATAACCAACCGGGAAAAGAAGAAAAACAACCGGGAATTACAGAAAAAATGTAATTCCGAGAACTTCTTAAAGAATTGCGAGTACCTTCCAGAATGGTTGCTCATGACATACCTCATGAGCACTCCAGGAGATGCGCACCTATAGCGTATGCGCATTCAGTTTTTTGGTTCCCTATTACAAAAAAAAAAGCCAATCAAGACAGATATAACGGATATCGCGCAAGGAGACAAGGCCACCAGTAGAAAAGAGCCAAGAACTCTGGCATCACAAATATAACTTCAACAATCAATGTGTAGCACACGGAATCATTTCATTGGCTTACAACGAAAACATGATCAAACATGCCTAAAAAATTTGACAGAGGTGAAACCAATGAAAACCCCTTTTAAATCAAGCTAATCTGTAAGTTATAGCATGTAGTAGTATCACCACTGACTGCCACTGAATTCATGGAGAGAATAAAACAAATATCGAACATAATAAAATCTTGAAGTATCTTTGTAATTATTTTGAAAAATGGCATCTATCAGCTGTAAGCTACATGCCCAAATATGAACATTGCCAAGCCAAGATGAACATAGCTGATGGTAGAGTGTATGCCATCAATGACCTATGAAAAATCTTACCAATCTGTATCTATAGAAGGGTTAGTTATTTTATCTAGAAATTGAACCAATCATGCCTTAAACAGGCCTGCATAAGCAACAACAGAAATTCTATGTTGCCAAATAGAATTAAGTATCATGTTTTGAACTATGAAACAACACAATGAGATAACATAAGCAAATGTAGCTTGCTATTGCAACTGGCATAAGTATCCAAAGTTTCAGCATAACCCACAATGAGTTTAAATTTTGCACGAGCAACCTATTATTATTGTTTTTCAAGAAAAAAAAAACTAATTAATCAAAAATACAAAACCATCTGTTTCCCCAAATTTCCATTGATCGAGCCTCAACAATTAGCGAAAACAATAATAAAAAAACTACCAAATCCTATTCATGAAAAATGAACCGTATGATAAGGGTCTCAGAGAGTTGGTAGAAGCTAAGAGGTAATACCACGAACACTTGGAGGGCATCCGTAGACATCATAAACGAACACAAATATGGAGCTCTATTCATCATCATCACGTTTCTTGGGCTTGCGATAATTCTCTTCGATGTGATTGGCGATCAGAAGGCCGGTATTGAAGAGCTTCCGAATATTAGGAACGTTGTAATTTTGGGCTACATAAACTCCAAATGCTGTACCCACCAAGAATGAGAAGTTGCTCTTTATTATGCCCATTCCTTAATTCTTGTTTCTTTCTCTCTCTTTTTGAGATTCGTTGCGGGGAAAACTCTGCAGATTGGAATTTGGGGGGTTTTCTTCTTCTTTAGTTTCAAAGTAATAGTTACTCGACGGTCTTTCACCCAGAGAATTTCTTTGGGGAGAGGTAATTTCACCAATTGGATCGCAGGTTCACAATCACTCCGAATCAGAAAAAATGGAGTAGGTTTTGTGTGCTAGATCCATATAAATCATCTATCCATCCAGAACTCTTACATGAGCTAAATTAAAAACATAAAAAAATTTGCGTTCACAATCGTGACACGATTTTTCACGACAAATAATATTTTTTTACGAGTAATATATTTTAGTTATATATAATATAAAATAATTTAATAAATAAAAATTATACTTGTCTAAATATATCTTTATAATAAAGATCATTTAACTTAACCAAAATTATTTGTGAACCAAATCCTATACTTTGCAATTACAATTTGCACACACGCTAATGGAGAGGCCAGTAGTTAAAGTCTGAGGATTTTCAGCTTGTATGTATTGATTTAGATGCATGTATACTTGTTCTTTACCTGCACAACAATTGCCTTGTCTTATTGTGTACAGTCATGTGGTACTTACAATCAACAAAAACATAACTTCAACCATAGAGGGCACTTCTAATTCCGACCAAGGTGACATTTCATATTCTGGGAAATTCGAGGACTTCGTCTCAAAGGATTTTGACAAGTGATTCTTAAGAAAATGGGGTTTTGTAAAATTAAATATTTGGGAGTTCGGCAGATTGCGACAGCTCGGGTTGAATTGGAGATTTGCCAAAAAAAATTCAAAACGGCCTACAGTACAATTCATTGCCGTGTTTCCCGCCGCGATTGAACCTTACGGAAGTCCAAAATGGGCCAAGAATTCGGCAAAAATGACAAATTATTGTACTATTCAAAAAAATTTGGCAAAATGTAGTAAAAAAAAAAAAAATTTTAAAACTAAGTAAAGTCGCCCCTGCGAGGGGCGACATTCAATTTAAATTTTTTTTTATTTTTTTTTAATGTCGCCCCTGGCAGGGGCGACTTCTCCATTTTTTTTTTTTTTATTGCTGGAGCCTTCACTCGGTCGGGCACTCGGTCGCGCGCCTTACTCGGCCGGCCGAGTGGTCATTCTTACTCGGCCGAGACACTCGGCCCCCGTATTACTCGGCCGACCGAGTACTGCCATCCACTCGGTCACGGCACTCGGTCGAGCACTTCACTCAGCTGGCCGAGTGCGAACGCGGATTTTGATTTTTAACATCCACTTCAATTTTTCTCTCTCTATCATATCTATTACCACCCACCCACACCACACATTTATCTCTTCCTCATCACTTTCTTCACTTCTTCTTCACTTGTCCTTTCAATTATCCTTCAATTTCCTTTCAATTTTTCTTCAATATTCACGTTTCGGTTTTCTCCATTTCTCAAAGGTAATTTTTATCTTAATTTTTATGTGTTTGGGTGGTGTGTGTGTGTACTGTTGTGTGGGTGTGTATATGATTTTTTTGTGGTATTTTGGTGTGTGTATGGTGTGTGTGTGTTGCTTTGTGTTGTGTGTTGCTTTGTGTTGTGTGTTGTGTTGTGTGTGTGTAGATAGTGGTTTTTTCTCCATTGCTTGTATTGTATGTTGTTGGTGTGGTGTATGTATGAAATGTATGTATTGAATGTATGTATGAAATGTGGGTATGAAATGTGGGTATGAAATGTGTGTTGTGATGTGTGTTGTGGTATGTGTGATGTATGTTGTGGTGTATGCTTGTGTGTGTGTTGCTGTGTGTGTTTGTGTGTTGTGTGTGGCTTGCATTTTTGTGTGTGATGGGTGCGTGTGTATGGTTGTGTGCCGTGTTTTGGATATGTGTATGTCGGTCGGTGTATGGTTGTTGCTATATATATTGTTATAAATTTGTCGTTAATATTTTTCTGTTATACATTATTTGATGTAGGGACTGTTGAAATTGTTGCTGTTGTTGTGCATTTATCGTAACCCTCAAATTGTTGCCGTTGCGTTGACATATTGATTCATTTCAATTTCAGGTTTGAATTTTTCTAATGTATTAGTTTAAATTAGTTTTATTAAACTTTGCAAAAAAGTAATTAATTCTCTATTTTAAGATCATTAACACATCTTTATTATTAAAGATATGGGGTCTTCAAACAACGTCGGTATTGTTGTTTATATTGGGGATTGTAGCGATGTTCCACCTGTTTGTGCAACAAGGGTACCTCGCGACATTGGATATTCCGGCTTGGTATCAAAATTCTTTCAATTGACAAGGATTGATAGCAATGACTACAAATTGAACATATCTGCTTCACTACATGCAAACAACAGATATCATCGTATACCAATCAACAACGATGATAATCTATGGTTTTTCTTTGCACCGGATGCGGATAATCAATATGTAGAATTTCATATTGATCCAGAGAAACTGCAAGATAATGCTCTTCCAGATATTATGCCAAGCAATGAGTATTTTCAATATGCTTCTTATTTAAGAGGGGATGACATTAATAATCCGGCACTCGTCAGGCAAGAGCATACAGTTGGAACCTCAAGATCCAATAATGAGGGTATTCCAAGTGAAAGAGAAAATGCTCAGACCGAGGATCAAACAGATGATCCATTGATTGACACTTTTGGTGTGAATGAACTAGAAGACTCTGAACCCGATGAAGACGAGTTGTCTAGTGAATCAGATGAAGATGGGGTGGATATTGGTGATATTCAAACTATGTATTCCCCAAATCAAGAGAGATCACCATCCAATCAACAACCATCATTTCCATCAAGTGCTCAGAGATACTCCATGCATCCCAATATCCCGTTCTTCAATGCATCATCACATGAAATGCTTGTGGACTCCTTTGATCTTCCAAAAAATTTTAGATACTATGATCCTACTGAAGGAGTGCTCACAAAAGGCATGGTATTCAAAGATAAGAAGAGTTTGCAGTCTGCAGTTAAAGATTTTGCAATACGTATAGCGAGGCGTGAATATCGAGTAGATGAAAGCACACCTCTTATATGGAAAATCAAATGCAAAAATAATAGTGAGACTACACGTTGCAACTGGTGGTTGCGTGCAGGTTACAAAAAAAGGATTGATATGTGGGAAATCACTAAGTATGGAGGCCCTCATACGTGTCTAATGAACGCGGTGTCTGTTGACCATCAAAACTTGTGCAAAAACATGATCGTTGCGCTGCTAACTGGGATGGTTCAGACAGATCCCGAGTATGAGATTAAGTGTGTTCAACAGCTAGTGTATGATAAATTTCAATTTACAATCTCATACGGTAAGGCATGGCATGGTTTGAAACGGGCAAGAGAAAATGTGTATGGTACATGGGAGAGCTCAGTTTCAAGACTACCCAAATTTTTGGGAGCTTTACAAAAATGGAATCCAGGCACAGTTGTCGAGTGGCGCCACATGCCCGAAGAGACAAATGGTATAAAAATGTTGAAATATGTGTTTTGGGCGTTCAGGCCATGTATAGATGGGTTCCAGCATTGCCGTAAAATAATTAGTGTTGATGGAACTCATCTTTACACTAGATACAAGCACAAGATGTTAATTGTTGTTTCCATGGATGCAAATCAACATCTTTTACCTTTGGCGTATGCACTTGTGGACGAAGAAAGTTTTGGTTCTTGGTCATGGTTTCTTCGTATGATATCGAAACACATTGTTCGCGGTAGAGAAGGAATGTGTCTGATTTCAGATAGACACGCCGGTCTTTTGAAAGCTGTGGAAAGAATTCCAGATTTTCAGCCACCTCTTGGAGTCTATCGTTTCTGTTTGAGACATGTGTGTTCGAATTTCAATAGCAAGGTCAAGAATGTGAAGTTAAAGGACACGTGTTGGCAAGCCGGCTCAGCCTTCACAACCAGAGAGTTTGAAAATATAATGGATCAAATTAAGGTGTTGAATGAGAGGGCATATGACTACCTATGGAAAATTGAAAAGGAACAATGGACTCTTGCCCATGACGGAGGATGGAGAAATGGAATTTTGACAACAAATCTGTCAGAGTGCATGAATGGCGTGTTAAAAGGTGCACGACGGCTCCCAATCTGTGCCATTGTGCAGGCTACATTTTATCGGTCGATAAAATATTTTCTTGACCGGTTGACACTGGGCCGTGAGATGCAGCAAGGGAACCAACCATGGCCTGATGAGGTGTACAAGAAGTATGATCAACGACAACGAAAGGCAATGGAACATCAAGTCTATAAGGTCGATTTCACTGATCAAACAGCTTCAGTGAAGACATTCGTGCCAGGAACAACGAGGTGCTATACCCACATTGTCAAGTTGATGCTAAGAGAGTGTAGCTGTGGAGACTGGAGGCAAAACGGCATACCATGTTCCTATGCAATGCAGACTTGTCGACATTTTGGAGTAAATCCGATGATTTACATGAACTCAGTTTTCAATACAAGTACGTATGTGGACACCTATAGTGGTAAGTTTGAGCCATTGCCTGATGAATATTATTGGGATGAGGCTTCCTTCCAACTGTGTCACAATCCGGCCTTGCGTGAGAAGAGGACTAAAGAAAGAGGCAAGACGACTAGAATTGAAAATGAAATGGATTGGGCACAAACACGCGCTAGACAACAATATCGGGCACAGGATCAAGCTGCTTCACAGGCCGGAACTTCATCTGCCCGTAGATGAGATTGTTGTGTCTAAAATATTGTAATGGTGCTTGTTTTAGATATTTGACATGTATTTTGATAATGTGTATTGAAATTTGGTTTAGTGTTGATGTTAGCTTTGCACTGTTTTTTTTACTGAGATGGGTTTCAGATTTTGTGTAATTTGAGGATTTTATGTAATTTTCCGATTTTATGTAATTCGTTCCATTTTCACTAATTTATTGTTCATCTTATTGATTTAATCTTATTGCCCGAATGAGAGGTTTAGTGCCCGAATCCGTGATATTTCATGTGGGGAACGAGTCTCACTATCTTTCGGCCGAAGAGCTCAATGGGATTTTTGGATTTCCCAAGAAGAGGTACTCAAATCTGCCCAATGAGAGGGTCAATTTTCCGGAGTTCAATGTAATGACTTTTTGGAAGGACATTACAGAGTCTGATCGAGCTCACCCATCGGAGTACCAAGTTAGTTGGTCGAAAACATCTAGTATTCGAAGCCCGGTCCTTCGATATTTTCACAGGTTCATCGCCAATACAGTTTTAGCAAAACCTGAGCCTGGAGCGGTCAGTATGGATGAGTTGTTTGTGCTGTGGTGCTTGGTGAAAGGGAAGAAATTCAATGTGGCACCAATGCTGTTAAGGCAATTCGTTCGAACCAAAAACCAGGTTGCTATCCACATTGGAGGTTTGATCACTCCAATTGCTCGCCACTTCGGGGTGAACTTGGAAGGGATGGAAGAGACACCAGGCGAGACAAGTATAAACCTGGAAATGCTGTGCAACATGAAGATGTGCCAATTACATCCCGGCACCAGACGATTGTATCTGATTTTATCAGACAAGAAGAGGTTTGCACTGCCCAACTCTCGCCTGACTAATATTGCTGGAGGGAAGGGCCATAATCTTCTACTGAATGGCTCAGCTCATACGGAAGCTATTGAAGAGAGCGAGAATGAATTGAGGAATGAGGAGGAACGAAGGAAGAGGAGGAGAAGGACTACGGATGCCCGATCAGAGCCAATGGAACTTGATGTGGATCATGCACAGACCGATGAAATGATGGGTGAAGCACAAATGCCCTCGGACGATCAAGCCGGACCTTCACAGCATCCACAGTATCCACCCCAGTATCAAGGGGGGTGGAATGATTGGTCGGATTGGAGAACCGCCTTGGATGCACGTCTTGCCAACATAGAAGGGGATGTTGCCGACATGAAAGAGTATGTCCATCGTCAAGCTTACAACTCTCAAATTTTACTTGACATGCAAAGGCAACAATACGAGTGGCATGTGCAACAAGGCCATTTTCAGGAAAGGGAATATCCACCTTATCAACCATTCGGCCCATCGAACACACCTTACCGACCCCCTCAGTGAGCCGGCGCCGACTAATTTTTTAGAATGTATTTCTTTGATTTCAAACTCTTGACTTTGTTGTTCATTCATGATTTTCAGAACTATTGTTTATTCATGTTATTTGTTTTTTGTTGTTTATTCATTATTTCTTTATTAAACATAATTTTTCCTTATAAAACAAAATTATAGTTATTTGTTGGAAATTCAATTAATCAATACATTTCAAAATGTTATAACAATCTCACTTAACAATTTCATCGAATTTTTACCAAACTAAATAAATTATCTAATTTAACTATAACACGAGAAAATAAAAATAAGAAAATGTACAAAAACAGGAGGACGAACGAGAAAACGAGAAGAATACAAAAATGAGAAAAATTGAAGTGGATGTTAAAAATCAAAATCCGCGTTCGCACTCGGCCAGCCGAGTGAAGTGCTCGACCGAGTGCCGTGACCGAGTGGATGGCAGTACTCGGTCGGCCGAGTAATACGGGGGCCGAGTAAGGCGCGCGACCGAGTGCCCGACCGAGTGAAGGCTCCAGCAATTAAAAAAAAAAAAATGGAGAAGTCGCCCCTGCCAGGGACGACATTAAAAAAAATAATAAAAAAAATTTTAAATTGAATGTCGCCCCTCGCAGGAACGACTTTACTTAATTTTAAATTTTTTTTTTTTACTACATTTTGCCAAATTTTTTTAATAGTACAATAATTTGTCATTTTTGCCCAAGAATTCTGCTACAAGAACCCATAGTCATTAATGCAAAGAAAAAAATGGGCCAAACTTTTTGCTATGAGACCCCATTCTCATTAATGCTACCTCTCTCTCTCTCTCTCTTTCCCAAAATGTAAGCAGTAATCATTTATGCTGAAAAGATTAGAATCTTTACCAAAAATAAAACCATGATGAATGAACCATTAATGCTGAAATGATTAGAATCTTCACCAATCAATTTTCAACCCTTTTTAAGATCTTAATACATTCTACACAACACACGCATACAAGCATTTTGATGTAAAGAACATAATGCATAATTTTTTAAATAAATAAATAGTAAGAATTAATTGTATAAAAATTATGATACTTTTTTAATTTTGTATTTTTAGTGACTTTTTTTAATTTTCGAAATATCAAGTACTACGTCTTGAATTTTTTCAATTAAAAGCATATAATAAATTTTCAAACTTAAGACGAAGTTGTCCCACCAAAGCAGATGATATTTGCCACAAATGATAATATATTTATAATTTTAATTTAATTAAATATTAAATTGTGTAACTAATATCTCATATTTATAAATCTATTGTAATTTATAATTAAATTTAAAATTAATGTTTTTAATGAAATTGTGATATTAACTACAAATATTCAAGTCCATAAACTAGATAAATAATTACATACATAATTCATAGATATTCAATATAACTAAAAGAAAATCATTAACCACATTTGATCATTTTTTCATATATCTCAAAAAAAATATATAACTCATATTTTTTTTTATATATAAAGCTAATTTTAAAAAAGAAATTTCATAATAAAATTGTCGCATGTTTTAAATTTGCAAATATTAAAATGATAGTTCTTAACATTGGAAAAAATAAAATATGACAGATTAAAATACAAATTTCATTGATTTTTTACACTATTAATCCTAAAAAGAAAGTTGAGGACACATAATCACCATTGAAAATTCTTTGTAATCAAATCAAATGTGTGGATGGTACAAATTCATCTAAACCAGCCTACACAGCAGATGAATTACTTGAACCATCAATTTATATATTGAAAATATGCAGAATACACTCACCAATCTCTACGAAATCAATCCGCAGATTTCAACGTAAGCAGCAGCTCCCACAGCCTTGTTAACAATCTCTGTAGGATGAACAGTATCATAGAACAAATGCAAGGCCCTAACAGGGCATGCACCTTCTCCATTGATGCACAGCCCAGTTGTATTCGACAATTTGCAGCACGGCTCACTCAGCAGTCTGATAGCTGATCAAAATCGACACATTAATACGTGTGAGCACACACATACACACACACACCCCTACAAAAGTATAATTGCACTGACCCGGAGCAAACAGGTCTGCTGGCCTCAAATCCATGGCGCTTATATAGATAAATTTTGCGTTTGCAAAATTACTATTGAGTTCATTAACCAGAACCGTCAACTTATCATTGAACAAACGAGCTGCATTGTTGATGGATTCAGCACAAGCAGATCCATTGGTGCCCCTGGCCACAACCGATGGGAGGCAGCCCATTGGGCCTAGCCCAGAAACTGAAAATTTCCTTGCACCAAAGGCGTACAGTGTCTGTGCAGGCCATGTGACCAGACACCAGTTGTTAGTTGATAATAATGAAAGATGTCAGAAGGAGACTCAGCTGAGAAAATGAAATAATTGTTTTTACTAACTCGAAGCTGTTGGGAATACTGTTTGACCAAGACTGTAGCATAATCCTCAGGTGTAAATGTGTTGCCTGTGGGATAGTATTCCGGCAGATAATAGTTGTTTAGATAATCGTTGCTGCCGATTACGAAATAATACAGGCATTGGCTAAGGTGTTGTTTGGCTGAAGTATCGCTTCCAAGCGAATCGGCGATGAGGGATACTGTGAGGTTGTGGTTTTGCAGCTGTCTGTCCAAACTGATCCTATCGCCCTACCAGAACCATGGCAAGTGTAAGAAGCTTATTTCTGACAACGTTGAATGAATAAAGGAAAGATATGAACAACGTCGTACCAGTTGGTGTCCTGTTTCTTCACGAATCCCGGCAAGTGCAGATGCATAATTGACACCTTTGAGGAAGTCCTTGTTGTCGACTGCTGTTGCAAAGGGTGGAATGTAAGTGTCGAAACCCAGAAGTTCAGCTGCAAATATGGATGCAGAGAAATCAAGAAATGTCTTAGCAACACTGACAATAGCTTGATTGTTCAAGAAGGACAACACAAGTTTGTGATAAAGATAACAACTCTCTCTCTCTCTCTCTCTCTCTCTCTCTCTCACACACACACACACCAATAATATCAGCCGTATTTCGACCATTGGTGAATCTTCCGGTTGGTCCTTGCGGAAAATCGATTCCGTAGGGTGGATAATTGGCCTTGCCAAGTGTCGTAAGCTGGTTGTTATTGCCATTATCAACTAAAGAATCACCAAAAATGAAGAAGCATGGGAATTGTGGTGCACACAGTGCTGATGGTTGCAAGTGTGTGAGGACTGTTAATAACAGAAAAACAGGTATGTTTAGCTGAAGAGCCATAGATTGGAAAAAAATGGCTGCTTATCTGAAAAAGGTTTGCAGCTATTATGAAGAAACAGAGAGCAGAAACACATAAGATGTACGCTTGCCCGACTGTGTTCCTTTTGTAGGAGTTAAGAGATTCTCAGTAGGAACCAAACCCGCCGGGATATTAATGTTGTGCATTCAAAATATGCAGCTTTAATGGTTCCATCTACGCCAAACCACCATTTTAATCCTGTACCTTTTCAGTTTTCCATGTCCCCTCAAGTCCTGCTGGCTCATAACTCTTTTATTATTTTTATTTTTATTTGTAATTTTAACCATTAAAAAAAAGAAAAACCCTTTTTTATAATCAGAATTCTAGAAAATATTTGGTAAAAATATAAAAAAATATTTTTTAAAGAACTATCATATTATTACATATACATAAATATTATAACTAAATCTAAATGTTATTGTGAAAACCTACAAATTAACGAATAAAACTAAGAATCATTACCAATAAAAAATTATAAGGGCATAAGAAAAAAATGTGTATGGTTTTTGGTTTAATCTTAGATACCAATTCATTTGTTGTTACTTATGAATTTGATTTTCATCTTTTATATTTCCATTTTTAAAGCTTCTAATTTTCTTCATAGGTAGCCAGTCATTTCTCATAAATGTGTTACTTCACCTATGAATTATTGAATATCATAACACTCAATTATATTATCTGTATACTATGTGCATTTGTATTATCTAACATAACTATATCTAGTTTTCCAAAAAAAAAAACCTAAATCTAGATTAATGATTGAAATTTATTTTTATCTTAATATATAAAATCAATTGTTACATTTATCTTCCTAAGTGGTGTGACCATTTCACTACTTCAAAAAGTACTTTATAATTCCATAACAAAAATTCATGCTATTTCAAATTATATTTAAGAACATAATATAATAAGTATTTAAAATGAAGAGATAAGAGAATGTAAAATGCCGAAGCACATTCACACTAAGGTTTCCAGTTGTTTTCAGCTCTTGATACTAACTAGAGTTGCTGACCAACAGAGTCGCGTCAATCCTTGAGTTATATTTATTAATTTTTTTATGAATGCATATACTAAATAAACAATAAATTCTTAAAATTACACAGTCACAAACAAATTAATTACAATTATAAAAAGAAAAAATCAACAAAATAATTTATTCACCGAATCCAAATCCAATTTAAAGTATATGATGCGTTTTTAGTTCCCTTTAAACTAAAAATAATAATAATAATAATAATAATAATAATAATAATAATAATAATAATAATAATAATAATAATAATAATAATAATAATAGGCACTATACCATCTACATTATTTGTTTGAATGTTGAACAAACATTTGACTCTTCTTGCCTTCAGTTTAGCGGGCGAGATCGACTAGAAAAATAAAGGTAAAGCCTATAAAATATTATAACTTTTGATTTTTTATACTAATTATTCAATCATTGATCTTATTCTATCGAAAAAACTTCATTAGCCCTTTTAAGTTTTGATGAATCACATCTCATATTTATTCTATATTTTCATATTATATAATATAGTATTATATGGGTATATAAAGAGTGCAAGAAATCATGGAAATTAAATAGGAGAATTTTTTTTTTAAATAAAAGATTATTTAAAAATAAGAGAAAATCTTGAACTTAATTGTAAAGGAGGAGCATATTGTCTCAATTTTTTTATACTTTCAAGGAATTAGTTTAACATGATTAGCTTCGTGCCATTGTCTTCAAAGCAAGAATTAATTATGCGGTAATACTCTAAAATAGTACAGTACAGTTTCTGGATGCATTTCAATTTGTATGTTTATCCTTCTATAATATAAAAATAATTAAAAAATTGATGATAATTCTTCTTTAAATTTTTGACACGTGTCTCCATATTCAACGCTTATATTTTTCTATCTGTTTTCTATTTTTAATTTTATATTAAATTTTAAATTACTTTTTTGTTTTAAATCTATTTTTAATTTACAATATATAAATTTTTTTTTTTTTTCATGATCTTTAATTTGACAAAAGTATTGAATATATTAAGATAAATAATAACATTTAAAGTATAAAATATATTTTTTAAGAACAGGATATAGATCTTTATGACTTGAATTATTTATTTTAATTTTAATATATATATTAAATTTATATAAAATAAATTGCATTTGACGACATAAAAATCAAAATTGGTGATTTTGGTATAGGGAAGTCTATAATTTGGATTAATCAAAACCATTCAATAGTAAAATTTGGAACTTTTTTTTTGTTTTTTTTAAAGTGTGTATGTGTTTGGTATTAAATTTATACTTTATTTTGTTATTCTTCAATACGCTTATCTTCATATATATATATATATATATATATATAGAGAGAGAGAGAGAGAGAGAGAGAGAGAACAACAAAGTAGAATAATACTTGCTACCAAAAACAAAAAACAAAAACAAAATCGGATGTTTAGTCAGCATTGCAAACCCCGGTATAGCGTTTTCATGAAGCAACAATATTGAATCATTAGTTATTAATTAACTAACGACAAAAGTAGCGTTTTCCAGGAAAAAGATACATTATTTTTTACGTATATCAATGGAAGAACTTAATTTCAAACAGGATTTAAGAAATGAGTATTTAAAATAATTCCATATTTTAAATTACTGAAAACACATTTAAAAAAATAACAAAGAAATCAAAGTAATGACTTTCAAATTAAATAAATAATTAATTAATACTATAACAAGAGAATGGCCTATAATAATAAAATTATGTGAAATATTGGTTTCTAATTTTGGGACTTATTTTGACAAAAAAAAATTCAAAACTATTTTTTGTCCCAGTAAAAGAGTTCTATAACAAAACTCAAAGTTTTATGTTATTAATAAAAGCAAAAAAATAATGTAAGTTTAAAAAAAAATTATATATAATTATATAAGTTAAATCAACGAATAATAAACTTCATAAAAACTCTTGAGAAACAAATTATTTTTTTCGATAGTGTATAGATGATTATAGACGTCAACTTGTGATTTGTTCAGATTTTTTTAAAATATTAAAACACAATTAATTTTGTCTGTTTTTAATAAGATTTTATGTACAGTACATCAAATTAAACCATGTTTATAATCTTGAATCTTAATTACACTCATATTGCATATTTTAAAATAAAATATTAAATTAGAAAAATTAAATTATTTTTTGATTGATTATTTGGGCTACATTTTTGTATATTATGTACTGATTGAACTATTTGTATTGAATTTGAGTTGCATCCAAAAATAAATGAAATAATTTTTTAAAATAAAAAAATATTATATAATTTACAATTCTTTTCCTTCAAAAAATAAAATAAAATATTCAATTGAGTTTTATTTATCTATATATAAATAATTATATTCGAACTGAAAATTCTTGTTCATCATAAAATTATATATCTATTTAACCGAACAGACCTAAACTAAAAAGGGCTGTTCTACTCATCTAAATATGCGTGGTAATAAATCTGTTATTGCTGCAGAAGGAAAGAAACCTTAAACAATGGTATATATTCCCCTCACCATTCAACCACTACGAGATCAACTTGATAATGTCAACGTACGCAGCAGTTGCCGCAACCACGTTGACTATCTCAGTCGGATGGAAGCTATCATAGAAGAAGTACAGTTCTCTAAACGGGCACGGAGGTTCTCCGGGGACGCACAGCCCCGTCGTATTCGACACGTGGCAGCATGGTTCGCTCACAAACCTTATGCCAAGGGCGACCACCTCTTCTGGCTTCAAATCTATGGCGCTTATGTAGACAAATTTCGCATCCGTGAGTTCTTTGTTGAGGTCGCAGACCAGGAGCTTCAGCTTGTCGTTGAATAGACGAACGGCGTCGTTTATTGCGTCTGCACAGGCTGATCCATTCGTGCCCCTGGCTAGTGTTGCAGGGAGGCAACCCAATGGACCAAGCCCGGAAACGGATATTTTTCTTGCACCGAAGTTGTACAGTGTCTGTGCCATCACATGAGTAGGTAATAGTATTTTTATTTAGGGTTTGATAATTTAAAGATGATGTATATTTGGACTGAATTTTAGAATAATAATTTAAAATTTTCTTGCTTGAGGACAACTTTGGCCTGACTATGTTGTAGGGAAGTTATGTGCAAAGTATATTCTACTACTTTGTTTCGTAATAAATAATACTTCCTTTGTTCTAAAAAAATGTTTATATTTCAAAATATTTTTTGTTTAAAAAATATTATGTTTTAAAAGTCAATATCTAATTTTATTAGTTAAAATAAAAAATTAATTTTTTTAATAAATCAGTTATATATATATATATATTTGAATAAGTTAAATCAGTAAATAAGTACGAAATTATAATTTTAAGAAGGTTGTAGCTACATTAAATTGACAAAATATAAAAAAAATGTATTTTTGAGAAACGAGACTTTACTTTAAGACCGAATTAGATAAGAAAAATGAGATAAATCATGTGCGAACCTTTAGCTGTTGGGAGTATTGTTGAACTAAGATTGTAGCATATTCTTCTGGTGTATATATGCTGCTTGTGGGGTAATACTCAGGCACAAAGTAGTTGTTTAAGTAATCATTGCTGCCAACTGAAAGTAAGTACAGACATTTCCCAAGGCGCTGCTTGGCTGCAGTTTCATTTCCAAGCAAATTAGCAATGCCAGATACTGTGAGTTTGTGATTTTGCAACTGCCTTTCCAAGTCGATATTATCGCCCTATCAACATAAGACGAAGAACACAAGTCCTATAAGAATATGCACAATGACAAACGGAAGAAAGAGGAGGTGTGTTGTTGGAACTATACCAGTTGCTTTCCTGATTCGTTGCGAATTCCAGAAGATCCGGAGGCGTAATTCACACCTTTGATGATGTCGTTACCTTGTGCAGTCGCGAAGGGGGGAATGTAAGTGTCGAAACCCAGAAATTGAGCTGCAAATAGTACGGTTAGAAAAGACCACATCAAGAAAGACGGATAAATTGTTATAAGGATAACAATTAGGCGCACGCACCCGCGCACACACACATTAAAGAGAGGTAGGCGAAGCACAACCTAAAAAATCAGCAAAAGTTCGGCCATTGGTGAATCTTCCGGTAGGTCCTTGAGGAAAATCGATTCCATAAGGTTGATAGTTAACCTTCGCACTTGTTGCAAGCTGATTATTGTTGCCATTATCGACCAACGAGTCGCCGAAAATGAAGAAGCAAGGGACTTTCGGTGCACTAAGAGCTGATGTTTGCAAGTTTATGACAACTATAAGGAATAGCGCAAAAACTGGCACTTTAACTTCAGATGCCATGTATAATTGAGGAAAAGAGAGCTACTTGACAAGGGGAAACAAAGAGGGTATTTAAAGAAGCAGCAGCACTTAGGAACTAACTATAGATAAATTTCTGAGGTATAACGCGAACAAATCAAGGTTATATATTAATAAATGCTTGTGTAATCCAGAAGGAACAAACTCCTTCTGACTTTACTTGGTCAATTAATTATAGCATATCTTAAACAGATCAAGAATTCCATGTGAGGCATGTTACGACTGAGTGATTCTGAGGGCAACCAATTGTGATTAAGTGAAAAGAATTATGAGTATGAATGATTAATATTTCTTAATTTAGAAACAACTATTGATGTTGACAATATAGTTGCATCTAGCAAGTAAAAATGTAGAGAGAGAGAGAGAGAGAGAGAGAGAGATTAAGCCTAAGAACATGATGTATTTTGACTTACAAATATGAGATTATAAAATCACGATCTTCTTCTCAGCTCTATATGTATGTGATTGTTTAAGGTTTTGTCTTTCCATGTTCAGTATTTTGCTTATTAGTTGTATATTTTTATTATTTGAATAGATTTGGAGAACATGTTGTTCTTACATGATCTATTAATGTAAAAAGAATACATTTTTTTCCTACTTCAAACGAATTGTCTTTATAAAGTAGAACACCGTAAATAAGAATTTATTTCTTGCATAATAGGGTTGTTTCTAAACTTCCTACTGTTCTAATTTGCTTGTGCTTCTGAACTAGTAGAGTTATTTTTCAAAAGATGAAAATCATTTTATCTTGAGGGATGATTCGTAATTGTAAACACTTTGTTATTGTTTCTAATTCCAAATTTGCAGTTTTGTTCCTATTCCAATAGTCCAGAAGGTAGTACCACCCTAAAGCTTGTTTCAGTTGTTGTATAGAAGTGCTTGAGGTTTAATACTATTGTAATATATAGGTTATGATATATTGGCTTTTTATTACAATTATTTGGATTCTATAACTAACACATACGCTTTCTAGAGAATCTAACATGTTTATTTTACAAAATTGCTAGTTTCAGAATTAGGAAACTTGTGTGTTCGTTTCAAGCTTGAGGGGTTTGGCGAAAATCCATTTTCCGAAATCCTTTGATGTGAAAATCTTACAAACTTGTATTGAAATTGGGTACGATAGAATTTTATAGTCAGTGGTGATGATGCATTCTTATATTGTGTAAAAAAGTGTTAAATGAAGCTATCTTGGATCGCAAGTCCAAAACCATGCGGATGAATCCAAATTAAACATGGCCAAATACTAGTTTACAATTTACCCAAAATAAATACTGTATTACTAACTATTGTAAAATAAATTCATAAATGAAACATTGAATCATTAGTTATTTTCAAGATATAACTGAGTTTATATTCTATCAAGTTGGGCAGAACCCATTTGAGTTATCCACCATACATTTTGTTTTGCATCCGGAAGGAGAAAAAAACAAAAAATTCTCCAAAAAATATTATGTTTACGATGGATGTTCGAGTTGGATACCTCCCAATTGGCTACATTCGAATTATCGGTTACAACTAACAACAAAACTAGAATTCGAGCAGTAGGTAAAATCCTAATGATGAACAAAAAAAGGTTTTCTCCAAAAGTAATATAGGAGATAAGACAAGTAAAATGTTATCTGGAAGAGGCTGTCCTCTATGTCTATTAACTTGTGCAGCAATAAATTAGTGATAGCTGAAAATGGTATGATTTGATCTGATGCAACACTTATTATTTATCTACATTTATACATTGAACAAAAGAAGACACTTTAATTAAAAGTAGCAATTTTGTTGCCCTTAAGGTTCAGCCTCTACCAAATTATAACTTGAGAATGCACACTGTGCTCAGAAACGTCCCGATCCCAAGAGCAAACACCTCTGCTCGCCTCGAATCTTACTCAGGGACGGATCTAGAATTTTTTCTGAACGAGACCTCAAAATCGAAAGTCTTAATCCCGAATCTGTTGGAAGTTATTTAGCAGCATGCGGATTACTACTTGACTTTGCGTTATATTGTTTCTTTCCCTAGTAGGATATATGAAATGATGTTTCTAAAACGCACCTTTTACAAATGTTGCTTCGTATTTGCTATGAATTTGAAGGAGCAATGGTGATTATTAAAAACTACGTGTAAGTTATCATGACATAGATCGTATAAATTAGAATTATTTTTTAAATATTCATATAAATAAGTACATATTATAAACTTATAAATATTCTCTTTGAATAAATTACCTTATATATGGAGACCAAGTTTTTAGTTGACTTTTTCAAGCTGTGAGATTTTATTTATATTTTTGTTTTACTTATAAAGGGCCGTCTTTGAAATTCAACTTATTATCACATAATATTCTTAGGAGACTTATTGAGATTGGTCAACACCAATCTTTGAATAATTTTAAAATTATTTCTTATTTGTAAGAAAAAAAAATGTAGTAAAATCAAAATTTACATTCCGAATATATGAATATATAGTATTTATTTCTCAAATCTAATTTTGGATGAATAAAAAATTAATGTTTAGGTTTGAAAAAATAATAAAGAGAAGTGAGATATCGAAAATCACATCACACATAGAAAAAATTAGAAAATTATATTCACCTTATTAGTAGGATCACTTTAATAAAAAATCATCCAGTATGCTGCTCCTAAATATAATACAAGCTAGTAAATTTTTATGCTAGTTTTATGACCAACTTTGTTTACCATAATTAAACAATGTTTTCAAAATTAGCTTTTATAAAATAAAAAAAAATAAAAAAAAAATTCAGAATTGAATTTTGTTCGATTATTCATACTCGGATTGCGACTCTCATATGTATTCTTCTTAAGTGTTGTTTTCTTTTTCCCTATTAGTTTAAAACTTTAAAAATGATAATAGTCCCTATTATATTATCTTTACTTGTAATAATTTTGTTTTGTTTGTTTGTTAGATCGGTGGATGATCAGCGGAAGGGGTCGGACAGATTGAATCGGTGGCTAATTTAGAGGGTTTTTTTAATGCAACATTGATAGAGTTGGAGAACAATATATGAATTACAGCAACCTGCAATCAATCATAGTAATTAAATATTATATGTAGATGCTTAGTCATACCGAAATTCTGGCGAACCAGTAATTGCACAATGACATCAACACTATTTTAATTCAGATCATAGTTTGAACCTATGGTGCTACGATAATATTAGATTACGATCTTTGACTTCAACCATCATAATATTATTCAGACAATGACACAAATAAAAAAGTTAATCATTGATTTTAATGATATGTTATGTGTCACACATTTAATAAATTAAGACATTACTTGGTAAGGTAGCATGAAAATTTCTGTGCTCCGATGGAAATTGTCGTACAACAAATGTAAGGCTCTAAACAGCCCCTTCGTATTCAACACTTTGCAGCATGGCTCACTCACAAACCTAATATTTACCAATAGCGAACAGTTCTGCTGGCCTCAAATCCATGGCGCACCTACGTGTGTAAACTTTGCATCTGTGTGATCTTTGTTGAGGACAGGGACGAGATGATTCAGGGTCTTGTTAAGCAATCGAACCCACCGGCCTTGATCGAGTCTAAACAGGATGATCCATTAGACCCCATGGCTAGGAGTCCCAGTATGGAACCCAATGGGCCAAAAGGCCCAGAAACAGATATTTATCTCGCACCCAATTAAATTGAAAATTGTCTGTGGATTCCATTAGGCCAGTTGTTGGTCCCCCGTAAGAAGAGAAGTTTCGCAGAAAAGTGAGATAGAATCATAGACTCATGACCTTAAGGCGGTGAGAATATTGTTGAACTATTCTTGTCGCATATTCTTGTGGGATAGTAATCGGGAAGATAGTAGTCATTGCTGCCCACGGTTTTTGTTCTATTAGTACTATTGTTATGGCTTCCAATTTCTACAACTTGAACTTTGACGTGCATGATAGCCCTAGTTTTGCAAATTTCTCATAGTGGCACGTCTGGTGAAGAGATATAGGATTGCCTCGATGACATATAGGTTTTTTTTTTTTCTTCTTAATTTGATGTTTGTATGAATAATGTTACTATGAGGTTTCTATCCAGTGCCAAAAATGACGTGGGATTAGGGTTTTTTTTTTTTTTTCCTAAAAATGAAGGCTAGACAGTTTTTCTTTATAAATTGGACGGGTGGGGTCAATGTTGATTAAGATGGACAATTTTTTAACAAATCAGATAAGCCCTATTTCTATGGGGTCAAAAGTAATTTTTATCCGATCATTGGTGAATTTTCCGTTGGCCCTCGATCAAAGTCTCTTATGCTTCCATAAGGTAGATAATTAGCCTTCACCGATTATTGCCATTATCGACTAATGAATCGAATCGCCATAAAATGAAGAAGCAAGAAGATTATGGTGATGGGCTGAGAGCTGATGAATGTTGCAAGTTTATAGAGAAGAGCGCAAAAATTGTAATGCCAAACACAAAAGCTTAATGAATGTTACGACCAATGACGGACCTACATGGGGCCAATGGGTTCTTTGTATATTTTTGTAGTTCACAAATGTAAATACTATTTAATCTTTTTTGTTATATATACTATTAATTGTTTGATTATCATTATATGAATCTTTAAGATTTAAACTATAATTTTTGCTATTTTTTTGTAGATTTATTATAGTAATTGCACGGAATTATTTAATTTGAATATTGATATGTAATTAACATAATATATTGATTTTATTACAATTGATTCTAATTAGTAATTACATTTTTTATAAATGATGTATACATTATATTTACTGTTATCTTTTTAAAAATTATTACATTAACTATTATTTATTGAACTCCGAAATTAAAATTTTTGGTCCATCACTTAATTAGGACACGGGTAGGTTTTGAGAATTTATAATGAAGGTGGAGCAACATATGCTATAATTAAAGGAATATATATTATTGCTACAATAATGAAATAGCAAAAACAAGAAATAGTATCCTATTCCTTTGTTTAGTGGTACAGCCTGATATGACTGCCCACAACTCAAATATAACAACAACATCGATATTGTTTTCACATGGCAGCTAAGTGCACATGGATCTATGCATCCTCATATATATATATATATAGAGAGAGAGAGAGAGAGGAGAGAGAGAGAGAGACTTATATTAATTCATATCGATCATGAAGAATTAATTAGTGTGAGACATTTGTAAGAAGTTAGAAAATGGTTTTGTGGGTCGGCCGTGTCCTGTCGTGGTTGTGCAAATGGAGGTCTGGCCATGCATTGTTGTCTGCTACACCATCTCTGGGGTCCCTTGCTATTTCCCGTTCTCCTATGGGCCCACCTCATCTTTCACCCCACCCCCCTCCCACCCCTGATATAAATGCTACCACCAAGATCCACATCACATCTGATCTGATTACTACATTGTTTGTGTAAGGTCCTTTTACTTTCTTCAAAAAGATAATTTAGTTTTATCTAAATTGATTGGATAGCTAACAAGAGTGATTTAGAAAGTATATATTGGATCATATTTACTTTGCTCGATAAATAAATGGAATATATAATCTCGTATTTTATTTTATGTATAAATAATTTCAAAAATTATAATCAACAAAATAATTTATAGTCCTATTATTTGTTACATTTTATATTTTATGATAATTATTGTACGCTACATATATATATAGATGACATCATTAATTAACATATAGCATGTATTCAAGATAATGAAACACAAAGTGAAATATCAAATATAATAGATAATTTAAATTGATTTTTCTATTCATTTGGGGTAGCCAAATTTCTTCTTTCTTTATTTCTTCCCCTTTGTTGTTAATTTAAAAAATACTAATAATAAAAAATATTTTTCTGGCAATGTGTCCCCCATCTATTGGTAACACATCATGTTGCGTCACTCCTACCACTCATATCTCATTTGTCATCCTCCTTCCAATTAGGGATGATGATTTTGGGGGTTTGGTTAATTTTAAATGCATTTGGGAAAATATTAAATTTCCATTAGGATTGGATTCATACACAACATTAGTTTATTGTCGGATAATGATATATATATATATATATATATATATATATATCAGGCCTCTGCAAATAGTTGTCTCATTTAAGTTTCATATTTTTAGCACTGTGTGCATTTGGTATTAGAGACAAAGAAAAATATTAATTTGTTGTTTGGTATATATATGTAGATACACATAAAATATAAATGTATATTGAAGGGGTTACGATGATATGTTGATATTCATAATTGAAGTTCATTTAAATATGAATAATCTTTTAATTGAGTTTGAAATGGATGCGAATAAGTAATGTTCATAAGGTTCAAGAATTATATTCGTTGCAAGATGTTTAGGGTTGATAGCCAAAAGGAAATGTTGTGATGTTGGGGCCATATTTCAAAACAGTAGTTTGCATATTCACATGGGGATGCATGTTAAGAAGCGTGAAGGATTCAGAGAATGTGCCCTCTTATCTGCTTCATCACAACCCTATAACCTATGCTTCTAAAAGATATATAAACAAAAATTTGCTAACGTATTTCATCACGTTAAAATTCACTTTTGGCCCTACAAAAATTGTCTTTATTTGATTTTCATCTTATATGGTTTTTATTTGACCCAATTGTTAGAAAACTAGGAAATTGGATACAGTACTTTTTTATTTTCAGTTTCCCAAGACAAGTATAGATTTTAACTTTTTGTTTTGCATTTTTATCGAAAAATATTGAACAGTAAAAAAGATTAGAACCAATATATTTTCGTAATTCTACAAATTTCTTACAATATTATAATTATGAAATTCTTGTATATTTTTTCCTTTCTTTGTATATTTTTGTTACCTATCTATTTTTATAATTTTTTGTTTGGATAAATGTTTCTTTCAATTTCATAGTTTCTTTTGGTGAGAATTTTCTATAAAAATATACAAAAATATAATAAAATGATTTATAATTGAAAAACAAATGGTTCAAAAGCGTTTAAAAGATTAACTGACCAAAATTTGTGATAAAAACAAATTCATTAAAAGATTATGACCTACAAAATAGCATAACTGAAAAGAAAAAGCAAAATCAATAAAACTTAGGAAAAAATAATATAAATTTAAAAACAAATGTATGTAATATATTAAAAACAAAATAAAAAACTTCAGACCAACTTTATGAAAATTAAAATAAAAAAAAGAAGTTATAAGAACAAATAAACTTACCTAATAAAATATGAATATATAAAGTGCAAAAACATGAAAATATCAAGAAATCTGAAGTAATATTGAAATATATAAATGCTGAAATGTACAGTTAAATACATAAGAAATTATCTGAATAAATAAAAAGATCACATTAAATATATATATATATATATATATTTTTTTTTTTTTTTAAAATATTCCTGTGTGAAATTTCTTTTTCATACTTTCTTGGATTTTATAGTGTTCTATTTTGTGTATATATGTTTTTATCCTTTTTGTTTTTAATTTTCTATGTTTAAATATAAATTTTTATATTTTCCAGTGTTTTGTGTCTATTATATTTATTCATATTTGTTCTTTTCTCTTAATTTGCTTAATTTATATTATATGTATTTATTTTTATTTTCCTGAAGCTTATAGTTTTATAATTTCATGTCTGCATATTTTTATATCTTTTTATATTCCTATTTTCCTAATTTTTTATTTTACATCTTTATAATTTTTTTATTTATATTTTTCCAAGTTTGTAAGTTTCTCCTTTTATTTTTTTATATTTATCGTTTTCCTAGATTTTATAATCCTAATATAATTATGTTTTATAAATATTTTGCTGATTTTAGCACATTTTTTCAGATAATATGTGAATTCTTTATATTTTTAATTAATTAGTCTGTTGTTAACAAAATATTCTATGATTGTGTTAAGCAGATGGGGCTGAATTTGATTAATTGAGAACAGTTTTCAAACATCTGTATCAAAATCGGGCAAAGACAATTTGGATAGTAGGACCAAACTGAGTTTTATCCTATTTTATCTGCTTCAGTTAATATAAGCTTAGCTAGACACCAAAGTCATATGTTAATAATGATTACCTCAGGACTCCCTCATTAATCCCAAATAATGGAACGTACTTTCATCGTTCCTGTTTGCTTAATAAATAAATAAATAAAACTCTCTAAAAACAAGATATATTTATTGAAAAAAAAAAAACAAAAACGTGTAGTTTTTTTGGAGAACTACTAATTAATTATGTTCGACAATCTCCTCCACCAGTTTTAGCTATCGACAAATGGCTATTAGACGTTGAGCCTAACCCGAAAGATTAATCAACAGGAGAAGTTGTGTTTAATTAATAGATCATGAAATGATAGGGAACGAAAAGGTTGATCCATTGATTAGAAACATGGATCAGCAGCTGCACATTCATCCTAATTTTTGTGGTTATAGATGATTTCAGTGGAGATTCTACTCTTTATTTTCTTATAGAAGCCTCATGTATTTTCTTTCATTTTATATATATATATATATATATATAAGTAAAACTATGAATTTGTGGATGAAAAAGAGTGGACATAAAGTTGAAACAATTCAGAATCTGGATATGTTTCAGAATAGTAATAAGAATTGGAAATATATACGTACTCATTATTGAATTAAATAGTGAAGAGGGCAACGTAGTAGGCCGTTGCTTTCAAGATCCATGCAGATCAAACAAGGATTATGCCACAAGCCACAAACTACCACGTAAAAATTGAGAGAATTAAGAATTATTGACCTTGTCGTATAATTTGATTAAGTAGGTTTAAATAAATACAATAGTCTACATATAAGAAAATAAATCAATTAAATGATACAAAAACTAAATTTATGATTTTGCTTCATCAATTGTATCTTGAAAAGATCCATATATATTTTCAGTGCTATGTTTTTATTTGGTCAACTGTATCATAAAAAATTTTATAGATATCTCCAATACAAAGTAAGAAAAATTCTTAAGGATCTTAATTTCATTGTTCAAAAACAAAAAGTTAAAAAATAAATAAATATTGCAAGGACAAAAAGGTGTAAGAAGCCATGCAGTAATAAAATCTACCGCAGAGATGAGTAGTGGAGAACTTGTCCTCAAACACATGGATAGTCCCATGATCATATATGTATATCTTGTCCTATCTTTCTCACTTTTAATTAAAATAACTCTCTTCCTCCTATTAAATGTTACACCAATGTATACTTTTTATATATTCTTATCTTGTATTAGAATGGAAAATACACGGCTGTGACATTTTTTAAGGGAAAATGTTATGTCGGTTAACTTTGGCTCCACTTTTAAGTTTACGGATTATCAATGATGTATTTTGACTTTTGATTTGTTTAATTTATACAAAATTTCACCATAACTTCAAAAACACGCCAAAAGTTGCTGACGTGGGAGTCGAACTACCTATGTGGCTAAAGTAGGTCTCCACCGAAATATTCAAGAAAACATACGTACATTTCTTCTTCTCCAAGGTCTAGTCCTGCCATAAACATAGCTACGTCAAGAGCCATAACAATTTTCTCCTTTTTGATTAAAATTGGAGAAAGGGGACAAGGGGGGGCCGCCGATATCTTCAAATTTGTATTGAATAGAAGCACCTGCATGTTCTCTTAGAACAAAATTCATCTCCTACAACAGTCCTGCATTTAATGCTCCATTTTCCCTTCATAGTACATATATGCGTCGGTATCTGACATTTACAATCACAGGTCTTTCTCTTGATCTTAAAATTTCACATGCAGAGATAATCTATCAACTATGGCTTCACTTGCTTATCTTGTTTTCTATCTTTACTTGCATGCATGTGCTGCTAGGCCACTTATGGTATGGGATAAACCGATTATTACACAAGTACTGCAGCTTTCTAGCAAGGTTAGATTTTTGGTTTTTAACATGTGATTGTACAATGATGTTTTGCAAAAAAGAAATTATTTGGACTGATAATTGCGAAATCTGGTGCAGGATGTAATGACTTCAGTGGATGCAGGAGTGGTGAATTTTGGTGATAAGGCTTCTGATCATCAGACGGACGACTGGAAGTTTACTTCAGCTGAAAAGATAGAAGGTTTGTGGGGAAAGATCTAATTTGATTTACATGTTTCAGGAATAGGACACAATATTTCTGCTATTATCTTGTTTCTTTCATATTGCAGAAACTGATATTTTTATTTCCTAAATTGTTTTATTATGCAGGACTATTTGTTAAGCTAATTAAGTATATCATATTCCCTGAGATGGATTTTAATAGTTAATACAGCTCACTTGGCAGTTGACAGTGTTATTATAAAAAATATATATACAAAACAAAACTAATAGAGTTTCTTCCTTATGAATTGTGGGCTCTTGTAATATTTTTTTTAAATTGTATCATTCGTCTTTTTATTTTAGTTGCATCTTGATTTGAGCCTATAATTTACTGAAAAAAAATGTATGCATGCAGGCAAAAAGGTGACAGCTTCATACACAGGGAAGATTTTGCAGCAAGCTACTGGAGCTGAGGTAATATTCCTTAAACTGATCCACGCTGGACAAATGCAAGGAATATGGACTTCAAGAACACACGTTGTTCTACAATCTATATCAATTTCTTTCTTCTTCTTTTTTTTTTTTTTTTTTTTTTTAAACAAGAATTTAAGTTCTTCTGTAGAGAGAAAGTAGGGTAATCAGGAAATGAATTCGAAGGCATGATCGTTTTTTTCTAATAGAGGCTTTCTGAATTGGCCTGTTCCATATATATGCAATAGAAACTCCTTCATGGATCATAAGAATTTACCCCTTCTGCTCCATGTTAAATAATTTAAAGACTTTCGTCTAGATCCATCCCTGACCTAGGTACCACCTCTCCCAGCGTGAGTTGCCCGTGTTGTATATTCCATGCACCCGCTCTGGAAAATTATCTCTTTTTTTATAAAAACAAATGACTAAACACTAAAACGAGTACAATCTCCGAGCAGATGTGGAAGAAAGCAGCACGATCGACGCTGGAACATTCATTACCAGCATCCAATGCCCAGGAGCAGGTGCGGTCTAAGGATAACAATGCGGTGGAAGATATAGATGTTATGGATTACGCACAGCCCCATCGCAAACCACCTATTCATAACAGGGGCACCTAGAGATGCATTACAAGCTTTCACTCCATGAACATGTTTGATTTTTCTCAAGAATACATTTCCCTTCTTTGAATCTTGTTTCTTTTCTTATTTTCGTTGTATGAAGGCGAAGAAGAAGGCCTTATGCATGTAACAATATTAACTAGGTCATGTTGAAAATGAAATATCGTGACACTTTTCATCAGTTGTACAAAATTGTAGTGAAATTTGGACAACTCTTCAGAAAATATCCCCTCCCATTAATTTGAGCAACTTTGTTCTCTGGGTCGTTGGTATTTAATGCATATAACAAGTTGCAGGCGGCGAGAATATGATGATAGGGGGATGAACGATGGATGGTCCTTCTACATGTTGCCTGTTGTCTCTATTAAATGTGTTGAGAATAAAGAATAATATACACCTGATTTTTTTTTTTTTATAATTATTTTTGGTAATTTTTAAATCGCCATTAATGTTTCTTTTAATGATTTCTTCTCTATGCACAAGACACTTTCCATCAGTCTCTGCACTTTCAGTTTGATGTCCCTACCCTTGGAGCACAAACTTGCATTTCACTTAAATATATCATTTTGGTATTCGCAGTTTTGGGATTTTACGGGATAAAAAGATGATAATAAAGGAATGATTACGGTGTAGGAATAGAACGGGCGACACAAAGATTGTGTTTCCAATGGCGTACTTTGGTCAAGTTCCAGTTTGCAAGTCGAGCTGAGACGACAATACATTTAGCAAAGATATGTAAATTCAAATTCGGCATGCTTAATTAAAGATTTAAACACAACACAACTTGGCCATTTGTTCATATACAACCCTAAAATCTACCTAAATTGTATTTCCATCTATCAACCTGAATAGTCTATCCAGTTATCCGCAGGTTAGCTTCATGCTAAAGATTATATATATCTATGTACATTCAATAATTTGAATTTTGCGACTCTCTAAAATTATGTGTAGGTATTAGGCCCTCTCCTTTTCTTCTTTAGAATTGTAGACTTAACTATTATGTTCATAAAAAAAATTACAAATTGTTTGAACTCCAAGTGGGTCGTATTTGATTGACATGAGGAACACATTTATTTGGGTTAGATCCAATTCTAATCCCAACTCTCCAAATAGTAAGTGACTTTAATTTGGAACCTCCGGTCTAAGTTACAAGTTGCTAAACCAATTTGATTTTCAACTTTTTAAATGCTAACCTAAATGTGGTATTTTGATACCAAAAACGTCGCCCATCAAACACTAAAAATAGCCCAGCAAACCGACACAGTACTGTACAGAGGACACTTATTTTCAAACAGACAATGGAGGTTCCCACCTAGTGAGCTAAGTTGAATATGACATCCAGCCAAAAGTCACATTTTTTCTGAAAATTTCCTCATATGTTTGACAATTTCATGTGACCCGTATGAATATTCCCAACCTATGATCATATGAGGTAGATTATCAAGAAGATGGAAAAAATAAATTTAACCGAAAAAAAATAGAGGTGAAGAGTCCTGAGATTCCTATCATCTTTGACTGGCTGATTATACAACTCCTACATGGCGCCCACATTGATATTTAATTTTTATTTTTTAGAGATTACGACATAATACAAACAACAAAATAACTAGACAAGCAACCAACCACAGATGTTGAACGAAAGCCATGCTAAAGTCAGATTAACGTAAAGCTGTGATTAAGGTAGGCTTAAGAGTATTGATGTAAAATAAATAAGCAATATCACATGTTGCCCATCTAATGAGAAACTATTTAATCTAAGAGCTCCAGATAAAATTTCAAAATATACTGGCTGCGTAAAATAAATGGAAAAACGTAACTTTTATTTAAATAATTACCATAGAAACATGTGATATTTGTTATAAGTGCAAGGTACAGTTAAATTTTAACCTGACTGGTGCAACCCCTGATTGGGTTCGTGTCTGATACAAGAAACTGCAGGCTTTGATTGCAACTTCAGTTCGAGTTTGGTGTCGACAATATGTGGTCCTTTAATTTCCTCAGCAGTTGTAATGCGAAGAAAAATCTAACCAACACTAGGAATATTTTGGAAATTCAGACAGAAGAATTCCATAAAAAACACAGCCATGGCAAAAGCACTACATGTCAACATTTACGTTGCACCTTCGACAATTAATTCAACAACTCAACTGCCGCTACAGTTAATAATGAATGGCTTTACATAGTCAATGAATTCTGAAGTCCTGATTCCCAATTTAAGGTCAATTTCTCCACCTCCCAACCAGAAGAAATCTGGGTTAAGCTTTACAATTGCTTCATCCAAAATCACCTGGTGTTCGTACATATTTCATCCAGTTATTACAGAAAAGAGGTGCAGTAAAAACACTAATTCACATCTGGATTACATAGCGATCCATCATGTCAAATATTGTAGAAAACCATATTAGCATGACCAAAATAAAATAATTAAATACCCAGGCATCAACATGTTATAGATGCAGTTTGGAATCTGAGGGTTGTAGGAATGCGCTACTAATAAAAGGCTAATGTCGATGACCTGGTTTTATTGAAACTTTCTTTTATACTCAGTTATCATGCTTTCACAAAACTTAATATATGATCATGATAATAAACTCACAACCTAGATTGTTGTGCGTATTAAGGCAGACAAACACTATGATATAAAGAACAAATTGAGCCATGGAATTAGATACAGAAAAGTTAACTCCATGTCAAAATGATTGAGCCGAATTTTCCAGATGCAGAAAATGAGATAGCAGCGCATCTAATGGCCCAAACCTCAAGTCAAATATTGCAAGCTTAAGTTATAGACTTGGTAATGATTGGTTTGCTTTTTCGGGGACAATGGCTATGAAACAGCTGGCGTAATGAATGGAAGGAGATAATTTGTACACATCACAGAACCAGATATCCCAATTTTTCATGTAAAAGAAAACAGGCATGGCTCCCCTCTGTGCCCTCTCCCCTAATCAGCAATTGTTGGAGGAGACAAAACTCACAAATGCAACTCACATTGCAGAGTCATGTCCTTATTTGCCAACCAAATCAAACAGGTGCAGAAAGACAAGGTTGTCTGCCTGACTAAAATAATTGAGCTGCAGGTGAGTTGGTTAGTGGCCTTTTATGAGCCATAAGTTAATTCAGCATACTAAGCCAAGAGGAAATTGTTAGCTGTTCCATGTTTTCTTCATAATGCACCATAACAGGTGTCATAATAACCAAAAGAGATGAGATGCAATCACTAGACCTATTTCAAATGCTGGATGAAGTTCTATTTTCTTATAGAAGAGAATAGATGATTTACCGGTATATCAGTTTTCATGCCAACACAGGTAACTCCATTGTGTTCATAGCCAGTCAACTTTACTGATGTTTCTTCTGGTGCAAGCCTCACTGCATGACTTGATCCAATCAGTATCATTGAACTTCACAAAGTATAGTGGCAGGATAATCTCGTTTTTTCCAGACAGGAAACATATAATTGTTGAAGCAGTTAAAGACAAACAATTGTGCACATCAACGAACTTAGCTTGCAGCTCAATTAGATTGATTTAATATATTCAACATATAAGCTAAATATAAAATGGTAAAATTATTCCATGAGCATGTAAAACAACTAAAACAGCACATGGGGAAGCATTTATCTTAGGCAAATGAAACATGGTCATAAAATCATCAGAAACCCCAGTATGTTTACTTCTTTTTTTTTCTTTTTTTCTTTGAAACCAGTAGGTTTGCTTGCATATTGCATAAATCAACCTTCAATCTACATAAGATATTTCACTTGTGAATTGCATAACTCGATTTCCAATTACACAAGCATTTCATCAGTCATCACAGTGTTATTTTTCTTCGCCAATCTCTAAATCAGACAAGTGTACCTCAGACAAACTTATTTTATACTTACTAGCTAGTGATGGCATGTTCACATACTAAAGGGGAACAAAATTGCAAACAATCTAATACAATTTTGAATTCTGAGTTTGTTTGCCAAATATTACATGTTACTTACATTTACCACATCTGATAGATTAATGTTTAAGACAAATGGAAGCTATTAGCTTATAAGAGCGTTTTTTAGGCAAAAGATCAGGATAAATACTAAAATATTCTTACAAGAACGGGAGAAGGCATAAAACTAGTGCAAAAGATTTATGCTTTCACTGGTGTATACAAACTAGGAAACACAGGCTCTTCGTTATGCATTTACTATAAGGGGCCCAGAGAAAAAGATTTTTCATTCAGGATCAAAATAGATCCAGAGATAAGTTAAAGGAAAACACAAACTATTTTGAAGAAAAAATTCCTAATTCTCAGCAGAATTTCGCACAAACAAATATTCAGATGTTATCATCAATAATAAAGCACAGAATGTCATAGTTATCATCAATAATAAAGCTCCAAGCAACATAAGATTATGCTAATGATACACATTGCAGGCTTATAGTAAATTATCTTCTATGAAAACAGATTCATATTTGAAAAGGTCTTGCTTACTCTTAAAAATTGCCAACTATATTTGATCATTACAAATTTCCAGAACAAAAGCAACTTTTGTAGTCAACTAATACAAATAAAGCAAAGATATGTAAGAAACCTATTACACAGTGCATTGGTCTTCCGCATCAAAGTAACATTTTTCATCAGTTGTAAAGGGTGGAACTGATTTCGCACTATTCAACAAATATAGTCATAAAGTTAGGCCCTAATTCAGCATAAGATCAGCAAAATAAAAAAAGATGGGCCGTGGATTCTATATTTGTGTCCTATACTGAATGGAATCATGAGTCCCAATATTTTCTTTCATCAACAAATTCCATGCCAGCATACAATGTCCATTCAAAAACCACACACTCACAAAGACAAAGCTACTACACTATAATGGTGGTTATATAATGTGGACTACCATTGAAAATTATTAACTCACTGTTGATTTTTTTTTTGGATATCCTGCCATCGTTGAGGGTATATAAAAAGTTCTTGACAGTTTCAGCATTGAAGCGAGCAGTGTACTGCAAGAAAAAAAATACAGTGATAGTACAGAGTATCTTTTCATAAGGACAGAATAAAGTAAGTAATTTTATTACCTGAACAACAACAACATAGTACTTGGAATAGTTCCGATTGCTGCAATCAGTTACATCTGGTGGAGCTTGAGTATTGACCTACGTAAAGGAATTTTCCATTCAGAGAAAAAACTGAAGGTTTTGAACTAAGAAAAAGAAAAACAAAATACCAACTATCATACATTTATTGTATCCTCCTCATCATAAATCCCCACTCAGCTAGATTCCATAGTTTGAATGTTCTTGGTAACAAACGGTTGGGGGCAGTTTATAGCAGCAGAACATGTTTGGTCATTCATATTAGGAACTTCAAAAAAATAAATAATAATAATAATAAAAAAAAAATCATTATGCAAAATCACATAAAACGAGTGGATATAAGACCTCCAATCAGCAAAAGTTAAATTGCATTAGCAACTTCGAATCAGTTTAATACAAAGATAAATAGAAGACAATAAATACAACAATTACAGAAGCCAATTTGCCCGGAATTCGGCAGTGTGAACTATTTACTGCAGTCTCTAAAAATGATTTTGGCCATATTAATTCATAGCACACAATATTAAAAAATTTAACTACTCAATGAATTTCCACGCAAATAGATTACAAAATCCATCACTCATGAGCGAGAAACCATGGAAAAAGAATAGAAATCAAGTGCATATGAGCTTCTCTAGTGTAAAGGTACGTATTAATTTATTTGTTGGGGAAAATAGGTTTTGAGACCAGAAGAATTATCAATATAAAGTTCTAGTGATCTTATGACAATACCTTGCCCAAGGTAGGGTTATTAGAGAAAATAACTTTACTGAATGGAACCTTATCCCACATATATAGAGATTAGCTACAAGGATCCTATTCTTTACTGCTCTTTGAGACAGTGAAAGCTCATATGTTTACAAATCATTCCATGTGATTAAGAAGGCCATTAATCTTAGATTCATCAATTTTCCTAATCAATGAATGTAAGTGCCTTTTTAGTATGTCTAGAACATCTCAACGGTCTCATTGCCCACTCTATTTTTTTATTTTTTTACCATCTTCTTCAACATTCTCTAATTTGTTATATTTAATTAATGAATTTATTTCTCGACGCCCATTAGCCCCACACAACATAATTTATGCAATGAGACTTTGTTTTGGCCTCCATATCTTTTGCTAGAGGAACTTAAAGATGCTAGATATGCATAACAACTTGGTTAGCCATAAAGAATAAAGCAAAACTATGGCAGTTTTCATAACGAAAGGTGCTGGAAGGTTATGAGCAAATTAAGACTTATTTACCCATGGATGTACACAGTCGCACGTTTTATAAAGCAATAAAAGGTCGACAATGCAATAACTAAGGCTCAAGTTTATGATTTGAACATTATAGGAATAAGTTTTTGTACATCTATACATTTAGTATTACATCTTTGCCCATGGAATATTCCCAAACTATGACAGTGAATTCCATTTGCATTAGACTCTGGACATTAATTTAAAATACCATTTGAGGAACATAGATCGCTCACTAACTCTTCGATATACAGGTCACTTGTTCTATTCAGAATGGCCTTGAGCAACATATTTAAGTCAAATCTCATATAATTGGAACCATAAATTAGTTACATAATTAGTACATCGACTTTTCCATTCCACTTATCTACTTCATCATTGAAATCTGTGTACTGATGTTTCATACTATCTTCATCCTGAAATAAAGATATCTTAAATTAATCAACTTCTTATATTGACAAGTTCCTTCTTCCAACTGAAGTTTGTTGATTTTGGCAACCCAATTCAGTATGGCGCCACCAAATTGATCAGCTTAGAAGAAACACCTCTCAGCATCATGTCATAAAGAGAGACCATATCACAATTCTTGTCCAGTTAAGGATTCCCAAATGTGATGGATTCGGACCCAATGTATACCTCATTTTTCAACAGAAAACGTTATCCATTGTTAAAAAATAAATAAAAAATTCAATTAAATTAAAAAATAGTAGTTGATATTATATTATCTGAGATTCATTGCTTCTAAAAGTGCATCTAACGATATGACATTGCTGCCCAAATACATATTTTGTCTGCCAACGATACCTTATGGATGGATGCCTTGTACTAAGATGCATGGAAGTTCGAGGTAAGAGATGAAGGCAAGTTTAAATAATTTCAAAATAACCCTAAACAACCGAAACTGAAGGCAAGTTTAAATATCGTGACTTCTACTGTTCTATACCTAAACGCATAATTATCAAATGAAGGCGTGAGAAGGTACCAAAACAATGCTCTTGCAGAGATGATGAATAGAGGAGGCGCCAAGAATGTCGCGGCGGGCTTCGAGAGTCCATTCATAGTAATCGGAAGGAACGCGCTTGAATGAAAAGTCCCGAACTGCGTTTGCACGGAGAATGGCGGAGAGGCGGCCTTCAGTGGTGGTTGAGTCATCGGCACCGCCGGAGGAGGAAATAGAGAGAGAGTGGGAGAAGGATTGGGGTAACTGAGAAAGTTCAAGCTGCGATACAAGGTGAAGGATTCGGGTTTGCACTCTTTCAAGCTCCGCCAGAGCCTCCATTTTTCGTACTTTCAAGCGGTCTTCCCAGTTGAAGATGCTTTTGGGCAGCATCTCGCTCCCTTTACCATTTCCCTTTTCTTTTTTCCCTTAAACTATTAATTAAAACTTTCCTAATCAAATGCACAGTTATAATTATATAAACAATTTTCTGTGATTAAATATAATAAAAATAATTAATTCCATAAAAAATTATAACCTTTAATTAAAATTTGTGTTTTAATCATGATTTTTTAAATTTTGACAATTTCAAGTACAATCTTTTTAATTTTTGCAATTTGAAATATACGACAATTGTATGTTGATTTTTTTTTTATATTTAGTTCAAATTATTATTATTATTGTTATTATTATTATTATATTTGAAATACTTTCTATGAAATAATATGTAAAAATTTATGTTTTGTCTATTATTTATATTACATATGAAACAATGGTAAAAATATGTAAAAAATAATGATTTGTATTTTGTTTATGTTACATATGAAAAAATTGTAAAAATATAGTACCGATAAATATGTGTTTATAATTTTGATTTAATTTAATGTTTGAGCATATACCAACAAATAAATTAATACCAAGCATTTATAAATTAATTATAATTAAATTTAAAATTGATGTGTTCTAATTTGATCTTGATCTTGACTTCAAACATTCAAGTCAACGAGTTAGATAATTAATTAGGTTTGTATTCATATATATTCTATATAACTAAACAAAAAATCATGTTATATATTTTTGTTGTCTTTTCATGTTACATATTTTGACCATTATTACATATGTAACATAAATAGTTTATAAAACATATTTTTTTTATATATAATGTGATAGAAAGTATTTCAAATATAATAATAATAATAATAACCATAATAATAATTTAATTTAAATCTATAAAAATAAAATTTTCACATAAAACTATCATATGTTTTAATGTAAAAATAAAGAATGTGATTCTTAAAATTAAAAAAATTATTATAAAAATATAAATTTTATCAAATGTCATAATTTTTTATGCAATTAAGCCTTATAAAAATATGTCAATTACTTTAGAGATCAAGAGAGTAATACATAGGTAATCAAATGAATGGTGACGGAGTGTGTTATTGTTTTCAAAAGATATTCATTCTTTATTCTTAAAGAAGGTTATGTTTGTATTCAAGTCCTTGCTTGAAAAATATCAAAATTTAAAAGAATCTAGGGGTGCCTTTTCTACCTTTTGATATTCTTTTAACTCTTATTAATTCTTTTTTCTATTAATTCTGAAAATAATTGGTGATCTTGAACGAAATAAGTGTAAATTATCAAATACTTTAATTTTCAAAAATATTTTTTGCCCCAAAATTGCACCAAATCTCCAACACTGCAAACTTTTACTAAAAAGTGAAATCAAATTCTAAGTTTAATCAATTATTTGAAATTCCCACAATTAGTTACGGTTTGATTATATGTGTTCAATTTTGATTGGTACGATTAAAAAAATCAAGTTAAGATATATACACACACATATGATGGTTCAAATTAGTTAAATTTAAAATTTAACAATATTTTAAATGGTTATTCTTGAGTTGGAATTTTGATGCTTTATTTATTTATATATTTAAATAAAAACCAAAAAAATTAAAAATTGGTAAACATAAAATTATGAAACTCTCCAAGTACAAATTTACATATGCAAAAATAGATAACTTTTTTTTTTTAATTATGCCTTAAAAATACTTACAATATAAATATAAAATATAAATAACTAGGTTAACTAATATGTAAGAATAAAAATTGTATTAACATAATGCAACAATAACTCCTAGAATATTCAGGCAATTTTAATATAATATTCTAGTTTTAAATTTTTTTAATTAAATATAAGATTTTTAAAATTTTTAAAATTATAAGTAAAGTCGCCCCGGGGAGGGGCGACTGTCAAATTTAAATGTCGCCCCTCGCATTAAAATTTTTTTTTGGTTAAATCGCCCATGGTATGTGATACCCCAAGCCTCTCACTACTCACTAGCCAATATAATTCATGCATTGCATTCATTTTATAATTTTATTTGCTATTTAAATTACATTTTATTGGTATCGTAGCTCGTATATAATTATGCTTGGGATATTGCTATTAAATTTTTTAGGGTTTATATTATAGGTGGGAACCCTTAAGGCTGAAAGAGTTAATGTGTCAAGTTCTAATAAAATATGATCACACGTGGTGAGATAATAATAATAATAATAATAATAATAATAATAATAATAATAATAATAATAATAAATACATTCGCTGGTGGTGTATATATATATATATATGATTAGTGTAGGTAATAATTATAATAAAATAATACTAATTCTAATTAGTGGTATATTTATATATATATAATTAATGGGTGTGTGTGCGTGTGTTACTATATATATAATTAAGTGGGTGTGTGTTGTGTATATATATATATATATAATTAAGTTAGGCGGCAGGCTCATTATATATAAGTGAAGGAAGAATAAAAAAATAAGAAAAAAAAGAAAGATAGGAAAGGAAGGAGCTCCATTTCTGAAGGGTGCGCGAGGAGTGAGCAAAAGAAGAAAAAAAAAAAAAAAGACAAGTTTCAGCGAGAGAGAGAGAGAGAGAAGAAGAAGAAGAGAGAAGAGAAATTTGGGAACGCAAGCCTTCGGTTCTGAAAAAATTACTAACTTGACCATACGTGTGTAAGTCTCGGATATATATTATCGGGAAAGAGGTAAGTAGAAATCCATTTGCACCTACAATGCATAGACCTATTATTTGTTTGTGTTATTTATTGAATATTAGTGAATTGTGCCTTTTGATATTGATAGATATAAATATTATCCTACGTAATATTTGTGATTTGTGCCTTTTTATATTGTTATATATAAATATTAACTTATGGAATATGTGTGACTTGTGCCTTTTGATATTGAGAAATATGAATATTATCTTATGTAATATTTATGATTTGTGCCTCTTGATATTGATGGATATGAATTACGTGATGTGAATGATTGATTTGATATTGTATAAATATAATATTCACGAACACGGGCATGTGCATTGCATAAGTTGTACATAGTCTGTTTTGGCAGGATTGATTGATTTGATATTGTATAAACATAACATTCACGAGCATTGGCATGTGTACGCAAGGGTCGTATATTGCCTGCTTTGCATTCATTGTGTGGTGAAAAGAAATGAAAAATGTAATATTGACCACTACTAGTGTACCGAGGCCGGTGGCATGTGAGACATGGATAGGCTTGATTTGTCCAGCCGGTGGTATGTGAGACATGGATAGACTTTATGATATATTGAGTCGGTGGCATGTGAGACATGGATAGGCTCGATTTGTCGGGCCGGTGGCATGTGAGACATGGATAGACTCTATGATTATGATTATTTATTGAGCTAGCTCTTTCCGGTGCACAGTAGGTGGGTTACGGGCCCTATAAAGATAAAATATCCAGAACATTGGTTAAGGTTTCAGTAGTATGCATTTCACATCTCTTATAATATTTCTGCAAGCATTTAATTTATTGTACATGCATGATTTCGGCTTATTGGGTTATAGCTCACCTAGTTTGTGCATTGTAGGTGAGCATGTTGATGATGTATAAGCTTACGGCTTACCGGGCATGTTGTTCGTGTTTCAACAAGTTTTTGGGATCGGTGTACATGGATGACGACCTTTGGGGCTAAACCATTGGCGTACTATGCTTTTGGCCTTCTATTTTGTTATTTAGTTTGAGTTTGTATAATGTTAATCGATTTTTTGGCATGTATATATTTGTGTGGTTAGAATGGATGCGTTTGTATCTATTGTGGATGTTTCTTGAATTTGAAAGAGCTGTGGTTTTTCGGGGATGAATTATATATCGTAAATATGTTACAGGTTAATGAAAAAATAAAAATATACAGGTTTAAACAGGTTAGAAGTAACCTTTGTTTTGTGGGTTTTATAAGGGTGGGGGTGTCATAAATTGGTATCAGAGCAAGGTTTATGTCCTGTATACTGTCCATATACACGAGCTCAAACTTGTGGAGCACAACCATGCCGGTAAGTTTTATTCATCTTTGTTATGCATTATATATTTTATGAATTATATTGGCATGTGATTTAGGATTGAGTACAGTCGGTGGTAGAATGGTAAGGACTAGAGGTGAATGTGATGGGGAAAATAGAGCTCCAGAACAAAGTTCACAAGCTGCAGGCACTGATCGTGATGCACTTATCGAAAGATTGACAGGATTAGTGGAGCGACAGTCACAGCAAATTCAGAATCTAATCGAACAAAGAAATGCTGGTGGACAACAAAGGAATGAGATGAACCAGCCACAGCCTGGGGTAGAACAAATGGAGCTGATTGGGGAAAGGTTCAGAAGGCTTAACCCGCCAACATTTGAAAATGCAGTGGATCCCATAGCTGCAGAGGATTGGCTGAGAACCATCGAAAACATGTTTCTGTACAGCAGAGTACCAGACGAGGAAAAGGTATTGTATGCATCTTTTATGTTATTGGGGAGTGCAGGATACTGGTGGGACACAATGAAGGCCATCGAAAATGTAGCCTCTATGACTTGGAATAGGTTCAAGGAACTTTTCAGAAACAAATATTTTACTGCTCCAGTCCGTGTGATGAAGATGAATGAGTTTATACAGTTGAGACAAGGGCCTATGACTGTTACAGACTACATCTCCAAATTTGAGCAACTGTCAATGTTTGCGGAGCACATGGTTAGAACGGATGCACTGAAAGTCGAAAGATTTGTCGAAGGGCTGAGACCGGAACTTTATAGGGATGTTTATATGGCTGGTATGCAGGGAGTTACTTACTCCTAAGTTGCTGAGAGGGCCTTGGTAGCAGAGCAAGCTGAACAGAGGATACGTCAGGTACAGGAGATTAGACGTCAGTTCACACAAAGACAGGGACATCGTTGGGTAGGAAATGAAAGGAAGAGGCCACAACAATTTCAGGGCCGAAGACCTAGTTTCCAACTCAGACAGGGACAGGGGCAGGAACAAGGAGATTCAAGCAAGCATCTGAGAACTGTTCAGGGTAAATCACCAGGACCACTACCCCTTTGTTCTAAATGTGGGAAACAACACAGTGGTGTCTGTTTTGTGGGTACCAGAACTTGCTATTTGTGTGGACAACTGGGACATATCTCTACTACGTGCCCAAAAAAACCGAGCCCCATGACACAAGGGAGAGTACCAGCTAGGGTCTTTACCATGACCAGAAAAGATGCTGAGGCAAACCCACCTGTAGTAATAGGTAAATTTTCTATCTTTGGTACTTCAGCATTCGTATTATTTGATTCTGGAGCTACGCATTCATTTGCATCCACTGAGTATGTGAGAAGGCTAGGCAGAGAACCTAATATAGCAGAGAATGGTTACAATGTAGTGATTCCCTCTGGGGAGTCAAAACAAACAAATCAAATATTACGAGCATGTGTTATCCCGATTGATGGTAGAGAACTTTATGATAATTTGATTGTACTTGATATGAACGATTATGATGTAATTTTGGGGATGGACTGGCTATCGAAATATTATGCATCCATAGACTGTCAGAAAAAGATAATTACATTTCAGCCACCTGGGGAGGGACCTTTTATCTTTGTTGGAGTAAAGAAGAACTTCATATTCCCACTGATATCTGCAGTTAGAGCAGAACGGTTGTTAGAAAGTGGTTGTGAGGGCTATTTGATGAGTGTTGTGACTACTGAAGAACAATATTGTCTATCTGTGGATGAAGTGCCTATAGTTAAAGAATATCCTGAAGTATTTCCAGAGGATCTTCCAGGCTTACCACCTGATCGAGAGATAGAATTTGTAATTGATATACACCCAGGGACCGCCCCGATATCAAAGTCACCTTATCGAATGGCACCAATTGAATTGAAAGAATTGAAGATACAACTACAGGATTTACTAGACAAAGGTTTTATCAGGCTCAGCTTTTCACCTTGGGGTGCACCGATTTTGTTCGTTCGGAAGAAGGATGGCAGTATGAGAATGTGTATAGATTACAGAGAACTAAACAAAGTTACAATCAAGAATAAGTATCCTTTGCCTAGAATTGATTATTTACTTGACCAGCTTCAGGGTGCAGCAATATTTTCGAAGATTGATCTGCGATCGGGTTATCATCAGCTGAGAATTAAAGAGGGAGACATTCCAAAGACAGCATTTAGTACCAGGTATGGACATTATGAGTTTCTAGTAATGCCATTTGGTTTAACAAATGCCCCAGCTGCCTTTATGGATCTAATGAATCGAGTATTTCATTAGATCCCCTGGATAAGTTCGTTATTGTGTTTATTGATGATATTTTAATCTATTCAAAGACCAAAGAAGAGCATGCTATCTACTTGAGAAAAGTGTTAGAAATTTTGAAAGAAAAACAGTTGTATGCTAAGTTCAAGAAATGCGAATTCTGGATAGATCGAGTAGTATTTCTGGAACATGTTGTGTCAGGAGAAGGAATTTCAGTTGACCCAAGTAAAGTTGAAACAATTAACAATTGGCCACAACCTACTACTCCTTCCGAGATACGTAGCTTTCTGGGTCTAGTCGGGTATTATCGCAGATTTGTAGAAGGATTTTCGAAAATTGCATCTCCACTGACACAGTTGACTAGAAAGAATGTAACCTTCCGATGGACAGAAGCCTGTGAGCAAAGTTTTCAAGAACTAAAGAGGAGGTTGACATCAGCACCCATCCTTGCAATTCCATCAGGCAATGAAGGTTTTGTGATTTACAACGATGCTTCGAAGAATGGTTTGGGTTTTGTATTAATGCAGAACGGAAAGGTTATAGCGTATGCATCCAGACAGCTGAAAGAATATGAAAAGAATTACCCTACTCATGATTTAGAGCTTGCTGCAGTGGTATTCACACTTAAAATTTGGAGACATTATCTATACGGAGAACGATGGGAGATATATACTGACCATAAAAGCTTAAAGTATTTCTTCACACAGAAAGAGTTAAACATGCGGCAACGAAGATGGTTGGAACTAGTGAAAGATTATGATTGTGTTATCAACTATCACCCTAGTAAAGCAAATGTTGTAGCAGATGCATTAAGCAGAAAGTCAACTCATAACACTACTGCGATGGCTATAATTCAGCGACAGGAATTGCTGGACCTGCAGAAAATGAACATCGAAGCTGTAATGCATGGATCAGTGGAAGCAAAATTAGCAGCTCTAACTCTTCGACCTACTTTACTTGATCGAATTGAGCAGGGACAACTCACAGATGAATATTTGGCTAAAGTAAAGGAAGATGTTGCTTCCCGAAAAGCATCAGATTTTCGAATGTCAAAAGAAGGGGTCCTTCGATTCAGAGATCGGTTATGTGTACCTAATGTGGATAATTTACGTGAAAACATCATGGCAGAAGCACACTCGGCACTGTATTCAGTACATCCAGGAGCTACTAAAATGTACAGAGACTTGAAATTGCATTATTGGTGGCCAGGTATGAAGAGAGATGTTGCTCAGTATGTGGAACAATGTTTGACATGTCAACAGGTAAAGGCAGAACATCAAAGGCCAGCAGGAACCTTGCAGCCCTTACTGATTCCGGAATGGAAATGGGAGAACATTACTATGGATTTTGTTGTGGGATTACCAAAAACAGTCAAAGGTCATAATGCTATCTGGGTTATTGTGGATCGACTTACAAAATCTGTCCATTTTCTTGCTATTTGTTCTACTTATTCAATGGATCGATATGCTCAACTATACATACAAGAGATAGTCCGACTTCATGGAGTTCCACTGTCCATTGTTTCTGATAGGGATTCAAGATTACTTTCTACCTTTTGGAAGAGTCTACATAAGGCATTGGGGACACAGTTATCCTTCAGTACTGCATATCATCCTCAGTCAGATGGACAGTCGGAGCGAACAATACAAACATTAGAGGACATGCTCAGAGCTTGCGTGTTAGACTTTCAGGGACAATGGAGCAAGTTTTTACCTTTGATAGAGTTTTCTTATAATAACAGCTATCAGTCAACTATTGGAATGGCTCCATATGAAGCACTATACGGTAGAAAATGTCGATCACCGGTACATTGGGATGAGGTTGGTGAACGAAAGCTTTTGGGTTCAGATATGATCATAGAAATGTCAGAAGCTGTAGCACAGATTTGAGAAAGAATGAAAATTGCTCAGAGTCGACAGAAAAGTTATGCAGATAAAAGAAGGAGAACGTTAGAATTTGCAGTAGGAGATCGGGTGTTTCTGAAAGTTTCTCCGATGAAAGGAATAATGCGATTTGGTAAGAAAGGAAAGCTCAGTCCGAGGTATATTGGTCCATTTCATATCATTGAGAGAATTGGTGATGTTGCCTATAGACTTGATCTGCCTGGATCAATGACTCAGATTCACAATGTGTTCCATGTGTCTGTGTTGAGAAAGTATGTAGCGAATTCATCTCATATTCTGAACAATGAACCTGCAGAGTTAAAAACAGACTTAAGCTATGAGGAAATGCCTGTGGAAATTTTTCTACGAGAAGTGAAGCAACTGAGAAATAACGAAATTCCACTAGTCAAAGTTCTATGGAGAAACCAGTCGATAGAAGAAACTACTTGGGAAAGAGAAGATGAAATGAAGTCGAAATACCTAGAACTCTTCAAGTAAGTAAATTTCGAGGACGAAATTTTTATAAGGAGGGAAGGATGTGATACCCCAAGCCTCTCACTACTCACTAGCCAATATAATTCATGCATTGCATTCATTTTATAATTTTATTTGCTATTTAAATTGCATTTTATTGGTATCGTAGCTCGTATTTAATTATGCTTGGGATATTGCTATTAAATTTTGTAAGGTTTATATTATAGGTGGGAACCCTTTAGGCTGAAAGAGTTAACGTGTCAAGTTCTAATAAAATATGATCACACGTGGCGAGATAATAATAATAATAATAAATACATTCGCTGGTGGTGTATATATATATATATATGATTAGTGTAGGTAATAATTATAATAAAATAATAGTAATCCTAATTAGTGGTATATTTATATATATATAATTAATGGGTGTGTGTGCGTGTGTTACTATATATATAATTAAGTGGGTGTGTGTGTGTTGTGTATATATATATATATAATTAAGTAAGGCGGCAGGCTCATTATATATAAGTGAAGGAAGAATAAAAAAATAAGAAAAAAAAGAAAGATAGGAAAGGAAGGAGCTCCATTTCTGGAGGGTGCGCGAGGAGTGAGCAAAAGAAGAAAAAAAAAAAAAAAAGAGAAGAAGAGGAGAGTTTCAGCGAGAGAGAGAGAAGAAAAAAAAAAAGAAGAAGAAGAGAAAAGAGAAATTTGGGAACGCAAGCCTTCGGTTCTGGAAAAATTACTAACTTGATTATATGTGTGTAAGTCTCGGATATATATTATCGGGAAAGAGGTAAGTAGAAATCCATTTGCACCTACAATGCATAGACCTAGTATTTGTTTGTGTTATTTATTGAATATTAGTGAATTGTGCCTTTTGATATTGATAGATATAAATATTATCCTACGTAATATTTGTGATTTGTGCCTTTTTATATTGTTATATATAAATATTAACTTATGGAATATGTGTGACTTGTGCCTTTTGATATTGAGAAATATGAATATTATCTTATGAAATATTTGTGATTTGTGCCTCTTGATATTGATGGATATGAATTACGTGATGTGAATGATTGATTTGATATTGTATAAATATAATATTCACGAACACGGGCATGTGCATTGCATAAGTTGTACATAGTCTGTTTTGGCAGGATTGATTGATTTGATATTGTATAAACATAACATTCACGAGCATTGGCATGTGTACGCAAGGGTCGTATATTGCCTGCTTTGCATTCATTGTGTGGTGAAAAGAAATGAAAAATGTAATGTTGACCACTACTAGTGTACCGAGGCCGGTGGCATGTGAGACATGGATATGCTTGATTTGTCAAGCCGGTGGCATGTGAGACATGGATAGGCTTTATGATATATTGAGTCGGTGGCATGTGAGACATGGATAGGCTCGATTTGTCGGGCCGGTGGCATGTGAGACATGGATAGACTCTATGATTATGATTATTTATTGAGCTAGCTCTTTCCGGTGCACAGTAGGTGGGTCACGGGCCCTATAAAGATAAAATATCCAGAACATTGGTTAAGGTTTCAGTAGTATGCATTTCACATCTCTTATAATATTTCTGCAAGCATTTAATTTATTGTACATGCATGATTTCTGCTTACTGGGCTATAGCTCACCTAGTTTGTGCATTGTAGGTTAGCATGTTGATGATGTGTAAGCTTACGGCTTACCGGGCATGTTGTTCGTGTTTCAACAAGTTTTTGGGATCGGTGTACATGGATGACGACCTTTGGGGCTAAACCATAGGCGTACTATGCTTTTGACCTTCTATTTTGTTATTTAGTTTGAGTTTGTATAATGTTAATCGATTTTTGGGCATGTATATATTTGTGTGGTTGGGATGGATACGTTTGTATCTATTGTGGATGTTTCTTGAACGTGAAAGAGCTGTGGTTTTTCGGGGATGAATTATATATCGTAAATATGTTACAGGTTAATGAAAAAAAAAATATATACAGGTTTAAACAGGTTAGAAGTAACCTTTGTTTTGTGGGTTTTATAAGGGTGGGGTGTCACATGGTATGGGCGACTCCTCTTTTTTTTTTTTAATTATCTTTATTTATATGCTTGTGTATTGTGTGTTTGTGTTTGTGTGTGTGCGTGTGTAATAATAATAATAACAATAATAACAACAACAACAATAAGAATAATAATAATAATAATAATAATAATATTATTATTATTATTATTATTATTATTATTAATTAATAAACAACAATAAAATTGAGCTATAATTGTGTGTACATGTCTTCTACGGACCGTTTAAATGGCTTCTTAAGATACAAATGATCAAAATTATGAGTTGATTCAATTTTTTACATAATAAAAAAAAAGTGTAGCTTTGATAAACTATTGGAAGAATTATTAAAATTTTTGAGTCTACTCGTCATTGACGAGCAACTGTATCTTATGGAGCCTTTTAGACTATCCGTAGAAGACACACGCGGGTTAGAATTCATTTTTATGGCTGTTTATTAATTATTATTATTATTATTATTATTATTAACTCATCAACTCATCATTTCGATTAATTGTATCTTAAGAAGCCCTTTAAACGATTCGTAGAAGACATGTACACACGATTAGAGCTCAATTTCATTACTGTTTATTAATTAATAATAATAATATTATTATTATTATTTTATTTTTATTATTATTATTATTGTTATTGTTATTATTGTTATTATTATTATTACACACGCACACACTCGCACACACAAACACACACAAACACAAACACACAATACACAAGCATATAAATAAAGATAATTAAAAAAAAAAAAAAGAAGTGCCTGAAACAGGGGAGGAAAGGAGAAGGATAAAAAAAAAAAGAGTCGCCAATACCATGGGCGACTTAACCAAAAAAACAAAAAAAAAAATTAATTGTTGGTCGCCCCTCGCATGGTCGACTTTTAAATTTGACAGTCGCCCCTTTCCGGGACGACTTTACTTATAATTTAAAAAATTTTAAAAATCTTATATTTGATTAAAAAAATTTAAAACTACTATATTATATCAAGATTGCCGAATATTCAGCTATTTTTGAGTCAGTAATAGTCTGTAAAAAATATATCAACCTAAAATAATAAAATAAAATTTAAGTTTCTCTGTCAAACTGTCTAATAAGTGAGACTACTTATTACTCTCTCCATTTTAAAATTTATGTTCATATATTTTTTTAATCTTAAAATAATTTTTTAAATAATTAATGTTTTGTTTTTTAGTAAATATCTAATTTCTATGGGTTAAAGTAAAATATTAAATTTATTATTTTATGAATAAGTTATTTTTAATTGAATAAATCAAATAAATAAATAAATAATCATATAAGTGATAATTTATTATTTTTAGAATAATGTATATATATTAAATTGATAAAAAATATAACTCTTACCTTAAGCTGAATATTATTATTATTATTATTATTATTATTATTATTATTATTATTATTATTGACATGGTAAAAGAGGTCCTTGAATTGTGATGAGAGAGAAAAGTTAAAGAGCAGGAATAATGGGTTCCCACTTCCCAAGTCCCAATTCCTTTAAATTCCAACCCGCCCATGGTAACCAAATACTGTCGAGAATGAATCACGCCACTTTTTTTGAAATTGCCATTATTCATATATTTGTAGAAAGCCCCATTTTCTTTGGGGCAATCTGCCACCCAGGAACTAACTGAGCTGTCCATGCGGACGAAAGCCTCATTTTCTATATTGCCGTCATCTACGCCAACGTGCATAGATGTCTACGCCACTAATAAAATGAGCCATAAGTAACTTATGTGTATTAAATGTATGGTGTATTTAATTTATATTATTAATTATTTAATTAAAATATATTATATGAGTGTTTGATAAGTATGATTATGTTTTTAATATAATAAATTAATAGTAATATTTTTCAAGTAAATAAATAATATTTTTTAATTAAATAAATAATATTTTATATTGAATTGTACATAATTGTTTACACCATTAATAAAATATTTGGTTTAACAGAAGGCATTATTCAACAAATTAAAGAAGGAGAAAAAAAAAAGAAGGAACATTTGAAATATTTTCAGTATATTGCTGATTGCATTATCACGAAATTAGAGCCGATGATTAGTTACCTAGAAATTCCAGTTTTGGACAAATTTGGTCTTTCCTCATGCACTCCATAACTATATTTATGAGAACATTGCATATATTCTTTCTTTCAGATGTTTATTTTCTTTGTTCTTAGAAGATGTTTTTATAAAAAGAAATAAAATATTTTACAAATGTAAATAGGAAAGAAGTGGAAGCATTCCATTCATGCCAAGGTGGGCAAGTAATGGAGAAAGGATTGGCTTATTAAAACTATTTATTAAAAACTCGAGTGAAAAATCTCTAGAAGTAAGACAAATGGTATGGAATATAAAAATTATATAAATTATGACAAACAAAAGGTTCTTCGAAGATCATGATCAATGTAAGGATAAAGAGTCCATTTATTTTGAAGTCACCAAAGAATATTATATAATTTTTTTTATGTTAATCATCCAAAAATATAAATAATGTGTTGTTGAAATAAATATCTCAGAATAATTAAACATAATTGAGAAAACAATACTAAATACAAACAATATTTTTCTCAAATCTATTCTAATCGGAATCAAAAGATTATGATGTATAACTCATAAATAATATATTGTCTTGAATGTGACATAAACACTTGTTAGACCTCTCACTTTTCTCTTTGAATTCATGATCTTTAAATGAGATATCTTATTATTCATAAAGTAGTTTGTAATTCTTGCAAATCACTCTTCTAATTCATATTTGTGGCACGGTTAAATTTGTAGAGAGTGAAAGTTATGAACTCGATAATACTTAATTTACACTTTAATTTTTTCTACTTGAATTTTTTTGATCGATAGGTTCAACCTTCAAAAGATCACATATTATGTAATTTTGTGAATAAAGATAAAAAATGAAAAAACTCAGTAGTATAATTTTTATTTACTCTATGAATCTTGAATTATATGTTTCTTTGTTAATAAAAAAAGATAGTATCACTGTCGCATTACCTAATTGCTTTTTTATAAGAAGTTAAAATTAACATAATTTAAAACATAAATCTTAAACGAAATATATTATAAAATAATTGCATTGTGTGATACGTGCGTCCCAGTTAAAATTGACAACAGAAACCCGCTTTTGAGCATCCGCACACTGTTTTAGAAAGCGTGGTTGTCTCTAGAAGGTTCCCCATGTGAATTGGAGTGGCCATAAATTCCGGGAACTTTTGGCTGTTGTTAATATTAATTTTCTAGTAAGGCAGTTTTTTTATTTTTTATTTTTTAATTAAAATTGGAGTTTAGATAGATTTGAAATTAAAATTTATAAATGCATTTAAATAATGATAATTAATACCGAGTAACGATTAGTGGTGGCACTGGGACACTTTTTGTGCATGACATGGTTTTTTGGGAAAGAAAAAAGGTTATTATTGTTTATTTAAATAAATAATCAGGAGCCATAAAATAAATTAAATATACCTCTAATTTATGTTATTGTTTAAAATATTCCAATATTATTTTCACCTAGAATTTATTTTTATTTAAAAATATTATGTTTAAAATACGCATAAATAAATATACAATTTTAACCAAATCTTACATCGAATCAAATGTTGATTCATGCATGTTTTACAAATTAAGAATTGGATATGGATCATTATAGGAATTTTGATTGATACCACTATGATATATAAATGTTTGTATTAAAGTGAACCTCTTGTGCATTTGGTACATCATAAACGTGAACTACAATATTATTTATCTAAAAAAAATTACTTATTGACTTAAAAAATATAACTACTTATTTTAAGCTATTAAATCAGTAGTAATGTTTTTCAAATAAACAAGTAATACTTTTTAATTAAATAAATAATATTGTGCATTATACACAAATATTTTTTGCATTGTATTAAATGTTTTATTAAAAAAAGAAATCATATTTTTTTAATTAATTGAAGAAAATGTTATGACATCTATTAGAAGATATTGTCATATCATATGTCATTGTCCATATGCGTTTGTGTTATATATATATATATATATATTTTTTTTTTTTTTTTTTTTTTTTGCAACCAAGATATTAGAGAAATAATAATGCATGCCAAATTAATGATAAAACGGTGTTACTAAATTATTCAAGCGTGACATTTAATAACAATTAATTTGTAGTAGTTCGCAGCGGTATGGTATGGTTTCTTTGGCAGATGGTGTTTAATTCAATGATTATTTAGTAAGCTCTTCACATTTTTTGGTTACCCGTGCCGACGGTTCTGTCGGTTTTGGTTTTGGTTTCGAAATTGTTGTTTCTGAAATCAGAAGGGGTGGAACCCAAATCGAACCGGTATATAGCCGGTTCCACGATTCTGGTTTCGATTTTTGATTTTTTTCTTTTATTTTTTATAAATTCACACTTGGAACCATCGGTTAGGAACTGAAATTACCGGTTTTTATATAAAATTGCCAAAATCGGCGATTTTGAAACCGGATATCCTGAAACTGGAACTAAACCGACTAGGTTCCGGTTTCAAACTGAATCGTTGACCGCCGGTTCCGATTCCGTGGCCATGTCTATTTTTTGGTCCAGTTTTTTTTCGTGTGTGTGCAACTTGTATGTAATTACAATATTAATGTTCTATTAAGGAATAACTTGTATACAATATTAATGTTCTATTAAGGAATAACTTGTATACAACATTTTTCATAGTTTAAGAAACTTCTAAATTATTTATTAATTGATTAGGGATCTTTGCATTTTTTAATAAATTAAGAATATTTTCTAATTTGCTTTTTTTTTTGAGCATGCAGTATTTTCTAAAATTTCCAGCTTAAGAATATTTCATACATAGTATTATGAACTTTAAGATTAGAGTTGGTGATTCACGTAGTTTGGATGAAGCCCAATAAGTAATGTGTTGGATCGGATTAGATATTTAAATAAAATTCAACGAGTACTAATATAATGTTAGGTTATCTCATATTTTAGTTTGAATTGAAAGTTTGTTGGCACAATTTCCTATACTATGTATAAATTAGTGTAATATTTATTGAGTTGGTTCATCAGAACAATGATCTCTATCAAATTAAACTAATTTGCTCAGTAAAATGTATTTTGGCAAATACTTTTCAAGTAGATCCCAACGCTTCTTCTTGTTCCCCTCCCTTTTTCTTCTTGAGGCACAACTTTTCAATACTTCTACAGAAACTACAAGTTTTGACAGAGAGAACCCACTTCCCACAATGATGACGCCACCCCCAAACAAAGAAGTAGTTAATATTTTCTAGGAAGGAAAAAAAAATATATATATTATTTTAAATTATATTGCAAAATAAATAACAAATCACTATAATTTCTAATTCCTACAAAAGCTATTTATATCTATATTTTATATAAAAGAAGAATAATAAAAAAATTTCTCTTCTACATATGTCTGGCAACTAATTGACACATGTTTTTATTTTTTTCTCAATTTTATTTTTATTTTTCATTTAAATTTTAAATTTTAAATAATTTTTTGTTTTAGTTTTGTTTTTAACATATAATAATATATTAAATTAATATTCTTTTTGTGATTATTAATTTGGCATCAATATTCTATATTTTAAAAATATTTATATTTAGTTTTGTGACAATACAAAATTTACTTAAAAAAATGGTACAATTTATTATTTAGTAAAACTAACTTAAAAAAAATTAAATTTAATATAACAAATTATATTTTAAATAAAAATATAATTATATATATATAATTTATATAATATAATAAATTATGTATATTTTATAATAAAATATATTACATGCGCTGAGGGATAACAAGTTATTTGTAAGGGAAAAAGATATTTATTAGGCCTGTGACGAATTCTAAACGGATGCCCACCCCTTAAAGTCCCCCTACACAGTAGACCGTTGGAAAAAACCACTTCTCCCCATCCCCACGGACGCCACACCCTTTCCTCCCCTCCACGCTACCATCACTATATAAACTCAAACTCAGTCCCTCCATAGTCACTGCTCCTTTCTAAACAGACACAAAACTCCATTTACCAAAATGCACAAGAGCTCTTCCTCCTCCTTCCTAGGCCCCGACGGCCTAGACCTCTCCAAAGCATTCTTCACCCCCATCGCCGGCGATGCCCCCATCTCCTCCACCAAACGCAACACCAAGATCACCGTCGTTGGCGTCGGAAACGTGGGCATGGCCATCGCCCAGACCATTCTCACTCAAGACCTTGCCGACGAGCTCACCCTTGTCGACGCCAAAGAAGACAAGCTCCGCGGCGAGGTGCTCGATCTGCAGCACGCCGCCGCCTTCCTCCCCCGAACCAAGATCACCGCCTCCCTTGACTATGCCGATACCGCCCACTCCGACCTGTGCATCGTCACCGCCGGAGCACGGCAGAACCCCGGAGAGAGCCGGCTGAATCTCTTGCAGAGAAACGTGGCTCTGTTCAAGCATATTGTACCACCGCTGGCTAAGTACTCGCCAGAGAGCACAATCCTGGTGGTTTCCAACCCGGTTGATCTGCTGACTTATGTGGCGTGGAGGCTTTCAGGGTTCCCGGCTAGCCGGGTCATTGGGTCTGGCACGAACTTGGATTCTTCTAGATTTCGATTCTTGATTGCTGATCACCTTGATGTGAACGCGCAGGATGTGCAGGTCGGTATTTTTTTAATCCATTCTTCTATAATAATCCTCACTTTTCTTTTAATAATACGTGGGCACAGTAATCCGGGTGTCTTTTTTATAGCTACCAGGCTACTAGCATGTTTCTCTTTTCCACTTTATACCATCTTATGAACTTTATAAACTTATAATTAAAAATTATATAATATAAGATTAACTTTCTCATAAACATATTTATTGTCTTTAGTAAGAGGGAGGGGTTTAGACCGATTTGGTGTTTTGCAACCATGGAGTTCCATTTGTCCCTCTCTGAAACTTGATGTATCCTTACCTACTACCTAATCCTTTTTTTCCCTTTCTTTTCTGTTTCTTATTTATGTTTCGCAATAAATGTACAGTGTACGAGCAAGTTGTAATGAAAAAAGCATGGGCTTGCTGGGTTACAAATATGTATATTGATTGAACATGACGGATAATATATTAGTGCCAAAAGAAATTGACTTTGACCGCACACGTTGATTGACTTGAATAGACTCCCCCTTCCCCAACAAAATCATTTTCTCTCGTTTTTTTTAATGCTAAAGGTGTCACTAAATTTATATTTATATATAAGATGAAGAACTGTTTAATATTGAGTAGGTTACCTACCTTCCTACAATGTTAGTATTAGCAAGTCTAAATCCTTGAATATAAATTGTATTTCATCTATAAAGTTTTATTTCATTAGATCCATGTCTAATTTCTCAAAACACATACTAGGCCTACATTGTGGGAGAGCATGGGGATAGTTCAGTGGCACTATGGTCAAGTATAAGCGTGGGTGGAGTACCAGTTCTTAGCTTCTTAGAGAGACAACAGATTGCATATGAGAAGGAAACACTAGAAAACATACACAAAGAAGTGGTTCAGAGCGCGTACGAAGTCATACGGTTGAAGGGCTACACTTCTTGGGCCATCGGCTACTCTGTCGCCAGCTTGGCTCGGACATTGCTAAGGGACCAGCGAAGGATTCACCCTGTCTCGGTTCTTGCAAAGGGCTTCTATGGCATTGATGGTGGCGACGTCTTCCTCAGCCTGCCTGCGCAGCTGGGGAGGAGCGGTGTGATGGGAGTCACCAATGTGCATCTTACTAATGAGGAAGCCCAGCAGCTTAGGAACTCTGCTGCGACCATTTTGGAGGTGCAAAGCCAGTTGCAGATTTGATGAATTTGGTCATAACATCTTTAGTTTGGATGTGTTTTATAGTTGGAATGTTGCCATAATTTTGAGGCTTTTACTTGTTGGACTGTAACTGTGTTTTGTGAAGTACTATGGTGGATGACTTGTCATCAAGCTGATGCATTTGTTGTATGATACAAAGTTTGTTGGTGATGATCAAGCTAATAAAAAGTTGTATTTTTATTTAATTTAAGTTCAAATAAAAATTTATATATTAATTATATATGAATTTTATTTGGGATGGAAGAGTATTTGTTTTGTTTCCTTGTTCAGTTTTAATTTAATCTCCGATGAAATGAGTTGATGTTGTCTTTCTCCGGAATCAGCTAACTTTTTAAAGGTGGGAGTTTCTTTTCCCTACAGTAACTTCATTTTTCACCTCATGTGATGCTCTACTACACGATTTCTTTCTTTTGTGCTGTCTTGTAAAGTGAGTTATTTTTTTAAGTTACTGCTTCTTCTTTATTCTGTTTGCTTTTCCACTTGTTTTGGGTAACAAGACCTTTTTTATTTTATTTTAATTTTTAATTTTTTTTAATAAGTGATTATAAAAAATTTACCAAAAAAAAAAAAAAAACAAAAGAAAAGAAAAACTTAGAAACTCATAGCCTTTAAATGGTTTCAAAATGATTTAACCTTTATTTTGAGCAGCATAAGATTATGAAGAAGCGGCCACTGCAACAGAAGAAATTACACAATTAATTTCGAGATGAAAATTTATTTATTTACTAAAAAAATTAAGTCAAATATGAAAATCACAAAAAAATGAAAATAACATAAAAACCCTACTAAAAACGATATTAAATACTTACATTTTTTAGAAAGTAAAAAATAAAAAAAACTGAAAAAAAATTTAGAGGCAGATAAAACGGATGCATTTTGTGAAAAGGTCTGATGCAAATTTTGTCCACTTTATTTTTCAAGCATTGCTAATTTGTTTTCTTTGTCTCGCGTAGATAATTTGATTAATGTAATTTGGTGCGTCCCCGTATTAATCTGTAACTAATAAAAAAAAAAAAAGAAAAAAAGGAAGAAGAAATGAAGGAGAAATTTGTAATTTGAGACATTAGATGCGAGAGACTAAACGGTGTCGTGGCGATGGTGGTTTAGGAACAACCGGCTCGGCCTGAGTGGACATTCCTCAGCCCCGCCTCCATCTATCAGTATCATCGATATAGAGCACTATAGATTTCATTGCTTTGAGTTCCATAAAAATTGACTCTTAAAAATTCAAAGAAAAAAGAAAAACTCAAAATGGCAGGAAGACTAGCCCACGTAGCGTCAAGGATCATGGGTGGGAACGGCGTCGTTTCACGTTCCGTGGCCTCGTCTCTACGACAGCGCTCCGGCATGGGCCTCCCCGTCGGAAAACACATCGTCCCTGAAAAACCGGTAAATCTTATGAATTATTGTTTTTACACCATATATCGTCGATTCATGAAAACCCAACTGAAGAATTTCGTCCCCCCGCCCCCAAATTTCTGATTTACAGCTTCCAGTGAATGATGAACTAGTCTGGGATAATGGAACTGCATTTCCGGAACCTTGTATCGATCGGATTGCTGATACTGTTGGAAAGGTCGGGCTTTTTAACCATATAATTTTTTTTTGGGTCCGTTGAAAGTATTGTATAAATTTAACCGTGCGTTTTGGTTTCATTTTGATTGATATATTTATTTTGTATTGTAGTATGAAGCATTGGCTTGGTTGTGTGGTGGGTTGGGATTTTTCGCGTCTCTTGGGCTATTAGTTGTGTGGAATGACAAGGCTTCTAAAATACCCTTTGTAAGTCAAATTTCTCAATTCTATTGCTTTTTGTTTCCTTAAATCCAGTTGTATGGCTAGAAGGGGATTCACATTGGTTTACTTATTGGTCAATTTGACATTTGTTTCTGCTTGTTTCGATACATCTAAAATTTGAAATTTGTGTGATGTTTACTTAATATATATAATGAAGATTCAGAATCTTTTAATGTTTTAAAGTGTATTTCTGAATATGAGTGGTCTGGGCTTAGGTTGTGCTTCTTCAAAAGTATGAATATTTGTGTTAATGAAGGCTTACAAACAGTATTCTGTTATATTACAGATGGGATGAGTATAAATCAGCTAGTTTTCCGCTGTAGTTTCGTTAATGTGGGTTTTGATGTTGCTGTTCTATCACAGCTACATTACTTTCTCTGTTCATTCTCTGCTTCCAAGGTTCTTTGTTGACCAGTCTTTGATGTGGCGGGTCTCTGCCAGTATGATTTCTATAAGTGATAGAATATCTGGAATCATAGTCATGATTTTCTGGTTTAACTTTATATATATGAAACCAATGGGGTTTCAGACCTTCTGAGTCAACAGGTACATGGTAATAAAGAATCTCTTATCCATTTGTTTTAATAGATGTTTGATTTGTTGGAAAGGTTACTCTCTGGAAATTTCTGCGGGACTAACAATGTTTAATTTGTGAAAATAAATTATTTATCTGTTTAGTTCTGATTACTTCATGTGTGAATATGTTGCCACTTTTCTTCACTTGTTTCCTGTTCCTCCCAACATATAACTGCTGTAGACCTTAGGACATTGAACATACTCCCGTTCCTCTATGAGAATAACTGGTTGAGGCATCTGGACACTGAATTTAATGTAACTATTACTGTTTGGTTTTGGATTTTGTGCTTTCTTTGATTCATTCACAATTGCTTGGCTGGTTTATAGTTGTGAATTTGTCATGACAATTAGAGTATGATTCTTTACAACAACATCATGCTTTATTAGGTTTTGCGAAGAAATGAAAACAAAAATCTTATTCTGGTAGTGAGGTGGGGCAGGATCTCTTGCTGTTATGCTACTTGCTATGTATTAGGTGCTTCAGGAGGTTTTTGATGTTTTGGGGTTTTCCTTGGGGAAATTGTTTTGATAAATGTATTTTAGCAGCATGTTTTTGTTTTATTTATGTTTAGAATAGTTGGTCTATTGGCTTTTATTCAGATGGAGATATATTTTACTGAAGATGTGATGCCTTACAGGATTTTATTTGGTTAGACATTAGTTTTACATTGACTTTTAGATGGTATACTAGTAATTTAATGATTAGAGGATACAATTAATATATGTGTGTGTGTGTTCCTGATATGATATAATATATGAATATTGCTTAAAAGTCTGGTTTCATTCTTGGAGAGTAGTAATATTCTGGGTGAAGAAAACCAAATGAAACATGGCAAATGTTTGGATGTGTTTTGGTTGTTCCTAAGAAGATTCTTGGAGAAGAAATTGATAATAAATGTATTGAAAAATGTTATTTAGTAGGAAGGAAATGTACTGGGAGTCAATGTGTATTTTTGAAAAAATTCGGGAAGGATTTTATTATTTGTTTATTTGGAGAAAGCCATCCAAACATTCTCTTTTTCGACTGTTCTTTCCCTTTAGGATCCCTTCTTTTAATGAAGGGAGGAACAATGCTTAACTGGTTAACACATTTGTGGTTGCCACAGTTGGAACTATCGAACGAATTCTAGATGCAAACTAATTCATTAACAGAAAAACAAGCGCATGATGTTACTTTGTCTAATTGATTTTCCCCACCTAGAACTACTGAAGCCTCCAAAGCTTGAAGTTGCTTATAACTAAAATGAGCTTGTATGGCATGGGGCTTCTAATACCCTTGTCCAGAAGAGGGATGAAAAATGGAGTCCATGACAGTTTCCTAGGGGACTGGATTTCTGGCATAGGGACAATCGTATTTGGATCTAGTTACCTAAAATGTTCACTATCCTTATCTATTTGTCATATAAATAATAATTTTTTGCTTGCCATCACTAAAAGAATTAAGAATGATGCCTTCATTGTTCCAGTAGCAAAATAATTTTCTAAATCTAGTTTTATGATATCCTTGACTGCTGTGAAAATATATAATTGAGGTTTTGTTGAAGATAATGTTTAGTATTGCTGAAAGTTATATTACAAACTTGTTACTTGAATAGCCTTTTAGGCAACCTTCTGAGTAGGAGCTTATCACTTTGCATCTAGATGAGTTTTGTTGACTTGCTATAATTCAAAAGTACTATGGGAATTGTGTTGAAATAAATGGATCAAGAACTATTAACTTAAGTGCATTTCTTTCACATTGTTATGCTAGAGATTTGAAGAGACTGAGATGATAAAAGGATACAAGTCATGGACTGAGTTTACAGCCTTAGAACCTTGGTGGAAGTATTTTGGCATTTCTGTTAAGACTAAGATTTTCTTGTGCAATTACTGAGGCCATCTTGCAAGTCTTGTAGTGAAATTTATGCTGAGTTCAACAGTGAATTATGTCATATATAGCTCGATGAGTTTTCAATATGGAGTCTTTAGAAGAATATATGTAACGCTGTCAAGCAATCAACCGAGGAAATTGGCTCAAACACTTTTTCCCTATCATCTCATAAACAAATCTTGAGTTCGCCTGGATGTTTTTGTTGGTCCTGATGGTTGCGTTTGCTACAGAACAAGGGACATATATCTATCCCGGATTTTGGTGCAGTGGAATAATTGTCTGAGGGGCTAGGACTATATCCTATGGCTACTGGTATGGTGGCACCAGCGACTTCTTAGGTTTAAGGTGATTAGTTCAACTTAAGATATGATATTGAATGGAATGAAGAGGGAATATATTAGCTGCTCTTAAAATCATTACCCATAAGGAATTGTCGGATATCCTGGCAGTTTTGGATACTGATGTTATCTGGCTATTTACCTGGTTAAGGTTGAAGGTCTGTAGAGATGGTGGAAAGCAATGAGAATGGTGGGTATTTGATGAGTTGCTTACTGGAGGTATTCAATAATCAAGATTTCCACATTGTTTATGACACTGCTGAAAATGCTGTTTATGCATATTACATGAGGGATTTTTGTTTGGGGACTGAATGCTATTCTGCAATAAAAGATGATCCATATAATATGTACTGAAATAATTATTGTTGAACTCAAAATAGCTTTTGAAAGGATATGTTTTGAGCTTGTATAAACTTTAGTTAGCTTAACCTAGGACATATATCAAGCCCAGCCCTTGAGAAGCTGCTCTTATATAAGATGCAAAACGACCCTATTAATATTGAAGCATGAGCTTCATTTCAGCCATTGAGGTTTGAAATTTTATTTATAAATTTTGGATATTGATTTTCTGTTGATTCTTTGCTTTTGTACCTGTGACAACAATCTGACCCCCCCCCCCCAGTTTGTTTGTTCAGTTCTTGATCACTTCATTTTCGAATCAAGAGCTGTTATTCGAAGGCAGTTGAGTTTCAAAATTGAGATGATTTTAGTTTTTGTTATCCAACATTTCAAATGGCTTATTCAAGGGCTTTTGTTAGTGGCATGAATTTTATCAACCTTTATCTCTTCTCCTCGAACTTAAATATCAATCTTTACATCTACTACTGAAGCTTTTTAGCTGATTTCATATACACAAAAAATATGTGGGTGGTTATGAAGATCTGAATTCAGTATCAGCATCTCAATGAAGTCGATTAGCTATCTTCTCGAACATGGAAAACCCCGGATCTTTTGATCTTTTGAATCACCTCTAGATTTTTAGATAACAAAGTACATGAAAAAGTTCAGAAAGTGTGCATATCTAAACGGATGGGTGTAGTTGTTTTCTTATTGACTCATTCTTGCATGGAAGGCTAATCTTTTTTCCCACAGTGCGTTGCTGCTTAAACTGTTAAGAATGTCTTTGTGATCTCTTTATTTTTTTTCTTTTTCTTTTTTTGGCAGACTCCAAAGGTCTACCCCTATGACAACCTACGAGTGGAGCTTGGTGGAGAACCTTAAAATTGGTTGCCATGCCTTGGATATTCGTCTCTATTCCAGTCCTGTCTTTGACCCTTTTATGGTCTTGATATGTGTTTTATATTCTTGGTAAAAAATAGCTTAAATAAGTCGAGATCCAGCTATCACATTATGGGTTTGTGATGTTTTGATTAAAATGATTTCAAGTAGCACTTGATTTTCTGTGTTGCTTTCTACTTGAATCTTGCTTGTTATTCACAATTCAGGAATATGCATATAATGCAATGCAGAGATGATTTAAACTAATAAATAAGAATAATTTCAAATCCATTATATAAAATTTGTCCTTCTCTCTTAATTATTGTAGTTTGAGTAAACAACACAAACATATCATTGGTCAGTGTGTGTTTCTATGGTTTGGCCCAATCTAACTTCTACTAATCTATTTTTATTGAACCAATCATTGGCCCATTCGGTAGGCACCAATTATATTTTGGGCTTACAAAACTAAAACCCCGTATACCCTAATTCTCCGGCCAGTTAAAACTCAGAAAAAGGGAAAGTCTTGCTGCACCCAACTGTATAGATTACGCAATATGAAGTACTATTCAGACAAACAACATATAAGACAACTGACTATCAAAATACTATAATCCCCAGTTTCTACTTTGTGTGTGCTTCTCTCTCAGGAATTCCACCAAATGGAAATGTGCCTCTGCAAAGAGGGCTTTTTATTTGTTTATTATTATGGTATTTTGGAGAAGAATAAAGGAGATTATCTTTTATGAATATTTAATATGTACATATATTTATTAAAGTTTTGAGGAATATATATATATATATATATATATATATTTGTTATTGAAGGGGATAAAAACTTCAGAAAAAATGGATGAAGCTTGTGTCACGATTCACAAGATGATAATTTTCTTCACGTAATTTTTGGAATCTTGGTGCATTATGACCTTTGAAATTATGAAAACTCAGGAATTCAATTTTTAAAAAAATAAAAAAAAATCTTGGATTTTAACTGTAATATATGACTACCCAATTGGATATTCTTATCTACCAATTTTTATCATTTATAATAACATATTCACATCTCTTAATATTCTCTTAAATCAGGAAAAAAATCATTTAATTCAAATTTCCTCTCTAAACTCCAAGAATTAGTGTGGTCCATTCTCAGATCATCTCAACCTGATGAGCTTAAACTGATCTAAGCAGAAACTTAATCTCATATATTAGCCCATACATTTTGGAGAGTCTTGGTTATGTTCGGAATTTCAATTTTCAATCATTTAGTTTTTTCAGCATTGTTTTCGAAGTTATATTTCTTAAGATTAAATTAATATAATTGATATTTAAATATAAGGAATTCACACATAATATAATATTGTGTAAGTGGTAAATCCAATTAAATTATTATATTTGAAACTTATGATATTGTATTAGATGGATTAATGGTGGCGGTACCTACATTTTCAATATTATGGTTATATATGATATTTAATTAGAATATTATATAAGTAGTGTATCCTAATAAATAATTACGATTAGATTTTATAGTATTATTTTGATGAATTGATTGTAATGTGACCTGATTTAAATATAACATTGATTTGGAAAATGATATTTGAGTGAAAATGGTAAAAAAAAACAAACATGATTTGAAATTTTAGCATAGCAAAAGATGGAAAAAAAAAAAAAAGATTCCCTTCTAGATACAAACAAACAAGCCCTTTGCTTTTATAAGATATTTATTTTCTGAATCGTGGCGCATAATTTTCCTTTTCTTTTTGGATGGGCTTTCGTCTGTATAATGGTTGTCTTCTTCATTTCATTCACTGGAATTTACGGATCTATCTATCCAGTATTTCATAAATCAGTTGTAAAGCTAAAATGAAACACACACACACACACACACATACAAAGACATATAAAAATTATTGTCCATTCGTATTTGAAGTTTATAATCTGATGCAGATGCAAATGGAATTGGGGCCGAATGTGAAATATCACAATCACTGATGTAACTCATTTTGATGTGAAAAAATATTGGCAGAGAAGAGGTGTCCATCAGTATGGAACATTTTCTTTTCCAAGTGACCATCAATCAAGAATAATAGACAAAAGTATAAAAAAAGAGGAGACAAATATTATGTAGGGGTAACGCACACGTGTTATTCAAGGAAACGAGTAATATGTCTGTATGTATATGTGACTCATGTCTATATATATATATATAGAGAGAGAGAGAGAGAGAGAGAGAGAGAGAGAGAGAGAGAGAGACCAATGGAATAAGAAATCTAGATTTGTAACCAAACCCGTGACCCTTAATCATGTCGAATAAATTAATGACTCGAGTTGTTAATCAGTGACACCACTCATCATTATTATTCATATCATAGTCTGAAAATCTAACAAATTTTCCAATTTCTTATTTAAGATGGTTGGTTAAAAATTTATTTTGAATTCTTTTGATAAAGATATCACAGTTTGAATATATTTTTAAGTTTAATAGCTCAATTTATGTTCATTTCGATTAAAGTTCTACCTAATTAATAATCAAATGTGCTATACATAATATTAAAAAGTCGATATATTTTAAAAATCTAAATAATAATATGTTCGACTTAATTCAATCGGTCAACTTGATGCATTTACAAATCTGTATGTATTCTTAATTTTAATTTAAGGAGCGAATATGGTCACAATTAAGACATTATTAGTAGCTTTAATTCCATGTGATCCTCCCACTAGTGATTAATTAACCAACAAAATTAATTAGGTATCATGTTGAAATTCCAAACAAGGTTTTCCCATCTGGCAGGAAGTAGGGTTACGTTTATCTTTTCAAGTCCTACTTATGTAATATTTAATACATTTTATTTAGTGTAGTATTTGTTATTCACATTTTAGTAGATTGTGGTTATTCTGTATATGTAATTAAATGAATCTTAGGAACGTTTCATGAGACCGTCTTTCGAACACATCATACGAAATTCTTGAGGTTAATGCATATGTGCCCTTTCGTTAGTAGTTGCTCCCATGCGGTGCAATTAATCGCGTAAATAAAGATTCAAGCAAAGTGAAACAAAGTATACATAAACAACAGTGAAACAAAGTGATAATATTAGCTCAAGCAATTTATTGTGTAAATAAAGATTACACTTGTTTGATTATGCAAATGAAAATAAATAAATTCAACACACTGTGAGATTATTCCTATCTCACAAGAGTTTTGGAATACAGGAGAAAAATAAAATTATCATGCACAAGTAGTGCAAAACTTAGGAACTCAAGAGTGTGAGGAAAGATGGAGGCTTGTGCAAAAAACACTTAGGATGTTTTAAATCAAGCACAAATGAAGCCTTTAGGAACTTTCTTGGAGCAAACATTGAGAAGTAGGCTGAGGGAAAGAGGCACATCAAGGTGGAGTCCAAGAACATTGGCTTTAATCGCGGTGCAAAGGCAAGCGGCCGCCTCCAAGTCGACCAAGCCTTCAATGAGGGTGCAACATGGAGTTTTGGGTGGAGTTCCAATGGTGAGGCCAAGCAATCCACCGAGCAAATTAGCACACACACCAAGTTTAAGGGCATCCCTAGGGCAATAACCCTTACTAGGGCTAGGGCTCGGCTTAGGCTTAGGCTTAGGCTTGGGCTTTGGGTCTGACCCAGGGCAAGTGCCACATGCACTAGAAAGAGTGAATAAGAGAAGGTTTAGTACCAGAAATAGGGCAAGTGATGTGTTTCTCTTGGAAGCCATTTCTCAAGAATAAGCCCTAATCAAAGAGTTGTGGAGAGGATTAGAAGGGCTGTTTGGGATGAAAAAATTTGTGACAAGGGATGGGTTTTTATAGGTGAAAATTGAGGGAGAAAATGATTAATAATTTCAACTGGAGCAATGAAGAAAGAGTGTGTAGTCATGGGTCCATTAGGGTATTTTAGCTGGCACTAATATTTTATGGAGCAATCTTTTTGAATGCATGTGAACTTGAAATTAATTTCAAATTGCTATCTTCATTGCTCAAAGTCTAAATCTATAGATTTATCTAACAATTAATTTGAATATATTTGATTCATTAGTTGGGCAAGAGATTAGATTCTTCGGCCCATACCATATTGTGTATTGCGTAAAATATGATGTTGAATTGATCAAATAATGCACAAAATAAATAAATAAATAAATAAATAAATAATGAGTGAATTAAAACTCTCAGGTATAATAACTGGTACTGAATTCCCTGTCTTTTGTGACAAATTAAGGTATATTCTTTGAATCAATAAATTAAGATATACTTAGGTGGTAACGTTTAGGTAATTAAGAGAAGATATTAATTAAATATGCTTATAAGGTCTAATGTCCACAAAAAATTATGGAGTTGGGGTTTAATAATGATTAATTTCCTGAAATTTAATCAGTTTCGGCTTGAACCCATTAGCTCAAAACCAATTCAGAACAATTTGCATGCCCATAAATTTTATTATATACCATAGTACTTCTTTCGTTTTAAAATAAAAATCTTATTTTATAAATATACAATTTGTTAGTTTCGATCAATTAGATAAAGATACAAACTTTTAAATGCTGTAAATTCCCACTTATGTATACACCTTTTTTTATTCGTTGATTTGATTTATTTATTCATATATAATGTATTATGTGAAAAGAATTTTTTTCTAATGAAACGAAATCATGAATTTGAAATAGGACTCTTATTTTTAGAGATTGTATTATTATTTTATAAAAATGACTTATTTTGGGATGGGAATAATTTTGAAATCTAAGTGAACTTTGAATATTATTACTGTAAATTAAATTCAAAATTTATTTTTATAGTTGATGCTTAAAAATACAACTTAAGTGCAATGAAATGTAGAACTTATTAAGTACTTACCTTCAAAAATGAAAAAAATACAACAATTGAACAGTTTAAAAGTGATGTGTATCACTTAAATATTTCTTCTGAATTTAACTATTTTTTGTAAAAGTAATTAATTATGTACGCCAATAGTAATATTATTCAAAGTTCTGAGTATGTTAAGTTTGAATTTCATATGCGTTTAAGTTTAAATGTTTTATTCTTTTTTTTTTTTTTTAAATTTTTTTTTGTATATGATTTATTTGACTCGAAGCGGTGATAGTTATGGTCCACTGATACGGCCACTGTATTTTGTACCACATAATAATATAATAATAATAATAATAATAATAATAATAATAATAATAATAATAATAATAATAATAATAAAAAAAAATAATATCTATTTTGACAATCTTTTTTATTATCATTTACATAGATTAGGATAACTTCAAAGAATAAGTCAAAGAGAAAAATGAAGTAAAAGAAGCAAATAAATTAATAAGTAAATAATGATGAAGATTATTCTCTAACTAGAAATAGCAATAGTAGTAGAAATAATATTTTAATAAATCATTAAAGATTATTTGCAAGTATATTTCTATACTTTGTTTTAATAATAAAATCCATTATATAAAATTTGTTAATTAATAAGTTTTGGATCCTATCAAATATGTGATTTGCTTTAATCAAAGTGGGAATTATTTTAGCTTTTCTATTTAATTATTTTAGGTGCCTGCGTTTCAATCTTCATTTTCCATTATTTATGTGTTGTTTGGCTAAATTTGTTTAAATAAATGAACTTTGATATCTTATCAATTATTAATATTTTAAAATTTTATAAAATCACCTGTATTTACTAATTATTTATTTAATTTCATAATAAAATTATATATTAGTGTTGGTACTTTGAAAATTAGTTAACTCCATCAAAAGAGTTATTGAGTGCTAGTTCGATCGGTTGGATTGGTGGTTCAACCAAAAAATAAAAATAATCTATTTTTTATTTATTTTTTGGTATTACCACATATATTATATATTAACATCTACAAAAAATAATTTTTGTAAATACACAACATAAAATATGATATTAATACTGTATAAAATAGTTTTGTTCTCTCTCTCTCTCTCTCTCTCTCTCTCTCTCTCTCCTTAAGTTTTAATTACAATTTAAAATTTAAAAAAATCGATTGTACAATTGGACCGATTTTAACTGGTTCAATTCAAATATAAAAACTAGTTTATTAATATTTCGGATCGATTCAACACCAATTCTCAATTTAATTGATTGAACCGAACAGTTCAATCCAATCCAAATAAAAAAAACAATGATTTTAAGACATTGATAGTATTTAATACTATTTACTTACTATTATAATTAGTATTTGGTCACTCTCACACCGGGTCAGTTCTTCGAGACTACGACCCTTTCTTACCTATGATCAAACCTTATGAACACTTTTTTTTAGGCATATCCATTCTTTATTTCTGAAGAAAAAGATATATTGAAAAAAACTTTATCCAATCATATTTTTATTTTTATAATATTATTCCAAAAAAAAATCATTCCACACTCACATCAAACTAAAAACAATAGGAGAAAACACAATCAATTTCTTAAAATTTGATAAAATCGTAATAGTTGAACTTTGATAGGATCGTGTCATCATGTCAATTATTTAAGTGAGGTAAGAAATTATACCAGAAAATCAAACACAATTGGGACAAATTTTAGTGCTTTTTATCGTTAGCTGGCGCCGTTGTGAATAGATAAAGTTAAATCTTTAATATATCTTAAATGAAGACCTAAGGCGGTTCGAAATAAGTATGTAACAAAACAATTTGGGAGGTGAGAAGTCCATCAATTAAGAAATATGGGTGGACAAAAGTAATAAAGAAGATGGTGCCAATTTATGTAGGGCTAAGGAACACGCGCTGTTCAACCAGACCAGACCACTATTACATGCATCTATATATGTTTATATTCTTTTCTTTCTTTTTTATAATAAATAATAATTTTAAGTATTTCATTCAATTCTTTTTACTTATTTTAGTGATGGAACTTGGGTTGGGGGACTCGGGATTCAACCCTATCCGGTACTAAATCACGGTCACTAAATAATATGCTACTAGTTTTGAACAAAAGTAAATTTATTGTTATTTAATGATCGATATTTTGTATAATTCAAATTTGATTTCTATAGACAAATTTCTTGCACTGTTAGTAATATAAATTTCAAATTTAGGACTTTGATAAAGTGAAAATTGAAATTTCAAGACTTAGCAAACTAAAATAAAAATCTTGTAAAAGAATTTTGGGGTATTCCGACAATTCTACGAAAAAAGACATACATAATAAGAAGTTAATGGGACATTACACATTAGACTGCAAAAAAGAAAAAATTAAAATAATTTTAAACTATATAATAGACTCCTCTAATATTTTGATTAATTATTATTATTATTTTTATCTTAGAAACACAAATACTAAATAGTTGTTAAGAAAAAGTAGTCGGTCAGAAATTTGTGTGTGGTCATGTTCACATGGTAAGGAATGCGATTGCTAGTTTTATGTTTATGAATTATGTCTAAGTGCCAACTCAACTGATTAAGAAGATATTTTTCTTTGTTTTGTAACAAGATCTTTTATCTTCGTTTCAAGATCCTTCTACTCGAATGTCACATTTTCCATTTCTACGAAAATAATAAAATATCTTTCAATTTAGGGTGTCTGCTTTAGACTTTACATGTAATATAAATAACATTAGACTTGAGTAAGGTAGTCAATGGTTTAATTGAAGAAGGTATTCAAAGACTATAAAACTAGAAAACAAAACCCCAAAAATACTAAAAACTCGAAAAAAAGCTAGCTGAACAATTGACAAAAAATAAAAATCCTAAAAATTTAAATAAATTAAATATGGACTCCATTTTATATATCTATTGTGAGAGGGTTTCGTTTATACTCCATCTTCTTCAATTAAAACTTTAATCTTTTCCTCATTCTTCTCCATCCTCCAGTGGTAGGAGGATTGAGGAGAAGTTATCTCATGCACTTTCTATGATTTATTTAATTATAATTTTTTTGTATTTTTGTTTTTTATATTTTTTTGTTTCTTCATTTGGGGTAGTCCTTGTGAGGCTCTCTTGTTTTAGTGTTACTTTCATATCTTGTGCCGTCTTCAAGTTCCATTCTTGTTAGCTTTGTTGTTGTTTAAGTCTACTCCATTTCTTTAGTAGTTTTGCAAACAGTCACAATTAACAAGAGAAAGATAATTATTTAAACATAATTTAATAATTTGCAGCCTTTCAATGAAGGATTTCCTTGATTTTCATGCTAAAAGCTGCAAATAAAGTAGGTTTCTCTTTTCTTTGTCCATATCCCAGATAATTATATTTCTTATTTATTAGAGTTCTTTCAAGTTGCATATTTACTTTTCAAGTAAAAATAAATATTGCTATCGTTATAGAAAATACAATGCCTTGGATTAGAATCAACTACGGAAGCGATATGGAGATTGGTAATTCTATGACAGAAACATATACTATTGTTTTCCTTAAAATTAACTCAAGCCTAAATATTAAATTAGAATACATAAAAAAAAACCCCTTAAAGCAGAAAAGTTAAAAAAAAAAATAAAAAAAAATTCAATTTATTTCATAATTGTTTTATGTAGTTAATCTATTTTCGAGCTCAATTGTGAAAACTTAGTGATACTCTATTCTGTCGGTGACAATTTTTAATTTTAAATAATCAAGAATTTGAAGCCAAGATTTCAAAAAAATCTTTTCAACTTTTTAGAGTAAACAGCATAAAATCCCTTATACTGTCACTGATTTAAAAAGTGATATATACTTGTAATGGAGTAAAAGATAAGGTGCTACGTTGAATTAAACCCTAAACTGCATGCAATCACTATTCATCCCATTATCCAATGTTTCTTTATGAAAACCAACATCCAAATAAATAAACAAAGCAACAAAAACAAACTTATCTTCCATCTGTATTCTAACAGCATGAAAGAAGCAACCAACTAAGCAGAAGAAAAAGTTTTTTGTCCTAAAACTATAAACCAACAAGAAAACACATTTTTAAAGTACAAAATATAGATCATGATGAAGCACATAAACACGTGGCGCCAGCAATTCTGTCATGTGGCATTTTGGCCATTCTTGAGAATGTCTCACTACATTTTTTTTTGGGGCAATGGCTGCTTTTTTTTTTTTTTTTTGGGTACGAAAGTTAACATTTGTGACATTTAATTCCAACTTGATGAATGGCACTATCTATATGTCCATGTTCACATCTACCCGATTCTGTCACAATAATTTCATTCAGTGTAGCATAATATTCCCATAAATGTATTTTAAACAAAAGCATTTTGATGAATCACAAATCTGTTATTTTTGCCCCACATGTAATACAATTCTAACTTTACATATGTGACTTTGGCATTATTACATGTGAATGGTAACATGATATTTTTGGTAATATAAAAGGGAAATTGACAGATATATTTCTCTTGATATAGAGCAGAGGGATGAATGAAGCTTCTGCCCAAGAGTGCTAAATAAGGAAAAATGATAAAGAAAAAAAAGGGATTATGTTCTTCCTCAAGCTGTAATAATCGAAGATTATTTCTCTTACCCAAAGTGATTTTGGTACGGTTATCATATTACATCGATATAGACATATAGCGAAACATACAGGTGCTATAAAGTTATGAAATAAAATATGAAATGAAATATTCTGTCTCTCTTAAAAAAGAGTTATTTTTTATAAAAATATAATTTTTATTTTAATTTAGTCAATTTGGTAAAGGTAGAACTTCTCGTAAATTATATATTTGTATTTATAACTTTTTTATTTGTTAATTTGACCATATTAATCATATATAATTTTTTCGTGAAATAAAAATTTAATTTTATTGATTGACTTAATTGATAAAACAAGATATTGACTCTAAGTATTCTTTTTTCTTGGAAATAGGAAATAATATATTTAGGACATAGGAAATAATATATTTAGAGTGTAATACCGAAATTATGTTGAAAGAAATCTCGAATAAATCATTTCAAAAGTAAAGAGAGTATACCACTATAACCTGAATCCGTTGGATGTAAGATTAGTTAGAAACTATTTTTTAGTCAACTCTCAAAAGGAGAGAGAGAATGATAGGAATTAATTTCAAATAAATAACTTATATTATAAGGATCTGTTTACTTTGGCTGATAAATTTGGATTACGGAAAATAGTCCAACTTTGGCTGATAAATTTGGATTACGGAAAATAGTCCAGAGTAATCCAGCATTTACTTGGTTGGATATTTTCCTGGGTCAATTCTGCCGACCCGGGATAAATGACAGAATTCGAGATAACTGGCCGGATAGTAATCCTTTCTCCACCCCTGGGATAAAAATTATCCCATGGGATAAGAAATGTAAATTGACATTTTTACTCTTGTGCAAATTCTTAATTACAAAAATGTCCTCATATATAAATCATGTTTTCTGCTCAATTATGTATTAAGGGCAATTTTGTAATTCCCGCATTATCCTGTCCAATCCCACGAAGTAAACGTTGGATAATATAAAATTATCTTTCTCTATCCTAATGTTATCCTACGAAGTAAACGTAGGATAAAATTTTTGAAATTATCCCTATTTCGAGTTTAATCCCAATTTCTGTTATATCCTGTCCAACCCTGACTAGGAAAATAAATGCAGCCTAAGAGGATCAATCAACTGAGCTTCTACTCGATGTCTAAACAATTAAAAAAATTAGATGAAGTTAGTTAGAGTTTAATTGGGGAGTTAATAACAAATGTTATAACTAAGAGTAGGTTGTACTAAGTGAGTGAAAAGGTAACTTGTGTGTATATATAGGGTAATACAAGTAATCAAACTGAGGACGTTACCAATCAATTATGGAGGTAAGGAATAATTTAGAGAGAATGATGAAATAATTGAAGAGATGGGGAAGGATCTATACTGATTTAATCGGGCCAGCTAATATTTGAAGCAATCCAAAAACATAATTAAGTATAAAGTAGTTGGATCTGGGGCTAGTTAGATTGGGACATCTTCGACAACAAATCTCATTATTCACATCATCATGTGCTTTGCTGATCTACATACGTGCATTGCTGAAAATTATTATTATCAAACGGATCCGACTTTAATATTTGACCCGTGACCCGTGTAATTCTGCAAAACCAAGGATTCATACTACAACAGAGTTATTGATCTTTAGGCCTAAGAAGTTAAATATCCATTTATACTTTAGGTGATTAAATATGGTACGGGAATAATCAAGAATTTTATACTTAAATGGGTATATTTTGATTTATCCATTTGTAACATGGTTACAGAGAAAATTATAGTTATAAATAATATATAGATTTCTATAAACTATGGGTATGATACGAGTATCAATGAACTATTTGGGTGTTAAAAAAAAAATAAAAAAATAAATATATATATATATATATATAATTGTTGTTTTTACGCAAATAATGTCTATATATAAACATTATATTATAAGTGTTTTATGTTATTTGACTTAAATTTATAATTACCAATATTTAGATTCTATTGAAGTTCGTGTGTAGTCTTTTTTTGTTAAATATTATAATATATAATTACTGATCACCAAAATATATAATTGCCACTTGAAGAATTGTAAGTTATTATAATATTTATTTCTATTTATATTATATCTGTTCAAGATAATTTAAAAGTTTTATGATTAAATATAAAATTCAGTTTGTGTTATCCCATACTATATAGAGATGGGTATTAAACATAAAGTAGTATTTTTACAATTGCCACAATATCTCTTTTCTAATTTTATGACATTTGTTTATGCTTTTAAATATTTCTAAATTTTGAAATTATTTAGTAAGTGAGTATTGTTCTCAAATTAATTTTTAAATGGAGTATTATTCTTATATTGTTACATGGGATGAGTATAATGAGCGTGTCTAAAGTATCGTGATAAAATACACATATTTTTAAGTTAGTTCAGAACGTAAACATTAAATGAGAATAATTTTCATTTATAAGAAGCAAGTAAAATACACATTTTAATTATGGTAAAGATTGGTGGCCAGAATCTGGCCGGCCAGAAAAGGGTGTATTGGTAATTTTTTATAAAATAATTATATAAAATGTCGAATATGTCCTTTATTAATTAATGACGGAAAAATAAGTAATTTAGTTTGAATTTGAATTTTGAGTGTGTTTCTCTCTCACCATCAATGAGGCGGTTTCTCTCTCACCATCAATGAGGCGGTTTCTCTCTCACCATCAATAATAATGAGGATCTCAAAGATTTCAGATTATAACTTCCAAGATTTTTTTATAATGATAATTCATACCAATCCGTCTTCATATTAAAGCCAAATTTCATTTTCATTTGTATTCAAACTCTCTTTTCTTGTTCTTCCGAAAAAATAAATGGAGATGAGATATCACAATAAGAGGCCTCGAAAATTCTATGTTGTTTTCAAATGGGTGCGGGCTGGAATATATAGCAGTTGGCAAAAGTATGCACCTCATGTTCTTGGATTTAAAGGGAGCTTGTATTCATCATATAAAACGGAGAAGGAAGCTGTTGATACATATAATTCATATTTTCGACCAACTACTGTTCAACTTGAAGATAGCTCTGGTGTTTTTGAAGGTGATTGTTATATGGATTCAAGTGATGAGGCTGAGAGCAGTGCAAAACACAGTGATTTAAGATCTCCTTGCACGAAGAAAATTCGCATCTGTAAAAACTTCAAAATTTTCTTTGTTTGTTGTATGACTGGTTTGATTGCTGGAATTTTATTTATGTTTTAAAAGTGATTAAAGTGATTGCTGGTTTGTATTGAAACTTTTTTCTATTAAATTTGTTTTGAAGATCAATTTGCTTTTAGTTCAGAAAGTCATAAAATTCTGTTAATTAATTTACTTTAATAATTTAATGTTCTTATTTTTTGTCATTTTGCTTTTGTTCTGAAATATCACTATTTAATTCCTAATTGTGAGTAGTTAAAAAGAGGGACTAGAAATTTGTCGAAGTCGATTATAAAACAAAAAAAAAGGATATAAATCATTAAAACAAGAGGGAAAACATGCACTAGAGCACCAAAAGTATGCTCATTAAAACAAATCTTCGTAACATTAAAATAAATTAGAGTGCACTAGAGATGGAGTTCGGAATGACGACAACAGGCACTTCTTTCGGACTAGTAGCGCTTGATGTCGGTTTTTGGGCGAGAGATTGCAGAGCTTCAAGAAAAATATCATACACCTTAACTAGTGGTTCTCCTTCGAGGATCATGTTTCTTAGTTCTTCATGTAAATAAGAGTATATTATATGAAAATCTATAAAATAAGAGTATATTACATGTAAATCTATAAAATAAGAGTATATTACATGAAATCTATAAAATAAGAGTATATTATATGAAAATCTATAAAATAAGAGTATATTACAAGATAATCTATAAAATAAGAGTATATTACATGAAAATCTATAAAATAAGAGCATATTACATGAAAATCTATAAAATAAGAGTATATTACATAAAAATCTATAAAATAAGAGTATATTATATGAAAATCTATAAAATAAGAGTATATTACATGAAAATCTATAAAATAAGAGTATATTATATAAAAATCTATAAAATAAGAGTATATTACATGTAAATCTATAAAATAATGCTATAATATATTCTAATCTATATAATATGAGTATATTACATGAAAATCTATAAAATAAGAGTATATTATACGAAAATCTATAAAATAAGAGTATATTACATGTAAATTTATAAAATAAGAGTATATTATATAATAATCTATCAAATTAGAGTATATTATATGTAAATCTATAAAATAATACTATAATATATTCTAATTTATATAATATGGGCATATTACATGAAAATCTATAAAATAAGAGTATATTATATGAAAATCTATAAAATAATAGTATATTACATGTTAATCTATAAAATAAGAGTATATTATATGAAAATCTATAAAATAAGAGTATATTATATGTAAATCTATAAAATAATACTATAATATATTATATCTATATAATATGAGCATATTACATGAAAATCTATAAAATAAGAGTATATTATATGTAAATCTATAAGATAAGAGTATATGACATGTAAATCTATAAGATAAGAGTATATTACATGTAAATTTATAAGATAAGAGTATATGACATGTAAAATTTATAAAATAAGAGTATATTATATGTAAATCTATAAAATAATACTATAATATATTCTAATCTAAATAATATCAGCATATTACATGAAAATCTATAAAATAATATTATATTATATTCTAATCTATATAATATGAGCATATTATATGAAAATTTATAAAATAAGAGTATATTATATAATTATTTTAATAATTTGTATGTGTGACATAATTATGATAAAAGATATGAATATAATACATAAATCATATAACTATATAATGGGTAAAATGTAATAAATCCACTATTTTTCCAATTTCCATAAATTCTAATATAAGAAAAATACAAAACTTTGTTATTTATTAATAATAATAATAATATTGTCCAATAATCTATAGAATAATACTATATTATATTCATTAGAATATATGAATATAATATATAGAATAAGACTATATTATATTATACTATAATAATAAGAGTATAATCTATAATTATATAAAAGCAAGACATTTTGACTAAATTACAATTTTGCCATTTTTCCACCAAAACTGTTTACTAATTTTTAATTTCTGAAAAAAATAGATTGGATGTTATTGGAGGTGGGGACGTGGGATAGTGCAGTTCACCAATAACCTTCTTTTACTTTTTTATTTTATTTTAAATTTTAAAATATTTTTATATGAATAAAATTGTGAGAAAATCTGCTAATCTACAGAAAGAATTTGTCTCTTTGTTTACCTTGGATTACTGTGCAATTAATTAGCCTTGGATTACTGTGCAAATAATCATTACGTTTCTTCGTTTACTGTGAGAACGACTGCATGTGAACGTGAAACATCACACCAAAATTAATGGAGATGTCCTTCAAGATTGATCAAATCTCTTTAAAAAGATCTGTATTTCCTCACACTATCTGTTGTATCTCTCGTTCAAGAATTGTTCTCGTTGTTCATCTTCATCTTCATCTTCTCCAGACTCCCCATGGCAGCATCAATACACTCTTGGAAAATTCGTTCTACTTCTTGGAACTTCTTATAATCATCCGTCATGTGTGGATAACCTCCAGCAAAAAATATACTCGAGTGTCGTCTATACACATCCTTCTTCCATCTACCCAAGAGATACCTTTCACTAATTGTGTTAATATTTGGACTCTCCATTGAAATAAAATTGTGTTAACTGGTGAAATGAAGGTTTGAAATTATGTTAGTTTAATCTACCTCTTTCAGAATCTGGCCAAATGAAGGTTTAAAATTAAATTTTGTTGATGTGTATATTCATCATTATTGTAAGGCTCATTAAATTGCATTTTGATTTACGTATTTGTTGTGAGGCTCAAGAAGCAGCACACCTGATCGAAAACCAAGAAAGAAGGAGGGAATATCATAAAGAAAAATGTTATGAAGCCAAATTTACTAAAGGGCGTAAAAGTAATTTTACAAATACAATTATTATTTATATTTAAATTTAATCAATTCTGGCCGGCCAGATTCTGGCCATATAGCACGGTCCTTTTAATTAATATAGGTTTACACTACACAAAAAAATGAACCTTAGGCCTAAAATCGAGAGTGGTCGTTTGACTTATCTAGATAAAATGAAGTCCATGTTAATGCACGTCACACAAGGTTTATGTCAGCCATGGTAGAGTGTAATGGTCCTAAAGGAAAGTTGAGCGAAACTGGGCCAGTTAAGACTTACCAAATTTAGTTGGGAGGCGGTCAGACCTAACCGAACTAGGCTAAGGCCCACGCCGAGGCCGCACGGACACACCTGTCTAGGCCTACCTACTGTCTGAAGTTCTTAACTATGCGTGTAGCCATTTTGATCATGTTTTGATTTTCTCACTTACCGAATTAAAGTTTGAAAAAGCTAATAACCATCATAATTCTCTTCACGCAATATACATATATGAATTAAGAATCTAGCATTAAATTCCATACTTGAAATTTTATCATAATTGGTTCATCACGCAACTTTTCCAACTAAATATTGGGTTTTCTTCAAACTTGTGCTGCAACAAAATTGATCTCTCAGTCGGGATATTGAAGAATGCCCCAATATGTATCAGACACTTGGTACGAGTATCAAATATATTCATGTCTCATATAATTTTTAGTAATTCAATAAATTATTTATCGAAACACAAACTGTTTCATGTATTTAAAAATTAGTGTTATTTTATAAAGTGCAAGTGCACAAAGAATGGTATGTTAATTAATTTGTTGTTTTTCATTTTTCATCCCAAAATGATACTCATATTTCATAATATATATATTTCAATTTTTGGTTAATGGAGTGGATTCATACCTTCTAAAAGCTATAAATGGTAGCTTATAAGACTCCATTTATTTATTAATTTAGCTTAGTGAGTCACATATATTTTATTCATGAAATAAGATATTAATTTTTAAAACATAATTTTCATTTTAATATAGTTAAGCTGTATCAATAATATTTATTAAAATCGGTAAAAAAAATTGTGTCATGTATGACACAGGCTAAATGACAAATAAGAACATGGAGAAAGACTACCCACTGCAGTTTTACCAAGGAATATTTTGCTGTCATGACATTTCCATTTCTAGTGTGGTTAGTAGTATCAAATTTGTCTATCAGTTTTTTTTTTTTTTTTTTGGTAATGTAATTGGTTAATATACTTTTTATTGAATGAAATGAAGTGAATTTTTTGAAGTAAAAAAAAAAAAATTAAAAAAATCTCTTCATCTGGTTATATGAATCCTTGCACTTGAAAACAAAAGAGATAAAAAAGTATTCCATCGCCACATGTTCCCTTAGACGACTATATGTCATTCATTAGGGACAAAATAAATTTAAATATCTCTGTACCCAAGTTGAGAGCCTGAAATTAATTTTGAAAAATGATCCCAAAGATAGAATATTATTGAACCCTAATTTTATTTTGAAGGGAGAAAATTGACAACTCTATAAGAAGATAACTCCAAATTCTTTTGTCACCACAGCCTTATCTTACATTTTACATGATACAGCTTGTCTTGCATCTTCTGTAATTCAGACCCCACTCTATCTACGAGAAAAAAAAAAAAAAATATATATATATATATACATGTATATATTTTCTTTTACCATATATATAAAATTGTGATATATATACCATTTCACGTCTCAAAGTGATATAGATCTGCCCACATGCATCGCCAAATATTCCTTCCACCAAAATTTAAATATTCTTTAAACAAAAAAAAAACAAAAAAAAAAAAAAATCCTATTTTTCACCTATAAAATCCAGCGTCTCCCTCCCAAATTCTCCATCCCACAGCCTTGAAGCAAACACATTCATCCACACGCACTACTACACACCTTCCGAATAAAAAAGAAAATGGCTTCAAGAGCTGCAACCTCAACTGCCCTTTTACTTCTTCTTAACCTTCTCTTCTTCACAATGGTGAGCTCAAACAGCGTCCCTTGCCCACCGACCGCTGCCCCGAAACCCCCCAGCCACCACGGCCACAAACACTCAAAGGGCAAGTGCCCTAAAGACACTCTCAAATTGGGCGTCTGTGCCGACCTGTTGAACGACTTGGTGCACCTTGTGGTCGGTACCCCACCCAAGACCCCTTGCTGCACTCTCATCAAAGGGTTGGCCGATCTCGAGGCGGCCGTCTGCCTCTGCACCGCCATCAAAGCCAATGTCTTGGGCATTAACCTTAATATTCCGGTTTCCCTCAGCCTGCTCTTGAACTACTGCGGCAAGAAGGTCCCCACTGGCTTCCAATGCCCATGAAACAACTCCACGATCAGATGATGCTGTCTTTTTTTCTTACATACATATCTTTGTCCTTGTATTTTGTGGTACTTGTCTAGGTTTCTGTTTGTCGAGCTGGTGTGATTTAATTGGTTGAACAGAAGGCTTCTCACCTTCTGTCATTGTAATTTTTATAGCAGAAATGTATTATGCATTTTGCAATAAATGATTATCTAGCTTTTTATTGAAATGCTGGGCATAAGGTTATTTGATTGTTCCGACAGTCGTGAGTGGATAATGTTGATTATTGATGAAATTTTTTTGGATGTTGACACTACTTAATAAATTTCCAAATTATGTATTAGAAAAACAAACGGGATTTAGGCTTATTATACTGCATGATGATATGATCTGAGAATATAACTGCCTAAACTATGTACCAATCAGATGGAAATCATCATTGCTCTGTAACACATAGGCTAATTTTTTTTGTAATATTTAATTCTATCTCATCCCAAATAAAGAGAATTTTATTTTTATAATTATCCTGATTTCTTCTTGAAATACATTATCGGTGTATATTCCCTTCCAACCCTTTAAATTCTTTAACTGAATATTTATATTTATAACATACAGTTCCCAAAATTATTAAATGGAAGAAATTATGGTGTGAAGAATTGGTACCATGTATGATATTGAAAAATGAAATTTCAAATATGAAAATTGAAAAAATGAATGTAATATAAGTTGTACCCGATTATACGTTAAACTAATTTAGGAGAGACATTGATTTACTTGATCAAATGTCATAATGGACATAAAATAAGCTCATTAACTTGCAAAATTTATCCCCGTAGAATCTATTAAACTTGAGTATCGAGGCCAAAGTCGACGTCAAAAGCTCATTAAAATTATTTGTTTTCGATTTCTTGCTATGTATTGCGGCGTTTTTACAACGCAAACACCACAGCACCTGTAGTACACAAAAGATGACCCAAATCTTAAAATACAAAGTTATCAAATAATCGATATTGATAGGATTTAAACTCATTTTATTTATATTGACATATTTATTAATAGAAACAGACAAGTTATATTATCGATTAAAAAAAAAAAACAAAAAGGATATTCAATGTGAATGTTTGTGTTTTGTAAATTGACACTTGTTGCAAACCTTGAATGAGTGTAATCATGTCTCTATTCATCTGCAACCATGTATAAGGAATTTGGCTGCATGCAAGATTCTGGGGGCGTCCTCCACATTCGACAAAGTCAGCATTAACCGCTCATTTATGAGGTTTAGCCTATAGTGTCTGGAATGCATATATGTGTGTGTGTGTGTGTGTGTAGGATCCTACAGCATTGGACCCCAAATATAGGTTTCGAGAAATTTAAAAATAAAATAGGTAGTCTGACTAAAATGGTTGAAACTTGGTTCAAGATGCACCCACAGACCCACTAGCCTTGGGTAGATTTTTTTTATCACGTATACTGAGTGATTGGTTCAAATTAATTCAATACAAGTGATTATAGATTGTTGGAAATAGATATTAATTCTTGGCGTGGAATAAATTGTTGGAAATAGATATTAATTCTTGGCGTGGAATAAATTGTTTCACTCCGTTTGGAAAACTTACTACGAGGGAAATGGCGTATGGGATTGTAAAAAAATGTGCTACCATTATATCTTAATAAAATATGGGATTGTGAAAAAGGTACAACCATCGTATCTGAATAAAGTATCGTTATTGACATTTAATGTGTTAGTACATATCTAAACATTAAATGTTTATTTTCTGATGAGTGGGAGACAAATTCTACAAATCACAAAATAGAGATATGAAAATATCAGGTATTTATTTTGAAGGTTTTCTTTTTTTTTACAGGTATATAACTGACTTAAGTGTTCACCAACAAATATTGTGCAAGTTTACTTAATATTCTAAAGGATCCGCTTGTAATAAATTCTAATTTCATCGGGATCAATTATTTTATAGTCAATCCCTCTTTTTCCTAATGTCACTTCTCATCTATTTTAAATGAATTTCATTCATCAATTCCTTATGATATATGCTATATTTCTTATTTCAACACTATTTTACTAATTCAAAAATAACAAATTTCAGAAAAAAATTCTTGAGCGAAACAATGTAAATTATCTATATATATATATATTAGTGATTTATAAAGAGAGATTAGAACTAATTGAACACATAATAGCAAGCTAAATTTTTTAGGATATATATATATATATCTTCTTTCTTCTATTTTTCATTTTTAAATGTGAAATCTTTTTTATTAAAGTTTTTGGGCCTTTTCTTGAATCTATATGAATTAATTAACAGGTGATTCATTATGGTCCGCAATGCATATCCCAGAAAATTGTTGGCATATGATCAGAGAGAGTCAGAGCAGCCGCACCTCTTGTGAGATAGAAAATTGTGATTCTTGTTCCCCAAAAATTAAATTTTAAATAAAAATAAAGGGTGGATGGTGACCTTTGACCCTTCCTCACCCAGGGGCCCACCCCCTCTGTCTAACTTACTGTGGCCCATTATTTACACATCGACACACGAATCCTTTTTTTCTTTTTTCTTTTCTAAACTAATTTGTAATATTTTAAAAAGAAAAGTAAATACTTGGAGTTGACTGTTCTTTTTTTTCTTCCCGATTATTTAGTACTTCTGCGCTTTAATAGATGTTGCACTGATTTACTTTCGGACTTCCCTTGAATACTTCATTCTTACATTAGTACATATTTTCAAACTTAATTACTTCATCGGACTTTGTTTGATAGTACTAACAATTATAGTAATTTGTTCGAAAGTAACTTATATGTTGTGTTAATAATTATTATTTATATTTTTTAATAATTAACTATTTAATAAAAAAATTAGTCAAAAAACTGCCCTGCATATTATAATTTATACTTAGTTTTCTTAGAAAATTTGTATGCACTGGATGCACAGATTCTAGATTTGTGCAACTTGGTTGCTTATGAGTCAATATTTTTATTTTTTGAGAAGTGAGAGAAAAAAAAGAAGAGAGATGAGATGGAGGAAGCATAATCATCTTTTGCGTCTGCAAGTCCGTGCTAGAACAAATTTATCTTTTTTTTTGCTTTGAAATCTTTCTCTACAAATGGTGAGTTGGGTTCACGCTTTGAAACATATAAAGTTTGAGATTCACGATCAAACTCAATGTATGGTACATTCATTGTTCAATATTTTTTTTGTGAACTAACCAAAGGATCTAGGGTTTCTTATCATAACAATGGTGTGACATATAGTGGGCTAAACTTACAATACATTTGACTAACCAAAATGTTGATTATTACATTTTCACACCCCAAATGTGCTTTCACTTGGTGATGCTAACTGTATCTGCAAATTATATTGAGATTGTTGGATTTATTCCAAAATTGGTAGTTGTGCAATTAATTTGACCTCAATATAAATGGCTTATGCAATAATTAAGATATATAAATTTGCAATTCAAAGAATAATGTCTCAAATGTTAAATACTAATATATTACAACAATATATTAAATGTTTTTACGGTTTTACATAAATATATTTTAATATAAAAAGTAATACATTTATAAGGTTAAACAATAATTCTCAACATAAAGATAAATATATTTACGGTTAAACAATAAAACTTTTTAATATAAAAAGTAATACATTTACTATTAAATAATAATATCAGGTTAAATAGTAATACCTATCAACATAATTATTAAGACATTTATGGTAAACCAGAATACTTATCAGCACAAAGAGTATTAATTTTTTGGATATAATTTTTTTAGGAGATAGTTTTGTAAGGAAACATAATTAATTTATGTCCAGGACGAAATAAGTAATTAGCATAATTACTAATAGAACATCAGCCTTACAAGATTTGGTATCTCGAGTCGTCAACTTCAATTGAAAATGAACAAACAATACGTACATTTTATGCTTCAATTGAATGGACTATAAATCAAGATTTGATGCATATTGGATACAAGTTAGAAGTTCCATTGAAGAGTCAAAGTCAGCTAACAGGTACAAATTTGAAAAGCCAAGAGGCACAACTTTGATTTGAGGTTCAGATCTGGGCTTAATGCAAGTTGTCTGGAAAGAAAATGAAAAGTATAAACAGAACCCACCAAGGTCGGTGAAACATTCAACTGCATCACATCTTAGTATTTTGAATATAATTTTTAATCACAAAAACAAAACTTAATATCTAGTTTATTTTGGGAATTTAATTCGGATTCGACAAAGTTCAAACAACTAATTGCCCAGTAAAATTTTGGGCCGACCCAACAATCCAATCTTGGTATTGACCCACCAAGATAGGGTTGTCAAGATATCAAATGAGTGCAGAATACCTTTATTGTCAGATATAATTTAACATAAATATATATCTATATAATAGCAGAATAGTTGAAAATATTTATAAGATTTCCATTTTTCCATATAAATCTTCTTGATAATTTAAAAAAGGTATAATATCCAATCATTTTTTTTTGTTTTTCACTCTAATTTTCAAAGTAACTTTATCATCTCAAGTCCTTTTTTCATGAAAATATATCAAATAAATAATCATTAATTTGATATCCATATTGCATATATAAAAATAAAATATTAATATTAAATATAATTTTCTTTATAACTTAATTGTGGTATATTTTGATATTTAATATATTTTTATATTGTGAGAATTTTTATTATATATATTTTTTATTAAAAATATATTTTATATAGTTATGTATTTTATTTTAAAAATTATATTACTATTTTATTATATTATAAATCAAACAAAATACAAAAAAAATACTAATTATTATTAAATACGGCTGGATTGGACGGGTCTGTAGAAAATTTAACATAATAAAAGAAGGGAAGTAGTCAACTGATTCCAATGGAGAAAAGGGAGAGGGATGACAGAATATGTACAGCACATAATTGAGAATTGAAAGAAGATTGGAAAAATCACCGTGAGAACTGGTGAGGGTATATTCACATATTTATACACGTATGTGTAGTTACAACAATATCCTATAATTAAGGAAATGATATGGTCAAGGTATACCTAAAATACAGGATAGACACAAATCAAATCAAATCAAATCAAATCAATATTTACAACTAATTCAAATCAATTGGTATTATCTCTATTACCCCCCGTCAAGCGCTGCGTGGGGTGAAGACACACGCAAAGCTTGGACCGTAGAAACTCAAAGGCCGGATGAGGAAGACTCTTCGTGAAAATATCCGCAAGCTGAAGATGAGAGGGAACGAACTCAGTGGAAATGCGCCCAGATGAGACCAATTCATGAACAAAGTGATAATCCAAATCAATGTGTTTAGCTCGCTTGTGTGCAACAGGATTCTGACTCAAGAAAATGGCACTCTTGTTATCACACAACAGAACTGGCCGAGTAGGAAGAAGAGCCCGCAATTCCCGAAGAAGATTAATAACCCAAACAAGTTCAGCAGTTGCATTGGCCAGGGCCCGATTCTCAGACTCACAGCTGGAACGAGCAACAGTTGGTTGTTTCTTTGCACTCCAAGAAACAAGATTACCCCCAAGAAATATAGAGTACCCATAAGTTGAGCGACGGGTCTCAACACAACGAGCCCAATCCGCATCAGAGTATCCCAAGATGGAAGAGTCAGGACGCTTAGTGAACGAGAGACCAAAATGGAGAGTACCCTTCACATAGCGAAGGATACGCTTAACAGCCAAAAAATGATCTTCAGTAGGCGATTGAAGAAACTGACTAACAGAGCTGACAGCATAGGATAAATCTGGTCTAGTGATGGTCAAGTACTGCAAAGCACCAACCAGAGATCTGTATAATGTGGGGTCCTTGAAAGTAGGACCTGTACTAACAAGAGATTCAACTGTCGCCAATGGGGTGGAAACAGGTTTCGCCTCAACCAAGTCTGCACGCTCAAGAATATCAAGTGCATACTTGGCCTGACCAACAAACAACCCAGTATCGGTGTGAGAGACCTCAAGACCAATAAAATAGCTCAAGGAGCCCAGATCCTTGATGGCAAACTCATCTCCAGTATCAGCTATGAACTGGCGAAGGGCAGCAAGATCATTTCCTGTGACAATAATATCGTCAACATACAAGATAAGATATATAATGGTCTTACCCTGATGCAGATGAAATAGAGACGAATCAGAACGACTCTGTGAAAAACCTAGACTGAAGAGAAACGAGCTGAAACGCTGGTACCAGGCAAGGGGAGCTTGGCGAAGACCATAAAGTGCCTTCTTCAGTCGACAGACATGATCAGGGTACCGAGGATCAACAAAGCTAGGGGGCTGGGCCATGAAGACAGGCTTGTGAAGAACCCCATTCAGGAAGGCATTCTTAACATCAAGCTGGTGAAGAGGCCAACCACGCTGAACATATAAGGCTAGAACAACCCTAACTGTGGCCGCCTTCACAACAGGGCTGAATGTATGATGAAAATCCAAACCAGGAACCTGAGTAAAACCCTGAGCCACTAAACGAGCTTTGTGACGTTCGATTGACCCATCTGCAAGAAACTTTGTATGAAAGACCCACTTGGAGCCAACAATATTAGTGCCAGAAGGTCGAGGCACTAAATCCCAAGTTGAGTTTGAGCGAAGAGCATCAATCTCTTCTTGCATGGCAGCAAGCCACTGAGGAAGCTTAACAGCAGACTTGAAGCCACGGGGCTTAGAGGTGACAACAAGAGCTGAGAGAAGGCAGAAAATGCTAAATCAACCGGATAGCGCGGCTTGAAAATACCAGCACGAGCTCGAGTGATCATATGATAAGTGGGCTGAGGAGCCTGGGGTGGTTCTGGAGCTGGAGGCTCAATGTCCTGGGATGGTTCTGGAGCTGGAGGCTCAATGTCGGGAACAGGAAGCACGACATGATCAATAGTAGGCGGCTCCAAAGGAGGTTCATCGAGAACCAAGGACGGTGAACGAGCATCGTTATCAATCGAAAAACGATGTGGAGGACGAACAGGAGCCGAGACAGGAGCCAGAGAAGAGTCAGATGAGATACCGAGAAACGTCGAGATATCTAGATCAGTGACTTTCGTAACAGACGGTACCCGTGAAAGTGGAGCTCATCAAACTGAGCATGGCGAGTGATAAAAACTCGAGAAGAGTCTGGATCAAAACAACGAAAACCCTTCTGCGTGCTGCTATAACCCAGAAAGATGCAAGGCCGACTGCGAGGTTCCAATTTATTAGCTGCATAGTCACAAAGATACGGATAGACACGGCAACCAAAGGGCTTAAAAGTATCATAACTAGGCGGATAACCAAATAACACCTGAAAGGGAGAAATGTTATCAAGTATCACAGATGGTAGCCTATTAATGACATAAACGGCAGTGGCAAAAACATCAAACCAAAGGGAAGCTGGCGCCTGAGCATGAAATAACATAGATAAACCAGATTCAGAGATATGACGATGTTTACGTTCGGCCCTGCCATTTTGCTGTGGTGTATAAGCACAAGAAATCCGGTGATGTATACCATGCAGATGCATAAAATCACGAACCCTTCCATTTATAAACTCAGTACCCCCATCAGACTGAAATGTTTTAATAGTTCGAGAAAATTGATTGCAGACGAAAGCATGAAACCGAACAAACACATCATAAAACTCGGACTTAGGACGCAAAGGATATATCCACGAAAATCGAGAAAAATCATCCACAAAAGCCACATAATATTTAAACCCATCAGAAGTGGAAACGGGTGCAGGACCCCACAAATCACAATGAATTAAGTCAAGAACAGCAGTAGCACGTTTGTCATTCAATGAAAATGGTAAACGCTTGCTCTTGGCCAACTGGCAAGAAGAGCAGAGGCTAGGGTTTGGTAAAACTGAAGTAACATATAAACAACCCTGCTTATTTAACAATGAAATAACAAAAGATGGGACATGCCCCAGGCGTAAATGCCACAAATCAAAGCTTGCTTTCAACCTCTTGACCCGAATAGCTGCAACCAAAGCTGGAATACCCCGATCAAGTAAATAAAGTCCCTGATTACACCTTCCCTGAGCCAGGATTTTCTTTGTGAGCCGGTTCTGAATGGCGAAGAACTTATCAGAAAAAATAACATCCACAGGATAATCCGCAGTTAATTTACTTATAGACAGAAGGTTCTTTGTGATATGAGGGACGACTAGTACATCTAACAATTTAACATCCTCAGAAATTTTAGTATTGCCAATATGCGAGATATTTAAAACATTGCCATTACCAACTATAACAGAACCGTTACCAGAATAGGACTCATGAGTGTCAAGAGCTGAAATTTGGTTCGTCATATGAGCCGAGGCGCCCGAATCAAGATACCAATCAGGAGTTTGATCCGAGACATTACAAGTGGACGTGAACGCCTGAGCAAGGTGGGCAGCTGAGTTGGAGTTGAGAGCATTCAAGTATTTAGAGCACTTATCAGCGTAGTGCTCCCCACGACATATTTGGCATCTAGGCGTACGACGAAACCCACCTCTACCAAAATTGTCACGACGACCAGAATTAAATGAAGCACCTGAACCTGAACCATTGTTACCATAATTAAAATTACCTCCTAAGCGAGAAGAGTGTTGCTGCTGAGAGGTGCGAGACGATGGTCGAGGCGATGGCTTAGGGGCAGCCGTCTGAAAATTCTGGCGAACGGCGGAGAAGGCAGGAAAGGGAGACGAACCCTCCATGGATTTAAGCATCATATCAAATTGTACAGCCTGGTGGAGGAGATCACGGAGAGGCGGAACTGGAGAGATAGCCATCCTAGTGTCGGCAAAACCTGCAAATTGAACCCCCAACCCGCGGAGGAACCAGTGCCGTTTATCGTCGGGGTCAATGGGACGGCCGATGGCCTGCAGCTGATCACAGAGATGTTTAAACTTCTTGCCATAGTTTTCAACGGACAGATCTCCTCGGCGAAGTGATAACAACTCCTCCCGGAGTTGATGAGAACGGGACGCAGAGGCATAGACACTCTCAAGCGCCTCCCACGCTTGAATGGCGGATGTGCAATCGATGACCTCCGAGGCCGCGTCGGCAGAGAGAGAGGTATATATGACACTGAGAAGGCGTTTATCCTTCAGACACCACGTCGTGTAAGCCGGGTTTGCAGTGGCAGCGCCGCTCTTCGGCGTGATCGTGGAAGACGGCGCTGGAGTCGTACCGTCGAGATGGCCCAAAATATCAAAACACTCAGCCATGTGTATTGTTTGGCGGCGCCACATCAAATATGTGGAGGCTTCAAGTTTAATTTGCATCATATTTATCATTGTGGTAACAAGGAGAGGATCATTAGCAGAGTTCGACATGATGATGACGAAACTGAGATTTGGCGATAGCGGATACCGACCAATATCACCGAAACAAGAGAATAGGAGAGCCGGATGTAAACACCGGCGAGGTAGAGAAGGAGGACGGCGGAAGAATTTAGGGTTTAGGAACGAGTTAGGCTGATACCATGACAGAATATGTACAACACATAATTGAGAATTGAGAGAAGATTGGAAAAATCACCGTCAGAACTGGTGAGGGTATATTCACATATTTATACACGTATGTGTAGTTACAACAATATCCTATAATTAAGGAAATGATATGGTCAAGGTATATCTAAAATACAGGATATACACAAATCAAATCAAATTAAATCAAATCAAATCAAATTAATATTTACAACTAATTCAAATCAATTGGTATTATCTTTATTAACGAAAGAGGGATAAAAGTTGGGAATGATTGATTTGGGTGGAGCCCATAGCAGATCGAGGAGGGACTGCCCGTGAAGCCTGACATGGAAACTGCTGGCTGAAATGCTTGCTTACATCATTTAATTTTCCAGAATCAAAATTGGAATGAAATGACTGTATTTGATGCTGCATTTAATGAACCACTCTAAAGGGGCGTTTGCGCAAAGCTTAAGAATAACTCCTTTTCAGCTTATACCTAATTTTAAGTGTTTGAGAGCTTTTGCTTTTGGTTTTGCAAAGTAGAAAAAGGATAAAAGTTAGAAGTCGGTTCGAGTTGCTTTTTTTAGTTTGAATTTTTTTTTATTAGAATTTTAAAGATATGTTTATATTGGGATAAATTTATTTAAAAATATTCTATTCTATTTCATTTCTTTCACATTCCATTTAAATTTTAGTCCCAAAACAAATAATATACTGTAAATATGATAACAACACGTTCAACTAAGTCTACTGATCTGACACACCTAACAAAGTCTATTAATTTGATTTCCTACAGTTTTTTATTCTACCGAACTTAATTTTAATACAAACATAACATTTTATTCTTTATTTACATTCCTGCAAAAGTATAGCCAAGTATATTTGACAAGTTTGTCTCAAATATGAGTCAAAATTATTAGTGAAGGCGATTCTCAATCAAATTCTAAAATTAGGCTAAAATCAGTGCTATTCTCAATTACAACTCACTTTTGGTTAAAAGTAATTTTTATACAATTACCTAAATTTAATCAATTTTTAAAAGCAAAAGCACTAGCAAACACCACCGAAGTAGTTTATCCAGGATCAAAGAACACATAATTACAAAATATGGATGTGTTTTTCTGTTAAAATCTCAATAGATTAGTGCTATCGTCCCATCAAAGAATTAATAATACAGATTAGAAATTTGATCCCCAAATTATTATGTATTATGTAGGGGTAACATCTAAATAAATTGTGAGAATATCCTCACCCATCAAGATTTGAGTTATATTTTTATTTCTTTTACTTATAAATTAAGATTCCCCAACTATATTTTGGTCGGGTGAGACGATCTCATGAAATTTGTAGATCTCTATTATTATATATATGATTTAAGAATTAAGAGAATAATTAGCACAAAATCTACTTTTTGGTTCTGGTATATGTAACGTCTCAACTCCCTTAGTTATCACAAGATAACAGAAGTACTAACTTCTATTAATGAAAAAGGATCAAAGTTCCATGGTTGAGAAATACCTAATTAATTAACAAACCAAACTTTGATTTGAAAATAATAGTAATAAAAAAATTGGGACACTAATATATATACTTTATAGAATGTAAAATAATGGATTTTTCTTTTCATCATATTCTATCAAATCAAGACAATTGATAACAAAATTTCAGAAAGAAGTTTGTAATTAATTAATTTTCCAGAAAATAATGAGCACTCGAAGAGGTAAGTATCTGTATGTGTGATTAGGGTTTTGCTAAGAGTTTTATTTTCCAAAGTGCACCTTAATCCATGCTTATCCCAGCTGAACTTGATTCACAGACTTTACCAATATGAGAATAATTTTAATAAGTTTAAAGTATATACATCATCGACGATCATAAAATGTGAGTAGAGGAAGTTCTGAAACTAATTAAACATACATTTTTATTGGATCTAAATCCGCTGTTTCTCATTTCTTTTCTAGTTTCACAGAGAATATCATGCTCTACATAAATCACACCACTATAGTCCTTGATAGACGTGGGCATTGTTCCGTCAGTTTTGATTTTTCATTTTAAAATATTGGTTCTTGAAATTGTGGAGTGGAACTGGAAACTGGCATTGGAACCGATTGTTTGGAATCAAAACAAGTGGTTTGGTACCATTGATTCTCAAAATCGACTAGTACCAAAATCAAACTGATCAGTTTTTTATTTCGATTCAAATTGGATCAACAGTTGAACCAAATGGTTGACCCGCAATTCGAATCACCAAATTTTGATTCGAAATTAAAACCATACTGAGGTCTGCACACAATATCATGAACAATTCATATATCTTTCTCTGTGTACCCCGACTAATACAATACAAATAGTAATACCTTTTATGATTAAAGAATAATATCTTGCAATATAAAAATAATACTTTCACGGTTAAGCAATAATATATGTGTTGAGAAATTAAACTAAAAAATTATTAAATATTTACTAGTTTAATTGAACAAGACATAACTTATTTAGATAAAAAATACTACTGATTTAACTAAAAAGTATCATAATTGTTTATCTAAAAAGTATTACGTACCCAGTGGAGAACTCAAAATCGTTAGGATGCGAGCTGCGCACGTCCTAAACATGAACTGGATGCCTACTAGACGTAATTTTTTTTTTTTTTTGCGAGTTTTTGAGGTCTGACCAAAAAAAATGGATTGACTCATAATCTGGTTACACGGATCTAGAATTCGTACAATCAATTCACAATAGGAGTAACTTATCCTCTTATAATTATTTGGATAGGATCAAGCCTCTTAGAGCGACTAGAGACCTAGGTCTAATAGAATTGATCCAAACCAAGATGAAATATTCATCTACCCACAAGATAAATCAATCACTATTATATTTATTTTGGGGACAGATTTAGTGTCAGTACGTAGGGTGAAAATATGTTGGAAAAACACAGAAAAAGGTTGAACGTACGTATTAATCACAATTGCAATTTAAGCACCCTAATTTGTCCCAAAGAAATGAAGCTTCGATAACTCCATTAATGAGAAGAATTAGTAATAAAACAACTTGTGGGACTTTCATATGACTTATGTTTCACAAATCAGACATCCATTTTATTTTTTTATTTTTTATTTTTTTTTTATTTTTTTATTTATATTTTAAACCTTGGAACGAAAGTTCAGAAAGCTTGAAATACCTCTATGTAAGATAAGATGGACAAATCCAGAGGCATGGAATCGAGCAAACGAACATGGCAATTGGCAATCCCGTTTCACATGCATCCAAAAGTTTGCCAAACTTAAGCTACTTATGCCACCTAAAATCCCTACTCCAAACCACAATTTTTTCTATCATTTTATACCCATTTAAGAGGACCCACTATTATCTTCCACCCTATAAAACCCCCATTTCTTACAACAAATTCTTTCATCCCAAGAAAATTCCTTTCTAGTACATCAACTTCTACGAAGGTTTGTGAAAATGGGCAGCAAGAAAAACACATCAATTGCTCTTTTCCTAGTACTAAACCTTGTATTCTTCACTCTTTCTAGTGCATGTAACAGTTGTCCCAGTCCCACACCAAACCCGAAACCATTTCCTCCTCCAGGCAGCCCTGGAAACCCGGGTAGCCCTGGCAGCCCGGGAAGTCCAGGAAGCCCCGGCAAGCCTGGAAGCCCCAGCAGCCCTGGAAGCCCGGGAAGCCCCGGCAGCCCTGGCAATGGCACTTGCCCGAGAGATGTCCTAAAATTTGGTGTGTGTGCAGATTTGCTGGGTGGGCTGATTAATATCACAATTGGGACTCCACCAATAACTCCATGCTGTTCCCTCATTGAAGGCTTAGTCGATCTTGAGGCGGCCATTTGTCTCTGCACTGCCCTCACAGCCAATGTTTTGGGGATCAACCTTAATATTCCACTCTCTCTCACTTTGCTGCTGAATGTTTGCTCCAACACGGTCCCACCGGGCTTCCAGTGTGCCTAAAATTAATCACTGAATGCTAGTAATTTGCTACCGTTTGATGGGGTCATTATTTCTATTTATTAAGATTTGATTTTCTAAATTATTTTTTGTTTATTGTGCCTGGTTATTCCATGCTCCTATTGTATATTTATCCTCACTGTGTGAGTAAGTGCTTATGGGGAGGCAGTACTTCCAAATAAATGTTCCCTTTTCACATAGTATTGTTATGTTCATTATACTCCTATGTTTCTTGTCTAATGACATGGATGTGGGACATCTTTTCCCAATATTATGTGAGTTTATGATGTTAATATTTTTTCAAAAGAGGACAAGCCGATGTTGCATATTATAAAATTTTAATGTTGTGCCTAAGTCTTGCTAGCTTAGCCAGTAGCATCGCTTCATCAAATAATGATTTAGGTTTGATTGTTTAATTCAAATCACTCAATTTTTTTTTATAATATCTTCAAATACTGAATTGGTGTATGAATGATGTGAACTTGCTAATGCTCGACACGTGGTATGTACTTATATAGCTGGCACATAGGATATTGATTTAATTGTTAATAAATAAATAAATAATTTTGTTTTATAACCTGCCCATGATCTGCATAGGCGCGCCCTTTCACGATACTAGCATAAGTGAAAGCCTACTCCTTAGCTAGAGAGTGGATGTATTACCACCGCTTCGGGAGATAGAATGGAATTGATGTAATCATGTGCCCAACATTGACCTAATTCAATAAGCATTGTCTCAATTTACATGATTTTATTATAGCCATCTAACTACTATTTTTTTTTCAATTTTTATAATTTTCAAATGTTCTTGATTTTATTATAGCCATCTAACTACTATTTTTTTTTCAATTTTTATAATTTTCAAATGTTCTTCTTCAGGGGGCCGGACTGGAGATGTGAAGAATTTTAGGAACTTATTTCTATTTTCCAATTCATATTTATGAAGTTACAGCTTCTTTATAATTTCCACATTTTCATATTTTTATAATATTTAGATTTTCAGTTTTTTTAAGAGAAAATTATTCATAGTTTTAATTTATATTTCCTTATTCTAATTCTTAATTATTCTATTTAATATTTAATTGTAAGTTAAATTTATGGTTCCACTAAGCTAGTTTTTCTATTGCAAGAACTAATTTAAATACATATGGTCCATGATTTGGATATGAAATTAAGGGTTTGTCGTGTATCATTCAAGACTGAGATCTTAAAATCAAATAAAATAATTGCTCAAATCATGCACAAAATGACCCACTGAGAATGGGCTTATTTGACGGTGATCTTTGGGTTTAATCTCCTGTATCAGCTTTTGGCTTCACATGAACACCACTCACATTTTCAGCAATAACTTATTCAGGGCACCACGTAGTTTTATTTGTTTCCATTCTTTGTTCTTTTCATTTCTCTTTGCAGGTTCATATATCTGGAAGAATTTATCCTCTTATCATTTTTCTTAGCAGTTTGATATATCTGGAAGTGTTCTTAAATCGTTAATACTGTTTTTTCTAGCTGAAAATAAAAGCAAATTTTTTGATATTTGATTAGAGATCGTTTATGAAAATTTTGTTAGAACTCTCAATAACAATATTAAATTCGTCTGAATATAATAACATTAAAGCTTCACTGAAGCTTGATAACTAAAATTCGTTAAAACAAGTTATGTAAAAATATCAAATTATTCGAGTTCGTCTTGTTTTTCGCATGATTAAGTCTGCTCAATCTCAGGCCTGTTAATAAGCAAACAATTTTAGTCATTATATTAAAAGCACCATATCATTTTTTTTAAATCAACGACATAAAATTTATACTCAAATCAGACTTAAATTACATCATTATATCTTCAAAGTAAGAGATAAGTTGCACAAATGTATTTACACAAGGGCTAAAATACTCAAATTTAGTTAATCTTGAACTTAATACCCAACTCAAATTTAGTGTATTGACTCGATTCAACTTAATTACACTCTTAAGCTAAATTAATTTTGTGATTGTATTTGGTGAAATATTATATATATATATGTGTGTGTGTGTGTGTGTGTATAAGTACTAAACAAACATCTAGGACCTGGGATCCTATCAATTATGTTAACGAAAAAAAAAAAAGCCAAAACAAAACAGGAGCAATTCACCAAAAAAAAAAAAAATGAAGGAGAGAGCGAGATAGAGAGAAGCAGAATTCTGCGACGCTGCGGTTGTTCAAACTTCAAACATTAGAGGAAGAAAGAAAAGGAGAAGTAGAGTGACGTGGCAGCGGCGGTGATTGGAGAAGAAGAAAAGAGGAAGAAAGAAGAGGAACTCTTACGGGCAAAAAAAGGAAAAAGCTATTTTCAGTCAATTTTTATTATCTAGCTCTAAGTTTTAATTTATTACATTTTGGTCTAATTTTGTATATTTATATTATTCATTTCTATATGGATTTATTTAAAAGCAAAAAATAATAATTTATTATCTGGTGCTACTAAAAAATAATTGACTAATCAAATAGAAAACTGTGAAAGTTAAATACATAAATTGTTGCAAAAGTAAAAGAAAAATTACAATGATACACAAAATAATTTTTTAGAAAAATAAAAAAAATTATGAAAGGTATAGAAAGTGTGATTTCAAATCAAAATATCTTCTTAATTTTTTTACTCTAATTTTTAAATGTTCACGATTTCAAATCAAATATTTTTCTTAATTTTTTTACTCTAATTTTCAAATATTTATAATTTTTCATCTCAAATTATTTTTTTATGAAAAATATATGAAATTAATCATCTTTTCATGATCTTCAATTCTATACCCATAATGCATACATAAATATAAATATTAATTTTTAAATATACATTATTTTTTCAAAGATTAACTGTGGTATATTTTAATATTTAATATATTTTTATATTGTGAAATATTTTATTTTAAACAATTTTCATTAAAATATATTTTATATAATTATATATTTTATTTTAAAAAATTATATTACTATTTTATGATAACTTATTATATTATCATATTATAAATCGTGCAGCGCACACGAGGAATACTAGTATTTTTTAAAACTATCTAAAAATTGAATAAGATTTCATCAAGTAATCATTAAATCTTAAGATTATAATTAGCAAAGTTGTTTTCTATTTCTATGGGCTAAAGTTTTTCACTTTGCTGAATTGATATGCGTTCCTGAAATCCCACCGCCGCAGATTGGTTGCCTTTCTCCACATCGCTCTATGCGTAGCATGAATGTTTGAATTGTTGCGCACCTCAAATTCCTATCAGATTTACATACCCTTACAATTTACTATGTTATACATTGTGTTCTTTCATAATTATATTGCATTAGGTTTATTCGATAATATCACTTATTAATATGTGTCGTGTATTAAATATAATATAATACAAATAAACGACAAATGTAAAGAAGAATTCGAACCCCCTCAAGTTCTGGCTGAAACTATTTCATCCAAATCCAACTACTCAATGCCGCTCCAAGATGGGGGTATACAATATGTTTCTTTGAATTCTTAAATGGATTTTCATATCAAAATATATTTTTGAATGTATGAGTATTTTAAATGTATGGATAAAAGTTGATGCTTTGTATGTGATTAGTGAGTTTCAGAATATTGGTAATTGAAAGCTCCAATGATTGTGAGCAGCATTCAATCAGTTCAAGAAGAAGATGAATATACATGTCTCACATATTTTTTGAGAGAAAAATAGGGCACCAGATTGTCTTGCAAATAAAGCTATTGAGACACGATCAAGTTTACAATTCGATGACATAAATGTTTATAATAGATTTAGGGGTTTCTTATCTTTGGATGCTCGGGGATTATCTAACTTGAGGTTTCCCTAAGTATTGTTTTGCCAAAGGATTACAATTTTTTATTATTTTAAAATTTTTGTATCTTTTATATGATTTATTTAATTATAATAAATTTTAAAAATAAATGGGGTAACTTCGAAACTAAACAATTTTTGTATTAAAAAAAAAGTAAAAGTAACATATAAAACAATTTCAAAATCATTTAAAGCAATAATTACAAAAAATTACGAAAACCTCCAAAGATATAAAAATAGAAAATAAAAAATCTTTAAATAAATCAATCTTAAATTTCCCAAAAAATACAAAATTGAAACGTACAAAATATATATATTTAAGAGATTATTTGTTTTTTTTTTGGTGATAATTTTCATAATTTTTTTACAAGTTTTAGATTTATTTGTTAATGAATGGATTTAATTTGAATTATTTTAATAATAATTAAAAAATATTTTATATTTTATTTGGTAATTTTAGATTTATTTTCTATTTGTAGATTCTAAATTATATAAACATTACTCATATTTAAATTAATTTATATAATGAATTTTCATATTTTTTCTGGATTGCTAAATAACTAATGATTTTATTTTTAACAGTTTTAAATTGACCTAAGTAATTTTCAAATATAATTTTTTTATAATTTATTATAATATTATAATATTTTATTTATTATTATTTATCTATCTTATATGTATTATTTGAAAATTTCAAATTTCAAATTTCATAAATTATTATCACATTTTAATCACAATACTTGGTTTATTCAAAGGGGGTGGGACTGTTTACAACCCTAAATCTTCTAAATATATCTCAAATATTAAATGCACCCTATTTATTTTATTGTTACTTTTTACACCCTAATATTCTGAGTGCTTGTTCTCCTACAAAAAAATTAACATTTTTCATGGTCGAAAACCCTAAAAAAAGATAAAAGCCCAGAACCCAAATTCCCATTCAAAGCATAAGTAGCATTGAGGGAGGTAAAAGCAAAACAATGTAAGCGTAGACCCCAAAAGCCATCTTCTTCCTTCTCCACCGGCAGCTTTCTCTTGCATGTCATCTGCCCATATACGATCAGCATCACTACCTTTAACAGGATTCTAGTTTCCTATCCAATTTAACTAAATCATTGAGGTTTGACACTTTCATTCATACATTTGAACAAACGAGATGTTAGAGAAGAAAAAAATAGAAAAACTAGAGCCAAAATCATTACCAGTATGCTATGCACAATGCAAGATATATATATATATATATATATCTCACATTTTAATTGATTCAGGATCAAGTTAAATATGTTACGAGATGGGACTCAAAGTGGGAGTAGATATTTTTTGCAGGAATCGCATGTTCTATGGGATCAAAACCGCAAAATATTGTCTCAGTTAGAAGCTAGACTAGAGTATCGTGTAGTATATATCGGCACAGGCCAACTTCCATGATCTGAAAACCAGGGAGTCCAACTTCAAGAAACGTAGAAATAGGAATGCATGCAACAGAAATGGCTTAGTACTTCAGTTATGACTTAGTAATTAAGGTGGCACACGGATTTAGACTTGGTAACTCTGGTACATATGTGTAGACTTGGTCATCCACAACAAAATAAATATAAATAAATTTTGCATTTTCACTGTAACACTGATTTTCTCTCTCGTAGCACCAATCACTCCAGTTATGAAAACAATCACTTCTAAACTATTACAACTTACCCACATGACTACTTTCGTCTCAGAAATCGTACAGTTAAAATACTTTTGTGTAAATGGGCAGCAAGACAAACACATTACTTGCCCTTTTCCTAGTACTAAACCTTGTATTCTTCACTCTTTCTAGTGCATCTGACGTTTGCCCTACTCCAGAACCAAAGCCACCAAAACCTCCTCCTCCTCCGCGGGGCCCTCCTCCTCCGCCGAGCCCTCCTCCTCCGCCGGGACCTCCTCCTCCTCCGGGCCCTCCTCCTCCGCCGAGCACTCCTCTTCCGCCGGGTTCTCCTCCGCCGAGCCCTCCTCCTCCGCCGAGCCCTCCTCCTCCTCCTCCTCCAGACAAGGCCCACTGTCCTACGGATGCCCTAAAATTCGGTGTATGTTCAGTGGTGCTAGGTGGATTGGTCAATCAAACAATTGGAAATCCAGCAGAAACACCATGCTGCGTCTTTATGGAAGGCTTGATGGATTTCGAGGCAGCGATTTGCCTCTGCACTGCCATCCGAGCCAGAGTCTTGGGGGTGGTAATTAGTATTCCGATTTCCATTAATTTTCTTCTTAATGTTTGCACCAAGACGGTTCCTCCCGAATACCAGTGTGCCTAAAACCAGCATTTGAATAGATCTGTTTTATGGTGCGAGGCATTTTCTAATAAATGTTTTCTTCCGCAACGTAGCATTGTTTGTTCTAGCCCCCACATACTTGTCTAATATGGATGTAGAACATTTTTTTTTCTTAAATGTCTTGTCTCCCCTTTTTTATGTATAGATCTAAGATGTTACTTTGGACTCAACATTATAAGCTGATTTTGTGTATGAGAATTCTCATAAAGATCGATATTGGTAGAAGCTGACGTGGAGGAATATTTCCAGATTCTGTATAAATTATAAAATTGAGAATTTATTATGATATGTTGCAATTGTGGATTCAAGTGCAATTTCTGTTTGCCCTGTACACGTGGTCCATCATTAAGTTTATCAATATTGATCGATCAAGCAAAAATGAGCAAATTGAAAAGAAAAAATGCCTATTAGGATGAATATGTGAAAAGGTTCTTAAATTATTAAAATATTTGAAAAATTCTTAGATTATGAAATAATATATGCAAGTCTGTAAGTGTTTCTTTATACTAAAAACTATCTTTTATGCAAGAACTTGTACATAATATTTTTTCATAACTAAGGGACCTTTTCAAAATTTAGTTAATAATTTAGGGATTTTTCACACTTTTAAGAATAACTAGGGACCTTAAGATTCAAATTTGAATTGTAAAATTAGTCTCATAACTACGAGACATTTGCAATTTTAATCCTGCTCAAATATAAATTTGTAGTTATATTGTATAACAATTTTAATTTTATGAATTTAGCCTTAATTTTGGTTAAAATTAGAAGTTTTGCCCGAATTTGACTTGTGCACCTCATGTGCTTTTGTTTTTTAGAATTTTTTTTCGACGTGAATTTTATATTTTCTTCGGCAAAAAATAAAAAAAAACACAACACATTAAAAGAAAATGCCACATATACAAAAGAAATTTAGAATAATTATAAAAAAATGGTTGGCTTCTTTAGAGAAACTACCGGTAAAACAATCATTTTTGTTTAAATTAAAATTATTTTAAATTCCTGCATTTTCTTTTACTGTGATTATTTCTTATGGGTTGTTCCTCGAAAGAAGACAACTAATTTATTTTACATTATTTTAAATTCTTTTTTTTTTGTGGCATTTTCTTTTATTGTAATTATTGTGTGAAATTTTAAAAGTCGCGTCAAAAAAATTTCGCCCAACAAAAAACACATGAGACACATATATCAAATTCCGATAAATTTTTTTATTTTTATTAAAATTATAATTAAATTCATAAAATTCTAATAGTGAAAATAAACATATACAAAGAAAAATTGAAATAACCTAATTTATAACTATAAAAGTAGACATTTTGGACATTCATGCCCTTATTATGGATGGTTGTATACTTTCATATCAATATGTTGGCTCAAAATGTATTTTTTGGGCCAATATAGTTAACCTAAAATTAATTACTCGGGCCAACTTAATTTATACGAAAATTAGCATTTTGGAGACTAAATTAATTGACACAAAGATGATCGTTCGGACCAAATTTTAAAATTTTGTGCCGACTAATTTAATACAATAATAACCATTCATGCCAACTAAATTGACACAAAATTTATTATTGTTGCCGACTTAGAAAGAGGAGAGGGAAAGTATGATATGTGCGGGAGGGTAAAATTGTCAATAAAATTACAGTGTCACAAAATCATAATAGAAGTTATTAAAAGGGCTATTTCCTTGCATTTTCAGTAATATATATATATATATATATATATATTAAATTTTCAAAGAAATCTTCCTTGAGGAAGATATATTGTATCCGAGAATAATTAAATATAAATTGTGTACCACATATTAATATGTCAATCTTGATAAACATAAATTTTTGCATGTATTTGAGATTTAATTGATAGGTAATTTGATTGGAAGGCATGTATATTTGATATATTTTGTTTAAATTAGTTATTTTATGATTTTATTACAAAGTTTCTCATTTTGTAGTAACTTTTAGGATTTTAGAGCTAAATACTTAATTGACACTTATAGTCATGAAAACTCAGCTTGTAGTTAGAATAGAATAAACATAACTTTCACTATGCACACTGAAATCCTGTAGGAAAGATAAAGACCAATTGTAGATATAATATAGTCCAAAATCAATCAAAAAGTAAATTAGACATTGGTTTAATTTGACATATCTTCCTTAGTTTGTTATATCTTGAGATACATATATCTAATTGAGTTGAGTATAGAGGCGTTTGGAAGCTAACAAAACATTGTTGGAACTAAATTTTTTAATTAGAATATGATATTGGTTCTCATATTATGTTTTAACAATAAAAGTAGATTTAAAAAAAAAAATATTTATAAAGTTGAATTATTGTTGTTTTATTTTTGTAAATTTTATATATTATAGTTATATGTATTTATTATATACACTATATATTAAAAATATAATAATATAGAATGAATCAAAATGAGTTAGAAGAAGTGTTCAATTTCATCCTGCAACGAACAAAACACCCCAAATAAAAGGGACCAAATCGATCAATTGCGAGTTGGATCAATTTTTCATCCTCGGACCAAGGTCATAAAACACTAGCAATAGTTTCACTTTCACACGACCAACTCCCCACCTCTACCTCTCTACCTCCACCCGACACACACATACATACATACGTGTGTGTGTACACACAGACACACCAAAACTGGGAATAATAAATTAAAGAAATAAGAATAGGAAAAGAGAGAGGAGACAAATTAAATTACATCATAGCCTGATAACGCACACTTACAAACAAATAATTTGGTAATAAGAAGCTACTAAAAATCTACCTGTGCCCAGGTGAGGCCAAAGGGACAGACTAAATTACCCAAAAGTTTCCATCAAATAATCCCATATTGAAAAAAATAAACAGGAAATTTACTAGATTTTTAGAACCTCGCGTTTATTCTATATATTAGTGTTTTCTATATAATTTAATAATCAGTAATTAGTGCACAATACACGACAAATCTATTCACTTTGCCGACTCATGAAATGCATATTTTTTAGATAAATCCACAGAGTTAGACTTTGAGGATAGCAATTAGAGATTTCTAGATCACACGTTATCAAAATACTGGCTAACTTAAAATATTGGTGCCAGCTAAAATAGCTAATGCATGCATCACCCTCAAATTTCACCTATAAAACCCACCCCTCGTTACAAAGCTCTTCATCCCAAACAGCCCTTCTAATCTCATCCACAACTCCTTCATTGTTTGTGAAGCAATTATTAGGGCTTTTTCTAGAGAAATGGCTTCCAAGAGAAACATATCACTTGCCCTATTTCTAGTTCTCAACCTTCTCTTCTTCACTCTTTCTAGTGCCACATGCACTTGCCCTAGTCCAAACCCAAAGCCCAAGCCTACGCCTAAGCCGAAGCCAACCCCTACCCCCAGTACGGGTTCTTGCCCTACGGATGCCCTGAAATTGGGTGTATGTGCTGATTTGCTCAGCGGATTGCTTGGCCTCACCGTCGGCACTCCTCCAAAAACTCCATGCTGCACCCTCATCGGAGGCTTGGCCGACCTAGAGGCAGCCGTTTGCCTGTGCACCGCGATCAAAGCTAATGTTCTTGGGATCAACCTTAATGTGCCTCTTTCGCTTAGCTTGCTTCTCAATGTTTGTTCCAAGAAGGTTCCTAAGGACTTTATCTGTGCTTGATTTAAAGTACGTACCTCTAGTATTTTGGCTTGAATCGGTGCTATTTTCTAAACTTATGTGATCCTAATCTTGCACTTCTTGTGCATGATAACTTCATCTTTCATATGTGTTTTTGAAAAATAAACAGGGGGCATACCAATGCTATCTCTGTATGTAACATTGTGCAGAAACAATCATATATATATGCTATTTACGTAAACATTTACTAGTTCAAATGTTATCACTTTGTTTCACAGCCTAAATGTGTGTATTTCATCAATTTGTATTTCTTTAACCCTTGTGTTTCGTTTTCATAAATATTGGAAGTTGTTTATTTACAAAATAATATCTTAGAACAAAAGAGAGATACACATTTCATGCAAATCTCATGTTTCTATCTTTTATTTACACCTTATTTATTTATACTTAATTTGTGGTACTCTATATCCAAGTTATAGTGGACTCACTCGACGCAATGCTAGCTTTCTTGTTGTCCCTAAAAATATTATTGTCCTAAAAGTTAAGATCTTATCTTATTAGTTAAAGTTAAAATTAATATTTTTTTATTTTATAAATAAATTGTATATGATTAAATAAGTTTAATTAACAAATAAAAGAATTTATATAAATATGAATTTATTATTTTGGGAGATTGTCTCTTTATCAAATTGACGGAAAGAAAAACTTATATTTATGTTAAACATGACTCGATTTTTAAAATGTAGAGAGTATTTTAATTTCTTTTTTCTTTCTAATAAATTTATACTTAATGCTATATATATATATATATATACACACACACACTTAAGTGTACATGTTAGGTCCACAAATTTTAGTGAATAAAAATAATCATTAAATTATGCTCACCCCAAATAAAACACCCCAAATAAAAGGGACCAAATCGATCGATTGCGAGTTGGGTCCATTTTTCATCTTCAGACCAAGGTCATAAAACACTAGCAGTAGTTTCACTTTCACACGACCAACTCCCCACCTCTACCTCTCTACCTCCACCCGACACACACATACATACATACGTGTGTGTGTAAAACTGGGAATAATAAATTAAGAAAATAAGAATAGGAAAAGAGAGAGAAGAGACAAATTAAATTACATCATAGTCTGATAACGCACACTTACAAACAAAGAATTTGGTAATAAGAAGCTACTAAAAATCTAGCCGTGCCCATGTGAGGCCAAAGGGACAGACTCAATTACCCAAAAGTAACCATCAAACAATCCCATACTAACAAAAATAATCACTTTGCCGACTCATGAAATGCAAATTTTTTGGATAAATTCACAGAGTTAGACTTTGAGGATAGCAATTAGAGATTTCTAGGTTATCAAAATACTGGCTAACTTAAAATATAGGTGCCAGCTAAAATAGCCTAATGCACGCATCACCCTCAAATTTCACCTATAAAACCCACCCCTCGTTACAAAGCTCTTCATCCCAAACAGCCCTTCTAATCTCATCCACAACTCCTTCATTATTTGTGAAGCAATTATTAGGGCTTTTTCTAGAGAAATGGCTTCCAAGAGAAACACATCACTTGCCCTATTTCTAGTTCTCAACCTTCTCTTCTTCACTCTTTCTAGTGCATGTGGCACTTGCCCTGGTCCAAGCCCAAAGCCCAAGCCCAAGCCTAAGCCAACGCCAACCCCAACCCCAACCCCGAGCCCCAGTGAGGGTTATTGCCCTAAGGATGCCCTGAAATTGGGTGTATGTGCTGATTTGCTCGGCGGATTGCTTGGCCTCACCATCGGCACTCCTCCAAAAACTCCATGCTGCACCCTCATCGGAGGCTTGGCTGACCTAGAGGCAGCCGTTTGCCTGTGCACCGCGATCAAAGCTAATGTTCTTGGGATCAACCTTAATGTGCCTCTTTCGCTTAGCTTGCTTCTCAATGTTTGTTCCAAGAAGGTTCCTAAGGACTTTATCTGTGCTTGATTTAAAGTACGTACCTCTAGTATTTTGGCTTGAATCGGTGCTATTTTCTAAACTTATGAGATCCTAATCTTGCACTTCTTGTGCATGATAACTTCGTCTTTCATATGTGTTTTTGAAAAATAAACAGGGGGCAAACCCATGCTATCTCTGTATGTAACAGTGTGCAGAAAATAATCATATATGTATGCTATTTATGTAAACATTTACTAGTTCAAATGTTATCACTTTGTTTCACAGCCTAAATGTGTGTATTCATCAATTTGTATTTCTTTAACCCTTGTGTTTCGTTTTCATAAATATTGGAAGTTGTTTATTTACAAAATAATATCTTAGAACAAAAGAGAGATACACATTTCATGCAAATCTCATGTTTCTATCTTTTATTTACACCTTATTTATTTATACTTAATTTGTGGTACTCTATATCCAAGTTATAGTGGACTCACTCGACGCAATGCTAGCTTTCTTGTTGTCCCTAAAAATATTATTGTCCTAAAAGTTAAGATCTTATCTTATTAGTTAAAGTTAAAATTAATATTTTTTTTTATAAATAAATTGTATATGATTAAATAAGTTTAATTAACAAATAAAAGAATTTATATAAATATGAATTTATTATTTTGGGAGATTGTCTCTTTATCAAATTGACGGAAAAAAAACTTATATTTATGTTAAACATGACTCGATTTTTAAAATATAGAGCGTATTTTAATTTCTTTTTTCTTTCTAATAAATTCATACTTAATGCTATATATATATATATATATATACACACTTAAGTGTACATGTTGGGTCCACAAATTTTAGTGAATAAAAATAATCATTAAATTATGCTCACATATTGTGATAATATGTGCTTTATATATAATATTCTTTAAAGATTCAATCCAAACACAGCATAAAGATTCAAGATGATGTTCATCCATAGTTTTAACATTCTGGACGTGTCGGTATTGGATGACGCCGAAGAAAGTATATTCATATAATACTTGGAATAACATATTATTTTTCATATTTATCCTAAAATTAAAGAATTTGAATCTTTAAAGTACTTTATTGTATATTTAGTATCATAAGTTATTTATAAATAAAAGATAAAAATATTAAATTCACATAAGGTAGGTGTGTCTCTCTCTTAAATGCAAAATAAAATACTCTAAATAGTTCAAATTCAAAATTAAATTTATCAAATTAAGCAAATTAAATGTCACATCATTAATTTTACGTTCCAAAATATGATTCACACTAAGTTAAGGCATCAATAAAGGCTTTCTTCATACCACTTACGACAAATATACAAGCTTTCAATTCATATATTAATGAAAATTCTTAAACAAAAAAGGTAGTCCATTCATTTCAATATATATATATATATATATATATATATATATTGAGAGCAAAAAAATGATATTTTTAGCTAGTTAATAAAAAATAAAAAAAAGTATTCCCTCAATATTAATTGTTTTTGTTTTTTAAAGAGTAAAATCAACCAAGACTTAAGTGAAGTACAATTAAAATCCTAGGATCCATTCATATCTTTTAACTAAAAGTTTATATTTATAAAATGTTCTTTATTTCTTAGTTTAATTAATTATATGTCGTAACCATAAATATTGTTTTAATTGTTTAAGTAACGCTAAATTATTATAATTATAGTACGTGTAATCTATGATCTCTATGTGATACGATCTTGTTCATCCTATCTATTATCAATGTTGTATATTTGTGGTTATAGTTAGTAAATAAAATAGGGACATTAACTATATCTCACCCACAAATAATTAATATTAATTGTAAAAATGTTGATTTTGTGAAATATGATTAGGATTACTTTGTTCTTACTATATATATATATATATTAAAGTATGAAAATAATATACAGAAATCTAGAATAATTTATTAGAAAATTTTATTTGGTCCTTAATTAGCTGGAAGTCGTATTCAATATTGGGCCCGAACAGTACAACCCGTGACTCGGGATTTTGTGGAATGGAATGCAACAAGCATGTTCCACCGAGAACATGAACTTCATTTTCTATTACTAAATTAATGGCGGAGGTACCTAACCTCAATGCTTCATTTTATTTTTAATTATTTATAACTAAATTCCAAACTTAGTAAATGTAATATAAGAGACGATTTAGTTCAAATAACGTATTTGCACCACTCACGATTAAAGATATATTGCTCTTTGACGTAAAGTAAATGTAAAATTTCTTTGATTAATCATAAATAGCTGGCGTATTGTACACCAAATGTATGAATTATTTAATGTATAAATAAGCTAATTGACCCAAAATTTTCCAATCTCTCGAACTTTATCTGAAGCATATGTTTTTTACGAATTTTTTTCTTACGAGCAAAGCATAATCATTTTTCAAAAGAAGTAATACTTATTGTGTAATAATTAATATCTTTTTAGATTGTTTGAAATAAATAATATTAAAAGTATTACTTTTCATAATAAAAGTATTATTTTATTTGGCTAATTAAAAAAAATATAATGAAAATTATTATAGTTGTTAGAAAAAATAATATTTCTATTCAAAAAATAATTTTTTGTTAAACTATCTAAATATATATTTAAGACATCTAAAAAAAGATGCCTTATTTCAAAAACAGTTTTTATCTAAAAAGACTTTTGAAAAGCTGGATCATATTAGATGAAATTTCAATAATATCGTTATAACAATGATCTATTAGTTAAAAATATGGTTGAAAAGTCAAAACTAACAAAATTAATAAAGATGTATACTTGAAATATGATGGCTTATAAGTTAACACAAGCTGTATATTCATTTGATGACAAAAAATAAAAAATATATATTTTAAATTTTTTTTTTTTTTTTTTTTTTTTTTTAGTTCGAGAGAATTCTGCTCATTAAAATGTTGTCTTTCAACGAGGTCTACTACTATATTAGATTCTACAACAACCTTCTTCTTCTTTTTTTTTTTTTTTTTTTTGGCCTGGAAAAACAACTAATAAGAGCATTGTGTTTTAGCATTTTTCTTGTAGTAAATTTTATTCTTAAATATTAATGTTCTAATTAAGATTTTTTTTTCTTAAAAAGTGCCTTAGTGTAGAATGCGGTAAGTCATAAATTAAATTTTGTATAGATAATTAGTTGGTCACTGTTTAGGGTGTAAAAAGTAAATAATCATATGTACCCTACCATATAGGTAGTCCTGTAAAATTAAAATTATGATATAGTCTAAAATTTTAAGTTCTATTAAAATTATTATTATTTTTTTTTTTTAGCCTGGAAAAACAACTAATAAGTTCTATTTTCGTTTTTAATATCTCTGGTTTACCTCCTCTTTCTTAATTAGGCGTGCTTTAGTTTCTAAGTCCATGTAATTTTCCCAATATTTCACACTCTAAAGCCTCTCTCTCTCTCTCTCCCCACATGTATGAATATTTGTTCTTTAGTCAGATTTTTCCCATTCATAATGCGTAATCTATTTCTCACGCTATTTAAAGTAATTAAAATGATTAGTGGGCTTAATACTGACCCAAATCGAATTCATTAATTTATCTCGAAACGATTTATTATATTGTAACTAAATAAAATTCGTATGTAGCCTTACAACATATTTAATTTTAAATTAGTGCCTCGGGAAGCTTAAAATTTAGCATCATGCTCCAATGTTATACAAATTTCGTAATCTTTGCTTCTTAGATATAGAAGAGAAATGCCTATAGTCATATTATCATATTTCAATTAAATTCATGCAAAGTTCGAAAATAATAATTAAAATGAAAAGGTGTACATGAAAGAAAAACATAAAAAAAAAACACTCTTAATACACATTTCTTCTCAATTATTCATACTACGTAGCACTTGAATTACTATGAGGACAACATTCACATGCATATCCTTGAATCTATACCATGATAATCTAATTAACAAGAACCATGATATTAGTGAAACAAGTGACCTCAATTAACAGAACAAAAAAAAAAAAAAAAAACATCAGAAGGAGAAGAAGAAGAAGAAGAAGAAGAAGAAGAAACTTCATTAAGCAAATTTTATTCACAGAAGCGGGCAGGTAAAACCAGGTGGAGGATTCAAGCCACAGGTAGCCAGCACTTGCAGAGCGAGGGGAAGGAAAATGTTGAGGTTTAAGAGTTTAAGCCTTATTGTTGTGCACAAACAAATGGCTGCTTCTAGCTCAAGAAGTCCTTGAAGCACTGGGCAGCATATGTTTTCAATTGGATTTCCGATCCCAACGTGCACTAATCCTCCCAGCACGTCCAGGCAGAGCCCCAGTTTCAGCGCATCTATTGGGCAGTGGGCCGCCGGAGGTGGGTTGATTCCACCACCACCTCCTCCTCCACCTCCACCTCCGCCGCCGCCTGGAGGGGTGTATGGTGGATAAGAAGAAGACGGCGGTGGTCTCGTTATTGGCGGCAGTATGCCGCCGCCTGGAGGGTTCGTGATGGGCGGGATGATGCCTGGAGGGTTTATAACGGGAGGCGGCATGATGATTGGCGGCACGATGACGGGCGGATTGACTATGGGTGGAAGCACTTTGGGCGGTAGCCCTCCGCCGTGGTGGGGGGGAGACGGTGGATGCGGCAGGGGTGTTCGTGGAGGGTGGGGCCTCGGTGTTGATGGAGGGCGATGCTTGGGAGGTGAGGGTGGATGGGGGCGGGGGTGTGATGGAGGGCGGTGACGGGGAGTTGAAGGAGGGGCAGGGCGGCGGTAGGGTGGATATGTGGGTGGACAGTTTTGTTGCCAAGAAAAAGCAGGCGGTAATGAAATCAACATGCAGAACATGCAAGCGAAGAACATGGCTGTTATCTTTGAACCCATGACTTAGGGTTTTCGTTGTGGAATCGTATCTTGAATGGAAGGTTTTATAGCACAATTCTGAGGACGACCCGTGAGTGTCGAACTTCATATAAACACCCGATTATGTTTGCACTGGTCTTGCTCCATCCCAATCAAACCTTGTCAATCTAATTCCCTGTTTGTATTAATAATTATTATTCTAGCATTTATCACTTTGTGTTTCTTTTTCCATTTTTTTCTTTTCCTCTTTCACCAAATAGTTTTATAAATTTTAATAACAATTTTATAATTAAACAATTATTTCATTATTATGAAACTATTTTTCACTTATTTATCATTTTCATTACTATTCAATACAAGCTTTGAAATCATACAAACTATAATTTTCATGTAACTATTTGTCAAGCATCCCTCCAATATCGGGTATAAATATACCCTCAGTATGCCTATTATTTCAATACTATTAATATTATCCTTAAAAAAGTTTAAAATATCAGATGCTATATCATACTATATATTGTAAAAGATTTCAAACGCTATATCATACTGTATATTGTAAAAGATTTCAAACAAGTCTGACCTCCAAAAATATGAACAATATTAATAAGTTAAAAATCAAGCAAAATTCACCAATTAGTAATAAGAAAGAAAGAAATAAAAATAACATAATAAGCTAATAAAACTATCAATTAAAAGTAGATGAACGAATTAATAGGCTTCACTTCATCAGAAAATGATAACCAGACAGTGAAATTAAAAAATGGAGGTTTGGTAAGTGAAGTTGGATTTGTCTGAGATAAACTGGAGAAGTGAACTGGAAACATTGGAAGGTTGTGGCCCTGTCCATTTCCAAAGTTCAATGTCAATCCGTGACTTTTCACATTTCAGAACACCTTTGGTTTTTTTTTCTTCATTCTTATCATTTTCTCTTTCTCCTTCATTATCTCTCTCTAGTATTTATTTTCTAGTTAACTTTGATCATTTATTAAGGATTTTAAGATCATATATATATTTAAATTCATATCGTAGTGATGCACAAAATTTTAATTTTATAATTACTCGTCCTAAATGGGGCGAAAATTCCTCAGGTAATTTGAAGAGTACCAAATCTTTTTTTATTTCCTGAATTAGGAACGCGGTGGAGTCGGGGGACGGATGCGCCTACTCTTTATAATAGGAAGTGAGCAATACTAATTTTGATTTAAGAAAAAAAAAAAAAAAAAAAAAAGTGAAAACACCAAGGATGACACCCTCATTTGAATCGTATTCGTATGCGTGGCGCAGTTTTAGGTCACTCTCTCTCACATAGTAATGCGTAGAACTGAAAAGAAAAATCTTTAGCTCAAGTTAGAGAAAATAATTCAGAATAATAGTAGAGCGAGTGTTGTTGTCTTGTTTCAGCGTTGGCAGCAAAGGAACACCGCACCAGTTTCTACTTTGTCACATAAATTATAATTAAGTTCGTTTTACGAAGCTATCACGTGAACCTTTTTTGCTTTGATTCAGAATAAAGGAAATTTATCTGATCTCTCTCTCAAAATAATGATGATAATAAAAAATTAAAAAAAAAAGTTAAACAGTGTGTGAATTGGAAAAGCGGTGGATAAAAGGGAAGCCATGGATATGATCAGAATTAATGAATTTATTTTTTGTCACATCAATGCTATATTACTATCTATAAAAAATAGTAAGGTACTACTTTTTTAGCCCTTTTCTGTACACTCATAGAACCAAGAAAGGTATTCCTATATCAAATTATAGGATAATGATATACTCTACGTACATCTTTAATTTACTATTTTTACTCATACAATGGAAGAAATTACTAATATTTTTAGCTCAAATTATTGCTAAACCCTCTTTTTTTATTTATTTTCTTTTTTTTTGGGGGGGGGGGGGGGGGGTGGTGGGGTGGCGTTAAGTGAGCTCTTTAGCTTTTGAAATGGTTAGATAAGGGATTCAATTGATATTTTAACTTTTGAAATGATTTGGTATTTTACATTATTAATACAACGCTTGGTGACGGGATGTATTATTGTACGTAAGCCATGTTTCTTCCGACATCAATTTGTATATATTCTAAACTGTTTTACGATACTATGGTATTTAATGATGTCAACTAATTAATAATAGAACTAGTCTGGACACCATCTCACTAAGACCTGCCGGCAAATAAATTTGTTTGCTATGGATCTTAATTAAATGGTATCATCAACTTTGTAAGAGGTGAGTGATGCCCATATAATCACACTTTTATTACAGATTTGTTTTCTTGTTAATATGGACGAGTTATTTTTCATCATGGTTGTTGATGGGATTATAATGTAGCAATGTGTTTTGATGAGGGTGAGGAATATGTTTTTCTAGTTAAGTATATTACTTGTGATTTGATTCTTATAACAATGCTACATAACGTTGGTTTGGTTTGTTATTTGGTGAAGTGATTATAACTCTGGATATTCATCACCATATCTGTGATTTAGTAGGTTGTACGCAGTTGATGCTCAACTTTTTTATGTCCTTTACTAATGGTGATGAATATCTTAGTGTTTCAATCAAATAATTTATAAATATTATAAATTCATTAATTGCACGACACTAAGATTGAAACATTTGTTGTTTGGGATGAGGACAACCTCAAGATGAATGATAGAGATGACATAATACTTTAATTCTATCTTGTAGTTCTTAGGATATTTTATGATTCATTATATTTTATTTATTTTTATCTAAAATGTCAAATTTTATTATTTTAGCCTGTTAAATTTTTATGTTTAGACTATTAAGTAGGAATTTTCTTTATTGTTTTAAATAAGGTTTAATTTATGCCTCTTGTTCTCATAAATTAAGCATATGTAGTATTGCCTGCATCAGGAATGAAGTGAAGTGGATTTATATTGCCTTATGTGTCAGAAGTTCGTAACATTATGAAGGAATTTTAAATTATGTTGTGATGAAAACATTAGTTTGACGCCCTATAAAAGAATTACAATTGCAGTGTTAAGACCTAGTTTATGCAACTCAGACGAATGACATAAATAACACAAAGTCAATCCTGCTACTTATTATCCAAGCAACTATTTTATCTCTATCCGTTGGCAAAGCCACGTAGGAATTGTTTCCAAATATAGACATTCTCCGGAATAGTATTGACCATGCAATACATGATGATACCCTCATGCAGCGCCCCACCACTCAAAACAATCCTTGTTTTTTCAAGCAGAAGATTCAGCTTTTGTTTCTCTTCTTCAATTTTAGTCTACTTTCACCTCTCAATCGTTTTAGATCCGTTTCCATTCTGAATTACGACAGCAGCAGTAGTTAAGAGAATGCAGGACAATGACGAATGTCGGAAACATTTTGACACAATCTTGAAACATCTGTAAGAGAAAAAGAGATAGAATTTCTGAAAATTTGTGTGTATAACAAATATGGCGCAGCCTGGCGGGACTATCGGCAACAAAACGCTGCAGACTATAGTATGTTACGCTCCGACGATGATTACGACGAACGGCATTTGGCAGGGGGATAATCCTTTGGACTATTCCTTGCCACTCTTTATTCTGCAATTAACCCTCGTCGTTGTTACAACTCGTGTTCTTGTTTTCGCCCTCAAACCCCTTCGACAGCCTCGTGTCGTTTCAGAGATCCTTGTAAGTCAATTAATCATATATGTTCTTATGTTTCCACAGTTTTATTCTTCTAGTTTGTGTCTTTTTCCCCTGTTTTTGGCTTATTGATTGCATAGCCTAATAAGTTTAGTGAAAATCATGAGAAATGACCATTTCTCAAAATAAAACATTTTTGATACACTTAATAGAAATTAATGATTTGTGTCAATTTTATTGTTTATTAGCTTCTAAGAGTACTACTTTAACCTTAGCAATCCCAAAGCCAAAAAAATTAACTTATAAAGTTCATAGGTTTTGATGGTATTTGTGATAGCTTCATGATATTCTTTATTGAGAGTTCTATGAACGGTACCATCTATTCTTATTCTTTTACAAAGAAAATAATTTTTTATTTTATTAAAAATAAATAGGACTCAAAAATGTTTCGAGCATATAAATAGTAATAGTGCTCAACATAAAAATCATTTCGAGTTGAACGAACACTAACATCGAGCCCTTTTAAAAAAAAACCTAAAATAGAACTTGAAATGTTTCAAGCCCTATGACCGAGTAATAGAACTTGAATCATTTCAAGCCATGCGGGATCATTTAGGGTAAATGAGTCATTTTACTAACTAATGAATAATAAAATAGGCAAAGAAAAAACATTTAACTTGAAAAAAAAATCATTAAACTCATAAAAAATTGGTGCCCCTAATATTTATTATATTTTATTATCATGATGAAAGATTAATTTTTTTCATGCATGATGACAGGGTGGTATAATCTTGGGTCCATCAGTACTAGGACGAAGTAGCAAATTTGCCGGGACAATATTTCCTCTTAGGAGTGTGATGGTTCTTGAGACCATGGCAAATGTAGGGCTCCTTTACTTCCTTTTTTTAGTAGGAGTAGAAATGGATATTGGTGTGATAAAGAGAACAGGCAAAAGGGCAATAGCCATTGCAATATCAGGCATGATTCTGCCCTTTCTAATAGGCGTTTCTTTCGCCTTCGTACTACACCAAAGCACCGAGTTTGTAAGGCTAGGCACCTTCATACTCTTCCTAGGAGTTGCCCTTTCTGTAACTGCATTCCCAGTTCTTGCACGTATTCTTGCAGAGCTAAAGCTTCTCAACACAGAAATTGGACGACTTGCCATGTCATCAGCTCTGATAAATGACATGTGTGCTTGGATTTTGCTAGCCATTGCCATTGCCTTAGCTGAAAATGAGGCAATGTCACTGGCTTCACTTTGGGTGATACTTTCAAGTGCAGTTTTCGTCGTCTTTTGTGTGTATCTAGTTAGACCCGTCATTGCATGGATGATTCGGAGAACTCCAGAAGGAGAATCCATTAGTGAATTCAATATTTGTCTTATATTGACTGGAGTTTTGATATGTGGTTTTATAACAGATGCCATTGGCACACATTCTGTTTTTGGGGCTTTTGTTTTCGGCTTGGTTATCCCTAATGGGCCTCTTGGTGTTACTCTCATAGAGAGGCTCGAAGACTTTGTTTCGGGCCTTTTGTTGCCTCTATTTTTTGCCATTAGTGGCCTTAAGACCGACATTTCTTCGATTAACGGATTCACCACTTGGGCTATTTTAGCCATAGTGATCATTCTTGCTTGTGCAGGCAAAGTTGCAGGGACACTTCTTGTTTCTCTTTATTATAAAATTCCATTTTATGAAGGGCTTACTCTTGGTTTGCTCATGAATGCCAAAGGTCTTGTTGAGATGATTGTCCTGAACGTCGGCAAAGACCAAAAGGTACCATCTTTTTCTACTAAAGCGGACAAAAATGCAACTGCAAGAAATAATTAGGTGTATGAGTCTGAATAATCAATGATATTGTGTATTGAAAATTATGACAATATTATAAAGTGGAAATCATGAAAAATGTCATTATACATTAAAAAAGTAGTTTTTAGCCCACCTATCAGAAATTAATGTTTCGTGTCATTTAATTTTTATCGTTTATTTGATAGTAAAATAACTAATTAGTTCTTAGTGATTCCACACACATAAATAATGGCTTACCAGCTTGCAGATTTTGATATTGTTGTTTATAGGTTTTAATGGTATAGTTTATAGAACTTGAATAAATAATATAATCAAGTCGTATTTAAATAATGCTCAATGTTTCGAGTCTAATGAACAATAATAGTCCTATGAACAAAGTCTTGTAGGATCACTAAAAGGTAAATGAGTTAACTACCTGATAAATAGTAAGATGAGAGAATAACTTGAATTTAACAAAGATAAGCAAAAAAAACTGGAGACCCTATTCCATGCAGTGAGGACGTTCAAGATTAAATGTCCAAAATAAAATGTGAACCAAACATTATACTTGAAATTTAATTCTCAGGACTTGAATCCTTATCCTAAATTGCTAGTCCGAAGTATGAATATTCTTAAATCGTTAGACATCTATCATATTTTATATCTGATTATCTGTTCTTTATAATATAGGTTCTAGATGATAAATCTTTCGCAATTATGGTAATCGTAGCAGTTGTTATGACTTCAATTATCACACCTGTTGTAACCAACATATACAAGCCAGCAAGGAAATATGCACCTTATAAGAGGAGAACTATCCAAAGAACAAAACCAGATAGCGAATTTCGAATTCTTGCCTGCGTGCACACGCCCAGAAATGTCCCAACAATCATCAATCTCCTCGAAGCTTCACATCCCACCAAAAAGTCCCCAATTTCCACATATGTCCTCCATCTTGTCGAGCTCACTGGTCGGGCCTCCGCCATGCTCATCGTCCACAGCACGCGAAAATCAGGTCGTCCAGCCCTCAATCGGACCCAAGCTCAATCCGACCACATCATACACGCCTTTGAAAACTTCGAGCAGCAATCCGGGTTTGTCTCTGTCAACCCCCTTACTGCTATATCCCCTTACTCAACCATGCATGAAGACATTTGCGACGTTGCAGAGGACAAGCGTGTGGCCTTCATCGTTGTCCCTTTCCACAAACAACAAACAGTTGACGGAGGGATGGAGGCTACAAATCCAGCATTTCGAACAATCAATCAGAACGTGTTGGCCAATGCGCCTTGCTCTGTGGGAATCCTTGTTGACAGAGGCCTCACCGGTTCGACGAGATTAGCAGCAAACCAAATAGCCCACCACGTTGCAGTGATGTTCTTCGGCGGGCCAGATGATAGAGAAGCATTGGCGTACGGATGGAGAATGTGCGAACACCCTGGAATTAATCTCACTGTTGTGCGTTTCATCCCCGGAGAAAATGTTATTGAAACTATCGGCGAAGCCCCACGTACTCAAAGCGGGCGTGAGGTATTGAGGGTTTCAACAGAAAGTGACAGAGAGAAGCAGTTGGATGAGGACTACGTAAATGAGTTCAGGGCGAGGACGGTGAACGATGCTTCGGTTGTGTATGTAGAAAAAGTGGTGAATCACGGGGAAGAAACAGTGGCGGCGATAAGGTCCGTAGATCCGATTCATGATTTATTTATAGTGGGGAGAGGGCAGGGGATGATATCGCCTCTAACGGCGGGCCTTACGGATTGGAGTGAGTGCCCAGAGCTAGGGGCAATCGGGGACTTGTTGGCATCGTCAGATTTTGCAGCAACATATTCTGTGTTGGTGGTGCAACAATATGTGGGAATTGAGGTGCTCGGAGATGCAATGGTGGGCACACCTGAGAGCCCCGGTCAACAACATGACCGACTTGAGTTTGGCCATCGGAGGCCGTCGCCGTGAGATCAGGCCGTCTTTCAGCCGCAACCATGATAGCTATTTCTTACAAGTCTATATATTACATCTTCCCATGGTGTCATTGTTTAAATGTATCCTTGTAATCCAAGCTCTCTCCATTAGTTTGTACTGAAAATTATGAGAAATGTTATATTTTTCACGACAAAAGATGTTTTGTGTTCATATCAAATCAATATTTTGTGCATTTGTTTATTGTCCATTTCACCTTAGTAATCTCCACACCTACAAAAGTTGGCCTATAAAAGTATTGCTTATAAAGCTCAGTTGTACTAAACATTTTAAGTCGTACCATTGAATCTTATTATTTTGATATATTTTATTCCAAAGAAAAAATATAGGGCTCAAAATGTTTCATGCCCCATCAACGATACCATTGAGACCTGCGGATCATTAAGGGTCAATGAGTTTATTTTAGTACCTAATAAAAATGGGCAAAATTTTGTAAATTAAAAAATATGGTAAAAACATTGAATTTTAAAAATAATTAAAAAATAAAAATAAAAAACTGGTACCCCATTGAGATTGTTTTTATATCTTGTGGCTTGCAGATTTACCTTATCTAGGGAATTATTGAGTTTGTGTATTGCTAATGTAGTCATAATCTTACACGAATTGATCTTCAGGCTATCTTTTTTTACTTTATTTGATATTATTGGCATCTATCATGATGTGAATCCCAATATTATGACACACTGAACTCAGTGTCCTTTTATAGTTAGCCGATGTAAGAAGATGCTTGGATCCTTTTAATTGTAATTGTAGATCAAAAATGTTAACCATGTTTAATAACTATATTGACAACATCTTAACAAGTTTGGCAAAAATTCAATGGGCGTGAATTTGGTGTTATAAGTGTCGTAATTCAATTAGGGAGAGAGAGAGAGACAGAGAGAGAGAGAGAGTATTGAAATGTATCTATAAAATGGCAAGTAATATTTGCTCATAAAAGAAGGAAAATCAATTTAGAAAGCACAACATATTGATTCATGTTTCTACCGAGTTTACAACTTTCAAGTAGGAGAGATCCTACCAGAAATTATTTAATACAAAAAAACTTACAGTAGAAAAATAAACCGGAGGACAACATGCATGCCTACGCATGCATTCAAACCACACTTCCAAAGTTTTCACACACCACTACATACATACAAACATCCCAAATTAGCAAACCGTACAAGAAACTTCACACGAAAAAAAATTAACAGGTTTGTGGTTAAGCACAAACAAAGCCTTTGGGAACTTTCTTGGTGCAGACATTAAGAAGCAAGCTAAGAGAGAGAGGCACATTAAGGTTGATACCCAAAACGTTGGCTTTAATGGCAGTGCAGAGGCAGACGGCCGCCTCGAGGTCAGCCAGGCCTTCGATTAGGCTGCAGCACGGTGTCTTGGGAGGAGTCCCGATTGTAATGTTGAGAAGGCCGTTGAGCAAGTTGGCACAGACGCCAAGTTTTAGGGTGTCCTTAGGACATGTTTTGCTTGGTTTAGGCTTTGGTTTCGGGGTAGGTGGGCTCCAGGCACTCACCAAGGAGAAGAATATAAGGTTGAGCAAGAGGAATAAAGCAAGTGATGTGTTTCTCTTAGTGGCCATCTTCTGTCTCTCTCTCTCAGGTTGCAGCTAGTGAATTGAATGAACGTGTTTTGTGTTATTGCCTAAATTGGTGAAGAGCTTTGATGCAGAAAATTGGGTTCTTATAGAGTGGAGGGTGGGAGATTATTGATAACTTGATGTTAACATAAACAGTAAAGAATGTTCTATACTAAATATGTGTCCCATGTACTGATTTAGCTGTTAGTGAGAATATGCATCATTCTTTGGCTGCATAACTTATTCAATGGGCGCAAATCTACCTAAGGAATTATTGAAGAATCCATGATCAATCTTGTAAGGTGGACTTTAACTAAAGAGTACAAAATTCCAGAAAAAATATTTAGAAACATAATGATTACCTATTCAATATGATGTTCACAGAATACAATATATGAAATTGTCGGTTTTCTTTGGCCTACCATATATATATATATATATATATATATATATATATATATTGTAATTATATCTTGATTGGAGGATCTGATGGACTTCTACTGTACAGGTCGATAAATTTCCGGTGTGCTAGTAATAAAAAAACATTAAGCCCATTTGGACCATATATATGCATCATTATTGTGTTAGTTAAACTCACTGTTGAACCACGTCTTGAATATATCAATCATAATGTCTCACGTGAATCCAGATTATTTTCCTAGATGGATGTGATGAGATTTGAAACCGATTTGGCTTAATTATGACATAATGTCGAAATATTGACCTAAACCAGCTACACATATACATTAGTTATTTTTAGTATTTTCAACGACAACTTTAACATGAAAAATAATAAAAAATAAAAATGTGTATCGACAACTTTCTACTTTCATAATTTTATAATTGCGACACCTACATAGATAGGATCATATAGAGTTCCAATTGAATTTTCTATTACGACCGTAATAGTTTAATATATATTATTTGTTTACTTTTACAATAATCTCTATTATTCTCTAATTTCTTATATTTTATTTAATTATGATTGATTCTAATTAATTTGTAACATGGATTTCAATATTAATTTACCTGATCCTTCAATTCGAAGACTTTTAAAAAAATTAAAGATGATTTTAAAATACATAATAACTAAGACGAAGAATATACTTGTGTAAGATTGTTAGCCAGATTCCCCGAGGCTGGAATTGATTTCCATTTTTTTTTTTTTTTGTGGTGTGTGTAAGTTAATGCAAGTGGGAATTAAACCCTTAATTAGATAGATTAAACCCTTAATTAGATAGATTAGGGAATTCTTGAGAGTTGGCATTTTCCAGATGCAAGCTAGTTTTCTGGAAGGAAGTGTCACGGGTTGCCGAAAGGAACCTACCACGGGCTCCACACACCCAAGATCCAGCGTGAAACGTTGTCGTTTGTTTTGTAATACTTTTCCTTTCTTTCACACTAACTATGAATAGTTTCTCTTAATCATGTGATTCCTGATAAGTTTTCTTTTAATTATTTCATTTTGCCTGATTATTTAAGACCATTTGTCTGGGTATAACATGGGACTTTCTTTAATGGTCAAATTCAAATGTGTTATATTACCCAAAATATTCTTAATAAACTTGGTCCGCATCCTTGACTTACTGCTTAAGTGATACTTAAGTGCCTTGCTTAATTGTGTTGTTTAATTACACAATTGGCTTACTTCATTATGTTGTTTAAACGATTACCTTCCTCTATTGTGATGCTAACATAATTGGTTTGCTCAATTGACTTTTGCTTATATTGCTTTTATGATTGGTTTACATATTAATATCGTATTACTTATATAATTAACTTTTTTAATTGTGTTGCTTCCATAATTGTATTCCTCGATTATATTGTTATACGATTGGCTATTATCTCCATTTTCTTGATTGAACTATGTCCACTTACAATTATTCAATAAAGATAATTTATTTTTCATTTTTACAAGTGAGTAGAAACAGTTTTGAAAGCTCACTAAAAGTATTTTCCACTTTCTCGTTAATTCGACGGTGAATCTTGGAAGTATAAATAAAATTAAAATAATAAATAAATAAATATAAAGTTGATTATCTACTTCTTAATTATTATTTTAAGAACAATTTTATAAATAGATTCTACAAAATAATTAAAGCTGCAAAGATGCAATATGACTATTTTTAGCAGTTCTAGCGTTATCAGGGCTAGACTTATCAAGAGGCCCAACAGTCCATTGATAAATTCCAGGGGGCAAGAGTTTTATATATCATGACCAATATAGATATGGGCACATAACCATTGCCAACCTTCCTCAACTAAAACAAACGGACTCGAGCTAGATCGATCTGTGGCATTGCCTAACACAAAATTATATTTTTCCTCCTGTTGGGCCTCCTGGTATGGGCTATTTCTCATTTCTTTAATATGACAAATGGGCTTTTATTTCATTTCTTTTATTTTGAACTGAAACACAAATAGTAAAAATGTCATCCATCTACTAGCCTGCAAAAATGCATTTTGTTTGACTGCTCCAATGTGAATAGCTAAACCCAATTGCAATATGTTTTTGCATCGAACCAATTGTCTATCTAAAAAACAAATCCACACTAACTCGAAGGCAAATTGATTTGTTGAGATATAATATAAAATAAATAAATAAAAGAAACAAACCAATTGGTTTGTGGAAAATAATTGACACGAAGACCAAGGGGAATGAAGTCACGGGCCTGTTTTGATGTCGTCATTGGTTGATCTTGTGACCAAAATATCTAATTCCAGTTAATCAGACTTCTGTACTAAAAGTTAGTGATCCACTTGCGACTTCACCACAAATCTCGCAAATGCACACTTAATTATTACCATTAAACTAGATTAATTATAGGTTAAATAAAACCATTTTAATTGCATTTGTCCTTTGGCTTTATCTTGAAGATACTATTTCCAGGAGATAATTATCCATTAGACTTAAATCTTTTATTGAGCAAAATTTAAAAGGGGAAAATAATTAGGACCATCAGCTTTGTGGAATTTTTCTTATTCCTTTAGTAATCCACAACAATAATGAATAAAATATATAATTTATTTTTAATTAGCCAGCAAATATATATATATATATATATATATTATTTATCAATATTGCCAACCCTTGTTTCACATGTTGAGCCATTATCCGACATTTTACAGCATTTCACCCCTATAAATACACTTGCAACGAATCTTCATAACCACCACCAATACATCACAAAATTTTCCTCTTGTCCAAAATTCTAGATCAAATGGATTCCAAGAAGTTCTCTACCTCAATCCTCTTTCTCTTCAGCAACCTCATGTTATTTACCCTAGTGAACGGCTGTTACTTCGGTTGTAACACCCCAACCCCGAAGCCAACCCCGAACCCAAATCCCAGCCCGGGAAAGGGGAGCTGCCCAAGGGATGCCCTAAAGCTAGGCATATGTGCAAAGCTGCTAAATGGGAGCATTGGAGCAGAAATCGGGAACCCACCAGACCACCCTTGCTGCTCAGCACTCGGTGGGCTGCTGGATCTTGAGGCGGCCGTCTGCCTTTGCACCGCCTTGAAAGCTAATATTCTTGGCATTAACTTGAACATTCCTATTTCATTGAGCCTGCTCATTAATACTTGCGGCAAGACTCTTCCTAAGGATTTTATTTGTGCCTAAGAATCTAGGCCTGCATTTTCCATAACTTTAATGTTTTGATGTTCAATTTGTGTTTCTTTTTTTTTTTTTTTTTTTTTTTTTTACTTCTGTTTTTCTACCCTTGTTGTAGTACTGTGATGTAATTGCATTGAGGGTTATGGTTCTTTCTCGTTGTAATGTGGTTGTCTCAATTTGGATTCTTCAGTTTAATCAAATGCATTGTTTTTGTTTTTTTGTTTAGAATTGGAATGCAATATTAGAATCCCTACTCGATTGTTTTTGTTCATGAATATGCCTTTCTGAACTAACTTTGTTTATCGTACCAAGTAAAATACTAGCTCGATCATTATAATGGGATGGTTAATCTCCAGCTCAACTACATTGCCAATCAAATAGATACGATGAAGAGTCGGATTAGTTGAACGCACTTCACTAACTCCAAATGAACGTAAAGTGCATGATAATTAGTCTTTCATGGCATTTTCATGCAATATATACTTAAATATAAAATATTTGTCTTAGCTCAGTATCAAGCCCTAAGTAACAGTATTCTAACTTGGGTCGAGTTTTTTAAATAGACCCTTCTCTTATTTTGTACTTTTCACTCAATAAAAGATATGAAAAATGAAGCGTTTGAAACATTCAATACATTTGTATTTAAAACAAAATTTAAAATAATTACTTAACTATAACTCGTCTCATTATTTTTACGTCGAAAGTAGTAATCAAGCGTGCATATACACAGAGGGTTGCTGAATAGCTATTTCCCAATAATCCATTCATCTTTCATTTAAATTTCCTTTTTCTTTCCACTCTTTTGCTTTGGTTCTTTGTGTGTTTTCTGACTGCTTAAGACTCAAATTGGACTACAGCCAAGTTATTTTTGTGGGCGGACAAATGTTTACTTTATTTTACTTCTTATTTTCTGTTTTGAATATTCAATTTAAAAAATATGAAAATTAAAATATTTCTTCGGCCGCAGCTCATAGCGCACTGAAAATAAGTGGCACAACACCTCTTTCTGTGGCAAATCTTATGCTATTTGCTATTTTATTATTATAAATCAAGAATAAATTCGCAGCAGATGGGCTATACATTAATTACTATAAGCTTTTTACATCAACATTTTTATGTTGTCTTATTTTACGGGCTCATCTGAGATGTGGGCCTATTATGGGCCTTGATCTAAACTTATAACAAGCCCAGAGGCTAGGGATGGATGACTGTTAGTTGAACATCAAAACGAAACTAACAATTAGAACCATGAATCGGCCCATTTCTTCAATTGCGGTCAAGAGGAAAATGGGCTTTGGCAAAAAACGAATTGTCGATTCAATGGATTCGGCCAGACAACTGCCTCATATTTTGATCCATACCAAGATGTTGGCCCACCAACTAGATGACCCGCTCCACTTTGCCAATGAAAGTGGTGAAGGTGTCTCGTTATGACCCATATTTGCAAATAGCAATTATTGTTAGGCCATTAAATTTTTATTTTGAGATCAATAGGATCATCATGTATTTTTAATAGAAAGTAAACTTAAAAGAAAATGATATAAAAAAAATGAGATCATATTTTTCTCTTCCACTTCCAGTTCTTTCTATCCTAATCCAAATTAAAATTAAATTAAAAAACAAAATTTATTTCTCCTAAGTTTTACTTCTACTTTTTATCTATTTCTTTTAGTTATTTAAATGTTGATTCTCTATTCTTGAGGAAAATTCATTTTCTAATTACAATTTTTAAATTTATGTAATAGTTATAAGTTCCAAACCATTGCGGTTGATAGGAACAAAGTGTTACATTTTAAAAGATAAGCAAATTGGCTTTCGTATAACTTTGTCCAAAATCTTGATCGTTCTACTTCAAAATGGTTTCAAAATGATCAATACAATCGCGAATAAAAAAATAGTCGAGGCATTAATTCAATGTTTAAAAACAGAATTAAACATATGTGTTTTTTTATTATTATTTGAGGCAGAGGGCATGTAATATATTTGAAAATGTCATTTCTCTTATCTTTTTTCTACATTTTCTTTTCATCCTGTAAGTCCAATTTCTAAAGTAACTTGCCAAGTAGCCCTATGACTGCCAACTCCCAAATAGTCTGGTAACTAATTTACCAAATAACCCTATCACTGATAATTAGGCATCCCTGTGATTGATTGTCAGGCATACTTGTGAATATGGATTATAAACCCCAGTTCAATTTGTTTTGGGCCCAAAAGAATTGCAATTTTAAGAGCCAGAAATTATTTCTTGCACTTATTTACATATATAATTGATAGAAAAATCTAGTGTAGCCATGTTGTAGTTGCTCCTTCTTCACTAACAATATGTTAGGGATTGAATCTTGGCGAAAGAAGTCTTCCATTTCTGTGAGCTGGGCTTTTCATATTATTTTGTGAATAAGGAAATATTGGTTACTGGGATTGTTTGGTACTTTGGTGGACTTGCAGAAACCCGCATATATAACTGATATTAGACTTTTTATGATACATCGATTTTTTTTTTTAAATAATAAACAAAGAGAAAATGAGAGTCGATTGATAGATGTATGTGCTTGAGTTCTTAATTTAATTTGTTGAGTAAGGAAACATTGGTTATTGGAATTTGGGTGAGCTTGTGGAATCACTTTATATTTATGAATAAAGATATTAGATGGATCATTCCTATCAATTTCGGCTAGTCCTAAATGATTTTAGATTAATCGGTTCTTGGATTAATTGAATAGTATTAAATGAGCTTGTGATAAAATGAACCTAATCTTAACAATATCGGTTTTCAGGCCACTATCGAGTTATGATTCGAAATAGTCAAATACATATTTAAATTTAAAATTTTAATTAAATACATACAATATTCTACTTAAGATAAAATTTGAAATAACATTTAAAAATATATTTTTTATATAACCTTATACCATTATACAAAATTTAAATATTCAAACATTCAAGTGATATATAATACTTAATACTGTTAATCATATTTTACGTGTATCCACGTTATAAAATTTAAAATCATATTTCATTTAAGCTTGAAATTAAAATAATAATATTTAGAATCTTCTAGTAATTAAACAAAAATTTTAATATCTCCTATTTAAAAACAATTATATTATATAAAAATTATTTCAAAATGTTGTATATTATTATTTCAATACAGAAAAAGAAGAAACGTATAGGCTATCGGGCTAGCTCCAACACTAAACAGGTTAGTCATATAGGATTTCAGGTTGAATAGACTAATAAAATCAAGTTCTAACCCTATAATTTTTCTGGCTAAACAGGCTGGCCCATGGGGTCATGGTCCTTTTAACATCTCTATTTATGAAACTAAGATTATAATTTGCATTTTTTTAAAATTAATAAAACTAATATTTCTCATGTGCGTTGCATGGTTTATGATATTATAATGTAATAAGTGATTATAAAAATAATAATATAATTTTCTTAAATAAAATACATAATCACATAAAAACATATTAAATAAAAATTGATTAAAATAAAAATATCTCACAATATAAAAATATATTAAATATTAAAGTATACTACAATTAATCTATGAAAATATATTTTATGTTTAAAAATTAATATTTTATTTTTATATATATAATATGGATATCAAATTGAAGATCATAAAAAAATTGATTAATTTGATATGTTTTTCATGAGAAAGGGAGTTGACGTGAACAGTTATAAGTCTTTGAAAATAAATGAAAAACAAGGAAAAATATTTTTTTTATTAGATATCATACTTTTTTAAAATAAAAAGATAATTTAGATGACAATTATGTAAATTATTCTAAATATCTTACTTCTATAATTATAGATAATGATAAAATAAATATCAATTGATGTAAGTGCTGACCTCCGATTTATTTTATGGGCTTATAGGATATCGTGTTTAAGTCTTAATTAATACTTTACAACGTACCAAAATCTTAAAAATGAGTTGTATTTAAATAATTAATTTGAACTTGTTTGCCTTTTGTTTTACACAATGATATAAATATTTAGTGTAACTAGTTTTTTTTAACATTTTTCAAAAGTGTGTATAATAGATAAAAATTAAATTTTAAGGATTCATTTTAAAAATCTATCTCAGTCACTATTTTTTTAAATAATAGTATGACACTAAAATATAAATCATACTCTATTAAATTACAAAATAAAAATTAATTTTAGAGTATTATCTTTAACTTGTAAATAAATTTTAAAAAAAAAATACAGAAATTTATCAAAGCACTCCGTCTCCATCAATCCGCAAATATATTCAAAGCAATTATTGTGATGTTATTAAATAATTAACCAATAAAATAATTAAGTGCAGACAAATTCCAATACCCTCGGGAATTATATGTCAAGAAAGGGACACAGACTCGTCAATAATTATGTAAAACCTACACCGGCTGGAAGCTTCCCTAATTAGGAAGCTGAATAAAAGATGCTGTTCCCCCCACTTATCCACTTCATCTTCTCCAAAAAAATTAAATATATTCTAATTTCTAATCAAACAACTGGAACTCATTTCAGCCAGGTTAGAGGTTTTGTAATTTCCAAATGGTATCCGTAAAGTTCGCATTATGTCTAATATAATTTAAATATATATGCATTATATATATATATATTGGATATCATTTTAAAAACACTTTTTTTCTTAAATAATACTTTTATCAGATTTTGAAAATATATCTAAACACAAATTTATATTTAAATAATTATTCAGTCATTGGATACAAACTTACGAGTGTAGTAAGATATATGGAACTTGATGAAAAACGAAATGAATATTAATTAAGCATTATTATAAATTTGACGTAACTTATATATTCTACATTGATTTAATTAAATTTTATTTTATTAATGCACACTACGTATTATAATATTAATTTTTATATAAAATGAGCATGTATGATAAAATATATTACGAAAATAACAAAAAAAACTTATTAAAAAATAAGTCGGGCAAAGTGTTGGGATAAACACACGAATAATCAACAAAGAACTTATTCGTCTACACAGCGGAATGATCAATTATCCCTCTCTTGTGTGAATCTAGTAGGAAACAATACCAATAATATAATGCAATGAAATCTAAGCAATCACCAAAACAATAACACAAGCAATTTTAACGTGGAAAACCTCCTCAACGTGAGGAGTAAAAACCACGGGACCGGAGTCCACCCAAAAACTTTACTATGAACAGAATTCAAGTATTACAATCTGCAACAATACATATTCTATCACAAATATGCCAATGCAATCAATACTTGACAACAATAAGGAGATTAGAAAGATCTCACCCAATAACACCAACTTCTGTTCACTGTTCCCGACGTTCGGAATCTCAGAACCCGATCTCCACCGTCCAGAATCAACCCCTGTCTGTCCTGAACGTGTTGTCCAAATTACAGCTCGATCCAACGGTTGGTTTGTGAGAAGCGACCCTTTCACCGTGACTGTGCAGAAGTGAATCTCCCAAAAATAGACATTCTGTTCGCGGCCTATTCCCGTCAATACAGAGCTCCAAATACGATCTCCACCGTTCAGAATATAGTTTCACAAGTTCCGAACATGCTGTCAAAATTACAGCTCGATCCAACGGTTGAAGCTCCGGATATTGCTTCTGCAAGATTTCTGCTCGTGATGAGTTTCTCTCTCTCTTCAACTCTCTCACTCTCTCTCCCTCAACGGCTGATGGATGATATGAAGAAATGGAGTATATCTTTCCTCAATGACCTAGGGCAATATATATAACACCAAGTAGTGGGCTTACTTGGGCTTTTTATTTATTTGGGTATTGGGCTCACCCACATAATTGGAAACCCAATCCAACAAATCTCCCCCTTTCTGATTATGTGGAGGGGCTAGCCATTCCGGCTATCACACGACATACCTCGAGCTTCTCTCTAGGCAATGCTTTCGTCATCATGTCAGCACCATTGTCATTTGTGTGAATCTTCTCAAGCTGAAACAACTTATCATTGATGGCATCTCTCATCCAATGATATCTCACATGAATATGCTTCGACCTTGAATGAAACGCAGCATTCTTACTGAGATGGATAGCACTTTGACTATCACAAAACATTATGTACCTCTCTTGCTGCAGTCCGATCTCCTCCATAAACCTTTTAAACCATAACACCTCTTTGCATGCTTCCGTTGCAGCGACATACTCTGATTCTGTTGTGGAGAGTGCAACACACTTTTGCAGTCTTGACTGCCACGACACAGCGCCACCTGAGAATGTTACCAAATAGGCTGAAATCGACTTTCTGGTGTCCATATTTGATGCCATATCTGAGTCGGTGTAGCCAACTAACTCGGGCTTCCCACATCCAAATGTGAGTCTCAAACTAGATGTACCTCGTAGATATCTCATTATCCACTTCACAGCATTCCAATGCTCCTTTCCCGGATTAGACAAATAACGGCTAACAACACCAACTGCATAAGCTATGTCTGGCCTCGTACACACCATTGCATACATTAAACTTCCCACGGCTGAAGCATATGGGACTCTCCTCATTGCTTCCTTCTCTTCATCGGTTGAAGGACTATGATGAGCACCAAGCTTAAAGTGAGTTGCAAGAGGAGAACTAACCACTTTAGCTTTGCTCATATTGAATCTATCAAGCACTTTCTCAATGTATTTCTCCTGCGATAAGTGCAGCTTCTTGTTTGCTCTATCTCGGGTGATGTTGATACCAAGAATTTTCTTTGCTGGCCCCAAATCCTTCATGGCAAAGGATTTGCTCAACTGTTTCTTCAACCTGTCAATTCTTGAAACATTCTTGCCAATAATTAGTATATCATCAACATACAGCAACAATATGATGAAATCATCATCCGAGAACCTCTGAACAAACACACAGTGATCAGAAATGGTCTTCTGGTAGCCTTGCTTCCCCATAACTGACTCAAATTTCTCATACCACAATCTGGGTGCTTGTTTCAAACCGTATAGACTTTTCTTCAGTTTGCACACATGATCTTCTTTTCCCTTCACCTTGAAGCCTTCAGGTTGCACCATGTATATCTCTTTATCTAACTCTCCATGAAGAAAAGCGGTTTTGACATCCATTTGCTCAACCTCCAAATCAAGGCTAGCTGTCAAACCAAGCACAAAACGGATTGAGGACATCTTAACAACCGGAGAGAAAATCTCTTCAAAATCAACTCCTGCTTTCTGGCTGAAACCTTTGACAACCAATCTAGCTTTGAATCGTGGCTTTGAGGTGTGCTCTTCTTGCTTTATCCTGTACACCCACTTGTTCTTCAATGCATGGCTCGACTTCTGACAAGCTTCTTCTCCACGGGGTCATAAAATCTGTAACCGAATTCATCTTGGCCATAACCAAGAAACACACACTGTCGAGTCTTCATGTCCAACTTAGACCTTTCGTCTTTAGGAATATGGACAAATGCTTTACATCCAAAGACCCGCAAATGATTATAGGAAACATCTTTTCCCGACCAAACTCTATCTGGAACATCAAAGTCTAAAGGAACACATGGAGTAAGATTCAAGACATGTACAACAGTACTCAGAGCCTCACCCCAAAACGGTGTAGACAATCCTGCTTCCGATAGCAGACATCTTACTCTCTCGACCAATGTTCTGTTCATCCTTTCTGCAAGCCCATTCAACTGAGGAGTCTTTGGAGGAGTCTTTTGATGTCGGATACCTTGCTCCTTGCAATACTCATCAAAAGGACCGATGTATTCCCCTCCATTATCCGATCTGATGCATTTCAGCTTCTTCCCTGTTTGCCTCTCAACTAAGGCATGAAACTGCTTGAACACATCGAGCACTTGATCTTTCGTCTTCAATGTGTAGATCCAGGTCTTTCTTGAGTGATCATCTATAAAAGTCACAAAATATAAAGCACCACCAAGAGTTCTTGTTTTCATAGGGCCACAAACATCAGAATAAATTAAATCGAGTATACCTGATGCCCTGGAAGGAGTTGAGCTCTTAAAAGCAACTCGGGTTTGCTTTCCTGCCAAACAGTGAGAGCACTTCTTCAGAGATGCATTCTTCAAGTCTGAAATGAGATTTCCCTTCTCCAAAATCTTCAATCCCTTCTCACTAATGTGGCCGAGTCTGCTATGCCACAACTCGATTATCCCCTCATTCTCAACTGCATTTATAGAGCAATCAAGTAGCTTTGCTTGCAATAAGTACAATGAAGAGTACTTTTGGCCTCTAGCAACAACCAAAGAACCTCTTGTGAGCTTCCACTGACCATTGAAGAACAAACTGCTGAAACCTTCATCATCAAGTCTCCCCACAGATATCAAGTTCAACCGAAGATCAGGCACATGCTTCACATTTTTCAAAATTAGTGTAGCACCATTTCTAGTCTGCAAACATACATCTCCAACGCCAATGGCTTTAGTTAAGCCATCATCACCCATCCTAACATTTCCATAGTCACCTGACGTGTAGGATGTGAACATATCTCTGCGAGATGTGGCATGTATGGATGCACCACTGTCAACCACCCAACTACTCTCACGGTATGCAAGATTAACAACTTCATAGTCACAAAAGATAAGAAAGTCACTTGTAGCAGCGGATACTCGGTCTTCATCTTTTGCTTCTTCGTTCTTCTTTTCTTTCCCTTTATCTTTCTTGTCATCTTGTTTGGGTTTTCTGCAATGCTTCGCTATGTGTCCTGGAGTGTGACAGTTCCAACACTCAATCTTGCTGTATCTGTTGGATTTGCTCCTGCCTTTTTGTTTGCCTTTTGGACCTCTACTTTTACTTCTCCCCCTCTTTTCTGTGACCAAGACCTCTGATTGCTGAAAAGAGCCCTGCGATCTTCTTCTCATTTCCTCATTCAGAACGCTGCTCTTTACTAAATCCATGGTGATGGTACCATCAGGGGCTGAATTAGACAAAGATGTTCTGAACGTCTCCCACGAGTCCGGCAATGTACCAAGAAGCCATAAGCCCTGTACTTCATCTTCAAACTTAATATTCATTCCCGACAATTGATTAATGATGCCCTGAAATGAATTCAAGTGATCAGTCATAGGAGTGCCATCTTTGAATTTCAAATTCATCAATTGCTTGATTAGAAACAATTTATTGTTCCCAGTTTTTCTAGCATACAATTGGTCCAATTTTTCCCACAATGACAGTGCATTTGTTTCTCCACTAACATGGTTCAACACATTATCATCCACCCATTGCCTAATGTAGCCACACACTTGACGATGCATTATATTCCACTCAGCATCTGTTTTACCATCAGGCTTATTGGTTTCAAATACAGGTAGATATAAATCTTTCACGTATAGAAGATCCTCCATCTTCCCTTTCCATACATGATAATTTGAACCATTTAGATTCACCATTCTATTCGTATTCGTTTCCATATTCACCACAAGGCACACAACAGAATCCTAGCTCTGATACCACTTTGTTGGGATAAACACACGAATAATCAACAAAGAACTTATTCGTCTACACAGCAGAATGATCAATTATCCCTCTCTTGTGTGAATCTAGTAGGAAACAATACCAATAATATAATGCAATGTAATCTAAGCAATCGCCAAAACAATAACACAAGCAATTTTAACGTGGAAAACCTCCTCAACGTGAGGAGTAAAAACCACGGGACCGGAGTCCACCCAAAAACTTTACTATGAGCAGAATTCAAGTATTACAATCTGCAACAATACATATTCTATCACAAATATGCCAATGCAATCAATACTTGACAACAATAAGGAGATTAGAAAGATCTCACCCAATAACACCAACTTCCGTTCACTGTTCCCGACGCTCGGAATCTCAGAACCCGATCTCCACCATCCAGAATCAACCCCTGTCTGTCCTGAACATGCTGTTCAAATTACAGCTCGATCCAACGGTTGGTTTGTGAGAAGCGACCCTTTCACTGTGACTGTGCAGAAGTGAATCGCCCAAAAACAGACCTTCTGTTCGCGGCCTATTCCCGTCAATACAGAGCTCCAAATACGATCTCCACCGTTCAGAATATAGTTTCACAAGTTCCGAACGTGCTGTCAAAATTACAGCTCGATCCAACGGTTGAAGCTCCGAATATTGCTTCTGCAAGATTTCTGCTCGTGGTGAGTTTTTCTCTCTCTTCAACTCTCTCACTCTCTCTCCCTCAACGGCTGATGGATGATATGAAGAAGTGGAGTATATCTTTCCTCAATGACCTAGGGCAATATATATAACACCAAGTAGTGGGCTTACTTGGGCTTTTTATTTATTTGGGTATTGGGCTCACCCACATAATTGAAAACCCAATCCAACACAAAGAAATTGGTAGTCTACAGTCTCAGTTGTGTCACAATTTTCAAGTTTTGCATGGTCCGGTGTAGCCTACCAGGAACAAAAATTACTTCTCCAGGTGGAAAAGTGATGCCCCTCCCCCCAATTATCGGGTTTATTATTATTATTATTATTATTATTATTATTATTATTATTATTATTATTATTATTATTATTATTGCTATTTTTCCTTTTTTTTTTTGACTAATTAAAGAGAAAATCAAGTTAGCGAAATCAATTTGGCAAAGTGGTCCAGAGGAAGGGGATTATTATAATCTTGGGCGCTGCCCTCCAATTGTTACATGGTGGGCAGGGATTGGCCTTTGGAGATCCTCAAGGAATACCCTACATATATTTCCATACACGTTATTGATTCTTTGTAACATTCTTTATATAAATTATTGTTGATTAACTACTTAGGTAAGGGTGTGACACTTAATTCAATATAAACCTAATTAATAAATGATTGGTTGTTCATACAGCTCGACCCACTTCTTGCACGTGATACTCTCAAAATATATACAAATGAGTGTGTGTGTGTGTGTATATTTTATAGTTTGGAATATTCTTTAATTCTAAGAAGGAAAAAAAATTAAACCTTCTTTTTCTTTATGCAAATACATCAATTGATTTTTCATATCAAATCTTTGATGAAAAGAAAAAACCTTTTTTCAACCAGTGAATTAACTAATTCCTTTAATGATTATTGTGACAAGACTCAGTATAAATAAGATTGTACTTAGTGTGTTTATTAAAAAGTTATATTTATACTATCAAATTAACTAAAAAAAATATAATTTTTTTTAACTATATAGGATACATATGATAAAAAATCTACATATACTTAGTCAAAAAATATTTTATAAATGTGTGTGTAAACCTTTTTAGGGTCTAAATTCAGTGTATTAGTGGTATATGTTGATTTATAGGCTTTACATAACAGATATACTAATTTAATAGTTATTATTTCTGTTTAGGAGAGGACCACTCTATATAATATTAATCGAGAGAATAACATGAATTTAATAGGCTTTTAAAATATGTGTATGTCTTGCATCTTGAAAAGAGTACTACTACGAGATTACTCATTCTGTAGGCATTTTGTTTTATTTTTATATAATTGGAAATACATTATGAACTTTCATATACTTACAATTTTGACACGATTTGTTAACTTAACGAAATAAATCATTACTTAACACAGATTTACAATTTGGACAATGGTCAAAAGTTTTTGTGAATACCAATTTGTCAAGCTAATTTAATTTACACGTTAGATTTCTTTGTTGTTCCCAAATTTTAAAAAGAAAATGGTTAATAAATCAAAGTTAAGAATTAAAAAAAAAAAAAAAAAAAAGACTTTATTTCATCTTTTATGAACTATTACAAAATGCAGATACATTAAGTTATGAAATATATTTGTTACTTCTTTTTAAAACTAAATGGGGCAAAAATAAATTTTTGAAATATCATTTGCAAGGGAATTTTCATAAAGTGGATATCTATCAATAGCACTAATTAGTAATTTTTCAAAGAATATTTATCATCTAAAATGTTCTAAATTCTTCTAATTTGAAAATTAAACCTAGCCTAAATTATCAGGGTAAGTATAATAAAATTCTAAATTCTTCTAATTTGAAAATTAAACTTAGTCTAAATTATCAGGGTAAGTATAGTAAAATTCTAAATTCTTCTATTTGAAAATTAAAATTAGTATAAATTATCAGGGTAAGTATGATAAAATTAACAGTATATCTAATATGGTGTGACAATTATCTACAAATTTATCTATTTCTAGTTACTGATATTTTATTTTAAAAAATAAAAAACATAGTAAAATAATAAATTATAAAAAAATGCCTTTTTATTTTGTGAGTATAGTATTTTGAATTGATATAATTTTAACCAAAATCATCGTATTTAATCTTATTCAATTTTATTTTTCTTATTGCTAAGAGATTAGTTTCTAAAGCTGCCTAATTTAATATGTTATAATCCGCAGTAAGATTTCGCGTACCTATTTTGTTTACTTTATTTTCTTTATTATTGATAGATTTCCAATTATATTTGAAATTCATTAGATTGATAACTGAAAAAATATAAAATTAGGCTATTTTTGTGGGTTTTTTTTCAAAATAATGCGAAAAAAAGAAAAAATTTACGAAATAGGCATGTTTTGGAACAGTTTTTAAAAATAGGTAAAACGTCACCGCCGGTGACGTTATTTTGAAAAAACGTCACCGGAGGTGACGATTTTAAATTTAAATGAAAGAACGTCACCTTAGGTGACGTTCTTTCATTTATATGTTATATATATATACACACACAATATATATAATACATACATAGATCCATACATGCATATATATATATATATATATTATATATATACACACACACACACACTGACACACACACACATATATATATATATATATATAACCTGTAAATATATATATATATTTTAAATATATATTCTCATTACTATATATATGTATATATTTATAAAATATATATTTATATATCAAAATAAATATTAAAATATAATTAATAAAATTAAAATATTATAATTTTATTTAAGATAAAAAAATATTTAAATTTATTTTTATAATATATATTATATATATATGTATTTATAAAATATATATTTATAAATAATAATATATATTTTGAATATGTATATATATTTTTTATTTATTAAGTAAATATATAAAAATATATATTAAATTATAATTTTAAAAAGTAAAATATTATAATTTTATTTAAGATAATAAAAAAAATATTAAATTAAATAATAATTTTTAATTATTAATTCATATTTAGAAAATAAATAATATATATAATAATAATATATAAATATATATATTTTTTCGGATATTATATATATCATTATTTATAAATATATATTTTATAAATATATATATATATATATAAATATCTATATATAATATATATAGGTATTTAAATATATTACCTTTTCAATATATATATATATTTAGGAATATATGTATATATATTATATAAAAATATATATTAAATTATAAATTTAAAAAAATAATAATAAATAAATACATGGCCAAAAAACGACCTCGCAACCTCTTGAACCATGCTACAGCTTTTAACCACCAAGGCACATTCAATGTTTGAAAATTTATGATATAATTTTATATATAATATAAATATACAATATATTTATAATATTTTTTATTTTTAATTATAATATATATATATATATTATATAAAAGAAAATGAAATAAAAATAAAATTAAAAATTAAAAATTATTATTTAATTTAATTATTATTTTATAATCTTAAATAAAATTATATTATCTTATATATATAATATCTATTATATATATATATATTTATAAAATATATATTTATAAATAATAATATATATAATATCCAAAATTATATATATTTATATATTATTATTATATATATATTATTTATTTTCAAAATATGAATTAATAATTAAATTTTTTTATTTAATTTAATAATTTTTATTATCTTAAATAAAATTATAATATTTTACTTTTTAAAATTATAATTTAATATATATTTTTATATATTTACTTAATAAATAAATAAATATATATATACATATTCAAAATAAATAAATAAATATATAATAATAATATATAAATATATATATGAAATTAAATAAATACAATAAATATATAAAAATATATATTAAATTATAATTTTAAAAAGTAAAATATTATAATTTTATTTAAGATAATAAAAAGAATTTTTTAAATTAAAGAATTTTTTTTAATTATTAATTCATATTATAAAAATAAGATAATATATATATTAATAATATATAAATATATATATAAGAATAAAAATAAAAATAAAAGAATAAACGTCACCTTAATTGTTTTATATAATATAAATTATAATTAAAAATAAAAAAATATTATAAATATATTGTTTTATATTTTAAATTTATATTATATATAAAATTATATCATAAATTTTCAAACATTGCGTGTGCCTTGATGGTTAAAAGCTGGGCACCTTTCGACCTCGCAACCTCAATATATTTTGGGAAAAAAAAAAAATTTGCAATGAGAAAACGTCAGTGGCACTGACGTTTTCAAAGGAAACGTCAGTGCCACTGACGTTTCCTTTGTATGTGTGTATGTATATTATATATATATATATTATATATATATATTTTTCAAATATTTCTGTAATTAATAGAAATTTATTTTTTTATTTTTTATTTTTTTTAAATAACATTTTTTAAATTTATAATTTAATATATATATATATATATATTCATGTATTATTATTACAAAATATATATAAATTTATATTTCTTTAAGAAAATTAAATTATAAATAATAATAATATATATTTCTTTCAACAAATTAAATTACAAATAATAATAATTAAATATTAATCTTTATTTTAAATAATGTTTATAAAGTATATATACATAAACTAATATAATATAATAATAAAATATATATATATATATATTTACTTAACATACATATATATGTTAATATGAATATATATTTAAAAATATATATATATTTACAGGTTTTATATATATATATATATATATGTGTGTGTGTCAGTGTGTGTGTGTATATATATAATATATATATATATATATATATGAATTAACGTCACCTAAGGTGACGTTTTTAGTTATATATATTATATGTATTATATATATATATTTATTTATAAAATATATATTTATAAATAATAATATATATAATATCCGAATATATATATAAATTTATATATTATTATATATATATATATTATTAATTTAAAAAATATGAATTAATGATAAAAAAATTATTAATTTAATAAATATTTTTATATATTATTATTATTATATATATATTTATATATTTACTTAATAAATAAATATATATATATATACACATATTCAAAATATATATTCTTATTTATAAATAATAATTTTATAAATACATATATATATAATATAAAAATAAATTAAAATATTTTTTATTATCTTAAATAAAATTATAATTTTTTAATTTTATTAATTATATTTTAATATTTATTTTGATATATTTACTGAATAAATAAAATATAAAAATATATATATTCACAATGTTATTTTAGAGTATAAATATATATTTTATAAATTTATACATATATATATATATATGTTAATAAGAATATATATTAAAAAATATATATAATACAGGTTATATATATATATGTCAGTGTGTATATATATTAATAAGAATATATATTAAAATTATATATATATAATACACGTTATATATATATATATGTCAGTGTGTATATATATAATATATATATATGCATGTATGATGTATGTGTATATATATATATATATATGATAAAAAGAAAGAACGTCACCTCATTTAAATTTAAAAACGTCACCGCCGGTGACGTTTTTTTGAAATAACGTCACCGGCGGTGACGTTTTACCTATTTTTAAAAACTGTTCCAAAACATGTCTATTTCGTAAATTTTTTATTTTTTTTACATTATTTTGAAAAAAAACCCCTATTTTTGTTGTCTAGAATGATTTCTATTTCGTCAATTTTTGGACAACATGAGACGCAACGTATAAAAATTAGTTGAATGGGTCTGCAGTCAAAATCATTTTGATATTTGAATTGCAATGTCATACTAATTTTGTAATTTATTAGATGGCTATCCGTACAATACACGGAACAAGATATATTTTATTTTTATTAATAATATATAATAAAATTATATTTTAATAAAAGGTGAATAGTAACAATTATATTACGCAAATAAAACTGAAATGTCCATATATGATTAAAAAAAAAAGATTCATTACTGGCAGATGTAATCGAACCCGGAAAGCTGGTATAGGATGATTTATAATACCAGTAGCAATTTAATTATATAATCAAGTCCGAAAATTCATTTCGAAAGATGTTTCTTTCACTGAGGCATCTATCTGCATTTGTGGTTTAAACATATACAAATGCATATATATATATATATATATACATGATGATTTATAGTATTTTTTAAATTTTATTTCCCGATTTGGACAGCAAGTTTCAGACTGGGACATGTTTCTGTCTTAACTGTTGGGAATCGATATGTTTTCTCAATGTGCCACCTGAATACATGATTCCCACGTTCATTTGTCCCACGTTCATTTGTCCAATCATCCATCACCAGCTGTCCATAAGTCTATCATTTCCTTTTTTATTTATTAATTTCTGTATAATGTGTTGGAATTTGGGGGAGAAAAAATGTTTTTAAAATAAGATAAATTAGCTTTTCAACGTATTTTTTATTTTAAGGAGCCCCTAATTTTAATTATCTGATAATGTTATTCTGCATCATAACTATTTTAAAATTTCCGGTCTAATTTCGCCTAAAGCCACGAGAGATGTTAAATAACATAAAATTGAGCACAACAATTTTATTGGTCAATTAAAAGAAAAATTTTAATAAAATTCTTGATTTTAATATCATTATTTATATAAAAAATAAATTAATTTAATATTATATATACAAATTAATATTAATTCATATTAGTGGAAATAATTTTATTCATCTTCTATTCCAAAATAATCACGATACAACAATATATATATATATATATATCATGATATCATCTATTGACACATGACGTATATTAATTAGTTTGAAACAAAAGATGAAATACAAATAGAATAGAGGATCTAAACTAATAGTTTTAATATTTAGGCTTAATTAATAATTAAAATTAATATGAATAATAAAAATGTATAATAAGCCTTTCATATTTATTTTCTTTATTCTTATTATAAATAAATTACATTATGCACTCTCATAATACACGCACTTGTATTATTCTTTTTTGTGTAATTTAAATTTATTATTGTAGCTAATTATAACTAACTAGAAAACATATTTTTATATAATTAGAAGGAATTTTGTTACTCAGTTAATATATTAATTTAACTATTTTTAAATAAATTTAATATATTAATTTAATTATTTTTAAATAAATAATATTGTAAATTTAATTATACATACACTTATGCAGATAAATTTTTATAATTAATTCATGTATTTGTACATATATTTTCGTACCATGTTGTCTTAAATTGTGTTCAACTTACTGAGTCACGAGATGCTATTTTTACCCAAAAGAATTGCAAATAAGACAAGCGCAGCAGACCACCCGTGGATGCCTTTAGTTATATCGTACAACCATATTTCCTAGAAACCTTGGGGCAAAAGGCGAAATCCATATAGGAGACATTTTCTTGCTACTTGTAAGTGCGCGAGAACCCACTTTGTAATGGATATAAGATATTGTAGATTAGAAATATATCTTATTATTTTTTTAGGTGGTTTAGTTTTTATTTAAAATAAAAAACAAATTTTAATTTTAAATTATGTTTTTTTAGGGTATTCTCAAAATTTTAAATTTATGTATTATTGTTCTTCTAGCATTTTTGTCTGCACCACTTTTGGTCGAACCAGGTTACCCAAATACGACATTTAATCCCTTCTATTTACTCCAAGGTGTCAATTTTAATAGATCTAAAAGTAACCAAAACAATTAAAAACATATTAACAACTTAAATTTATCAAATAAAAAATTAAATAAATATAGTTTTTTAGAAACTATAAATTATCAAATAGTTATAAACTGCTAAACTAAAAATTATTTAAGTAAACATTAAAATTACCATCTAAAGTCTGATAATTATTTAAATACATGTAAAATTATGTATACAATCCTAACAAACTAATAAACATCTATACCTAATATTATGAAATTTATTTGAATAAATAAAAAATTAGAATTAAAATCTGATATTATAAATTCAGATTACCAAATACAATTTCAACATTTCTTAGTGCACATAAAAATAAAAATAAAAATTATTTAAACGAATATGAAAACTTCAATTAAAATCTAAAACATATTTAATGAGTAAAAAGTCTGAAAAATCAGAAAATTACTCGATAAGTATAGTTATTAGAATGCAGAAGATTAGTACTGAAACTTTTTTTCTTCTTCTGTTAAAATGGATGAATTCTGAAGATTGTTTTTTGTTTGCACTAATTAATAAATGATGCAATTAGATATGACTTATTGAATTGTTGAATTATTTAGTATGGCGATGTCTGAAGTTTTACTATTTTAACTTTTACAGATAGTATAGTATGATTAATGGTTTCTAAAAAATAACTTTAGTCAATAATGTGTTAATATATATAGACACATATATTATCTAGATAGGTAAATTGGCCCATCGAACTTGCGATGATAGGTGGGTTGGGATGAGCTGAAGTTTCTATAGCATGTCTTTTTGACAATTTTTCAAAGTAGAATGCATGAGTAGTACACCTTATGTTGTTTAAACTATACCTATATTTTTATTGTTGCGATGTTGATAATAAGAAGAATTTGGCATTTTGAGGTGCTTGTCGAAAGAGAATGATTCACCCATTTTAATCCATACGTCCTTGAGAAGAAGATTCTTATGAATTGATCCATCATTAATGGTTGTGGACTGAATTCTTAGCTTGGGATAGAAATATTTTGACCAAAGGCACTTAACAATGTTTCAAGATATTGTGGAGAGTTAAGTACTGACGTTTGGACAAGATCATGTACACCAGATGAGACTTATTTCAAATATAAGTGATTTAAACATGAAGCTAACAAATTAAATAACTAGAATGGCAATGGGAGTGATTGAGCAACACCTAAAGCTTCGAATTAGGATAGGATACAACTTCAATTAACTAATTATCAAAACTGAATTGGGTTGGCTCAATGCTCTATTGAGCTGTTCAATTTGAGATCGATTTAGTCAAATACCTTTAAAATATACTTAAATTTCTTGAGTTTGATTATATATGCAAATACTAAAATATGTCTCCCTGTTACAACATGTGTATAATTATAATTGGTTTCAAATTCAACTTTGATTTATTAATTTTTTTTAATTCTTAATTAACTTAAAATCAAATAAAAAATAAAGAAAAAAAAGAAGAAGTAGAAGAAGAAGAAGAGAGACCGGATCTAAATTGCTGATGGGCAGGACACCGGGCATAACTGTAGAAACAAATAGAAATCAATTCAAAGCTGAAAATTCTACTTTAAGTAAATATTAAATAATATTCAATTTGAATTGTACCTAAATTTGATTTATATATATATACGTTATTATATTTGTGTAAATATATTATATTACGTAAAAATAAACACTTTTAATATATATTACGTAAATAGAATAATGTAATATAGTTTAGAAAGTAGAGGGGAAGACGGTAGAGGTATTACTACAAATAATGTGGTATTGGTTGCATATGACCACATTGGAAAACGCATCATATATACTGATGCAATGGACTGCAAAAATTTGGGTGGTATCTCTTACAACATAAATAATGCTGACGTGTAACTATTCCACACTCAGAAAACTTCTACATAAATCTCCACCATTAACCTCCTCTATTTTCAATCTATATCTTATCTATATTTCAATTCTAAAATTTCACTATCTATTTCCTTATAATATGAATTCACATATATATATATATAATTATATTTTACAAAAATATAATTTTTATATTTTAATTAATTAAATTAACATAAAACTTTAAAAATTATAAAAAAAAAATTTATATGACAACTTTATTCATTCATTTGAATTATTCAACTATATATACCTTATTTTTCAAATAAAATAAAATTTTAATTTAACTTATAAAATGTAATCTTTTAACTTTCTTCCCTACTATATCTCCTTTGAGAAAAAGAAAGAAGTTGGTATATTAGCTATGATGACTTGATTCAATTACTATTTATAATCACAGATAAGACAACGAACAGAAGATCCAGTGGAGCGGGTGCAGCTATATAAACAAGTCTCCCCTCCCTTGGAAGTTGATAAAAATCCATAATAGACCCGAAAAAGCTCTCTTTCATCAGATCCCAACTACATCTCACGAGCCCAAAAAACTACATCCAAACAAATGGCTTCACTCCCTCAAACTAAACAAGAGGCTGAAACTCTCCCAGATGCCTGGGACTACAAGGGCCGCCCCGCCGTCCGATCCTCCTCCGGCGGTTGGTCCAGCGCTGCCATGATTCTCGGTATTAAACTATCTAAATAATATGACCGTTGTAGTTTGGAGTGATGATCGGTTCGTAATTTTTCTTTTTCCTTTCTTATTACTATGTATCAGGGGTGGAGGGATGTGAGAGGCTGACTACGCTGGGAATAGCTGTGAATCTGCTGACGTACTTGACGGGCACCATGCATTTGGGCAATGCTACTTCTGCCAATACTGTTACTAACTTTCTTGGAACTTCTTTCATGCTTTGTTTGCTTGGTGGTTTCATTGCTGACACTTACTTGGGAAGGTACAATTTTTGTAATGATTACATAGAGTTGTTGTGATAAAGCGTTTGATGACAGATTTGTGTTTCAATCGAAATTCTCTTGCTTATTTAATTTTTATTATTTTTGTAGGTATTTGACCATTGGGATTTTTGCCACTGTTCAAGCAATGGTAAGGACTACTTCTTGCTTTGCTAAATGCTAGTATGCCTTCCTTGAATAATTTTCAAATAAAGTCCCTTGTCTGCGTGTTATTAACATATTATTACTATTTTAAGGAAAAAAATGGTGTATTATGATTAGGTGTGAAGTGAAGGAGAAAATAGAAAGAGTGAATGGAATGAATGACAACAAATTATTTTTTTATTTTTAGTTTTTCTCCTTCATTGACAGATGATGATTTATCTGATCTGAATTATTCGATCCTAGTATTTGATTATTTTATTTGTATTTTCTCGATCCAGGGTGTCACAATCTTGACAATCTCGACACTAATCCCCAGTCTCCGGCCGCCGAAATGCGTCCCCGTCGGCGAGTCCTGTGTTCCGGCGAGTGGCAAACAGCTTATGGTGCTATACGCCGCTCTCTACCTCACCGCCCTCGGAACCGGCGGCCTGAAATCCAGCGTCTCCGGCTTCGGCTCCGACCAGTTCGACGAATCGGACAAGGAGGAGAAGAAACAAATGATCAAGTTCTTCAACTGGTTCTTCTTCTTCATCAGCATCGGAGCACTTGCAGCGGTCACTGTTCTTGTGTACATTCAGGATAACCTCGGGAGAGAGTGGGGGTACGGGATTTGTGCCTTCGCCATTCTGTTAGGGTTGGTGGTTTTCTTGTCTGGTACCAAACGATATCGTTTCAAGAAGCTGGTTGGAAGCCCACTGACGCAGATCGCCTCCGTTCTGGTGGCGGCGTGGCGGAAGAGGCACCTTGAGCCGCCGTCGGATACTTCGCTGCTCTTTGATGTTGATGATATTATTGGTGATGATGGGCAGAGCAAGAAGAAGAAGAAGAAACAAAAGTTACCACACAGCAAGGAGTTCCGGTGAGTTTTCCTTTTCCCTTAACTGTAATAACCACTGTCTGCTTCTTTTGCTTTACAGTTCATACTAATCTTGATTAAAGAAAAAAAAAACAATTAAGTTGGAGAAATGTTACATATTTATTAAATGTAATTATCATGAAAATCTTACAAAAATAGTTAAAAATTTAAATGAAACTTAGTATAAATTCAATAGTATTAGGATAGAAATTCTGCAAGATTAAACTAATAACACGTTCCTGATGTGTGTAAGACACTGATAAATGCACATTTAATTCTAATTTATATAAGTTCCATATTTAATGATTAGAAAAGAGAAAAATATCTCTTTAACACAAAAATTTTATCCTAAAATAAGTACAGTTTATAAAATTTAAAACACAAATACCCTCAATGTTTTGAAACAAATTATCATATTATAAATAAGCCATGGAAATTGAATATTGTTGTTAAGAAAATAGAGAAAGGCACAAGTTATTTTATGAAATTTGTTAATTTGTATGATGTAGAAAATAAGTGATATTTATTTTAATAGGGGATGAGATAATGATTAAATGGACATAAACGTGGGTTTCTTTTGGAACTAAGTGATGCGTTTCTTTTGGAACTAAGTGATGCATTATTTGGAACATTAAATGATATGGTAATGAATCTTTCATGATATGCCAAAAAAACAAAAAGTTGGACCAAGTTGGGGGGTGCAAGCTGGAAGTGTTTACAACGAATGCAGCAGCGTTTGATTGATTCCCACTGTTTTGATTTGCATATAAGTGTGTGAGCCAATAATAATTACATACTTGACTAGGACTTAACCATCAATATTTGGGTGAAGTAGGACCCATCTCTCTCATTTTATATTTTCAAGGAATAGAAGCCAATCTATTCTTCTGAGCGCACACTCAAACTTCACCTAACTTTGAAATGAACTAATCATGTGTTGGAGATTGCATATTTCCTTTGTTGAATAGTGTGACATATATAGCGTATTTTAATATTTTAAATACAAAATAATTTCTACATTAGTTAGGAAAATTAAGAATGCCACGTTACCAATTTTTAATAACTTTAATTTTTTTTTTTTAAATCTAGAAATTTGATAAAATTAAGAATGCCTAATATACATATATTTATATGTGTGGGGTGCTCGGAAGTTATCATAGTATATACTTCGTAGGTCCGCATGGACAGCTCAGTTGGTTCATGGGTGGCAGATTGCCCCAAGAACGCAGGATCGAGTCCTGGCAGCCGCAGTGTGGGAGTTTTATCCCTCCAATGTGGGGGATAGCTTCTTGTGGGCACCAGGCACTGTGGGAGAGTTTTATCCCTCCAATGTGGGGGATAGCTCCTTGTGGGCACCAGGCACTGTTCCTCCCACCTAATGGGCCGTTGAATCTCTGTCGGATCGGGGGGTGAGGGCCCGCCTTTTGCCCCAAGTATATACTTCGTAGAATCAAAGTGTCAGTCTGCAGAATCTTAAGGGCAAGCCAAGTGCTGCTTTGTGGCACCAAAAGTCAGTCCATGTGGTCTCTTTGTTTCTTGCTTCAGATCTTACCAACAAGACAGAATCTCGCTAATGGATTATGCATACACACATGTATAGAGATTCATGAATTTTAGTTTTCTTTCAAACTTCTCTATTCTTAAATACATTAGAGTTACCATTCACATCTGCCCATTAGTTGTCTCATGCATGTATGTCTAGATGCCACCAGATATAATATCAATAAAGTAGGGCTGAGATATTGTATTATCGCATTGTGTTCGAATTATGTTATTATATTTCTTTATTTTTTTATTACATTAGATACATAAAAATAAATCTAATTTTAACATAATTTGATAATCCGTGTTTTTACCCATTATCAATTAGCAAAATTATTGTAATGTACTCTGACAAGTGTTTCCTTTATTAACAGTTTTCTGGATAAGGCAGCTATCAAGAACCCTGAAATCCCAATCACAGCAGCCAGCAAATGGTACCTCTCAACCCTAACAGATGTCGAAGAAGTCAAGCTTATAATAAGAATGATCCCAACATGGGCCACAACAGTAATGTTCTGGACAGTCTACGCCCAAATGACCACATTCTCAGTCTCACAGGCCACCACCATGGACCGCCGTATCGGAAAATCCTTCCAGATTCCTGCAGCCTCCCTAACTTCCTTCTTTGTCACCACCATTCTCCTCACTGTCCCCGTCTACGACCGAATCATCGCCCCAATCTGCAAAAAATTACTCAAGAACCCACAGGGCCTCACTCCCCTCCAAAGAATCGGAGTAGGCCTAGTCCTATCCATATTCGCTATGATGGCAGCCGCCCTAACCGAGATCAAGCGGCTTGGGGTAGCCCGATCGCATGGCCTGACCCACGGGCAAACAGGCACAGTCCCGCTGACCGTATTCTGGTTGGCCCCACAGTTCCTTTTGGTGGGGTCCGGCGAGGCATTTACCTATATGGGGCAGCTCGATTTCTTCCTAAGAGAGTGTCCAAAGGGAATGAAGACGATGAGTACAGGATTATTTTTGAGTACGCTGTCGCTAGGATTTTTTGTGAGCTCCATATTGGTGAGCATAGTGCATAAGGTGACTGGGCAGAAGAAGCCATGGTTGGCTGATAATCTGAACCAAGGACGTCTGTACAATTTCTATTGGCTGCTAACGATTTTGAGCACATTGAATTTGGTGGTGTTCTTGGTCTGTGCGAGGTGGTATGTGTACAAGGAGAAGAGGCTTGCGGAGGAGGGGATTGAGTTGGAAGAAGCAGAGCCAAGTTGCCATTAATTTGTGTAATTTTAACCTCTTTTTTGGTATAATTGTTTAAATGTCATGCTTCAAAGTATACGTCTTGTAAGTGAATTATTTCAGCAAAGTATAAAATAATAAAAATTAGTATGACGTGTAATGTCTTAAGAAATATTCAATTTAAATTTATTTTTAATACACATCGTGTATGAAGCAACCAAGTTGATGATGAAGTATCCATAAATTTACATTGAACAATAAGCCAGACGATTTGTATTAATAAATTAAAATATATTCACATTTTACGTTTTTTTTTTTTTTTTTTTTTCTCACGTTAGTCTAACTACTTCGTTTTACCCCACCACCACCTAATGTCATAATCGAGTTAGAATTATTGCTAATGATAAAATACTAATTTCTGTCATTTTCTGTTCCTTTTCAGCACAAAATATATCACAATATACTCAGTTTGGTTGGAACTGAATACCAATTCTTGGTCAGTCTTTTTTGCACTGCGATGGCTTCCCTATTTTTGTAATAATATCTTACGCGTCAACAACAATTTAATCAACTATCATTGTCCTTGATTTTTGCAATTATTAGTGCCCTCAATTAACTTGTCGATGTGATTAGAGGGCCCAATGAACGACATTTGAGCTCTCCAAAATTTAAATAATAAATAATTGCATAAACTCACCTTTTTCAAAACGCAATTTCATTAAATCAATATTAGGTTTTTAAGATATTTTATAAATAATATCTCACGGAGCCAAGGACCTATAAAAAAAAGAGACACTGATCATTCTTATTTATGGATCAACAACGTACTAATTTGAGAGTACATTTGAAATTATAAAAGTTAATTCTTATGAAATTAAATGGCAGAAAGTCGGATCTTCCCTACAATGTGATGGAAAAGAAGAATCGAGCCAACTGGGTTTATAGGCTCAACAAAAACATAATATAAAAGGAATGTCTCACCATTCAAGCTCTTATCCGATCGAGTAAGCAAATCATAATGTAAAAAGGAAAAAAAAAAAAATAGCCCCTACTACTAAAAAAATTATTAGTAGGATATGTCACTAACACTATTTTGTGTAAGCATAATGTTTCATTTTTTATTTTATTTGTTTTTAATATATGTTATTGTTATTTAATGATGTTATTAAATATGTGTAGTGTGAGTTGCTTATTTTAAAATATAAGATGAAATACACAATTAAATATAAAATTCGAATTGAGAATATACCGTCACCATATAACACACCGTAATGTGGTACAAATAAGTGTTATAACATACACACACAATATACGTGAGATGTTGTAGTTAAAAATCCAGAGTTTAAAAAAAAAAAAAAAAAAGAGAGAGAAAACAAGTATATATATATTTTTTTTTAATTTTAGCAGCTATTATAAGAAAAAAAAATTGTTATATAAAATGGGGAGTCGAATCTATTTCCAGTTTGTAATTATTAAGGTTGAGGAAAATGAGGCAAGTAGTTCGAAACTCTTTTAGCAGGCAGTGGTTTTTGTGGTGGAAGATGACGTTGGAAGTCTTGTTTCGACAGCACTGGCTACTGTCCCTGCGTGAAGATCATGTTGGAATTACCATGTCCACGATTTCTCTTTCTTTTCGTGACTCTCTCTTTCTATCCCTATCTAGATCTCACAGTATCTTCTTTTTTAGGATGATTGATCCTTACAATGTTAGAAGTACTTATCATTGATGTAAACATGTACCTACCTCAAATGAAGATAGTGTGGATCTTGCATGAATCAAGTGAAGAGCAACTAGCTTGGAACGGGAAAAGCTGAATGCATCTGAGAAATCTAAAGTTCAATTTTCGTTATTATGGGGTGTTTGCAAACTCTTTTTTTATGTTTAAAATTATTTTCTTTTGAACAAAAACAATATTAAAGTGTGTAAATTTTAAAAATTTAATTGGAAAATCAGTTTTAAACTAATTTTCATACGGATTAAAAGTCATTCTAATTTTTTCATTAATAAATTGGTAAAATGTTGAGTATTTAAAAAATATTCAACTTTTCAAAATTTGAACAAATTTACTTTTATTTTCAACCCAGCCTATTTTATTTTTTTATATATATAAATTTATTTGAATCACTTTGTCAAAAGTAAAATCAATTACAAACCCTCAATCTGTGCAACTCATCAATTGTCATAGGATATTGTATAAGCTTTATAGATGGATGCATGTACATAGAACATCGCATTTATTGTCAATTATGCATATATAGCTACTCATACTTAATCATGTGATATGTGCGTACCCTATACAATTCCCAAGTTGTCTCCTACCATAATAAATTAAATACAACCATTACCTACCTATGCAGAGGTATATTATAACTAGAGAATTACATCAACACCAAAAAAACAAAAAAACAAAAAAAGACAGTGTTTGACCTCTCTCTCTCTCTCTCTCTCTCTCTCTTTTCCTTACATTATTTCCACCAATAGTAACCTAAACAAATAACAAAAGTGAAATAGAAAAAAAATTAGGATATATATAATTTTTACAATTGAAGTTGGCAGATTGGTGTGCTCGTACCTACAAATCTTCTTTTGTATATGAATTTGAATTTAATTTATAGATAATTTATGCTCGAGAAATGTTTCTTGTAATATTTAATATTTTTTCTGTTCATTTTTTTTTATTTGAAACTGGATCTTGTCAAGATACAATAAATTTGGGCCTTGCTTTCAGTAATGATTTTAATATCACACCTTCTTTTTTTTTCAACCGGCCCACTAAATAGACGCCCGAAAACATGTTGCTGTGAAATCTTATTGTAATTAAACTTTTTTTTGAATTTTTTGCGATTAACATATATTAGATTCAATAAACTATTTTTTATTTTTTTTTGAACTCAACACATAAATTTCGAATAAAATGCGGTCAATTTATTTTAGAAATTTGGTGGCCCATCTTTTGTGCCAGGGGCGGCACTGATTACGTTATGAATGCTCGAACAGTTGCATTGAATATTTTCTGTTTAAAACTTTACTATTTAGTTTGCAGGACATCTGGCTATGTTTGATCTTATAATTCCAAGAAGCTATGAAGGCCCACAGGCCAAGAAGCCCAATACTGGCGAAGGAGCCCATCCCCGTCACCCTAGCAGATGAATAATTTTGCGGAGGACATCTGCTTACGTTTACTCTTTTATCAGGTTCCAGACCAAAATATATATTAAACATACATAGGTGTAGAAATATTTTTGGGCCTAAATTTTGTAATTCTTGGGCCTAAATCTATTGACTCGTGGGCCCCAATTATAGGTAGCCCATGGCACCATCAACATCAAGATCCTGTAATTAGAAAAATATATTTCTTAAATCTAAAGAACACATACATCCAATTCAAATTGCACTTGATATATCAATTCTTCATGCTTCTTCCTCTTCAAGAAAAACTTTACCAAAATTTTATGTACCCAGATGAATAGAAAAAAAAATTTGTATAAATATAAAGAAATTTTAAATGAAATAGTTAGGTTTATATATTAGATTATAAAATTTTCATTAACTTCAGGGATTCTACTACTTATAAATTTATTAGTAGCTTAATATAATTAAGTCGTTTGAAAAAGAAAGTACCGCAATCCGATTTTATGACCAAAATTAAGTTTCCTTTTCTCCTTTTTTACGGATTGATAATATTTCACCTTATATGACCTTCGAATTTCAATAGATGAACGTTTAATAATAACCAAGTTAAAAGTATAAAATATAAATAATATAATCAAAACTATAGAAATACTCAAATAATCTTGAGTTCTGATCAGATTGGAACAAATAAATTATAATTTATAAAGCTGAATGGGAACACTTAATTACATTGGCACAACGTTCAAGAACACAGCTCACAAATAAGATATGTGAAGCCTTTGTAATAATGGCACAATATATTTGAAAATGGACCCATTAATTGGACCAGATTCAACTCAAATTTGAATTCAATTATAACTCCGTGCCTCTAAAGTTGTCTCTAATATCACACTAATGATTCATTTTTTCTTGAATTTTTTTTATTTTTTTATTTTTTTTTATATAAACGAGAAGGAAAGTAAACCGAGCGAGTAGACCGAGCGAGTAGATTTGCTCCTATATTGGCAAACCTTCCAACACAACTAAAAGAAAAACTAGTTATTATATTTTTATTTGAACTATTGCTTTGGAGGGGAAATTCTGTTTTAATTTATCATATCTACGGATTAATTCATGCAACAAACAGGATTCAATCTAAACAATTTAAAAAATATGAGCAGACCTAACCCGAATTCAATAAAAAAATATGTGAATTCGGTTTTCTGCTGTGAGCGGAAAATTTCTGCGTATGCCTATTTTGAATATGAAAAGAAAAATGTCAACAGAAAATCGTATTTATATAGATTGTTCCAAAACAACTATTTTTCATCCAACAATAATATGTTTAAATACTTTTTTTTTAGTCAAATAAATTTTATTATTTTAGTAAAACATAACATTTTATTGTCAGATGTAATAGTTTTATGACAAAAAAAAAGTAATATTTTTAGATTATTAAAAAAGTGTTAACTTTTTTCTAAATAAATAATATTTTTACTTAAAAAAAATTATATTCTACTGGTCAAGACAAATCTGTTGAGGCACGTTCATAGAATGATTCCGCACCATTTTCATACAGATCTGAGTCGAGTAAGCCCAAGTGTATGAATATAGGAAAATCACTCACTCCATCACTTTTTGTTTATCAAGAAGCATTAATAGTTATTCTAATTTTGCTCCTCTTAGTACTTGAGTCAAACAATTAAATTATAGTAGAACAATTAATATACACATCTTTTAACATTTTATAAAAGAATATATAATATGATCTTCTATTCAAATAATTATAGTTATATATCTATTAAATAGTATTTTAAGACGTCTGAAATAATAATTATAAATTTAAGTGGAGTGAATAGAAAAACTGGCAGCAGTAGAAAGAAAAACAAACTTGATATTACCAAGGCAGGCCAACAAGTCTACAGCATGTTTTCTGCAACCATGGAAGAGGCACTCTCAATCAATATTCAAATCTTCTCGTACTAAGATTTTATATATATATATATATATATATATATATATTAGATTTAAAGCAAGACAAAATTGAAAAGAAGAAGGGAAATTCTGACGTAGTTGCAAATAAAACAAACAACACTGATGATCACACTGTCCAGTTCCAGTACATATAAAAATTGGATGAAACAGGACATTATATTGGTACCTGCCATTTTGTTAGGACAATTTATTAATTTGGAAAAATTTGAAAAAAATAAAAATAAAATGAGGCCATAAAATGATGGGTTTTAACATTTATCTCAAATGCTGCCAATGAATGGTAGAACAGGTTTCTGTGAGTAATTAAAACCCGTTTGGAAAGAAACAAGCAGGCACATTATAAGGGTAGCAGAAAAACAACAAATAAATTAAATGCCTTATTTATTTATTCTTTTGAATAAGTTTGTTGTTTAGTCAATTTCTAAAGTGATGATTTCTTTTCTGGCATTGCTTCGTATACTAAAACTGTTGATTCATCGTCTTGCCATTGTCAACCTTTCAAGTTTAATTAAGAGGATGAGCATATACTAGCTCCCTATATATTCAAAAAATATTAATGTGTTACTTTCAATATATATATATATATATACAGGTTATTGGGTCTTCTGATTGCATATTTCTTGTCTCAGTATGGAGAATTCTTGTTCCATTTCATCATATTTAAATTCAATCAAAATTAAATTTATTATGTATCTTTTAAATATTATAAATTGAATTTCTTGATAGAGAATTTATATTCCATTTCAATTATTTTTCAAATTCAATTAATATAAAAATGACTAAAAATATTGAGTTGGTAAACTCATACAATTAAAAAAAACAGAAATATAAAAGTAAAAAAATAAAGGACAAATTTTGGGACTGTCCAAAATTACGTAACATATTTTATAAAATTACGTATTAATATATATTTAATATTAAACTTTAACTAATAAAACGAGCCTTAACTTATAAAACATAAGTTGCATTTTGTAATGATGGAAACAAAACTTGTATTATTTATTTTCTGTCCGTACAGGTCATCAACATACATAAAATTCTTGAAGTTTCAAATATGCAGCAGAGTGGATAAAAGTGCAGAAACATATAATTACGCCCATATCAGGTGAAAACCAGAAGTGGGTACAACCAACAAACAAGCTTCTGGGGCTTCACAAAACTATGGTATAGGGTATTATTGTAATGAAAAGCTAATAAAGGGAAGAAGAAAAAAAATAAAAATGAAAAGAAAGAATAGAGAAAAATATAATTTATTTATGAATATATAAAAGTGGGTGAAGTGAAGCACGCCAAGCCAAGATACAGTCCCCGAATTAAGCCGGCCCGAGACTAAAGGCTGGCAAAGCCCCACACTCTCACCTCCACCACCCCAAAAATTGCCATATCAACAGCAACAATATAAATAATCCCAACCATTCCGAATTTAAATTCTATATTTATTTTTATTATAGTTTCCTACTTTCTTTTATTATTTTTTAAAAAACATAATAGTGAAACATTTTATATGGCTTTGCTCACTATTTGTCCAGTTTGAACTTTATTTTTAACAATTTATAAACAACGTTGCTCCCTAAATAATATAATATTTTGGAAGAGACGTGTGTTTATCCAATAAAGTGATAGGGAGAATGCAGCCTTTGATTTTGAGCACTACCAAGTTTGAAAATTTCCATTTCACCTACAAAGAATATACTCACCTCCCACCCCACCAATTCCAATTCCAAGATATGAACTTGCTTTTATCTTTTAATTGTTCAATGTTTTATGATAACCCCTTCACTACAAATTACAAAAACAACACATTTTTTTTACCCGATTCTAGCATGAATATTACTTTACTTTAAGATATTATTCTTCGGTTCCAAAAAAAAAAAAGGTTATATAGGTGTAAATAATCTATTAATATATTTAAATATAATTCGTTTTTCAAATGAACGGAGTGCATTTACATAATTATTAATGTATTTTGAAGTATAACATAAAGTCAATCTACAATATTACAACTCAAATTCAAATTAGATCATATTATTATAATTATTACTTTTGTCAAGATTGAAATTTTTAAATAAACTCCTAAACTTTTAAGTTTGAGGGCCCTTTTATATATATATATATATATTAAAATAATTAAATACATTTTTGAAAATGAATAAAATATAATCAAATAAATAAAAATAATAACTCGAATTTAAAATCATATCTAATAATCTCAAAATTAAAAATAAAATCAAAAAATTAATGAATAGATCATTAGGAAATTATTTAAATAAAGTAAGAAGTGAAAATTTAAAGTCTATAACAAAAACATAACAAGTCCTAAAGTTAATAAATGTTTTTTTTAGATTTTTTTTAAATGTCATTAATTAACTTTTAAATTCTATTCGGTAAATTTGTAGACGTAATTAAATATAGTTTTTATTTGACTTGTTACTCTTCAAATTTAATAAAAATTTAAATTTGTTTGGTTATTTTAATAATTACGATGATCTTATTTATCTTAAATTTAAATATTCAGGATCTTATTAGACTTATTTAAAACGTCACTTATAGAAAAAATCATAATCTTATTTAAATCTAAAGTAATGAACCTAAAATGGAGCAGGAAGCCAAAGAGAAACCCGAGTTGCCATATATTTTGGAAGGGTTTATATTTCAGAAACAAATTATGATGGTCAAAACAGACCATTAATAGGCATTACGAAATCCAAGGCTGTCGAGTGCGAGAGAAACCATGACCATTTTCCTGAATAAATAAATAAATAAACTAGTTTGGTAAAGCGAATTCAGTGGAGTGGGAAAAAGATAAAAGAAGTGGGGGCGAGAAGACTTTACTAAAACTGCATTGCATTGCATTGCATGCTCCTACTTTGAATTTCAATTTCAGTGCTTTTGAGATGATGCAACTACATATATATACATATATATATATATATTTTCTATACTTTTGCCAGTTTCCATTCTGCTTCTATTCCTCCTGCTTTATTCCAAACTCCTATAAAAGATTCCAACCCAACCCCTCATTCTCTTTCCTTCTTTTATTGTTTAAGATAAGATGGGAACACATGGATGAGAGTGAGACTATGGAAATGGCAACGTCCATGTGGTGGGAACGGTAATCTCAACGCCTTCCCTCCAATGATAATAATTCTATATATATTTCAATTTAACATCTTATTCTTAATTAATTCATTTCAACTTCACCATTTTAATTATAAAATTATCTTTACTACTAATATAAGCTCCATTATTTTATTTTAACCAATTTATCTTTTGTTAAAAAAAATTAAGATTTTACACACTCTAAAAATATCGTATGATGAGATATTCAAGCTTATAAAATATTTAAAATAAACTCAATCAATCACCTGATAAATAATAAAATAATTAAGCGTTCGAGTTTGGGTCTGGAATTCCGTCCGAAGGTGTTCTGCTCGTGTCCGACTACTCTACGTAATGATGTTATAATATATATATGTTTACATGTATGTGTGTATTATTATAGTAAAAGGATTAAAGGTTAGTACTTTTAGTTTACTTTCTTTTTTGAACTTTTTCCCAGCTAAAGCTCACTCCCTTCTTCTTTCTTCATTCTTCACTTTCGCAGATTGACGATTCTTTCTTGTGTGTTCACCCTAGATGGTTTTAGGGTATGAGTATATGATGCTCCCATGAATATTAATATGAGTATAATGAAATAAAAGTTGTAGTCCAATTATGAAAACATTAATGAATAGAGAATTGAAGAAACACCATTCTAGTTTTTTTTGCTTGTAACTTTTATGAGGCTCAATGTGCCATGCAACTTTAGCTAACAAAGATTGGGTTGACATGTTGAAGACGAGGAGGACGAACTACTTCTTCCTAAACATTTATCTTTGAAAGTACATATATATATATATATATATATATATCTAATGCATTAATAGTTTGGGCAATTTAATTGGTTGGAGCGGTCAGATGAAGTAGTGAGATTTGGGGTGTAAGAAAAAATTATTTATTAGGAGTATTGGGAGCATATATGTGTATTTGTCTCTTGATGTTGAGCCTTCTACAGTGACCCAGGCTCTTGCTGACTCTCGCTGGCGTGAGGCTATTCCCAATGCCTTGCAAGAGAATGGTACTTGGGATCTTGTTCCTCCGATCTTCTCCTAAAATGTTGTTGGCTGCAAATTGGTCTTTAGCATCAAACGAAAGCCTGATGGTTCTATTGATAAAAATAAGGTTCGCCTCGTTGCTAAAGGTTTTCATCAACGCCCTGGAGTTGACTACTTTGAGACCTTCAATCATGTTGTCAAGCCAGCTACTATTCGCATTGTTCTGAGTATTGCCACTACCCGTAATTGGCCTCTTCGACAGTTCGATGTTAACAATGCTTACCTTCATGGCTCGCTTTCGGATGAGGTCTATATGTCTCAGCCTCCTGGCTTCATTGATCCGAATCATTCTACTTTCGTTTGCAAACTCCGTAAGTCCATTTACGGCCTCAAGCAAGCTCCTCGGACATGGTATCATGCTCTTCGATCATTTTTGGTCTCGGTTGGTTTTTCCTGCACTAAATCTGATGAGTCTCTCTTTGTCTATCACGCCCAGGGCATTACTGCTTACTTCTTGGTGTATGTGGATGATCTTATCCTTACAGGCAGTGATGATCGTTTTCTCACTCGTATGGTGCATGGTTTGGCTTCTCAGTTCTCTATTAAGGACCTTGGTCCTTTGTCCTACTTTCTTGGTGTGGAGGTTCTTCGTACCTCGTCTTCGTGTTACTTGTCCCAACGGAAATACACCACTGATCTTCTATCTCAGCATAATATGCTCAATGCTAAACCGATTCATACTCCGCTTGCTCTCAATGTCACATTGTCCTCAATGATGGTAGCAAACCTACTGATACTTCCTTATATCGTCGTGTTCTGGGCAGTCTTCAGTATCTTCTTCTTACTAGGCCAGATATTGCCTTTGCGGTCAACAAGTTATCTCAGTTCATGCATGCTCCCACTGAGATCCACAGGGGGGCAGTGAAACGTCTCCTTCGCTATTTCAATGGCACTCGATATCTTGCTCTTCATCTACGTTGTGACTCTCCTCTGTCTCTTCATTGCTTCACAGATGCTGATTGGGCTGGTAATTGTGACGACCGCACATCCACTGGTGCCTTTATTATCTATCTCGGCGCCAATCTCATCTCGTGGAGCTCTCGTAAGCAGCGGAGCGTGGCTCGATCTTCGACGGAGGCAGCATATCGAGCAATTGCTGCTGCTGCTGCGGAACTCCAATGGACTCGGTCACTCCTTTCTGAGTTAGCCGTTTCTCTATCCAATGCTACTCCAGTTCTTTATTGTGACAACATTGGGGCTATGTATCTGTGTGCCAATCCGGTATTTCACTCTCGGATGAAGCACATTGCTATTGACTATCACTTTGTTCGGGAGTTAGCTCAATCTGCTCAGCTTCGTGTCTCGCATGTCTCCTCTGCTGATCAGCTTGCCGATGCACTCACCAAGCCACTATCTAGGACTCGTTTTTGTCTCTTATTGGACAAGATTGGTGTCGTTAATCGCCCACCATCTTGAGGGGGTGTATTAGGAGTATTGGGAGCATATATGTGTATTTGTATTTATTCTTGCCCCACATTGTTTATGTTTGAGATATTAAGAGTATTAGGAGCATATATGTGTATTTGTATTTATTTTTGTCCCACATTATTTACGTTTGAGAGTCTCCTACACTCTCCCCTTATATTTATATACTTTGTATATTTATGAATAAATATTTTAAAAATATTCTCATCATTATTGTGTGCTTGTTTGAATGTATACCAAAAATATATATGAATGTAGGAAGCATTTATTCTTGCTTTTTGTGGAAGCAAAGAAGATTGGAAGGAAGCATGGAAACAGTAAGAAGAGAAGGTGTAAGACTAACATTTAATATGGTGATTGAGTGTTGAGAAAAGACGAGCGACAAGACATGTAAGAACATTTGAAACCCAGTACCCCCTGTTTTTCAATAAATGATATATCCTTCGATTCATCATTCTTGCCGATTTCTGAAATCTCTTTTATTTATATCTCCATTCATTCTCATATTTCTATTATTTTGTAATTAATAAAACAAGAAAATATACCAATATGGACTATTTTTATAATTAACTGAGAGACCTAAGCTTTTAGTAGAAATATCAAACTACAATTATCTATGTTAAATTGATTTTTTTTTAAATCATAAATCCGATTAATTATATATTTATTTATAATTTTCTCAGATCCCTATTCTAACAATTATTTTTAGGAGGAAAAACACCCTGTTTGTGTTGCTTATTTTATATATAAAATAAAATGATGAAATATATGATGGTTGAATTACATCATCTAAATTAAGATTTAAAACAAAGTAGGGCAGCTCCAATTGTTAATAATTAACATCCAAACAAAACCTTTTGATCAAACCATCATCCCTTTGACAACACTAACATCATCATTACCACACAATCATACTAATCCTCCAAAATCATAATTCCTAATACCACCACTGTAAACTTTTCTTGCCCCAAAATCTATATTGCTATAATTATTTTCCTACTTTACTGAACACTTTCAGTTGGGTTACTGTATTATGAATTGTATAATATTTTCTGTTTCAAAATATATATAATACATAATAATTAAATTTCCCTGGCCATATTATAGTTATATATATATATATATATTAATAGTAATATTGTAATAAAACATAATAAATAGTGGAGAGAATCTCATGTGGACCGTGATAATTAATGAGATCTCGTAGCTTCCGGTGTGTATTAATGAAATTTGTTCTCTTTTTGCTCTCCTCTTTCTCCAAGCCCCAAGATGGAGAATTATCAACTCTCAGAAGGGTGTTTCGGTAATTTCACTGGGATATAAATACAAAATCAGTTATGCGTACATTGTATAGCCTTGTTTGCACTCATTTATTATCGCGCCATGTTTTCTCTATTCCACACTCTCTTTCCAGATAAAGAGAAAAAAAAAAAAAAAAAACCCTCTTCGCTAACCACGTTAAACATATACAGATACAACTCATTATTAGTATCCAAGCTCATTATATACGCATTTACATGCATAGATATATACTGGTAATAGAGAGAGAGAGAGAGAGAGAGAGAGAGAGATCTAGAGAGAGAGAGCTTGAAAGGCCTTTGAAAGTGGCCGGGACATGGCGACTGGATGGATAAAGTCATTGCAGTGCAAGTCAAAAGCATTCGACGACGTCGTTCACCACCCCTCTCTATCCAACGCTGCCAGCTGCAGAAACAGCTTTCAAGGTCTCAAAGATATAGTTGAAACCGCCAAGAAACCTAAGCCCAAGAAGCCCAAGCCATCGAAACGGCATCCATCGCCGCCGTTTAAACGGCCCGTTTCAAGAAAACTAGAGCCCGATTCAAACTTGCAGCCCGCTATTAGAACCCGGCCTATCAACACCTTCTTTCCGTCCCTCACCGAGCTTCCCAAAGACCACCCCTCACGTAATGTGGTGGAAATAATCTTCCACACCAGCTGGGGCGAAAAGCCTTTCGCGGGCCGGGTTGAAATGGTGTTCAAGGTCCAGAACTTGGCCCGGACTCTAAACCGGTTCGAGGAGTACCGCACTGTGGTTAAACACCGGGCTAGTTGCGCAGCCTCGGGCGACGGAAGCGAGGAGCATGTGCGTTGCATTGCGGACGGGAATGAGGTTATGAGGTTTTATTGCCTTGGCGCCACCGCAGCTGGCGGCGCGTACGAGGCCAGTGGCGCCGCGTGGGCGTTTCATGGATGCAAAAGAGCGGCTGTGTGTACATATTCCGGAAGCGGTGTCGCGCATGACAATGCTGGAGGTGGGAGAGGGAGGAGGGCCATGCTGGTTTGCCGGGTCATAGCGGGTAGAGTTTGCAAGCAACTCGGTCTTGACTCGTTGCTCCAAGAGCGGGTTGGGTACGACTCAGTGAGCGGCGGAAATGGAGAGTTACTTGTATTCGATACACGTGCATTGTTACCATGCTTTCTCATCATCTACAAATTGTAAAAGTGTAAGGATTATGGAGTATTTTTTTCTTAATTTTTTCCTTTTTGGTTTTTTGTAATTTATGTTTTGCAGCTTAATTTCCTCATAGTTTTTTTTTTTTTTTCTCTCTTCTTAAAGATGTAATTAAGTAAAATTTGGTTGATAGCCTCTCTTGTCTTTTCATTAATTCATGTTTTCAGCAATTCATTTATTAATTAGTTTGTCCATTATATGATCCAAGAAGAGAATAAAAGAAAATATGTGGACAATGAGAGATGATTCGGTTTGTCGTGTTTTCAGAAGTTTGTATTGTCTCGATCTCCACATGCTTCTTATGATTCAAATGTGGATTTGATTAATGCTAATTACAATATGTATTATCTATTCTTCTATCTTTTTTTCTATCTAATTATAATAATTTATAAATAGTATTTAATAAGCATAAAATTTTGTATTCTATGTATAATTCAATATCATAATTATCAGTTGATTAAAAATTTAAAGTCTTAGCTACACCGCTAGTTTATTTAACCTGAAAGTTGTAGTAAACGACGGGTTTTCATATAATAATAATAATAATAATAATAATAATAATAATAATAATAACCCAGGAAGATTATTGTTTTTGTTCATAAAGACAATTGAATGAAAGTGATAAAGAGCATATATATATATATATATATATATTGTGTTGATATCATAATGAAGTTCGTTGGTAAAGATGACAAGTCCCATAACAAAGGTTGCCTGATTCAATTTAGTTTAGGACAAGCTAGCAAACCCCCACTATTTCTATTCATGACTTTTAATGAATAATGTATGTGTACGCAGCAGCCGAACGCGGGATTTCAATTCCGACGGTCTAACAATAAATATAGTGCAAGTGTGTGTCTATACATATATATATACCTATTCATATATAATATGCAGATGTACTTATATATATTTTTTATTTATTATAATGTAACATATAAATTTAACTAAGTATCTCCATAAGTTTGATGTCCCCACTTTAGCTTAGTGTCCACATCTTTACATGTACAACAACTTCTTTTGTAAAATTAAGTTATACAACCATCATAAATATTGTACGATACAATTAATGGTGTTGTTATGGAAGGAGTAAAGGATTTTGAATGTTATGACATTTGGTTGATGAAGGAAGTATATAAAAATAATTCTTGAACATCCATTGATTTTACAGCTGACCAAGATTGTTGGAAAATTTTGAGAAAGAAGAATAAAAAAAGGGTAAGGTGATAGTAAATTGATGAAATGTGGATTAAAAGTTAAGAAACAATTTGATGATGTTTAGTTGTTGTCATGAAACTGACGTTTCTTCTTACGGACATGTGATTTTGTGTACTGTACAAATGTTAGATTTAGTATGGAATTTGGTGCGGTCACTTGTGTGTGAGGGGGACATCCCACCACATCAATATGCAAATCCTACCTCATTTTACTTTTATTAACTATTATTTTATTTTTATTTGCAGTTATTTATGGTATAACTATATAATATTCTTTTATATTAGTAAACAATAAGCATTTATATGTGCATAAGCAGTTACTCATAAACTTTATATATATATATATATATATATATTATAGTGTGTATTTTGCCTTCTTACCTCTCAAAGTTGCCATATTATTTACCCTTCAACTTTATTTCTTATTATCTGCCCCCAACAGTCTTTTATTAACTTTTGGTTAGATACTTTTTTCTTTTACAATTCCGTTTTTTTTTCTACTTTGCCCTTTAATTTTTATCTAAAGGGGCAAAGTTAATAGAAGGAAAGTGTAGAGAGCATAAAACTTTTTTCCTTTTATAAGTATGGGGAAAAGCAAAATAATAATAATAATAATAATAATAATAATAATAATAATAAATGCAAGGATGTGGGGCAAAAGCTCATGTTGCAAAATACACCATTTTTCTATAGTGTAATATCCAGAGAGCCGCACAGTACAGCTAATTCTAGTTAATGAGAATCAATGTTAAAGGTGGTACTAAAAAATAAAATAAAAAGGGAATCATAGTTAACCTTACTTGTTTTGTATATCATCAGTGTATTTTCAAAACTAGTATACACCACATGGTTAGTTTTTAGCAATGCTGCAGAAGTTGGAAATTGGTAGTTGGACACTAGCAGACCGTCTAAAATTGAGCTGGTCTAGGCGTTGATTAGACGGATCAATTTTTTTGTTTTTATTTTCTTAAATATTCTCAATCCTATAATATGTAATAAATTGATAATATGACATAATTTTACATGAAGTATTATTTATAGAATAAAGTGTTAATTTTTATAAAATAATAATAATAATATCTACAAATAGGTAATAGTCTTATCAATAATAGAAAATATCATAGCATTTTTAACTTGGCAAATAGAAATTTGAGAACTACCAAAGTTTATTTGACAGCATTTTTTACAAAATTAAAATATTTTCGAACTTGTTTTTTTTATTTCATATATGATAATATCATAAATATGTTTAAATTAGTTATTATATATATATATATATATATATATATCTTGTATAAATAATTTTTTTGTGTGTAAGAATTTTTATTTTTTCAATTTTTTGAAAAGACATGATATTTATAAATTTTGAGAGAATTACTAATATGATTAAACAATACTAGATACTAATAAATCAAATAAGATAATCTCAATATGATTTTTTTATTGTGATGCAGAAAATATTAAATATAAACATTTCTCGTATAAGTTGACATCAACTACTAATGGATTAAAATAAAATTTAAGTCATATGAAGCAACATAAATATAAATTATTTTAAAAATAAAAAATCTCGACAAAAAAATAAAAAAATGATTTGCCCGCATGGTAGCCCACCTAGGCACGATGTCTGAAAAAAAAATATAAATTCACTTTGATTTAATCAAAATTGAGTCGGGAGGCAGATGAGTAGCCCGATATTTGCATTTTTTTGCATGTAATGTAGTCAAAATGGGCGTATGAATCTTTTAGTAGGATAGGAATTTTGGTAGCATGGACCAATGCTTGTAAACTATGTTTACGGCGTTCATTGAAAAGCTCATCTACCTTAATCTATTTCTACCGCTATGCATAACAGATAATAATTTACATTTTTTTTTTAATAGATATGGGTTGTGAATCTTATATATTTTTAAGCGGATGTGAGTCGAATTCAATCCATTGCATGGATTTTGACCCATGCAAATGTGGCTTAAATTTTTATTTTTATTTTTATTTTTGTAATAATTTATATAAGATTGTCCCACATAATATATTTTGCTAAGTTCGATCCAAATTTAATTTTCTAAAAACATGTAAGATTCAGTGTTAGTTGACCATCATAAAACCCTAACCCCATTTTGCAAAATAGCACAAGCTGGTTAGTTGACCATGAGTCACCACTCAGCACTCCCGACCATCACTCACGGTGATTCATCTTTATCAAATTATCATCCCATTTCCTTTGAGATTTATCCACACACATAATTAAAAACCCTTGAATCCCACCAGGCCTTTCTATTTAATTTGCTCAATTTTACAATGGACTACTGCCTTAAATCAGCACCACAAAACAGGATAACTGGAAAAACGAAACAAGCACGACATGAAGATGGTCTTAGGAAAGAAAGGCATCACTGTAAAAGAACCAACAGCGTTGTATTACTGCGCAGATTAAGGAACGATATCAACAAATGTTAACAAGCCATCCTCCATAAAATTTCTGATGCTCATATGGAGAATGTACAGTCTGAATAATGACAATTAATCGGAGAAACAGGGAGAGGGAGAGCGGGAAATGGAAACCCTCCAGATGACATCCCAAATGATATGTATAGTCCTTGATGCTTTGCATTCTTGTCTCATCAAGAGTATTACTGAGAGTCCACAAGTACATATACCGGCTTACCATTTAATCGCTCCCGTCCCTGCCAAAATAAATAAAAGAAACATGCAGATCAGAGATAATTTGAATCATGCTAATACTAAAGAAAAAGGAAGTGCAAGCTGTGCAACTGAACTTGAATTCGGATTTCTTTGTCTGTTTCCCAGGTTCCAACTTCAAATTGATTTCAAGAATATGGCTTGTTATCTTCCATGCTTTTTCATCAAATAGTATTACTGTATATTCTGGACGAAAATCTTCGAAGAAACTTAATCAACAAGGGATTATCTAGATATTGAGTGTGTTTCCTCCCTAAAAATGCACTTCTTATGGGTCTAAACATAGAGGACAATCTTATTTAACTTGAAAACGTTTACTTCTGTTTCATAACAATACAGGTTTTAACCTATAGCTTTTGAAATCTGCATTCCACAAATTCCAAAAACTAAATAATGAAAGGGGGAGAGTTCACTAACTGATGCAACTAGAAAAACTTGCACCATTACCATCCACCGTTACTTAACAACAAGATATTACTCGAGTATAAGAAAAGAAAAAGAATAATGCAATGAGATTGGGCGAAGAAAACCTTAAGAGCAGGTATTTCAATGACGCAAGCACACTCGAGCACTTCTGCTCCAGCACGTTCTGAAAACAACTATTTCAAGTCACACATATCCAATCTAGAAATAAAAAACAGATACACACAGGGCAATTAAGATGCTCAAATACAGCATGATACAGAAACAGACTGACCGTCATACTCTCCACTATCCCAAGCCTGATAGCAGACTTAATTACAAGAGGGGTAGGAACGAAAAGTGCTCTCCAACACTCAGTTACATGCAATAGCATCAAGTTTTCCTCCGAAGTTATAGTAACAGTTCAAAGTTTCTACTTGCTGAGACTTCACTTGAAATATATATTTATTCAGATACAAACCCAGTCTTTCATGGGCAACACAGTATGATGCGAATTTAGAATCATATTGCCAGCAATATTTCCATAATTACGCTTGTTATCCAGACTGCCTTGTTGCCACTGATCCAACTAGGACCCTAAGACTTTTCTATGGTCATCTTCCCATTCGTAAGCCCTCCACCCCAACCCCAACCCCACCAATTGAGCTTCGAGAACATATCCTATCAAAGGCCCAAAAGGGCTGCTGTTTCTTTATCTATATGTTTGTTATTGTGCTTTGTCTTCACAAAGAAACAGTAATGGGCTCGTTGAGGTCTCACCTGCCCCAATGAACAAAAGTAATTCTACCCGAGGAAATGAACTGAGCACTTATGGCTTGTGTTTCACTAAGAGTTGCTGCCTCAATTTAACCTCAAACAAATAGCTCAGATTAGGCAACCAACAAAAAGGGAGTGCTGAAAACAATGTGATTAAGACAACAAGGCAGCGGTTATAGTAGATTGAATTTCTCAAAAAGAAATTGAAATTGACATATTTGTTTCCGCTGAAGACTACTCCAGACCAAGTGATTATAAGAAGGCCAGCGACATTGGTATGCCCAGTTTATAACAAGTTGGACGCTTATTCCATAAATGCTATTCAGGTAATAAAGTACCTAATAGGTTCATGGCTGCACAAAGAGTGCCCCCAGTAGCAATTAGATCATCAACTACCAGGGCACGTTCACCAGGAGCCACCGCGCCAACATGCATTTCAAGACAATCACTACCATATTCCAAGTCATACTCTTGTCTGAAAACTTTACCTGTAATATGAAGGGAGAAATCATTGAATTAGAAAATAGATAAAGTAATAACTAATGCATGACAAGATAGATAATTAGGGATTACTTAAAGTTTCATGCAAGCATTCAATGGAACACAAAAGAAAGGAAATTGAACCTAAATTCAACTTATTTTATATATGCAAGAATAACCAGCCATGAGGGGTGGGTAATATCATAAATCTGAAAGAGGTACACTACACTAATAGATATTGAATAGTTCTCAAGGAGTGAAATAAATAGATGAAGTTAGAACTCCGCAAATGAGATGGGGCGGTGATCAACTAAAAGTACAGTTGCTTTATGGATTTATCAGGGCAAGCAGTCTGCTTTTATGAATGAACAATTTCGCAGATAGAAAACAAGTGATAAATAGTACCTGGCAATTTCTTTGGTTTCCGCAACGGAACAAACTTTGCGCCAATTGCTAATGCAATAGGAGGGCCAAAGATAAAGCCACGAGCCTCTATCCCTGAGTTGGAAACATGTTACTACTTACTAAATAAGTACATTACTAAATGATCAAGGAAGCATGTGCTATTTTCTTCATCCAATAATATTATTGCAGCTGTTCATTTTATTTTCCCTAAGCATGTAAAACGGATTTCAAGTAGAGTGAACTCAGGTTTCGCTACTTAGCCCCGCTCTTTTAGAGCATCTAAAGATTTAAAAACTTGGCCAAATCTGTAAAAGATATTCACAGATTTACCTTTAACAAGATAGTGACCAGAAATTATATACATATATTCACACCAATACGACAGATTTACCTTTAACTTTTTGAACAAATTTCATATTTAAAATACTATTTGTGCAGCTAACTGTTTAGAAAGTTCTAAAACTAAAATGTCCAAGTAATGCGCAGGATAACAGTTAGCAATTTCATAAGAGCTCCATCAGATTGTGGCCTCTTTACCCTATATAAGATACATGAAATCCAACATATATGTGTTTTGCTTTATAGGACAGTACAGGGTAGTGTATTGATACTATGAAACAAAAGATGCAGCTAAATGTATAGTATATATTTGCAGCTTCTACATATATCTACTTTCAAGGGTGCAGGATAGACAAGGCATATTGACACATCAGGACCAAGAACGAAGTAGAAATAGATCGAAACAAAACTTGAAAAATCGTCAAGGGGCATGGAGAAGAAAGGGTAGACAGCTATTACATATATATACTGAATTAAGGCATTATTACCCTATTAACAAAAACTAAAAGAACGCGACCAACCCAGCCATAGGCTAAGTTTCTTTACATTATTTCACTTCTCTTGAAAATCTCAGCACTTTCACAAAATTAATTTATCTTCTTCGATGACTAAATACCATTGACAGTATCCCAAATAGACGGAAAAGATGAAACAGGAAAGACACTACTCATTCCCACTTTTATAAAGTTAACAGTATAAAAAGGTTTCATCAACCATAATATAACATAGTGAAACCAATAACAGTGAAAGGAGACAAAGGTGGTACTGATTGTAGTGGACTCTGGACCTCAGAAAAAAACAATCTTTCCAACAAAAAAATTTTCATCATTGCTTATCAGAAAAACTCGATGCCACTCAGACACAATCATAATTCACAATCATGATACGCAGAAAGGTCCTTAGTTCTTCTCATGAGACTCAGAACTAAATCATCAAACCAAAGAATTCCCCCAAAGATTAATATAAGAAAATGGACGCATCATACGGCCGTGCGGGCCTACGCCCTTATTTAAACAACGTGGATTGTGGTAACCCATCACCCCAACCACCACCACCACCACAATTTAACCCTTGATATCCAAATTGGATTTAAGAAGCACATGCCACCATTCGTCTCTCTGAACCGTTCATTTCATTGTTCGATAAGAGAAATTGAAAACCCCACTTCACAGATGAATGAAATGAACCATCTCTCACCACTTTACTCAATTCCTACCAAAAAAAAAAAAAAAAAACTCCGAAATTCAAAGGCTTTACTGTTTAACATTCGGACTCATACATGTAGGAACGTTTAAAAAAATAAAAGAAGAAGAAACCCACATGGAGAGTAGTTTGTTCCAGGAACAATGATAAAACCCAGAGAAATGTTTTATTTTTTCCAGGAAAAGATGCATAAAATAAATGGAAACAGGACCACAGAGAAGAAAAAAAAAAGTACTAGTGTGCAAAGACAAAAAGAAGGTAAAATACGTTGGAAGCAACTGCAAGAAGACAAAACTTAAAGAATACATACCAGCAACGACAGAAATGTTCCTGCTTTTATAGCGCTCAACGAACAAATCAATGGTGTCTTTGAAGACCTTGGGGTCGAGTAAAAGTGTCGTGATGTCTTGAAACATTATCCCTGTTAAACCCCATAATAAATAACGCCACTAAAATCGAAGGCAAGAACTCGGGGAATTTGAAAAGAAAATAAAAAAAGCACAATTTTTGGTTAAAAAGAAGAATTTGCTTGGTGAGATATGCACACAGAGTTGGCGCGCGTGAATACCTGGTTTTGGGAAGTCAGGAACAACACGGATTCTAGATTGAATGGCTGGAATGCGTGGGTCGTCGGCTTTGAGAGCTGACATTGTATCTAGTTACACAATTAATAGCTTGAGTTCCGTTTATATGTATGCGGGTTTTCCTTCTGCTCCCTCTCTCCTCGCTGTGTGTGCTTGTGCGTGCTGAGGAGAGAGTGAAGTGGAGAAGAGGGTTGATTGCAGGGAGGGAAAAGAGTGCGTAGGACTGAATTATTTATACGAGAGAGAGAGAGAGAATGTGTTTTGGGGCGCTCTGCGCAAGAGAGGTAAAATCTACTCGATAAGTAAAACGGATCATAATAAAATCTTGGACTTTCATGTGTTATTTTCTCATGTTTTTTTTTATTTCTGAAAAGGAAATTTCATTTTTGGAATCTCTAGAAATAATTTATTATTTATTGAATTTAACTTTTTCAAGTGTTTTTCTTTTCAACTTTTTTAAGTGTTGCTTAGTTATGATTTGACGTTATAAAATGAAAACGCTGTTTCTTTCGAAGGGTTTTCTAGTGTGGGGTATTTTTTAAGTTTTACAAAATAATAATAATTGGGAAGCTCAATTAATACTTACTAACGACATGTTGTTTATATTTGGAGTGGTGTGGAAAAATGTGTAAATTTAAATGAATAATATAAATTTTATATTATTTTAATATTGAATATAGTAGAATTCTTGAAATTATGATAATGGAAAAGTGATTAAAAGGTGTTCAAATTATTTTTTAATCATTGAAGATAACTCATTTAGTTATTTGATCTGGTAAAATGACATGAACCAGAAAAAGAAATATCTAGTATTTTAGGGGGTAAAAGTAGAGTTGGATTTATCCAATTAAAAAATAATTTTAAAGCAAATACAAAATTAAACTAATATGTACTTTTATGCGAAATAAAATATATTTTATTACAGTAATAATATATGACAAAATTATATTATTATCACTATAAAAATATAACTAATAATTATTTATATAAATATTATCCGATTTGAGATTTAGGTTTTGTATGTTAATGTATTATTATTCTTTTAAAAAAAATTTGTATTAAATAAAAAGTTACACGATATTTTGAATTGAATCTTAAAGTGTCATAAACTCAATACAAATATTCCAGCTTAACTGTTAATGTGGAACAATAAATTATAATATTATATAAATTAATAGTATAATTTTTTATATAAAACTTGTATTACTTTTTTTATTTCAAATCTATAAAAATTAATAAATTTCTTCAAATCAACAAATATATATCAAAATAAAATGTATAATTCAACCCATAAAAAAATTATGTAAATAATATTATTTATTTTAATATATGCAATGTTGGTATTAAATAAAAAATTATGAAAAAGAAAATTAATTTGATATATCGGATTTAAAATGAACAAATTATTTGAATTTTTAAATTTTAGTAATAAAAAAGAGAAAGATAAAATGGGAGGCATGTTTTAAAAGAAAAAAATAGATTAATTAAATATTGCATTTGAATAAGAAATATAAATAAAAGAAGAAGAAAAATCTCTAATACGTGGCAAAGTAAAAATACATGGATACTCCTTTTTTTTATAATAGAATGATATAAAGATTTGTTTTTGTTTGGGCTCTTAAGGAAATAATTTTAAAATTAAGTGTGAAATGTTGAAATAAGACATTATTTTCACGTCATTATTTGGATCAATAAAGAAAGTGTGTAGGCAAGGTTGATTAATTCCACTATCCAAGGACTAATTCATCAAAGAAAATGACCATTGGAAAATATTATTATAAAGAATAAATTATTGTTATGGTAAAACTAATAATTAAAAAAAATGAAGTAAAAAAATACTTGGTATTTTAAAGAAGTTGTGAAAGATTTACATATAAAAGAATAGTGATATAGAAATGGCTGTTCAACATGACTCATGAAAGATTACCACTTATGTTACAATCATCGTCCTGAAATTCAAAATGAATCGATATATATATATATATTGGTAAGTTAATCGATTAAAAGTTAAATATATAATGTAGTTTTCAATCAAATTAAATTTTATTCTAGATATTAATGACAAATATGTTTTATCATGGATGGTTGCATGATTCAAAAAAATAAAACATACATATTACAAAAACAGAAGAATATTGAATACATTTTTTAGAAGTGAATCATACTTCAGAATTTGGGTTCTTACTTATATTTAAAATACTTTAATTGATTGGGAGCTAGATTTTAACAAAATAAAAGTTCAAAGGTATGGCAATGGATCTAATATGAGAAAAGAGGCACAAATTGGGAAAAAATATATATAAATAAATAAATAAATAATGGATATTAATGTTGTATTTCATTACTTTTACAAGGGCTTATTTCATTTTTTTTTTTAATAATATAAAGAATCTGATTTTGATAAGATTATGAGTGAGTCTAAGGAAATGGAATATTGAAATTGTGTTACAAGAAGAAAATAATTATTATTAAATAAGAAGTAATTTTATGAAGTTAAAAGAGGTATTCCCGCCATTGGCACGTACCTGACATATGCACATATCATTATATTTTATATATGTACGTAAAATAGAGGTTATATTATGTACACAATATTATGGTTATGTTTTTCCACGCATATGACATAATCATCATATCGTATACGAAATAAACTCTTTTGTTAATGTAAAACGATCGAAAAAATGAATAAAATAGTTATACTTAGAATTAAAGTGGTTATTTTTTATTTTTTTTGTTAAGTTAGACAATGTTATTTTCCATTTCCACTACTTAATATTTATATAATACAAAATCTTCTGAAATCAAATAATTTGATGCAAACACAACCTAGGAAAGGTTTGTCGTGATACAGTTGGGTGTTATACTACACAGAGCAATCTTGTCATGTCTGCATTTTCTTTAGAAAAAAAATGTAACTTTGTTTGATCTCTGTTTATAAAGACACAATCTGCATTGAGAACTGACTGCCCAAAATTGCAAGATTTTAGATCTATTGTTCTTTTTAATAAATTGACTTACCTAATGAAATATGACCAGTAATAATTTTATCTTACATTAAAAAAAAAAAAAAAAAACTCACTCTATAAAATAAGTCTGTTTCTGATGAGTATAACTTTTTTGTTCTATCAATTTAATGAATATATGTATAACCTCATAAAAATTATAAATTAATATTCTTACAACTTTTTTTTATTTGTTGATTCATCTTATTTAATTATATATACTTTATTTGTAAATAAAAAATATTCAGTTCTTTACTCTAACTAATAAAATGAGATTTGAACCTTTGAAATAAATTTAATTTTTTAGGACAAAAAATATTTTTGAAACATAATATTTGTTGGGAGGGAGGAAGTACCGTGACAGACATTACAATTTATTATTATTATAATTATTATTATTATAACTCTAAAATTGAGGCTCACAACTGTGGAAATGGACTTTGATTATAAAAATGAGTGGGAATGGAAGAATGCAAGCAAATTGTTTGTCTGTTTGTTGTTGATGGGAACAAATTTGGAGTAAGTTGCAACCAATCGCATTCACAGAATTTTAGAATATTATAATTAAACAAGTTCTTCTGTCTTAACGGATGTCTGTTTTTGGGCAATGTACCTTTCGTTTCTAAGCCTGAAAGCTGCCATCTTAATAAAAGTTAATCAAACAAATGAAATCCAGATAAAAGCTCACTTGATCATTGCAACTTCTTTTTTTATTTTATTACACCACATATATACTTATAATTTCCGAACCTTTCTGGGGCTCAAGATCTTGTCATTTTACAGGATCTGCCTATCTCCCAACCAATATCATTTTCCTTCGCCCTTCAAACTATAACTGCTCCCACCGTTTTAATAAATATACAAAATTTTTATTTTTTTTTATTTTTACTAAATAAGATGTTTTTTCAAGTTATAAATTTGTGTTTATATAATTTTGGCTTTATTTGTTGATTGAATTTATTCAATATAATGTTACTTATTTGTGAAATTAAAAAATTTTAAAATATTAATTTAACTATTAAAATAAAATATTAACTTTTAAAACGAAATAAAGTTCTTCTTCAAACAGGATTCTTATTGTTTGGAGGGAGGAAGTATTTATTTCTTAGCAAATTTATCTATCATTACATTCTTTTTATAATGAAGCTCCAATTTAGCATAACATCCTTCGTCCCAAATATGAGACATATTTCTAAGACCAAAAATGATTGTATAAACATAAAGTTAATTTTGAGACCGAAGGACTAATATTAACTTGAAATGAGTATTGTTAATCAAGAGATATAATTGATCAAGAAAGAAATATAGATGATAACACCATATTAAATTTAATTAATTTATTTTTTCTAAAAGAAAGAAATTTTATATATTAAATGACGGTAGACTCACACATTATATTATTGATAACAAAGTAACAAACACATGTACTTGAGATGACAATTTCTCAACCCACACATTCCTTAAGTTTTTTGTTTTTAATTACAACAACGTGCTAACATATGTGCAACAATATTTGCATTTCTAGAACAAAATGAAACTGTGTGCGGTTAATTAGCATTATCAAAGTACAAGTATTATCAACCACCATCAAGCCAAGAACCTTTTGAATTAATACCTCCTCCCTTCAAATCATTAATGAATAATACTTGACAATCACAGACCATTCTCGTTTGAAGAGTGTACCTAAGAACAAAAGCTTTCAATAACATACTACTTTTAGCTCCAGTAACATTTTGAATTGTGAATTATGAATTATGAATCCAAATCTACTCATAGTAATTTGATCTACTTAATGACATTGGTTTATGCTAAATTTAATTATAATTACACATATATAAATTCTCGATTCTACCCCGATTCCAAGTTGTCTATTTAATTTTCACACCCACCAGCCCAACCACATTCAGAACCCCTTGAATCCATGGCTTTGAAATTGGAATGCTTTTTTCCTTGGGTCAGAATTGCAAAATTTGAGAAAACGATAAGCCATCGAAAATCTATGGCTGGAAGCATAGAGGTTGCTAATTGTTCTTAAAGAAAAAAAAACATTAGAAAAATAAAAATAACTTGTAAACTTTTAAGGGTAAAATGGAGAATTTGAGTGATGGTGGTTGTAAATAACAAGTTTGTGGCTATGATGACACTCATCCTTGCTGTATACTTTACGCCAATGATCTGACTTTTTTAGTTAGGACATGTTTGGACTAGGTTTGAACTTAGGTGGCCTAATCCAATGGCCATGTTCGGATTGGGCGTGGAGTTTGGGTTCAATTGGCCCATTTTTTCACTTTTGTTGTTATTAGATACATGCCAGTGTAATAATAAATCATAATTTATATAAATAATTATATTTGAAATATAATTCTCTCAGAATTTATTTCTTTCAAAAAATAAATTACATCCATTTTGAAATAATTTTAAAATTTAGACTCAATACAAAATATTTAATCCATTATTTCCTCGAATACGATACGTATACTTTAACTCACTAATAATTAGTACACTCAAACAATACATAATATTAATTAAACAGTACAATATTTTGATATTTATAAAAATATTAATATTTTCTTTTTATATTTGTACCCTGTATTTATATAAAAATTTAATTCACTATTTATTCAAATCCAACAAATAAAAATAAATAGTTCATTAATGACTTATTCGAACACAGGAGTGGTCTGATCTTTCAATAAAGATTTTGAATAAGTGGACTACCCTAAAAACTATAGATCATATATTTTAAATATTATAATTTTATTTAATATATGCAATACTAGTATCAATTAAAAATTAAAAAAAAAAATTAATACATCATATATATAATTTTAGTATACATACATGATCATCAATTATTAACTTCACAGTTCTAACAATTCTAGTAATTATTATTCAATCATTCAATTACTGATATTGCAAACACTTAATTTTACTAAGTTTTTAGAGCATAATCAAAACATCATAGCATGCGAAATTTGCGCAAGACTCCCTGGTTTCCTAGGCCCAACAGAGTGCAATAGTTCTCGCCAAATTAAAGGATTTGGATCCACTGAATGTGCCACCACACATCTCATTCTTTTAATTTATAACATAAATTATGAAGACTATATAGATATCGATATATATATATATATATATATATATTTGTGCATTATGTACATCTTGTACCCAATTTTTAGTATTAATTGTTTAATTAAATAATATTATTTATTTATTTAAAATATTACTATTTTTTTAATTTGTAATTTAAATTCTTCTTCGAAAATCGAGGAGAGATGATCGCTGCCCCGACACCCCTAAATCCGTCAGCAGTAATAAACTAGAGAATACATCTTTTCAAATTGAAGTTAAATAGTAAGAACAAACTCTCTTTAAGTTCTTTACTTATTTATTATTGAATTCTTAATCGAATTAAGAATTGTGGGCTGTAAATAATTATTGTTTATATATTTCTTACTTGAAAGTTTCTAATATTTGTTTTTTGTTCCATGAAAAATATATAGTATGAAGGAAAAAATATTTTCAAAACAAAATCTCAAAGCTAATGAAAATAACACACACACACTAAGTTACATCACAGGCATAATCTCATATTAGAAAAAATATGAATTTAAATAATGAGAACTGATATTCGATCTTTTGGTACAGAGAACTTACATCTGGGGAAGTAAAACACCATCCAGGATCGAAAATTATTTGTAAACATCTAAAGCTATGTGTTTATAATAACTCTTTTTTTTTTTTTTTTCTCTCTAGCTGTTAATTTTTGTGACGTCTACCGCACATATCTACGCTAAATTTTAGCGTTTTTCTGTTCACCAAATCAAAGAAGGTGATGGTAGTTATCCTAATCTAAGAGGCAATTAATTATCGGAAAAACCATTTTAGTGAGAATAGAAACCACAAACCCTACCAAAATAATAATAATAATAATAATAATAATAATAAATAATAATAATAAATAAATAAACGGGGAGATCCATAACTTTAGCATGACTAAAAAAGAAAAAAGAAATAGTAAATAAATGACAAATTTGCAAGAATAAAAATATAGGTTTTTGGCAAAAGTGTGATAATATTGGAGAATCTTTTCTTTCAATAGTGTCCACACTCCTGTTCCCGCAGATTATACATGTAAAACAATATTTTAATTGATGAATTACAATATAGTTGTATTATAGGTGGTATTAAAACTTTTCTAGATCGATGAATTTTAGAATATATAATCATGCATAGCAGGTGCAATAGAATTATAAGTACTAATATTTTATGTCATAAAATATCGTAATATTTTTCGTAAGATTAATCCCAATATAACATGATAAAATTTTAATTTTCATAAAGTCGAAATCTACATTTAAGAGGATGGTAGGAAGTCAAATGGTTGGTCACCATAACATTGACTGAGAAAAGCATAATCTGTGCCAAATCCTATCATATCTCTATACTGTTTTATCCAGACTCTGGATGGATTTTACTAAAAGTATAAAAGAATATGGGTTTGGTTTGGGACCATAATCAGTCAAGTCTTTGTCTGACTTTTTAAATATGTGCCTAATTGTGAAACCACAAAGAAAGCAGGGAATTTGAAGCTCAACCCAGGCCTTCTTTCTTTATTTAATCCAAGTAATTCTGTATTTTATGTGTTTTTTATTAGATCTTTGTAATTAAATGATAAAGCTTATACCATGTTATATTATATAATTTATTTTCACCATCTACCAATCATCAATATGTAAACATGTCTCGATTTGAGATAGAAAGATCAATTTTCCGTAAAGTTAAGCTTGGATCTAAATCAAAAGATCTAAATATAACCTGTGACTTAGTTAAAAAGTCAATGTTAAAAATTTGGTTAGTTTTTTATCTACTGAGAAGAAGTAAAATCAATATATATATATATATAACAAAATAATTAACTTTTAACTAAAATGTGTAAATGAGTTTATTTATAAAATATGAATATATTTAATCAGAATACTATGATTATAATAATTTGGATATATGATATCAATAAAACCCAATTGTATAGAAGTCTAATTCAAGGGAAAATCATTAAAAAGAATGGATTAGGGTAAGAGTCACGGAGAAGGGTGGTGTTAGGAGGGGCCCACAACATAGTGTGATGTGAATGAAGTATTTATGGGAATTAGGTAAGCCCTTTGATTTTGGTTGCACCTAAATCTTGCAGCAATCTTAATTCATTGCCTGAAACTGAAAATTAATGTCGGAATTGGAGAGATTGTGAAGTCCCCCTATTATAGCAACGGGTAAAGATTGGTGGCCAGAATCTGACCGGTCAGAAAAGGGTGTATTGGTTAATTTTTTTATAGAATAATTATATAAAATATTGAATATGTCCTTTATTAATTAATGGCGGAAAAATAAGTAATTCAGTTTGAATTTGAATTTTGAGTGTGTTTCTCTCTCATCATCAATGAGGCGGTTTCTCTCTCACCATCAATAATAATGAGGATTTCAAAGATTTCAGATTACAACTTCCAAGATTTTTTTATAATGATAATTCATACCAATCTGTCTTCATATTAAAGCCAAATTTAATTTTCATTTGTATTCAAACTATCTTTTTTTATTCTTCCGAAAAAATAAATGGAGATGAGATATCACAATAAGAGGCCACGAAAATTCTATGTTGTTTTCAAAGGGGTGCGGGCTGGAATATATAGCAGTTGACAAGAGTGTGCACCTCATGTTCTTGGATTTAAAGGGGCCTTGTATTTATCATATAAAACGGAGAAGGAAGCTGTTGATGCATATAATTCATATTTTCGACCAACTACTGTTCAACCTGAAGATAGCTCTGGTGATTTTGAAGGTGATTATTATATGGATTCAAGTGATGAGGCTGAGAGCAGTGCAAAACACAGTGATTTAAGATCTCCTTGCACGAAGAAAATTCGCATCTGTAAAAACTTCAAAATTTTCTTTGTTGGTTGTATGACTGGTTTGATTGCTGGAATTTTATTTATGTTTTTAAAGTAATTAAAGTGATTGCTGGTTGTATTGAAACTTTTTTCTATTAAATTTGTTTTGAAGATCAATTTGCTTTTAGTTCAGAAAGTCATAAAATTCTGTTAATTAATTTACTTTAATAATTTAATGTTCTTATTTTTTGTTATTTCGCTTTTGTTCTGAAATATCACTATTTAATTCCTAATTGTGAGTAGTTAAAAAGAGGGACTAGAAATTTGTCGAAATCGATTATAAAACAAAAAAGATGGAAATCATTAAAACAAGAGGGAAAACATGCACTAGAGCACCAAAAGTATGCTCATTAAAACAAATCTTTGCAACATTAAAATAAATTAGAGTGCACTAGAGCTGGAGTCTGGAATGACGACAACATGCACTTCTTTCGGACTAGTAGCACTTGATGTCGGTTTTTGGGCGAGAGATTGCAGAGCTTCAAGAAAAATATCATACACCTTAACTAGTGGTTCTCCATCAAGGATCATGTTTCTTAGTTCTTCATCATCGCAAACTTTCACCAGCCTATGGAGCAGCGCCGTCAGCTCTTTCTTCATCAAATCGTGTTGATTCCGTGTGTTTAAATAGAGAGCCTCAAGACTTCTTGGGGATGGTGGAACGCTCCACTCTTTGGAGACATGAGATTTTGTTGGTGTATTAGTCATTTTGGATTAAGAAGAAGGACAATGTATGGAAAATGGTTTACTACATGAACAGTATTATGTTGACAATTTATAATGAAGATACCACAACCTTTCAATTTCTGTGCACGGTTATTCAAGCAAATATGCAGCTCATGCATGGTTTAATGAGTTGCCATCTATTAATGATTAAAGTACTTTTGTAGATTTTTAAATGATTAAAGTACTTTATTAGATTGTATAGCTTTTTTTTTCTTTATATGAAAATCTATAAAATAAGAGTATATTACATGATAATCTATAAATAATACTATATTATATTCTAATCTATATAATATGTGCATATTATATGAAAATCTATATAATAAGGCTATATTACATGATAATCTATAAATAAGAGTATATTATATGAAAATCTATAAAATAAGAGTATATTATATGAAAATCTATAAAATAAGAGTATATTACATGATAATCTATAAAATAAGAGTATATTATATGAAAATTTATAAAATAAGAGTATATTACATGATAATCTATAAAATAAGAGTATATTACATGAAAATCTATAAAATAAGAGTATATTACGTGAAAATCTATAAAACAAGAGTATATTATATGAAATCTATAAAATAAGAGTATATTACATGAAAATCTATAAAATAAGAGTATATTACATGATAATCTATAAAATAAGAGTATATTATATGAAAATCTATAAAATAAGAGTATATTACGTGAAAATCTATAAAATAAGAGTATATTATATGAAAATCTATAAAATAAGAGTATATTTAAATCTATAAAATACGAGTATATTATATGAAAATCTATAAAATAAGAGTATATTACATGTAAATCTATAAAATAAGAGTATATTACATGTAAATCTATAAAATAAGAGTATATTATATGAAAATCTATAAAAGAAGAGTATATTACATGTAAATCTATAAAATAAGAGTATATTATATGAAAATTTATAAAATAAGAGTATATTATATGTAAATCTATAATATAATGCTATAATATATTCTAATCTATATAATATGAGCATATTACATGAAAATCTATAAAATAAGAGTATATTATATGAAAATCTATAAAATAAGAGTATATTACATGTAAATTTATAAAATAAGAGTATATTATATGAAAATCTATCAAATAAGAGTATATTATATGTAAATCTATAAAATAATACTATAATATATTCTAATCTATATAATATGAGCATATTACATGAAAATCTATAAAATAAGAGTATATTATATGAAAATCTATAAAATAAGAGTATATTATATGAAAATCTATAAAATAAGAGTATATTATATGAAAATCTATAAAATAAGAGTATATTATATGTAAATCTATAAAATAATACTATAATATATTCTAATCTATATAATATGAGCATATTACATGAAAATCTATAAAATAAGAGTATATTATATGTAAATCTATAAGATAAGAGTATATTACATGTAAATCTATAAGATAAGAGTATATATTACATGTAAATCTATAAGATAAGAGTATATGACATGTAAAATTTATGAAATAAGAGTATATTATATGTAATCTATAAAATAATACTATAATATATTCTAATCTATATAATATGAGCATATTACATGAAAATCTATAAAATAATACTATATTATATTCTAATCTATATAATATGAGCATATTATATGAAAATTTATAAAATAAGAGTATATTATATAATTATTTTAACAATTTGTATGTGTGACATGATTATGATAAAAGATATGAATATAATAACTAAATCATATAACTATATAATGGGTAAAATGTAATAAATCCACTATTTTTCTAATTTACAGAAATTCTAATATAAGAAAAATACTAAACTTTATTATTTATTAATAATAATAATAATATTGTTCAATAATTTATAGAATAATACTATATTATATTCATTAGAATATAGGAATATAATATATAGAATAAGACTATATTATATTCTACTATAATAATAAGAGTATAATCTATCTATATCTTTATTAAAGCAGGACAGTTTGACCAAATTACAGAAATGCCATTTTCCCGCCAAAACTGACCTGCTGTTGAGTAGTGTGGCTTCAAAAACAATTTTTGCTGAAATGAGTGGTTTTCTTTCTTGAAAATGATTAAACAGATTTTCTGAATCTCTGACATCTCAGCAATCTACTTTCCCATGTAATGCTGAATCTATTTTGTACTTTTCTTTTTGTCTGGATGTATATGTTTTTTGCTTAAAATTTGAAATCTCAATAGCCCTATAAAAAACTGATCAATAGGCATAATAATACCACTGAAAATCCCACCAAAAAGATTAAATTTTATATACAAAAATATTATTAAAGCAGTTCTAAAAAAATAACCTGTACAAATTATTAAATAAAATTCTATTTTTCCATTTACAAAATAAAACAGTATTGAACCCTTCAAACCACACCAAATATAGGATTAAAGCAGTGTTATAAAAATAACCTGCACAATTTTTAAAATTTAATTAAGAAACAGTATTGAACCCTTGAATTAAATAATGGGTAGGACATTCGTTAAACTAAAATAAGGAAGGAAATGAACAACAGATATTTCTCCATATTTTCAGCCCGAACTTAAAACTAACAATCATTTTGTAAGAACAGTCCTTCAAATTGTTCCTGTAAAAACAAGTAAAAAAATATGCATTAGTGAATTAGTAGGGAAACAGTTAACATGCAATTTCAGGCTGAAACTCACCTATTACATATAAATATAGTATTATGAAAAATGGGATTTCTGATTTTGTACAGAAAGTGAAACACTTATCTTTTGCAGACTTCTTCACAGCTTTCGGTTGAGATATTAAAAGGGGAATAGAATTCAGTAGTAGAGGATTCTGTAAGAAATTAACAAAGATGGTATTAGTTTGACCTTTAGGGAAATCATTTCCTATATGCATTACTTTCACCTATTTTATTGGGAAAAATGAACAAACATATTATGGCCAACATAACAGCATGTCAGAAAACTGGCAAACCAATCACTAATTATATTGAACTCTTTCTTTAATCTTTATAAAAAGCAAATATCATTATATTAATCTATTACTCTATTACTCTATACTTTATTCCTGTATTACTCCAATCATTTACAAGTTGGAACAAAATAGAAGTCATGAATGAAGTTTCTGATTAACAAGCAAATAACAGAATCAGTATAAACATGGTCAAAAATTAACAATCAAACAAATAAAACAATAGTCAATATAAAAATCTATAAAAGTCTAACTAAATCTATAAATTGAGAATTATAAAAAATTCTAAATTCATAAAAAGGGATTTTATAAAGTAGTAGAGAAAGTGAAACACTTATCTTTTGCAGACTTCTTCACAGCTTTCGGTTGATACATTAAAAGGGAAATATAATTCATTAGTAGAGTATTCTGTAAGAAATTAACAAAGATGGCATTAGTTTGACCTTTAGGGAAATCAGTTCCTATATGCATTAGTTAGACCTATTTTATTGGGAAAAAAGAACAAAGATATTATGGCCAACTTAGCAGCATGTCAGAAAACTGCCAAACCAATCACCAATTACATTGAACTATTTTTTTAGTCAAAGTGAAACACTTATCTTTTGCAGACTTCTTCACAGCTTTCAGGTGATACATTCAAAGGGAAATATAATTCAGTAGTAGAGTATTCTGTAAGAAATTAACAAAGATGGCATTACTTTGACCTATAGGGAAATTAGTTTCTATATGCATTAGTTAGACCAATTATTGGGGAAAAATAACAAAGATATTATGGCCAATTTAGCAGCATGTCAGAAAACTGCCAAACCAATCACCAATTACATTGAACTGTTTCTTTAGTCTGAAAAAAAGCAAATATTATTATATTACTCTATTACTCTATACTCTATTACTGTATTACTCTATATTCAGTAATAATTGTAAAAGTTATATTCATACATTAGAAACACTATAAGAAGGCCAAAGTTCTTCTCAATCCATACTTCACACTGTAACTACACTGACTAACACTGATGAGAAAGCTAACACGCTCTACTGTTATAAACAAGAAACGTAAAATAGATTTAAACCTTCATGAAGGTTAGTGTGCAGAGTGTTTAAGTTTTGATAAGAATATAGACATGAGATATACACAGTGTTCTAACTATATATATGTCACAAATTTATAATTAGCTGAATATTAAGAGTTTATACATTCACGAATAGTCACTAAGAAAAGAAAGCATACAACAGTAACCCATCCATTAAGAAGAAAAAAAAACTTCGCAGGATAAGTGTAGAATAGATTACATATCTTTTTCAACACGCAAAAATTTCGAACCCCATTTAGATACCCATCATTTCAATGCCTAAGTTACAAATCTTCCATTTTTGTTGGGAAATGTTTAGACACAATATTTAGAAGTCATAAATTTACAGAATTTAGTGATGACAGTTTACCAAAATAATAGGAATGCTATTTTCTTCGTTTTCGTTAAAAATAAATGTCCCAGGAAAGAATAGTTCATCTATTTGTCAATTTGGAGTAACAAATCTACAAATTCAACCTTAAGCCTGTTTATAAACACTTAGCTTCTACACCTATCTCGAATCCAAAATAGTACACAAGAGTAGGGAATCCATCAACGACAGCAAAAAACAATATATATAAGCATTATTTTACAATAGTTTGTTTTTTCAATAGCAAGAATTTCATGAACCATTACATAGTAATCAATTGAAAGCATAACTTACAAATCCTCCGAACAATAATGTTCTGCAGTAGAAACAACATGAGGTGAAAGGTCAAAACTATATACAAATTACATCAGAATTTAAGAAATATTTAACCTATGCAATTTTCTTTATTTTCATTCTAATCTAATTTCCAAGGAAAGCATACTTCGTCTATTTGTGTTCGCGTATGAAAAAATCTCCGAATTGAACCTTAAGCGTATTTCTGTGCACCTAGGTTTTAGATCAATCTCTACCCTAAAACCGCATACAGGAGTAAGGTAGCCATCATCTATAACAAAAAAGCAAAGTATAACCCTATAATATAGTACTTATCTTTTTCCAGAGTCGAAATCTCCAAACACAATTCACAGACCCATGAATTGACTGCAGAGCTTAGAAATCCTCCGATTTTGTAATGAAATCGAAAGATTTTTAAGGATGAAAAGTTTTTCAGAACAGACTTTGATTCTGGAAAAAAAAACGGATATGTGAAATTAGGGTTTGAACTCCCAAAAAGAAATTAAAATCTTTGGAATAGTTAAATGTACAAACCTAATGAATCGGGCTGAAAGTCTGAATCCAATTCAGAGACAAATTGAACGAAGAAATTTTTGCCCGCGTTCTTTGCTTCCGAAACCGAAAGAAGACGATAGGTGTATTGTTGGACGACACAGACTTTGATTCTGAATAGGGAGATGTAGGTTAGAAATTAGGGTTTCGGGGAATGACGTCCCGACTTCCGCCTCACTTTACCAGTTTTAATTTTATTTAAAATTTAAAAAAACAAAAAAAATGGATTATTGGATGTTTCTGCAGCTGGGCCGTATTCCTTTTATTTTAAGGGCCCATCTAATATTATTATAAATTCAAGAAATGGGCCAATAATATTGCATGGTACATTAAGTTGGCCCATAAACTCGGCCCTAAATTAATTAAAAACACTATTTGTATTTTTCATGTTTAAAAATTAAATTTGTTTCCATTTCAAAGCAATTTAAGTAATTTCTCTATTTCTTAAAATTTACTTTTTAAAATTTAGTTATTAGTTTTTGAGGTGTTGAAAATTGTTCAATATAGAATTAAATTTAATTCTTTTTTATCAAGAGCATAATTTTGTATTAGTGTATGGTAACTAACTTATGAAAATTAAATTTACTAATTTTTTCGTAAATGCAAAGCATTATATTAATGATGTGAAATATGTATTGCTTATTGCTTATTATCAAATTTTCAGTTTAAGGAGATATTTTTATACATACTTTAATTCTCAATTTCATAGACTTCAAATTATAATTTTTGTTATATATATCAACTATATAAAAAGAATTTCTATTGCTCATTTTCATATAAAAAATATTTGTGTATTTCTTATATTATTATTACATATATATATAAATATATTTAATGACTATATAAATAATTTATTTAATGTCACATTAGTTCTGGTGTAAATACTCTGTTTATATCACTTTCATATAGTTTCACAATTTGGGTGTGAAAACTAAAAATATATTAATTAATGTCATTCTGCATTACATTATTTTTATTGAATTGATATTCTTGGCTTTATTTGTTTTTTAATTTCTTTTTCTTTTGTAGCAGAAATTCGTTCTCCATGCTCACAAACTTTGGTACTGGATGGTATTGAAAAGCCTTTGAAGAATTTATTTGAAGAGTTAGTTACCCCTTTGACTGATCTCACAAATGATAAAAAACTTTACACTAAATTAGTTTACAATAATATGTATATGTTTTATATGTTCATTTTAATGCTTAAAATTTATTAATACTTAACGAACCACGAACGTTGGTTGTAGATATTGTGTTGTACTCTTTATTATTTTTCTAATTTTATAAAAATTAACTACTAATTATATTATTTTCTTTTCCGAATTCTTTTTTACCACATCACTTTTACTGTCCTTCTTTCTTAGCTAAATTTTGTGTATGTACATTTATATATTTTATTTTAAATTTGTAAATGATATATTTAATATTAGGTATTCCAATTTATATCTAAATAGTTTTTAAATGTAGAATATTATGCATGTCATATTAATAAATTATGTTTGTTTGCATCATAATAATAATTATTGATTTGAGATATGATATCCTTTGTCATAAATTATTCTGATATAGGAAATACTAAACTTTTATAAATTTGTAATCGTAATTGTAAAGCTCTTAAATTGAATGGTTTTTAATAATTATAAAGTTATATTCATTACATCTAATTACATTATACTTCAATCATTTCTAAATAAATAATAATAGATATTGTCTTATTGCATTTCTAAAAAGTTTGTGTAATGTAACAAAAATAGTTAGTTTTTATAGTATGTTGGTTATTATTTCACAATTACAATTTTTTTGGCCAATTATAATTTACTGTATTATTTTACTTTTTTGGATTTTTTTTCTTTATTTTTATGTTAACTTATATATTTTTGAAACCTTTATATGCAATAACAATGCGTTACTGTTTATTTTTAAAATTCATGTAAGAATATGTTCACATTTTTTATTCTATTTATAGATTATAAATATTATAATTCCAGTTTAAATTTTTATAATATAGTATTAAATATTTATTTATAAAATTATTTTTGGAATTTCAATATTCGTGCACCGCACGGGTGAGATACTAGTAATTATATAAAAGCAAGACAGTTTGGCTAAATTACAATTTTGCCATTTTTCCACCAAAACTGTTTACTAATTTTTAATTTCTGAAAAAAAAGAGATTGGATGTTATTGGAGGTGGGGACGTTGGGATAGTGCACTTCACCAATAACCTCCTTTTACTTTTTCATTTTATTTTAATTTTAAAAATATTTTTATATAAATAAAATTGTGAGAAAATCTGTTAATCTACAGAAAGAATCCGTATCTTCGTTTACCGTGGATTACTGTGCAATTAATTAGCCTTGGATTACTGTGCAAATAATCATTACGTTTCTTCGTTTACTGTGAGAACGGCTGCATGTGAACGTGAAACATCACACCAAAATTAATGGAGATGCCTTTCAAGATTGATCAAATCTCTTAAAAAAGATCTGTATTTCCTCACACTATATGTTGTATCTCTCGTTCAAGAATTGTTCTTATTCTTCATCTTCATCTTCATCTTCCCCAGACTCCCCATGGCAGCATCAGTATACTCTTGGAAAATTCGTTCCACTTCTTGGAACTTCTTATAATCATCCGTCATGTGTGGATAACCTTCAGCAAAAAATATACTCGAGTGCCGTCTATGCACGTCCTTCCTCCATCTACCCAACAGATACCTTTCACTAATTGTGTTAATATTTGGACTCTCCATTGAAATAAAATTGTGTTAACTGGTGAAATGAAGGTTTGAAATTGTGTTAGTTAAATCTACCTCTTTCAGAATCTGGCCAAATGAAGGTTTAAAATTAAATTTTGCTGATGTGTATATTCATCATTATTGTGAGGCTCATTAAATTGCATTTCGATTTACGTATTTGTTGTGAGGCTCAAGAAGCAGCACGCCTGATCGGAAACCAAGAAAGAAGGAGGGAATATCAGAAAGAAAAATATTATGGAGCCAAATTTACTAAAGGGCGTAAAGGTAATATTACAAATACAATTATTATTTATATTTAAATTTAATCAATTCTGGCCGGCCAGATTCTGGCCATATAGCACGGTCCTATAGCAGCAGGCCCAGGGGAAATAATCGGGCAAAAAGGACAAAATATTATGTTTTTCAAAAAAAATTGCAAAATTATAATAAAAAAAAAAATTTTTTTATTTTAAGTAAAGTCGCCCCTGCGAGGGGCGACAATCAAAATAAATTTTTTTTTTAATTTTTTTTTTTGAAGTCGCCCCTGGCAGGGGCGACCAAAATTTATTTATTTATTTTTTTTATTATTTTTTTTTTAACGCTGGAGCCTTCACTCGGTCGGGCACTCGGTCGCGCGCCGTACTCGGCCGGCCGAGTGCGAACCCTTACTCGGCCGAGACACTCGGCCCCCGTATTACTCGGCCAACCGAGTACTGCCATCCACTCGGTCACGGCACTCGGTCGACCACTTCACTCGGCTGGCCGAGTGCGAACGCGGATTCTGATTTTTAACATCTACTTCAATTTTTCTCATTTTTGTATTCTTCTCGTTTTCTCGTTCGTCGTCCTGTTTTTGTACATTTTCCTTTTTTTTTTATCGTGTTATATTAGATAATTTATTTAGTTTGGTAAAAATTCGATGAAATTGTTAAGTGAGATTGTTATAACATCTTGAAATGTATTGATTAATTGAATTTCCAACAAATAACTATAATTTTGTTTTATAAGTAAAAATTATGTTTAATAAAGAAATAATGAATAAACAACAAAAAACCAAAAACATGAATAAACAATAGTTCTCAAAATCATGAATGAAGAACAAAAAACAACAAAGTCAAGTGTTTGAAATAAAAACAACAAAAAACAACAAAAAATTAGTCGGCGCCGGCTCACTGAGGGGGTCGGTAAGGTGTGTTCGATGGGCCGAATGGTTGATACGGTGGATATTCCCTTTCCTGGAAATGGCCTTGTTGCACATGCCACTCGTATTGTTGCCTTTGCATGTCAAGTAAAATTTGGGAGTTGTAAGCTTCACGATGGATATACTCTTTCATGTCGGCAACATCCCCTTCTATGTTGGTCAGACGTGCATCCAAGGCGGTTCTCCAATCCGACCAATCATTCCACCCCCCTTGATACTGGGGTGGATACTGTGGATGCTGTGAAGGTCCGGCCTGATCGTCCGAGGGCATTTGTGCTTCACCCATCATTTCATCGGCCTGTGCATGATCCACATCAAGTTCCATCGGCTCTGATCGGGCATCCGTAGTCCTTCTCCTCCTCTTCCTTCGTTCCTCCTCATTCCTCAATTCATTCTCGCTCTCTTCAATAGCTTCCGTATGAGCCGAGCCATTCAGTAGAAGATTATGGCCCTTCCCTCCAGCAATATTAGTCAGGCGAGAGTTCGGCAGTGCAAACCTCTTCTTGTCTGATAAAATCAGATACAATCGTCTGGTGCCGGGATGTAATTGGCACATCTTCATGTTGCACAGCATTTCCAGGTTTATAGTTGTCTCGCCTGGTGTCTCTTCCATCCCTTCCAAGTTCACCCCGAAGTGGCGAGCAATGGGAGTGATCAAACCTCCAATGTGGATAGCAACTTGTTTTTTGGATCGAACGAATTGCCTTAACAGCATTGGTGCCACATTGAATTTCTTCCCTTTCACCAAGCACCACAGCACAAACAACTCATCGATACTGACCGCTCCAGGCTCAGGTTTTGCTAAAACTGTATTGGCGAGGAACCTGTGAAAATATCGAAGGACCGGGCTTCGAATACTAGATGCTTTCGACCGACTAACTTGGTACTCCGATGGGTGAGCTGGATCAGACTCTGTAATGTCCTTCCAAAAAGTCACAACATTGAACTCCGGAAAACTGACCCTCTCATTGGGCAGATTTGAGTACCTCTTCTTGGGAAATCCAAAAATCCCATTGAGGTCTTCGGCCGAAAGATAGCGAGACTCGTTCCCCAGCTGAAATATCACGGATTCGGGCACCGTGTCATTGTATCCAACATGAAGCTGGGAGAAGAATTCAAGAACGAGAGGCTCATACGTCTTCTCGTGCATGCCAAAGAACTTAGTCCACCCGATAGCCTTGCACATTTTTTTTAAATCTTCGTAGATGCCCATTTCTTGCATGCACTCAACATCGGCCCATCGAGTGGCTCGCCTTCTTTTCTGTTGTACCTCAAACCACCTATGACTGTCGGTCTCCCAATCAGGAAAGTTTATGCCGTAGGCATCCGGCATGGTCGCTAAAATTCTTTCGTACTCAGCTTGTTGTTCTTCAATGGAGTGTTCGCTCCATTGGAAAGTAGAATTCACAACATCCATGCTATGCTCCATTGTGGGTACCTAGATGATAATGAATTAGTATTACATCCAATCCATGTGAACAAAAAATGAAGATTCCTATGATACAATATTCATCTTTGCAAATTCATAATTCAACATTGAAATTCATGGGGTATTAAGATCATTTCATCATGGTCTCACTCTAAATCATGCCACATTCCCAATTTCTATAATGCATATCAATTGTTCGATAAAAAACTTCAATGAAAACTAACCAAAAATCTATATTCTTTCATGCCATAATACTCCAAATTAGTAGAGCATTAACATAATCAAACAACAACCTTAGATTAACATGAAAACATATCTATATAGAACAAAAAATCATGCACACCAAGTGTTCGATAAAAAACTTCAATGAAAAATTGCAAGAAAACATATCAAGTTTCATGTCAAAATGCTCCAAATAAGACTCTCATCAACATATGTAATGAACAAAAGCAATGGTTAATGAAAACATACCTTTAGATTGAAAAAACGAAAGTTGGTGTTTTTGGTTGAATCCTTCAAATATCCACCACCTTATCCCAAAATTGGAGCAATTTGTTGTTTGAAATAATGGGTACAATGATTTTGATTGAGAAATTGATGGCTTTGAATGAAAATTTTTGGATTGAGGATGAGAGATTGGAAGAGGCTAGGGTTTGGGTGTGTTTGTGTGTGAGAAGAATGAGGAAAAGAGGGGTTATAAAATGTTTCCGTGCTCTCGCACTCGGTCTCGCACTCGGTCGCGCGCCTTACTCGGCCGCCCGAGTGCACCTGATATACTCGGTCTCCTGCACTCGGTCCGCGCAGATACTCGGCCGCCCGAGTGCGAAGGAAGTCCGAAATGCTTCGCACTCGGGCATCACGTTGTCTTACTCGGTCATGTTGCGGTACTCGGCCGACCGAGTGCGAACAAAATCCTGCACCCTTCGCACTCGGTCGACCCCGGTCGGGTACTCGGCCGGGGTTCGTACTCGGTCAGCCGAGTACGAACCAAATTTTTTTTTTCTTTTTTCTGATTTTATTAATAATGAAAACAATAATAATAATAATTATAATTATAATTATAATAATAACAATAGTAAAGATTGTACGTCTAATTACATCGTATGTAAAATTAAGTAACCATTGTACGTTTAATTACATAGATAACAAACTAATAATCAAAATGTGATCCTGTAAAACAACGACGCCTTATTTTTTTCCTTTTGCCCCTACCTCGCTCTTCTTCTGGCACAGGTTCACTATCCGAATCATTATCATCTGTCGTAATATTCAAACTAAAAGATGGACGACCTGATGATGATGATGATGCAGTCCTCGAAATCACATGATCATGTACTATATTCAATGGCGTGCTAGAATGGGAATATGAGATCGGGGATGTATTGAACTGAGGCAGAAAATTTCCATAAGTGCATGATGCTGGAGGCGGAGATGTATAACGGCCAGATTCTAAGAGAGAAGTGAACGACTGACCGTCTGCCGTAAAATCCCAGTCTGGGGTGGCGGCGTAATAACTGTTACTTTGCATGTCGATACCGGTAGAAATGGGTGGTTCTGGGCTATATTGTGATGTATGTTGCGGTTCGGGATCATAATGTGAATGTATACGTTGGAATGATGGGCGACGATCATGAAAGTGAGCTCTAGCTTGCGTGTATATTTCGTCTACTGATCGTCTGAAAGGCTCCCTAAGATACGGTTCCTCATCTATGACAAGTTTGTTTAAATCTTCCCATAAACTTTCCTGCAGTAAGTTGGCAATACACAGCAAAAACATGAAATACATATTCAGCACACATATAAATTTGAATACTAAAATACTGCCACATACCATTTTTTCTATGGGTGCATTCGGTTGCGGTTGATATCCCACTTGCATATTTAACCCTGGAGTAATTAGACGACGTGTTATTCTTTCATACCATCTGGTATAACCATCTTCGACGTCTGACTCATTCCAACCAATTGCAGGAGCAGAGACAATATTCCAATTTCTGTCAAACCACCATTCCACAAAAAAAGCATGTGTTTCAACCCAGTTTGTAGTGGAGCGGCCTCTACGGCATATATTATGCAATGTATCGTGCACATCCGTAATGCTTTCTGGAATTCGTTGTCTCATCCCGAATTGTCGCAATACCCGATCGGGGTAATATAACTCCACAATTGAATTATGGATCATAGGGCATCTTGACATCCACATATCCGTCACTGTAATAATGCCAAGGTCTATATATGCCCTCACAGCAGCTGGGTATGGGTCGTAAGGTTTCCAATTAAACTGGATAAAAATCGTGTTAGCTAACATTTAATCGAAATTTAACATAATCTGATCAAGTACCAAACATACCTCTTGTTGAGTTTGCCTGTCCAAGCTCTCCCGGATAGCCCTTAAGTTGTTCGTCAAGCTAGTTGTAAAGTTGTGGTATTGTAACCACTCAGCACCGTACGGTGCAACCGGTAGAATTCCATCCACAGCCACAATTGCCGCTGTATTTAGGCGTCTGCCTCCCGTCATTTGCGGAGTGAGAAAGGTAATTCTTGACCAAGCCCATATCTGCAGTAGTTGCATGGGTCCACCAATTTGTGTACGACCCCTATGTGATGCGTTGCACAGCTGATGGTACAAATAACCTAGTACCGCTGAACCCCAACTCAAATTCCTGCATTCATCAATATCCTCTAGTTGATTCAAATATACCAATGACCCCATATTCCCAGAAGTATCCGGGCACATTATGGATCCTAACAAAATCAATGCACATGCACGTGCATATCGGACAACATGTTGTTGTGAGCTGTTATCGGTAACAGGGTGCATGCTTAGGTGTGTACCCAAGGCTAAAAGTGAAAATCGTGACCCTTTTATGTCTTCTGCATTGGGTTCCCATCCCAGTTGGACTTCACAACGTGCAGTCCAATATGCCCGACCGGTTGAAATATCTGAACTTATAACCGGCCCACCTTCAATTGGCAGTCCCCAAATAAATGCGACATCTTGTAATGTCACGGTCGCCTCTCCAACTCTAAAATGAAATGTATGCGTTTCTGGCCGCCACCTCTCAACCAGTGCAGTGATTAATGAATTATTAATTACATAATCACCACATCGGTAGACACCATAAAATCCCATACGATACAACATCGATATGACTCGATAATGCAACCTTTGTGTACGTCTGAGTATTTCCCTACCATCATCGTCTGGGTCAACCTCATAAGGATCATGGTCATCGAGTCTCCAAAAGATACCACTTCCGTGTCTGCACTTTAATTTTAGGTCAATTTCTCCTGCAAATACATCCTCAGATCGGTGCATGTGCTGTTGCTTTAATATATCCCCACTAATAGGGCCATATTCTCCGTAGAACTCCATACTGCAATTAGATTAAATCAATAAGATGAACAATAAATGAGTGAAAATGGAACAAATTACATAAAATCGGAAAATTACATAAAATCATCAAATTAGACAAAATCTGCAACCCATCTCACTAAAAACCCGTGCGAAGTTAACATCAACGCTAAATCAAATTTCAATACACATTATCAAAATACATGTCAAATATCTAAAACAAGCACCATTACAATATTTCAGACACAACAATCTCATCTACGGGCAGATGAAGTTCCGGCCTGGGTAGCAGCTTGATCCTGTGCCCGATATTGTTGTCTAGCGCGTGTTTGTGCCCAATCCATTTCATTTTCAATTCTACTCGTCTTGCCTCTTCCTTTAGTCCTCTTCTCACGCAAGGCTGGATTATGACACAGTTGGAAGGAAGCCTCATCCCAATAATATTCATCAGGCAATGGCTCAAACTTACCACTATAGGTGTCCACATACGTACTTGTATTGAAAACTGAGTTCATGTAAATCACCGGATTTACTCCAAAATGTCGACAAGTCTGCATTGCATGGGAACATGGTATGCCGTTTTGCCTCCAGTCTCCACAGCTACACTCTCTTAGCATCAACTTGACAATGTGGGTATAGCACCTCGTTGTTCCTGGCACGAATGTCTTCACTGAAGCTGTTTGATCAGTGAAATCGACCTTATGGACTTGATGTTCCATTGCCTTTCGTTGTCGTTGATCATACTTCTTGTACACCTCATCAGGCCATGGCTGGTTCCTTTGCTGCATCTCACGGCCCAGTGTCAACCGGTCAAGAAAATATTTAATCGACCGATAAAATGTAGCCTGCACAATGGCACAGATTGGAAGCCGTCGTGCACCTTTTAACACGCCATTCATGCACTCTGACAGATTTGTTGTCAAAATTCCATTTCTCCAACCTCCGTCATGGGCAAGAGTCCATTGTTCCTTTTCAATTTTCCACAGGTAGTCATATGCCCTCTCATTCAACACCTTAATTTGATCCATTATATTTTCAAACTCTCTGGTTGTGAACGCTGAGCCGGCTTGCCAACACATGTCCTTTAACTTCACATTCTTGACCTTGCTATTAAAATTCGAACACACATGTCTCAAACAGAAACGATGGACTCCAAGAGGTGGCTGAAAATCTGGAATTCTTTCCACAGCTTTCAAAAGACCGGCGTGTCTATCTGAAATCAGACACATTCCTTCTCTACCGCGAACAATGTGTTTCGATATCATACGAAGAAACCATGACCAAGAACCAAAACTTTCTTCGTCCACAAGTGCATACGCCAAAGGTAAAAGATGTTGATTTGCATCCATGGAAACAGCAATTAACATCTTGTGCTTGTATCTAGTGTAAAGATGAGTTCCATCGACACTAATTATTTTACGACAATGCTGGAACCCATCTATACATGGCCTGAACGCCCAAAACACATATTTCAACATTTTTATACCATTTGTCTCTTCGGGCATGTGGCGCCACTCCACAACTGTGCCTGGATTCCATTTTTGTAGGGCTCCCAAAAATTTGGGTAGATCTGAAACTGAGCTCTCCCATGTACCATACACATTTTCTCTTGCCCGTTTCAAACCATGCCATGCCTTACCGTATGAGATTGTATATTGAAATTTATCATACACTAGCTGTTGAACACACTTAATCTCATACCCGGGATCTGTCTGAACCATCCCAGTTAGCAGCGCAGCGATCATGTTTTTGCACAAGTTCCGATGGTCAACAGACACCGCGTTCATTAGACACGTATGAGGGCCTCCATACTTAGTGATTTCCCACATATCAATCCTTTTTCTGTAACCTGCACGCAACCACCAGTTGCAGCGTGTAGTCTCACTATTATTTTTGCATTTGATTTTCCATATAAGAGGTGTGCTTTCATCTACTCGATATTCACGCCTCGCTATACGTATTGCAAAATCTTTAACTGCAGACTGCAAACTCTTCTTATCTTTGAAAACCATGCCTTTTGTGAGCACTCCTTCAGTAGGATCATAGTATCTAAAATTTTTGGGAAGATCAAAGGAGTCCGCAAGCATTTCATGTGATGATGCATTGAAGAACGGGATATTCGGATGCATGGAGTATCTCTGAGCACCTGATGGAAATGATGGTTGTTGATTGGATGGTGATCTCTCTTGATTTGGGGAATACATAGTTTGAATATCACCAATATCCACCCCATCTTCATCTGATTCACTAGACAACTCGTCTTCATCGGGTTCAGAGTCTTCTAGTTCATTCGCACCAAAAGTGTCAACCAATGGATCATCTGTTTGATCATCGGTCTGAGCATTTTCTCTTTCACTTGGAATACCCTCATTATTGGACCTTGAGGTTCCAACTGTATGCTCTTGCCTGACGACTGCCGGATTATTAATGCCATCCCCTCTTAAATAAGCAGCATATTGAAAATACTCATTGCTTGGCATAATATCTGGAAGAACATTATCTTGCAGTTTCTCTGGATCAATATGAAATTCTACATATTGATTATCCGCATCCGGTGCAAAGAAAAACCATAGATTATCATCGTTGTTGATTGGTATACGATGATATCTGTTGTTTGCATGTAGTGAAGCGGATATGTTCAATTTGTATTCATTGCTATCAATCCTTGTCAATTGAAATAATTTTGATACCAAGCTGGAATATCCAATGTCGCGAGGTACCCTAGTTGCACAAACAGGTGGAACATCGCTACAATCCCCAATATAAACAACAATACCGACGTTGTTTGAAGACCCCATATCTTAAATAATAAAGATGTGTTAATGATCTTAAAATAGGGAATTAATTACTTTATTGCAAAGTTTAATAAAACTAATTTAAACTAATACAATAGAAAAATTCAAACCTGAAATTGAAATAAATCAATATGTCAACGCAACGGCAACAATTTGAGGGTTACGATAAATGCACAACAACAGCAACAATTTCAACAGTACCTACATCAAATAATGTATAACAGAAAAATATCAACGACAAATTTATAACAATATATATAGCAACAACCATACACCGACCGACATACACATATCCAAAACACGGCACACAACCATACACACGCACCTATCACACACAAAAATGCAACCCACACACAACACACAAACACACACAGCAACACACACACAAGCATACACCACAACATACATCACACACACCACAACACACATCACAACACACATTTCATACCCACATTTCATACCCACATTCCATACATACATTCAATACATACATTTCATACATACACCACACCTACAACATACAATACAAGCAATGGAGAAAAAACCACTATCTACACACACACACAACACAAAGCAACACACAACACAAAGCAACACACACACACCATACACACACCAAAATACCACAAAAAAATCATATACACACCCACACAACAGTACACATACACACCACCCAAACACATAAAATTTAAGATAAAAATTACCTTTGAGAAATGGAGAAACCCGAAACGTGAATATAGAAGAAAAATTGAAAGGAAATTGAAGGATAATTGAAAGGAGAAGTGAAGAAGAAGTGAAGAAGAAGTGAAGAAAGTGATGAGGAAGAGATAAATGTGTGGTGTGTGTGGGTGGTAATAGATATGATAGAGAGAGAAAAATTGAAGTGGATGTTAAAAATCAGAATCCGCGTTCGCACTTGGCCAGCCGAGTGAAGTGGTCGACCGAGTGCCGTGACCGAGTGGATGGAAGTACTCGGTTGGCCGAGTAATACGGGGGCCGAGTGTCTCGGCCGAGTAAGGGTTCGCACTCGGCCGGCCGAGTACGGCGCGCGACCGAGTGCCCGACCGAGTGAAGGCTCCAGCGTTAAAAAAAAAAAAAAAAAAAAAAAAAAAAATTTTGGTCGCCCCTGCCAGGGGCGACTTCAAAAAAAAAAATTAAAAAAAAAATTTATTTTGATTGTCGCCCCTCGCAGGAGCGACTTTACTTAAAATAAATTTTTTTTTTTTTTTTTATTATAATTTTGCAATTTTTTTTGAAAAACATAATATTTTGTCATTTTTGCCAAATAATCGACCATTGGGAATTGATTTCCTTTTGTAGGTGAAAGCTTTAAACTTTAAACTTGCTTACGAGGAATTCAGTGTTCTTGAAAAGGGAAAAGGTCTGACACCAACCACTTGCCTTTTCTTTGGGGCAAGAAATGCGTAATCCAAGTTTCTAATCATATAAACAAATGCGTAATCCAAGTTTCTTTTCTTCTTCTCAAATAATTCAAGACCAAGATTAGGTTTTTATTTCCTTTCTACCTCCACTTTTTTCAAATTCATTTTAGGAGACCACAATTACACAAATACAAATACACTCCTAACACCACACAACTCGTCATGTCGTCTTCGTTTGCGATTGTAAGAAAATTCAAATACAATGTTGATATAAATATATATATATTTTTTTTGTTAGAGTAGAGTTTTTAATTGAGAATTGAATTTAAAAGATGGATCTTAAATTGAGGAAAAAATACAAACTAAGCCTCCAATTAATGAAAAAAATTGAAAATTTAAGTTTAATATTAAAAAATATAGAATAAATTGATCTTTCTACTTACATTTTCAGTTTATAAGAAGTCAATGTGTTATATGGTGTAGGTTCCTAACAAAAATTGTTTGCTTGAGAGAATTTCTCATTTTCTTTATTGAATATATATATATATAATTTTTTTTTTTTTTTTTTTTGGGGGTGAGGGCTAATACTCTCTCTTTCCCAGATATCATGTCTTTGACAACTTTTTTTCCTTAGTTATTAGACGAAGATACGAAATTCTTATAAGCTCAATTAGCAAGAAATTCACAATTTTATGGTCTTTAAAATGTAACATTGAAATATACTATTTAGCCTTTTTTTTTAATTAATGTATTTGAATCAAATTTAGGTTTCAATTAGTGACATTAAGTGTGCAATTAGTGACATTACCATGTCCATGATTGATAGTTTTTTTTTATAGTGAGTGGTCCCTTGATTGTTTGGGGCATATGTATTTTGTAGACTTGCGATCACGTCATGTGGTTTTGTTTTTTGGGGTATGGAATAAAATGAGATGGGTGCGTGCGTGGGGACTACTCGGGTCCACCGAGGAGTGCACCCGTGTTGCGTGTGTGCGTTGTCTTAATTTTCCTTATCACTTGTTTTTGTACTAGGGTACTCTTTTCCTCGTATGGTCGCGAGGTTTTTAATGAGGCCCGCCCCGTTTCCAATTGGGGTTTTTCCGCGGATTTTTTTTCACAGTTTAGGTTTTTTGTTGGCCTTTGTATTATGAGGCACATTCTGTTTTCCTATAGTTCTAGAGAGCTATGTTGATTCCCACCCAGCTGGGCGTGATTGCCTTGGTTTGTACACCCTCAGGTATGCCTGAGTATTTTGTATAACTTTTTCTTTTTTTATTTATTTAATTCTGCGTTTTCGACCAAAAAAAAAAGTGTGTAATTTGTTTTGGCTCCATTACTATACATATTACATACATTTGAATTATTTATTTACATAAAAATTCACTATCATTATATCAATTATATTTGCAACATGTCTTTTGACATATCTATATCTGGAAATATTTCTCTTCTCTGGACATGTATGTCGACAAATAATTGAGATGTATCTTCTATCTCTTTTCTATTTGTATTTTCACTAAAATAAAAAAACTAAAATATCTTTTTTGTATTAAATACATTTTTAACATATAATATATCAAATTAATTTTCTTTTTGCAATCTTTAATTTGACACTAATATTGTACATATTAAAATAAATAATTATATTTAAAGTATGAAATATAGTTTTTTATGAATCGAATATTATTTCTTAAACTTTGATATATATGATGGATTTAAGAAATAGTATATCAGAATTTTAAATGGATTTAAGTTAAAAAATATATTTTTTATAAATATAAAAATATTATAATATTAAATTTATATAATATTATAATTTATTGTTTAACCTCATTAGTTTTTAGTAAATTAAGATATGTATTTTCAATTAATGGATAATTCAAATTTACTTCAAAATATCGTATAATTTATTATTTAATAAAATTAATTTTATAAAAAAATACAATGTAATATCACAAACTATATTTTAAATTGAATAATATTTATATAATTGATATAAATAATAGGTTATGTACGTTTTTATAATAATAATAAATATAATTTTATTATAAATTTTTAATATAATAAAATATTATATTTCGTGCATTATACGGGCGAACATCTAGTAAAAGAGAAGTAAACATACTTTGTAAATTCGTATGGCGAATTTCAAGCTATAGATGTAAATAAATTGATTTAATATTTTTTTTAAACTCAAACTAATCAAAACAATGTCTATTTTTTAACATAAAGATTTTGAATTTTTTTTTTTTTGGGCTCCATTTTATGAGATAAGCAACATCGTCATGAATCTGTACGATTTGTTTTTACATGCCCGAAACCTTCTTAAAATTTATTAAATTAAATTATTAAAATAATTTTATTAAAATGCATCAATTTATCACTAATATTAAAATAATGTTATATGAGACGAAAAGCTTTCAAGGAGATGTACATGCATGTATAATGAAAAAACATACCGCATAAATTGACGAGGAGTACTTACTTATGTTTCCCCCATTTTTCTAGCTATAAAAACGACGTCTTTTCATAATTAAGAACAAAAATAATAATTCATCCAATATATATAGCAGTGCCGATCAGATACAAATTTTAGGCTTCACAATACAAATTGAAGCCCGGAATTGACATGTGTGCATCACATTGTAGAAAAAAAATGAGTATATTTTAAAGTTTTAAAAGATATGTTACAAATAATAATTGCACATATATAACATAGGGGGCTAAAATACAAATTTAAGGCTCCACATTGATAATTAGAGTCTGAATTCGATCCACACGTACATCAAATAGAAAAAATCAAAAGACATAATATATTTTAAAAAAACATACTGTAAATGATAAATATATCAGAATTTATAATTTTTTTTCATTTAATTAAATCTTTTTTATAAGCTATGTACGCTTACTTGTTCTCCTTTCTTCTATTTGTTGGATTAATTTCATTCAATCATTTAACTTGATATTGATCTTGATGAGTGAATAAATTGTTTCAAACGAAAATAGAATAATTAAAATTAACTTTGATTTGTTGTTCTCGTTGGAAATTGGCTTGATAAGAAACAGGTTTAATTTATGTTTCATTTAACATAAATGAAAATAAGTTGTAAAATCAAAACTAAAGTTCCAAGTTAATAAATTTAAAATATTTATTTTTTTAAATTTAATTTTAAATAAATGCAAAATTAATGTCTAAAATTAGCCACTTTAAATGAAAATATAATTGAGGAAGTGTGTGATATAAAAAATCACATCATTCATGACTAAATTAAGGTGTATATATATAATTTTAGAACAGTTTAGTTCAATTTTGTTGAAATTCAATAAGTGTGTCCCAACATGCTACAACCACCAAGCTAATTGCCTACAACTCATTTAGTAATTAAAGGTGAGAGTAACCTCTTACCAATAATATTTTTAAATTATTTTTACTTTTTTTTATGTACAACTTCTTCTATTTAATCGAGTCGAAATACATATATTTAATTGAAAAAATACTCAAATGATCCATTATCATTTCACTGGCATCACCATTTGAATCAATCTCGAGATAATATATTTATGTGCACACATTTTAAAGTAACGGATTGTAGGTTGAATGTGGTAAGAAGAAGAAGAAGAAGAAGATGATGTAAACAATATAAGTGTAATTTTAATATATCTATATTTGGTGCACATACAACACAATTTAAAATATTATTCGTTTAACTATAAAATATTATTTTTTTAATTATAAAATATTACTTGTTACTTAAAATATATTACTTTTAATTAATTATTTTAAAAAATTATAATATTTTATAATTAAATAAGTAATATTTTAAAATATATTGCACGTAAATACGATTACAAGAAACTCAATCTTTACATATTACTTAAGTTGACAAGGAAAAAGTGCTTCCTAAAGTAAATTAAAATTTAAAAGAACAGAGAGAGAGAGAGAGAGAGAGAGAGAGAGAGAATGAGAATGTATAGATAAAATAAAACATTATCGCATGGGGATCTAATGTATTATTGGGCCTCATTAGTTTATACAATGTCATTTGACTCCATGGGCTTATTACATAGATTTGGGCCTTGATTTTATTGCAAAATTTCACTTCACAGACAACATTTTCTCTTGATTACCGATATTTGGTTGATCGTTATTTATCTATTCATCTATAATAATTAAAAAATAAATAATTTACTTTGATATTTTACATAATATTTTTACCCATTAGCCACAAAATTCATGTATCTACACAAGAATTTCGCCATGTGATTTTCCTTTAAAAAGTTGTTGCTCATACATTGTACTTCTATAAGTAGCTCAATCTAAGAAACTGAGAACACTGTCTGATTATTTTTAATCACGGTAATTGGTTAATTAATTTAGATTTAGTGGATTAATTGTGAAACCCTTTTTTTTTGGGAAAATTTTCCATCGTTTTCATCCACTAAAATTCAATATAGTAGGTCATAAAACGTACAACCTTAGTTGATTAATCCTTAATATAAGTTTGAAAACATGATTGTCAAATCAGAAACCGATTAATTGTTATACTCTTGAGTAAAATTTTGAAAGTTAAAAACTTTTAACCTAAGGATTACGAAATATAGGATATTTGATGGCACATCTTTTCCTGACAACTTGCTTATTGATAATAATTTTGAAAATATGTAAAGCTTCTGGATAGATGAAGAGTTACTTTCTTTCAAATCTGCTACTTAGATTCTTAATAATCATGATTTGTATACTACTCTACTTTATTTGATTAAAAAATAATTAGTGTTTGATAATTAAAATAATTGTTTGGTTTCATTTCTATTGAGAAATTACCATTCTATACAATTGAGGAGAAGTTATCTTAGTTCAATGGAACACATCTTACTCTCAATCTTATTTGTACTAACCTTAATATAGTAATCAATTGCAATATTAAACAACAGTCAGGAACTAATACAAATTGAAGTGATCAAAGGAGAACTGCTGCTGCCGCATTGTGACAATTTCAAAGATTTGCATTTGCAAGTCAAAGATATATGTCTGAAACACAAACAAGTTACAATCAGCAACAGTTCATTGCACTCTGAAGAATATCATGTCACCCCCCCCCCCCCCCCCCCATCTTGAAAATGAAATAAAAGAATTTCTGTCAAGAAATGTATCTTTGGCCTACATAACGAGGCCTCGATCTCCTACTTCTCACCGCTGTAACGGAATCGCTTCTGCTAGCAGTCTTGGATCTGTATTTCTTGTATTCTCTGGATCGAAGAGCTAATTCCATGATCTTTATGTCTTCATTTATTTCCTGCCTAGACAGGGATGCTAAGCTGGGTAGAATCTCCTTCCGAAAATCTTTCATTCTCCTCCCTCGCTTCAACTTTATCCCACGATCCTTTTCATCCAAGCCTGTTATTTCAGACGGTGTGGATGATATGCAGTACTCGTCAACACTGCATTCCGGTTGCTTCAGCACGTTTGCTTCGTATGAATCGGATGAAGTCTCGGGCACTTCCCTCTCAGCATTATAGCTTTCTTTTCTTTTCTTAGACTCGGAACAGTAATCTTGATTTATGGCTACACATTCCAATGAAAAGAATATAAGAGAGGCAGCTCCTTTTTTAATCACTGGATCAACTTCTGCTGATTCTTCCCTTTTTGGATCGTATGAGTGAGATTTCTTCTCTGAAGAAGGCATCACATTCTTTGAAACATTTGGGTTTGGCATATCAATCAAACAATGCGCTGTCTTTGTGTTCCTCGATTCATCATCTGTGATCAAATCTGATTTGCATGATACAGGAGATCTGTTGCTGTCTGTGCCCTCAAGTAGTTCTTGATTCAAGAGCTTGTCTTCTTTCTTCTTCTTAACGTTCAATTTAGACACGGGTATCTTCTGACAAATTTTGTCTGGCAAATGGATTTCAGATTCTGTGTTTACGGGTCTGAAATTACTGGACCCGCTGTCATGGTCTTTTGAATCTGATAGAGGCACACAAACAGAACCAAATTCTACATGTTCGCTGGTATCTTTGCTTGGTGAGATAGTCAGAGTAGATACAGTTGTATCTTGTCGAGCCAAAGCAGAGGACATGAAAGAGTAATTATTTCTCGGCTGTCTCCTGTCAAGAACGGTAGAAATATTGTCTTTACCATTATCACAAACCTCATAATGCGAAACACCTGAACATGTATAGTGTGATGGATTAAGTATCCACGAATCAATTGTGTGAACAGATGATTCATCTGGAAGAGCCTTGTTAAGGTCCAGTTCTACTTCATGAGATGCAAATAGCTTTCTTCTGGCCGACTTATTTTCGGATGATTCTTCATGACATTGTTCAACCCCTGCGGAAGAGTTTAACCACAAATTAGGGGGTTAAAACCAACAATAAGACATGAAGACTTGACATCTGCTCAAACAGGTCATGCCTGTGAAGGTTTTCGAGAGGAACAATTTTTGTTTTTTTTTTTTAGATTAAAAGTTCAAGCCCTTTTTACATTGGGAAATATGGGTGGGGGAAGGATTCGAATCCCCGACCTACTCTCTAATAGAGGAGGCTAGGTACCATAATCTTCTAACAAACTGAAGTTAAAATTCAGCACCTTGATAAAAGTGCTTCCTTTCCAAAAGATTTGTTCTGCCATCTCTGAGTGATTGGGAATCTTGAATCCAACCAAAAACATCATTCTTCCGACTCGTGAAACTACAACTCGTCTCAAACTCATTCTTAGCTCCAGAATGAGTGGCATGTCCACATGCAGGGATGATAGTCTGACCTTCACAATAAATAGATCCTTCTACATGAATGTCCTGTCGTGAAGGTGAACAAATGATCTTATCCTTGCAAGTTTTTCGGCCACTACCTTTTGTACAAGTGTCTGCACCTGCTCTCAAAGAGAGCTTAAGCATGTCTATAGAAGACTGGACATCATCATAGATGCCAAGCTTCATTAGGGAAGAGACGTTCGGAGTAATACCGTCACACAAGAGGTTTGCGCTATCATTAGTGTATTGACTACTTGCCAGGTTAAGATCTAGAGATATTTGTGGGTGTTCCAGTACACCTCCATGCTCCTTCAGACAGTGATTCTGGATAGACCCTGAGGAGCAAATCTGATAGACATGAACAAACTTAAGGTATTAATATAATTCACCCAGTAAATAAGTTTGAAACAGAGATTTTAAGCCATTCAGAACACTCTCTCTCTCTCTCTCTCTCTCTGTGTATATATATATATATATATCTGTGTGTGGTGCCAAGCTGGTGATGTGGCAAGCACAATCACTAGAAAAAAATAAAAGTGAGTTTTAGTGATGATAGTGCTGGCCACATCACTAATTTTGCTCCATAAAGAACCCAGTGTTGGGTTCTCTGTCTCTCTCTCTCTCTCTATATATATATCCTAAAATGTTGGAATAGTATATTTGGTTGGTGCATCTTTGAAACTCCATTTATAGAACACTAAAAGTGTATCGATGAGATTAATGCACATTATTGCCTCTAAATATATGTTTCTACTTGTAAAGTGACATTCTTGTTTGTGTGTGAGGTGTGTTGCTTCTACCATTATTTTGTATAATTCCCCAAACACAATGGCCAGTCCTAGCCTATTGAAGTAAGAGTATGTAAAGGAACAATGGAACTTTTAAGAAATAAGCATAGATGAAGAAAACTTGCATAAATGAATAAGAATGAAAATCCCAAAGACAACATATGAAGCACATAGAAAACTAAAATGAAGGCGTTTCTGAAATTGACATGTTCAACAAGGAAGGTTTAATATGTTAATTACCGTATGAACTTCACTCAAGTGACTCAACTTCATCTTTGCTGCTAGTGATTTATATTTTAAGTTCTCAGGAAAGGGACCAACAAATGACTGTGGAGTTTCTCCACTACTCAATTTAAAGTCCTCCTCCATGAGTATCTTTTGAATTTCATACAATCGATGGAGCTCAAGAACCTACGTCAAAATACTAAATCAGCAGCGGAGGAACAAACTCAGAAGTGCAAAATTTCTGGAATACTTAAAAGAGATAATAGCCATAAAACGATCATAAGATCACAAATTCCAGTTGCAGCAAAAAAAGAGGTTGAAAAAAGCACCTGATTCTTGAAAATCTCCTCCTGATTTAGCATTGTTCGCATCAGGACGCTTTGCAAAGAATTATCAAATCCTAACCCCAAGTTTAGTCCAGAATCACTGTCCATAAACATCTTGTACTCGGCTAATTGTTTGAATCTGCATAGTCAAGATTCAAAATTGATAAATCTATATGCAGATCTTTAGCTACGTAATGCATAGCTTCTCATCCAACCACCAAAATGAAGCAGGATTAACAATAGTTAAGTTATATTAAAGATGTACAAGACTGTAACTTCTAAAACATGTTCTGATGAGAACAAGATTTGATTAGGTTTTAAAAAAAAAAAAAGATATATATATATATATCTTATTTCCATGTATGAATTTGCTATTATATACTTTGTAGGAGTGTAGACCATATATCACAACACCAAAATTACATATCAGGATCTATCTTGATGGTCAAAATGCAGTCTGTAAATATAATTATAACCAAACATCCACAACAACAAAAACTAAATCTTTAACTCACTGTGTGAGGCCAGCTATATACAACATATTTTGCAATCATGCTCGGTCAACACACAAGTTCTCATTGTAGCAGTGAGCCCATAAGGTTGATGATTAAAAAAATGATCTCTTAACTACATTTTGGTATGGTTTCTAAGATCAGCATTTTGTTTATCAGTTGCTACTTTTATTTACATTTCTACAACTTCCCATCACAAAACGCATCCAATAAGTTGCCTGAAAACGACCAAGAGTTATAAGGGTCAAAACAACCATCGAATATGAAACTTTCAGTTCACCAACAAGTGAGTTTCCTTCAATATTATTCGATCCACCAAAACTAAATCTCATATTTAAAAAAACTGTAAGTGTGTGTGTGTGTGTGCGTGTGTTTTTTTTTTCTCTCTCCTGTCCAAATCAAATCCTAAATTCCAATTTTTCGTTCAATGATATAGTACTTTACTACATAAGTACTGTTGACATGTCAGCTGGCCAAACAGTTCTAAGTTGCAACAGATAGAAACAAAAATGTTGGACATAGAACAGTAATAATTCAGATACCTCGCCCCTGATAATTTTACAGACAAGTAATAATAAAAAAATGAAGTCAATAAAGCAAAACAAAAAAGAACATGCAAGTGGCAGCAATAACCTGTTTGGCTGGAACAAGAAATGCTTAATTCAATATTGCCATTTCCCTCAGTAATTTCTTGGGTTTTTCTTTCTGGGTAATTTTTAAAGATCAAAGCAGATGGCAACAAGACAGTATAACAGGCACAGATTCTTCCAACTGAACGATAAAACATTAGCAAAATATTTTCCTTTTCTTTTCCATTCAGTTCTATTCTCCTCTTGTTCATGAAACTATTTTCTGTAAATTTTGAGGGATGGGCACTGAACTTCAAAAAGACACATAATATAGACACGCAAACACATTTGAGAGAGAGAGAGAGAGAGCTAACCGGTACAGAGCAGAGATTAAGGAGAGGACGTTAGAAACAATACAATATAGAGAACTGTAGCCATTGGGAGTGCGGGATACACCAAACACACCACATTTAGAGATCCTAAACCATAGTAATAAATGCGCTACTCGCACAAACACACACACACCCCGAGCATGAAGAGAGAGAGAGGTGGGGGAAGATTTCAGAGACAAAAAGGAAAAGAAACTGCAAAGAATCGAATCAGAAAGACTGGGGAAGAGAGGTGGGGGAAGGAAGGACAGGAAAGAGAAATTCTTTCTGCGTGAAGTGTGTGTTTTTGCGTGTGATTTACCGCAAGTCTAGTATGTCTCCAGTTCTCTCTCTACAAGACTTTCTGCTTGGGACTCTCTCTCTCTCTCTCTCTCTCTCTCTCTAAGACTAATTCTGATTCTTCCCTTTATCTTTTTCATGTGTATGCCTGCAAAATGTTGCGCTTTATTAGATTTCTCGAGTGACAGTTTGCTAGTACAAACTACAAAAGGACAAAACTGCCAATTCATCGCTATAATTTTTCTCATGAATAAAAAAAATCAAAATTAAAAATTGTAAAAAATTGTCCTATTTATGTTTCAACTTTTCATTCAAATACACACTTGAATTTGTTAAATAAATCTCTATTTTTTTTTAGATAAGTAGTGCCTACTTACATAATAAATAACTAAATATTCTTAAAATATAAATAAATCTAAAAATTAACAATTTAATTCAATAATATATCTAAATAAAAAAATTAACAACATATATTCTAAAAATTATTTAATAGATCTTTAGTAAAAATTAAAATCTATAGTTTATTTTTAAATTCATTAAAAAAGTTTTAGATTTTTTTATTTTAAGTTATTAAATTATTTTTAGAATGCATCTTGTTATTTTCTTGATTTATTTTAATGTTTTTATTTAATTTGTTAATTTTCATATTGATTAAATAGTTTGTAAATCTATTTAGTTGTTTTAATATTAAAAGGATCCTATTTATCTCGAATTTAATATTTCTTAGGCTTATTTGACCTTAACAAGTTTAAGTTTGTATCAGACGAAAAAATAACTTATGATTCAATTTGAATTTGAGTTTTTAAGTTTAAAGATAAATTTATATATTTTTCCTATTAAAAATCATTTTTTTGTTACTATTGAAGGTTAATGTTGTAAACCAAGATCATTGTGAAGTTTATATATTTATATGTAATTAATCCAAAAAAAAATAAAAAAGAATTGTTCGAAATAAAAAGTTAGCAATAAAGTAGCTATAACAACAAACCAGTAAAATAAAAATAAACTAAAAGTGCAATCACGCAGATCCGTAACCCCATTTTATAACTCCAATCCGTGAAACTGAGATAAGCAGTTAACCTTCTCTATATTAAACAAAGTAATAATTTTTAGTTAAATAACTAATATTATAAATGTTATATATAATGTATTTGATATATTAAAGATTTTTTTTAGAGTGTTAATTAAATAAGATTAAATTTAAAATGGAGTGACAATTCCTAAAATAATGTAAATCTGTTGAATTAGACAAATACAAATCTATTCCAGACACAATTAGCTCGATTCTTTTCTTTGTTGGGCCAGTTTTCTTTATTGACTAACGTAAAAATTTATGTGTAATAGGTGCACGTGCAATACGATTTAAAATATTACTTGTTTAATTATAATATATTACTTATTACATAAAATATATTATTTCTAATTAGTTACCTTAGTGATACTTTATACTTAAACAAGTAATATTTTAAATCATGTTGCACATGCACTTTATATACAGAGACTCCCTCTATAGTTAATTACCCTTCTGAATTATGATATGATTTAAAAGTATTTGAATTTTTTTATTCCATTAATAAATAAATAAAAACTCCAATTAACGCGTATTTGTTTTCTAGTTTAATACATACATATAAAGATAAAGATTTTCTCGAGAGAGATAGGTGTGATGTAACGTAGACATTATTAATGACAACAATTTAATGTAATATCACTAAAATTTGAGAAAATTATGTGTTCAATTGATCGGTTTATAGAAATAAGGGCCACTTCAAAAATGTATTATACATCTTACATGGGTTTTGTTTTGTGTGTGTATATATATATACAATTTTATTATCATTATTATTATTATTTTGGGGCTCTAATAATCTAGTTTCCTATTTATTCAAATTGCACATGGTTAGGATCACATGAAGCTTTTTTACGCAGGATTTTTGGGCGAAGATGAATTGTTGTTTTAAAATGCGCATAAACTACAATTTATATAAATATTATTTAATTTAAAATTTAATTTTTTAATATTTCTTTTATTATTATTCACGCAAAAGCTATCTCTCATAAATAATAAATTGCACAAAATTTTCAAAATAAATTATAGAGCCCAAAGCTAATATAATTGTCAATCTCACTCTAATTTGTCAAAATCAATACAAATATTTCACTTTACTAAAAAAGTGTGGTGAAACAATAATTATATAAATTAAACTATACATAAAAAGATATTTCATATTTTTGTAACTCGAATCCAATAAGAATCCAATCTACTATTTATTTAAAATCAATACATAAAAATAAAATATAGATAAATAAATTAATCCATAAAAGAGTCATGTTTCAAAATTTAACGTCTCAATTTAAAAAAATTTAAAAATAATTTAACAAACAAGTTATATATATGTAGATGAGTTAAATAAGCAAATAAAATAAGGGTTATAAATATGAGTTTATAGGTTTTTTTATATACAAAAATCAAAATTCATAAAAAATAAAAAGTTATACTTTCATAACAAAGATTAATTTTTGAGACATAAGGAATATACAATATATTCTTATAATATATGCAATATTAGTGTCAAATAATTTTTTTTAAATAATTAATTTGATATATCACACGTAAAAATAAATTTCAAATGGTATTTGAATTTTAAAAAATTTGAGTAAGAAATCCAACACATATATAAAAACAAAGATAAATATTTCAAAACCCAAAAAAATGTATTCCATATTATAAATATATTATTTTGTTGCAATATATGCAATATTAATGCCAAATTTAAAATCATGATAAGAGAATTTATTTGATATATTATACATAAAAAAAATATTTAAAATAAAAAATATTTAATTTATAATTTTTATTAAGAAACCTAACACATATATTAAAATGAAAATAAATATTTTACCTATAATAATATATTTTATATTTTATATTTTAGACATAATATTTTGTCATAATACATACAATATTTGTGTCAAATAAAAAATTATTAAAAAAGGATTAATTTGCAGATTATATGTAAAATAAATTTTTAAAAACAAATTGAAGACATAATCAATGAATTATAGAGACATAAGTTAAAAAAAAAAAAAAAAAAAATTCCCGCGAATCTTTTAGAGAAGAATAAAAAGATGGTATTTTTAAGTAACGAACCAAATTATTGTAGTAGAAAATAATAAATGAAATCGGTTGATGTTTACTATTATCTACTTATGCTGAGCCAAATGCCTTATTGCCTATTGAAATTTTTAAACATAATTTTTTTGAAAATATTCTGAAAAGTTAGCGTTTAAATTACTTAACCTGTATTATTGTACTAAACTAGTATGTAATCTCCTAAATTAGTTTTTTAGATTATCAAGATTAAAAAAAAAATTATGTTCTAATTGATTTTTTTGAATTGAAAATTATATATTTATATTATTACAGTTATAATAAATTTAGTACTAAAATTATACAATTCAAAAAGTAGAATAATAATTTTTAATATTTATAGAACATGTTGTTATAATATTTTGGAATATAATACTTGTATTTGATTCTAGAAGCAATTTTAAAAAATATGCTTAAGAGTGATTTATTTATTGAACCTAATCTCAATCATTGCTGCATATCAATAATCTTAATTAACCTTATTAATATTTTTAGAATATTTTTCTATATATATTTATAATATTGTATTTTATATAATATTCATATGTATTTTTGCTATATATATATATTCATGAAACTACAATGATAGCTGCTTTTCTTGTTTCGCAAGCACAACAAAAAAAGGGGAGAAAGGTAAAAAGAACAAAGTAACATAGATGTTATAAAGCAAATATATTTCAGTTGAAATGGATGTATTCACTTACAGAAATGTCAAATCCAATTATCGAACACAACTGAGAATTATACCATTGAATGGTATTTTAACTTTATGATTAAAGAAAAATAAAACATACTTTTGGTTGAAGACATCTAAATAAGGTTCCACTTTCTCATTAATTACTAAAAGTACCATAGGCCTGATCACAAGAAATTCACCACTTTTTTAAATTAAATTTTAATTCTAATATTTGAATTTGGTGTCTATAATTGAACCACTTATAAATGGTCAAATTATGTAAGAAACAAAATTTTAATTTTGAAAGTTATTAAAATATTTTTTGTAAAAAAAGAAAAGAAAAAATTGTAGGTTCCAACTTGTGACTTGTTCAGATATTTTTTTTTAATATTTAAAAAATTAACTTTTAAATTTTTATAAATTTTTTTACATACAATATATCAAATTAATTGTTTTTCATAATTTTTTTTAGTTTAACACTCATATTGTATTTTTTTAAATAATATATTAGATTTAAAAAATGTAAATTTTTTAAACTATTAGAGTTTAGATTTATGTATTTATCATGAGTTGAACTATTTCTATTGAATTTGAGTTGAATATTAAAATAATTTAATTTTTATTAGCTTCTTAGTATTATTATTATTATATATATATATATATATTTTTTTTTTTTTGAGTACGTACTATCCAATCATTTATGGATACATTCTCTGTGGCAATGGGGCAGATTAGAGCAAATAATCGAAGATCCCGACCTACCTCATCCTTAAACAAGACGGAGCTCGATCGACTAACCACTGGTTGTGGGGCTGGACGATCCATTTTGACTTGATTTTTTATTATTGTAATGGTAATACATAGTTATATTAGTAAAATTTTAATACAAAATCAAGATTTTAAATAAAAAATAAGTAAGTAATATTGAAAATTTGATTATAAATGTATATTCAGTTTTTAAAGATGTTAATATCAATTAAAATTTCTAATTATAATATGATATTGTATCTTATATTATAAATATATTAATACACACTAATAGAGAATGTGTCAAAACAGAGTTGATGAGTGACAGTCCGCATGGACAGCTCAGTTGGTTCCTGGGTGGCAGATTGCCCCAAGGACGCAGGATCGAGTCCTGGCAGCCGCAGTGTGGGAGTTTTATCCCTCCAATGTGACGGGGGGTGTGGGCCCTGGGGGCGAGGAATTTTGCCTTTGCCCCAAAGAGTTGATGAGTGACAGTGTAAAAGAAGCACTCAGACTTGTACCATTACAAATTGCAAATTTCCCATTGCGAACCTCAGACTTGTACCATTACAAATTGCAAATTTCCCATTGCGAATTGCAGATTGAATGGCCTCGAACGAAGTGGGTCAACTGCTCCAATGTGGGGAACGAAGTGGGTCAACTGCTCCAATGTGGGGGATAGCTTCTTGTACCTCAGACTTGTACCATTACAAATTGCAAATTTCCCATTGCGAATTGCAGATTGAATGGCCATTACAAATTGCAAATTTCCCATTGCGAATTGCAGATTGAATGGCCTCGAACGAAGTGGGTCAACTGCTCCAATGTGGGGGATAGCTCCTTGTGGGCACCATGCACTGTTCCTCCCACCTAATGGGCCACTGAGTTACTATGATTTAATTCCTCCACCAATCTCTGTCGGACCGGGGGGTGGGGGCCCTGGGGGCGAGGAATTTCGCCTTTGCCCCAAAGAGTTGATGAGTGACAGTGTAAAAGAAGCACTCAGACTTGTACCATTACAAATTGCAAATTTCCCATTGCGAATTGCAGATTGAATGGCCTCGAACGAAGTGGGTCAACTGTTGGCCGCGTCAAATTGCCAACCCTACGATCTTAAAGGCATTGCTTGATTTGGTTAAATATAATGCTATGCATTAAGGTAATTTGAATTAGGTCTTTGTTTAGGGTATGTATGTTTCTACAATTGGCTTGAGTTAAATTAAAAAATTTTAATTTATTTTTGGAGATGTCAGGTCTGCACTAATGTAACAATATCAATGTTTTGTGTTTAAATTTACTTCGATTGGTATTTAGAGTTATTTTAAGTTCAAATGACCATCAAGAATATGAGATTTTGGTATACTTCTTTATTTCTTTCAAAATGACCGTCGTATATATATTTATATTTAAGTTTTGATTAATGAATTATTATTTAAAGAAAAAAAATACAAATACCATTTCATTTTGTTTTCTTCAAAACATTTACAAATACTATTCCACTATCTTGATTCAGAATAATACTGAAAATCATACTGGATTGACCGTAGGACTTGCTTCTATTATGTAACAGCACTATAAAGTTTAAATGCAAAACATACATTAATACTTCAATAGGAGACAAAGACGAAAGTACAAAACTACCATTTCTCAATAAATAAAGGGATCTTCGGGGTTAACAAGCTACAACAAAAAAATTGCTTAAATAAGTTATTTATATTGCTCGGTAAATTTTGTGTTCGATAATTCCTATAAAATTATGATTATAATTTAATAGTTTGAAACTATTAAATTATATAAAAGTCCAATAAAATTTTGTCAAAAAGTTTTGTAAAGTAGAATAAATGCTACTATTAATTGGGGAAGAAGTGTATCATACTCCAAGATACTATGAATAAGCCAAAGTCTACCACCTATTCTATCTAAAATTACATTTCTTTTAAACTATTTATAAACTTCAAACTTAAAATTAAATCATGAAATCTGTACAAGTAGCATATATAAACTCTACCGTAATACTATAATGGTGATGATGTCAGATGTTGCGACTGCCATTTATTAATATAAATATAAATAAATATATATATATATATATACGTACAGATAGATATTACTTACATATGCATCGTAAGTAATCCGTGAATTGACGTTAATATGATAATTGTATCTCACTATCATATAGTGAGAGGCACTTACAAAGTTATTTATATCACCCAAAAAAAGAAAAGAAATGGAGCCCAGCTCAGCCCAGTCCAGCCTACAACCCAACCCAACCCATTTTCCTATATATTGAGTCCGTTACAAAATGGGCTGAATCCACTTTTCTGAACTCCCAAGAACTGCATACATTTACGTTCACAAGGCGGAGGAGTTCTTGGCGATTAGCAATTCTGTTCTGTGGCACTAATTTGACATGCAACGACGCAAAAAGATGCCAAAATTTAACCGATCCAGAAGGGAATAAGGCAGCAAATGACAATTCCCAATCCGAACACTACCGTCCGCTTCCCCCTCCCCGCGATGCCTTCCCTTGTTTCCAGAACCGTCGCCGTCATTGGGGCCGGAGCTGCAGGCCTTTCCGCAGCCCTGGAACTCCGGCGAGAAGGTCGCAGCGTCGCTGTCTACGAATGGGAAAGCAAAATAGGGGGTACCTGGGCGTACACATCGGAAACAGAAACTGACCCGATAGGAATCGAACCGACTCGGAGAGTAGTCCACTCCAGCCTCTACTCGTCGCTCCGGACCAACCTGCCTCGGGAGGTGATGGGTTTCCGTGTCTACCCATTTGTGGCCAGCCTGAAACCTGGTAGGGATCCGAGGAGGTTTCCGGGTCACGCGGAAGTGTTTGAGTATTTGAGGGATTTTGCTGAAGAGTTTGGACTTGAGGATTTGGTGAGGTTTGGGAGAGAGGTTTGGCACGTAGGATTGGTGGAGGATCGGAAGTGGATCGTCAGGTCGAAGAAGAGGGATGAGGAAGATGAAGATGATGAGGCTTTTGATGCTGTGGTGGTCTGCAACGGTCATTATACTAATCACTTATACAAATTATAACATGCATTAACATTATACACTTAGCACATATTATTATGAAACAATATCCAAAATTAAGATACAATACAAAATTAGAAATCTAGATATTTTATGTTAAACCAAGCTAGATTAGTCTAACGCACAATTAGATAATCTAAGATGAATATAGAAGATTATGGTTGACTTATGCATGTTGGGGTTGAAATTAGATCGAATCTAATTCACAAAAAAAAAAAAAAAGGAAATGAGTAAGGTTGTAGCAATTTGAGATATAGTTTCTTTTTTAAAATAATATATTTTGTGATATTGAAAAATATCTAAGTTAAGTACTAAGTAGTATCGTTCCAAAATTTGAACTTGGGACGTTACAGTATAAAAAATAAAATTACTTAATATTTTTTTAAATATTTATTAGTTAATATTTATTTGCAGCCAAATTCTTTATAAAATAATATAATAATACACTCTAAATATTCAAATCTAACTTAAATATTCAACCAAAGTATAATTGTATTTTTCAAACATAATATGTAATTTTAATATATGAGACATGAGTATCAAATTAAAAAAAATTAATAATATGATTAATTTGATATATCATACCATAAATATGGGAGTAGATTAAAAATAAGTTATTTATATTCTAATAAATTAAAAATATATTTATTAAAAAACCAAAATCAACTAAAAAATGCATATCATTTTTCAAAATATTTTCCTTTTTTAAACTAAAAAGTGGCAATAAAAAAAACTATTTTTAGAGTAGTCTATTACTATATTAATATATAAATATAGATTTATATTTTATCTGTGCCCATTTATTGTTTTTATTAAACAAATTTTAACAATTGAAAAAAAAAGAAGGAAAAAATACAAATTACAATGGGCGTACCTGAAAACTTCAGCGATAATCGTATGAATTAAGATACTACAAAATGAAAATTGATGAGGGTGGAGGATATGAGACACATCTCTCTCTCTCTCCAAGTAAAAAATATTTTAATTTTACGGCGTTTTAATGAAAAAGATGATATATATATATATTTATATAAATAAAATGATTTCTTTTTTAATTTTATTTTTCCACCTAAACTTCATTACTTAATTAAGAATGTCTATATTAATAAATTAAAATTAGAATATTTTACTCAAGAAATTTTGATTCGATTTTAAAGTTTAAATTATTCTATATATTTAGGTGTTTCAATGTTTAATGATATCGAGATGAATATACATCAACATTTAATATATGATTCGAAATATATATATTTTATTTAATATTAATCAAATTACTGAATTATGAAATTCAATAAATATATGAAATCTTATAAATATATCATTTGATTTTCTCAATTCATTTTATTAAAACCAAATCTATATCTATATATATATATAAGTAAAATGAGTTAAAATTTTATTTTTCCGCCTAAATTTCCAACATATAAATGTAAAACTATATTTATTTATGAAACTCTTTTAAGATACATTATTATAATTTAATTAAAGAGATTAATATCAACAATGTTCAGATTTACTCAGGTTCTGTTGTTCAACATAAATAAATCTAAATTTTAAGAAATTTTTGTTAATTCATAATATATTCAAAATAATAAATTAATTTGTTAGGAATGTTAAATCATTATAATTTCATTATATTGTAGAAAATTATTAACAATTTTCCTATAATTAAGTTTTCAATTATTTAAAATCACTCAATCACGTGGATATAATCTGATTTTGTCAAATATGGAATTAAATTTTCACAATCTTACTATAATTCAAAATCATTTCTCATTTTTGTCTCTCTCTCTTCTTTCTATATATTTTATGAAGATTATTTTAAGTCTCTCTTTTTTGTTATCCTCCTCTAAAGTCTTTTGCGTCTTCTTTTTTGAGAAAATAAAAGGTAAAACAGTATAATAATATGTGCCATATTTTAGTTGTCACCAAAGCCTATACACTCTTTAAAATTTATTTTTAAATTTTTTATTCATCTGTTGCTTTCAATTTATCATAAACATATTTTATTTTCTTGACTATTTTTCTTTTTCATTTTTAAACGAAAAGTTCGTCCATCTCTTTTTTTCCGTTTGATTATTCTTGTAATTTTCTGTTGAAATATACTAATTATTTCGACGGATATGCACCGTGCAACTTTGTTATTAGCTTTCAAAGTATTTATTTTTACCGAATTTCAAATTTATTACATTAATTAGCAATTTGCAAAATATTTTTGTCCTTAATTTGACCGTGTAATTGGCAATTTTTAGTAAAAATCTTTATTTTCTTTAATTTGCTGATATTGCTATTTTTTAATTTAATTTGATTCAACTTTCTATAAAATATTGATATCATGTTTTATCAATTTGTGAACGAGACTAATTCTAATATAAGCAAAGAAAAAATATAAAATTATAACAAATTCTGCTCATTATACAAAAAAATTAATTACTGAATTATAAATCAATATCTTCTACAATATATCATATAACTTGAATATATTCTTATATTTTAATATAAAAAAATATATATTGTATGTATCGCACAGATCTCACACTAGTTAATTTAAATAAACACATAAAAAATCTTTTATATGGTACAACTTTCTAACATTATAATTTATTTAACTATACATTATTTGTTTATCTATAACGAATTAATAAATTATTTTAAAATTATTAATAGTTAAGTCGTACGATATATACTAGTCCACAAAAGATTAAATTTTAAACAAAATATGAAATTATTATATCCAAAAGAGACCAAATACACTTTTAGATAAAATAATATATTATTAATATTTAACTTGAAATTTTTTTTTAGTCCCTTGTATATATCTTAGTCTTCGTGGTTTTATTATTATTTTTATTATTGTGCACATGCAATGTGAGATTTTAAATAATAAAATATTATATATTTATAATATATTTTGAGTAGATCAATATTTAAGAATATTTAAAAATTTTATTATTTTATTAATAAAAATATATATATAATATAATTTTATATTAAAAAATATATTTCATCTGTTCCTAAATAAGAATTTTATTTTTAAAATATATTTATTAATTAAATTTGAATAAATTATTTAAGAAAAAAATTTAAAATTGTTAGTCAATATTTTGTTGCCCTTACAAATAAATACAATACACAATAAATATTTAAATATAACCCAAACAATCAATAAAAAATAGTTATATTTTTTGCAATAAATATTTTATTTTAATATATATGATATAAAAATAAAAATAAAGATCAGCATAAAACAATTGATTTAATATATTATGCATAACATTGTATATTGTAATAATAATAAATAAATAAAAATAAAAAAGAAGTTTGAGAAAAAAAGTTAATAATATTATTATGTATATATTTGTAAAACTCTCCAATTATGAAAGTTTCGAACTTTCTCGTATGATGTGTTGTTTAAGAAACAGTCTTCTTTCATCATTTATTTGATTATAATATTGCTAATTATCTTTTAATTAAAATTTTCTATAAACTATTGTAGATAAATGGGGAAGGCCATGAGATGTAAAAACCCAAAATATTGAGGAAGTTACCTGCTACACCCCCCTCCCCCCCTCTGATAAACCATTCCCGGATACAACTTTGTTGGGCGATACATACACACACATATATATACAAATTACCGTTGTTTTCAAATTATCGGATACAACTGCGCTGGGTAACATACATACATATACACACACACACACTACATTACCGTTGTTTTCAAATTAAAGATTACGCTCTCTCCGAAAGCAGTTTGTGCGAATGCATTCTCTTACTTCTTTCTTCCATTAGCCGCCTCTCGGAATCAATGAAGTTATGCTTTCGCTGAAGAAATTTCCATAGATTTCCCCCTGTTCTTCAATCACATCTCAAACAGGTAGTTTTCTAATTCTTTTCTTTTTCTTGCAACTCTTTTCCGGAGGATTCCTCAATTTTAGTGTGTTGAAATTGGGCGCAAATTGAATTGATTTTTTTGCTGATTTGATTTTTATTCCTGAATTTCGATTCTGTATTTCTAAGAATATCCGGTATGAAGTCGAAATTCTCTTGTGTTTTATGGTTTTTTTCTTGTTTCGACTCGATTTCTCACTTGTTATGGTGTATTTGATAATAGAACTTGTATTGAATTCCTTTCTCTGTTTTTTATTCTATATTTATGATAATGTTTATGATCATTTTAACTTGGCTCTATTTTCCCAGAATTACAGGGGTGACGGATATATTAGCAGCGTGTGGTTTCTTTGGCTTCTGTTTTTCCCCGTTTTCCCCAATTTAATCTCCATTTTTTTCTACTGCTTTTCAATAATCACCGTTTGATTGATTTGGTGAAATTGAATATTATACCTATTGGATTTTTATTTTCTACAATGGGGATTGCTTCTGGTTTGGAGATGTACAGAGTCACTGCAGTGTATTTTGTGTTTGTGTTTTTATTTAAAATACAGAAATATGAAATAAAATGTAATTAGATGTTATTTGTTGCTTACTATAAGATATTGTAATGTAAATTTCTTGTGTTTTTATAGTACCATGATTAATTGGTGGGATTCCCTCTTTCAAAAAAAAAAAAAAAAAAAAATTCAATTTTAAATATTGAATCTGATAAACTAATTAATTGAAGGTGGTAAAATCAATATTTGAATTAAGTTTAATTAATATATTAATGGCGTTCATGAGTTTTTTTTCCTCTTATACTTATTTTGTTGCTTTATTTATGTTATTTATGTTTTTTTAATTTAATTTCTTTGTTATTGTGTGTAAATTGTTATCATTGATGATAACATTGTTTATAATTATTGACATAACTTTGAATTGAATTTTATGCGGACTTATCCTGTTTGTGTTTGGAGCATTTGCACTTGAATTTCATTAGACATGTGTCTACTTATGGTTTAGGGTTTAGGTTTAAATTTAGAATTTCAATTTAAAATTTATTTAAGTAAAGATTTTAGGGCTTAGTAGGTTTAGGTTAAAACTTATTAGGATTTAGGAGATAGACTTTTAGGGTTAGAGTTAGGTTAGGGTTTAAGACTTAGGATAGTTTTAGAATTTAGAATACATTAAATTTAGGGGTTAGAGTTAGGTTAGGACTTAGGATAATTTCAGGGTTAGGATTTAGGACAATTAGGTTAGGACTTAGGGTCGTCAGGACGTAGGGTAGTTTTAGGATAATTGGGTTAGGACTTATGACAGTTAGAACGTAGGGTAGTTTTAAAATTTTAGGGTAGATAGTTGGGTTAGGACTAAAAATAGTTAGGTCGTAGAGTAGAATAGAAAATAGGATATAGGATAATTTTGGAGTAGATAGTTGGGTTAGGACTTAGAATAGTTAGGACGTAAGGTAGGATAGAAAATAGTTAGATAGTATCTCCTCCCCTCTCCTCTCCCCCTACTCTCCTCTCCCCCTACTCTCTCCCTCTTCCCCTCTAAATTCATCTATCTACTACTATGTCTATCCTAAATTCTAACCTAATTCTAAAACTACCTAATTCTAACCTAATCTATTTCTACCTAAAATTCTAACCTAACTACCCTAAGGGCTAACCCTACAACCTATCCTATGTTCTAACTCCCTAAGTTCTAGACTAAAGTTTAAATCCTAACACATAAACTAAACTAACCTAACCCTAAATAGGAACCTATCCTAAATCCTAAAGTACCCTAAATCATAAACCTTAAAACCTTAAATTCTAATCCTAAATTAAACCTACCTAAAACCCAAAAATCTGAACTTAAACCTAAACTTAAACCTAAAACTAAACCTCTTAGCCCTTAAGGGGGTGTTTACTTGGGCGGATAAAGCCGGATTATTTAAAATAGTCCTGCTTTATCCGGCATTTACTTCGAATGATTAAATCCCGGGTCAATCCACCTGACCCGGGATAACTGACTAAATTCGGGATTAAACGCAGGATTGTAATCCGGTGGTATACCCCGGGATAAAAATTATCCCCTAGGATAAGGAAAAGGAAATGACGGTTTTACCCCTTTCAGACTTTTTTATTACAAGAATGTCCTCGTATATAATTCGTTTTCTAGGTCAGAAACCCTTGCATTCAGCCCTCAGCTTCGCGGCGCCCAAACCTGCGTCCACCATCTCAGTCCACACAAACCTCGACACCGCACCGCCGGCACCTTTGTTTCCTTCGGTCGGCTGAGGCTTCTCCCCCGGACGGTCCGGCGTCGCTTTCCTTTCACGAGGAGGATGAAGACGGGGGCAGAGGAGGATGAAGACGGGGGCAGAGGAGGTTGAAAATGGGAAGTCACTGAAAATTCTCTGCAATGGCGATGCTTTCTGAGAATGGGAAGTCATGGTTCATCTTTTTTCCAGCGTTTACCTGCATATATGCCTTGTTTCTTGTTTTACCTTTCTGCGTATTTTCCTAATTACTTTGCTGATATTGGTCTTTTAAAATTTTCATGAATATGCATATAAATGGAAGCGAACTGAAAGCTGAAAATAAATGGCGTATAAATTGTGCCATAAGGTCTTAGGTTATATATATGTATGTTGTGGTTAAATTTTTTTTCAGTGATTTCGTTTTCTGGAATCGTCATGTGTGATCGATATTTATTTTTCCATTCTTTCACACTTTGGTAATTTGATTGGCAGGATGGTCCGTAAAATTCAGGAATCAGTAAAAGGAAAGTCTGGAGGTGGGGAAAAATGGTATGGTTGCAAAAACCCTTGTTCGTGTTGCTTATTTAATTTTGTTAATTTTCTCTGGATTGTGGTTCGAGAGATATGGAATGGGAACCCTCAAACACACACACGCACACACAACCCACTAAAGGGGGTGGGAGTGGTGGGAGATTTGGAGTTAATCAAAGCTCCGGTGCCGATATATTTCTGCAGAGAATTCCGATGGTCTATTCTGAAAACATTGAAAATTTTAATCCGATAAGTATAATCATCGATATACCCTGGAACTTGGAAATTACACATTCATCTATTTGAAATTGTGTTATCGTCTTGAATTACTAGTTCATTTGGTTTTAAGTTATTTGACTACAAGGTAGAACATAATTTGTAATAGAGCAATTTGACTGCTTTGAAAGAAGACTTGATCTTCTGTTTTAATTAGTTACGCATCTCATATTTCCAAATTACACCACACATGCATTGAATGACATTATCATAATTAAATGGTGACGTATATGTAAAGCATTGCTATACAATATGATAAACCATTTGCATCATGTCCATGTGATTGCTGGGGACGAGCCACAGTCCTAAGATTTTTATAATGCATAAGTATGTTGTGTATTAAAATAGCGGTGCATTACGGCATCATGACGTGTTTGCACATTTTTCTTGTAGGAATTGGAATCAACGTGTAATCTGGGTCTTGCTGTAATGTGGAGCATGACATTTAGGAAATTTTAGGCCTACATAATTTGCATTCCCGATCTGGTGAGTTCAGTTATCATGTGCCTCATATTTGTATTAATTTCTGGTACTTTAGTTGTACAAGACTTTAGAGGGGAATAAGTCTGAGGTAGGTGCTATGAAAATTCCCGGGAAAAATATACTGTATCCTGAGTTTATGCTTCTTCATTTTGTGTCTTAATTTATGACCACGGTTTATGAGTTGATAGGTTTTAATGTGGTGACAGTGGTCTTCCCATTATGAAGTGTTGCTTGTGACACGAGTTGTCTGTTTGTTGCCTTTCGTGGGATATATGATACATGCATGAATGTGTGTTTTCAGACCCTGTTTTTGTATAAGTTCTTCGTAAAAAGTTACTTAGTCTACATAAATGGGATACACAAAAATCAGCGGGATATTGTTTTTGGAATAGTTGTAAAGGGCATTTCTATCTAATCAAATCTATTGCCGAACTGCACATTGTCCTGATTATGACATCCATTATAGAAGGCTTTTCCTATTTCCACTTGATAAAAATGTTTGGCTATATGTGTGTGTTGCTGTTTGATAATCAATGTGGTCTAACATCATTTGTTTGATCTGCATGCACCAGGTTAACTTTGGTGATAAGTACCTGATGGGCAACAAATTGGAAAAACAAAAATTGTCATTGACACTTGACTTGGGAAAAACTGGTGTTGACAGCAGTTCGTGTTCCGTTCATGGTGGATCAAAAGTTAAGAAACGGTGCAATCCGAGCTGCTAGTACTCTAGTTGCTGCGTTTGTGGGAAAGTTAATGGAATTTTTGTTTCGGAGCTGCTACTGTATTTCATTTGTGACGCCTGTGAATGGATTTTTGTTTCAGAAAAACCCACCCACATGAGCTCAACCGGAGTTGGTTCCAATTGATGTAGTTATAGCTCCTTGTAGGATCAATGTAGGGTTGGTTCATTATGTATAGTTTCGTTGTAACACATTTTTTTTTGGGATATACTGGTGCAACTACGTTTTAAGTGCATGTTACTTTGAAACCAGAATTTTAGTTATTGCATGAAATGGTCAATCCTGTATGCTCTTAATGCAAATATGTTGCGAACCGTGCGTAATGAACCAGATAAAGTTATGTTTCCCTGCAAAATTGGCTGGTTGTTTTTTTTTTTTTTTTTGGCATTTATACAACACTTCCCATTAAATTTCTGCTGTATTATATTGTCACTGAAAAACTGGTGATGTAACAACACTTTCCATCTGTAAAGACATATATATCCTGTATTTTTGCACCTTGGTGACCCTTACTCTTGATGCATCATGTCACCACACAATTGAAGCAACATGTGAATTTACACCAAGACTGTGGTTGCAGAAAGCCAGCTTCACAAATATTGTCCTCATTGAATAAAACAACATACTCCTGGCTGTGCGAAACACAACTTTATATAAATTGTCGTCATTGAATCAAACAACGTACTAACTTGTGCGAAAGACAGATTTACAGATGTAGTCCTCACGTTATCAAACTATTTACTGGCCCCAGAGGCTCTCAATATTAAGTATAGCAGATGTGCTATATATTTGAGTGTCTTCCCAACTGAGGCTTTGCCATTCACTTAAAAAGCAAGAAAAAAAACTAAAGAAACAATCATCAAATTGCTTCACTTCTCGTCCTTCCGACTATCCACCCTTATGGCGCCGAGTGGTGTGCCCAAACAAGCAACAATGCAAGATAAAGTTTTCTTTAATTCCCTCTGGACCCGAGAGGTTGATCGTCAGTTCATTGTTTGTCTGCTAGAGCAACTCCAGTCCGGTGCTTGGGTCGTTGGGGAAAAAATGACCGTGCTATTTCATTTGCCATGTGTGATCTGAACCGCTACTTTGGCTCACATTTCAACTTCAATTTTTGCAGGAAACAAACAAGAAAGTTACACAAGCGTTACAAGGTGTTCAAATGGCTAATTGACCAGCCATTTGTTGCCTATGACCCTACCACATATGAGGTTCGGTGCGCAGACTCGGTTTGGACTTCTTTATGTGAAGTAAGTTTGTCATGCGTGTAATTTCTAATATGCTTAAAATGTGATGTATAATTTATATGTTAAATTTTGTATGTAATAGCAAGAAAAGCTTGCTGCTGCATATTACAAGGAGGGAGAATACGCCTTCAATGCGCTTAAAGACTTGTTTGAAGAAGTTGAGGCAAAAAGTTGGAGCGACGAGCTTTTAGTTATCCAAATCTCAAGTGATACTGAGGAAGTGACGGGTAATGATTCGTCCCTCATGGAGATTACCAAAGCGAATCATCGGAACCTATCGAGCATCAATGAGAGTGAGGACAGCTCGTTAGACACTGATAATGTCTTTTGGAAGGAGCAGGCTTGGTTGGAAAGTGATAGTCAAACTACGAAATCATTGAACGAAAATGACCAAACATCTGTAACATCGACAAGCTCTCCTATTGAAGCGGCTGACAAGAAAGGAAAGAAATCCATGGCTTCCAGTAGCCGTTACCGGCATGGTGTGGAAGGTCGTAGCTCTACTGCCTCATGGTCCCCCATGAAGAAGAAATAGCGGAACATGTGACCGGCGGTGCATCTACTGAGAGTAACTTTCGTTTGTCAGCGTATGCTTTGACAATGTCAGTGTCCGTATTATGAGTTTTTATTGGTTTGTATTCTAGGTTGGAGTCTCTGCCCGTTTAATTTCTCTGTGCTAACCGGATTTCCTTCCCAGTTAAAATAAAGTTGTCATTGAACAAGTCCGGGTTTTTACCCCCCTTTAGTTGTTATGCTTCTCACTTGACTCGGTAATCTTCTTGTACCTAGCATTTAAACTCCAATTTAAAAATAAATTATATAAAACCGAAAATACAAACTACACTTTCAACTTCCAGGCTAAAACAAACACAAGTGCAAACAAAACATTGAACACCAACATGGGGGGCATTTGGAAAATAAAAAATAAGTGCAACATAATTAAAATTTTCTTCGGGCAAAAACAACCTAGGCTAGTACACATGATTTCTCGTTCAGGTCTCTCTAAGGTGGTCGGTAAGGGGGGTTGGCCCGGTTGAATGGTTGATATGCCGGGTATTCACGTTCCTCAAAATGACCTTGCTGTATGTGCCACTCGTATTGTTGCCTCTGCATGTCAAGTGCAATTTGTGAGTTATACACTTGACGATGCATGTACTCTTCAAGGTTGCTTATACGTGTTTCCAACGCATTTCTCCAATCTGTCCAATCATTCCACCCCCCCTGAAGCAAATGTGAAGGTTGGGTGTGCTGTGATGTTCCGGGTTGAAAATATGGGTTATCTTCCCTTGTTCCTCCATGTGCTTGTGCTTCATCCATCGTCTCATCCACGATTTCCCGATCCGCCTCCACCTCCATAGGCTGTGTTTGAGTATCTGAGGATCTTCGCCTTCTTTTCCTTTGTTGGTCTTCATTGTTCAGTTCTCCTTCACTTTCGGTGATTGCTTCACTATGAATAGAGCCGTTCAGTAGAATATTAGCTGCTTTTCCACCGGCGACATTTGTCAGGCGTGCGTTAGGCAAAGCCAGCCTTTTTTTATCTGATAAGATTAGATACAGTTTCCTCGTGCGTGGATGGAATTGGCACATCTTCATGTTGCATACCACCTCAAGATTTATGGTTGTATCACCAGGAGTTTCTACCAAACCTGCCAGGTTTATCCCAAAATATCGAGCTATCGGAGTTATTAAGCCTCCGATATGATTTGCTACTTGTTGTTTCGCTCGAACAAATTGGCGTAAAATCATCGGCGCAACATTGAACTTTTTCCCATTCAACAAGCACCATAAGATAAACAACTCATCCAACGTAACTACTCCCGGCTCAGGTTTGCACAAAATTGTGTTCGAGATGAACCGTTGGAAATAGCGAAGGCATGGGCTTCTTATGCTGGACGCTTTCGATCGGCTTGGGTTGTACGTTGAGGGTTGATCTGGAGAAGCCTCTGTAATCTCCTTCCAAAATATTACCGGTTGAATTCGGGAAAGTGTTCCTTCGGATCGGGTAGGTTGGAGAATTGATTTTTTGGGAATCCAAAAATTTCATTTATGGTATCGGCTGATAGCAATTGGAACTCATTCCCCAAAAAGAATGTTATTGATTCCGGAACCGAACCGTCCATTCCCACATGAACAGTCGAGAAAAATTCCAACACCAAAGGCTCATATGTCTTCTCGTTCAAGGCGAAGAATTTAGACCACCCCATATTTCTGCACATCTTTTTTAGATCCTCGTAAATACCCATCTCTTTCATGCACTCTTCATCTGCAAAACGTGTGGCTCGTCTTTTCTTCCTCAGCACCTCAAACCATCTCTCGCTTCGTGTGTCCCAATGTCGAAATTCTATGCCGTATGCATCAGGCATAGTTGCAAGAATTCGCTCGTATTCCTGTTGTTGTTCTTCGACGGAGTGTTGATCCCAGTCGAAATTAGTATGGACGACTTCCATTGAGTGGATCGTCATTGATGCTCTTTGTACCTACAAAAAATTAAGCTTCTGTTGTGGAGTCATAACATATTATACGAGTTCAGTTCTTCAAGATGTTTAGGCTGTTAACATAAAATCCAATTCACCTCTAAACTACAGGAAAAATAAAACAACACACATTCTCTCGATTACCTTCTGACATCAACCAATCGTATTCCAAAAATCAACCAAACGTATTCCTCAAACCAACCCAACATGTAAACATCCAATTTGAGGAGGAGATATTAACCTCATCAATTAAGGTCGCACAACACAAAACAAAGCCAAATTCTAAATTATGCAAAGCACACCAAGTGTTCGATAAAAGACTCCAATGAATAAATCCAAAAAAACTCTACTTGCTCCATTCCATGATACTCTAAATTTGTCAATCTTCAACATATTTCATGAAAAAATGCAATCATTTCGCATAACATACCTCAATCGAGATTTCGGGATATTGATACTACCTTCAACACCCAAAACTGTGAAACCGAAACCTCCAAAATATTTGGTTTGGTGATTCTTTGTTGGAATAATCCAATGATAATAAGCAATGAAAAGTTTTCTTCTTGCTCTTTGCTTGCTCGAGTGGAGAACGGCTGCCGGAGAGATTGAGAGAGAGTAGGGTTTAGGGAGTTGAAGCATGAGGAAAGGAAGGAGTGGCCATTTATGTAGGAAAAATTCGGACCCCCACTCGACCCAACAACTCGACCCGGCAGACGACTCGGGCGACCGAGTGGTAAAAAGTTTCTGTTTTCTTGGCTGAAGTCGGGCACTCGACCCATCCACTCGGTGGGGAATATGACTCGGCTGGCCGAATGGACAAAAGTTTCTGGTCTTTGGGGTGAAATTCTGCACTCGACCCAATCACTTGGATCGGTAGCTGACTCGGCCGACCGAGTGGAAAATTGTTTCTGGTTTTTTGTTGAAATATTGCACTCGACCCATCCACTCGGTCAGGCAGATGACTCGGGTGCCCGAGTGGGAAAAAGTTCCTGTTTTTTGGGCTCCCGAATTGCACTCGACCCATCTACTCGGCCCGACAGACGACTCGGGCGGCCGAGTGGAAAAAAGTTTCTGGTTTTTGGGCTGAATTACTGCACTTGACCCATCCACTCGGTCCGACACACGACTCGGGAGACCGAGTGGAAAAAAGTATCTGCTTTTTTAGCTGAAGGCAGGCACTCGACCCATCCACTCGGTCGGTCCCACAACTCGGGTGCCCGAGGACTCCAAAGTTTCTGGTTTCTGCTGTGAGAATATGCACTCGGTCCTGTGACTCGGTCAGAGAGTCCACTCGGTTGACCGAGTTAAAACACACGATTTTAAAATCGTGTTCCGAAATTGAATTTTTAAAGCAATCTTACCCTTTTCTTCCTTCATACACCCGTTCTACCCTAGGCGCCCAACTCTCCTTCACTTGCGTAACCCTTCCTACACCGCAGTCGGCTAAAATCACAAGCGGAGGCATAGACGTCGTTTCAATCTGAAGGAACAAAAGCTTCATCCGCTGATACTCCTCCTCATTATTACTTCCAAGCGGAGAAGAGGTATCTCACCCTTTCGGGCACATTCTTTCTTACTTGGTTTATGTATATGCTGTGATAATTTTGTAGTAACTTGCAACGCATTGATAAAGCTACACAGTGTTGTAGAAAATGTCTGATTTGTTTGTGTTGTTGTTAATTTTGGTGTGGTTGCAACTACGTTTAGGTAATTTAGGAATAGACCACATATTTGGGAGTTTCTACATGTTGCAACATTAACGACAGTTATGTCCATTGTGAATAAAACCGTTGGAAATTTGGGCCATTGTTTTTTGCAAATTCTGACCAAAGTAATGTACCATACCGTTCACACAGATATATGGATCTTGAAGGATATTTCAACTGCATGAAACTCTGTTGGGATAAGTTTATCTACAATCCGAATGGCTTGGTAAGACGTTCGATACGTTCCTTACATGAGTTCGTAAATATTAATAACCTCAACATGGTACCTGTATGTAATTTTTCTGATGAAAGCAGAGACTTCCCCCAAAATTTGCCACTGAAGTTGGGGGTAGACTTCCTCCCTCGGTTGCCCTTAACAATGAATTGGGGCAGCGGTGGGTTGTACATACCGGGCTGGATAATCATGGTGCCATCCTCCTAACCGATGGGTGGCCTAAATTCCGAGACGACAACGATATCAAGCATCAGGATATATGCCTTTTCTCATACGACTGTGCGTATAACTTCTACGTTCGCGTATTCACTAAGAATGCGTGTCAGAAAATTCCACCCACGTTACAAGGTTAGCACGGTTTGGTTGGTTATTTAATATGTTTTAACAATCGGGTTAATTTCACATACTTGGTTCACTCCTGCAGGTGGTGTGCAGCAACCTCCGCACTGGAAGAGGTTTTTTAAGGTGTTGTACCCAAATCCCCTAACCCAAACTCCTGTACGAATGGTACGTGTTGTAACTTATATAAAGTTTCAACATTTGTTTTTGTAAAAACTATATTTCTGCACAGTGTACTATACCACACTACTAACAGGTGGGTTTCTTTGTGTAGGAATTACCCCCAGATGCCATGCCCAACTTCGCAAACACACAACCAAGTAATGTGGCACTGGTGAACAGATACGGTTCAAGATGGATCGTAGGCGTGGAATATTCTTCTCCCTCAAGTGTTGTATTGTCAACCGGTTTGGACAGATTTCTTGTTCAGAACCGACTCCGCCTGGGGGAGTTCATCTTCTTCCATGTCATAAATGAAACAACTATGAATGTGGTTATGTTTGAGACGAGCTGCTACGAGAAATGGGATATTTTGCGTGGGGACAACGAAAGCAATGCGATGGAGGTTTCTTCGACTAGTATAAGTGGGAGCGAATCAATCGGTTCAGTGAAAGTCGAGTGTCATGACAAAGATTCCAGCGAGGACCCACCTTCAGCCTGATGAATTTGTTTAGCTTCTTGTCTGAAAAACCCAAAAACTTAAAAATAAATTTGTAATTGTGATGAATATTAGATTTCTTCTATTCTGCATGCCAAGAACAATGCTTCGTCGATTAATATGGACGTGAATTTATTACATGGCTGTTGTGCAATATTTCGGAAAAATCTGGTTGAATTTGTGTTGCAATCATATATTGTATGCGATGGATTGTTGGACGGGTAAAGTTTTCTACAGAAGCCTTGCAATTGTCATATTATGGCTGTTTAGGTAATATCAAATATTGAATCACGCGGTACTATGGATCTGTCATGTAGGATCGATGTCAAGTGGGTGTTTTATTTTGTTATCATGGTGGCCAATGTACAGAACTTAAGGCGGTCATGTATTGCACCCGAGGCTGATGAAGTTGTATGGGTTCGAAACGTGGTGGTATTGCAAACATAAAATGTGATACTTAAAAAGAAATGTTGTATGGGTTGTGAACACAAAATTTTGTTCAAGACTCCCACATGTGCACATACATGTGGGAGCATCTAAATATTCAACCAAAAATCACCCCGACTAAATCTGTTAAAGCATTGAGCAATACACTTCGAACTCCTGATTTCAGGGAGGAGTACAACCAAACAAACCATACAAAATATTACAACTTGACAGCCATATGGTATGAAATAACAAGCTGCCTATCAAATAACACAAATCCAACAAGTTCGAACACACTTCTCCAAAATACAGCTACATCTTCTACCAACAATGCTTAAAGACGGCCCGACAACATCATTAAGACCATACGAGATTTGTCAGCATCAGGGAGGCTGAAGAACAGTTCCAGATCTTTGTTGTTGTTCACCAAAATCTTAGCAACACTTATTTGTTGCTCAGGATCCAAAACACCCAACTTACCCAATGCTTCATGGACCGCTTCTCGTTTCTTAGACATTTTAAACTCATAGCCTATATGTTGGGCTATTTCACCTAGTCTTTCATCGGTGCGATCACAGAACCTGGTCATCAGATTCACCATCTCCTCACCCATCGTGTCAGTAGACTTTCTTTTGCGACCCTTTCCTTTATTACCCGTGGAGGTCTCCGATGGTGTTTGTGGAGAGTTGATCTCATTGTCGGTAGACATATCCATATTCAATGGATTGGCAGTGGCGTTATCTTCATCAACCTCTAATTGTATTTCATCCGCAGCATGGCAATCTTCGGCTAGAGCGCCGGTTGCTCTATCAGATCCAAATATCTCACACCAATCAGGGTACATCTTGTATGACTTGAACCGCATTTTCCTACCCCACGTGTCCGTCTACAGAAGTATACAAGTATGGGTATTAATATTCCACAATTCAACATTCTCGATTCATAGTTATTAAAATTGAAGGAACAAGTATAATGTGTGTCGTGACTTTCAACGACAGATTCTAACCTTACAATACTCGTCCCAAACAGAGTCGCTTTCAACAAGTATCATTCCAGACTCAGCACTCCAGGCGAATCCAGATCGGCTCAACATACATTGCAGACTCCCGTGATTTTTCTTCCAAACATGTATTTTGGAACTTATGTGTGGTTCAGCACGAATATTAGAATCAGGGAGCATCCTGCGCATGACCCTCTCAAGTGCACCAAGATAACCACTACGAAAACCGTTCTCGCACTTCCACCCCTCCTGAATGATCTCTTTCAGTGCCAGAATAAGTAATTGTTCCTCCCTGGGTGTCCAGACTCGGCGACGGTCCCTGCTGTTTTGTGATACTGAGGTGTCTCCTCGACTACTGCAAGCGGGATCCATGAAGCCTACACAGAAGCAACGTGCATAAAATGTGGACCCAGTCATAAAGTGATAACTTCGCACACATACTAACAATCATGTGAAGTAAAAAAAAAAATAACACACCAACAAAAAACTAATCCCACACTTCAGTGTTTAACAGAAATGAGGTAAATACCCCGTTCATAAAAAGAATACAAGTAACGTACTTCACGATGAAAACACAATAAATTAAAGTCATACAATGTCATTAACAACACACTCATGGAAAAAACAAACTACACTAATATTCACTGCCTTGTCTCCACTCATTGTACATAGAATTTGCTAATTCATCTCTCCAATTCGACCACTGTTCTGTGCATTCAATGTCATCAATGTAGTCATCAGCATCATCATTCACGACAATATTAGGTAGATCGGCTTCTAACGGGTCTATTGCTATAGTTGTTATTATGAAATTATGTAATAGGCAACACGCCAAAATAATACGATTCTGCACTTTTATCAGGTAAAAGGCCGGGCTACGGAGAATGGCCCATCTTTTTTTAAGCAATCCAAATGTTCTTTCAATCACGTTTCGGGCCTTCGAATGCTTCATATTGAAATACTCATTCTTATTCCGTGGGGCTGATGTTTCCCCCCCCAACTCATGGAGATGGTACCTAACTCCTCGATATGGAGTAAGAAAGCCTTCGCCGTTTGTGTATCCAGAATCGCAGAGGTAATAGTTACCTTAAAAAAACAACCATGTATCGAATTAGATTCAAAACTATATGTAATAAATGTTATTATTATATGGGCATGGGACATTATATACTACCTCTAGGAACGCGCAATCCATTGTTTCTACTTATTGCATCTCTCAACACACGTGAGTCCGCTGCACTTCCTTCCCAACCAGCCAACACATATATGAAATTCATGTTAAAGTCACAAACCCCCAATACATTTACCGAAACGTTCCCTTTTCTATTTCGATAACGAGGCCTATCAGATTTTGGCACAGTCACATTGACATATGTTCCATCTAGTGCACCTAAACACCCCTGAAACATGGAATCTTTCAATACCATTGTATTATGTAAGATAGAGTGATGAAGTATACAACATTGGGCATCAATTTACCTTAAAAATTTCCAACGATTATTTGTACAACCATCATCGATTGGTTCCGGTGTTACTAGTAATAATGAGTGTAGCCTGATTATAGCATTTAAGACTTTGTGAAAGTGTGTGCTAACAGTACGTCCAGATCTCTTATACTGAGATTTCAAGACACGATTTTTTGTGTGGTGTGCAATTATAACAAAAAACATAGCAACCTGCTCTACTATGCTACTGTTTCTACTTGTTCGTAGCCCACCGGAATGTTGCAAAAGATGACACAATTGCGAAAAGGCCGCCCTATTCATCCTCAAATGATTTATGCAGTCCTCATCAGAAATGCCAATAACAATACGCAAATATTTTACTTGCATAGGAATTCTACTAATCAAACTATATCGCTCACGAATACGTGCACGTACTACACTTGAAATACCGCGACTTCTATGCATTAAAAACATATTGATGAAGGTCATGTAACCGAAACACGCATTCATTAACTCAGTTAAGAAAATAAAAATCTCTTCATCTCTCACACCTTCACTATTGACGGCAGGATCCATCCTACGAAAAAAAATAAACCATCATAATTTTACAATAACCAAAATACAACATGTATTCGAAAACAACGAAGAATCGACATCAACAAATCCGGACGTAACATGTAAATCATCATTACAATGCGGTGCCCATCGCACAATTAATTGCCACAAATTTAACTACGAAAACACTACTTCATAAGGCTAACCTCACGAAAAAACACGGAGAATACGCTTCCGGATGTCGGTGAGTATGGATGAATCGCTGACCGAGCAGCGACAACCAGCGACGAGCAGCGACAGGGAGCGAGGAGCACCGACGAGCAGCGACAGGGAGCGACGACCAGCGACGAGCGGCGACAGGATGCGACGAGCGGCGACGAGCAGGAAGCGGAGTAGGAGACGAATCGGCGGGTGGGCTTCTCTGAAACTTGCGTGGGCAGAAGTGGGAGGCAGTAGGGTTTGTAAAAGGAGTATTAATATCAAGGTCATTTCAGTAATTTTACACTTATCCCCCTTTATCCCGCAATGTAAACGGATGACAGGATAAATTTCAGATCCGGAATCCACCAGTAATCCGGCAAAGTAAACGCAGGATAAAATTTATTAAATTATCACAATCCCACATTTTATCCCATTTCCTATCCTATCCTATCTAATCCTAACAAAGCAAGTAAACAGGCCCTAAGTGTAGACACTTGTCTGATGAACTCCACTTGTCTGATGAACTCCAACTACAAATGCTCCCCCAAGTACAAACATATTGCAAGATAAATCTGCACGAAATACAATTCAAAGTTGGGTTAATAAATTATAAACCATGCTATCATTCAATGATAATAATTTACCCACAACAATAAAGAAATTAAATATAAAAATAAATAAATAACACAAAGAAAATAGCAAAATAAGTATAAGGGGGAAAAAATTCATGATCGCCGTTAATATATTAATTCAATTCCATTCAAATATTCAATTCACCACATCCAATTAATTAGTTTAACAAATACTATATTTAAAATCGTATTTCATTTTATATTATATCCATCAAAATATACCATATGTCATTAAATTTTAACAATTTCATAGTTTTTATTAATCTAATATCAAAATTAAATTCTCCAATATATAATATAAATAATGAGATTTTTTGAAAGAGTAAATCCCACCAATTAATCAAGGTGGGATTACAAAACACAACAATTTTACATAATAAGTATCTTATAACAAGCAACAAATAACATATAAATTACATTTTATTTCATGTTCCTGTATTTTAAAGAAACACACGCACAAAATCAGTGCTAACATCAGTGCAGTTTGCCTGTAAGCAATCCCAATGTTCTTCTGCATTCTACTTAAATCAAATTTTCATACGTATAACATTCAATTCCACCAAACCAAACAGCGATATTGAAAACAATTAAAAAAATGGTGATTCAACATCCTAAAATGTCAAACAGCAGTGTTGAAAACATTAGAAAAAAATGGTGATTCAACATGGAAAAACGGTGATTCAACATGGAAAAACGGGGAAAAACATAAGCAAAAGAAACTGCAGGCTGCTTATAGGATGTCTCCCCTATAATTCTGGAAAAAAAGAGCCAAATTAAAAGTATCATAAACATTATCATAACTATAGAATCAAAAAACAGAGAAAGGAATTCAATACAAAGTTCAATTATCAAATACACCATAACTGAGAAATCCTCCGGCGAGAGGCGTCGAACAAGAAAAAAATGAAAATAATCCATAAGACACAAGGGAATTTCGACTTCATACTGAATATTCTTAGAACAATTCAATTTGCACTCAATATCAACACACCAAAATTGAGGAATCCTCTCCAGGAAGAGTTGCAAGAAAAAAGAAAACAATGAGAAACTACCTGTTTTAGATGTGTTTGATGAACGGGGGAAATTTGTGGAAATTTCTTGAGCCAAGAATAACCCCATGGATTCGGAGAGGCCTGATCGAAGAAAGAAGAGAATCCAATCCTTGCACAAACTGCTTTCGAGTTCATCTTTAATTTGAAAGCAACGGTAATGTTGTTGTGTGTGTGTGTATATATATATGTATGTATACCAGGCGCAGCTGTATCCGGTAATTTGTATATATATATATGTGTGTGTATCTGCATGTATGCATCGCCCAGCACAGTTGTATCCGGAAATGTTGTGTGTATATATATGTATGTATCGCCCAACGGTACTGTTGTGCGTATATATATGTATGTATACCCGGCGCATCTGTATCCGGTAATTTGTATATTTATATTTATATATATGTGTATGTGTATGTATGTATAGCCCAGCACAGCTGTAAGCCTGTACCCAGGGGGAGGGGGAGGGGGAGGGGGGTAGCAGGTAACTTCCTCGATATTTTGGGTTTCTTCATCTCAGGGCCTTACGCATTTATTTATAATTATTTATAGCAAACTCTAATTAAAAAGATAATTAGCAATATTATAATCAAATAAATGATGATTAGAAGACTGTTTATCATACTTAACATCATAGGCATGCAGATTCAAAAGTGTAAGCCTGTCATGTTTAGAAGGTTTTACATGTATTTATTGTTGAATAATAATAAAATTTTAAAGCCGTTGAGATGATAATTTTGAAAAATGATGTGTTAGGCATTTGATTAGTTCAGTTTTATTTTGAATATTTTTTTTTCAATTTGGTAGAAAAATGATGTGTTCATATTTGATTAGTTAATCTATATTTTTAGTTTTTAAAATATATTTTTTTTCAATTTGTTAACACACAAATAAAAATTTCATTTCTTATGTGTTTTTATTGTAAAAATTTCTTATGTGTTTTTATTGTAAAAATTTCTTATGTGTTTGAAATGAAATAATTGATTCAAAAGATACAATTATTTTTTATTGATTATTTTATTTCTTATGTGTTTGAAATGAAATAATTGATTCAAAAGATACAATTATTTTTTATTGATTATTAGGGTTAATTTTGAATATTTCTTATATATTGGATTATTTGTAGGTGTCAATAAATATTAAGTAATATTTTTAAAAAAAATTATTAAATAATTTACTTAATCAATTTCTAATAAAAACAATACTTATTTAGGGATGGATGAAATATATTTCCTTATACAAATTATATTTTACATGTTTTTACCAATAAATCATAAATTACTTCAGTTATTCTGAAATATTATATTTTTAAATATTTATTTACTCAAAATATATTATAAATATATTTTATTTTTATCATTTTAAACATATTACAAATCTTACATTGCACATTCACAACAACAACAATAATAATACAAGTGATCAAGAAACAATTTTCTTATTTTGGGATGATGATTATTTAATTTTGCAAAACTATATTTTTATCAATATTACCATAAATATTTTGAATATTATTAAATATATCAAAATTATATTATAAAATCTATATTTACATATATTAAATCAAATGATCAAATTGTGTCACTAATTGTTAGCCCTAATTAAAACACCGGGACCATAAGCCTCCATGTATCCATTATTCACAGTCAAGAATGAGAACGAAAGTCAACATTATGTCATTTTCATAGTCAAGAATGAGAACTAAAGTTAACATTATATCATTTTCATAGTCAAGAATGAGAATAATAAAATATATACAAATATAATATAAAACACAAATTTAATGATCTGTACAATTAGAGTTGTAAATCAAATTAAATTATCGATACTTGATTCAAAATCATTTATTAAACGCTTGTTTGAACGCCTGAGATTGTGGCAGAAAAAATGCGTGCAAGAAGACCTTCCAAAATTGTTTTAATCCAATTAATATGACATTCTCTTAAATTCTCGATCACTTGCATTCAACAACAAAAAGAAAAATAATAATAAAAGATACAGATGTGTATGTGTGTGTGTGTGTATATATATATATATCAAACCAAATTATAAAATGAAAATATGTTGAATTCATCAAAGAACAACTATAATAGTTGTCACATATTTATACAAAAGTTTGGAGGCTCAAAACTAACTTATCAAAGAAGTTGTAACTACCTTGCAAGTTACATAACCATCTAACATATTTCTAACTAATTATCTAACTTGTGAAACTACTTTTAACAACCACGCAAGTGGCATAACCGTCGAACTAATTTTCTAACTACCGTACAAGTGGCACATATACTTAATATGCTCCCTTGTAAGCTCAACCGGGTTCAGGATAGACAGATAACTTTGAACTTAGGAATTGAAACCGAGTACAGGACAAGGCTTTGGTTAGTATGTCTGCTGTTTGATCTTCAGACGGAACAAATCTGATATCCAAGTCCTTGCTTTGCACCTTCTCTCTAAGAAAATGAACATCAACCTCAATATGTCGAGTTCGAGCATGGAAAGCCGGATTAAATGCCAATTTAACTGCTCCCAAGTTATCACACCACAAAACTGAAGGTTTAACAATAGGCAGACCAAGTTCAGTAAAAAGACTACGAATCCAGATCAGTTCAGTGGTAGCCATGGCAAGAGCCCGATACTCAGCTTCGGTGCTGCTCCTTGCCACAATATGCTGCTTCCTAGAAGACTAGGATATAGGATTGGATCCTAGAAATATGCAAAAACCACCAGTGCTCCTCCTATCATCAACACAACTCGCAAAATCGGCATCTGCATAACCTTCAAGCACCATTCTAGAAACAGGTTTAAAGAACAAACCAGTGGAAATAGTGCCTTGTAAAAACCGCAATACCCGTTTTCCAGCTTTCCAATGATTGACAGTGGGAGCATGAAGAAATTGGCTCAATTTATTCACAATATAAGAAATATCTGGTCTTGTCATAACAAGATATTGCAATGCACCAACAAGACTTCTGTATTTGGATGGTTGATCAAAAGGACGACTGTCTTGCAAATGTAATTTAATCCCAGAACAACAAGGAGTAGGCAGAGGCTTACATTTTTCCATATTATGTTGATGTAGAAGATCCCGAATGTACTTTGACTGAGTAAGATGAATGCCTTGAACAGTCCTATCAGCTTCTAGGCCAAGAAAATAACTCACTTCCCCTAAGTGTTTTAAGGAGAATTTCATGTCAAGATCAGAGATAAGCTGTTGAATCTGAGAGGGATCATCACCGGTGACCAAAATATCATCAACATACACAAGTACAATTAGCATTTTACCATTGACATGAATATGAAAAAGAGAATGATCAGAGACAGACATTTTGAGGCCTTTAGAAAGCAAGAAACCTTTGAGCTTGTCATACCATGCTTTCGGAGCTTGTTTCAAGCCATAAAGAGACTTCATTAACCTGCATACATAATCTGGTTTGGAGGAATCTTCATATCCTTCAGGCTGCTTCATGAAAATAATTTCTCTTAAGTCTCCATTTAAGAAAGCATTGTTCACATCGACTTGTTGTATTTTCCAACCCTTAGTGACAGCCATGGTGAAAATAAGTCTGATTGTAATCGGTTTAACAACCGGACTAAAAGTATCAAAGTAATCCACTCCGGCATTTTGCTGAAAACCCCTAGCAACCAATCTGGCCTTGTATTTATCAATAGTGCCATCGGACTTTTTCTTAATTCTGAAAATCCACTTGTTAGTGATAAGATTCATGTGAGGATGAGCAGGAATAAGAGCCCATGTATTATTCTTCATAAGAGCCGAGTATTCAGAATCCATAGCAGATTTCCACTCAGGAGAAGATAAAGCTTGTTGCACAGTAACAGGTTCAACATTTGAGTGAGACAAGGCCATATTGTATAATTTGGGTTTGAATATCCCATTTTTGGATCTAGTAACCATACTATGGCTAGAAGTGTGAGGTTGTGGTAAATGAGAGGCAGATGGCTGAGAGGAAGTGGATGGACTAGAAGTAGGTAAGTGTTGAGGCGATGGAGGTGGAACATCTTGATTGGTAGGTGGAATAGGTGTGAGAATCGGAAGAACGGGAAGTATAGAGTTGGAGTGTGTGGGTGAGGAAAATTGAATGGTTTTAGGAAAAAGTGATTGATATGGAAAATCAAACTCATTAAATTCCACAGTTCTAGCAACATATATCTTGCCCGTTGAACTCAAACACTTATAACCTTTATGTGAAGCACTGTAACCAAGAAAAATGCATTTGGTACTTCTGAACTGTAATTTTGAGGAATTATAGGGTCTAAGAAATGGAAAACAAGCACACCCAAATGTCTTGAGGAATGTGTAATCAGGACTATTTTTAAAAAGAACCTGAAACGGAGAAGAATTGTCAAGAACAGGTGTAGGAAGTCTATTAATAGTATATACTGCAGTAAGAAAAGAATCCCACCAAAATTTAGGAGGCATGGAAGCTTGAGCAAGTAAAGATAAGCCAACCTCAATAATGTGTTGATGTTTTCTTTCAACTAAGCCATTTTGAGGGTGTGTGTAGGGACAAGAGTGTCTAGAAATAATACCTTTAGTTTTGAGGATATTTGATAATGATTGAAATTCACCCCCCATATCACATTGAAATATTTTCAAAGGATTTGAAAATTGTCTTTCAACCATGGCAAGAAAGATAGGAAAGACTTTTGCAACATCAGATTTTTGAACTAAAGGATAAATCCATGTAAATCGAGTGAAATCATCCACAAAGATAACATAGTATCTGTAACCATCTGTAGATAAGGTGGATGCAGGTCCCCAAACATCACTATGTATTATTTCAAGAGGAGAAGTAGTTGTATGAATGACGGAAGGAAAATGCATTTGATGAAATTTTCCAAGTTTACATGCTTCACAAAAAGAAAATTCTGAATGAGCACATGATATCTTCAAATGTTGAAGTACTTTATTCAGAGTTCTACTACAACAATGACCCAAACGTTTATGCCAAAGGGTTGCTGTAGTTGTTGCTTTAGAATCTGTGGAATGATTCACAGAGGCTGTATGAATGCTTGGAGAAGTTGTGGTAGAGTGTGAGACAGAATGATTGAAGTGTTTTTGCATATGAGAGAGGTCAAGTTGGTAAAGCCCGTCCTTAAGTAGTCCTCTCAAGAGAATTTTGTGTGTTTTCAGATCCTTGACAAAACAGCAGTCAGCATGAAATTCAACATATACGGAATTATCTTGTAAGAATTGAGAAATGCTAAGCAGGTTTTTAGTAATGTGCGGAACATGAAGAACGTGATTAAGATCAAATAAAACTGAAGAATGTAGGCTAGGTAGAGTAGAGGAACCAATATGAGAAATAGGAATTGAACTTCCATTACCGACAACAAGCCGTTTCTTACCATGATAAGGAGTCTGCACATGGAGATTTTGAAGACTTGAGGTTATATGATGAGTTGCCCCACTGTCAACAATCCAATCAGAGGCTGATCCATACCCAGAAGGGGAGGAAGAAGAGCCATAGCCATGCACGTCAAATTTGAACTGACCAGAAGGTGTAACGGATGTGGAATTCTGACTTCCATTAGGATAAAAATTTTCTTGTTGATGTGAAAAATGAGCCGTAGGTTGAGAAGCAATGCCTTGTTGAGCAGAAACCATATTTGCTCGTGGAGAAGAATAATAACCTTGTCTTGAACCTGAATTCTCAAGACCTTGATAGTTCACATCAAATCTTTTATAACACTTGATCGCCACATGATTATTCCGGCCACAAATTTGACAAACCATTTGAGAGCCTTGAAAAAATCGACCTCTTCCTCTATTTCGACCAAAATGTCCACCCCTCTGTGACCGAAAATTTGTAAAATTTTTCTTCTCAGTAAGATGAAGAGAAGGATTCTGAATACTGTTGAGATTAGGAACTGTAGAACTGGTATACATTTGAGCTAACCGTATTTCATGTGTTTGTAGAATAAACTGTAATTCGGATAAGGGAACTTGATCTCCTCTAGTAGTAAGATTTACCACAATACTTTCATACTCGGATCCTAAACCACCAAGGATGTACAAAACTAAATCATCATCTGTCATAACTTGACCAGCTGCTTGAATATTGTCAGCTATTCCTCGCATCTTAAGGACATATTCCTCTATAGATAGATCACCTTTCTTCAATGTCTGTAGTTGAAATCGAAGATTCATAACTTTGGCTTTAGATTGAGACCGAAACAAACTTTCAAAGATCTCCCAGACTTCAAAAGAATAAACGCATCTAGTAACATGACCGAGCATCGTTTCACTTATTGAATTCAAAAGCCAGCTCAATAAGAACTGATCCTTTCTAATCCAGATAACATATTCAGGATTAGGAACCACAATATCATCGCCATCATTTGCAGAGCTAAATTGAGATGGAACGCTCTTTGAGTTGCAAAGAAGAAAATCCTCGTAACCATGAACACGCACAGTGGATAGAACTTGAGACCTCCAATACACAAAATTGGTACGGTCTAGCCGAACCGTCAACGTATGAAACGTAGGAAGAACAATTTGTGCCATGAGATATGTCGGAGAGGATGATACTGGCTCAAGATACCATATCAAACCAAATTATAAAATGAAAATATGTTGAATTCATCAAAGAACAACTATAATAGTTGTCACATATTTATACAAAAGTTTGGAGGCTCAAAACCAACTTATCAAAGAAGTTGTAACTACCTTGCAAGTTACATAACCATCTAACACATTTCTAACTAATTATCTAACTTGTGAAACTACTTTTAACAACCACGCAAGTGGCATAACCGTCGAACTAATTTTCTAACTACCGTACAAGTGGCACATATACTTAATAATATAAACACACAATTAATATACATTTCAATGAAAAAACGCAAAACTCTCAGACAAAATTTCCTTCAATAAATTCAAGCCACCTCCTCTACTATCCAAAGATGAATTCACAATTTTCATTTGTTGTTGAGCATGGAGGAGGACTTTTGGAGACAGAAGGCGGAGACATATACATAATATCAAGGTGCAGTGGAGGCAGGTGATGGATCAGGCGGCCGGAGTTGGCAGTGTCATTTTTCCAGGAGCTTCTGTTGGTGGGAAATGGTACATTGCTAATGTGGGCAGATTGTGCGACATGTCAACGAGAAAGGAAGTTGAGGATGCAATTTTTTATATTAATCCGACGAGTGTGTCAGGTCCCGACAGGTTTTCTTTTATTTTTTTAGCATTGCTGGGGTATTATATGCTTGGACGTGGAGGAAGCAGTATGTGATATATATATATATATATATATATAAGAAATTCATTCCAAAGAAGGCGCATCCAAGAGTTTGGACAGATTGTCGGCTGATCAGCCTGTGCAATGTTACAAATACTTCAACGAGCTTTGTAAAATCAAAGGATAATAGAATTTAAAACTACTATGAATAAGCCAAAGTCTACCACCTATTCTATCTAATATTACATTTCATTTTAACTATTTATAAACTTCAAACTTAAAATTAAATCATGAAATTTGTACAAGTAGCATATATAAACTCTACCGATATATTATAATGGTGATGATGTCAGATGTTACGGTTGCCAGATGTTACGGCTGCCATTTATTAATATATATATATACACACACTTACAGAAAGATATTACTTACATATGCATCGACTTAGACGCGGGCATGGTTCCGGTTTCAAACCGGAACCGTCGGTTCGAACAGCCGGTCAACGGTTCGGTTCAACCGTTGACTCGATTTCGGTTCCGGTTCTGGTTCTGGTTCGGAACCGAAACCGTCTTCCGGACGGTTCGGTTCCGGTTCTCCTATTTTTGGAACCGAAACCGCCGGTTCCGGTTCCCGGTTCTGCCCATTTGAAAATATAGTCGTTGGAGATCAACGGCTGAGATTAAATAGTTGTTGATCTTCAACGGCCCAGATCGTGTGACCGTTGGGAACCGGCGGTTCCCAACGGATCTTGTGAATTTTTTTTTCCTATAAATACCCCTTCCTACTCATTTCATTTCACAACATCTAATCTCTCTCAATCTCCTTCAATCTCTCTCAATTCTCTCTCAATCTCTCTTACATCTCTCTCAATCTCTCTCACATCTTTCTGAATCTTTCTCAATCTCTCTCTCTCTCAATCATCTTTATATTCTTTTTCTTTATCAATTTCTCTCAAAATGTCGAGATCAAGCCAAAGAGAACGTGGAGGTAGAGGATCATCTTCTTTATCTCGACAAGCAAAAAGAAAATCGGTTATGCCGACGAGTACAAGTGCCGGAACCAGAATGCCACCACCATCTCATTTGGTTCCAAGATATCTCAATCTTGATGGTGAAGATATTGAAATTCCGGTCGAGTGGCAAGAAGATTTTGAAGCTCAATTAGGTTTGTGTTTATTTTATAAAATATCTCTCTTAAATATTATTTTATACTTTTTTTTTAGATATCTCTCTCAACTATCTATGTTTAATAATTTATTATGATTATTGATTTAGGTGCACAAAACAAATCTAACGAAGAAGAACGTCTTCCAACTCAAGAGAGTCAAAGTCAAAGTACGCGACAAACTCAAAGTGGACGAGATGAGGCACTAAGATCGGATATCTTTGCCGTTTACTTCAAAAGAGATATCCAAAATAATAAAGTAATTTGCAACTATTGCGGGGTGGAATATGTTTTTAAAAAAGGAGGAGGTTATGGCACGCTCAAAAAACATTTGCAACGTCTCCATCCCGTCAAAGTCGGAAACGATCGGCGTCAAACACAAATACCTCGTGGAGGATTCACCGGATGCGGATCCACCGATGAAAATATTTATTAAAAATGGTTTGTGCCATGTCTTTAGCTTTTAATTTTGCTGAAAATAATTTGTATAAAAACCTTGTGTCACTATCAATGAACCCTCAAGTGTCCGGTGTTTCACGTAGAACATTAGTTCGTGATATTGAAAAAATTGTAGGTGAATATAAGTTGGCTTTAACTGATATGTTTAGTTCTTTACAACAAAAAGTTTCAATTTGTGCGGATATATGGGCGGATCATTGGAGAAAACATAGTTTTTTAGGACTTACTTGTCATTGGATAGATAATTCATGGACAATGCAAAAAAAGATTACTTGCATATAGAGAATTTGATCAAACACACACGGCCACAAATATTTCTCATAAAATTCATACTATTTTGCAAAAATATAATTTAGTTACAAAAAGTTTTTCAATTTCATTTGACAATGTTAGTGCTAATGCTGTTAGTTTGCCATTATTAATTCAAATTTGTCAACCATCATTTAAGGGTAAATTTTTTCACATTAGATGCATGTGTCATGTTTTAAGTTTGTGTGTACAAGATGGCATGGAACATTTTAAAGCACATATAGGTCCTATTAGATTAGCAATTGGACATTTAAAAAGACATGCAACTTTATGTAAAAAAATGGAGAAGATTTTGTAAAGCATATGGTATGAGTGAACCCAAAAAAATCACTAAAGATGTGTTTAATCGTTGGAATTCGACATATAAAATGTTGAATTCTACTTATGAGGTTAGAAATGAATTATGTACATTTTTTTCACAAGAACAATTAGGCATTCCTTTATTTCCAAGTTCATGGGATACATGTGTTGAATTAATGTCTCTTTTGAAAGTTTTTAAAGATGCAACGGAAGAATTATCCGGATGTTACTATCCCACTTCTCCTTTAGTTGTAGATCATTGTGTTAAAATTGCACTTATTTTACAATAATATTATTCACATGATTCTTTACAAAATTGCATTGCAAGCATGAGAAGTAAATGGTTAAAGTATTATAAAAAATTCCCGATTTATTTTTAATTGCAAAAATTTTAGATCCTAGAATTAGAGAAGATGGTTTAGAAGAATTACTAACAATGTATTATGATGTATTATTTTCGGTTAAGGATGATAACACTCCTAATCCACATATAATTGTAGGTAACACAAAACAATTACTTTATGATTGTTTTAAAGAATATAAAATTTATTATGGTGATAGTTTAAATAGTGAAAGCGGTCACGGAAATGATAATATTGGTGGAGGTAGTTCGATTTCGGATCAACCCGAACATCATCAAGATCCGAACTTTCAACACCTTAGTCAATATTATAGGTTTTATGATATTAGAAAATTAAAAAAACCTAGGAGTAATTGTCTTTATCGAGAAGTAGATAATTATCTATCTACTACTTTTGAAGAACTTGGATTTGATACACCTAACGAGCTCTTGAGATGGTGGTCTCGAAGAGCAAAAAACTTTCCTATTTTATCACTAATGGCAAAGGAAATATTTGCGTGTCCGGCATCCACCGTCTCGGTTGAACAAGCATTTAGCACCGACGGTTACATTTTGGATCTTCGAAGATCCAATTTAAAGGTGGAAAATCTAGAAAATCAAGCTTTACTTCATGATTGGTCGAACGCCAAGGTAAGAAAACAAGAAGTAAATTTTTATGAAGACGATGAGGATGAAGATGGAAACGAGTATTCGACCACATCTGGGAGTGATTGAGTTACGCCAGCCACTTCTCAAGCATCAAGGTAAGAGAACTACGTCGATTTTGATTCCTCAACTATGAAGATACGTAGGCAACTTTATTCTAAATTAGAAATTATATTTTAATTTCTAATTTATAGTTAAGCTTAAGTCTTTTTTTTTTCTCTCTTCTATTTTTTTTTTAATATGTTGTAATTGAAAACTTGTAAAGTTGTAATCTCTTGTTAAAAGAAGTAAATGTTTTTAGGTAAGTTAATTTTTTGTTGTAATTTTCTATTTTTTATTTTATTTTATTATAAGTTGTAAAATTAAATTTTAATTGTTGTAATTTTTTTTTTGTAAAATGTAATTGTTTTAGTTAAGTTAACTATATATTCAATTCAATATCTTGTGATAATCAAATTCAAAAGACAAAAAAATAATTTTGAAAGTTGTTCATTATTTATTAAAAAAAAAAAAAAACCGGCGGAACCGGAACCGTTGGAACCGGCGGTTCCGGAACCGGAACCATAAATATGACGGTTCGGCTCCAATTCCACCCTCTACGATTTCAAAAACCGACGATTCTAAAACCGAAATCAGAACCATGGAACCGTGCCCGCCTCTATGCATCGTAAGTAATCCGTGAATTGACGTTAATATGATAATTGTATCTCGCTATCATATTGTGAGAGGCAGTTACAAAGTTATTTATATCACCCAAAAAAGAAAAGAAATGGAGCCCAGCTCAGCCCAGTCCAGCCTAGAACCCAACCCAACCCATTTTCCTATATATTGAGTCCGTTACAAAATGGGCTGAACCCACTTTTCTGAACTCCCAAGAACTGCATACATTTACGTTCACAAGGCGGAGGAGCTCTTGTCGATTAGCAATTCTGTGGCACCAATTTGACATGCAACGACGCAAAAAGATGCCAAAATTTAATTTAATAAACTTAACCGATCCAGAAGGGAATAAGGCAACAAATGACAATTCCCAATCCGAACACTACCGTCCGCTTCCCCCTCCCCGCGATGCCTTCCCTTGTTTCCAGAACCGTCGCCGTCATCGGGGCCGGAGCTGCAGGCCTTTCCGCAGCCCTGGAACTCCGGCGAGAAGGTCACAGCGTCGTTGTCTACGAACGGGAAAGCAAAATAGGGGGTACCTGGGCGTACACATCGGAAACAGAAACTGACCCGATAGGAATCGAACCGACTCGGAGAGTAGTCCACTCCAGCCTCTATTCGTCGCTCCGGACCAACCTGCCCCGGGAGGTGATGGGTTTCCGTGCCTACCCATTTGTGGCCAGCCTGAAACCTGGTAGGGATCCGAGGAGGTTTCCGGGTCACGCGGAAGTGTTTGAGTATTTGAGGGACTTTGCTGAAGAGTTTGGACTTGAGGATTTGGTGAGGTTTGGGAGAGAGGTTTGGCACGTTGGATTGGTGGAGGATCGGAAGTGGATCGTGAGGTCGAAGAAGAGGGATGAGGAAGATGAAGATGATGAGGTTTTTGATGCTGTTGTGGTCTGCAACGGTCATTATACGGAGCCCCGGATTGCAGAAATACCCGGTAATGTCTGATTGATTACTTTTTCCTGTTTGATTTGAGAATGGATGATAAAGATTTATATTATTACATTCTGAGTGCTTTATATTAAGTAACTGCTATATGATTTCTGTATACAACGTGGATGTGAGTCAATTTCATCGTGGAATTGATAATTATGTTTGATGATTTTGTACATAAATATAGGTTCTTTAAATTATAGAGAGGAGTTCTTTTCATTGTATAGAGAAATTTATTATGTGTTCTTTTCCTTGTAGTTGAATTGCCTTTTGTCACCTGTGATAATTCTGTTTCATTCATGTCTGACTATCATATGCTCCAGCAAACAAGCATTCCAAATTGAGCTTTATCACTTCAAATTATTTTCTTATTTCCTAAATGCTTTTCTTTTTTATATCAACTGGACAATTAAGTATCTCAAATGTTGTTTGATTTGTTCATTCTTCTAAAGTATTCTCCAACAACATTCAGGCATTGATGGGTGGCCGGGAAAACAGATTCATAGTCACAACTATCGTGTTCCTGATCCCTTTCGAGATCAAGTATGTGTCAGGTGCATTATTTTCCTGCCTAAATTATTTCTTTCAGATCAATTTTCAAATGACACTTCAGTATGGAAAAGTCTAATATCAGTTTTGCTTTGTTACCTGCTGATATGTTCTGTAATAAATTGTTGTGAGTAAGTTTCAAAATTGAACCTGTGAATATATGAACATATAATGATATGGAATGTAAAGAACATTTAGAAAGGTAAATGAATCTTCTTAGACTTGGTCTTATTGTTTAAATGATTACTTTATCCAACAGAAAACAACAAAACTTATCTCTCACTGTGATCCTTTATTGGTTGGAAGTAAAAGTAACACTTATGTGAAAGAGAAGTTTTACTCTAGAAATAGGCAGCCTGTAGATCTACACTAGGATTTGCGCATGGTTTGGTCTTTCCAATTTCATAATCTCTTTGTATGTATGGTTTGAATGCTTTAGGCCAAAACAAACCTCTTTTTTTTTTCTTGCACTGTGAATGTTAATGTTATGCAGCTCTCTTAAGCGGTGATACTGTTTTTAGTTATCATATTCATGTTCCATACCAAATTCACTTTTCTATTTTAAATGCCATTACAAAGATGAAAAATAATGTTGTGATTTAGCAATCAAATTTAAACATTATAGCTCCTTCCAAGTATCTAGTTAGATCATCAAGAGAATATTGGCAATCAATAATTTAGGCCAAAAAGGTACAAATAGACTTCATGGGATTGAAGCACAGTAAAAACTTTTCCATGTACCTAAAAGCTAATAGCTTTGTTGACATTACCCCCTCCTGACCACTTATTAAAGTTTTGTTGTAGCAATATCAACTCTACCCCCACCTTTGTGTACATTTTGGAAGTATTGCATTAATTTTACATATAAAATGTTATTGCGTCCATATTTAAAGTAATCAAAATTATCTTAATGCAATTTACTAGGGAACTGAATAAGTTGAAAGTCAGTTGGTCATAAGAAATTTATGGGAAAAAAAGAATTGGAGGAAAGGATAAACAAAATTAGATAATGATCCTTGTATGGGAGTTTTGGGATGTAGATTGTGCTCTTGGAGATGAAATGTTTTCTGCATTGTTCTGTCTTTTTTTGTTTGGAGATGGAGAGTTGGATGAGTTTGCTTCTGGGAGAGAGTATTCAGCTATAAAACAGGCATAAACATATTTCAAATAAATATAGTTAACCAATATTTTGTGTGGTTCAATAAATGAAAATCAAATTACGAAACTGAATATAATTTTTAGGTGGTTTGGTAATACAGAGTGACTTTGGTTTTGTTGATTACTCACCAGATTGTGATCACCCCTAACGTGGTTAGTGACCCCAAATTTACTTATTCCCAATTTTAAAAATATGTGGCTCGAGTAAGTCCACACCTTTTGCGTGTGTGTTTTGTTTATTGCAATCATTAGGCTTTGGAATTATCTCCTACTCGTTTGCTCTTCAATGATGTGGCCACTTGTTTCATCTTGGTGCAGACTGTAGAGTAATCTATATCTGTATCTGTATATGTATCTGTATCTATATCTATACAAGAGTGTTTAAATGCAAAAATGGCTTTGATAACTGCTGCACATTTTTTTATGTGAGTGTGTTCCGAAGGTTGTGCTGCATCTGATTTCATATGTTGACTTCTAGTTTGAGCAACTCAATCTTCATAGAGAAAACTGAGTTTATTGGATATGGTTAACTAAAATCATCCCAACTTATTTAATGAACACTATTGTTTGAAACTCTCATTTATACATACATAAAAGAGGACTTACCCGGGCGCAGTTTCGTGTACTAAGAATGAATTCTATTTCTTTACGAACTTGAAATGAAAATTTATCGGTCTGCAGTCCATCTTTTTTGAGGATCTTGAATTGTGGAAGTGTAATTTGCTAACTCTCTCCACACACAAACACACACACACGAGTTCTTTTGCCATTATCTCTAGTTGTAATGAAATAAGGGGTGTAAATAGTCCAGCAATTTGAAGTAGATAATCTTGTATGCTGATTTTACAGGTTGTGGTTCTAATTGGGAGTTCTGCAAGTGCTGATGATATCTCCCGAGATATTGCCAGAGTTGCCAAAGAAGTCCATATTGCATCTAGATCAGCCCAAATTGAGCTTACTGGAAAATTGCCAGGACAAAAGAATATTTGGCTTCATTCAATGGTAACTTGATTTTAAGTCCATTATAAGTTTGTGTCACAAAGGATTTTTATGACAATGCATTGCTGACATAACAATATCTGCAGATCAACCACGTTCATAAAGATGGTACAGTAGCTTTCGATGATGGAAATGAAATATATGCTGATGTCATCCTTCACTGCACAGGGTGGGTAATGAGAATAAGCTAACTTTACTATGTGGTCTTTTATGAACTCCAGGCTCATTAGGAACGCTCTCTTTGCAGGTACAAGTATCACTTCCCGTTTCTTGAAACAAATGGCGCTGTGACTGTCGAAGACAATCGAGTGGGCCCACTTTATCAGCACATTTTCCCTCAGACATTGGCCCCATGGCTTTCATTTGTTGGCTTGCCATGGAAGGTTTTTTTTTTTTGTTTTTTTTGTTCTCTCTCTCTCTCACTTGGTTTATTTTTTACTCTCTTGATGTCTGTTGACAATTAATAGATTGAGATAAAGAACACTTGTGACTTAATTTGATTACAGGTTGTACCTTTTCCACTGCTTGAATACCAGAGCAAGTGGATAGCTGGAGTTCTGTCGGGACGCATTCCACTTGAGTCAGCTGAGGAAATGACAGCTGATATTGAATCTTTCTACTCGTCACTAGAAGCAGCTGGCATTCCTAAGCGATATACTCATCAAATGGGGGAATCTCAGGTAAATGCTCATTTACCTATTCAATGTCCAAAACGAACTTGCTCTATGTCTATTGTAGCAAGCTGCCTCCTTTTTTGAAATTATAGTTTGTTAGATTTGATACTTCCAAATAATTCATACTGGTTTTCCATGCTACACCTGGTGATTTATCTCAAAATACATGACTATATTGGTGCTTGCATTGATCTTTGCTGCAGTTTGAGTACGATGATTGGTTGGCTGCGAAGAGTGGGTCCCGCCCAACCGAAGAATGGAGAAAGCAGATGTATTTTGTGACTGGCCGGAGGAAGAGGAGCTCACCTGAGACGTATCGCGACCAATGGGAAGACCAAGACTTAATCTCTCTTGCCCATCAAGACTTCAAACAACACTTGGAGGTCTCTGTATAGGTACACATTCCATTATTTTTCCATCAGAATATTTATTTTGGAAAATATAATATGCTGACATTTGGTGTGTATATATACTATTGGCATACTTGGAATTGACACTACCGTTTCTTTTTTATGTTTGTGTAATTTTTTCAACTGTTATTTATTATTATTATTAATTTTTTTTTGGGCCCGAATATTCAATTTATTTATATATCATTTTCTTTTTACGCCCATTTCTAATTGAAAGTGAATCTTTAGCCCCTAAACTTACGAGTTTTGTTTTATACCAAGCCCTTGTACATTTATTTTATTATATCATAGCCCCAAAATTTATGATTTGTTCTTATTGAGATCTTGTATTTCTACTATTGATGGCATGGAGTATTTCAATAAAATGCTTTAGCAAAACATAAATTTGGAAGCTGAAGGCCTTAATGCGAACAAAATAAATGTACGGACATTATATACAAAATTTTGAAAATTCAGAGGCTTAATAATAATCATAAACTATGTTCAGTGGAATAGTTTCTTTCAACAATATCTTTGTATTACGGTTATGCAGCCTATGATGTGATGAATAGACTTGATTGGAATAATACAATTTAATCAAGGAATAGCTAATTAATTATTTAATCAAATCAAATTATGTTCCTTTCAAGTAATGAAGATTAATTTTAGATATTCTTATTATTAGTCTAACTTTTCTTCGCCAGAGAGATACCATGAAATAATTGCTTAAATGAGACCACTTTTATTTATTTGGGTATGAAAGTTTTTTTTTTTGCCTTTGCTGATGGTTGCAATTCAATTTTCAGCCATTTTTATCCTATGTCATTTCTGGATTTACAGTTAACCTCATTTATAACTTGGGAGAACAGCTGAAATTCTGTACATTTAAAGCAAAATGACATACCAAAAAATAACAAAAAAATTGCACCAGCCGGGAATCGAACCCGGGTCTGTACCGTGGCAGGGTACTATTCTACCACTAGACCACTGGTGCTTGGTGAAACCTGTAGGTGAAGACAAATGATATAACTGATATAAGCATCATGGGTTAGAAAAACCCATATTTTATCCTCATTTAACTTTATTGTATCTAATGTTTTCATTGAGATCAACTGTTAAACTTTTATTTGTCATTAGTGGAAAGTATAATTCATCTGGTCTGGCTATATTTTATATTTTATCGACCGATAAAATTTATGACTTCAGCCTTAGGTAAAGATATTAAAATGTATTAAAGATAGATTCATAGAAGTTCTAAACTATAACTAATTTTTTTTTAAATTCATTTTTCTTATAATTATACACAATATTTTTCACTTATTATTATTAATTTTTTTTTGAAAGTAAATGCTTTCTTTTCCAACTTTGTAAGAGAGTTTGAACTTAAAAAAAAAAAAAAAGGGCAAAATGCCTTATGAAGTCCTAAACTTTCATTATTTATTCATTGAGCTCCCAGACACTTATTTCACTAGTCAATAAAAGCAGAACCTTGGTAAAAATAAAAATAAAATAAAAGTAGAACATTGGAGTGTTGACTATATCAACTCGTTTAAAAATAAATGAAGGCCGACATATTTTAGGCAAGCCGCATTCTCTAAAAGTTTAGATTTCAATGCTATCAATAGTTATCCACAAATATGAAATTTTTTTTGAATTTTGATATTTGAAAAACTAAAACCTTCGGCGCAATAGTGAATAAAAAAATATTAAATATATTTTTTACTTTTTATCTTGTACCGATTTCTATTGTATTATTTTTTCACTCATATAAATAGTTTACCAATGCTTATTATAACTCATGCAACATTTACAAATTGTGCGCTCCACAGGTATATTATTAGTCATAGCAAATAAATTATACGTGACTAACTCAATCCATCATAATATCAAACCATCTACTTTAAGAGCTCATGGGTCCATAAACTTTATAATTCTACACGGATTTGATATTTATTTTTTGGTTCACTAAAATATCATAGGGCTATATTCCAATATCAAGATTCGAAATGACATACAAATGTTACAAGTTCAAATTTATTTTACTTTTATATAAGATGATAAAATATAATACTTGTTACATAGAATTTGTTCAAAATACTCATATATTTAAAATGATAATAATGAAGGAGCAAACCAAATAGCACCTAGCCGCATAAATTCACCCTAGACTTGGATATTAGACGGGCAATTTCTGTCACAGTCTTGTTTATGAATATAACAACCTTTTATTTCTCTACAACACCAACAGTGGCCATCAGTTGTACCCGGGCAGGGCCCGGTTCTGCACCCAAACCCGATCTCCCGCTTTTCAATTTCGGCTGCCTTCATATTTTCCATCTCAAGACTATTGCTTCCATAATCAAAGCCTATATTTCAAATTGACCGGAAAAAAAAAAAGGCTAGTTAGATAAACCAATAAAAATAGTGTAAATTTCAGCAGAAAATTGGATAAGTTGCAACCAACAGTCCTAAAATCTTAATCTGTTTTCGTGAGGCATACAGTAAATCAAGAATATATTGCTTGAAACGACATTACAATTATCCTAGGCTGAAGTTAATAACAAAAGTGTTTTCACTTTATATTATATATAGATTTATAGTTTCTGAAATATTTTTTATAATAAAGAATTCAAGTGAACATGCATACATTGATGAGGTGTAAAGAGGGCTGCAAAGCACAGAAAAAGAACAAGGGAATGGGCAAAGTTGAATGAATCCATTTCAAGAAGAAACAAAGATCTATCAATTTTTATATATTTGTTTGAAGGAAGAATTATGAAATTTGTGAAGGGGTTGCAGCCAAATTTATAATGCTGCAAGTGGCGGCCCTCATTTCATTGGAAGGAAAGCACTTTCATTACTTTTTTCTATTATTATTATTATAGATCTTTCATTATTTAATAGTTTAGAATTACACATAAAGATGTATAGATCCTCTTATATCTAAATAAATTTAAAAAATCATAAATTACGTCTTTAGGTAGCTTTTTATATACACACTAAATATAATACAACAAGGTAATATTTTTTGAATAATCTCAAAATGTATTATATTTTTTTAAAAATAAATTACTTTATCTTAAACGTATCAAATTCAAATATGCGTAGGATTTGCACAACATATGTTTAATCCGCATATTTTTTATATGAATTCAAGTTGAATCAACTAAAATTCATATTTTTCACTATTTTAAAATAAAATCTAACATGTTGTATATAAAAAAAAAAAAAAAAAAAAAAAAATCATGCTTTGGTGCATACAAATCTTTGGGATCATTTTAATTCATTGTAGATTTCTTAATTGTAAGTAAGATGGGGTAAAACTGGTGATGAGGTAGATGACAATTAAAACTGATTAATTATTTCATCTTAAAAAAAATTAATTATAATCAAATACTCAATTTATTATAATTGCACTTATTGACATTTTTATTGACATTTTTTGTCATTAAGTTGAATCTTATCCCAATGTCGGACTGAAATCTTGACACTATTGTGATCAATTGAGAATTTTAATGTTTGCTAAATAGTCAAATTTTCATTAATTTATTAATAAAAAGCTCCTAATTAATTATAATTAATTTAAAGCAAGAATTTGGCTGATTCTGAAAATCAACTTAAAATTAATTTTAACAGTCAGTTTTAAAACTTACAAACGGTTTTGATAAATTACTTAATAAATCAGATTGCAGACTATATCTTGTTTCTATTTGTCTAAGTTCAGAAAAAGAAAATGCATAATATAATTAACCTGCTTACATGCGTATTAGTAAATCTATTAATACATAAAAACAACATGATAAAAATATAAAATCCGAGCTTTTTTTCTGTACATAGAAGTGAAATGGAAAGGAAAAAAATTGCACCAGCCGGGAATCGAACCCGGGTCTGTACCGTGGCAGGGTACTATTCTACCACTAGACCACTGGTGCATTTTAGTACCGGTGATTGATTTATAAAAATTAATAAATTATATTTCCATTCGGAAAAGGATAAATACAAATATAAATCAGTAAAAGAATCCAACTGTGTACGCTTCAACATCAACTGAAAAGATTAATCACCATTTTCCTGGTTCGATGGATTCTTGAAAATTTTATATAAATGGAAGAAATTAAATGGGCAAAACGGGTTCCAGATAAAATCTTCTCACTAATATGTTTTAGTTACATTTATAGCACAAATATATATATATATATATGAAGAAATAGTATGATATTATTATGATATAAAATAATGAGTTCAATTTGATATTAATATTGCATACATAAAATAAAATATTAATTTTTAAATATTAAATATTTTTTTATAAATTAATTATGATATATTTTAATATTTATTATATCTTTATATTGTGAGATATTTTATTTTAATAAATTTTTATTATTTAATTATATATTTTATTGTAAAAAATTATATTACTTTTTTACAATAATTGATTATATTATTATTTTATAAATTGTGCAGTTTGGATATAGTACCAACTTCTTCCAGCAAATTATAAAATTAGTTCTATAACTATAGGACATTTGTAATTTTAGTTCGGTTCAAATGTAAATTTGCAATTATGTCTCATAACAATTTTAAATTTGCAAATTTAGTTATAATTTTGATGGAAATTGAATATTTTTCGGAATTCGACATATGCATCTCATGTGACTTTTTCCGACCAAACTTTTCTGATGTGGCTTTAATTTCCACACAACCTCCAAAAAAAACACAATAAAAGAATATGTCACATAAACAAAAGAAATTTAAAATATTTCAAAAGAAAATAGTTGTCTTCTTTAGAGGAACTATTTGTAAGTAATCAAAAACTCTAGCTCATTTACATTTGATTACTTACAGATTGTTCATTTAAGAATATAATTTTTTTTTCTTTTTGTTACAGATTGTGTGAAAATTTATAAGTCATGTAAAAAATATTTCGAAAAAATATATGTAAGACGGACATGTCAAATTCCTACAAAATTTTTAATTTTTATCAAAATTTCTAAAATTCTTCCAAAATTAGGACTAAATTCACAAAATTAAAAATGTTATGGGACATAATTGCAAATTTACATTTGAACAAGACTAAAATTACAAATATTTTATAGTTATGAAACTAATTTTGCAATTTACTCAAACTTCTTCCATGTGATTGCAAAATTGTGGTTTGTTTTCATTGGTTTAAGAAGTCCTCGGAGGACCTACAATATTTAACCATGGTTTCAGTAAATTTGGGTTAAAAAATCATACCTTAAACCGAACCCAAAATTAAAAATTCACAAGAAATTTAAAATTGATCTCATTTCTCCAATATCACTCGTAACATTGATGCTCTAAAATTATAAAAATCACTAGAGAGCAAGTAATTGTAACCTTATATACACTAAGCTCAAATCATCATATTTTCATGCAAAAAACAAATATGATGGATTTTAAGCACAAATACATATAAAAAATATTGTATGTTATTAGCCCCAAATCTTTTTGGAGCAAGCATATAGATGGTGGAAGCCCGCTCGTATATGAGGACTATGCCACAAGTGGCACCTCCAGTTTGAGTTCCATGCCCCCCACACTTTATTGACACAGCTACACAACTCGTTTCATTTGTGCAATGGACTCAAATGAAACTGGGAGGGACATATTTTGTTCGAACCCCCCTTTACATCAGATTAGCTGTAGCATATGCAGGTTCAAAATAAATTTTACTCTTATAGAGAAGCAAACTAGTTATAATAATTACATAAATTCTACTGTGTAAACTGCAATTGTTGAATTCTGGACTTAATTCTGTGAAGTGTTCCCTCAATTGCAATATCAAATGCATCCTTCTTACTCCTCAATCCCAACGAACTCCCATGCTTTCTGTACATCACTCTCCCCATCATCTCCAGTACCTTCTCTCTCTTCCTTCTAACCTCAGCCCTCGGTATGCTCATCAGCACATCCAAGATCCTCACCCCTTTCCCCACCACATCCTCCTTCGGTACATACACCGAAAACGCCTCGTGGTCCTCCTCCGGCAGGTGCCACGTGTACTGCTTTCTCGCCGATATTTCCTCGAAGAACACCGGTATGCAACCCGCCATAATCCCGTCGAACGTCGACCGCCTTGTTGGATTGTCCCCCGGCGGCTGTAAGCAGAAGCTAGCCTGAAGCATTGGTTTCATAAATTTGATCGGGTCGTGCTCACAGATACCGTTTGAACAATCCACAAACTCACAGAATTGGCCGTATCCAGTGCCGTTGGCGTTCATACTGGTAACATTCTCGCATTCAAGCCTAATGCTTCTTCTAACATTCGGATTCGGCGAAATTCCACCACCACCGGCGAACAACATCAGCGTACTCCTCCTAGATTTCCGCACCCTGTTCACCCACGACTCATAGAACGCTAGATTTGGAGGATGAAACGACGTCGGATAGGGGATTGCCTGCTCTTGCCAGGGGTAGGCTCTGGCCTCAAATGTCAATGCAGTGACATTGAAAAATTCAGGCAATTCGAGAAATGAAGTCCCAAATATCGGTGGATCGTTTGAGAGAGGCTGGCAGAAATCCCAAGCTGGACGCGCCATCACCAAGAAATGGTCATGGCCGAGATTCCTGTTCCAGATTGAAGGAGTGTCTGAGTGGGCTAAATAATGATACAAATTCAAGCCGTGTTCGAAGCTTGAGTTCACTTCCGGGCCGTAGAGGTATTTAAGGCCGTCGATTCCGGCGTAATAAGGGAGGTAAACGGCGTTGGCGAGATCCGGATCGGGGGTCAGACAGGGGTATTCGAGCATGCGGCGGTGGAAGATGAGTTCGAGCATAAAGGGATCGGTTCTGTACCAGCTGTGGGAGGAGTTGTGGGTTTTCTGACCAAGGCCGTGATTGGCGATGTAAGGGCAGAAATCGTCGAAAAGAGGGTATTCAGAGCAGTTGGAGAGGAGGTCGCGGTTAAATTGGGGCGGGAGGTGGCGGATGTGGATCCATCGGTTGGTGCAGTCCGATTCGAGATCTGAGTCTTCAGTGGCGGCGGCGGCGGCGGCGGTAAGGAGGAGAAGGAAGAAGAAGGTGGGTTGTAGCGGAGATGGCATGGTGGGTGGTGGAGAATAACTGTGTATAGTGGAGGATAAAGAGAGGAGTTGTGGGCTTCAAGGGTGTAAATGTAACTGAATTTCCTAGTCTCATGATTCTGCTGCCTCGTTCTTGACATTCGGAGTTTCGACAATTGTTATGTAAATTTTACTACATAACTAATTATAATGTTCGGATACAATTGATAGCATTTTATGACAAATATTAATTATAGTTCATCAATTTACAATATATATGTATATATATTTCATTTTATGTTACAATTTTGATATTTATTTTTAATTATCAAGTGTGACTGAAATAGATTAATATTCTTTTCCTTAGATATTCAGTTCAAATACTCTATCTTGCAGAATAAATGTTCTTAGATATCTTTTAGATTATATTTTCTTAGTTAATAGAGATTGTTGATGTATAAAAGAAGTCTCCAAATCACAAAGGAAAAACATATTATTGGACAGAAGTTGTGGGGGTAAAATTAGGAAATCCAAAAGTGATGGGGTGGAAATGCTAAAAGCATAGTTTAAGAAGTGGCGTCGGTGGGGGAAGGAAAGGAGAAAACGTATTTTGAGTGGGCTAATTAGAAAGTGAGCAATCCGGATCCGACAGCTTCGATTGGTAAAACTGGTTACGTGGAGAGCACCCTGAACTATAGAAATATTAAATTACTGCACTATTTTACTTCCGCAGATAAAATTTTAGCGTATGTTGGGTTTTGCGTCCGCGTTTTCATTGTTGACTTTTATGCGTTAGATACGATTCTCTTTAGATGCTTTTACTGCTAAGGTACTGTTTCACATGCACAGCGCGTCGACCTTTAACCTTTTTAATTAAAGGATCTTACGAATTTTGCAGTTTCTAAAATATTTAAAGGTTGTAATATATTACATTTATATTGTAAATATATTTTTGCAAATATTTTGTGTATGGTTCCAACTTGATGGACCTGAAGAAACAATAAGATTGAGTAGAGCACCATGGTAACAATGACAACCTAATCTAAAATATGATGTTATTTAACATAAAATATTTATTACATTATTTTTTGGCATGACAGAATAGAACTTGTGGACTTCAATATTCATTCTCAATGCTCCACCAGCTAGACTATTTTTAAAGAATAATATAAAGATATTTGTAATTGTGATTCCAACAAAAAGAGGGATCAAATTAGAGGAAAATAAACGAAAATTGAAGAGGAAGATGAATACTAGGAGGCACTAAATAATGACTCTACATCAAGTGAAGTAATTACAAAATGAAGGAATTTTCATTTTAATAAATTTAGAACTAGTTTATTGGTTGTGGTTTAAGAAAATTGTTTTAAAATGTAAATTGTTACATACATGATACTTTTTTAAAAATTAAGCTCAACTTGACATATTTATTAGTGTATATTCCATTTTTTATTCTTGTTGATCAAATAAGTCATGAATTGATTATAGTGCCTTCATTAGTCATTAATACTTTCACCTCCCAAATTATGCGGCAAGTTAAGATTTTTTATTTTTATTTTTTTTGTCTTTTATGGTTGCGATAATATAAAAATCATAGTACTAGAATGTTTTAATTTTTTATTTTTCCAGTTTTTATATTGAAGTAAAAAAGAATTTTAGGTTTTTATTTTAAATATTGGATTCGGACCTAAATATTGCTACTTTTCGTCCTATTTTAGTGGAAAAAGAATATTGTAATCACATTGGCCTAAAAGATATCTAATATTTTATAATAACATAATATTGATTTATTAATATGCAAATGAGCCGTAATGGTAAAATTAACCCCCCCCCCCCCCCCCCTTTAGATCCAAATCTGAAGTTGATCGAACTCCTCAATCCATAATCATCATTTCTATTGGACTCTGAGTATAAACGAGATAGTGGGCCCGAAACAACAAGTTGCGTAGATATTTTGGGCCTAAGCCCATTTAACAGCATCCAAGTTCTTCAAAATAGACTTAAATATTAATCACTAACTGTTTTCTTTTTTTCCTTTTTTTTTTTTTCATTGAAATTCACTCTTATTCATCGTTTTCCCTCTTACATAAAACTCTTCTCCCCTAATAAACTAATTCCTTCGAAACTATATTATAAGACTTATTAAATGGTGATTAATGTTCAATAAATAAATTAGCAGGATTAATTAATAAATTTATCGCACTCTTAAATTCTATTAAAACCAAATCAATTTATTAACATTAACAAATTTAAGTGGGTGTGGAGAAATTTGATTTTAGAATTTTGGAATTACAAAAGAAAAGTAAATACAATAATTTATATTTGTTTTAAGAATGTATTTGGTAGAATTATTACTTAGTGTTGTTTATGCAATATTAGGTGGATATATATGTTGCTGCATTTCTATCATACACTTACACACATTTATTTATATGGGTGTAACAAAATTTGTAGTGAAAACATCGTTAGCTGCAAGTACTTAATGTAGCATATATAAAATTGTTGGAAATGGTAGAATAATAATTATAATATGAGTTTTGAGTATGGTACATGTGTGTGTGTATATATATATATATATTATTTGAACACGCAGGAAAGCCTCAACCCACCCTCTCATATAATTTTGAGGCATATTTTCAAGAATCTGTTCATCTTCCCCAAAGATGTTGAAATCGGGTCTTTTCGGTCGCAAGAAAACTACCACAACACCCTTCGTCGAGTTCTACAACAACTGGTTCGACACCCTCTCAACCACTCTCCTCCCCCAGCTCCGCCGCACCCTCACATCTTTCTCCGTCAACCCCTCACTCCTCTCCATCCAGGTCGACGCCATGCACCACCACTTCCAGTCCTACTACGCCGCCCTCGACCAGGCCGCGGCGGACGACGTCGCCCTCTGCCTCTACCCCGACTGGCGCAGCTCTCTCGAGAAACCCTTCCTCTGGCTTGGCGACCTCCACCCTTATCTCTTCACCAACCTCCTCCGATCATTTCTTGATGATCAAGATTCATCCGAAGAAGACACCGACGACGACGTCCTTGACTACAACATGCCGTGGCCGGTGGCGGTGGCGTGGAGGAACCCGCCGAAGGCTCTGACGACGAGGGTCGATCAGATTGAGTGCGGGCTGAGGCTGATGGTGCCGGCACTGGCGGCGCGTGCGCGCCAAGCGCAGGTGAAGATGGCGAAGGATGTGGGGGCGGAGTGGGGGAGCAAGGAGGGGTTGAAGGCGGCGGTGGCGGAGGCTATGGCTGAGGAGATGGAGGAGCTGGTGGGGGTGGTGGTGGACGCGAACAGGCTGAGGAGGAGCGTTCTGGCGGATGTTTTGAGCGTAACGAGTGTGTATCAGGCGGCGTTGTTTCTAGAAGCGGTTGGGCAGTTCTTGGTTGGATTTCGGGATGAGAAATTGCTCAAAGACTTTGAAGACTGCGATAAAGCCATCAATTGATTCGTGAAGCTCTATAATCTAATTATGCAAATTAGTAGTTAAAGATTCAGGTGCAGTGTTAGTAATTTTTTCTGGTCTGGAAATTGTTAATAGGGTGGCATCTATTTTGATTTTTGTGTTTAGAGAGAGAATCATCAGGTGGAAATTACTGCTTGCTTTACAAATTTCAGGGTTTTTCTTTTCTATTTTAGTGAGGCTGTGTGTGTGTGTGTGAGAGAGAAAATGATTCGGATTGGACATTGAGAAGGTAGCGATCAGCAATGAATTGATCTTCTTTCCCCTTCTGCTTCAAGATTTTCTTAATTAATTACAAAAAATGAATATACTCAAAAAATCTTATTAGAGAAAAGTGAGAAATAGAAAAACTAATATCCATATAAATTTAATGGAAGAAAGAAATTCAAATATAACGAAAAATAATTAAATTAGAAAATTCATAAATTATAAAAGGAAAACAAAAAATTAACGATATTCTGAAAAAATTATCATATAAGTTAAATCCTCATAAAATTAATAAAATAGAATCTATATGTAATTTTAAGAATTCATTTTATAATTTTCTGAATTTATGAGTAATAATCATAAATTATTTGTTATTTTCAGGATTGATTTTTTTTCCAAAATTTATTTGTAATTTTGAAAAAAACAATTGTTTTCCAAAATTATTTATAATTTTCAGATTTTTTTAATTTTCGAATTCTGTTAATTAGTTTCAGCTTTTATTAATTAATTTATTAATTTTCTTAACACAAAATTGATGGAAAAATACTCTATATTGCAACTGATCGATCCTGCATACAATGGGAAACCACTACATTTATTTTCTTTAGGTACCTGCTTTTCAAAATGCATATAACACGTCCTATAATTAATAGTTAACCCTATATCTGAAATAATAATTGATAGCTTCCCATTATTTACGAAAGTGATGTTGTAACTTTTTAAAAATAAATTAACTTTTAAAAAATAATTTAATAAAATCTGAAAATAAAAAATATACTTTAAAAAGTGTAAGTACCCTTGAGAAATTACAAATAAAACAAAAAAATAAATAGAAATGTACAAAGAATTTCAGAAATTAAGAAAACTGAAATAAAATTAAATATGAAAAAAATATAAAGTAAATTCAGAATTTACAAATAGAGAAACAAAATCTTAATTAGGATTATTTCATTAGTTTCAGATTAATTAATTAATTGAGTAATTTTCGTACCGAAAAGTCGATAGAAAAATACTTTAGGTTTTGAGATTTATTAATTTATTGATTTAGAGAAGAATTCATTTTTTTAAATTATGAATTGAAAAGGCAAAGAAATGGGAGATAGAAAACATGTAGTTTATATTTCCCTCTATTTTTATTGGTAATAATTCTACTTCAGATCCAATCATTTTCCCCATTTCGGCCCATACTAAAGCCCATTTAAACATAAACTTTTGAGTCCTAAACATTAGTTCTTTGTGCCCTCATGCGCCTCAATTAAATCCGCCTGTAATCAATTTGAGTTGGTTCGATATTAACATTTACTATTAGGAGTGAAAATCAAGTGAAGTTATGCGATTCGAGTTTGTTCATTAAAAATTTATTTGAATTCCAATTGATAATAATATCAAATAAGTATAAAAATAATTTTACGTTTGATAAAATTTAATGTTAGGCTCGAGTTCATTAAAAAAAATTCGTTAAAACAAGTGTAAAATAGCCAACTACTTAAGTTGCTCGACTCATGTTCGGTTTGATTAAAGTTCGTTCAAGCGCGACTCGATTAATAATCAATCCAATTTCAAACAAAATATTAAAAACTCGATAATCTTTCAAAAAATTTTAAACAATAGTACATTGGATTCGACTCAACTTGTTTACACCCCTATTTACTATTTACTATAGTGGAAAGATTAGCAGTGAATTGTATAAAGTGTAAACAAAGACTAACTTTTGAACCATCACTACTTCTTTCTTAAAAATAAAAATAAATAGAATGAAGTACATCCTATTAGAAATCATAAACTCAATTTTATACGTTTTACTTTATTCATTAATTTTATTTATTCAGTCATATAAAACATGTTTGTAAGATAAAAAAATTCAATTATTCATTTTAACAAATAAAACGAGATCTTGACTTTCAAAACATAACTCTTTTATTAAAATAAAAATAATTTTAAAAACAAGATTCTTCATTTGAAATGGATGACACTTCCTAATAAAAGTTCAAAATGTTAGGAACCTCAATATAGCCGCCTGATTATAACCTCATTACCTACTTCATATTCCATTGAGATTTGCTGAAAATGAAAGGTCGATATTCTCAATAGAGAGTTTGGTTCCGACAACAGTTTGAGTAACGTGAAGAACAGCTCATCTTTGGATTCCAACGACATACTTAATGTAGATTGCGACTTATATCTCATTAATGCATCATATGAACTTATCATATGATTATTAACTCATATATAAATATGTTTACATGCATATAATTGATGCTGATTAGATCGTGTCCACATATTCATAAATCTAACACAATAGTCTTTAAATAAAGACCAAATAGAAATATTGCTAATATCAGTTCAATTTCGTTTTGATATCATTAAATGAAATAATGAAATTCAGATGTATACGATAGCATCACCATAGTCCATCGTGCACACGACACCGTTAGTGTAGTTAAATTATATATTTTGATTATTCACACATATATAATTTATTATAAGTTATTAAACACAATAATTTTCAAACAAAGATACATATCTATTCAATTAATTTGATCTATCCGGAGTAAAATGATAGATGAAACTCAAATGTGTAGTACGATACTATCATTGTACACATAATAGTGCAATTAAATATGAGATAAAATAAATCTACGATGCTTGTTGCAACATAAATTTATAAATGCGTGCGAATGTAGAGATGTTGTTCCTTTAAGCTTTCAAGAGGTGCTGTAGGGTATGTCCTGACAATGAAATTTCCTTCCTTCCCCAAAAATCATAACTCACATTCAAGATAAATAATTTAGTAACGAATGATCATACTAATTGAGCTAACCCACTTCTTCCGATTATGTATTTGGGTTCTGAAGCTAAAACAAGTTGCACATATTAAATTCATACTGCCAATCTTTATCAAATACTGTACACGCCCAAGTTGCAAGAAAGAGACAAGTAGGATGCCAAACAATGCTCTAATTGAATATCTCCATGTAATAAAAATTAAGTATGGAAGAATGTTGTCTTTCTCTTGTTGATGCTGCCCAGATTTAGTTGTCCTATTAACATTATCCAGTCCACCTTGACTTAATTTCATCCATCTACCTCATAATACTTCAGATTTAATGGATTATTTTATACATCAGAGTTCTGAACATCACGTTGTGGAATTGCAACTTGGACAGATTTAACTGTCTTCGACAATCAGATTCAAAATGTGATCTTTAATCACTTTCCAACATTTTCTTACAACAATATATATGGTAATTAACATATCGGTCCAAGTTGTTCAGACAAGGATACCAATGTTTTGTCTACATAATTATCTAATATTTACAGTTGGATTATTGTAACAAGCATAACATATATTTGTAGTTATCTAGTATGGGAATCAATATTGATCCTGAGAAACCATAATCATATATTATAAATCAAATTGGAAATTACTAAATTAAAATAAAGAAGCAGTCAGACGAACAAGTGGATGTTAAGAGGCCAAGCACGTGGTATAACTATTCCATCCAAGCGTTTGACCGCACTAATTATGGATTAAAAGATTTTAGTTTGTAACATTAACATAGTAATAATTTGGTCAACTATACACGTATATGTGTATATATATTTACTTATGAGCAGTATATGACGTGTCAGTTGCAGCTGAAAAGATTAAATTATAAGATGGTACAACTCATGCATGCTTTGTTTGCCTGCATTGTAAGAATCTCTGTACATTTGTTATTAGTAATTTAGTCACATGAGGCATTTTGACAAAGCGGCAGAGGAATCTAAGTCTAACAAGAAAACAGTTGGAAGCAGAGATGGTGAAAAAAATTAATAATAAATTATTAAGCAAGTTGCTCCGAGAAAAGTGGAGATTACCCAAATAAGACCGTCACTAAATGTACTTTCCCCCTCCCTTTTTTTACCCTTTCTGGCACTATCTTATGTCAAGTACGTTTTGTTAGATGCCTCTGCATTCATGTTTTTTTTTTTTCAGGTGTTATATATGTTATAAGGTTGTTTCATATATTTTTAGATACATATGTACTTTCAATGACGCAGTAGTGATCCAATAATCCCTGTACAAGTGTCCTATTGTGTATTATTTGATCAATTGAATATCTTACATTTGGAAATCAATAAAAGTTGATTATTTCATTTTTATATACATGACAAGTATATGATGGATGATTTAATTTAGCAAATTCAGTTAAATAGAATAGAATCATACAACGTCACAGCAGGTTTTTACAATTGAAACTAATATTTTCAGGGAAAATTATTTTTGTGGCCTCAACCATTATATCATACAAATGAACAGTGTTTAATTTTTTTTTTTTAGTATTTTTACCATCTACTATTTTCTTTTAAAATTTTGTCATCATAAAAACAACAGTTCGGATTGGAGATTAAGTTAATAAACGCACAAAAAATATATAAATTAAAAAAGAACTAACCACTAAAAGTGAATTCTGCGAAAATATCATGTTTAAATTCTTTTTTTTTTTTTAGAAGAGAAGATTATAAATGGTTGCGTTTGTTTAGCTTGGATTTTATTATTTTTATCAAATATTAAAAATAAATAATGTTTTTAGTTCTTGTTAAATTTTGACATATAATATATCAAAATTATGAATTTTTCATGATCTTTAATTTAATATATATTTTTTATATTTTAATATAAAATATCATATTGAAGAAACAAAATTATTTTAATTATTTTTTTGGTCAAAATTTGTGTATTAGAATGGTGCTTAATTTTTTTTATAAATTTGAGCTATAAATAAAAAATTAAATAAATATTGTATAAGATATTTATTTAATCTCTCTCTCTATATATATAAGTAAAAATATCTTTTTTATTTTCGTTTTCCTGCCTAAACGTGGTTTTCTAATAAAAAGTAATTTATTATCTATTATTTAGGATATGTTTGTGTGCAAATCACTAATTTTTATAAATCTTAATTACTAAAATATTTGATTTGATTCATTCTTCCATAAATTATGGATCATGTTTATCAATATTTTCATTGTTATGAGTTAAAATAGATTGAAAAATAGGTCATTTCTATCTAATTCTTTCACATACAATTGTTTGATTATTGAATAATAGGTACATTTTTATTTTTCTACTTCATTTGATATTATGTAAATTATATCTTATATATATTTGTTCTTTTTATCCAGGAACATTAAAATTAAATTTTTTAAAATATTTTTTATAAATCCAATATATATATATATACAATTTAAATATATACTTACATTACAAAATATAATAAAAAAATATTTTATGTGCGTCGCACATATCTCACACTTGTTAATTTTATACAATAATCAATTTGATTATGATTTTTAATCTTAATTCTATTTTATAAATAAAGTTATATATTTATTTTTACTAATTTAATAGCACAACAGTTTAAATAGTAAAAATTCCACTATTTTTTAAATTTGTAATATAAAAACAACATCTTCAATTTTTCATACAATACCGAAGAAACATCAAACACCTATAGAATAGATTTCCACCGAACGCACACATAAAAGTTGAGGGTTAAAAAATTACTTTAATTTTCGTACCATTTGTTTTCTTTCTTCACAGATTCACGTGTTATAAAAGTCAATCGTTACAGCATTACCTTTTGGTCCGTTGGTACTATGTATGACATCCATGATTGGTGCCCCGCCCTTGATAGGGACAATCAATCCACTCATAACCCTAACTGCTAAGTTACCTTTCCAATTTCCTAATTAAGAAAATATTTTTTAAAAATAATATCAATATCAATTGAAGCCAAAGTCCAATCACCGAAATATTGGGCACCGACTAATGAACCCAAATTGATTAATTAATTAAGAGAATAGGGACATTCCTTGAAGGGCATCTCCTCCGGGCGTCAGAAGTTGCGTAATCATAATTAAAATTCGTGCTTAGGGATGTAACTATCTTATTTTTCTTTTATAATAACGCCATCAAATATGCGAGCAATGTTTCTTTTAAACAATTGTATGGTATTTCGTGAATGATACATTAATATATAATATAATAAAATATTAAGTTTAATCAATGACTGTGTGGAAAATGATATTATAATTGCTTCAAAGTTCAGTTGTCTTTTAAGAATAATACATGCGTTTGTGCTATGGATGGATCTTTTTATTTGTAAAAGGCCAATCAAGTTATAATATTTAGAGAAATTGTAAATTAAGAATAAGCTAGGATTACCTGTATATGTTGATAATAATGCATTAATTAGCTTTTGAACTAATGCTCCTAACTTAAATATGATACAAAACTATTCTTATTTAAATGAATCCTTGAATTTTTAAAATGGACAAATAAAATCTTGAATTTTTTTTTCTTATTTTTTTTGTAATACAAAACAAATAAGACCTCATAATACTCACAAGATTAATTCATTTCTTTTTTTTTAAAGGAAACAATTCTTTAATTCTAAAGTTGATATTACTAAAATGACCATATAAACAATTTTTTTTATAAATTAAGTATATATATAATATACTAATATAATACTAAAGTATTATAAATATATTAAAAATTCTTCCTTTTTAATTCACAAAAGCAATATTTTTCCGAATATGATCGGTAACTTTTAGATTAGTTAAATTTTCTATTTTGTTTTATTTTTTACAAAAAAAAATTTGCGTTTATAATTCTTTTTTGATGTATAATATATTAAATTAATCCGCTTTTCACAATCTTTAATTTTACACCATATCTCTTTGTATTAAAAATAAGATATTATATTGAAAAATTATGTTTTGGTTGATTATTTGGGTTGAATTTGAATACTTTTTCTATATTGAATTATATACATTGAATTTTATGGAATATTCTTTTGATATAAAATTTATAAATTTTTACATCCCTATACCAGTAAAATAATAAAAAGATGCTTTGACTAATATTATATATTTATTCTTAAATATTTGATTCTTAGATATTAAGGTACTCAAGAAATAAATATTTATTTCTATTTAATTTGATACAAATTGTAGATTACACGTGGGCGTGCAATATAGGATCTGATGTGTCCAACAACCCCTAACCCTAAGTAGTTTGTGGACATCCAATTTTAGTTGTTCACCATTAACGTCTAAGTCTTTATTCTTGAGTCACCACTAGTTTTAAAATTAATATTTGTGATAGGACGGATGCATGTATTATTCTATGAATTGTGTTGAGAGCATTTTTTTATATATTGTCATGACCTTTATTGTATGATTTGGTTTTTTTTGAGCTGGATTGGCTGCTCAATTTCATCGTGTTCCCCGAGTTTTTCTTTAATCCATCTCTTCTTCATTGGATTGCAGCCACGTCTTGATGTCTCTGCTAAATATTCAACATCTCCACCACATGATTTACTTTCACATCTCTACATTCTCCTTATTACTATAATATTCCATCCATCCCAAAAAAACGTGTTATATTTGACACATAAAAATTAATTATTAGTAAAAGATTTAATAATAATAATGATATTTATTTTATTAATATATGATTTAAAAAAACTAAACTCACAAATAAGTGAAGGGGCGTTGTGAAAAACAAATAGTTTATTACAACTTATTTTTCTTTTATTTGGTTGATAAAAAATGAAGAGTTGTATGTTGGTTAAATATAAATTGATGGGTTAGTATATATTTTGATTTTTATATGCTTGATTTTGTTATTAGGGTTTTTCGAAAAGCCTCAGCACTAATGAAATATATTGTATTCGAGATATTAAACTTATTTATTAGTTGAAATTTCAATAGCATATTTATAATACATTCTTTTTATTCACTAACAAATAAATGAAGGGACATAGATAAAATTGAATCGCTATAACAAGATCTACTTTTATTTGATTGGTTAAAAATTAAAAATGGTTGCTACCCAAATATAATTTTTTTTTTTGCAGATGGCGAGTAGTATATATAATTTAATGGCCTTGTTTTGAAAAAAAATACTATTTTTTTTTATATGACTCACGATTTTGACTATATTTTATGTGCATTTGATCGTTTACTTGTATTAACAACAACCTTTGACTATTGACTATTGACTATTGACCATTGATTATTGTAATAAGATTCTTTGATCAAACTGTAATCAACTTTAATAGCCTATGCTACATGTTAGACCGTTAAAGAGGAAACCCTCTTTAATATAATAGGATGCATAATAGATTCTATAAAATTGAATGAGATTCTAAACTCACATTTACCAACCAAACAAGATAATGAGATCAGACAAATCTCAATTTATTGCTTCGGCTACTTTTGAAAGGCGATCTCATTGGACAATAAAGAAAAAATTGAGATTGGGAATATTCAGAATTTATTGCCTCCCAGAAAAGAAGGCAAATTTGAAGGTACTCTCATTGCAGAAGGAATTAGAGACTGCAATTTCATTCATATAAAAAGATCCCGTAACACCATTTATTCAATTATAATTTTTTTATAATCTTAATACGATATATTTACACGTATAAAATTTGATTATTTTATTTTATTTATGTTCATTTTGTGCCAGTTCATTATAAAATTTATTACAAAAATTATATATTGAAAACATATAAAGTTAACATGTATAAATTAAATTTTTCTACAATTTTATATTGTGGTAAATTGGAATGATTTTTTGTTCTTAAAATAATAGAAAACGGGGTGAAACAAGTTGCTTGGGAGCATGGTATGGGTCACGTGACTAGTCACACGGGAATCAAGAGAAACTTTTCCCACATTCAAACAGAAGATGCATATATATATATATGTGTATATATATATATATTTAACTATTTAACGTGACTCATATTAATTAAAGAAAAAAAGAATTAGAAATAATTTTCGATTCACTCCATGTCAGCTTCGCAGCACGTGTCCACCATGCAGTAGTTGAGCGCCACATAAGGCATGTACACATTGTTGCTACAGCCGCCAATAATATCACATAAACTGCCAGATGGCGTCTGATGTAGCATGACACGTGGTATGTGATTCAGCAAGTGGTTCATATGTAATTTTGTATTTTGACTTGCAACCATGAGTTCCATTACCCCAATGTATAATTATTGTTAGCTGAGATGTAGAAATAAAACTAAAAATTGCTTAAATGTTTTTAATTATACAGATTAAGTTCATTAACTAATCTCTAATCACTTCCAAAAAGCTCATTGATTTATGCTTTTATAATTAATACAGACAAATGATTTATATTAAGTATTATCAATTAATTATGTCGTAATTAAAATATGGTAATTATCAAAGTACCTACCGTGTAAACTTTTTCTTAAATATTATTCATTTATTTAATTAAATTAATAAAATAATATCTCCAACTTTAACACACTATATTTTCTCAGAATACTTTTCTTGTTTTCTAGTTCTTTTTTCCTGACCATCCCCCCCCCCCCCCCCACACACACACTTTTTTATTTTTTATTTTTATTCTGGAAAGAGAAACAATGGAACTCCAAAAGGAAAAGTAGTACATTATATTATGGTTGATTTTGTAGTACAATTTTTATTGTAATTATTTCCTTATTTTATATTGTTTCCCAATTTAACGACCGGAAGACGAGGGAGGAGAAGTTGCCTTGTTTGGCACGTCTTTCTTCAGCTCTATCAAACTCTATAAATACATTCGCCTTTTCGCCTCCCCGTTTTCCACTCTCTCTCTTTCTCTCTCTCTCTCTCTCCCCCCTCCTTTTTTTCAGTTTTCTGTTGCTTTATTCTCCCTTTTCTAGGGTTTCTCCTAAACCTGCCGTTGTTTTTTTTGAGGTAGATTTTCTTTCCCTCCTCTCCTTCCTCAAACCTTTTCTCTTTTTTCTTTCTGATCTCTCCTTTTATTCTCTGTCTTTTTTCAATGGAAATTCTTTGATGCTGATGACCTGTTCAGGCTGCGAATTGAATCCTTCATTGCCCTTCTGCTATCTCCTCCTGCTTGTAATTCTGGAAAAAAGAAACCCAGGTTTGTGGTTATTTATATATAAGTATATAATTTCGTTCTGGGCAATGTATTATCTTTCTGCATCCTGCAATGCTTTATGAATTGGGAAGAAATTCAATTTCTTTTTTTTTTATTAGCTATTACCCAGGATCTGTGTGTGTGTGTGTGTGTGTGTGTTGTTATTGTTTCTGATAATTTCATATTGAAAATAATGTCCAAAATCCAGTCTTTGTTGATTTTCCTTTCCGGGCTCTCACCACAGTTCCCAATTTCGGTTTCTGGTTAGGTGGTCCTAATGGGGTCTATTTCCGATGAGCCATTTCTGATTTTTCTATGGAGTCCAGTGCGTGTGTGTGTGTATTTTAATTTCAATGGCACATCTATTGATTTGACAGAACCATTATTTAGTCCTTTTCATTTGTCGGTTAATCGTGTGAGCGTGATTTTGTCGGTAGCTGTTAGATGTCGAAAAAATTAGTTCATATGTCTTAATCTTTGAGGTTTATTTCCATGGTTTACCATGGAGAATATTGGAATACTTTATAAAGTCATATCCAGATTATTTAATTATGTTGTTATCAAAGCCATACAGGCAACAAATCTGTGTTTTTTGGGCTTTAATTTAACTTCCCATCCTTTTCGAAGCAGAAGTTTTAAAGTCAAGTTTGGGGTCAAACGTCGTTTGGAGGTCCATGGGGCCAACTGCATTTCTTGAGAGCTTTTTTCCTAATTATTGCACGTTTAATCTTATTCAAATGATTTCAACTACATAGGATTTCAATTTTCAGACTAAATAAAAATTTATTTCCGCCCGACCCGCCCCTTATCTTGTTGGAAAAGGAGGTGGGGTGGGGGTTAGGATGGCGTAGCAAGACTTGTGGTATTACGACAATTTCTGGTTCTTTGATCAAGCATTTAATTTTGTGGAATTTTTTGCATATTCAAAGTTTCCAATGTTGAATGTGGTTAACGTTGTTGAATATCTTTTGTTTCTATTGTGTTACCGGGTACGGTATTTTTCGAGGGCTTTTAATGCATTCAAACTGCCTGTTTTTTTTGTTTAATTTGTCAATTAATATTTTATGAATTGTGCATATCTGTCCACCTTAAATTTCTGAGCGGTGGAGAGTTGATGCATTTATTTATATTTCTTTAGGATGTGATTATACTCAGGGAGTCAGGACCATGACTAGACTAGTTATATGGAAATAAATATTCTGTGTGAATGAGTAAGATTGTAAGAAGATGGCTGAAGAGGCTTCCCATGTGGTTTCAAAAATATTAGCCAATTAATTCTTTTAAGTATGTTTGAATATCTAATCTCCCCCATGGGTGGTTGGGAAGTCAGAAATTTATAAAGGTTTCGGTAGTTGTGGAGTCATGTAAGAAGATGGGAGCACTTGTACAGGATATTTTTCTTTAATTGTTCGATTTCCATATGTTCCCGTTTTCGCCTTTTTTGAATCTGTAGGAATTACTTTCACTAGGATATATTGCACCTTACCTCCAATAGTCACTATGATTCATGTGGTCGGTGTGGTGGTTATTAGTTGGTGACATTTAAATAGGAGGTGTGTGGTGTATGTATTAACTTATATTTGTAGGTGCAGACAGACAGATTGTGTATTTAATTCTTGCTTAAAAGGATATGTGGATACTAATAGAAACTAATTCCTATTGATTTCATCTACTTAATCACGCATATTTGAGGGATGTAAGATGTGGTTCTATATCCTAAAACTAGTTCAGTTCTTGGTTGGTATTCAATTCTATTAGGATGAAAAAGTGCGGTATAGATTACAATTAAATCTTTTCAAAAAGGACTTGCTTGCAGAGAAAATTTTGACAATACCACAGTATCATAGTCAACGTTATTTTTCACGTTTTTGAATAAAGAGACACCACCGCGAGCGTTACAGATATCCAATATGACGTATTGGCTTACGTGACTTTAGGTTATTTTGTACGTCACAACTTATTTTAAATTTTTTTTTTAATTTTTTATTCAGATTACTGCCTTTAACGTAAGAATATTACTCTACTTTTGTGTATCGGCAAGATTTGTATTATCCTCTTACTTTAGCGTATGACGGTTTTGCTTTTTTTTTTTTTTTCTGAATAGATAAGACGGAATTAGCGGAATGTGATCGTGCATTTTGGATCATAGTAATGTAATATTGCTTTGCTTTTTGCTCTATAAAAGGAGATAAACTTAGCACAATATGATTGTATTTTCAGATCATTGGAAATCCATAGCAAGCAAGAGTTTGTGTTTCTTTTAGATAAAAAAATAAAAATCCTTGACACTAGTGTTCATGTGATCAATATTTTTTGGACTGTGTTTGGCCATTTCACTGTGTGGTGTCTTCCATGTATATGTCGCGCATTTTGTTATTTCTGACTCTAAATAACAACGATACAGTTTGAAAGTCCTTATTTTAGAATGCTCAGGTGTAATTAAGCTCCTTTGCTAGTGTTCTGCAAGATTGTTGAAAGCATTTTCATTTTTGTTTCCTTTTATTTTTTTATTATTTTTTATTTTTTATCTCAATGGTCAAAGGATCTCTGCTTTATTTAAGTCTTTTCTGTATGCATATCAAATATTGCAATATTGCCCTGATCTAGATCGTGTATTAGTGTCTTCTAATTCCTAATGATTTTTAATTATAACTGATTCATCACTCATTAACTGATGTTTCCTCGTTTCAGGTCAAGCAGGCAGTCAGGGTGGACTGAATACCTTTACTTAGAGGCTCTCTTGTGAAATTGACTGTTTAAATGCATTGACTTTTGAGATGAGGTATCATACCGTTCAAATTATTGGTTAAGGTGATTTCTGTTTCATATAGTTTTGTTAAATTTAACAAAATGATAAATTATCCTCACATGATGACCAGGTTGTGCAACGTCTCACCTTAATGGACTGCTTCGAAAGCAGCAGAAGTCAGAAAACATTAAAGAGGTGGTTTTTCATTGATAAAAGAGTTGGATAAAAAGGGTCATCTTCGATTCTTCTCCTCTTTAAGCAATAGTAATCCTAGTTGTAATTTATCTGAATCAAATGGACTTGAAGTCATCAAAATCTTCTCCTGTTCTTGCGGATCCTGCACCAATGAATAAATCTAGACTGGGCATGCATTCTAGTCTCTTGCCTTGTTCACAATCTGGGCCATCATTCTCTACCACCATCCCTTCAATTCCGAGAAAAAAAGCCGGGCAAACTCGATGATGTTCGATCAAATGGATGGCTTGATGCAATGAAATCATCTTCCCCTCCTCACAAAAGAGCTCACAAGGATTTCAACTTTCTTGATGTTTCTGATGAAACCGAAATTGCTTACCAGTCTTGGATGGTATGATTCATTCTTCTATATGTCTATATATATATATATCACTGTCAGTACTGTTGGCTAATTCTCATATGCAATTAAGTTCTCTCTCTCTCTCAGCAATCTTGTTGATGTTAAGTTCCTTATCTTTTTTCTCTCACAGATTAGGTATCCATCAGCTCTCAACTCCTTCCAAACAATAATGAATCGTGCAAGGAATAGAAATTTAGTTGTGTTCTTAGATTACGATGGTACACTTTCCCCCATTGTAGATGATCCTGACCGAGCTTTTATGTCCAGCGTTGTAAGAAGTTATCTGACCTTTAGATTTAAAGGTTACCTATGCAATTTCTTTTCATTTTTTCTATCATGTAACTAAAGAAACATTATTTTCAGATGAAATCTACATTAAGGAGTGTTGCGAAACATTTTCCAACAGCCATCATCAGCGGAAGAAGCCGTGATAAGGTAGATTCTCAATTTTCTGTATGAAAGCTTACTGCAGTAAGATATATATTATAATCCTATGAATTTCTGTACTCCGATTCTAAATTGATTTTTTTTTCGTTTCTTTTTCAGGTATTTGAATTGGTCGGACTAACAGAACTCTACTATGCTGGTAGTCATGGAATGGATATTATATTTCCAGCCAGAGACATGGTCTCTAAAAACCATTTAAATTGTGTCAAGTCGACCGATAAGGAGGTATTATTTTGATAGCCTATGTTGATATATGTTTTTAGTTTACCTTACTTTTTGCCTACTGAGCTTCCCATTATGCATATACAGGGCAATGATGTGAATCTATTTCAACCTGCTAGTGAATTTCTACCCATGATCGGTGAGGTATGTTCGAGCACATCCAAATGAAGCTACATGCCATCTCTCAGATAGATGAATAATTGTTCAATGTTTTTCGATTTTCCAGGTTTTCCAGAAGCTTGTTGAGATTTCAAAAGACATAAAAGGAGCAAAAGTGGAGAACCATAAATTTTGTGCGTCTGTACATTATCGCAACGTAGATGAGAATGTAAGCATTGCATTGATGATGCCTTCTTCCTTGAATTATTGAATGTTTTCAATTAATATTTGTGCTTTACATTTTAAATTCCAGACTTGGCCTGTAATTGCACAGTATGTTCATGACATTTTGAAAGACTATCCTCGATTACGACTAACTCATGGACGAAAGGTAAAGCATATTGCATGATAACTATAACTATTCCTCCAATCATGTTTCTGGATGTATACATACACCCATTGATTTGTAGAGGACCAGATTTTCATGAAACATTCTGCTGTGTTCTCGGCCCCGAATAGGTTTTGGAGGTTCGTCCTGTGATTAACTGGGATAAAGGAAAAGCAGTTGAATTCCTTCTTGAATCTCTAGGTCAGTACGGACTCCAAATCTAGTAAGCGATTAGGGATTGATTATTAATGGGGTGATTGAATTCGTCCGTTGAACAATAAAACTTGATGTTGCAGGATTTAGCAATCGTGACAATGTGCTCCCTATTTATATTGGAGATGATAGGACTGATGAAGATGCATTCAAGGTAGAACCTCTCTCTCTCTCTCTCTCTCTCTCTCTCACTCACACTCACACTCTTGCACGTTGGTTCTGCATAGGTGCTGAAGAAGAGGAATTGCGGTTATGGAATCCTCGTATCTGCTGTCCCAAAGGAAAGCAATGCTTTCTTCTCTCTCAAGGACACTTTAGAGGTAAGAATTTAGATCAACATCTTGATTTCATTCAGTCCTCATCGTCTCCATTTTTTTTTGTTGGTGTTGAATTTGGAAGTAAGATAAGTTTAAAATGATGTGAAGGTTCAATATTTCCTTGAATGCCTGGTGACAATGGCGCAAGGTGATGCCAAGATTCATGAGAGGAGCCCAGAATCATCCGAATATGATACAGACTAATTGACCTGACATCTCTCCCATAGTTTTCCAGTTATGTGGCGGGTGGAACCTCTTATATTGTTAAGCCATCTAATTATCCTAATTAGCCTTCTTTTTTTTATTATTTTTATAATTGTTTATTTGTAATCTATTGCCTGAATGTTTTTCTATTCATTATTGTAAATCTGTTTTTCCCCCTTAGTATTTCTTGATGGATGATGGGGTCTGTGAACCTCCTTTAGGTAGCGGTGGTTTTACTTTATCTGGAAAAAAAAATGTTGATATTTCATTATTGTACAAAGAATTGTGAAATATAATCATTTTGTAGATTAAAAGTATATATATTTTGGATTATTTACATATGTACTTGGAATAGCATAACCACTTCCATTATTTATAAACTATATTGTTTTATTATATAATTTAAAATTGTTCTTAATACAAAATAAAAATATAATTTAAATATATTTATTTTGACTAAAAGCCTTATAATATATTATATAATTTAAAATTGTTGCTTAATACAAAATAAAAATATAATTTAAATATATTTATTTTGACTAAAAGCCTTATAATAGCCCATTTAATTTGAAGTTCAATAAGGTTAGGGTTATGCTAGGGTCACAATATTAATGGCTCGTTTACAACATTTTGATTAGCCGAAAACTCGATTAATTTGAAATGAAAAAGGTTGGTCTAAAATTGTTGGGCTATGCCCCCTCAACATTCCTAATTTATGTAATTCTGAATGGTGGTGGTGGTGGTGGTGGTGGTGGTGGTTGTATTGGTATAATAAAAATAGGAACAAAAGTCTCTAAAAAATAAAAGCAGAAGGAAAACAAGAATGGTACACAAGACGCATTTTTCCGAAGGAGAGGTTTCTGTTTATTAATGATTAAGATCCCATATTATAAGAATCGATCGGCTGTGAAAGCCAGTCCATTTCCTTAGGCGGAGGAGGCGCTGCCGCACCACAGCAGCCACCTGGTTCCCAATGCTCCTTTTCCTTCAAAACAAAAATATCAATTAAAAAATAAAATAATATTTTTTTATAAATAAAATCTATATATTGGACACAAAAACTTCAACGTTTAGGGTATATTTTATATCACATGAGTTAGAAAGAATAACGTAAATTTTAAATTTGTTCTAAAATTTAATATGAAGCAGAATTTGTAAATCAAACATGATAAAAAAAAGTGATAAGTAAATATTAAAAGATAGTTAATTGATTAATAATAAAATAATTATTGAAAATTATATGATAATTAGGTAAGATGAGAAGTTAGAAAAATGTGAAGATAGAATAGTGTACAATTTTATTTCAATATAAATATAGTATTTTATTATTTATTTTAATACTTTCTGAAGTCATCTAAATATGTCAAATACAATTATATTCTGTCGCAAATGTACCTTTGAAAACGCATTTAATCGGCATTTGCTCATGTTGTGCTTTCCTCCACACATCGACTCTGTAACTAACATGAAGAAGTATATTATTAATATCTGACAGATATTCTAAGAATTGCGTCAACGAACACATCTGGTTTTTCCTCAAATCATACCTAGGCAATCGAATTGAAAATTTATCTTCCAGTATAAAGATGTTTTTACCGTCTCTTTTTAAAAAAAGTAAATCTAAAACTTATTTTATAGGAATTTCAGACTTTAATATTCTACGTCTATGCCCCTTAACATTAAGCTCCAGCTCGCCGCTGCCCAAACACGGGTGTAGTAATTTCAGTCCCAACAAAATGTAAAAATTAACAATTGAATCTTGTTGACTCTCAGATTTGTTTATACGAAATTACTCCTCCAGGCAAGAAATTTGGATTATTGACGGGAAATGTCATCTGTAGGGCACAGAGAAGTTTAAAAGGATCACATAATGGTTTGATCTCTTTACCCTAAAAAATTATAAGATTAAATTTTAATTTTTAGTAACTATTTTAAATGTCTCATTTAATTTGATTAGTCTCAAACAAAATGTTAATCATAACTGATTGAGGAGAATTAATCAATAAATTGAAAGCGATAAAACAAATATATATATATATATGTGTGTGTGTGTGTGTGTGTAGCTAATAAATCTAAAGTTCAACAAATAAAAAAAATTAATGAATATTCTTTTGAACAAAAGTCTAAATTTAATATTTTATTTGATGCAACAAATTTAATGAAGTTTGTATTTTTAAATGAATTTGAATAGTTTGAAATTATGTTTCATTAAATTCAAATTTATTAAATAGTTTCAAAATATTATTTGGATAATATGGATCTACTAAAGTTCTTTTTTTTTTTTTTTTAATGAAATTCTTGTATTTGGATTTTTGAAATAACTTTGCAATGTTAGTACAGTAATTTAAAAATCTGTAGGTTCTGTTCTACTATTTCAATAAAATTCTTTTATAATTATTAGATTTTAAATATCCAAATTATATTTTATCTACAATATTAGTTCATCGCGTGTCTATCCGCCCACACAGGCAATGTCGTAAGCAAACACTATAAATGTCAACGAAATTTGGCATGAGCATAAAAATCCCCAATCACATTATGCATGTACGATGATAAACTAGTTGGTCCAATCGATTTCGAGTTAGTTCTTATGATTTTTGGTTTGATTAACTTTGAGCTAGACCAGTTATTTTAAATAGGCCCAAAATATTAGGACCCTAACCCTAATTCAAGCTTTATCCTGCTTTGGGTTAAACGGACTATTGTTAGCTTGTGAGTAAGAATTCAGATTACATATTTATTTAATCAAATTAATGCGCATATAATCTTCTTTGTAAAACACAATTTCAGATTATATAATAAAAGTGCATAGTTTATAGAATTATATCACCATAAAAACATTAAAGATTCAAGCATAGTGATGTATATTACTTAATGCTTTCAATTATTATAACTTTAATTTTTAAATTCTAAATTTAAATGATGCTTTCAATTATTATAATTTTAGTTTTTAAATTCTCTATTTAAATGATGATGTTTAAAATTTTCTAATAATTAAATTTAAATTCTAATTTCATCTTTTAACAATCAACCAATGTTTTATTAAAATTAGTTCAAAATGTTGTATGATATTGTTTTGATACATAGTTTTAAAATTTTCAATAACTTTCAAATGTTAATTTTTTAAGGATCTTTAAAACTTTTATATTTATTATTTAGAATTTATTAAAATAATTTTGTATTTCACCTTTTTAGGTTATTAATTAACTGTTAACAAAGATTATAGTTTAGTGTGTTTGCCACATAATGCACTATCAACTAAAATCAGTTGGAAAATCTAAAGTCCCTTAAAAAAACACACAAACAAACCGACACGACACTGTCCGGTAACATTTCCAATTTTTGGCCATTGGGATGTTCTTAATTCGTGAAAAGATTAGAGTAATTTTTTTTTTTCCGTGGATGTATGTTGCTATAGACAAGAAGAATAAAGATGTCCTAAAGAAATTACAATAATTACAATAAAGATGTCTGAACAATGAAAGTAGGAGGCCACATTCATAGATATCTTGTAATAATCTTCATTGTATTCCATGACCATTTCAACACCCTCTCTCTCCTCTTTCTCTCTTCAGATGTAGTTTTCCTCCTCTAGTTCACATAAAATCATCTCTCCGACACAATTTTCGGGAAGTTAACCGAGTATAATGATGCATGCTTCGTAAAAATGTTTTCCCGTCCCCCTTTTTCTTCACTGAATTCAACAATTACACTGCCATGCAAAAGATGTCTTACCCAAGCACTTACCATGCATCCCATGATCCCCTGCAATCTTCCTACGCTCCCTTGCTCGGCCACGCCAATGCCGCCGACCTACCACCCCGCCGCCTCCGCATGCCTGTCACGATCCTCCTGATGGTGACGGTCGTGGGCTTCGTATTGCTTGCCACTGTTGGGCTGAGATCTGGCTATAATGGCGATCGCGATGATCCAGCCCCCTCGATGCGGGGGGTGGACCAAGGTGTGTCTGCGAAGAACTTCGGCCCGACCGTGGGTGCACCTGAATATCCATGGACTGACAAATTGTTGTCCTGGCAAAGAACTGCCTACCATTTCCAGCCTCAGAAGAATTGGATGAACGGTTAGATTTATATCTTGTTTAAAAATTCTGTTTTTATATGTGAATAAATTTGTGTAATTTTTTTATTCTTTTTTTAAATATATGGGCTGGCAATGGCATTGCTTTGACCGGGGAATTTTGCTCATTTGAAACGCAGATCCCAACGGTATGTACTGTGAGGTCTTAACTTTTTTTTTTTTTTTTTTTAGCGAAATGAAATCTTGCTGACCCTAAATTCAAACCTAATGTCTGAAAAAGTACAGGTCCAGTGTTGTACAAAGGATGGTACCATTTGTTCTACCAATACAACCCATACGGTGCAGTATGGGGCAACATTGTGTGGGGCCATGCAGTTTCTCAAGACCTAATCAACTGGCGCCACCTCCCCTTCGCCATGCGCCCCGACCAATGGTACGATGCCAACGGCGTTTGGACCGGATCCGCCACCCTTCTAGAAGATGGCCAGCTCATCATGCTCTACACCGGAGCAACCAATGAGTCGGTCCAGGTCCAAAATCTCGCCTATCCTGCTGACCCGTCCGACCCATTTCTCACCGAATGGGTCAAATACCCGGGCAACCCGGTCCTGACCCCACCACCGGGCATTAGCCCTTGGGACTTCCGCGACCCGACAACTGCATGGACGACTCCTCAAGGAAAATGGCGCTTCACCATTGGGTCCAAGATTAACAAGACTGGATTATCATTGGTCTACGACACCAAGGACTTCAAGAGCTATGAACTCCTCGACGGGGTGCTCCATGCAGTTCCGGGTACGGGCATGTGGGAGTGCGTGGATTTCTATCCGGTTTCGACGGCCGGGAACGACGGGCTGGACACGTCCGCAATCGGGGAGGGCGTGAAGCACATTGTGAAGACAAGTCTTGATGATGATAGGAATGATTACTATGCCATTGGAAGTTATGACAGTGGAGCTGCAGATTGGATTCCTGATGACCCTAAGATCGATGTGGGGATTGGATTGAGGTATGATTATGGGCATTTCTATGCATCAAAGACGTTTTACGATCCAAGCAAGAAGAGAAGAATTCTGTGGGGTTGGATCATAGAGACAGTCAGTGAAGAGACCAATATACTTAAGGGTTGGGCATCAGTGCAGGTACTGTATAAGATTGGAAATTTTCGTATCTAAATATATCACTTTAAATGTATCAAAGTGGCTATTTATATCCATCTCCAGGCTATTCCGAGGACAATTCTGTTTGACAAGAAAACTGGGCGTAACCTCTTGCAATGGCCGGTGGAGGAGGTGGAGACATTGAGAAAGGAGAAGATGGTTTTCGACATGGTGGCTAATGCAGGTTCTGTTGTACAAATCGATGTGGGCTCTACCTCTCAGGTTCGAGTTTTATCAGAATTTGTGTTCGAATTTAGGAATTTGAAATTCCAAGTGATTTTTAATTATTGGATATAAAATAGAGTATCCCGTAATGTTATCTATATAAAATAGATAATAATGTGCTTGTCTGCTTGTGTGCTTGCATGATACTCTGTAACTGTGACTGTGTGTGACTGTATATGTGAATGAGGGGATGCATGCATGAATTTTAATTGACTAGGTTTGTTGGTTATATATAAAATTGACAAGTCACAATTTTGCAGCTAGATATCATGGCTGAGTTTGAAGTAGATAAGGAGGCCATGGAGAGAATAAGCGGCGGCACCAACATGTCCTACGGTTGCACCACCAACGGTGGCGCTGCTGAAAGAGGTCCATTAGGACCATTTGGCTTATTAGTCCTTGCCAATAAGGACCAAACAGAGCAAACTCCAGTCTATTTCTACATCACAAAGGACACACAAGGGAATTTCACTACATTCTTCTGTGCTGATCTCTCTAGGTGCTTAAACATTCTATTCTATATTATATTCTACCGAAAATTACAAAATTAGTTCTGCAACTATAGGGCGATGCTATTTTTGGCCCTCTATGAAATGAAATTTGCAATTTACTCAAGTATCTTTACTTGGTTGCAAGTTTAGTCCTACAAGTCCCCAAATCTTGGTGACTTAATCTGTCTCTTAACTTTTTCGGGTCTAAATTTAGATCTTTGGGGACTTTAGGATTGATTCGCAACCAATTAAAAGATACAGGATCAAACTGCTTATACAAGACCAATAAATGGGTTGGAGGACTGAAATTCGTATTTTTCCTACAATATTCTATCTTCTTCACACCAATTTTCTGGTCTAACAAGTGCATTACTTATAGGTCATCTGAGGCATCTGATGTTGATAAGGCAACCTACGGCAGCATCGTGCCAGTTTTGAATGGCGAAAAACTATCTATGAGAATCTTGGTAAAGTCGGATACGCAATACTCCACTCATCCCAAAATAAGTGTCGTTATATTAGATTTTACATGCATGAATCTTATAAAAAGATTTAAATGTCCTTATTTAAACTCAGTGCTTTATTTTATCTTCTGTAACACGTTTTATCTATATCTCTATCATCTCAACAACCCTTCTCTTCCAGTGCCATTTTAAAATTGAGACGGTTTTGGAGGAATAAGTGCTACTATCTCATTATATCCTAAAACGACACTTATTGGGATACGAAGAACTATGATCATATTGATTGAATTTCCAATTTGGTATCTGCGTGAAATACAGGTGGATCACTCAATAATTGAGAGTTTTAGTCAAGGTGGGAGGACATGCATTACATCACGTGCATATCCAACAAAAGTAGTGAATGAAGATGCGAAGATTTTCTTGTTCAACAATGCTACAGATGCAAACATCACTGCATCATTACAGATATGGCAGATGAGTTCTGCATTTAGACAAAGGGCTGTCTTATGCTTACCCACGGTCATCATTTTAGTCGTAGCCCTAATTTTGTAGGATTATTTCCATTATTTGGGAGAAAATTTTGCAGAAATAATTTGTGGGCAGAGAATTGTAATTTCTGGCATATATCACTGAAGAATAATGATGAATTGTGAGAAATTAATGGAAACTCATTTAGGTATACTATTCAGAGGCTTTTTTTTTTTTTTTTTAATCTCAGACACTTTTTTAATGTTGTTTTTGTAACTTTTGTTCTATTTGTTAACGATGGATGGCATGGAATTGGCATTGTTTGTATAGCAGAATAGAAGATCTTATGAATATTAATTTTAGGGGTTATTTTCAAAATCATTAATCATCCCTAAATCCTAGTGCAATCACAATTTTTTTGTGAAAATAAAAAAATTATTTATTAAAATATTAAAATTTCAACGACGTCACTTTTGGATTATAACCAAGATATCTACTTTCTTAAAAATTTAAAGATGTATTAGTTTCTATTCAAAATTAATTTATGGACCCATGAAAAAGAAAAAACATTTTAGGGCTTCTTGTTTCCCATCCCTTACATAGGGATGTTAAAAGGGCCATGGCCCGACGGGCCGACCCGTTTAGCCTGAAAAATTTTAGGGTTAGGCCTTGGTTTTATTAGCCCGTTTAAAAATCAGCCCGTTTAGCCCGAGCTCGATTAGCCCGAAGCCCTATAGGGCTAGCCCGCTTAGGGTTAGGGCTAGCCAGATAACCCGAATTTTTCTTCTTATTTGTCTATTTCTTAATATCGAATTAATAATATACACCATTTTTTATTATTTTTCATATATCATATTTGATTTTTAGTAGAAGATATTAAAATTTATATTTAATTACTAGAAGATTCTAAATACTGTCATTTAAATTTAGAACTTAAATGTAATATGATTTCAAATTTTATGACAATGAATGCTCTTAAAGCTATAATTGAGAGCATGAAATAGTATATATGACTTAAATGTTTGAATCTTTAAATTTTTATAGTGATATAAAAGTTCTAAAATATATAATCTTTTAATATTATCTAAAATTGTATTTTAAATAGAAGATAATATGAATTTAATTAAATTTTAAATTTAAATATATAATTTGACTATTTTGACTCATAACCCGATAGTGGCCCGATTAGCCCGAAAACCGGTAGGGTTAGGGTTAGGTTCACCATAATCAAGCCCGTTTAAATTAACCCGATTAAACCGAAGCCCGATTAACCCGAAACCCGTTATGGCTAGCCCGAAACCGACAGGGCTAGCCCGTTTAACATCTCTACCCTTACATGAGATTTCGCCCTCTCTGTCTTTTCTATCCCTTGCAAAAGATTGTTTCGACCTAAAATTATTTTCAATCCAATTAGAGATTTGCAGAAACATAAGACAGAGAGGAACGAATAAGGTTGTGAGGGTGGGCCAAAGCTGGAGGGGTGTTTTTGTTAATTAACTCAAAAATGGGTATAAAAGATTTTAATTATAGTTGTGAATGAACATTTTATTTTAATATGTAACTCCATATGTAACTATATAAAAGGACGACAGTTAAACTAATTAAAAAAATATTATTTTTTCGTCTAAAATTATCTTTCTATTTTTAAAAATTATCATACTCAATCAGATTTTTCTTTTCTTTTTTTACTTTTCACTCTAATTTTTAAACACTTATAACTTTTTCATCTCAATTTTTTTAAAAAATATATATCAAATTATTTATTTTTTATGATATTCAATTTGATATCCATATTGCATATATAACAATAAAATATTAATTTTTAAATATAAAATATTTTTTCATATTAATTATGGTGTATTTAATATATTTTTATATTGTTAGATATTTTTATTTTAAATAATTTTTTATCAAAATATATTTTATATAATTATTTGTTTAATTAAAAAAATTATATTACTATTTTTATAAAAAAATTATTAGTATATTATAAATTGTGTAATACACGAAAGAAATATTAGTTGGGTAAAAGACTAGATTACCACTTTACATTACACAGCTACAATTGAAGTTTTACAACAATTCAATCAGTTGAATCAGTGGTCCAGTTTATTATTGAGTTCGTAGATTGATCCGAATTTAAAAACACAGAGATGCAGATGTATCTTTTAAGCTATAGATTTGTCACTTTTGAATATTAAAAAGAAAAAGAATTAAACAATTTATATATCATATTAACTATTATTGGCCGCTTGTGTTGTACGCATTTGTTGATTATCTGCCCAACGCCATTATTATATTATTCTTCTAAAACCTCACACAACTCATAAATGCGGTGGAGAATGGAGATTATAATAAGCTGTGAATTTTGTATTAATAATAATGACATAACCTCATCTTTAATCTTTGCAACTAGAACTCAAACTTAATTAATTAGGAGATTCGATTTGTACCCAAGTTTGTTACCCACTTATAAATATAGATTCTTTATTAGAGTAGAATTTCACAGTTCCTCAACTCTTAAAAGGGAAATTTATACTTGATTACGAATGTATTATATTTTTGTTTTTTATTTTAAGATGAAACAAACGCATACTCAAAGGACAGTATTCTGGAAATTTAATAGTTGTAAGAGACAGATTCGATTGTGGACCATATAAAAAAATTGTCTAAAGTAAATCATCAATAAAATAAAGATCTTATTATAATTAAAATACAAAAATAGTTTGAAATAGAGTATCGTGTAAACCAGAAATGTTGTTGCGTATGATATTGAAGAACATTAATTTGACTTGACGGGGGATCATAAATAAATGGCATAAAATTGCATATGGATTTATTTCTTATATCCGGATGTTCGTTACATAATAAAGGCTACCAAATTAATAATTATCTAATTCATTGCTAGTAATGGTGGCAAGGAGAAACTCATAATTTATGGAGTTTTATGTAATTTACATATGAACATAATCTAATTTAGGATTTTTTTTTTCTTAACAATTAATGAGAATATTCTGAAGGTTCTCTAAAGCCAAAATTTGACTAAAATACGTTTAAATTCATTTATTTTTAAAATTGAACTCAGTCTAAGAATATAATATGTTTTAGAAAAGAATTTGATTCTAATTTCTGAAAAGATCCATTGTCAAGCACGATTAGACATATCTTAGGAATAAAATATCCTTTAGATGTCTACTCATAAATATTGTAATTTTTCTAATATTGAGTTAAAAATATATTTACATTCCATAACTATTTTATGAAATTTTGAATGTATGCCTAATACAACTATTCATTGTAGTAAAATATTATGAGAAAAATAATATTTTATTAAACATATTACAATTTTCTTATGAGTATTTGATAATTGTGAAATGAAACTACTTACTATAGTATTTACTATAATAAGATTTCAAGAAATGTTAATTATTTTAAGCAATGTTTAAAATTTACTTCTCAATTATTCATATAGTTTTCAATTTGTCCAGAGTGATTTTTATTTATTTGAAATATTAATTTAATAAAAATTCAATTATGAAATCTATACAAGGTCTTAAATTTTATAAGTTGATTATGTAAAATCAGCACTACAAAACAGTTCAAAATATTTATAAAAAAATAAAAAAAATAATAAAAAAAGTTGAAGCAGAATTTGTCAAAGGATCATGCAAACATTCCCTTCCTTCTTGCTTCATATCGTCAATCCTTAAACCATTAAATTAAGTTTAGTTCAAAAATTATGTATAAACTAAATATATTCAATTATTTTTCACCACAAACGGAAAGATTTTGGGATAATAAATTTAACGAGAAACAATACAAATCTTTTAATGCTATATTTATTTACCAATATTTCTTTTACCTAATCATAATACTTTGTAAATTTATAAATATTGTATATTTATATCAATCAAGTCAAACAAAACACTAAAGGTAGAATGATTAGCCACAAGTGTCACTCAATAAATTTTTGTACAGTAATTTAATTAAATAAATTAATAAATTTAATTATTTTTCATATAAAATATAATTTTTTTATGGAATGAATTGTTTGTTTGTATTTTAATATAAGTTTAGATTTGAATAGATAATATATGAAATTTTATCTTAAAATATAAATATTTTTGTAAAAAAAATATATTAATAATTTATATAATATTATAATTTATTCTTCCACCTTAGTATAGGGTTTAGTGAGTTGAAAATTTTGTATTTAATTGAAAATACTTTAAAATTCAGTTTGAAAAGTCGTGCAATTTATTATTTAATAAAGATACATTTTAAATGAATAACAATGTAATATAACATAATAACAAAAATCAAATCGCATAATATTTAATGAATATAATTGACTTAAATAATTTTTAAGTAAAATTTTATAATAATAATAATATAATTTTATTATACATTATTAATATAAAAATATATATATTACGTCCTGCGCAATTAATATAATGTATTAAAATTTAATGAAACTACTACCTTTAAATCATTTAGAGGAAAAAAATGTATATGAAAAGTCTATTGCAAGTTTAATGTAAAGGAAGAAAGGAAAAAAGAAAAATGAAAGAACCTTATATCGAAAGTTGAAATCATATATATTGGGGTAGAATTCGTAAAATTTAAGAAATATTCAAATAAATCGCAATTAAAAGATATTTTGTTATACTATAATTAACATATTTATAAATATATGAGTTCATTACGATCTCTTCAATTATATATAACATATATTTTATAGTTATAATTATATAATACACTAAGTTAAATTTAAAAAAAAAAACATGTAAAGATGTGAATTAATTAGTTACATTATAAACTTACCATGTAACACATATTAATTACTAATTGTCAATCTTACAAATTAAAAATAATACATATCAAAATTATAGAATTTTACATAAATAAGATGATTTGGATTAATTAAGTATCATTTTTTTTTTTAAATTTACCAAAAAACAACAAAAGTAAAATTGAGAGGATCCATTTTTGTGCGCACACAATTATTGCATTTAAAGGGGTTATGGAGTTTGTCATGAATACTATGGAAATACGCGTGGAATGAAGTGTAGTTTTTATGTTACTTATGAACTGGCCATTGCCTGTGGGATGAAGTGTAATTTTTTATGCTACTTATGAACTGGCCATTGGCTGTCACTACGCCCCACACTCTCTCACTCACACACACGCTCACAGACTGGATTTTAGATGCTTTGACAACCCCCCTCTTTAATTTTTATGGATGTAAAGGTTGAAATGTGTTTTCTTGCACGCTCAAAGTCGTGTGAGGGACCCAAGATCGACAAAAGCCGACTCAAAATCCCTTACAACCCCCACCAATTTTTTAACCACACACAATAAAACCGTAGAGCCAGTAATAGATAGAGAGCCGTTTCTCGCTACTCTTTTTAACACCAACACTCATTGCTTATTACTGTTTCTTTCTTGCTCTCTTTACAGCTTCTTCTTCTCATCAACTGATAATGTAAAACGCAGCAAAAAGCAAGAGTAAAGTTTGCTCTTTAGCTTTGATTCTTTCGTTTTTATAAACAAGTCTTGTGCTCAACTACATATGGCTGCTTATAGATTTTTCTCAGTCTTGTTTGTCCACATTTTCTTGCTTCTGGGCTTGTCCACTGCTGATGATCCCTATGTTAACTTTGATTTTGTGGTCTCCTACATCACTGCTTCTCCTCTTGGTGTTCCCCAGCAGGTATGCTTTCGAAAATCTCCTTTTACCATTCTGCATTTCTTTTCTTATTCCCTTTTAGGCATGTAACATTTGAATTCTTCCTTCTTTTTTTCCTGATTTAGTGTGTGGGGCTCTTCAAGATTTACTTATTGTTGATGGGTTTTCTTTAAATTTCTAAAAGATTGAATCTTTAGCTTCAGATCTAGAAATGTGTGTTGAAGATTTGAAATTTACTGGAAATAATGGTCTAGAGATTCGGACTTTATGCTCATTAGCCCAAGTATAGATCTAAATAGATGCTTGAGGGATTAAGATTCATGAACTGAAAATGCTCTGTGCTGCAGGTGATTGCTATTAATGGCAAGTTTCCGGGTCCCACTATCAATGTGACCACTAACAACAATGTTGTTGTCAATGTGAAAAATAAACTAGACGAACACCTCTTAATCCATTGGTAAGATTGCTGCAGTGGTTTTGGATTCAAAATTGTTTATCAAAAGCTTCTCATTCTTGAAATGCTGATAATTGTGCTTGTTTTGATTGAGTCAGGTCTGGTATACAGCAGAGGAGGAGTTCGTGGCAAGATGGGCTCCTTGGTACAAACTGCCCCATCCCTGCAAAGTGGAATTGGACCTACCAGTTTCAGGTTAAGGACCAGATTGGGAGCTTCTTCTACTTCCCCTCACTCAATTTTCAGAGGGCATCAGGAGGTTTTGGCAGCATCGTGGTTAATAATAGAGACATTATTCCTATTCCGTTCGACACCCCTTATGGGGATATTACCATTGTAATAGGAGACTGGTATACCCGGAATCACACGGTAAGTGTTTGATGTAGGAATGTAATTTTGGAGTTTATATAGCCATATGTTTGTTCGAGCTTATTAATGGTGCTTTTTGTTTAGGCATTGAGGAAAACCCTTGATGCTGGGAAAGATCTTGGGATGCCAGACGGTGTGTTGATTAATGGAAAAGGACCATATAGGTACAATGACACTCTTGTCCCTGATGGCATTGACTACGAAACAATCACAGTTCACCCTGGTAAGCCATTAGAATTATAATCATCTTTGTAACATGTTCTATATTCTAAGTTTTGGGTGCATTGCCAATGGTACTACCTCCTAGTCACTTTGATGCTTAGGCTAAGATTTGACGTGAAATATACTTCTGTTCTTGTAATTAGTTAATGTTCTAGGACTGTTGATTTGTTTCATCGTTGGAGTCTCTGATTACATGTGATAATTGAAAGATCTCGTACGGTTATTTACAAAGTTCACATGCTGCCCTTGAAAATGCAATGTGTGCCTCCTTTAAATAGATAGTGAGCAACTATGATACAGTATGCTTTATGAACTCTCCAGTGGTGTGTCACAATCATGTGAAGTGTACTGTCAAGGGGTAGCCGATATTATGTTTTATATTTTTCTTTTTTTATTTAGATGCTTAGAGCTACAAGTCATTTTAAACTTCCAGTTGTCATTTGAAATTTTTTAGCATTTCCATTTCTTATTCTGTCATTTTAAATGGAAAATGCTACAATGGCCCACAGGCAAAACCTACCGGATTCGTGTTAGCAATGTTGGAATTTCAACTAGTTTGAACTTCAGGATTCAGAACCACAATTTGCTGCTAGCAGAAACTGAGGGTTCATATACCGTACAACAGAACTATACTAGCTTAGATATACACGTTGGACAGACATACTCCTTTTTGGTGACCATGGATCAAAATGCAAGCAGTGATTACTACATTGTCGCAAGTGCCAGATTTGTCAATGAATCCATATGGCAAAAAGTCACCGGTGTTGGCATCTTGCAGTATACAAATTCAAAAGGAAAGGCGTCTGGCCCTCTTCCTGCCCCACCACAAGATCAGTTTGATAAGACCTACTCAATGAACCAGGCTAGATCTATCAGGTGACATTTCCGTTCATATTCTATGAATTACTTCGTATCCATGATCTTATGGTGGAGAGAAGTTATGCTTTAATTTACGTTTTTGTAAAACTAGTTTTCATAACTTGGCAAAATTTGGTAGTCAATATTCTCAAGAAATGCACGACTTTTTTGTTGGGCTGCAAATTCCATGTCCATTAAGAACGAGAGAGATATCAATAGATAGTCTTTCTTTTCTGTACTGGTCAACATTGTGTTTTGCATTCGGCAGGTGGAATGTGACTGCTAGTGGAGCCCGCCCAAATCCACAAGGTTCTTTTAGATATGGTTCGATCAATGTGACTCAGGTGTATGTGCTCAGAAACAAGGCTCCAGAGACTATTAATGGGAGAAGACGAACTACACTTAGTGGGATTTCCTTTGTCAATCCTTCAACACCAATCAGACTTGCAGATCAATATAAGGTGAAAGGAGCATACAAGCTTGACTTCCCCACTAGGCCAATCACGGGTCCACCTCGGATGGAAACATCAGTGATCAATGGCACATACAGGGGATTCATGGAAGTGATATTGCAGAACAATGACACCAAGGTTCAAACATATCACATGAGTGGATACGCCTTTTTTGTTGTGGGGTACTATAAAGCTTCCTTCTTACTATTACTCTTGCTACATAATAGTATTTAAATGAGACATTTTTTATTATGTTGAGTTAATCTTATTTGTGGTATTTTAAATGCAGTATGGATTATGGTGAGTGGTCAGAGAATAGCAGGGGTACTTACAATAAGTGGGATGGAATTGCACGTGCTACAGCCCAGGTATTTCATTGTTGAGATATAGATATACAATTTTCTGTAGTGACAATAATTAACATTTCAAATAATGAAAACAACAATTGGACGGTGCTATCTGAGCTTAGATGCTTCTGTCTGTTGTCTGAGTTTCTTGCCTTTTGAAAACTTTGCATGGAAGAGTTCATTGTTACACACATGGATCTGTGACTGAAAAACTCTTGGAAACACAGTGACTGCCCACCAAAGACCTTAAGATAATACAAGTAAAAAGAAACAACTCATTTTTCTGGTTATCTTCTTTAGGTTTATCCTGGAGCATGGACAGCTATTCTGATCTCTCTAGACAATGTTGGTGTATGGAACCTGAGAACAGAAAACCTTGACTCATGGTATCTTGGCCAAGAAACATACGTCAGAGTCGTCAATCCAGAACCCAATAACAAAACCGAGTTTCCAATGCCCGACAATGCCCTCTTCTGTGGAGCACTAAGCAGACTGCAGAAGTATGTCCCTCACCCATTATTCTATATAATCTTGCCTTCTAACATTCTCTTTAGCTCTGTTTCGCTTATATAATTTTATTTTCTTTTTTAATGTTTAGGCCACAGGACATATCATTTGCCACATCAATCAAGTGCAGCTGGCAGAAACTGTTGTTCAGCTTCATGCTGATGATATCTGCACTGTTTTCCATGCTTGCTTGATAATAAGTTCATCCATGGTGCCTGGATTATGTCGTCTGCGGGAGCCTGGGTTTGGTTGTGAGGAATGATTGGTGTTGTGGGATTTTATGCTGTAATTCTAGTAATTGTTGATATGAATCTTTAGTGATTTTAACCACTATTTTTTTGTTTACCCTATCCGGCTGTCCCGGGGTCCTTGTTTAAGTTATCGGATTCATTATCATTCTTTCATCACTTTTAACTATTAATGTAATGTTGATGATTCATCAAATTTTATTACAGCTTAACTTGTTCTTTGCTTCAGCAGGAGTTGAGGTGCTGCTTTTGCTTCATTTCTCCTGCTTTTACATTGGTTTCAATATGTTATATCACTTTGTATATGAAGGAGTTGGACCAGCATCGGCTATGAGATCTACTATTAGACATATGCTAATACGACAATATTATTATGAATCAACATAGCGCAATCATTATTGTTTGTTTACTGGGTCTGGGAGAAATAAGAATCACAAATTATTTATGTACTATAATTTGCAATGCCATCTGATAATTTGATGTAAATCAAACATAAATCTAGAGGGTAGGAATTGATTTAGAAAAGGTCACATTGGATCAACCTGATAACCCACATCCAATCGAGTCATTTGGATGAACCTTCGAAATAAGTGGATCGTGTTCAAGTTACATGCTTGATACAGAAAGTTAGAAATATGTTGTGTTTGGGTTCGTGTAATATCTGTAAAAATTATGTTTAAACTCAACTCGTAAATTTGTAACCAAACCTATTTCGCACCCCTACACTATATTTGGGGATCATACTAAATTGAATATCACTCAAAAAAATAATAAAAATATGCATTATAGTTGATCCTATCGGAATCCACACAAAATGTCCGAATTTACATTTTTTATACGGGCATATATTGAATCTAATATTTTTCGACAAAAAGTAACATGTATTTAAATAATTTAAAAAAATAATAATCATGTAAAAGTAATATTCTTACAACAAAAAATAATATTCTTATCACGATGAATTATATTTTTGGAATAATTTAAAAAATATGTTTTATCTAAAAAAAACATTACTTATATTAAAAACTATCATATTACGCCAGACAAGTACACTAGATGGTGGTGCCGTAGACTAAATTCTTAATTTTTTAGATTTTTGAATTGTATATATCCAATTCCACAGATCTAAATAAACCTTATACACACTGTTGGACTAATAAACTTATTTGAGATGCGGTGGCATAAGCGAGAGGGCGTATAATACTTTTTTTGCAGAATTTAGAGAAATTAAAAATGCTTACAGGCTGACGGGATGAAGAAAGCCAGCTGTCATCATATGAGTTTCTATTATCTGCCGATGACTCATCTTCCGTCTCTTAAATTCCTTACCCATGCCCTTTGCAATAACATGTTGTCCCATACCAATTAATGATGGATCTGCTGTATAGTCTTCTGCTCGGATTCAATAATTAATATATTATTTTTCCTTTGTCTTGGAAGGTAGTATGAGGTGTGATGGGGTTCAAATTTTATTTACCAATATTATTTTTATTTATTTAAACAGCTCTCTAAAAATTTTAGGAGATATTTAAACTAGGTTGGAGGCCTTTGTAACACAACCGATTGTGGGTTGTGAGGTTGTGTCATAATTAAATGCATAGTAAAGGGTGGTGTTTATTTTGTGTTGTGATAAGATAGGTTGTTATTGATATGTCAAATCAATATGTTTAGTAGAGTTTTGTTTGTATTATTATATTGTGAGAGATAAAGATTTGTGAATTTAATAATTGGTGATAGATTATTATATATATATATGCTAAATAAATGTCAAAATAAAGATTTTAAGAAGAGAATTAATATAATATAATTTTTATAACAAAATGAATTTGAAATAAAAAAGTTATAAGTATTTAAAAATTTTGAGTGAAAAAATATTATATTAAATAGTTTTATTGAAAATGATAAGAGAATAAGAGGAAAAAGAAGTGTAGAGTTGGTAAAATTGTGAATGAAACAAACCACAACCCAGAATCATAGACTGAATTGTATCACAACCCACAACCAATTATGTCCAACTCAATTAGTTTATGAAATTAAATTGAAGTTCATGCACGGTTAAAGCCTAAACATATTTCATAAACTAGAGGAGCTAGAAATATATATATATATATATAGATAGATAGATAGATATTAAAAAAAAAAAAAAGGAAAGAGAGAGAGAGAGAGGAGGAATGCTTTCGTCAATTGGGCCTCAATAAACATGAGACCCCACTTCTGGTATCAAATATTGTTACGGTATCACTTAGCTACATATTGGGCCTTAAGCTTTTGGAGTAGGCCCATTTAACGAGCTGAGAGCCCTTTTCTGTTACGTTTGTTTTAAAGAGAAAAACAAGTTAAGATTATTTATAAAAAGTTAAAATACTATTTAAAATAAAAGATCTCATTTGCTCTTGAATCACTCAAAGAAACAAAAAAGAAAAATGATTAGATCATTTGCTGAACTCATAAAAGAGATATTATTAGACCCCACTCTTGTGGCTCTTATTTGAATGATGGTTTGTATTGTAAATTTAAATATTTAACATAATTACTTATGAATTTCAATAATCTTGCAGAAAATAAAAAAAAATATATAATAATTGTTCCATTGAAAAAAAGAAGACCCATTGGACCATCTTAATAACAATCATATAGTTTTGAACTTGAAAGTAACAAGTGGCACAGTGCCAACTAAATCATAAAGTGGCATACATGTATACATGCCAACCAATCCTAAAGATGTGGCTGTGAACTTCAACTTCAGAATGTATATCCAATTCTCTGTACTTGTTTCCATGGCCAACACAAATTAAGCCCTTTTCTTGAAAATGGCTCTTACTTCAATCTCCTTATCACCCCTCAAATCCATGAATGGCGTAGCCAGACCTCTCAATTCTTCCCTCCATTTACCTTCGAAGCCCTTTTCTGTTGCTTGCCAATTTGAAACTCATAACAGCAAACACGATGCAGGTTCATCTCTATGCCCTAAAGTTTTCTCATTACTTTTCAATTGCATGAATGTTAGAGAGCATTAGTTGATTGTATGATGAACTGGTGTTATATTAATTTTGACATACTGTGATTACAGCGGGAAATGCAGAGCCAAAGAAGTGGAGAAAGCTTGTTTCGACTACATTGGCAGCGGCTGTAATTGCTTTTGGCACTGCTGATATAACTGCCGTGGCTGAGCTGAATAAATACGAAGCAGATACGCGAGGCGAATTCGGAATTGGATCAGCTGCTCAATTTGGTTCGGCAGACCTCAAGTCGGTTTCTCTCAGTTTCTAGTAGTTTCGTTCTACAGTTTTTAAGAGTTTTTAGTAAATTCGTTAAGTCCAGTGATGTTTGCTCTTGTGCAGGAAAGCAGTTCATTTGAATGAAAATTTCAGGTAATTTCTTCGTCTTCTATTGATTAGGCTTGACTTGTGTGACGATAGATTTCTATGCATGCATATTGAATTATTTTTGTCATATATATATGGTAAGTATATGAACAAGAATGCAATGGATTTTGTGAGAGAGAGCTATTCCACTTGCGAACAGATAAATGATGTTTAGAAAAGGTTCACTCTCAGTTTTAATCATCACAAACAAAATGAATCATTCGGTACTTGTTGACAATGTACTTGAGGATTGAAGATTCTATGTTATACCGAACTGTAAATAGGTGCTTTTGATTATAAATTTTGTGTGTGGCAATAATTCCCCATTGAAGTAGTTGAATACAATAATCGAAATTTGCGTTATGCAGACTTGTATTCATGTTACCTTGAAATGACTGATACAGAAGAGCCAATTTCACAGCTGCTGATATGAGGGAATCAGATTTCAGTGGTTCAACTTTCAATGGTGCATATCTTGAGAAAGCAGTTGCGTATAAAGCAAATTTTACAGGTACTTCTCCATTTCTTGAATTGTCATAGTATAACAAGTAAGACTCTTGTTAATGATGGGGAGCACAGGATGCTTTAGAATAACTAACTATACATCATCCTCTGACCTTAAATGAAAGTTAAAATATGTATAGGTTTAAGTTAGGACCATTTTGCGAATAACAGGCTCTTGACTTATAATCTCCTCATGCATTTTAAAACCTCCCTTTCTCTTTATGCTGATCTTGCCTACTATGACATCCTTCTATAGCCATAGGGACAAGGAAAACGATTCATTTTGATGAATGGTTCAAACCTTAATTGAAGCACCTGATTCTTGAAGTTGTAGATATATTGGCAAGTTTGGTTTGTTTTTCAGTTTTTGTATCTGACTCTCTTCGTCAGATCATCTTGTGAATCTATAAAACCCTATGATCTTTAGGTTTAAAATTAGTTCTATCATCTTAATTTTGTGAATGTAGGAATTTTTTATTTTTTTATGCCAGCACTCAATTATGGTACTTCCATTCCACACTGTCTCTTCGTCGTATCAACTCCCATATTCTCGAACTATTTCTTTCCTGTAATAGGTATCTTTACCAACTTTCACAAAATGCACCATATTGTTTTCGTAAGATCTGTTCCCCATAATCCACATTTTGGAGGAAATAATCAATGCACCAAAGCTTTCTTCAACAAGGTGGCGAATTGGCCTGTTCTGTGGGTCAGTCAACTGTTTACCTGCTGCATGTTCTTCATCAGCTTTGTATTTTAGTCCTCTGAACTCCAACTGAGCTAGTGACAGAATATTTACTCCTGAAATTCGTAGTTGATCAATGAGCTCTTCCTCTCTGCCACTGAGGCAGCACCAGTGTGCAATCTAGAGTATAAACAAGGCCTAAGAATTTTAAAGTACTGGATTGATCATCATTTTCTAAATAAATAGAATGTCTTCAGGCTCACCCCTAAGTTCTCTGTACTCCAATTCCTCTAGGAACAAAATGTGCCTGCAACCTTGAAAACTCGTTTAACATACCATCAAAGCTATAATACTTTTCGTCTAGTGAAGTAACCAAGTTCAATTTTCATTCTTCTGCAACCTCAGAATCATAACAACTAAAATCATCAATGTTCTAATCAATCTAAAAACTCTCCATGAGTTTCTGCAACCAGATAGGATCCAATTTCTTCTCAAAACCCCAGTATTCTAGTGCCTGTGCTGTATATGAAAAGACAAAAATAATCCAACAAACGAAATAACTTTATGCCTATCCTGAAATTAGTACAATGCCATTGAAAACACATGCATAAGGCTTTGATTTCCAAATCTAAGCAGGGTTCTCCCATGCTTAATGAACTTGAAGTAAGAATCTTTTCATGCTGTGTGCCATATACAGTTAAACAAGCAATCAAGATACTGACAGAAGCATTCACATAAGATATGTACATGCATAATGAACTGAGAGGATAACATATAAATTCAAATGGGAGAAATATGGGCCTCTATGCTGATATGAAACGAAAAGGTTGGGCAAATTAGTGAATGAGGGGATAACAGACACAAGTTTTCACGGATTGCTTGGATAGTTGTTTCTAAGGTTAATAATTTTATGACATTCTAAAAAAAAACTAAACTCCGTAATCTACAAACAGACATTAGATTTTTTACCTCATGATAATTATTGAATTATGTCGTTTCACAGGTGCAGATTTGAGTGACACCCTAATGGATCGCATGGTAAGCTATTACAATCTTCTGTCCTCTCAGTCCTTTGACTTCAAGTCTCTGTGTTGATGTAAATTAACTTTCCATCACTTAACTCTTACAAGACTAAAGGTGGTTTAATTTTGTATGACTTTCCTTTGTTTTTGTTTAATTATTTGTACAGGTTCTAAATGAAGCTAATCTGACTAATGCTGTGCTAGTTAGATCTGTGCTAACGCGCAGTGATCTTGGGGGTGCTATAATTGAAGGTGCTGATTTTAGTGATGCTGTTCTAGACCTTACTCAGAAACAGGTTTCCTTTTGGCTTGCTTTTCATTTTCTTAGTACTTTGTATAATTTGGTCGGACCGCATTTTAATATAGAAATACACTGACCCTATGCATTTTGGAATGAATATTGCAATTGAAATGTTGATAAATATCTAATTCACTTATTTGGCAATACGATGGATCAACATTTTGGATAACTTAGCCATGCATGTACAAGTCATTATCATCTTATGCTGCTGCTCAATCGCTGTGGTAAATGGTGTGGTTATGCAGGCTCTATGCAAGTATGCAAATGGGACTAATCCTATAACAGGAGTAAGCACCAGAAAAAGCCTTGGGTGTGGGAATAGCAGAAGAAACGCATATGGTTCACCATCTTCCCCTCTACTAAGTGCTCCTCCTCCCAAACTCCTTGACCGGGATGGGTTTTGTGATCCAGCCACTGGCCTCTGTGAGGCTAACTGATCATCTGAACAAGTAATCATCAAATTTATGTCGACGTGGTTGAGAAATTCATGAAAATATATACTTGTTTTTACATTGACCTGGTATAAAAATTATCATCAGTGTAAATTTTCATGGTGAGAATTTCCATAGTCTGAGCTTATCTTCCAAACAAGTAAATTGCATTACACTGTTCTGTGGTTTCATAATTCTGCGAGAGGTCCTTGCGTAGTCCTAGAATTGCATGAAACTACGAGGTTTGATAATTTAACACATGCTTACTCTTTTAGCAAAAAAGTTCACATGATAGTTTCTTTATTTTTATTTTTTTCTGTTATTCCCTGCACTATCAGCTTAGCTAACTTTGACAGAAGTTATTTGAGAGTTTAACAGAAAAAAATTAAAAAAAATATAAATATATATATATATATATATATTGACAGTAACTTTTCTGCTGAAAAAAAAATTAAATAAGTGTGTGTTGAATTATTGAAATTACGTGGTAATTTCCTATAATTCTGAACTCGCGTGGGAACCTCGTGCACAATCCACAAGGGCGCTGGAGCAGTTCACCCTGTTCAATTATTATGACTATCAAAGGTCCAATCAAATTAAATGTTTGTTTAACCTTTATGTATATTGTTATTTTCTAGGAAAAAATGTGCGCCTAGAATGAATAGAAATTATAAACTTAAAATTCAATTAGTGACTTGAGGCAAACCTTGGTGCTGCCAAGATTAAGTAAATAAATCTTGGAGCACCTACCATTAGTGGTAGGGTAGCATCTGATCGTGACAATTTCCTATATTGGGGGAAAATAAATTCCTTGACTTCAAAATATTCTTAGAACAAGATCATTAATAAGCAGTTGGTGGACTATAATACCGATCATAATTAATTTAACAGTCAAGAATGTATCATGGATTCTGAAATTTAAAAAAAAAAAAAAAAACACTCCTGATTTGGTGAAAAATGTAGTAATTAAACTTAAAAATGTGTGTGTTGACGTGGTTGATTATATTTGCAATCATATATATTAAAGAATGAGTTCCATTAAGTTAGATTAACTCAAATCAAGATGCATGGCCTATAGATTTATTTCAAGATACTTGTGAGTAGGATGATTAGCCGAGAATGTATGGACATACGAAATCAATGTTGAAGAGGGCAACATGTCTCTCAGTTCCAAGACAGTTCTTCTAGTGTTCCAAAGCTCAACAACTAATATAATGTTTGTGTTAATCTTGTCTTATGAGATTGTGAACAATCTGACAATTGATCCATGTAATAAACCTTAATTGCCGACATGAAGCAAATCCAAGACAGGGTGACAGGATTAATGATGTATTGTTCATTAGCCTAACTCCTGTGATTCATTCCCCATAATTAAATGGTCCACAATTTATTTTATTTTTGTAATGAATTATATGGTGTTTATCCAATAAAATTATAACATTCCTCCTTAAAGCAATATAGAAATACCCTTGGTTCAAAATGTCATCTAAGTTTTAATTTTATTGAAACTACATCAACTATAGTTTTAATTTCTATGTTATTAAAATGTAGGATGTTAAATAGTGTTTGTATCAATTGGAGTAGATGTCATATTGTTGAAATTAAATTAAATAATTTTATTTTATTTTTTAATTGTTAACAATGTACAATATGACACCACCTGATGGCTTAGTAATTTGCATAAATTTAGGTTTTTTTTTTTTTTTTAAACTAAAGTAGAGTGTGTTTTTATTTCAATACACTAAAGACAATCAAAGTGTCCACCTGTTGTCTGGGAGCAAAACCAGATTAACTTATTTAATTTAGTAGTCCTAATCCTCTGTGTAACAAAATATTGGGTGTCGCGTGTATTTTAACTATTGTTGGATCTTGGCCTCCTTCTGTGTGGGTGCGGGCCCCAGGAATCCATGGATGGATGCACGCACGCTTACACAAATTTTTTAAATTTTAATCTGAAAATCCGTAACATATATATCTATAGCAATTCCAAAATAATGATTTATTACAGTAGTCCTGATAATGTATGATATTAAATATATTATAATTGCCATAAAATGCATAATTATTAAGAATTGTATTGTTTAACTTTACATAAATTCATGTGCATTAGCTGCATAAATCTATTGGGTTACGAATTAAATTTTCATTTTCTTATGCAAGTCTTGTCTTTCTTTTTTTTTTCTTTTTTTTTTCGGGTGCAACTGTGTGTTGGATATAGTATTATACATTTAAGAATATTATTTCTTTATTTTACAAATATTACTTATTTTTATAATAATATTATTTTTGTATTAATCGGAAATGATTATTGTTTGCTTGTACTACTTTTAATTTTTAATAATATTATTTGTTTGCAATATAACTTGTTTCAATGGAAACATTACTTTTAACCCTTAATATTATTAATTGTGTAATTAAAATTTATAATTAGTATATATATATATTTAAATGGTAACTCATTTCAAATAGATTTCCTTATAACTTCTAATAGTAGTACTTGTTTATCTAAAAAAAATACTTATTTTCATAACATGTCTTTTAAATATGTAATAGTATTTATTTGTTTAAATTAAAAGTATTATTAACTATATACCTACAAAAGTATTACAAGTTTACCAAAAATATTACTTGTTTTTAAATAAAATTATAATATATATGTTAATAAAAAGTGTTTAATGTTTACATAAATACTATTACTTTTAGTCTTCAATAAATATTGCTTGTATATTTAAAAGTTACAAATTATTTTGTTTTTATGTGCTACAATGCATAGCATCTCGTGGCCCTGCAATTCCGAATTTACATTATCATAAAAAAATTTAGTTGGTGTGTAATTTTATTATTTATTTCGAAAAAATTAAAATCGAGTTGCACCTAACTTAATTCTATCACACAACTGAAGTATACAAACTTTTATTTTTAACTTAGCATAACTCAAAAACAAATAATCTTAATATTAGTAATACTATTTAAATACAATATAAAACATAATCAGTGATAAAAGAATTGAGAGGCCATTTGAACTACAACATTCGAGCATCTGCTTCATAAATATAAATATCAGCCCGCCTACCGTGTGACTATGATAGGTAGAGGAGAAGACAATCTGCAAATAATTCAATGATAATATATGCTAAAAACACGAAAAAATTCTAACCCCACACTCGTGCGTCCGTAAATTAATACATCACTGTGCATAACTAACATGTTGCCACCTGTCCCACAAATCAACTTTGAGGAAACCCTCTTCCGCAAGAATGGGCATCACATTATTATATTTCGGGTTCCGACATTTTTTTTTAACTTATTTCATATTTGTATATCAGTTGACATTCAGTATTAAATTTGAAGGTTTTCCTTTTTTTTTTTTTTTTTTTTTTATTATGGTGGAGGTGGGTGCTGAGCTGGAGGTGTGCGTGCAATCTGAAATTGAGTGAAAGGTAATATGTTCCAATTGAAGTATAAAATTATGCAGGTGTGCAGAAATGGTTCCTTTATAGGCTTTCTTAGATCCTTGTATGGTGGAGAGAAGACATATTTACGAGAATCAATACAAACCATCTACTTTCCTACACATCAAATCTGTCCTTTTTTATTTTTTCACAAACCTTGTCTGCCCAACTCATACCTGAGCTTATAACATAATCAAACATACTTATATCCTTGTTTATTTTTATATCCTTGTTTATTTTTTATTTAATTGACATTATTTATTTGTTCACTACATTTTATTTAGTGTTTTGGCGTCTGCGGAGCTTTTCTTCTTGAATCAATTTGTGGGCAGTAAGGAGACATTTATCGAATAAGAAATTTATTTTGTATTTTGGTATTTAATCAAAATAACAATGTTTTGTTAATTGCTGATATTTGGTGCGTACTTACTTAATAATATATGGTGAAAAGAGTCATAATTTTAGTCATCGAAAAAGCGCAAGCTAGCCAATATTTTGGAATATTGCTAACCAACGTGAAAAAGAGTCCACTTGATTCATGTTAGAGTGTTTGACTTTGAGTCATGGCTTAGTATTCTTATACCTAAATTTAATTTGTAAGAAATTAAGTAGTCCTCCTAAATTTCACCGATTGAAAATATCCAATACTAAATTTGGACATACTTCAATTTATATTTAATTATCTGTGATTATTTACTTAATTACCCGCAAATATATATCATTCAAAATATATTTTAATATTTATACAAGAACCTACAATAATATTCTTTAATGTGGGATGAATACTTAAAATAAATTATTATCATGAATACTTAAAATAGATTATTATCATCGCCACATTTGTATGCATAATGTTCTTTTGTAAGTGATAAATTTTGTGCATCATTTTTTAATTTATGAAAAAATAATTTGATAAATTTAACACACTAATATTATCTGCATGGGATTTTAATTAATTATATGATATTTAATTTCTTTAAAATTAAATATTTAACAATTCAAAAATTGATGAAAGTCGGGTTTCCACCCAATTTATTAAACCAATTTTTCAATAGCCATAGAGGTAGTGGTCCCCCCCCCCCTTCTTTAACCAGTCATTTTGTCATTTAGATGATTTTTCTAATGGTTTGGAGGTTCTTGCTGGTGCAGACTGAATGGTGAATACAATTTTCTTTCCAAAAATAAATAAATAAATACCTTTTAATTCGGCAAACAAATTCTGGTTTATGCAGCAGCGATGTTGATACCAGAATTTTGATGATGTACACGTCTCAAGTTTTCTTTTCAACACCAGTTAACTGTTAAAGTGTTGATTCTGCTTTCCCCCCTCCTCTTTTTCTTTACTCCTAACGGTTTCCTGTTCCCCACTTTTATTTTCGCCTTTCTCTTAATTCCTTTTTTTTCTTTTCTGTTTTATTTGTCCAAAAATCTGTTATATTTCTTATATGCTGCTTTCCTTGGGGCAAAAGGCCCCACAAGGAGCCATCTCCCACATTGGAGGGATAAATTTCTACACTGCAGCTGCCAGGACTCGATCCTGCGTTCTTGGGGCAATCTGCCACCCAGGAACCAACTGAGCTGTCCATGCGGACAATTATACGCTGCTTTCCTGTCATCACATTTCATATTACTCATTGTAACAACTACTATTAATCAAGATTCCCTCTATTTCTCAAAATATTTAAGAACTTTTTTTTTTTTATTCCAAGTAAATTGATGATTTTTCTTAATTTGTGTTTCTTCGTAAATCCTCCCAAACAAAATTTTCACTAGGTCAAACAGACTAGCCGTTGTTAAACTTATTAATGTTATAAAATATAAAAAGTCGATTCATTTCTTCATTTCGTATTCAACCTCTAAAATAGTGTAGAACCCATAATTACGGAATGTTCAATTATTTTATGTTAAAATAAAGTTACGTAAAAAAAAAATGTTCCAAGTGTGTGAATCATAATATAACCTATTTATGATAGCAATAAATCAAATAAATAAAGAAAATTAAAAATTTGAAAATGTAATTGAATATAATAATATGCTCTAAATAATTATATTTTTTATAATTTTAAATATAATAATTATTTTATGTTTTTTAACAATTAATAAAATCTTAATACATAATAAATTTATCATATAATAATATTAATTATTAATTTAATAAAAAAATACATACTAATTACATGATTATAAGTAAAGATTGCAATTACACGTGTCCAGACGAGATAAACATTACAATTTGGGAAATTGGGATAACGAGACTGGGTGGACATAAACTAAAAAGAGGTGATTATGGTTCTTTTCAAATCCAATGCATTACATTCCCGATGGAAGTGGACGGACGGCGCTCAAAAAGCCAGTGCCACCGCTGTCCTTATATTTTCTCTTTTGTTTTATATCAACTAAATTTAAATATTATTTAAATCTTGATAGTTAGTAACATCATATTATTAAATAATTAAGTTTTAAATTACTCAAAATAAATCAAATAAACAAATTATATTATTCTCCACAAATTACCTTTTTTAACTCTTTTGAGGTCTTCTCATTAAAAATACTTAAATTGTCCGTTGACCACCTCAATTACCTTGCCTCATTTTATTTTATGATTTCTCAATTTAAAATATTAATTAATTTAAATCTTTTTGGATAATGAGTTTTGTGACCGATAATAAATATGAGGAGAAAATTAGAAGAATAGAATTGCAATAGATATAATGATTTGACTAAGCATAGAGGTTGTCTTAAGTACCAAACTAATTAATAAGATCTCTTTTTCAGTTCCTTGTGCTTGAAATCTGTATAGACAGGTAAGAAGAAAATCAAGTTGAATAAAAACAAAATGAGCACTACCTGCAAATGTATATAGAAAACAAGAACTTATTTTCAAAAGTTAAAAAAAAAAAAAAATTAAAAAAATGATCAAGATTATTGTAATTTTCAATAATCCATTAGGACATGCAATTTTTTTTTTTTTAAGTTGGTTAATTATTCTCTATTACCTTTTTATATATGTCGATTAAATAATAAGATAATAATTTTTCAAGAAAAATTTTATATAACTAAATGAACGGTGGCTCTAATAATATAATAAAATTTATACATAAATTTTACATACAAGAAAATTCTATTATGACTCAATTGTACCATATTTGTTCTTGAAATTTAAATCTAATGAATAATATTTCTAAATTTTCTTATTACATTTATATGTTCTAATTTTGAATTCTCTTTGCAATAAAAGAAATTATAGAGTGTTGTTGTTGGGTGCTTCCTTTAATGAAACGAGATTCATGAGTGTTGTATTATCCTCAACTTGATAATATTATAATTATTGAATTTAAATAATTTTACTAAATTATATACATTCACTCCATAAATTAGTAATGTATTAATTTATTACTTGTTTTAATTAATAAATTTTACATAGTTGGAAGTTTATTAATTTATAGGCGTTCTACTTATATCATTCCTTACAAATACTTTTTATAAGAAAATAATGATCTGGCGCACTTTATTTCTGTTGTATCACAAAATATCGGTAATTTGAATCATATATAATCTTCTTTAATAATAGAGATTAGGTACAAATTATGAGTTTAAGAAGGTGCGACTCTTGGAACATTTAACGGTCAAATGGCTCACTCCATTAATTAGCAGGAGGGGTTGATTTCACACAGGACACATCAGAGGTCTAACAGCTGAGATTAATAGTTTTTAAAGTTTAAGTAAGCCCTAGAATTAAGGAATTATTTGGTCAAATTCAACTTTGTTTCTTAAGCTATTAATTATACAATTCCACCCAAAAGAAATAGTAAAATATAAAATTTGAATCCATGACTGTTAGTGTGAAAAAAGATTATAAAAAAAAAAAAAAAAAAAAAAATCCGTGATTTTGTCAAATTTATATCTTCTGAACTATTATTCCGTTAAAATTTGGTTTTTTATTTTCTTTTTGTCAAAATAAAATCATATTTCATGTAACTTATACTTAGTTAATTGGTTTTTGATTTTTTCCCCATTATTAGGTAATACGTATTCCACCATAAAATAAAAGTATTGATTTATCAATGGTAAAAAAAATTTTTTTTACCAATTAAATAAACTTTTAATGTTTTATAAATTTGTATTTATACAATTCTTTTTATTTTTTTATTTGACTTATTCAATATAAGTAATTTGTACTATTTTACTAAAGAAAATAAGTACTAATAAAATTATGGTATCCAGGCTTAACTTGACGATAAGTTTATATCTCAATGTGAGTAGAGTTTATCCTAAAATTTCAATGTTAAATATCAATTTTATATTTTCTATCTTTATTATTATATGAACAATCTTAGATCAATCTATCCACAATAAATATTACAATTACTTATATTTTTCAGTATTAATATAATATTTATTATAAAATATAATATTATAAAAATTTAAAATAAACAAAGATTATTTCTATTCAACATTATTTCATAATATTAAAATTTAAAATTATGATTTCCCCTCACGCAAAGATCCTTAAATTACCTATATTTACTTAAAGTTGAATTTTGTAGTTTGGTTACTCATATTAAGGTTAGGTTTTTATAAATGGAATAAATTAGATGGGATTATTTGCGATAATATTAAACATACCCTTCTTTAATTTTTGAAAAATATAAAAATACGCCCTCCGTCCCCCATCAACCACCATCACCCCGCACACATTTGTGTGTGTATCTTTTTTTGGTAAATTGCATCACGTTCTATTATATTTTGATAATTATTAAATAATTGTCCGTTTAATATAGCGATATACTATATTTTACATTTTTAATAATATATGTAAAATTATATTATTATTAATTTAAAAATTTATATAAAAATTATTTATGTCAATTATGTTTATATAAATATTATGTTATTTAATTTTTTTATTATATTATATTGCATTGTCATTCTTTTAAAAATTATATTTATTAAATGATAAACTGCACGATTTTTTAAAATCAATTTTAGAGTGTTTCCAACTCAATACAAAATATTCAGTTCACTAAAATCTATTAAGGTAAATATTAAGGTATATTTATTTTGAAAAAAGTATTTATACTTTTAGATTACATCGATATAAAAAATTAATATATTATTCATTAAAATTCAATACATATATCAAAGTAAAAATAAATAATTTAATTCATAAAAATTATATATCTTATTTTATTTTAAATAAAATTATTTATTTTAAAATATGCAATATTATGAAATTAAAAATCGCGAAAAGATTATTGATTTGATATATCATACATAAAAAACAAATCTAAAACAAAAAAAAAATTGAAGTTTTAAATTTTAATAAAAAATTTAAAAAAAAAAATACACATGTCAATAAATAATGAAGATATGTGTTAAGAAAAAAATAAAAGATTATTACTATAAATCTCTAAGTGATATTAGGATTATACAAAATTTTGATGTAGTTTGAATAATTGAAGTTAAGCAATTAATATCATTACTTATTTTGCTATTTTTCCTCCCACTGTTATCCAACTTTGAGAAGGGTTATTTGAGATTTTAAGTAGAAAATAAAATTAAATAGAACTCAAGGCGTTTGACCACTGACCATTTCCCCGACTCCGAGCCTTCCAAGTCATTGAAACCCCCAACACTAACAACCAAAATTATTTTAAAATTATAAAATTATTATATTCATTATTTCCCTTCATCTTTCCCACCCTATAAAACCGTGCAAATAGGCACCCCTTACCACTCCCCACTTTACAGGACACCATTTTCACGGAAAATCAAGCACCAATATCTCCAAAAACAAATCCATCGGAAATCTGTCGGCTTCTTCTACTGTCTTTTAAATCCTTAAGCCACCCGTTTGAGACCACATTTAAGCTACAAACTTTTTTCTTAAACCATGGGAAAGAACAGGGGAGTCAGGCTGGCCAGAGTCTTCAAATGGTTCGTCCACCGCCGTACACGGCGGAGGACCGCCGCGCACCAGCTGCTGGAACCGTCGGCTGCCCCCGTTTCAAAGTTCTGCAGATGGGTTCGTTCGTTGAGGCTTGCAGCTCGGGGTCTCTGTTCTGCCAAAATGGATACGGGTTACATACAATTGGGGAAGGAAACGGTTGGGCAGCCCAAGTTGCCCAAGGGGCATCTGGCTGTGTACGTGGGCGACAAAGAGGACGACACGTGTCGAGTTCTTGTGCCCGTTATATACTTTAATCACCCATTGTTTGGTGAGTTGTTGGGGGAGGCTGAGAAGGCTTTCGGGTTCAACCATCCGGGTGGGATCCAGATTCCTTGCCCGATATCCGAATTGGAGAAAGTTAAGATGAAGATCGCCGCCGTGAGTGGTGGCCGATTCTGGCGGGGCACGAGGAGCTAATTGGACCACTTTTTTTTTTATCCAAATCTAATATTGGCCAATGGAGGTCGATATTTATTTGTTACTATTAGGAACTATTATTGTAAAACATTTTTCCCCTTAGTTTGCTACCCACGGATGACGAAAATTTTATTTTAGCGCGTTAATTTATCAAATAATTTAAAAATTCATAATTCTTCATAAATCATAAAAATAAGAAAATTGTTTATTTATTTACAGTTTTAACCCTATTAAAAAGATAGAAAAAATGAATTAATTTCTTAAAATATTCTAGTACTTGATAATGTTACTTGCATTACCATTGTTGGGTCGAGACAGCCAGATTTTGAATGCGAAAATCCTCTGTATTTTGAGTGATACTGATATCCAGATGAGAGACTCAATTTTGATTAGAAACTGAGTTTATATAATTTAATAGATGAAAGCATTTACTTGACAGTGTTTACCTACATTCAGGAGTAATTAAATGGATTGAATACCAAACCATGGTTCCGAAACTATTGCTTCAGTTTATTGCTAAGAAACTTCCAACTCATTACTTAAACAAGTCAACCAATAAAAGCTACAAGACGTGTATAATAAATGCGCGAAAATTCACATTTATAATTATATATATACTTGCTTTAATAATATATGCTGCTGCTCCTGCGGTTGTACGTTATCCTTGCTATCGTCCATTTGGTCGTACATTCGTCTCCGTCTCCTATTCTTGATTTTTCCGCTCCGTAATATCCATTTCCTTGGCAATAGATGCGTTTTACACTTGTCTTTATTCATCAACAACTGGGTCAATTTCTTTTAGGTTTTATTTTATTTTTGTGATTTATTTTATAAACAAATATTTTGTGGCGTGTGGTGTGTGTTATTTAACCTCCTGTATATAATCCTTGTTCTTACTCGCGTCTCTAGGAGATAAAAAATAAGATATAATGAAACTTTTTAAATTTTCTTAGGAATTAAAATGCTCTGATTTTAAATGATTATATCGACATAAGATCTTATTTCCCACAAAAAATAAATATCATATGTTTCTTAAAACACCATAGATCGAAGAAGAGATATCACTTTCCGAAATTTTTCATCAGGCAATTATAAGCTCTCAAATGCTTCAGGATCTAATTTTTTTCAAGGGTAATTTGGATGTGTAGTGATTGGGCTTTGGTGAATAGTTTCATGGGCTCATTGTATTGGACATTTTAGTGGGCCGCATTTAGGAAATGGGCCATCAAGGTAGATAATTAGGATCAAGTTGAAATACAATTAAAATAAATGACCTTGCATGAGTGACTATAGACACCAATGGGCCAGACTAAAGCCCAGGGTTCCTTTAAACATCCAGATTCGTCCAAATAATAACTATTCCTAGGTATATATACAGATATATTGTTGAAAAAGTAAGTTCAATAATTTACTATTGGGAAGTATCAATGCTCCAAAAATATTTTCTTTTGGGATTATTTTTGTTCATATCCACCTTTTATATGAACGACTATATAACTTCATAAATGTAATTAATTAACAATTGGGATGTACATAATGAATCTCACCCAGGTTCGTTAATGTCCAGAGCTTGAGAACGAGTTGGTCGCGTAGCTTGGGATTACTTTGTACTAATGTTTCATGTCAGAAATTTGAATCATTACCAATAGTTCTATCTTTCTGTAGTTTAAAATGGATAAATGTATAATCATATTTCACTGTAAAGAGTGCATATGGTTCCATCTATTAAGAAAATATTGATATTAAGAAGAAACAGCTGTTAATCTTCAACATGTTGTCATATTTATGGATGGTAGCTTTTATTTTATTTCATATTTAACATTTATATATAATAATATAATTAACTAACGCATTATATATATTAAACGCTGAATAAAATAGAGAATTTGAACCCTATTTCCTATTTTGCTGTTATAATCTCTTCAACAACGCGAAAGTGCAGCTTTATATTATTACTTAATTATTTTAGAGAATTCACTCACAAATTGCTGGAATAGCTCAGTTGGTTAGAGCGTGTGGCTGTTAACCACAAGGTCGGAGGTTCGACCCCTCCTTCTAGCGTCCCCCCCCCCTTTGTTTTTTTCCCACACCTTTTTTCTTTTTCTTTTTTTTTCAAATCAAGTTGTAAATTGAAAATTCTTCTGTTTCCTCATTTTAATTCTAGAAGCTTATCTTTATTTATTTATTGAGTTCTAAGTTTTTCTCCAAATCTATTACTCATTGAACAGTTCTTTCCAATTATTGTAGAGAAAACTAAAATTATTCTGGTCCTCTTTTTAAGTTTTCATTTTGAACTAAAATTCAATTGAAAATAAAGAAAAACAACTTTTAAAAATAAAAAATGAGAGAAAATTTAAATTTTAGGGCTATTTTATTATTCTATTTGTATAAATATAAATTGTTATAGGAATTGTTTTTGTTTAGTTATTAGCATAAAATTAATAATAAAGACTAATTATTTTTCACTGGAAGAAGAGTCCAACTTATAATTGCGCGTCCTTCCGCACCCAATCGCAACCCCATTACATAACGAACTTTCCAGAAGCCCTTCAGCCCTCCTAGAACTGTCTCGTCTCTGCATGTTCCGCTCTCTCCCACGGTCCCACCAATTCACTTCAAGAATCTTCTCTCATTCTCTTTATCTATAATTCAGAAACTGCTGATCAAAAAATTCACGCATACCCAATTTTTGACTACTCATAATTTGATCAATAATGGCCGACGAAGCCAAGGCCAAAGGCAATGCTGCGTTCTCCGCCGGCAACTTCGACGACGCCGTCTGCCACTTTACGGATGCAATCAACCTAGCTCCCACCAACCACGTCCTTTACTCGAATCGGTCCGCCGCCTATGCATCACTCAACAAATTCTCTGAGGCCCTTTCTGATGCACAGAAGACCGTCGAGCTCAAGCCCGACTGGGGAAAAGGTTATTCCCGGCTAGGCGCGGCGCATATGGGCCTCCATAGCTACAACGACGCAGTTTCTGCCTACAAAAAGGGTCTCGAAATCGAACCAAGTAATGAGGCCCTCAAGTCAGGTCTTGCTGATGCCGAGGCAGCATTGGCACGTAGCTCCAGGTCCCGTGGCGGGCCGGGAGCAAGTCCTTTTGGGGAGGCTTTCGGGCCGGAAATGTGGGTTAGGCTGGCGAGTGATGCCAGCACCCGGGAGTTTCTTCAGCAGCCTGATTTTGTGAAGATGATGCAGGATATTCAGAAGAGCCCGAACAATTTGAACTTGTATTTGAAAGATCAGAGAGTTATGCAAGCATTGGGGGTTTTGTTGAACTTGAAATTCCAGGCGAGGCAGCCCGAGGATGATACAGAGATGTCAGGTGGTGGGTCGCCGGAGATGAAGAATTCTGCAGCAGGAGAAGCAGAGCCCGTGAAGGAGGAGAAAAAACAAGAGCCGGAGCCGGAGCCAATGGAAATCCCTGAGGAGGAGAGGGAGAAGATGGAAAGAAAAGCTTTGGCTCAAAAGGAGAAGGAAGCTGGAAATGCTGCTTATAAAAAGAAGGATTTTGAGACAGCGATTCAGCACTACTCAAAGGCTATTGATCTTGATGATGAGGACATTTCTTTTCTCACCAATCGTGCTGCTGTTTACCTGGAGATGGGCAAGGTACGGCTGCTTATTTTCTTCGTCTGTCGACTGTTCTCATGCTTTTGGGATGCTATTTGGTATTATATTATATTTTAGCCAACCATATATGTTTTATCATTATTATATCTGCCAACCATATATGTTTTATCATTATTATATCTTAGCACATTGCAGCTTGTTTTACGTGATAATTTTCTTAATAGTAGAAGATCTTATTGATCACTCAGCATTTTAAAGTTGGAGAAGCTGGAGTAGTTATCGAGTTCTTTGCTAGCCGATTGGTCCTTGGTTGAGCAATTTGTTGGTGATTTGGAGAGATTACACCAGATACCTGCACAATATTTAACACAACTGTTGTGTATTTGGATTTTATTTGTATAGTGTTATGCTATGTGGTAAGGTATTCTTGTTTCTCTATCTCAGATTAACCTTAGTAGTTGTGATTGGCCAGCCTTGACCCTTAAGTCATTTGCCTACTGGTCTAATATGCAAAAGAAATTTGCTCGCCCCACATCTACTTGTCAAACCGTGGTTTCTTGCTCTGCTTTACCATTCCATCAGATTTTTTTTTGCAAAAGGCTAATGCTTATCATTTCTTTGCATCTAGAGAAGAAGTGCACATTGGTGAACAAACTTTTATAATCCAATGTTTTAGCTGGATGAAAACTCACCAAAATGCTTTAATTCTCCATTGTAGACAAAAGCACCCTTGCACGTTATCATCCTAATTTTGTTTACCAGGTTGCACATTATCTTCCCCTTCAGCAGAGCTAGTTGGTTATTGGCCGGTACCACATATTGGGTATATTTATCTTTTTATATATGTGGTATAACGATTTATAATATAACTAGGATTTCTAGCTCCAAAAGTTTAGCTTTTTTATGCTTTGACATTTCCAATAATGGATGAAGCATAATTATTTATGTCATTTTTCAAATTGATGTATGTTCTAGAAACAAAAAAAATTCCCTTCTCTTTTCCAGACAGGTTTCTGTAGTTTATCAAGGTAGAGTAAGTTGATATTGGGTACTGTCAATACATGAAGGTGGGTGCTAATCCCTATAAATACATGAAACTGGATCCTACATATGAGGTGGATCCATATTAAGTTGTGAGAGGGATAAGAAGAACTGGGGCAGCCCATTTATAGGCTCTCAGACAAAAATGGCATTAGGGGCGATACCCCATTTATCAATCCCTTATCCCATCTAGCGCATGAGCCCTTAGAGTACAAACACACATGAGAGAGAATGATATCTGCCTTCTAGGGGTGGGTGGGTTATAGGTTATCTATTTCTGGTTCTTTAGTTTCTTCTTCAGAATGATAATTAGGGCGTATGGTTACTTGTTTTCCAATATATGTGGCTCTTTCCTCCATTATTCAGTCAGCATTCTGGAGCTTTCATCTATAATTGTTTCTAAATTATTTTTTCAGTTTACGTTGTTAGCACCTTGGCTGCGCCTATAGGTTCTCCCCTGTTACACATACTTTATTACAATACGAATTCTGTTGCAGGTTGGTGGTCTAGGTTTTCATGGAATTCCTTAAAGAATTTGAAGCTACTTGTGGTATTTGCCTTTTTTTTATTTACATTTTGGATGTTAATGTTTGTTGGAGCATGTTTGCATTTGGGTACTTGACTGGTGAAGATAGCGGGTTCAGTAAGAGAAGTTAAAACTTGGTGTTGGGAAATAGTAGCATGCTTTAAGTGTGCACTTTTGTGGTTTATTCTTAAATTATTATTTAAAAGGTCAATGTCTCTTGCCTTTTTCCCATATCATTTACTGACAAATGCAACAGAAACTCCCATACCGTGAATCAATTGAAGTTTGTATATGGTGCTTATAAAGTTTAAATCACCTTCTGCAATTTCAGTACGAGGACTGCATTAAGGATTGTGACAAAGCAGTTGAAAGGGGTAGAGAACTGAGGTTGGATTTCAAGATGGTTGCTAGGGCCTTGACAAGAAAGGGGACTGCCTTAGTGAAGATGGCCAAGTGCTCAAAGGATTATGAACCTGCGATTGAGACTTTCCAGAAAGCCCTTACTGAGCATCGCAACCCGGACACACTGAAGAAGCTCAATGATGCTGAGAAAGCAAAGAAAGATCTGGAGCAACAAGAGTATTTTGACCCACAAATAGCTGATGAAGAGCGAGAGAAAGGTATCCCAGCTTTCCTCTTGTTTTTAGTTAGACTTGTTTTTGCTTATAAAATTTGTTGCTATTTGCTAACCGCGATCGGTGATGAATTCTAGGAAATCAATTTTTTAAAGAGCAGAAGTATCCAGATGCTATCAAGCACTACACAGAAGCAATAAAGAGGAATCCGAAGGATCCAAAGGTACATACTTTGTAAAAGGTTATAGGAAGAATATAGGCTTTGGTTCTATATGAAATATTTAAAATCGTGAAATTTGCAGGCCTACAGCAATAGGGCTGCTTGTTACACAAAACTTGGGGCAATGCCTGAGGGACTTAAAGATGCTGAAAAATGCATTGAATTGGATCCAACTTTCTCCAAAGGTTACACCAGAAAGGGTGCTATCCAATTTTTCCTGAAAGAGTATGAGAAAGCATTGGAGACATACCAGGAGGGATTGAAGCATGATCCTCGAAACCAAGAATTGCTAGATGGTGTCAGGAGGTACAAGGATTGATTGACTGTTCTTTTTTTTCGGTCTTGGTTTTAAATTGGACCAAGTCATTTAAGTAGTGGTGTGCTTCATTTTCTGCAGATGTGTAGAGCAGATAAACAAGGCTAGCCGTGGAGATTTGAGCCCAGAGGAATTGAAAGAGAGACAGGTTTGAGATATAACTGCCTTCTACTAGTGTTGTCAAGCTTAAGTTTTGAAATTGCTATTCACTTGGAACCCTTTTCAGGCCAAGGCAATGCAGGACCCTGAGATTCAGAATATCCTAACAGATCCAGTAATGAGACAGGTATAGAGTCCCGTTCAATGTCTGTTTACTTTGTGCGAGGGTTGTAAACTAAGCTGCGATCATGATTTTAAGTGTCCATTTCTGTGGAAACAGGTGTTGGTAGACCTCCAGGAGAATCCAAAGGCTGCACAGGACCACATGAAGAACCCTCTTGTCATGAACAAAGTCCAGAAACTCATGAGCGCTGGAATTATTCAAGTCAGATAAACGGAACACAAGACTATGAGATCATTTTGTTACATCTTTCATTGAATGGAAAGGGTGATATCATTTTGACGATTTTGTGCTCTTGATTATCATGCCGATGGTAAATGTTTACTATTGGTCATAAATTTCTCAAGGTGTGCATATTAATGTGTGTCTCAGGGCTTCGATGTTAACAGTAATGTCTTGAACAATAACAATACTCATATATGTTGAAGTTGAGGGTTGCTTTTTATTGGTCTCTTTCCCAAACAGAGGAAGAGCTCTACGCGGATTGTAAGCCTGGCGCATCATGTGTGTTGATTTGAATGTTGTTCGATAAATAGTGTGATTTGAATGTTGTTCGATAAATAGTGTGATTTCGACACTTTGTTGGCTGATTGATGACGATTGGGGTTGTGCCAGATTGGCCGGCGGCGGTTCTGATTTTTCTATGAACATGTGATGGAGATGATGATGAAGACGTTTTTCTTAATAAATTATTTAATTAATTTAATATTATAATTATGTTAGACTGTGTAAGTGCGATTGTTATGTTTTTGTCACATTTTGTTATCATGTGAGCTGAAAAAATCGGTTGCCTTATCTATCATAGAAGGGGTCGATCTGAAATGTCGAACTTATCAATATTATCAAACAAATTATCAAAAGTATAAATACAAAAAGAAATGAAACTGGACGAAAATGTTGGCTTTTCAAAATTAATAGACATATTACGAAACATTCAAGGGTAAAACTTAATAAATGGAATTTCTTTTACCCAAATTCTTAATAATAGTTGTAGCGCAAAATGGTAAAACCAAAATAGCATGCTGTCAAAATAATAAAAGAACAATCTGCGCTGAAAAATGCACAAAACAACATCAGAGAAATTGTGGGGAAAAAGACCGGAGGGATTTTTTATTTTTTGTCAAGTTTGGTGCAGGTATAAACTCATAAAATTATAAATGTGTAAACTTTTTTTACTTTGACTTGAAAAAGGGTTTCGCTTAATTAATTGTTGGATTTTACTAATTCCTACTTAATTATTACAATTATGAATTTACAGAACTTTGTATAAACTTCATTAAAGATTGATCTGAGGCTATGGAAAATTTTCTCTGTGTATAAAAAAATTATTTTTTATAAAATCGGTAAGATGTGTATGTGCTGTAATTAGTAACTTGAACTAACAATATTCCGGAAGTATATCATTGGCTTCTTTAATATTTTGTTATATAATACTTAAGAGGCTTTGAAGATAACAAAAGCTGGAATAGCTCAGTTGGTTAGAGCGTGTGGCTGTTAACCACAAGGTCGGAGGTTCGACCCCTCCTTCTAGCGACTTTTTTTTTTTTATATAATGTAGTTTCAAATTTTTATTTAATTTTTTTCAAGATAATTTTATAACTTTACACAGAAAAAATGACGTGTGTTGCTCAAACAAACTCTTACTAAACCTATTAATTGACTATTTCAAAATAAGTATTTTGAATTTAATTAATTAAGCGCATTTAAATTAGGACAATATAGTGGAAAGTTATTAAATAGATATGACAATTAATTAACAAAAATGAGAAATTGTAAATTATTCTCTAGTAATAAATGTAACAAAATTCTAGTAAAAGTGATCGATAATAATATGTAATTTAATAATTAAAATGTGTTTAACCAAAATTCATCAAGGGTAAACAAGAAAGGCTGGTCTTCAATCAAATACCAATTACACTCAATTATAAAAAATGATTCACTGCCCAAATCTGCCTATCTCCTACTTTGGCCCACACCCAAAATATCTTGAAGCTGCTAAGTTTTCATCAATACTTTTGGACCTTTGAATTGAGTTTAGCATTAGATTATTTAGTGTTACGTCTAATTATTTGATAAGTATGTTCCATCAATTCAATTGCATTCAAAAAATACTGCAAAAATTCTAAGAAAAATACAGATAAAATATTTTCAGACGAAGAAATTAATTTAATGAAAAAATATAATGTACATGTTTAATAATTTATATAAAATATATAAATTATGTCATAAAATATACACAAACTTTTTAATTTATCAGAGTGAAGAACCTCGTCTATTTGGTCCAAAAATTCACAACTCTTGGGATGTTTTCTCCTTTCTTCATTTGTCTAAAAAGTGTGATGATTTCTTCTCATGATGAAGAAACTGTAGGTGTCTAATTGTATTTGCAATCTTTTTATGTGTTTTAGTATAATTTTCTTATGTTTTCATTTTTTTTAAAGGTACACTCAAAGTCCAAAGAAATCTATCTGAACAGATGAAAAATTCAAAACAACATTAAATAGGGTTCAATTAAGAGTGAAGAGATAATTTAAAGTTACAATACAAAACATGAAATATACATTAATTTATAATCCAAATAATCAATCAAAAAATAATTTTAGTTTTCGAATATAATATTTTATTTAATGTATGTGATATAAATATTAAATAAATAATTGTGAAAAATTATTAATTTTATATATTATAAGTTAAAAATAAAGTACAAAAAATTATTTGTACTTTAATAAATTACAAAATATATTTTCAAAGAAAGAACCGTAAATAAAATATTACTAATGACAAGCTCACACTTTATTTTTCAACATACTTTCACTTTCGATGGTTAAATATTGGAGGAAAACTACTACTTTTAGTCTATTTTATTATTCTTCAATTATGAAGAATAGATTATTTTATTTTTTTGGTTATTGGTCAAATATATTAAAGGGAGAGAATGTTTCCGAAGCTGGAATAGCTCAGTTGGTTAGAGCGTGTGGCTGTTAACCACAAGGTCGGAGGTTCGACCCCTCCTTCTAGCGTTGCCCTGTATTTTCCCTTTTTTATACACCGTTTTTTTTTTTTAAGTATATTTTAAATTTATCATCTATTTAGGATGGCTATATATATATATATATATATAAATCCCCTCCCTATAGCGTTGCCTTTTTATAATTTGATACACCGGTTTTTTTTTTAATTATGTATTTCTTAAAATATATTTTAAATTAATCATCTATTTAGGATGTGCTTTTTAATATATATGTGTGTGTGTGTATGCCTATTCAATATACTAGTATGTTCTTTCGTGTTAAATTTAAAAAATACATAAAACTAATATTTTTAAACATATATATTATTGTGTTCAATAATTTATATATGTATTATGATTATAATAACGATATAAATATTATATATGAAATTATATGTAAACATTAATTAATTTTATTTATAAATTACATCATCAAAGTACCATATATTAATATATATATATATAGTATTTCTTTTTAAATCAAGAAAATTGAATAAAATCTGGTATATGAATTAACATTTTTTATTATTATATATATAGCATCAAATCTGCAACAAATTCATAATTGGTTTGTTAAAATCAAGTAATTATAAAGATATATGAATTTTTTTTATTAGTTTTGATAAAATTAGTAACATTACCAATATTAATAAACAAAAACATAAAAAATTAAAATGAATGCTTATTAGTGGAAAGAAAAATTGGCAGAAAATGAAAATAACAAATATAGAAACAATTAGTTTACTATTATATATATGTGTAGATATAAATATACATATATTAAATAAATAAATTATTAATTTTAAATATAAAATTCCTTGTAACGTTAATATATTATATTACTTAAAATCTTTCTATACCGAGGTGGGAGTTTTTATTTTATTTAGAATAAAATTTTATAAAAAAATTCTTACCCTAGTATTTTATTTTTATAAAACTATTAACTTATCAAATAGGATGATAATACAAAAATTTATATGCATTGTGCAGTTCGATTTAGCGTATTACTTGTTTAACTAAAAAATATTATTTATTACTTAAAAATTATTCCTACTAATTTATTATTTTTAAATAGTAAAATAAATGAAGTAATAATTTTTAGTTAATTAAATAATATTGTAAATTAAGAGCATGATGTACTTGATATATAGGAGGCTCTCACTCAGGATGATAATCTTTCATGTGATACTATCAACATCAGTTTGAAATATAATAAAATGATAAGTAATATTTAATAATTTTATTTCTATCCTTCTATCCTTCTATAATATAAAAGAAGGACAGTCATAGTTTTTCTCTTTTCCTTATACGAGTTTTTATAATTAACTAGATGTTCGCCTGTGCAATGTACATAATATAATATATTTTATTATATTAAAAATTTATAATAAAATTATATTTATTATTATTATTATTATTATTATTATTATTATTATAAAAATGTACATAACGTATTATTTATAATAATTATATAAACATTATTCAATTTGGAATATAGTTGGCTATATTATATTGTATTTTTATTTCTTTAAAATTAATTTTATTAAAAAATAAATTGTACATATTTTGAAAGTGAAATTTGAATTGTTCTTGAATTGAAAATAAATATTGTAATTTACTAAAAACTATTGAAGTTAAACAATAAATTATAATATTATAATAATTTTATTTTTATAAAAAATTATATATATTTTTAGATTAATTCATTTAAAAATTGATATACAATTTATTCAAATACATTACATATATAAAAGTTTTATAAATAATGATTCAATTTATAAAAAACTATATTTCATATTTTAAATATAATTATTTATTTCAATATATCTACAATATCGATGTCAAATTAAAGATTACAAAAATAAGATTAAGTAAATGTATCATATGTTTAAAACGAATTTAAGACGAAAAAGATATTTTGAATTTTAGTTAAAAATACAAATAGAAAAAAAATAGAAAAATTGTGTAAAAGATACATGTCAATTATTTATGGAGACCATATAAAGAAAAAAGAAATATTATCACCATTTTTCTTTTATAGAAATGATTAACATGTGTCTTTGTCACACTCCCTTATTCTCTCTTTCTCTCTCCTGTTTTTGTATTTCATATAAATTTATTGTTTTAAGTCCGAATTTAATATATGATATATCAAATTTGTGATCTTTAATGACACCTATATATTGTATAAATTGAAATACTAAAACTAAAATTATGGAATATAATTTTTATGGATGAAATATAGTTTTTTATACATTGAACTGGTATGTTCTACCGTGCGATGCACGAACATATTATAGTAGTATAATATTATCAAATTTTTGAAATATATAAAATTAATATTTTTTAAAAATATATATAATTATGTTCAATAATTATATATTTACCATGATTATAATAAGGATATAAATATTATATATAAAATCATATGTAAACATTAATTAATTTTATACAATAAAATTATCAAATTACTAAATATATAGTATTTTTCTTTGAAATAAAGAAAATTGAATAAAATCTCATATATCAATGTGAACATTTTTTTATTATTATATATAGCATCGAATTTGTCACAAATTCATAAATGATTTGTTATAATCAAGTAATTATGAAGATATATGAATTTTTTTTATTTGTTTTGATAAAAAAAATTAGTAACATTACCAATATTAACAGATAAAAATTTAAAAAAATTTAAAAAATTAAGTTCAATATATAGCTAGGTATTGCTGAAAAATTTAGGAATTAGTTATCCGTATTCATCAGCATTCTATGGTGCAGATTATTAAGATATGACATATATTTTTTCAAATATTGTAATATTACCAAATCAAATATTATTGTTATGAACATTCAGTTTAATAAATAGGTATTCCTAAAACAGCTAGGAATCAGTTCAACACATTAGTATATATTCGTATTCTAAATATATGCTTAATGGTTAGCAAATTATTAAATTAAATATAAAATTTTATTTACAATTCTAAATTTTGTTGATATATATAAAGCTCTTATATTTTTTATAAGAGAAATTATATGTTATTAAAATATAATGCAAATAAAATATAGTAACAAATTTAATAATGTATCAAATTGATATCAGATAGATCTATTTAGTAATTGAACAATTGTAATGACGTGTATTTTGTAGTATTATAATAAATTAATTTAAATTCGTTTGTTGTATTATATTAAATTAGTTTTTTATACTCTAAAATATAATACAGTTCTTTTATTTAAGGAAATTAAAAAGATTAGATATATCATTAAAAAAAATTAATGAGGTGTAATATGATGTAGAGTAAACTATAACATATATACATTCAGTTTAACAGATATGTATGATATATATTTTTTCAAATCTTACGAACATTCAGTTTAATACATATCCATATTCTAAATATATTAAAATGAATGTTTATTGATTAATAATATAACAACATTTCCTAAAAATCCTCTTTTCCATTTGTGAAAAGAAAAATGGGCGGGAAAAATGATAATAACAAATATAGAAATCATGAGTTTGCTATTATATATATATATATAGATATATAGATTGTTAATTTTAAATTTTGGATATATATGATAAATTTTAATAATAGTATATCAAATTTTTATATGGATTTAATCTAAAAATAAAAATAATTTTTTTATAAAACTAAAAATATTATACTATTAATTTATTGTATAACTTCAATAGTTTTTAGTAAATTATATATATTGAGTTTAGAGACAATTCAAAATTCACTTCAAAATGTTGTACAATTTATTATTTAATAAAATTAATTTAATAATAAAAATACAATTTAATATAACAAACTATATTTCAAATTGAATAATATTTATATAAATATAATTAATATATATAATAGGTTATATATTTTTAAATAATAATAATATAATTTTATTATAAATTATTAATATAATAAAAAATATATATGATAAAAGAAGTGCCAGTTTTTTAGTAGCTCACTTATTTCGTGTATGCTAATATATATTATATTTATGTATTGTTTTAAGAAGATTTTTAGTTAGATATTTTAGAATTGTATGATATCTATAATACATTTGGTACTGTATGATATCAAAAAGTTCTAAAATTAAGAGATTTGAATATATTATATTATGTATAGTTTTATTTGTGTATATAGAGAGATAGGGTTGTATAATATTTATAATACATTTGGTACTATGTGATATCAAATAAGTTTGAAAACTTAGAGATTTGAATTTATAATATTATTTATAATTTTATTTATATATATCTATAGAGAGAGAAATATTTTTTTGTAATTATTTAATATTAATTATGATCTAATTACAAAAATTGATATAGATTGAATTATCTTTCCATAATAATATCTTTAATTATAAATAAATAATATTTAATTAATTTAACATAAATTTATTATATATATATATTTGTATATATTTTGCATCATATTTTAAGATTTTTCATGTAGAAAAAGAAGAAAAATTTTATTTGAGAAAATAAATGAGGAGTTCGGTGGTAAAATGTGCTAGATGGAAAATGGGGAAAATTATTTTATTTAATATAAGATTGGTGTTTCTAGATAGATTTAATATGTTATAATATCTTGAAAATTTTAGAATAATTGATAATATTGTATGATTTTATCATATATAATTTTAAAATATCATAAAATCTATATGATTTCGCTTATATAAAAGTACATATAATTACTTACTTTTTTTAATTTCAAATTTATAAATTAAAAGAAAATAGAGAATATCATTTTCTTATTTTCCTGCAAGTTGAGAAAAATTTATGTAAATTTATTTTATTTTACCTATTTTATATTTTAAAAAAATATTAATGCTATTCATTTTTTAAATTAATAATATCATAATATATATTTACTAATATATTATATAAGATATAATACAATTTTATTATATTATTATAAATATTACAAATATCACATGCCCAAAGAAGTCCACCTGATATGTGATGCATTCTTCCACACCCAATCATAACTCCTCACCGCCGAACTTTCCAGAAACCCTTCATCCAAGCACCCTCCCTTAAGTCCTAGAAATCTCCAATCTTTCATTCTCTCTTGGAACTGCTTGAAGACCCTCAATCTTCATCCTAGTTATTCTTTTCTTTATCGACAAATTAAGCGAATATTTCATTAATTTGTCAGATTCGCATCGCTGCTCTTGAGCAACCCATATTTTTGTTCGGTAATGGCTGATGAAGCAAAGGCCAAAGGCAACGCCGCGTTCTCCGCCGGCAACTTCAATGACGCCGCGCGCCATTTTACTGATGCTATCAACTTAGCCCCCACCAACCACGTCCTCTACTCTAATCGCTCGGCCGCTTATGCCTCACTCAACAAATTCTCCGAAGCCCTTTCTGATGCGCAGAAGACCGTCGAGCTCAAGCCCGATTGGGGTAAAGGCTATTCGCGGCTGGGTGCGGCGCATATGGGCCTCCATAGCTACGGCGACGCAGTTTCTGCCTACAAGAAGGGTCTCGAAATCGACCCCACCAATGAAGCCCTCAAGTCAGGGCTCGCCGATGCCGAGGCCGCCTCGGCCCGGAGTTCCAGGTCTCGGCCCGGTCCCGGAGGAAGCCCTTTTGGGGAGGCGTTCGGGCCTGAGATGTGGGTAAGGCTGGCGAGCGACCCCAGTACCCGGGAGTTTCTTCAGCAGCCCGACTTTGTTAAGATGTTGCAGGATATTCAGAAAAGCCCGAATAATTTGAACTTGTACTTGATGGATCAGAGGATTATGCAGGCATTGGGGGTTTTGTTGAATTTGAAATTCCAAGCAAGAGGGTCTGAGGAGGATGCAGAGATGCCAAGTGCATCGGCATCGGGTAGTGGGTCGCCTGAAAGGAAGAGGCCTGCAGCAGCGGAGGCTGAGCCTACGAAGGAGGAGAAGAGACCGGAGAAGGAGCCGGAGCCGGAGCCGGAGCCTGAACCGATGGATGTTTCTGAGGAGAAGGAGAAGAAGGAAAGAAAAGCGCTGGCTCAAAAGGAGAAGGAGGCTGGGAATGCTGCGTACAAAAAGAAGGATTTTGAGACAGCGATTCAGCATTACTCCAAGGCTATTGATCTTGACGATGAGGACATTTCTTTCCTCACTAATCGTGCTGCTGTTTACCTGGAGCTGGGCAAGGTACAGCCTGTTATATTTCTGATCGAATGTTCTTTTACTGTCACTATGTCTGTGTCTATATTTTGGCATTTTATGAGAGTACTCTGTTTTATCATTTGCTGTATGTTAGGCTTATATTCTACTAAGCGCTTGGAATGTTGTTTGAACACTATGACGACATGGTATTCTATAGTTCGAGAAGGTAGACAAATGTCTTGTTTTAGGCTTTTTCTTAACATAACTTTGAGATACAAGTTTACTAGTCCCTTCGGCGGTTTTTGGTTTTTGTGGCTTAGCATCTGAACTAAAAATTTAAGCGGTCTTGGTATTTCAGTGATCTTCTTATGAAGTGTTGATTATCCATCAAGTTCTTGCTTAGACTAAACTCCACTTCTGGGATTTGTGCCAATTTGAAGCTGATTCCTGCCCGGTCGTTCCCCTGGAAGTTATGCACTGAGATATTGGAATTATATTTTATTCTCTACTTTTGTTTTCTAGTTATTCTTGTGTCCAACTCTTTGAATTAAAATATTCTTTGGCTATCTGGTTAACCTTAAAACCGTTGCCAAATGTTGTCGACCTAATTTTGTTGTGTATCTAGTTTTATCTATGGCCAATGTGGAATTCTCTTCCTAGTTTTATCTAATGGCTAATGTGGAATTTCTGCTGTATTGAATTTTGAAATGAAGCTGACATTGTGATTACTTGAATGACATTTAAAAGGATGACCATGCTAGTAAACTATTGATGGTCTTTTGGGATGTGTGATTATTTTGAGATTAGACACACATGGGACCCAGCTATTTAGAATGTGTTAAACACATGGTTAATTTATGCTCTGGTTCTCAGAGCAGTTTGTGAAGTGATTAAACAAAAAAAAATCCCTGTCTGGGCTCTAGGATTGCCTAGGCTTGGCCCTGCCAAATCCGCCAGGTGCCAGCCCTCTGCTTCCTTGCTGGTGGCCCCTTTTACTACATTTAGCCAACCCAATAATTACTGATATGTGTCTTGTTTTTGACAACTAAAATGTATGAGAGTTTCTGCCAAGTGATAGGTGTCTTGTTTTCTTTTTCTTTATTCTCATAGCAGAATGGTCCTATCGAATGGATTTGCCTTCTTCCCACCATTCTGTTCTGTAAATTGCACAGGGGTGCATGCATGTTGGTGTTTGGCGGTGATATTTAAGCTATTAGGTCAATTAAAATAAATAATTTTTCTGTTACTTCAGAATATGTTATTTGTTTTCAAGCTTGGCAGCTTTTGTAGTTGCTGCATATGGAGACTGGAAGGTCAAGGGACTGATGGTGGGAAGAGGGATTGGAAGATAGAACATAGTTTTAGTAATGAGTGTCATTCTTTGTAATTGTAATTGGAATTCTGTGACCGAATGAAAGATAGTATATGTTCATTTGAATGTTGAGATTACTTATTGTCAAATCTATTTTTGATTTCAGTATGAGGACTGCATTAAGGATTGTGACCGAGCCGTGGAAAGGGGTCGAGAATTGAGGTCGGATTACAAGATGGTAGCTAGGGCCTTGACAAGAAAGGGAACTGCCTTGGTGAAGATGGCCAAGTGTTCAAAGGACTATGATACTGCCATTGAGACTTTCCAGAAAGCCCTGACTGAACATCGCAATCCAGACACCTTGAAAAAACTCAATGATGCGGAAAAAGCCAAGAAAGATCTAGAGCAACAGGAATACTTCGATCCACAAATAGCTGATGAGGAGCGTGAGAAGGGTAATGCATCATTTTCTCCTTATTATTATTATTATTATCATTATTTTGGGCTTCCTCATTATTCTTGCTCTTATTAATTGAATGTATGTGCAAGTATTATTAACAATGGCTTGGCAACAATATAGGAAACCAGTACTTTAAGGAGCAGAAGTACCCTGATGCTATCAAGCACTACACTGAAGCGATAAAGAGGAACCCAAAGGATCATAAGGTACTTTGAAACCTAAGCACCACTCGCAACACATAATGAAGACCTGGTTCATATTTGGGTCTGAAATGATTGAATTTGCAGGCTTACAGTAATAGGGCTGCTTGTTACACAAAACTCGGTGCAATGCCAGAGGGACTCAAAGATGCTGAAAAATGCATTGAGATTGAACCAACTTTTCCCAAAGGATACACCAGAAAGGGTGCTATACAATTTTTCCTGAAAGAGTATGAGAAAGCATTGGAGACATACCAGGAGGGATTGAAGCATGATCCTCAAAACCAGGAATTGCTAGATGGTATCAGGAGGTACAAGGATTTGCTTATGGTTCTTGTTTTTATTGGTTTTGGATCAAGTAATTCGGTTAGTTACTGTGCCTCATTTTTCTGCAGATGTGTGGAGCAGATAAACAAGGCTAGCCGTGGTGATTTGAGCCCAGAGGAAATGAAAGAGAGACAGGTTTGAGATATTTATCTTCCTTGTACTATGAGTCTTGTTCAGCTTAGATTTTGAATTGCTATTCACTTTTTTCTCTTATCAGGCCAAGGCAATGCAGGATCCTGAGATTCAAAACATCCTAACAGATCCAGTAATGAGACAGGTATAGTGTAGTGTTCAGTGTGACTTTACGTTGTGTTCCTACATTTAGCTGTGATGATGATTCAAGCCCCCTTTCTCTTGCTGAATTCTGTATCTATACAGGTGCTGGTTGACTTCCAGGAGAATCCAAAGGCTGCACAGGACCACATGAAGAACCCTCTTGTCATGAACAAAGTCCAGAAACTCATCAGTGCTGGAATTGTCCAAGTCAAATAAGCAGGATAGGATATTTGATTGCATTGATTGGATGAAGAAACAAAATGGTCATTAAGATGCTTTTCATTTTTATAGTTCAATTATGTGAATTTGCGATTGCATTCACTGAAAATTTTCCAGACTTTTTTGACTGTTGAACACTTGTGAGCTTGGTGAAAAGCTTGAATGGGGGAAAAAGGAGAATTTTAACAAGAAATTATGTTGCATGGTTGGTTCTTAAGAGATATGAATCCCTATTATGAGTGCAAAGCATCTGTGCTGTTCCCTTGGAATGATTTGTTCCCCCCAAATGAATATCACCGGGGAGGGATTTTCTGCTCTATATTTGATATCACAATGTTGATTCTATTTTAGTTAATCACTCATTGATACGTCATATTTAGCAAATATTAATCATAAATGTTAAAGATTCAGGGAAATATCTAAAATTTTTATGTGGTGTTAATGAGAGATGATGTGTCATTTGTTAATAGGGTGGGCAACATTGGATGTTAGATGTCAATATGGCAGGTGGAGATTCATGTGGGTGTTTGTGCATGCACGTAAGTAGGAGCATCTCTAGTGGGGAGTTACAGTACAACTTCTAGCTGGATATAATTTGTGTGCCAAATGGGGAGTAGGGAGGGTGTCTACAAACAAACAAACTCTCATCTCTCCCGCATTTGTATAATTATCGTTCTTAGTTTTTTTTTTCTTTTTGGAGATTTTTCTTTACCATAAATAGACTTCTAAAATGTTACGATTTATATCAATTTTTATACGTTTTTACTAGTATTCTCTTCTAAAATTCTTGCAATTCTTAGTCTCACGGTGGGTGGAAATTCTGTAATGAATTATTTTAGTTCGTCCAATTTGAAGGAGAATTCAGCTTCCTGAAATTCCAACATTATTCACCCATTCTATCATTTCTTACAACTTTTAACTAATGTCCTCCACTATAATTCTTGTTTTGGTTTTAAATAAAATATTGCAAATTAGATCATTTGGCTTTTAGAAAACATGTAATCATGGTCGCAATTTTGTTTTATATCTTCATTAAAAAGTAAGTTTTTAAACTAAATTAATATCTTAAATATATTAATTAAAATAGTATCATAAATATTTATTTATTTAATTACATAAGTGAAAATCATACAACAAAACTTGTAAATTAATGATGTGGAGATTGAAATGAGTGATTTGATAATAGGACTTCAAACATTAACTTATGTACCTTGATTGGAAGTGTAAAATGTGGGATTTTAATATAACATGAAAGTTATTGATAAGTAGGATATTGTGCATAATTTTAATTAATAAAATTGTATTGTTAATATAATTAATTTTTGTGCACTTTTTATTTTATATTTATTTAATGTTTGGACAAAAAAACTACTTTTTTATTTTTGTGGATATTTGCAGCATTTTTGAATAATTTTATACAAAATCCACATTAGTACTTGGGCCCATTCGAGAAATGAAGATTACAAAGAAGTTTATGGGCCGAAATAGTTTTGGACTTAATTAATTAATTAAACCCAAAACTTAATTAAAGTCCATAAAAGAAATTATGGCAAAATGACAAAGATAAAATGGAGTTGAAGGCAAGCAGTAGATTCATTCAAGGATTGAGGGTGTGAATAAAGAAAGAGAGAGACGCTGGAGAGAGGGAGAGAGAGCAACATCAAGCCTCCATAGTGCAGCAAGGGAACAAATTTATGAAGGAACTCATCTTTTGTGGATTTGAGTTTATTATTCCCTTTTTATCTTGGTTTTGATGTCTTTCATGTGGATGATTTCAATTCTAAACACGTGATATGTAACTAAATTTTATATTCCGGTTTAGGGAATGTTTGAACCCTATTTCAATATTATGTGATTTATATTTTTGTGATACCATATTGATTTAATATGTGCGAATTTATTATGTTAATGGGTTGAATTGATTTATAATATATATATTGTTCATTGTGATTGATCACCCAGTTGATAGTTTATATATTTTGGACTAGGATTTAAATTGCAATCCTTAATTGTTGTAATCTTGAACCCGTTTATAGCAACTAATAATTTTTATTATTAGAATTAACATAATTCAGGATTAATTGAATCGAGCTTGTGAATTCAATAACCTGCCTACCATATTATCTTACCCTATTATCCTAATTGATAATGCTTCGATTAAACATGTTAATTATAGAGCTTATTCTAATTAATTACACTTAAGGGATAAATCGAATCAACAAAGCTTGTCGTTGGTTTAGGGGTAGGAATTTCACAATTAAATTGATAACGTGTCGCAATGAACCGGAATTGATTTTTATTAGTGTCTGCCTTTTGTTTGTAGATTTTATTTTATTAGTTAGTAGACAAAATTTATTAACAAACCCCTTTTTATTTGCATTCATAAATTAGCACAAAAAATATACAAATAATTTAACCATTTACTGTGAAATCGATCCTTACTTTCTACTACTACAAAATAATAGAAAAAATCAAAGTAAAATAATATAATTAATTTTGACCTTCCTGAGATTAAACAGCTCTATCAATTGCAAGAGAGCAGCTTTTTTACATTGGCATATGGGGCTCCAAAGATTATTAATTAAACTACAGCATTTATGATTAACTACAATTTATTTTAATTAAAATTTTGGTCAAAATTAATGACGTGTAAATGGACAGAAATGTATATAATGGCACTTGACGCCCTTTTTTTTTATTTTTTTTTATTTTAGTTCATTAATTGAAAAATATAAGTTCTATATATCATTTTGTGAGTTTCCATCTCTCTAATTTTTATTAAAATTTTAGATCGAGCCACAGTTGCATCGAATTGTAAGAGTTTGTGGTAGCAGTTGAAAATTTTCAAATTTTAGATAAAGATTAGGTTTTATTATTAATAATATTATATTTATTTTTGTAATAAGCCTTTTACAAAATATTACACATATTTATATTAAGTTATATATATATATATATATATATATTTCGTAAGCTGACCAATTATTACTCCATGATTAAAAGCGAGGCAGAGGAGCACTCCGTTTTAAGTCGTTTATAGTTGTCGTTCCCATGCGACCGTATTTTAATCTTGCCCAATTTTGATGTTTGATGTAATTATTTCACATGAATTCTCAGGTGCAATTTGTTTCCTATTTTTGTGTTACCGATACACACCCATATGTATTAAATTCAGTATTTAGCACGCGTAAATAATGGAAGTACAAATTATAGTAATGAAGGAAGTACGGCCAGAAGAATGAATGATCTTTATATTGCTCACACCAATTGAATGCACCTGTTAAATCTCGTTATGGACACTCAAAAGTATCAAAAGCCTTATCCAATCAAAACCGATCTGGCAAAAGTTCACAAACAACCGTGTCTTCCTGTATCTATGATCTGCAGTTTGCTTCTCGTTCCTCGCAAACAAAAAAAAAGAATCATCTTTGCAAATTACATTGTGTTCTTACTGAGCGACTGCACTACAAATCTGAGAAAACACATCAAGCAGCAACGGCCTCCTCCTTGGCTGCAAGCTGGTTCTGAATATGTTGTGGGACGACGTCAAATTTGGCCAACTGCATGGTGTAAGAAGCACGGCCTTTTGTCATTCCTCGAAGAGTACTCACATACTGAAACATCTCAGCTAGAGGCACCAGAGCATCCACGACCTGCAATGATAGTTAAAACTCAAAATAATGATCACTCAATCCATGACCGTTAGACTGAAGTCCCGAAGAAATTACAGCCATGGTTTACTGAAGTACTTTTGATTTTTGTTTCTGTAGGTCCCCGTACCTTTTTCCCCCTTAAAAAAAATCGGTCCTACTTCTATATTTCATTTAAAGAGGTCCCTTTTTAAAGGATATGCCAAAACTGTTTATGTTGCTGTTAATAAGAACATACTGAAACAAAAACATTAGGAGTACAAGGACCTCTGAAACAAAAGCTAAAAGAGCAGGGACCTAAGCAAGCATTTTGCCTAAATTTCAGGGCAGTAGTTTTTATCTTGTGAAAAATAAATTCATTTGCTTGTGTTTTCCATAATTCCCTGAAAAGAAAACTGGATTCCCTTGACGATGATAGCCTTGATGCTAACCAATGTTTCCCTCTTTAGTCAAACATGCACTTCGGTAATATGAGGATTTAATTTTCCATCTCAAGAGATGCAATAATACAAGAACTCAAAGAAATCGGGCATAAATGGCATAATGCATACCTTCAAGCCACCAGGTTTATCTCCAAAGTTGTTAATCTGACCTCTCCTCGAATTAAGATCACCAATCACATCACCCAAATGCTCTTCAGGTGTGACAACTTCGACCTTCATGATTGGTTCAAGCATCTGTGGTCCAGCTTTCCTAATTCCTTCCCTAAAAGCGCCTCTTGCAGCCAGCTGGAACGCCAAAACACTTGAATCAACATCGTGGTAGGACCCGTCCACTAATACTGCACGAACATCAACCACAGGGTAGCCAGCCAGCACTCCGTTTGACATGCTTTCTTCTAGTCCTTTCATCACACCAGGTATGTATTCTCTAGGCACCGCACCTCCCTTGATCTCACTTTTGAACTCATATCCACTGCCTGCTTCCAATGGTTCGAATCTAACTGTGATATCAGCAAATTGACCTGCACCACCGGACTGTTTCTTGTGAATGTATTTCACTTCTGTGACCTTGGAAATGCTCTCCCGATAGTTGACTTGGGGTGCTCCGACATTTGCTTCAACCTTTAATCAATAGCAGAGTAGTTATTTTGCATTGAAACAGTTAAGCAAATAGAAAATTATAATTTGTTCTGCAAGAAATATAAAATTCATAAATTATAAATACAAATCGAAATGTTAAGCAATGTCAGTATTTTTGTCCAAGTTTGTCCTACCCTGGATTAAAACACAGCGAATAAAACAGCATTGACTACCTTCTTTTTTCTTGTGCTTAGCTACCCTGTTACTATTTTCAGATACTACACACAATATAGACTCTTTATAACTTATGTGGAATTAGATATTTGGAAACAAATAATATTTGAGATTTTGTAGATGTGTAATCGTGTATGAAATTGCTAAGGTGAATTTGAAATGCAACAGGTAGGTACAAAGTGAAGTATCCATTTAGCAGGAAGAAAAATATGATTAGAGTGGTTGTAAAAAAATTTGAACGCTGGTTAAGAGATGTTAGAAACAATAAAGAAGTTTAGAGGAGCAGACCTTATATTCCCTCTTGAGCCTATCAACAATAATTTCAAGGTGCAACTCTCCCATTCCTTCAATAACGGTTTGATTGGTCTCCTCATCCCGTGAAAAGTGGAAAGATGGATCTTCTTGAGCAAGCTTGATTAAGCCAACTGCCATCTTATCAATATCAGCTTTAGTCTTCGGTTCAATTGCAACCTTAATCACAGGGTCTGGGAAATCCATCCGTTCTAGAACAACAGGCTTCTCCGGGTCACACAATGTTTCTCCCGTAATTGTATCTTTCAGACCTGCAAGCGCTATAATATCCCCAGTTAGAGCAACTTTTACGTCCTCTCTGCTGTTAGCATGCATTTCCAGGAGTCTACCAATCCTCTCTTTCTTCCCTTTGTTTGCATTCAGTACATAGGATCCAGAATCAAGCTTCCCAGAATAGACACGCACAAATGTAAGAGAACCCACAAAAGGGTCACTCATGATCTTGAATGCCAATCCAGCAAAAGGTTCGTCATCCCTGGCCTCCCTTTCGATAACCAATTCTGGGTCATCAGGGTCGGTCCCTTTCATTGCTGGCAACTCAACTGGAGAGGGCAAATAATCAACAACTGCATCCAGTAGTGGCTGAACCCCTTTATTCTTAAAAGCTGATCCACATAAAACCGGAACAAAGTTGCTTCCAACAGTCCCTTGCCTAATCAACTTCTTGATTGTGGCCTCATCTGGTTCGAGTCCTTCAAGGTAGCCCTCCATAGCTGTATCATCCAACTCAACTATGGTTTCGATCATCTGGGCCCGGTACTCTTGGGCTAACTCTTGAAGATCAGCAGGAATCTCCTCATATGAAAATTTTGCACCCAATTCTTCACCAGACCAAACCACAGCGTGCATCTTCACAAGGTCAATAATTCCTTTAAAAGTATCCTCTGCGCCAATTGGAAGTTGAAGCACAAGTGGTTTGGCACCAAGATTCGTCACAATCATGTCCCTAGTCCGAAAGAAATTCGCTCCAAGGCGGTCCATTTTGTTGACAAAACATATTCTTGGAACACCATACTTATCGGCCTGCCTCCAAACGGTTTCAGACTGGGGCTCAACACCGGCAACACTGTCGAATAGACATATGGCACCATCTAAAACCCTTAGGGCACGCTCCACTTCTAGGGTGAAGTCAACGTGGCCAGGGGTGTCGATTATGTTGATCCGATGCTTGTTCCAAAAGGTGGTGGTTGCAGCAGAAGTGATAGTGATCCCTCTCTCTTGTTCCTGCTCCATCCAGTCCATTGTGGCTGTTCCCTCATGCACCTCCCCGATTTTGTAGTTTCTGCCTGTGTAGTATAGGATTCTCTCAGTTGTGGTCGTCTTGCCTGCATCTATATGTGCCATAATTCCAATATTACGATAGTCCTTCAATGGAACCGCTCTCTTCTCCTCTGCAGAGAATTACAGAAAAGATTATAAGATTTCTGTCAATTAAGACAAAAAACGAGCTCTGTGACAAAGGATGAATCTTACATTTTTGTATTAGAAGTCTTAGATAAATCTGCCTAAATCTAAACATCTTAAACCATGCAGACTGATTATCTGGAATTCTGATAACTATGATGAGCATGTACAAAGAATATTGGATTCACTTTAGTAATGAATATCCGAATACAGTGTGATTTTTCCCTGCCCATAACCTAGTTGGCTGCTCTATCATAAGAGAGCAAGACAACAATACACTTCGTATTAATAACTGAATGAGCTCCTTCTTTCCAAACCGTAAAGTCAAAAGAACACTTATACACGTATATTGATGGAATAATTGTCCGAAAACAATAATCACAAATGATAAGCACAGGAAAGGTTATTAATCATATGAGCAGCAACAACGAGAAGGGCATCAGAAAACTATTCAATTACTCAAACAATTACATGAAACAGAATTGTACATAACCAGAAAAGAATTGCAAACAACCAAAAAATGCAGAGTATACATCAAACGGGGGTAAGAGAGAGGAGTATACCAGCAGCCATGGCAAAGACAGAAAAGTTCCTTCTTTGCTGTTTCTGTTGCAAAGGTGAGAGCTTTGCTGCAGTATTGCTGAGCCCAACGCTCCCTAGAAATGAAGAAGAAAGAGCTCGAATTCTGGCGGAAGAATTACTCCGACGGCGGCGCGTAGAGTGAGAGACGGGCGGCAAAGGTCTCCTCGAGGGACCATTTAAGTTGCAGAGGGTTGAAGAAGCATTAGATGACATTTTCATCAGCGACTCTGCTGATGCTGCGGCCATATTTGCTTCTCCACACAGAGTAATACGCACTTAGTGCGTTTTTCTTTGTTGGGTTGGAGAAGAAATGAGAAGAGAGGTGATGAGTACTATGAAGGGGATAATGGGCAAGAACTGGACGTGGGTTTTAGGAATTTCTGTGGCCCGAAATTAATTGGAAATTTGACGATAATAATTTGATTCTTTCGCCTGTTCCTGGCCCTAAATTTCAATGACGTCTTTTTGTATAATTATTTATTTATTTATTTCATGGTTGTGATGACAAAGGAGCAAAGGGTCTAATTTACACACTTTTGTCCTCCTAAAATTCCAGTATCAAATTAATAGATTTTAAATAAAAATTAGGTCGTGTTCGCGGTCAAAATTTTTTCTTAGACATCCCAATTCCCACCCACTTAAATAAAAAAGAAATAATTATAGAATAACTAAATTATCCTTATTTATATCCAAAAGGTAAATAATTAAATAAATTTTAAGAAATGAAAATAAACAAAATTATCCTCTCCTTTCTTCAACGTTTTTTTGCAGCTTGAACCTTTTTTTATTAGTCTTTACAATTATTTTTAGAAAAAAGATTAAGAAACAAATTAGGTATTGAGGTGTGTTCAGAACAAAATATGGGTACTCTCATATTTAATTTTTTTTATGTGACTTAAATACCTTTGCATCATGTTTGAAATGTGTTAGTTGAAAATTGAATTTTAATCAGCACACATCAATTAAAGCAACGAGTTCTCAATTTGCTTAAGAGTATCTAGTTACTTGTAAAAAATCATATTATTTTGGAAAAAAATTAACGGAAAAATTTCATGTAAAAAAGATTTAGGTTTGCTAACAAAATTACTTCCAACACCATCGAACACTCTCCCCTCACATCTCTATTTGGTAAGTAATGACAAGCTAGCTAAAGATTTTAAAGCATAATAATCATATTTTAAACAAATTTGAACAATGTATACTTAGTTCAATTTAATTCGTATATCATCATAATATATGATACATACTCATATATAGAAGTTTTAGTAAACTGAATCTCTAATAAAAAGTGATTTATACTTGAATTTTCAAGTTTGAATAGACAATTCGGAGAAATGGATGTCCTCCAAAACAAAATTTGGTCTTTACACACACAAACTTGAGATGATGAATATAATTCTCCAAAATGGGTCAATTTTATTATATTATGCAATGAGAGAATAATATACTTTTATTGAAAAAAATTGTACATTTGAAAGTTGTGGTTCTAAACATATTATTGGAATATTTTGACTTAAACCCTCTTAATGGCATTTTTAGTAAGGTCTGTAATATTGTCAATACTCATTAAAAACGATATATATATATATGTATATATATATATATTTTGTAGGGAAAAGAATGCTAGTTATTGATTTTTTTTCCAAAGTAAGACAACAATTTTTTTTTCATTCAATAATATTGTAACTCAATCCATAAGTCAAGTAACTGAGTCGATTTTCTCACATTTTAAAATTAATTAAGTTAGATATCTCATAGTATTTAAAGCTTCAAATATAATGGTTAAAATTTATTTGACTTATAAAATTATTTTGTTTCAACATATTTTCTATTAACTAAACTGATCAGTTGTTGTGAAAATAAAACATAATAAGAAAAATGCAAAGATTAAAAACTCAAATGCAGAAAATAATAAAACTTCCATAAAGAAAATAAATTGATATGTGTCGCATAATATGATTATATAGTTAGTTATATACATTCATATTAATTTGAATTGTAAGACAAAAAGTTCACAAAAATCAATCGTAAGAAGTTTTGTGGATAGGGGTGTAAATGAATCGAGTCAAATATATCATTATTTAAAATTGTTTGAAATGTTATGAAGTTTTTAATATTTTGTTTGATTATTAATTGAGTCGAGTTTAAATGAACTTTAATTGAGTCAAACACTAGTCGAGTTCAAGTAGTTGTATATTTTACACTTGTTTTAACAAATTTTTCTTAACGAGTTCGAGTTTAGCTTTAGATTTTATCAAATATAAAATTATGTTCAAGATTGTTTAACATTATTATCAAACAGAGTTTAAACAAACTTTTAATAAATAATATCGAATCAAATATTTAACGAACAAAATTGAATCGAATATCGAATAATTTAGTTATAAACTCATGCTGGAATTTAATACCCCATTAATTAATGTGGAAAATAACGCTGGAAGATATTAATTTAGGTGGGAGGGAAAGTAAGGCTACTATTGTAATTTACTTTTACTTAGTTCATAATTAATGTAAATTTAATAATTCTATATTCTATTCAACTAAGTTTATTGAAATAAATATTGGGTAATGGACTTCTTTCATTAGTAATATATAATACTTCCTCTTATTCAAAATAAATATTATTTTAGATATTTTTATATGTATTAATGAATAAATTAAATACTTTTGATATCCTTAATTAAAAAGAAAAATTAATAATTAATAGTAAAAAATATATTAATATACATTTACAAAAAAATTAAGAATAAATTAAAAAAATAACTTTCATATTCATTTTGAAAATAGTATAACATTCACTTTATACAAATTTAAAACTTCTATCACTTATTCTGAATAAAAAAAATTATTATTTTCAAAATGTAATGATAACTAATTTCTGTAGTTATTTTTTTTTTAAAAAAGGATTACCTTTACAAAATAATCATAATATTTTCTTATTCGGAAAATTTGTGGGTGATTTTTGGTTTGCGTATTTATGAAAAAAACCAGCAAAATAGATATATATTTAGGCATTTAAAAGTTGCCACGTCACTCTAAAAATCCCAACCTCAGAAGTCGATATTGGAATTTGGAGGAGAGCGAGTTCAAATGAGAAGCCGTAGTCTGGAGGATAAACGGATTGACAGGCCCACACAGTTCCCATTCTTTTTTGTTTGGTTTTGGGCCGTAGCGGAAGCCCACTCTAAACCTTTTAATTTCCGAAATAAATATCCGATTCAAAAAGATCCTCGTCCTAGCCACTGAAAATGAAATTACCATAACTGCCGTACACTCACAATTATTAGGTTCCAACTAACATTTTATAATTCCTTCAGTTTTATAATGACATTTCTCACGTAGCAGATATTAACATCAATTTTATAATTCCTTGAGTTTTATAATGACATTAATTTTTAAATAATAACAGATATTATATTAATGTTTTATTTCAAATTTCCAAAATTTACGCAACAAATTCCTCACGAGTATGACCTTTCTTGATTTATTCAATTTTGGTGGATACTCCATCTTTCATTTGCAAATTTAAATGAGTTCGGACCCATCCTTTTAGGTTTTATATTTGAATTGAATGCACTGACTTAATTTGAAATGCAAATATTTGAAATTAATACACTTAATTTACTTAAAGTGAATATCAAATTCACCCAAAATTCTTTTAAATTAATTTAAATTTAAATTAATAAATTTTAAATTTATCCTCAAACAATTATATCCAAATGCAATCTTGTTATATATATATACATATATAGATATTAGTGTATTAGTTGAACCGACACTTTAAACTAGTCCCACCAATTAAATGATTGGCCAATATCAACATCAAATTTAATTATGGGTACAATTATGAAAAACACTGATTTCAATTGAAGATGATAGTTGGGCCTACAAGTCCACTCCTTCCCGCCTCTGCTATTCTCATTTCTATTTCTAAATAAAATTTAGTTATTTTATATTAACTTTTGTCATGTTCTATGATAATTCTATCAATTTTTAAAATTCAATAAACTTGCTATATAGGGATCGAAATGCCTCCTTGTAGCAAGTGAATTAACATTGTGACTTCAACAATTTTTGGCTAATTTTTTAATCAGACAGATCAAATCAAAAAGTAACAATCATTATAAAAAATTCATGAATTCTAGATTATATATTGAACTAAGTCAACATGAACCGACAAAAAATATAATTTAAAAATAAAATAAAATCTGAAAGTTAAAAAAGAAAAATAGTTGCATACATTTTGGATTTTACTGCCAGATATTAACCACTTGTACTTCCTTACGTAGTTACACGCCAATGTCTGAACTCTAAGTATTACACTTAATCCACACTTGAATCTTGACAGTTTTATTTCCCTCTACGAGTATACATACATATACATACGAATTTGTGTGTGTGGTTTGTGTGTGTGGTGGCTGTTCAAAGTGCAGCATAATTATTGATGAAGGCCAGAGCAATACTTGTCAAACGTGCGATTCTCCGAACCAATCTTTGCACCAAGATTCTAACCCTCCCCCTTGTCATGAAATCATCCATGCAAGTATCATCATCAGTCAAAGCTGCGCTCACCCATGTCTGAACATCATTCATTCGGAGCCCGAATTCGGGCCCTCTTCGAGAATGATTCAGCCCTTTCATCGCCTTCCTGAGCTCGTACACCGAGTCACCCACCTCCTCCACGCACTCGATCAGGGCCTCCTTTTCGCCGGGCTTCAGGGCCCGAATTCCCGACAGGTGCCTCAGTCTTTTTGACGCTGACCGGGTGGTGTTGATGGTGACGAGAAGGGCAGTCATGGCTAGGATCTTGGGGTTGGTCTTAATTTTCTTTGCGAATACAGCAAGAGTTCTGTTGCATAATCTTGGGTACAACGTGGTGTGGCATGATTTTGTGATGTAAGTGGAAGATGGGTGATTGGTACGAGGCCGTGTGGCCGCGCACAAATTGTTGTTGGTTGTGATGGCGGACGGAGGAAGAATGCATAGAACAAGTAGGATGTGAGAGAAAGGAAGAATGGTGTTCATTGGTTCTTCGTGGGAGGAATGCGAAAAAGAGTGAGAATATTTGAAGGGATTTATTAAGATTTAAGTTGCAGAATATGTGGAAACTATTTTGATGATGAGCCAGAGTTTTGTCTTTTCCGACAGGACATTAATTACCTAGTTGGAGGATATTTTATTTTTTATTTTTATTTTTCTTTTTTTGTGGTTGAGGATAAGAAGTGAACTAGTTCAATTGGAACGACAAAATGGCTTACAAAATTTATGAGGGTGACACTAAGGTTAACTTCTATTAATTCGCCAGATTCCACCGACGGATGGTATGAATCGTGAAATAGAAATTCTGAACTGAACAAATAAGACTTTATATTTTTGCTAACTTAGTCCTCCGTTCATCGGAATTTAATAATATTTAAAAAAATTAAAAATTTTGAATTTCCAATCAACAAGACATGATGTGGACAACATTTGTCCATGTGGATAGTGCTTAACGTGGATCACACTCCATTCATGGCATGAATGATTTATTATTTAAAATTATAATATATAAAAATTATTTAAAAGATTAAAATAATACCATAAAATCTACTTTTTAATAAATAAAAAATAATTAAAAAACTTAAACAATAAGAAAATCTAAAGAGCAAATAATAACTTAAATTTATCTAAATATTCAATAAAATAAAAAATAACATACTAAAATTTGAAATATTTAAAAAAAAAATTGTTTTCATATTTATTTAAGAATTTTAGATTTTATTTTAATTTTCCAAATAATTTATATTTTTATTAATTTTATATAATAAATTATCAATGTCAGCTTTAGCATACAGGCCACTTAAGTAAGACATAGAGGGACTTTGTCTGCCTCACATCTAATTGGTTGGAAAATAATAAATTTCTACTTCTCAAGCAATATCTCAAACTTTACAGGACTCAGTGCGAGAAAAAAAATTGAAAAAAAGGAACTTATTTGCAAATTTTGCATTAACATGACTAATTTTACATTTTACTCGTATGATATAATTTATTTTTATTCATTAATTTACTCGATATGTATCTTATATATACATTATAGTATATGTAATTATGTGAAAGTAGATGATAAAATAAGTTTCAAGATTAAGTCCACCAAACACATAGGTACATGTTACAAATTTACAATAAAAATGTACCTATGTTACAAATTTGCAATAAAAATAATGTAAATGAAATAGGTTGATAATACATTTTATGCACACCAACTAGTGTAAGAAAAATGAAAAGTTAGTGAAGCTGTGGGAAATTTAATTAAGAAACTGACATTGACATAGATTCATATATTTTGTCCAATTGTTCTTCTGTAGCAAATCAAATCAGGTGAAAAATACATTCATTGGATTTCCGCCAAAAGGAATCAACAAATTAAAAATTAAAATATAAAAATTGGAAACAGGTTTACGTCCCCATCCATTGATTAAAACGTGCTTGTATTGTATTTGATTATTTCCATCATCACATTTATTTTTAAATTGTCATTTTACAAAATACATTATCTTTCAGCTTATTTGTCCTTTCAAATTACTTGTAACACTTTAGAGCCGCTCTTTCTGACTCTACCTCTATCTCAAAATTTGCAGTAAAACTCTCTTTTGTAAATATTAATACTGGCTCCATCTTAGCGGTGGGATGGTTTTAGTTTTGGTTTGGATTTTTTTTTTTGTTTTTAAAATTTTATATTTGAAATTTTTGACTTGAACATAAAATTGATAGTTTTGATTCAAATAAAAATTAAAACTAGAGGCTTGAAATCGTTCGGTTTGGAACTATAATTTTTTGAATATGCTATATTGAAACTGATATTGAATCAACTACCTTTAATTCGATATCTAATCAACTATTCTGAACTAAAAGTCGAATTTGTCAATTTTCAATTTTAATTTTGATTCTGTTCTTAATTTGACACTAAGTAAAGAGTTAAACTGAACTATTAACCTATTTATTAAACCACCAATTTTCATTTCAGACTGGCCCATGCCTACATCTCCTCCATCCACCAAAAATAAAAGTCATATTTATTAACAACAGATAGTTTATTATTTTGATGAGTTATATAATGTACGATCTTCTAACAAAGTAAGTTTAAAATTATAATTTATTTAATTATATATAACTTACAAGTTTTAAAATTTAAATTTAAATAATAAAACGAATTTATAACTTTGGAAATGAGAGCTACAGAGAACAGGTACCGACAGGTAGTTAAGTGCCAAAAATATAGACCAAAACTAAAAAAATCATCAATTCTTCAGGACTTACACCTGACACATAACACGTACACAAATTATATATTTATGAAATTGAAAAATAAAACCAAATTATGTCCAATTTGGTGTTCCCTCGATTTTTGTCTCTACCATCTAAATAATGGGTATGGTCCCTCCACATATTAACTGCATTTATTAAACCTTTTCTATTAGGAATATCGGACAAAATCATCTCATCGACCCTCCTAATAAATATAAGCTAAATTCAACTAACACTAAACTAAAAAAATGAAATTACTTAAATTAAAATGCACCCACCATTTTCTGGTACTAATTAATTCTTTTTTTTTTTTACATGGTCAGCATGTTCTATGGCACACCTGATAGAATCTCATTGGGTGAAGTATTTATAATGTACATATGGGCGTGCTTGAAGAGTTAGCATGAAATAATGAACCACTACAACTACAAGGTCATTAAATAAATGTAAGGAGACCACGATCATTTGTGTGTCGTTCGATATTGTGGTCTCAATTAATCAGCTTGGTTAACTTATAACCTCCGCCTCAGAAAAGAAAGGGAAAAAAAAAACTAATTATATAATTATGACTCTAATATATGTTTGACTCTTTGATAAATTTAATTATCTTTAATGATGTAATATCATTTGAAAGTTCCTTTTGAGAAATACAAATTTGTTGTTTGCTATTGAATTTTTACTAAATACTTTGATTATTCATAAAACATATATACAAATACTTTAACAACATAGATAAATATATAAAAGATCATTCTTATTATTATTATTATTATTATTGTTATTATTATTATTATTATTATCAATACTACTACTATCATTATTATTATTGTTGTTGTTATTACTACTATTACTATTTATTAGTACAGCTACTCTTATTATTAGTAGTACTATTATTGCTAACATTACTGTTTTTAGTATTTTTATTACTATTACCACCATTATTATTATTACTATTACTATTAGTACTATTATTACTATTATTGATATTATTATTACTATTAATAGTACTATTATTACTGTTGTTACTGTTTCTATTATTAGTATTATTATTATTATTATTATTATATACGTACATATAGATATATATGTATCTAATTCTACGTTTTAGGTGCACCTGTCTAGACGGGATTGGACAGCTTTAGTCGACAATTTTATCTTGCAACAAGTCACTTTATAAGTTAATTATTTGGTCTTTATATATGAACGTTTTATGCTTTATTTTGTTGTAGGGTTCTATAAAGTAATTATAAATAGATGAAAAAAAATCAGAATGTTTTGTTCTCCAATTAGAGCAGAAATAACAAAATATAGATTAAAGCTCAAAGATATTTTTTAAGTATTAAAATTGAAAAAAAAATAGAAGTTAAAGTAATAAGAGGGGCAATTAGTAGTTAATTCCTCTAACTAGCGCCTAATAAAATATTAGAACTTTGATAAATTATCCACTATACTTCCGGTAAGCATTCGTATACATTTTTCTTCAAACTTTCATAGACAACACAATTTTTTGTTTCTTTCATCTAATTGGATGCCGTCAATATAAAACTAATTGGATGCCGTCAATATAAAACTAATTGGATGCCGTCAATATTTTTATGATTCATACGTTTTTAGTGTTCAAGGAGAAAAAAAACGTGTGTGTGTGTGTGTGTGTGTGTGTGTGTGTGTGTGTGTGTGTGTGTGTGTATGGATATAAAGTTTTTTCTGAAGTAGTTAAAGTGGCAACCCTTGATATGAGATTTGGGGTCATCTACAGCTGGTAATATAAGGGAGAGGAGAGGCAGAACCCTAAATTAACATGTTGAGATATCTAAAAATAATTATTACATATTTGTATATATAATAACATCACTAATTAATAAAATTATGAAATGGAAGATGAAATGCGGAATGTAATAGATGATGCAAATCCTTAATTAGCAATGATGATTAGATCAAATTATAGAGCATTATTTGTTTAAGATTTTATTTACCAAAACCCCTGTCAATGCGGCGGGAACATGGAGCATGTTTCTTGCCATCGTCGAACATTAAGTCAGGCTTCTTCTAAATTTAAGACCAGACTTTATTTTCAATGCCACACACACACACACACACACACACACACATATATATATATATATATATATATTGTGTCGGAGGTGAAGATAAACACGGAAGATGATTTAACTTTTTATCTTTGAACTTGAACATTAATTTTTTTTTTTTTAACTTTATCGCCTAGGAGCACACACAATTCTCCTTTATATTTTAAATATGTATATAGAATGACATGATTAATGACTACATATATGTTATAATATTAAAATATAAAATAAAATATAAAATTTTAATTAGCATAAGAGGGGGCCTGGAGAAGAGCATCTGTATCACTTAAAAAGGAAAAAGGGAAGAGAAGAAAAAGTGCGTGAGTTTGAATTAACAACTGATAGTTCGGGCTTTTATTAATTAGTATTTTTTCCGTTGCAAGATTTTATGAGAAAATAAGTTATTATAAAATAGTAATATAATTTTTAAAATAAAATACATAATTATATAAAATATAATTTTAATAAAAATGATTTAAAATGAAAATAACTCACAATATAATATATATTAAATATCAAAATATGCCACATTATATGAAAAATATTTTATATTTAAAATTAATATTTTATTTTTATATATGAAATATGGATATCAAATTGAAAATCACAAAAAAATAATTAATTTGATATTTTTTTTATAAGAAAAGAGGTAAGATGAAATGTTATAAGTCTTTGAAAATTAAAATAAAAAAACAACAAAAAAAATCTGATTGGATATCACCTTTCTAAAAATAGAAAAATGTTCGAGCAAAAAAATAACATTTCTGCAATTTTTTTCAACTGTTTTGATAGAGTTATAAATGTTCCACTTAAAATTTAGCAATTTTAAATATACAGGGCCATGTGATGATAATTTGGAAACAATAATCACACTCAATTTAAAAAGAGGATTGCATTTGATAGACTTACCACTCAAACTAACGGAGTTAGAGGTGTACTTAACCTCACTTTTAAAGAAAATAAATATTAAAAAATCATGATATCCTTTAATACATCCCTTAGATTTGGTACACCGTTTTTGTAGAGAACAATAATTTAATAATAAAAAAAAAACACATATGATTCTAGCCTCTAATTACTTCATATTAAGAGAAAATTATGATTTAACCTATAAAGCAAGAAAATTCAAGATATATTTGCAATACTAAATCTCTCAGATATTTTTTTTTTCTTTAGACAGTGTGTGTGTTTGTAATTATTTATGGTATCCTCTTGTATTCAAAATCCTGGATCAAGGTCAGGACATGTAAGAAAAGGAAAAACAACTGTAATTTCTTACTCTCAAACTGTGAAAAAAAAAAAAATTTCAGTTTTGTTTATAAAATGTTTAGTCAGCAAATTTCTTGACCTCAATTATCTTTGGACTTGTTTCATCATTTAGTCTTTCTTTTGGATATAAAATCATACATTTCGAAATTGAATAACAGAGTATATTTATTATAAACACAAAAGGAAACTTAATTAGTATTCATGTGCAAGTCATTGCAGCTTCATCTCTCAAGATACATAAGTTTCTATATTACATATGGAAAATTATACAGACCAAACTTAAAAAAAAAAAAAACACATACACACACTATATTAGTCATGTACAGTTAACAGGCCACAGAGAATAATATAGGGAGCCACAAAATCGATACGACATGCATGCATACATTAGCTAGATGTTTTTTGTTAAGGTTTTAGAGTGTTCCCATCAGCTCTATGTCTTGCCGCGAAGCGATTGACCAAAGCTAGAGCATTGCTGGTGAGTTGCGCACAGTCGAGCACCCTGCTCCTTACTGCAACCTTAACCTTTCCGTCCATGGCTGCCCTCGCAAACCCATCAAGACACGTGTTCTCATTCGTTAGAGCAGTGCTGACCCACGTCTGCACGTTGCTGACGTGCCACTCGAAATCCTGCCCGTTTACCCGACCCATACCGCTTAGCTCCTTCATGGACCGGCTCAGCTGATCCACAGAATCCCCCAGGTTCACTTTGCAGTCCCTCACCGCTCCGTACTCGGCTGGCTTCAGGCCCCTCATTCTAGCCAGCCTGGAGACGAAGCCAGCCGCGGTTTGAGCCCTGGAGAGGGTTACGTTGATGGCGGCTTGAGCCAGCTGGCGCTGGCTCTGCTGGACTGTGGTGGAGTAATTGGAGAGACACCGGAAGCACAGAGCCGGGTACCGGGTAGCTCGGCACTCCGTTTTGATGAAATCTGTGGGTTGAGGGTTTGAGGATTTTGCTGTGTTGAACTGATAATGGAAGGACAGGAGAAGCAGCAAGAAAATGCTGAGTTTTGCCATTCGAGTTTATAGCTGTGTAGTGTTTAGGGTTTCAGTGAAGTGTGTGTTGTAGCATCAGCTTAGGACAACTTTATATAGATCAATTAATATTGATTTTGAGAATAAGAAAAATAGGTAAGTTTGCATTAAAATATTCATCTTTCTTTTTAGGTTAAAGCTTAATTGTTCATCATTATCTTTTTAAGTACGATATGGACATCCTTTTTTTAATGGTATCATATCTCTTCTATTTCAAGTCCATCAATATATATTAGGGTATGCAATGATATTATGATGACATTATAAACAAATTGTAATCAATATTCATGATCTAATCCGCTTAAAACAGAGTATACATTTGTGTTGCCTGTGCGTAATTTCGTCAAATGAAATATTGTATTAGTATTTCATAAAAAATCTGGCATTTAGATCTAGTAGAGCAACGTGCAAGTTGGAAGTCAGTTTAATTGCTTAATGCACTCTTCCTTTTCGGATGACGATCCTCATCAGCAATTAGATAGGGATGTAGAATTTCAAGATTTTAATGAGTTTTATAACTGAGTTTTTAACATAAAAAATAACATGTATTGTAACATTTTTTTTTAGTTCGGTATTCAAAGTAAAAATAATAATTAAGTGCAACTTAACCTATAACTTTCCAGCAAAAACAAATTAAAAGGTTGATTTAAATTCAAATTTTATTTTATTTTCATATCTCCATAAAATATTAAAACACTCAGACTAATTTTGTACTCTTCTCACACCTAGGTGATGTTAGTGGCTTTCTTTGTCATACTTTCAAGAAACTCAATATTGATTTCATTAAAGAAATACGCTAAATACTCAAACTTCACATCTTAAATTTAGGAAAATTAGCTGCATCTTACATCTTGATTTCTATGGAACTAAAATTGTTGATGCCACTTTATTTTTAAGCAATGAAATTTCTGATCATGCAAACTTTCTAATATTGAAAACAATTATTCAGTTTTTATAAATTTTTAAGTGGAACAATTATTGATTACTATTTAAACGTATAGAGTTTGGCCTATTGAACGTCTCAAGTCGCGACAAATATCCAGCGCTTGCTGGTGTACAGAGTTAACCGTGGAGGTGATTGAATTCAATGGGATATGTACAACTTAATCTGAGTCAACTATAGCCATTACATAAATATGATTGAAGTGTACTAATAAGATTTGAAACACAATAAATGTAACACTTCAGAAGCAGACAAAAGGTTGTAGTTATTTACTAAATTAATTACCTGTAAAGGCGGTCGGCTGAGTTTTTAAAATTATGGAGGTCAAACGATGTTGGACCATTTCTGTAGTATGATTCTAGACTCTTCTTACTTCAAATTTAACAGTCATTGACTACATATATCACTTATATTGTCTTAACAGTCAACTCAGTCAGTATCTTTTAATTTTTTTTTAAAAAAAAACAGTCTGGTTGGTGTACATTATATAAAAAAAAAAGTACATTATATATGTGTGTGTATATATATATAACCTTTCACGACCCGAAGTCCATCCCACGTGAGTTAGGTTCAAGGTAGGTTTCAGCTTATTAAGGTCGTCGTCGACAAACTGATTTGTTTGTTTGTTTAAATTTGTGTTTCATTTAAAAGTATGTATTATAACTGTAGCATGGTGTTATTACAATATATAATGGCATATATTATTTCATATAAATAAATACACATAAAGTTTCTTGCCTTGGTGCATGATATATCTAATCTGCAATATTAATTATTTAACTTAAAAATATTATTTATTTATTTTAAAATTACTATTATTTTTTAGAGTAATAAAATTGGTAGTACTACTTTTAGATAAACAAGTAATATTTTTCATTAAACAAATAATATTTTAGATCAAATTGTATAGGACATCCAATACACAAAAATATTTACAAATGAAAAAAAATAATTGAAATTACATATTAAATTAATCAATATAAATCTTAACATATGAAACAAACTAAACTTATTTATCCAATAAGTTAGAAGTTTCGATCTCAAAAATTGAGTAGCTTCCTTTGTGCTGTGCTGTGCTGTTCGATAAAGAGGCAGCAACAACTAATAACTGCTCCGTACATTATAGTAAAAATAATTTTGGGGCTTCAATTTCCGAAAACGCGTTGTACCAAATGAATTAGTGGAGCATATAATAGTGAAAAAAGAGAAGGGAATTAATTAAATAATTGTGGGTAGAGATTCTTTTAATTATATCTCCCTAATCAAGGATGGATCCAAGACTTGGATCTCTCCTGAGTTCCAATCTCTAGGTTTAACTTTTTATTTATTTAATTTTTATTTTTATTTTTATTTTTATTTTTTTGGATTAATCTTTTTTTAAAAGTAGATTTTTTTATCTTCTGAAGAGTGAGGTAGGCATGAAAGTAGTAAATAAAATACGGAGTAAGTGAGTATTCAGTGTAGTTTAAATATTTTCCCCAATAAAATAACTTGTATCGTGGTTAATCTTCTTAACAATATATTTTCATTTTCAGTGTTCATTTAAATATGATCAATTTCGGAGAATTAAGAGCCATTATCTTTTAAAATTTTAAAATAATATTTATTTTTGGACAATTTTTTAAATGTTAAAATAACTCTTAGAGAAAATAATATTCTCTATGTGTTAAGTGCGTATACGTTGGCATTTATATCAACATCAAATATATTGTATCTTCTTTTACTGACACCATACACATTTTAACAAATTTTGCTTTAACATCCTAATAATAGTATAGTAACTAACAAAAGTATGAAAATTTTAAATATACTTGACTATAATCCAATAGCTGAAAATAGCTTGACATAAATGGTTCAATCTAATTAGGGATTCAGAAAATACCAAAAAAAATTTGGTATATCATACCCTTTAGTATAGAAAATATTAATGAATACACAATTTTTTTAATACAATATCGACATGCATGTATACTAAAATATCAAAATATATTTTGATATGCTATACAAAATTAGGTAAAATTTTCAATATACCATTCAGAACCACAGAAGGTTGTAGTAACATAAAAAACACAACTTGGAATCTCTTTTGCATTTTAAATTTTGGTTCTTGTTTTGTTTTGTCAATACATTACAAGTAATGTACATTGTGTGAGAGCAGAACAACAAATGGAACATTATTATTATTTTAATTAGTATAATAAAAGAAAGAATCCTTATATTATAATTAGGGTTCGGTAAACAAGGCAATGTAGCATCTAGGCATGTGTAGATTAGCCATAGTCATACTATGGCCCATTCAAAGAAGCATCTTATGTTCTGGATGTCCACTTCAGGCCTGCAGCTTGGATTTGGTAACTTCTTACATTTATAATTACTTTGTAAAATATATACTTTTTTCTCCCATAAAAAGTCCATTACATACATTTTTTACTTTTTTTAGTTTTATAAAAAATGGTGTTACAAATTACAGTGGTTGATCAGAAAGGAGCCATGATACAATCTGCAGCTGCACTTAGCACACAATTATGTAAGGCACAATTTATACAAAGATTCTGAACTTCAAATTTGCTATCAAGATAAATAAATATACAGCACCCAAGTACAATGGCCTCTCTCACGATACAGCCAAAACTACTACACGACAATGGCGAAGAAGCCAAGCTCAAAATTTATGAAAATCAAAATATCACCGGCATGAAATGTTGTCCATACTCACGGTTTATGATACATAAATCAAACAGTGATATACTTGAGCATAGCCCCGCGAATCTTTTCCATATATTCTGCAGCTTGTGTCTGCATCATCAAGTTGAGTAAAAAGGATCAGGAGTCCAACCAGAAGAAAGAAAAATAAAAGAAGCATGAAATTACAGACCATTCCACCCAGAACGAAAAATCATGATGGAGATGAATCTACATGTAAAATAATATGAAATCTGTAGACCGATCATTGCTAGTGAGCACAGGAAACCACGGAAGGTAGAGTTGTTTGAAGTCCTTGGTTTCAAATATTCCTAAAATCAAGACCCTTAAGTACAAAATGCAGCTTTAATAAATCTTTCTTCTTTATTTACTTTTACACTTACGAAGATGAACATTACACTTAGAAGATGAATTCTTGAGCTATCAATTGATTATTATGGTACCATCTGAACAGAACAAAGCCAAGAGCACTAATTGCATATTAGATTAAAGAATGAATATTCCATTTATGACTTTTCGTACCTGGTTACCCTGATGTGCACTTGCAATATTTTGATCAAGAAGTGTCAGCAAGGATCTATTCAACTCATTCTGTTCAACCATGTCCAATAGCTGCAAGGTGTAAAAGAAGTTTAAACAACCCGAAGGGTGCCGGGAAATGTATTCCAAGAGAAGAGGACTAGGTTAAAAGAGTAGCATACAGTAGCCTTGATATCCTTTGATGTTAAAAGTTTCATCAAGCTCTCCCTTGCAGTTACAACCTCAGCTTGCATTTTATCATATGCCTCTGTAGAAGAAAAACAGATAGAAAGGTTGGGCTATACTCAAAGAAATACCTTTCACCAACTATAAGTTTATGCTAAATCTAACCTATCCCTTCTTCCAGAGCTTTTTGCAAAGTTTCTAGCTCAATTATTCTGTCTTCCACATCCTACAAAGAAAACCATATGATAGCCATTTAGTGATTCTCCTCATTCATCTAGTAAGTATCGAAAAGGATAAAGACGAACCTGAGTCTTGGACACAGCAAACCTCAGTTGTCCCAGTTCAAATTTCATGTGTGAGAAAAATTCATCATTTAATCTGCATGTTGGTGTCAATCGTATTATGAATGGTTGTTAAAGACACAAAGTTATCCAGTCAAGGAATTAGGGATGTCCAATTACATAAAACAATTTCAATAGATATACTACCAAATGACAAGTTTTGGAGACAATACCACCTTTCTTTCAAAGAGCATATTTGTTTGTTAGCATTGTTGATGTCACTTTCAAAGGATAATATTTCTCAAATGGAACAAATTGACTGTGTTCTGTATGTTTAAATTTCAACTGCTCTATCGAACATCTGAGTATGGGCACAAATGACCAATTTAGTGGACCGCTTTGGTCAAGAAATATTATAGTCATTTAGATCAATTTACAGAAATGATTTAATCATTATATGAGTCGATATAACATTCAGTCAGGAACAGTTAGAACTCTGTTCTGCTTCTTTGTACAACTTGGTGTCCACATACGAAACTTGTTGCTTTGACAATTTGACTGTGCCGCTACTAAGGCATTATTGATAAGCAGATAATTCTTATTTAAAATCTTTGATCTATGATCATAGCCCGACCTATATTAGATGCATTTTCCTAGGTCGGCATTCTAAATGAAATCTCAAATTCCACACCCAACTGAGGAACCCATCGTCTAGAATATCATATTTCATTTTGGGTACAACAAACATTTCTGTTGCATCCCCAGGAGACCAGTGCGTGCTCCTTAGTTTGTTCATCAATGTGATATTGGAGATTTACGTAAAATTCTATATCAATTAAAACAGGAGTATTGCAAGAAGATGCTCAGCTGAAGGTAAGGTATACGTGAAGAGAATGGAAATATGAAGTCCATCACATAGCCTAGAAGATAACCATATTGTTATGTGTTAATAACAACAAAAAATAAAAGAAAGTACAGTTAGTACAAATATTTTTTCACGAATGGCATGCCATTAGCATCTGAATCTCAGTGCTTCAGAAGAAGAGCTGCAGCGCATCCCACTTAAGCACTGGTACACTCAAACCCTTCAGCACCCACCTTGGGAGCCACCTAACGCATGCCAATGATATCTTACCATGTTATTCAAGTATCTTTTCTATTTGTTTTGCGACTTTGATTCAACTTTGAAATGTGGTACCAATTTGGCTGTGAAAAGTGAATTTACATTATTGAAGTGAGTACTTTTTGTATTTTAATTCAACTTAGGAAGGATAAACTACATGCAATCAAGGTTCTTCAACAGAACAATCCGAAACTGACTAGATGCACAGAAGATTCAGTATACCATTCCAAACAGTTCCTCTCTTGGATGATTTTTGTCATCAACAAGATTCAGCATATTGTTTGAGCAAGGAGCAACATAACATGTAAAAAATAAAGAAGCTCACCGAGGCCTCAATCTCGCAATCTCGAATTCAATCTCCTGCGCTTCAGTATCCAGAAAGTACTCAACCAACTCCTCTATAGCATCCGGTATCACCCGAGACTAATGAATAAAAAAAGAAACAGAAAACATCAGATATATCAGATTCTACAAAGCGCAAAAACCAACACAAGCAATTACTCATTCGTCAAAGGCCAAGCTAATTCAATATGCCCATGAACGAAAAATCAACATTTTGATTCATTTCAGCACAATCACAGATTATTGCTTAAACTCAATACTCAAAAGATTTTCTAAATTTTCAGAAATAACTTCAACTTGGATACAAAAGTATGTAAGGTCCCACCTCACGAAGAGCTCGCGTCCGCTCCTTCTCTTCTCGGACCTGGCGTTCGAAAGCTTCTCGGGCGTCAGAATCCTTCTCAAGCTTCCGCTTGAATTCTAGCCTCGCTATGTGGCCCGGTTTTGGAGCTCCCAGAACACCTTCTGGGTCCTGCCTTCACACACCAAACAACATATCAACAATCACAAACAAGATGTTCAAAGTCATTTCAAATGGACAGTATAAGAAGCAGTTAATGTGCTTGGAGATTGGAAGGTACCCATCCTATGCAGCGGATTTTAGTTGTTTGATTTTTGGGATATTTCCATCTGGGAATGGCGCTTGGAATCGCTAAGTTGAAGCGGAAAGAAGAGGCCATGAATGGCCGTTGTTGGAGCAGAAGTTTGTTGATTATCCGTTCGAAACTTGCCTCACAATGTCAGCATTTTCTTTGTATACTCCTCTGATGGGTTCTGGATAGGATAGAGTTAACGACCATCCAAATAGCCCATTGGGCAAATCTCAAGTCGCCCAATTTGGGCCTTTTCTTGGCCCAATACGAGTTTCTCTTTCTCTCTCAAATAGTTTGTTGAAAAAAAATAATAGGCTGCCTCATTAAATTGGTTTTAGGATTATTACAAATTACAATCACTGTGATGTAAGATTAATAAATTACAATAACTAGGGTGTTCTTATTTATTTATTTATTTAGGAGACTAAACTCAAGATAATTATATCAGGTATTATAATTTTATTTTCTAAACTCCCCATTAAGTGGGCTGTTCTTCTAACCAATATTCTTCCTCATTCAATTACCAGTTATAATGATGAACATGTAAACTTTTTAATCCTAACATACATCATCCATAGCAGAAAGAACAATTCCTATATGAGGAAGAGCATATTTATGGAATGAATGTTACAGGGAATCTTAATATTCTAAACTATATGTCCATATAGCCGAAATCAAATAATTTCTTATTCATCATCCATGTTTTAACTCTTGAGTTCCATCAATTTAAAGATTTTGTACTCAAAACAAAACAAACAAATTTTAAATATTAAAATGAAGAATAATGGAATTCATAAGTCACTTATATAGTAGCCCATCCTCAATGGTTCATTTATGAGGTCTTTAATGAATAAATGAATGTTTAAAATAATCGAATAAACTATATTAGATAAAAGTATTGGATAACAAAAATAGATGTGGTTGGCCAGGGCGGCTACAATCATTTTTTACCTATTTTTGTGTAAAAAATTTGGCAACCAAGTAGCCATTGGCCTTTTCTATAATCTTTTTATTTAATATGTGGGTTTAAGAACTTCTTTTTTCTTTTTCTTTTTTTTTGTTTCCTTTTTCAGAATATAGTTGTTTGTTTGTTTGTTTTTTTTTTTGTGTTATATATATTTTTTATGTTTTTCTTAAAAATATTCTAAATGTCTATAAATACATAATTTTTTTATTCCATTCCATCTTTCTTATCTATAAATTATATTCACTCTCAACTATCAATCTCAATTCTCTTTTATTTTTAAACTCTCTTCTCATTGGCTAATAAATAGATACAAATAATAAATTCAATATAGCTAATTTATCTCATAATTCCCAAATTTTGGATGAAGATGAATTAGCTCAATTTCCTCCAAAATTTCCATACTTTTAATTCAATCTTTTGACTCAATTCATCCCCAACATTTTTCCGCTGAGTAATCATCTTTTCCAAAATTTATAAGTTCGATGGCAATTTTTATTGAAAGATGTTGAATGAACTTTTGGGGTGCTTTAAGCCCGATGGACAATTATTAGAGGTCCAACTTGATTTTAGTCTTAAATAAACTATTTATTTATTTATTTTAACTTACATAATTTTACAAAACATGATTGTTGAGGATGGGGGAGATATTACAAATTCTCCAACCATGAAGGTGATGAGCCCTCACAAATCGTTTAAGGCTTAAATCCCAACTTCCAAGATTTTCTACGAAAAAATTTCAAGCTACCTAACAGCGACATGCCTCACCAACTGCAGGCCAACTTGATGCATATATGGGCAAGCTACAATAACAATTAATGAATTAATGTTTTAATTTGAATGTTGTAATTGAATTTTAGTATTGCTCTTTAATTTTTCAATTTTCAAAATTTATGAATTTATATTTTTTTTTGCTTTTTTTAATTTATCAATTTAGTGTATAATAAATTATTATATTAATTTTCATATTATTGAAAAATAATATTATTATTCATATATTTTAATTATTCATAGTACAAACAAAATATAAATAAAGTGGAATGAATTGAGTGTGGAATTCATAAAAAATAAATTGAATATATATGAATGGATGAATGAAAATGTGTCTTTAATAAATTAGATATTTAAATAGAAAAAAAAAAGACAATTTGGAAAAGTGAGAGCGGTAGGTCCATCATTGAGATGCGCTTAGGGCAATAAGGTTTAAGATGATTCGACCCAATTTGGAAATTTGTAGTAAATTATCCCATTTAAGTTTCCTTAAATGCTTACCTACCTTTATGTACTAAGAATTTTTTCATCAATTAAGCGCTGTTCAAGTAAAAATAAAAGGAAATATTATGATACGAAAATATATAATCATTAAAATTTGATGGAGATAATTTCATCGTTACATAAGTGGACACATGACAATGTTAAATTTCGACATGTGCTATTAAAAACTAATAATATATAATTGTCAGGGAGAGAGATTGAAATTTGAAGAGATAATCAAAGAAGATCCACTGATTAATAATTCAGAATTATCATGGGACATCTCATATGAAGAGTCAAGTAAATGTTGGGATCTAAACTCTCCCATAACAGACATTGGCTTAATGATCTTTTAAGTATCTCATGTAAGCACTACATTTTTTGGCTCTGTTCTACCTTAAATCTAACGGTTAAATTTTGCGACGTAAATCTAAAATAATTATTGAAATAAAGTCAATTTGTGAATCCATTTTTTCCAAAATAAAAAGAAGAGTGAGTGTAAATGCATGAAGATGACAAATTCTTTTCTTTTACAACATTTCGTATTCACATTCCCTTTAATTCGATTTTCCAAAAGTTAATTCTTGACCTTAACAAAAGGGTAGCATATATGAATTTTTTAAAAAAAAAAAAAAAAAAAAGAGTGAAAATAACTTACTTTATACTTAAAGATTTTAATAGACTGAACTCCCTCCAATTACAATTAAATGGTACATTTGTTGCTAAGTAAATAATGTTATAAATATATATATATATATATATATATATATATTTTTTTTTTTTTTTTCTTTTCCATATTACCTCCATCCATATTCCTACAAAATCTCTTATTTTCAACTTATCAGATAAGGGATTTGCAGAGACTCAGAGGAGATTAGGTAAGAGTTAATTAGTTGTAAAATCTTAATTTCTCCAATATCTTCAAAAACACCAAATAATTGTAATAGAAGGGAGTATTAATTAAAATAGAAAATCAAATATTTTTATTCTGACCTAAAACCCTCTATAGAAGGGAGTATAATTGAAATAGTAAATCAAATATTTTTATATTTGATTCTGACCTAAACCTGTTGACACCATGTACAATTTTTTTTTTTTAAAAAATCAACGTTTTTAGTAAAGTCACTGCCAAAGACTTTAGGCTCCAAGATAAAAGAAAATCAGAATGGGTTGAAAAAAAAAAAAAAAAGAAGTAGAATTCCTTCTTTTCCTGAAAGTAAAACGACAATTTGACAAATTGTTATGTTAGTTTATCAACTTCATACTTGCTTTGAAAATCCTAATTATTATAAAATTAATCCAGAATTATATACAAAACCTTTTAGGTGGGGCCATCATAGAGTAGATAACCCTAAAAATTATTTTACATTAATTATTAATCATACATTAACTAATTATGGGTAAATTCCATATTAAGCTCACTTTCTCCCTCAAATAAAATATTAAGTTAGTTTTATTTGTTATGTGTTTGCATATACACATGATGATACATTTTATTTTCTCATATTTTTCAACTAAAAAAATAAAAAAACTCTCAGAAACTGATCCGTCGAGACATTTTTATAATTTATTTATTTCACGAAAACTCTAAAAATAGGATAGTAGGGACCGGGCACAAACTTAATAACATTATTGATTATAAAGTTGATAATTGCAACAAGTTATTAATGAGTCTCTTAATTATAACATAAGGTCCTAAGTGGGCCGACAGTCGCTGGATTATTCAGTAACTAAAGTATTATTATTGGAAAAAGGAATTACACATTTGAAAATTGAAGCTGATGGCGATTACACTGTCTCTTCATTGGCTACTCATCTTGAATCTAAAACTCTACTTTCTTCACTTACTAATAATCTTTTACGACATATTAATGACGACAGCATTATGTTTAAATCTCGTCACCATTTCCCCTTTAATACTTCTTATTATTTTAATTTTCGTAAATCTTTATCGATTAATTATTAACCAAGAATTATGGGTATTAGCTCTTCGATTTCTTCTTCTCTGTGTTGTAATTTGTTAGATGAAAGGTCCCTTTAAGCAGAGTTCTTGATGGTGCTTAAGCCATTATGGCGTAGTGTTGCCTTAATTTGCCTTCGCTACTACGTGTGGGAGAATGGGACTTTTCTTATAAATGTGGATTAGCATAATGACTATGTAATTTAAATAATAAAATAGTAGTAAGTGAAATAATAATAATAATAATAATAATCATGTTTATTTTGGTGTCACCTTCTTTTCTAACATAAGTGAACTTATCGAAAAAACCTCACAATTCTTGTATTTATTTTTCTAATAGTAAGATTGTAAATTTTTATTTTATTTTTAACTGGGACTTATGTTAAGACTGAGGAGTATATATTTTATTGGAGCATTATATGTTGATGATTTATATAATAAGTAGTATATATTACATTATTTTTATATTCTAATAGAATATAATCGTATTAATAATTGTATTCTTTAATAAATGAATCGAAATAAATATTCCTTTGTGGATTCATGTTTGGATAGGTCGAATTGGAATTAATCTTGATATTCGAACTCATAAATCTTATCTTTTACAGCCCTATCTAGTAGTTTTGCTATATTACGATATTAACAAAGGCAAATCATTAATTTGTTATTTAAATAACAATTAATTTGTAATGATAAGAAATCTGTATGTATTAAATTGAAGAGAAATGTAATAAAGCTGAAATATATACTTAGAAAAGAAAAAAGAAAAAAAAAAACTGAATGGCAACATTAAAGCATTTATACAACTTGACTCGCTAAATATTTGCGAAAACAAATGTCGACATTATATAAAACATTGAATATATTTCTAGCATTTAATACATGAGACTCTTATTGTGCTCCTATATCATTTTAATAAAATATATAGATTGAAGTTTGTAAATTTTCAATTATTTGATAAATTTTAAATATTTTGTTGGCAAAAAATTAATGTACATCGAATGCACCGTACAATATGATATAACAATATTATGTTTTAATTAAAATTTATTTATTTACTTGAAAAATATTATTATTTAAACACATTATTTGATACTTTTAAAATGTATTATTAAAAAATATTATTGTTACTTATTTACATATTATTGATTTATCTAAAAAATTAATTGCTGGATTGTAGAGTATGCACCCGATGCATAAGAGATTAACGCATAATTTTCTTTCAAATATTTATTTTATCCTGATATTTTCATAAAATAAAATAATAATATTAATTGTATGGCTACCAATAATTTTGACATTTATCAACCAGTAACTCCTAAATAAACGGAGAAACATTGACACTTGTAAATGAGTCAGGAAACCAACAACTTTGATATCCTCATTACATAGAAGATGCATCATCAGTTGTTATGACGAATCTGTTGGATCTTTAATGCATTTCCTTGACAATTTGAGTGGAAATTGAATTAATGGTCATTTGAGGAAATGATGCTTCATTAGGTCACAATTATAAGCGAATGAAACGTGAATGCAAAAATAAATAAATAAATAAATAAATAAAAAGAATAATAATAAAGAACTAGTTGGACCATGGTCTATTTTGATTATGATTCACAACCGAACCATGTGTTAGATTGCTTGCTCTAACCTTTTATTAATCAATTACAACTTCAATTGGCTTCTTGTCTTCCTGTATCCATATATGTCCATTTCTTGAAGTCGACTTATAATTAATTAATATGTATTAATTTTCAAATATTCTCATAATTATTGGATTATTAATTAATTGGACTCCAAATAATGTTAAAATTAAATGAGGGATTGGTTAATTGCTTCCAAGCAACGTCTTGTCCGAATTTTCAAAATATTCCTTGACTACTCCAAAGGACCATTAATTATTTTCCAAGAAAAGGTGCTGTATTTCATATATTCTTTATTTCAGTTTCTTATAAGATTCCAATATAAGTGGAAATTATTTTCATCATAAGAAAGTATGCTTTAAATTTAGTCTTAATTGAGGTATTTGACACGTGGCAAGATCGCATGGAAGGTTGGATCTTCTCAGACACGAGGGACTGTCAAAACTAGGAAGTGGATCATGTTATATTTTTAGAAAAAGTTTATTGATAAGATAATTATAAATTTATAACTATTTTTTAACACCAACATAACATACGACACCAAAACATCATATATAATATGATATTATTTTTGAAGTTCGATAATACTAAAATTATGAATTTTTTATCATTTGTAAAATAAATACATATCTAAGTACTTTAATAGTCCAACCCTAACTTTCCCAAAAAAAAAAAAAAAATTCAACCCTTAAATGTGACTTTTAATTGAAATATTTTAAGACTGAGTTTTAATTTGTAGAATCTTAATACATATATATATATATATATATAGAATCTTGCAAATAATTATATATATATAATAACAGAAGTACCAACTATTTTTAATAGTTCACTTATTTTTTTGATTATTTTCTTTTTACTAATATTTATTATATTTATTTATTTATTGTTATAGCATAATTTTAGTTAGATATTTTAGGATGGTATGATATCTATAATATATTTGGGACTATATAACATTAAATAAGTTTGAAAATTAAGAAATTTGATTGATATTGAATCTATAATATTATATATAGAGTGATATATTTCATAGGAGAAAGAGTTAGTTGATAGCCTAGCAAAATGATTAATAACTTTTGCTTATATTCAACTTTAAAATATCATATTAGAATATTCGTAACTTTATTTTTATAAATACATTGACCTATTACTTTTAGTGAAACTATATATAATTACTTTTTTTGGCCTAAAATTGCAAATTGAAATAAAATAAATGGCTCCATTTTCTTATTTTCTTAACATTATAATTTCTACAACTTGAGAAAAACTTAAATAAATTTATTCTATTTTATTCATTATATATGTAAAATAATCAAACATCATTACATATATATTTAAAAATATTAATGTTATACATTTTTTAAATTTAATAATATTATACTATAATAATATATTCATGTATCATACCGACGAATTTACTATTTTATTCAGAAAAGAAAAGGCCATTTAAATAATTTAGAGGTATTTGGTGAATATTTCAAATATTTTAAGATTCATTTTTATTTAATCAAATCCACGATCATTTGAAATCTTAGACTTAAACCATTCTTTAAAGTTCTCCTCCAACCATTACTAACCACAAGTCAATGCATATCTTTTATTATTGATAATGACCATACCAATTTTATTTTTATATCTTTGGATAACTTTTAATTTTTCATTTTAATTAAAAAATAAAAAATAAAAAATAAAAAAAATTGAGAGCTAGTGTTTGTACGTATTTGAACAAATCCTACCAAATCAGGCGAAATTTTTATGATAAGTGAATCAAATTAGAGTTTGTGGAACAAGATGGGTGACCAAATCAACTTTGTCACTAGTTTATAAATAAATAAAATAGGAAATTCTTTTTCCTATTTTGTAGAAGATAACAAATATTAATCATAATGAAAAACACTTTTCATAGTCCAAAAGCTAAATCTAAAATAACCACCTCACAAAATAGCACATAAGCTACATATTTAGCAAATAATAAAATACTAATATTTAAAAAAACCAAGAACATTATAAATGATTATGTTTTTTTTTCTTTTTCAAAAAATCTTTAATTTAACGAAATTTAAAATTTCCCTTGTTTTTAAATAAATATTATTTAAAGCATATATGCAATTAAAAATTCAGTCAATCCGCAAAATCTGTGGAAAAAATGCATTAATTAGTGAAAATTATGCCTGCTAATTTTATGCATTACCGAGTCTCGTGTGCTTCGGCTGCATCATGCACTTGGTCCACAATATTACTTATTTAACTAAAAAAAATTACTTGTTTGCTTGACAAATATTATTATTTTTTTCAAGGTAACAAATCATTACTAATACTTTTAATGTAAACCAACAATATTTTTTAATTAAATAAATAATATTTTATATTGTATTGCATGGTAAATTCGATGCATATACATTTTTGCATTGCCGATAATTTTAAGACTGCCAGCCTTGATGACAAATATGTTTTACGTTTATAAAATAGAACAAGTTTTTCTAAGAAAGCCTTTGATTGAAACATGTGCGTGGCAATGAATAGTGTCATGCACATGACTTTCATAAAATGGAAAGAATTTTATGATTACGTAACTGTAAATATGATGCAAATGTAAAGGAAAATAGGAATAATGTATTCTAAGAATAAGTCAACTATTAGTTCACATTCTTTAGAATCCATATTCAATATCCCTCATTATATAGCTAATTAGGAATGAATAATCCATTTATTTGCCTGATTATACTCTAATTAGTATCATTAAAATTATGGAAGATTCATAAGTAAAACCAACTATAAATATGACCAAAACCTATGTCAAGGAGCCCATTCCTTCATTCATCTAAATATTGCACTAAGCTCTTGTTTATCAAGTGCACCGTGCACTCGATTTACAATATTACTTATTTAACTAAAAGGGTATTTTACTTGTTTGCTAAAAAATATTATTACTTTTTAAAAGTAACTAATGAGTAGTAATAATTTTCACGTAATAAGTAATATTTTTTAGTTAAATAAGTAATATTGTAAATTGGGTTGTATGGTTGCACCTGATGTACATAAATTTTTACGTGCACTATAATATTTGCTTCATAGTAGAATTTTGGTTCAGAGTTGTTGTGTTTATGCTTGTGTTTATATAAAAAATAATTAGTACATGTGAAAGGTGCTGTTTCTTGTGACCGGGCATTTGGAAGAAAAATTATAAATATATTTTCATAATTGATGTTTTAACAGTGTAAAACATAAATATAACTTGAAATGAGATCAAACTTAAGTATATTTATTCATAAATGGTAAAAGTAAGTACGAAGAACCTGGACCGGAACTTCAAGAAAAACAGAGAAAAGACTATATAGTTATATATATTTTGTTATTTTAAATTAATATTTTTAGAATTTAAACATAGTTATTAAATTAATGTAAAAGATTTCATATGTTAATTCACGTTTTATGATTTTGATATTTTAGATATATTTAAAACATTTGCAGAATTTAATTCTTTGATTTGTATAAACAAATTTTTATATAATTTCTTAAAACAGAAATTTTAATAGTTCACTTAGTTGTTGATTCAGAAATATTTTAAATTATTTTCAGATTTTACTATATTTGTAGATATATCAAGAAAATTATGGTTTTAATAATATTCTGATTTATTAAATCAAAATTAATTTGATTTTTCATTGTTCGAGGAATCTTAGATCGATGATGTCGGAGTAATAGATCCTCAACAAGCTTCTTTATTTTTTTTCAAATTTTAATTTAATTTTATTTATTCAAACAACTTTCAATGTGATTTATTTTTTTGATCAAAACTCTAATTATTTTTTATTGTTTTTTTCAAGTGGAAATTTACAGCGTGTAGCGTAGGAAAGAGGGGTCTCGGAATATGTCAATAGTACTATTATTAATTTTCTTTATAGAATGTGTGTGTGTGTGTGTTTTTTTTTTTTTTTTAAATATTGAAAGATAGTGCTGTATCTATTAAAGGGACAAAATTCTTCTTAAATTTTAAATAATTAACTCTAAAATATTGTTATAATAAATATTTATAATATTATTAAAATATAAAATCATATAAAGATCCAAACATAAGCAAAGAATAAAAGCAATCTAAAGAAATTACAAGCTGACCACCCAAGGTTGATCAGAAGACTAAATCAATTACTAACAAACATTTATGGGGAAAAAAAATTACATTTCATCAGAAATTTTTTCTTCAGACTGCTTTTTTAATGTAAACTTTTTGAAGAAGAAGAAGATGAACTTCTATGAAGTGGCTCCTTCCCAGCTATACCGGTGCATGACCTGTTTAGCCCAAAAAATATTCTAAAGGTGGATGACACGTACCTAGTTAGACACATCAAAATCGTTTCACACCTATACATACATCAAAATCATTCTGCAAATAATTAATAGAACCAATTATTACATATATCAACATTTCAGTATCATACAACATAGCTGGACTTTCTCATCTAAATCAAACTATAAATAAATCACTGAATCATACCCAAATATTTTAAAATCAATACCTATGTACGTCGGATCATACTATATATTTATATATTATATGGTGATTAATTGGGACAATGAACAGAAAGAATACGTGGTTGATGATGAATACCACTTCTTGTTGGGAAAATGCAGGCAGATAGCATCTGTATATTATGATGGAGACATGAAAATTTAAATTATATATAATAACTCATAGTTTTTCTTTCCTTATGGGGAAAGTATACACATGCATGCATGTAAATTATTGGTGTATGAGAAATCAAGAATTATACGATGATATTAGGAACACACATAGGAGACAGCATTTTATTTAATGTCTTAATTCCAGGGCATATGACACGACTCTACTTTCTTCACGTCGCAGTCGTACAAAATGGGCTGCCTAAAACCAGACATGCCTCAGGTGGATTCACTCTTAATCATAATATACACTTGTCTGTTTCTATTTTATTTTATGTCCACGTTATGGTATTTTGTAACATTTAAATGAAGTTATATGTACATGCATGCATGCAAAATAATAAAAGAGTGAGGGGTGAAGGTTTCGATGGTACGTAAAGATGTTAAACGGGTTAGCCCTTTTGATTTCGGGCTAGTCCTAAAGGGTTTTGGGCTAATCGGGTCTTGATTTAATCGGGTTAATTTAAAGGACTTGATTATGGTGAACCTAACCCTAACGGTTTTCGGGCTAAACGGGCCACTATCGGGTTGTAAGTCGAAATAGTCAAATTATATATTTAAATTTAAATTTTTAATTAAATACATATTATGCTTTATTTAAAATACAATTTTAGATAACATTAAAATATTATATATTTTAGAACATTTATATCACTATACAAGATTCAAATATTTAAGTCATATACACTATTTCATGCTCTTAATTCTAACTTTAAGAACATTCACTGTCATAAAATTTGAAATCATGTTACACTTAAGTTCTAAATTTAAATGACAGTATTTAGAATCTTCTAATAATTAAATATAAATTTTAATATCTTCTACTAAAATCCAAATATAGTATATGAAAAATAATTCAAAATGGTGTATATTTTTAATTCGATATTAAGAAATAGACAAATAAGAAGAAAAGTTCGGGATATCGGGTTAGCCCTAACCCTAAGCGGTCTAACCCTATAGGGCTTCGGGCTAATCGGACTCGGACTAAGGGCTGATTTTAAACGGGTTAATAAAACCAAGCCCAAATCCTATAATTTTTCGAGCCAAACGGGCCGGCCCGTCGGGCCATGACCCTTTTAACATCGCTAATGGTACGGTGAGCTAGTAAGAAAAAGAAATTCAATATAATAATTATTAAAAAGAAAAAAAACTTCTATGCCATGAATTAACATAATTTAGTGTTTTATTTTTATGGGTCGGATACTGCATTTTGATTTTAAAAATGTGAATAAGATTTTAGAGACAGAAATAACAAAAACAAAGTTTTGGGGCAGCGTGATGGAGTACATCTGGTATAACAAAATTAAAATGTTTGTCCACTCATCATCACAACTATTTAATTATTTTTTAAGTTGGAGTTGGTTCCCAAAAATTCCATTATTTTTTAAATCTTAAAATATTAATTTAAGAATAAGTTAAATACATAAATATAAAACTAAGTTTTAATTTAAAATTGGGAAACTCTAAGTAAAAAGAATCGACAAATAAATTTTCTAAAATGCTCTAAGATAAATGTAAAACCGACCACTAAAATATATAATAAAATCCAATATTTTAAAATCTAAAGAGTAGAAATAATGTTTTAGATTTATTGTTATTATGAAATGTTTTCAAATATTTTTTTGTCCATTTTTAGATTTTTATTAAAAGAGTTTAGACCTTTTCTTTATTAGTTTCAATTTTATATATTTTTTAATTTTATCTTAAGATTTAAGAATTGTATCACTAAAATATTTATAAAGTCTACATATAAACTTATTATTGGCCTAGAAAATAATACATGATGTATTATACATTGTAACGTCTCTTGGTTTCATACTTGAAATTGGACAAATTCTTGGATTAATTATGTTTGAGGGGGAATTAAAATAATTAATCTAAAACAATCCATCAATAAATAATGTCTTATAATTTACACCTTCAAACGTCAGGTTCACAAAATATCTAGGATTTATTATTTAAAATAATCAGCTAATCAAAGTTTATAGGAATAAGTAGTTGAAATTAGAGGTCCACATTGAGCAATAAGACCCTCAAGTCAAAAAACCCAAGTAGTGGGATTACTACCTGCCCCTCAATTCATTTCATAATTCATGGCTCAGATATATTCCTTAATTATATATATGGCAATTTGTGATCAACCCAGAATTATTGGCCTTCAAGTAATCCTTGTTAAGAGGACACGTACAAAATATATGTACAGGTCACCAAAAAAACATTAAAAAGAAATCCTAAATTGGCTAAAAACTTGTACCATTTTGTTGAGCAAAATCAATTAGTCCGCATAGATTTCTCCAACTTGCAGCCGGGGGATCTGTTCTAACAAATCGGATAACCTTAAAGCAATATTTAAACACAGCGCTGGAACAATCTAGAAAATATTTATTCTTAAAAAGGGGAGACAACATTTCATGCACTCTCTTGTGACTCACAATAATAAATTGTGTGCTGTACGTATTTGTCATGAGATCAAAATATACTCAATATGCCTGTCTTGCGCCACGGCACGCAATACAGTAATACTATTAAAATACTCGCTAATTGTACGACCTCTTTTTTAAAATGGTTAGTAATACTTCTCATTAAATATTTTTTTAAGCCGTTGCATGATTCTCCCGAGTGTATAGGAGTTTTTGTGATATGGGTCGTGGAGATTTTAATTTAAACGTGTTTTAATTGTTGAACCACATGAGGTTAAAATTGGGGAGAAAGTGATAAATTTTATTCCCTATTTAATGTTTTAATCACAAATTGAAAGGCATACAACGTAGTGGAGTAGTTGAAAATATTTAATTCCTCAAAAAAATAAATATGCTTACATAATAATTACAATATGTATTTTTTTTAAACTTAAAATGAAAAATTATGGCATGTCGAGCTATGTCCACATTCTCTTTTAAATTAAGAGATGAAAGATCAAAACTTAGAGTGGACGAGAAAGTTCCTTCAAGAAAAATATCTCTTGAAATTAAGTTCCTTCAGTTTTTTCTCTTTAAATTGACTAAGAAATCAAAAGATATTGTTGCAATGACACATACCTCTGTCCTAATGTTTGTTACATGCATGTATGAAGTTACATGACATAGGACTAACATTTTATTTCTTAAATTTTAAAAAATAAAATAAAATAAATTGTCCGCCAATTTTTTGTTTTTTTTTTTATTTAAGTACAAGAAAAATATTCACATTCCTGGCAAAATGCCTATAAGAAAGAAAAAGTTGGAAATGTAAGAATACAATTATCATCAGTACAACATGATTTAACATATATTCTTGAAAGAAAAAAAAATTGCAAATGTGGGTTTGTATTGGGTTTTCATGAGAAAAAGTATTTTCAAAAGAAATAATTTATACAAAATGATCTTGACCAATGATGAAAAGATTTAATTTTTCTTATGGCTTAAATTCTTGTCTGTCCATTATTGGGACAAAAAAGAAAAAAATTGTGGAATAGGTCTCAATGGTTAGAGCATCGAAACCAATTTCTCAACAACAAAAAATTGGTCTCGATACTTAAGACGGTCATCAAATTAATGTAGGTAGGAGCACCTTTAATCCATTTAAGCCATCTCGGTATTTATGTGGAAAAGAGAGTATATGTATAGCTCATGTTTTTATACAACTTAAAAAACAAACATATAATTTTACTATTCATCTTTATTTTGTAATTTGGTATTTTGAAGGCAGAAATTCCAGTGTTTATCTTCACTCGTTTAATTCACTCCTTGATTTAACAGTAATTATTTATCTAGCAAATAAAGTACAAAATTTTCAAAGGCTTTTATTATTATTATTATTTTTTTTTTTTATATCCATATAGTCTATAGACAACCTATAAGCCCACAAGATCATATTCCCTCCATGAACACACACACAGAGACAGACAGAGAGACGTAAACTTAGTGATGACGAAAGAGGTGATGTTATGGTTGAGTAAGATTGCATTTACAGGATGCCCCTCTGTAGGAAAACATGGAAGAATTTATTCGTTTTTCTCTTTCATCTTTTTATGGGGGGTGGGTTGGGGTGGGGGAGTTACTGTAGCTTTGTGTTTGGGTCACCCCATCATTCACTATCTCCACCTTGTGGAGTCGATACCACCAGAACTGGCTTTTGTGGTTCATCAGTAGCTTTCAAAAACCCAATGGTGGGCCCCTGCAAATACACACGCACACACACTCACACACACACAACATATTATAATTTATGGAGAATAAGAAAAGAAAGCTGGTTAACTTAGTGCTTTGGTTTGGTAGTATATATAGGTGGGTAAGGGGGACTTTTGAGTTCTCGTCCAAAAGTTATTTTATACTTGATTGGAGAAACACGCACACACACACACAGCGATATATCAATATAGAATTGGGGGTTTGGTGGGTTAATAATGGGTAGGCAACCTTGCTGCGACAAACTTGGGGTGAAGAAGGGGCCGTGGACGGCGGAGGAAGACAAGAAACTCATCAACTTTATCCTCACAAACGGCCAATGCTGCTGGCGCGCCGTCCCCAAGCTGGCCGGCCTCCGCCGCTGTGGGAAGAGCTGCCGCCTCCGGTGGACTAATTATCTCCGCCCCGACTTGAAGAGGGGCCTTCTTAATGAGGCGGAGGAGCAGTTGGTTATTGATCTACACGCGCGGCTTGGGAACAGGTACGTACAGATTATGTTGTATATATATTTCACTTAATCCATCATTATGTTTGTGCATGATGCATTAATGTTGTACAATATTATAAATATAACAAAGCTATTTATTTAGGACGTCACTCACACACACATATATAATATCATGGACATATTTAATAAATAAATCATTTAATTGGTAAACATATGGAGTCCAACTCCACAAGAGTCCTGAAAATAAACCAATTGGAATGCTCTATTTTATTTTATTTTCATTTCATAGTTTAATGTAAAAATAAAGATCCTGCGGTAAATATACATTTTAAATATTGGCACTTGGCAATTAATTATGCAGTTCAAAAGCTTTCTATTTTCTTGATCTTTTTTCCACTTCTACTCTAAGTTCTAAATGCAGAAATACGTGCGACTTACTGTATTTTTTGCTGAAATGTTACTATTAGTCAGAAAGTGGAACTTCACCGAACAATAAATGAAGAAAACTTGATGTGTTTTTTTCAAGGACAAGTGTACTTCAAAATTTTAATTTTTCAAATTAATTAATTATAGCTTTCCAAAAGCTTTTTGATTGGTTAAAATAAGTATGATAATTATCATTAATTACTTGATTGTTTCATACCATGATTCATGCTGAATTAATCCTATGCTAACTAACCTTAGTATTTTTCCTATTAATTAGGTGGTCCAAAATTGCAGCAAGATTACCAGGAAGGACAGACAATGAGATCAAGAATCATTGGAACACTCATATTAAAAAGAAGCTTCTGAAAATGGGAATTGATCCAGTCACACACGAACCTCTTCAAAAGGAAACTGACCAAAACCCGGAAACTCGTGCAGCAGACAAACAACTCCAAGAATCGGACCATCAGATGCAGTTAGCAGGGTCGGATGTCCCTGTCAAGTCGGAAGAGAGCTCTTACTCTCCAACTGACCAAAACAGTTCTTCAGATGAATCCAATGGTCACGAAAGCAACTTGTACGAGAACGACCCGTTGATCAGCTGCCTATTCAGGGATGATCTTCCCCAGGTTGAGCTCCCCTGGGAATCCCCGTTTCCAGGGGAGGATTTCAACAGCTTCTGCGCGTCGTCCTGGGACGAAAACTGCCAGTCACTGTTGGATTGTCAGGATTTCGGCATCCATGATTTCGGCTTTGATTGTTTCAACGACATGGATATAAAAAATGCTCTGGATTCATTAGAGATGGGGAACGATCAATAAGAATGATCACGTTTTATAATTAGAGAAAACGAAGAAAAAACGCGATCGAGAGCATTAATCCCACAGGTTGCTAAGGATCACGCCTCTGTCTTAATGCTCAACTCGATCGATCATAACTAGGTTATACAGTTGAATTTTGTTTATGTTGTGGGGTTTGAAAGTGAGACCTTTCTTGTGAAACAGGTTTCCTACCAAACAAACTTTAGAGGGAATTTTCAATTTCAAATATTGTTACTGTTGTTTGTAGTAGTTGTAATCCTATGCCACAAAGGATGGGACGTATATAGTATGGATATGACAGAATGTACATGTATGTAAATACGAACCTTCTGTGTACATTATCTAATAAAGACAAGGGCCTTTTGCACTCTATTTAATTACCATCCACCAACTTGTTATATGATTGTGTTTTGAAACTATGTAAGTTTCTTTAGGTGGTCTAGTGCACTTATCATTTTTTGTGTCCTAAATTCTAAACGAATCATTTCAGTTTCTCCTTTTATTCTTCGACCAGAGTTGGTTAGGTTTGGGACGGGGAGAGTTGCTCCATCAATTCAATATTCTCAAAATGTCATCATCGCTACTTCAAATTCTCTCGACTGTTCTTCCATATGTGTTATAAAGTATGTCCTTTGCTCTTATCCTAGAAGTTCTAGATTTTAATCAATCATTGATTTACTAGGCGATATTGTACCACAAGATGTCACCCTAACACATATTATGATCAACTTCTATGATAGTTCAACTATGCAGATTAAATATTATCGTATTTCATGTATGATTATCTTTTTAAGAGAGTTCAAATCCTATAGAGTTCATACTTTAGCTAGGACCCACTGTTGGCGCTCTACTAAACATTTAGACCACTTATGTTTAATTAGCATATGTTATTAGTAGCTTTTATTTTATAAAGTACTCTATTATTGAGAAGAAGATTATCCAAAAAATTCATAAAAACTGAATGTTGTTGGAGGTCCCTTCACCGCCAATTTTTTGTAACTGTGTTGCAATTTTAATCGCTTCTATTTTATAACAATTCAAGGTTTAAATTTTCTTTTCAATTTGTTGATATGCTACTAAAGCACCTATAATTATGGTTCTGCTGCAACAGCACTAACTCTCGAACGAATTTAGTTTAATACAAACAATCCTAGGCAGTCGAATAAGTAGCTATAGGACACACAATACATCCGCCCCGTGTACACACATGGTCCTGGTTTAGTTCAATTACTCTGCTATTAGTGATGCATGTATCATTTCCTCTTCTAACACCGTCCAATTTATTATATAATCTTATATTATTATTACAGTCATATTAGTAATGTTGAGATAGATATCTCCCTCCGTCTTAATTTTTTTTATTTTTTTTAATTGATATTTGTGTAATTTCATAAAAATTATAAATTTATAGGTATACAATTTATTTTATTTATTAACTTAACTAATCCAATTATATATAATTTGTTTGTCAAACAAATTAATTTATGACTTTAACTAATAAAATAAGATTTTAATTTTTTTAAACATAACTATAGGACAAAAAATATTCTTCAAATACAATTCTTTTTAGACAAAAGGAAAAAAAATACAATAATTTTTCGACAAAAAATATTCTTCAAATACAATTCTTTTTAGACAAAAGGAAAAAAAAAATACAATATTTTTTCAATAAAGGATCTTGTTCTACACTTTTATTAATTTATTTTTGTTCTGCAAGTGCCCTGCTGCATACACTCGATCTGCAAAAAGTGGCTTAATTTTCTATTGTGTCAGTTGGAGCCACTAGAGTAACAGTATGGGAAGAAAGTAGTATAAAAGATACTGTTGGCAAAGTTGTCATCAAGAGCTAGGGGTTGCACAATTAATATTATTATATATACTAATTGTGTCTTAATTAGTATAAGCTGAGCAGGTTTAATATTTGGCATATGACAGAAGCACTTACAATTCTTAATTTGTTGCTCATCATAACTTTGGGTGTAATCATCATGGGGAAACATACAAACTTAGCTGTAGCTATTAGCACTATTTAATAGAGTGACTTTGAGTGTAAACTTAATCATGAGTCTAATGGAATTAATTAATCTTCACAATGGTGCTCATTTTTTCATTATATGGACCATTACTCTTATCCCATATTTCACTATCACAAGTTTCTCTCTCCTGCATCACACATTAGTATACTTTACATCTTCCAACTTAAATCCAAAAAAAATTTGTTTTTTGTATGTGAGAAAACGAAACGAGACCCTTCATTTCATTTTATATTCTAATTTATTAAAACACAATATGTGTGAAAATAACATCATCAATAAAAATTTGACTTAGGAAAAAAAAAAGATGAGGTACAGAATGAAATAAATAGTTCGAATTGAATTAATAGTTGGAAATATAACTGAAGTTTCTAATTTTAGGAAATTAAATTTAAATGATATTTGGGTATGTTTATGTTAATATGTCCCCAACTCCACCTGAGCATAACAATTAGTATATATTAATTGATGTATAATCCAACCATGTAAATTCTTAATAGGGTCTCTACAAGAAATTAAAGTAACCACTCACTATAAGACATGGGCACGGTTCCACGGTTTCGGTTTCGGTTCCGGAACCGTCGGTTTTTGGAACCGTGGAGGAGGGAACCGGAACCGAACCGCCATATATACGGTTCCGGTTTCACGGTTCTGTTCTTTTTTTATAAGATCTGGACCGTTGATCATCAACGGCTATTTAATTTCAGCCGTTGTTTCAATTGGGCAGAACCGAACCTGGAACCGGAACCGCCGGTTTTGAACTGGCGGTTCGAACCGCCGGTTTCGGTTCCGAAAAAAGGGAACCAAAACCGAACCGTCCCGAATACGGTTTCGGTTCCAAACCGGAATCGGTCAACGGTTCAAACCGAACCGTTGACCGGCGGTTCCGATTTGGAACCGGAACGGTGCCCGCGTCTATAATAGGGAAATAATTATTACTATTAGTGATCGGTAATTAATTAAGATCATGTCCAGCTGCCCGCAGATACAATAAAGCGCGAGATTAAGTTAATGATTAAAACACTAATTATTATTAGTTTTAATTTATTTAATGTCAAAAGTTTGAAAGGACGATGGTGCATATGTTATAAAAGATTCACAGTTTATATGTTGTGAAAAGAGGAGTCTGATGACAGTGACCCTACACCAAGATTCACAATATCTCAGCATTGCGCAGTTAATGACCCATCATCTTTTATACGTAGCTGTATAAAGGTTGAATCCCAACACCGAGCACCCCGACTATCTGCTCGTATAGAGCTTCATAGGGAAATATGTATATTTTGGAATATGTCTTAGACCAACTCCACCCATTGCTGGATTGGTGAAAATAAAGAAAAGGCAGGCTCCAGTAGTGTGCTGGAGCTTGCTATACTGTGAAGTTTTCAATTTTTTTTTTTATTTGTGGTAAAATGGTCGGCATCAATAGTTCTTTTTTTTCATGTTTTATTTATATGTTTTTTTAATATTTAATAATTTTTTTGTATAATGTTTTATTTATATGTTTCTTAATATTTGTATTTAATAATACATTTTTTTGTTTTATAATTAATAAGTTTAATTAATTTGAAGATTATTTGAATTAAATATAATTAAAATTTAATAAAAATGTGTAATTTCAATTATAAATAAAAATAATATAATAAAATTCATAAAATTATCATTCTACCATAAAATAAAAAAATAGATAATATTACGAATAGACAAAACATACAATTACAACTAAAAACTATCAAGTTAAAACAAAATATAAAATTACACAACAATATTAAAAACACAATTACTTAATAGAAAATACACATGATACTAAATTAAAACCTAATCTTTAGTAATCGGAAAGCCACATGCATACCCTCCAATGTCCGGAAAAAAAATTCGAACACATTAAATGTATAAACTATGAAGTTTTAATATATTACTTATTATGTATTTAACAAATATGAAGTTTTTAAAATATAGATTAAAATAAATAAATTATAAAGAATATTATTTGAATATTTTTTTTAGTATAGAAAGTAGTTCAGACTGCTGGAGATGGAATGCGATTTTACATTAAAATAATACAAAATATGCACTAGAGTTGGGTTGACTGCTGGAGATGACATTAGAGTTGCTTGTACGATGATGAGTGGGATCTCATAACTAAATTATTATCAATTTTATTGCAAATTATTTGATCTCGAACAACAAAATAAAATATTTAGTTTTTTTTTCTCTCATTTTTTAATGAGTTAACCTAAGTCCGGAGCTATATGTGCGGCGATACAACTTATGAGGCCTTTATCAAATGATTTTATGGGCAAATGAATTATTTTTTAATAATTTTAAAATATAATTAGTATTTTTAATAAAAATTTACGCTCGTTCATTGCATGAGTCTACAACTACTATTAATTAATTGAAGAGTTGCCGCAGAAGTTTCTTTTTAATTTTTAATTGCATGTTTGGTTCATGTTTTCTTGTGTAGATCATATATTGATTGATATCTACAATGAGAAATAGTAATTTTGTTTATATATTTTTAGGGGATATGATCTCATGATGATCTTTGTTTGCACCATGGGAATATTCTAGTAAATGCTTCTGATTTGATGAAAATTGTGGCTAGGGGAAAGTGTTGTCTTTTGAGCACTACCAAAAATGGAGTCACAAAGTACAAAACTAGGAGGGAGAAAAATCCACATTCCTTGCCAATTAAAGTACATGAAAAAACCGAAAGAAGTTATATTAAATTAGAAGGAAGACTATGATGTCTGTGGACAATTTACGGTACTCTTTTTTCAGACAAGGAAGACTATGAAAAAATCCACCAACGGTACTCTTTTTTCAGACAAAGCATACAGAGGATGTTTGGATTAGGGCATCCCCATTTGGAGGATGTTGATGTAGGATGTCTTTGATTTTCCACATTCAATATTGTGTTATGTATTATCCACTAATTTCATCGACCTTTTTAATTATTATTCAATCAATCAATTAATATTATTATTATTATCTACATACTTTTTTATAATATAAGTATAAATCTATTAATTTCAACATCTTTCTTTTTAATTAGTACACAATCAATCAAATATTTGTGTTCATCACTTTTTTCAATATAATAATACACATTGTTGTAACCCAACATATTCATTTAAAAAGAACTATAACGATTATTGTTATCCTAGTTCACCTCAATACAAATTTCTATTTACTTTAATACGTTTTGGATGTGTTAGATCAAATATATTTCAAACATCTATATCTCAAGTCTAAACATTTCATTACAATTGATGAAAAATACAAAAATAAGACGCCAAATGTGGAACAAGAAAAGATAATGTTCGAATGTTGAATTTGTTTATTATTATTATTATTATTGTTGTTGTTGTTGTTGTTGTTGTTGTTTTTTGTTAAATGTGACCAGGTTGGTCGATCACGTAATTTTTCTTGAATTGCAACCTCTAACAGTATCAAAGACAATCACAAAAATAATCATGGAGCCAAGTAAGAAGCAGGTTTTCTTTAAGTACTTTGGAGTTTTTTTTTAAGCTTTTGTGTTTGTAGAATACAATTTTTACTTTGAAAAACAAAAATGAAGTCCAAAAGTACAAGCAATTAAGTGGTTGGTGCTTTTTATTGCTTCTAAATATTAACTAACATTATAATTTTTTAATTTAGATAAAACGATTATGATATTTGAGTGTAATCCTTGTAAGGTGATGCAGTAGGTTGTGCTTGCACGCCTATGATACACAATTTCACCAAGAAAGATACAATAACTGTAATAATCCTTTAATTACAAAAACATACAACTCAATCTGCATTGCTTGCTTGCAAATTATTTGATTTAATGTTATTGCTTCATTGATAAAATAAACTTGCAAATTAATTAAATTGGAGGATGGAATTTTACTTTGTGTTCGATGAAATGTCTCAATGAAAATACAATCATAACACAATTTATGATGAATGTATGTGATCATTATTAAATAACGAAATAAAATAAAATAAGTATACATCTTATTAAATAAAAAAACTATAATATAGAAATATATAATTAAATTAAATGTACTAATAACTTGACCACAATTATCTCGTGCGTATGTCTAATTTAATTTGATAAATTTATTCTTAAAACCTCAAATTTCAGTGTTTGTTGAAAAATTAAAATAACATTTGATCATATCATAAATTGGACCATAATTATGTTCCCATCGAGACATTTCATCAAACACCTCATGAAGAAAGTAAATTTCCCTATTCATGAAGCAATAACATTGAATCAAACTATTTGCATAAACTAGGGTATTACTTCTATTGGTATATACATGTTATAGTTATTGCTTTTGATTCGAAAAGTGGACACCGACGATGGATGGAGATGTGTTATAACTTCAATTTTTTTAAATTTTTCCTGAACATAATTGTTATTATAGAATTGAATTGAAAAAATAAGAAAGATTTTTATAGTTTGATGAAATCTCGTTTCGTTTCTGTTTCATATGATAGAAGATCTTGTGCTCATTTGAAATAAGGGATTCAATCTCATATACAAAGGACCTATAGGGTGTGATGGTCATCCACCTTTACTTAATAAGTTTTGCACTAAATTTTTTTATAATTAAATAAAAGAAAAAAATGTAAAATTAGTAATTTTGACAATAAAAATTTAAAGAGTAAATTTCTCATTTATCGTGTATGTTGATCATTTATGGAAAATGATTTGAATAACATTCCATTAACACATTGGGTCTAACTCCCAGTGGCCCAGCCTCCACGCACCAGCCCTGAACCCCCATCCCCATCCCCAACCCCAACCCCCAACCTTAGCGGCTACAACCCCCAACCCAGTGGTCAAGTTCCCATCCCTTCGGTTCTAAATCAAATTCAATTTTGTAATAGAATTTTTTTTTTTTTTAAGTAATGAAAATTTAAATAAAAGATATTAATAATAAATAAAAATAGAAAAATAAGCTCTATTAATTTCTAGTAAAGTTATGTGAAGATTATCATTAAAAAAAAGGAGAATGAATAATTTTTTTTCTAATTTAAAAAAATATATATTTAAAAATTCAACCTGTTACTTAAACTTAAATTATATTTTAAAAGATTTTAGTTGAGAACAAATTTAGTTTAGAATATTCGTATTTTATTTGTTTTTATGATATTTTGTTTGGAATACATCACATGTCTACTCATATGTGTTTAAATTTGATCTGCTGAACATATCTGTTCATAATCATATTCGATAGGATTGGTCGAACACATCTATTTGTGTTCGAACTTTATTTGTCGAAGAAGTACGGACATGTTGGTTCAAGATTCGTCTGGAACATCCTATTAAACAGCTGAAGTAGTGTTCGACAAAACTATCGAGCTACTTCACCAATTCGGCTGCATGTTCCGAATGAGCTTCTACATATTAGACAATTATTTATCGTTCGACACATACATTCGAATATTAACTGAGATATTCGAACTATATTATTGAACATAAATTAGTTCAATTTAAAAAAAAAATTATATATATATGAGGATATTTTAATAATTTTTTATAATATTTATTTATATTTAAAATTTATAAAATATACTCAGAGGATTCAGTTTGCAGCCGGATCCTAATTCAAGTACTAATTATTTATATCAAATTTGCTTCGAAAGAATTATTTCTTATCAATTTCATATAGTGCTCCTTATATTTTATTTTTATTTTTATTTTCTTAAGAAAAAACTTAATTTAACATTTCACCACAAATTTCCACTAAAATTATAACTTGACCCCCTCCCGTCCCGTCCCTTTTTTTTTTCCGTCAAACAATAAGGAGTAGAGAGGATCAATTCGAAAGCAGAAGCAAACTTGAAGGCCGCTCTCCGCCGGGTCGCCACAGCTAGTGGACTGAGGATAAAGACCCAATTAGTTGTTCTCGCTTGGCTGCAGGTACACTCTTTCTCCTGAAGATCAATATTAAAATGCCCTGAAGTTCTGCTTTTTATTCTAAATAGAAATTAATCTTAGGTGATACGCAAAGATATTGAAGAAGGATCAATGAACATAATCTTCGAACGTGTCCGGTTTTAATGTCTTGCGAAATTCGTTATTTTGATTTGGTATCCCATGTGGTTAGTGATGAATGGGATGTCAAACCCTCAGACTCTGGCATCGGACGGAGTATGCGTAGAGAAATCTAAATTTTAATAAGGTGGTGGTGTGAATCCTGAAGAAAGTTAGGCAATTGATTATCGTATTGTTTTGGATTGAGATGGGTTATCTGTTCTCCTTTCCTTCTCAATGATAGTTTAATTACCCGTTAAGTATGTCGCTTGTTGATTTTTGTTAGAAAAAAATAGTGCATCGAAAATAGTTATGTTTTTTGGGCACATTTGACATAATTTTCGCTTTATGACTAGTAATATGTTATGATGTTTGGTTATTGAGTGTTTTTTTTGGTAGGATAACAAATTGTCTATCTGAGAAGAAGAGTGAAAGTTTTTAGTCTGCGTCCTTTAAAGGGTTATTTTCTAATGATTAGATAGATAGCATTTAGCAGTACACAGATGGATACTACAATTGTGTTTTCTTGCCTTCAGTGATGGTGATAGGCGCAGATGATTTTCATTTTCATATAGCCATAAATGTGACTTGTGAGGTTTTTCAGTCCTCTCCTTCTGATTTGAAGAACATTGCAGGCAAGACACAACTTCATGAAAGTTTATGTGCTTTTCTTTGCTAAACCTCTATGTTTTGAGATAGCATTTTGAGGGGACCATATTATTGGTTACACATATTGCTGAATGTAACATAAAGTTTCCCTGGGTCATCTAAAAGGTCCATTTAATTTGGCATTTTCTTCTAGATTCTCTGCACGATTATTTCACTTTACTGATACTTGCCAAACAAAATATAGAAGGATTATTTTCCAAATGTTTTACTTTTGAATCTCATTCATGGTAGGGATCTCAAACTGTGCAAAGAGTACATATTCTGATGTTTTTCTGTCTTGCACAATATAAAATTGACAAGTAAAACGGGTGCAATGGAATTAGTTCCATTGAATGCAAGATTCCATCCACTGATATTGTAACTGTTTACTTTTTCTTGAGTTAGATCTTAAAAGATAAAACATCGAAAAATAAGAACTATTTAAACAAGTGCTATTAAGTATTAGAGAGGGTACAGTTGATTCTTACTGCTATAACTTTGTCATCTGCAGCTTTAGTTGCTGGAATCAAACTTAAGGTGCGAAGAATACAATTAAATAACAACTGAAGAAAATCCTTTGTAATTGCAACTTGGTTGTACTTTCTTTTACTTGCAAATTGTATGTTCTGTTTGACTAGAATATGAGTTGTTGCGGCTCATGCAGGCCTTCCCTATATTAGGAGAGTTGTATGCTGTGGCCATCTCAAGTGTTTCTTTGTTTGCCATTGCTGATTAACATTTTGAAAATGTAGTTTAATAGAAGAGAAAAAACAGAGAAAGAAGTTTACAGGATATAGCTTTACAGTTCATTAAGAACCAGATCATACTAATGTGAAATCGAAAGGGGCCTACTATCTGTGATTGATGTGTTGAGTCTCCCAAGAAAGACCAGTCATCAACTTTTTATGATGAATTGATGGGACCTACACTTCTTAAAACTCGAGTAGAAATTCGGGATTCTTCTGGTTCTAAATATGCTAGAATAAAATCTGAAGTGCGAACTCTCGTAAATGAAAAAAGAGTCAAACAGTTTGTTTCCACAAAAGAGAAAAAGGAAGAAGAGTCGAACAAAAGTACTAATTGACAAGTTTATTATGGTTTGTGCTGCATTGTCTGTGCATGCTATGCCTGTTAGTCTTTAGCTTTCTGTTCAATTCTTGAGATACTCTTCTCATTTTATACATGTTTACAATTTGTACCTAGGTCTTGTGCACCTTATAAAGATGTAAAAAGTGTTCTTAGGATGTGCCAGTTTGATTGCTAGTTTGGTTTTGATATATTATATTGAGAGAACATTTGAATATGAGTCATATGACTACTATTTTTGGGATTTTCTTTTGATAGAGTATCCCAGCAAGCCATGGATGCTAATATCTGTTATTCCAGGCAATATATGTTCTATCTTTTCATAGCATCTTTAATTATTCTACTTACATTGTTTATTTGTGCACACATGTGCCTGAGCTGTACTGTGTCATCCTGACATGGTCCTATTTCACCCACGTTCTCTTTCTTGCAGAGTTGGTTAACAGTTAGAGTATGATAGAGTATTAGAGTTGTTACACTTGTCATTTTTAAGTATGCTGAAGTTCCAAATTAGATGGCATGGATCATATTTAAGAATCTCCCTTCTGCGTGCTCAATGTTGCAAAAAGTGGCCTAGGTGGGACAACCCTGCTTTGGCCTAATTAGACTTTCTAGGCACCAACCCATGGCTAGTCCTGCTCAGCTGGCAAGGTCTTTCGTTTATTTAGTTTCATTTTGATTGGACTGGAGGCGTATCTGTTACGTATTGGATGTGTATTTATTATGTGATAAGTTTTGTTGATAGTACTTTTGCTTAATTAGTTGGATACATGCTTGTCGGCAAACTGACAAGAGTACAACATAAAATAAGTGGTAAAATGTTTCAAATACAGCAAAATACAATAATATAATCTTTAATGTATTTAAGAAAGTTGTTAAGTGAGCCTGAATCCTTTGTTTGTCTTCAATTTATAGAACATATTCAAAATATCAGGGTCAAAATTTACAAAATATTCTTAAAATAACTTTAAAAACTTTAAAAATTTATTAGTCCGCTAGGTGCTAGTTGAGCAGTTGATGATACATGAAATGAAACGCTGTTCTTTTTTTTTTTTTTTTGTCAAAATGATATTGCAGGTGATATTCATGTTTATATGCTCCTGGAATTAGTGAATAGCTGTTGATTCCTGTTTAGTGACCTTTGTGAACAACTGGATTCCTTTTGGAATAGTAGTAGCTGCTTATCAAAAAATGCCTATTCGCTGATTTCAAGTAATTCAATAAATAGTTTCCTTTTCTTAGTATTTATTTTATTGGCACTTGTGTCTTGTTAGGCATGATTTCTTGTGAATGTTACGTTTTGTTACATAGTAATATACTTTAGAGATACCTTAGAGATACCTTAGATATGATTTGTTGAAACTTGAAACCATGAAAACCCGTAAGTTTCAATAAATATAATAAGAGGTAATGCACAATAGAACCAATATTCTGATAATCAAACATGGTGTTCTATCTCAAGGTCTTTGAGGTTATTGGATGCTGGGTGCATATGATAAATTTGGTGAGTTTCCTAAATCTTAATATGCGCATACCCTGCTTAAGTTGATCCTTGAATGGCTCTGATGAACAGTAGGGTTTTGGAAGCCTTTCACCAGAATAATCATTTTCGCAACGTAAAAAAACCTAAATTTCAAAATGTCCAAGATTTTAGTTATGCGCTACCTTATTGAGTCTGTGCTAAATTTCTGGTTGTGCCTTTAGCTATGAGTGCTTAACATGAAAGGAGGTTGGCCTTACTGGATCTGGGCTTGGATGATGATTATTTTGGTGTACGATTATGATGGTTTTTCAGATTGTACTTGAGCTTGTGCCTTCTAGAAGCACTGAAACCATTTTCTTCTCATAATGGCTGTGGTTTTATTACAATTTGTTTATTTTTTATTTTGTCATGGTATTTGGCCTGGCGAGGCAGCAATATAGTATTTGTATACCCATATACCTTTGTTTTACTTTAGGATTAATACATTTACTCTGTGTTATTTCTTCTTCTTGAGGTTACACTGGCGAACTGTGAATCAGATTAAAACTACTTTGACTGCAATCATGTGGATTTGTCCATGGGTGTTTAAAATGTACCATATCCTGTGTTATATTTGCTGTGTTATTGGTGTGGTAAAGCTTTCTAGTACAGCTTGCGAGAATTTCTTATTCTCAGCTGCTATTGTTACTTACTTTAGACTGTCCTCTTTTAATCTGTTGATGTAAATAGGTTGTTTCACCTCAAATGACTAACAAGTTGGTCCCGTGCAATTAATGCAAAAGCTGCTGTTAATTCCAAGTATTTCTGATACTTGTGATTTGCTCCAGAGAATCAACTGTCCCTTAACTTGTGCTGTATACAGCAGAAGATGCTGATTAATTATTTCGAAGGGTGATAGCATCTTAATTGATGCTTTCTGGGACTCAAGAATTTGTTTAACTTAAGCGAGGAGAATGCCAAAACTTTATTTAGAACTCGTTCTCATAAGAAAATCTAGTTTTACTTTTAAAATGGAAAGCTTCTTCTTTCCTTGGCATCTCAAGTTAAAATGCATTTATGTCTTTTTGTGCTACACATGTTGGGTATCTCGTCGGTTGGCATAACTTTCATGAATATATTTCACAGGAAATCTAGATTCTGCCAGTCCAATGGGTGAATCATTTACAATTCAGATAAGCAGCAACTTAGTTAATAAGCTTCTTGATGATGGTGAGAAGGTAAAGAAGAGAACTAGGAAGCCGAAACCAAAAGTTCCCCAAGAATCACCACAGCCCCAGGCACCACCTCCCAAGCCCCTCTTCGATGATTCACAGACAATTAAAACTCCCTCTTCAACTGCATGGCCAATCCAGTCTCCTTTTTACCTGCCTCCACAGAAGCCCGCAAGTCCAGAGTTAGATGCCATCCGTTCTGTTCTTGAAGAGAGTGAGAAGGTTGTGGAGAAGTTGAAGAAGCAGGAGGAGAACATGTTACAGGAGGTCACTCAGAGGGCGAAGGATCTTCATGATAAAGAGTTTAAGATTCCAAATGGCAAGCCTATGCCCTGTTTGGGGGAGAAAGATGCTTGTTTGAAGTGCTATAAGGAGCATGTCAAGGACCCGTTAAAATGTGCCCAATTGGTCAAAGATTTCGCAGATTGTGCGCGCTCAGTTAGGCAGCAAGTCAGCTCGGAAACTAATTAGGTATGCTGAAAGAAATGTTGAATTTTAGTTTTTATCATGGTAACAAACCTATGGTTTCCAAAGTAAGCCTTTGAATGGTTGAGTGCTTGCTCATGAGCAGCGGATGCAAGTCTCGTATGGTGAAGATTCTTGAGGAGTTATGATCCAATTCACGAATTAGGGTGAGTGGACTCACTCATGTGATCAATGAAGAAATGTTGAATAAATTTATAACCTGGCACCTTATAACTGGATCAACAGATATCTATTTCTTTTTCCTTCTTTTTTTCTGTGACATTCTCAAGTAATGATTCTGAGGGTGTGATTGCGAGCATGATGAGATTTAAGTATGATGTTAGTCAATGTGTTGTTAAAAAAAAAAAAAATAGTCTCGCTTTCTTTTGGGGGAGACTGTAGAGTTTTTTTCATCAAGCCTAAAAAAGCAATTTCAATTACAAACACAACATTGAATTTAGTTTGTTTGCATCCAGATGAGGCAATGCCTACAAACATACCCTAAAGATTGTAATGTTTTTCAGTTTTCAAAAGGGAAATATGTATTTTCAATAATAATAATAATAATAATAATAATAATTAATGGTATATATCTGTTTGCGACCATTTTTTCACAACCAAGCGGCCACTCGTCGAAAATTAAAGTTCTCAAAAGTTCCTACTATCAAGACATTTTCATTATTTTTCGATCCTAGGCCGTTTTATTACACGTCTGTGTCTATCAATTGATATTTAAGACAATGAATGTTAGATATATATACACACAAGAAATTAATATTTATTTAAGAAAATGAATGTTAAATATACATAAAAATATTTTATAAATAATTCCTGAATAAATCTAGAAGGATCAATGGGTCTAATCCATTGCGTGGGAATCCGAGATCCGGGATCCGACCTATTACCAATGCGGGCCAACCCGTTTGGTAAAGATTTGGGAATTACTTTTGGCAGTCTTTTTTCTTCCACCGCACTCCACCAGCATCTTCCACCCACTCCTCCAATTTTTTTTTTTTTTTTCCTTTTTCAATTTTCTCAATCAAAGGTAGTACCGGTCTCTCTATCTCTCACTCGCTGACGCGCGCACACACACAAAGAGTGAGCGTCGGTTAATTTGCGTAGAGATGAATGCCTGTAGAATGATTGGAAGGAATTCAGTAGTTTAATGCAACGTAATTTCAAGATTGGATAAACTCTGTGGTTTTGCATTCAATTGTTCTCTTCTATTGAAATTTCTTCGGTGTCAAACTGGTTTCTGGTTATATTTATGTTCAGTTGGAATGATCTATGAAGTGCAATTACGGTAAACCAGAAGAGTTTTGTGGTGGGGTAGCTTATGCATTGTACACTTTTGAAGCTGGTTTAGTTGCGGAACTTAGGAATCGGAGTTACTTTTGTCTGGGACAAACTGTATAATTCTTCAAATATGCCATTGGGTGTCCATGAACTTTTCTGACTGAACAACATAATCAGGATCAATGGAGTTGAATTATATATATCTCGTCTAGTACTTTGTCTTGAGACGAAATACTGCTGCGAACTGTGAGATTATGGGATCATGACAATATTTCACGACAGCATCAGGGATTGCTGGAGGTATAATTAGGAAAGTAGTTTGTCGATCCTTTGGTAAGTCTCCATGCTCAGATTCTTCCTACATCAGGTGCACATGAATCTTTGAACCTTCTTTGTGACAGTTAGAATACATTCTTTTGCTTTTATGAGCCATTTCTTAAATTAAACAGGATGTAATAATGCCTTCTTCCCCGTATAATGTCTGATATGGAACTAGCAATATGTTTTTTTGTACAATTACAATCTTGATAGGATATTAATTTCATAGTTTTTCTTCTCAACCATTATTCACTATGATTTTCTATTATTAAATTATCATTGTAGATGGGATACTAAGTGGTTACGAGTGTTCTTCTTCATCCCATTTGCAGACTTTCAAATTCCCAATATTTACAAAGAAATGGTGCGTGGGAGAGATGCTTGCTGGGAGCACTGCGTCCTCATTGATGCTGCAAGACAGAAGGTTAGATGTAATTATTGTCATCGAGAATTCAGTGGAGGTGTCTATAGGATGAAGTTTCATCTTGCTCAAATCAGAAACAAGGACATAGTTCCATGCACTGAAGTTCCAAATAATGTGCGCGATGTTATACAAGGTATATTAAGCACTCCCAAGAAGCAGAAACCATCTAAAAGACAGAAGTTAGAGCAGGTGGAAGATGGCCAAGAAAATAGCTCTTCAGCCAGTGGTGGCGCCCTTCCCAATCGTGGATCTAGCGAGCAGAACGGTAGTGTTTGCCCATCTTTGTTGTTCCCAAATGCTTCGCCTAGTATGCAACCTGAGCATACGGTGTGTGATGTTCAAAAGAAGAAGCAGGAAGATGCAGATAGGAAGATTGCTTTATTTTTCTTCTATAATTCTATTCCTTTTGATGCTGCCACTTCCATGTATTACCAGGATATGGTTCAGTGTATTGCGGAATGTGGAGCAGGATATAAAGCACCTAGCTCCGAGAAGCTGAGATGTGACCTATTGGAAAAAGTTAAAGCTGATGTAAATGATATGTGCAAAAGATTAAGAGAGGAATGGCAAGAAACAGGTTGCACAATTTTGTGCAATTGCTGGTCTGATGGCAGGAACAGGTCACTTGTAGTTTTTTCTGTCACATGTCCTAAAGGAACAATATTTCTTCGTTCTGTTGATGTATCTGGTCATGCTGATGACACTCACTATTTATTTGGGTTGCTGGAGTCAGTTGTGTTAGAAGTTGGTGCCGAAATCGTGGTTCAAGTATTAACAGATAGTGCTGATAGTTATGCCTATGTCGGGAGGCTTCTTATGGATAAGTATCCTACAATATTTTGGTCTCCATGTGCTTCACAATGTATTGTGAAGATGTTGGAGGACATCAGTAAATTAGAATGGGTTAGCACTATCTTGGAGGAGACAACTATGATCACAAAATATATATACAGCAATGAATGGATTCTGAATGTTGTGCGGAAGTTTACCAGTGGACTGGAGTTGCTAAGGCCAAAAATCTCTAGATACGTTTCTAAGTTTCTGTCTTTGAGATTTCTTGTTTTGCAAGAAGAGAACTTGAAGAACATGCTATCCCATACAGAGTGGTTTGCATCGAGCGCCTGTAGACACTCTGATCCCCAACTCATCAAGTCAATGCTGACTGCTGAACAGTTCTGGATGTCTGCACGCGAAGTTGTCAGCGTGTCTGAACCTCTAATAAAAATCCTGAGGATACTAGATGGTGACATGCAAGCTATGGGCTACTTGTATGAAGGAATGGAGCGGGCAAAGACTAGTATTAAGGCATATTATAATGGTATTGCTGAGAGCTACTCGCCAATATGGGATATAATTGAAAGGAGATGGAACATGCATCTTTACTCCCCTCTACATGCAGCAGCTGCATTTCTTAATCCGTCCATTTTCTATGCCCCAAGCTTTAAGCTTGATTCTAGAATGAGGAATGGTTTTCAAGAGGCTATGATGATATTGGCAAATAATGAGACAGATAAAATAGAGATAACGAAAGAACATCCAGTGTACGTAAATGCTCGTGGTGCTCTGGGAACTGACTTCGCAAAACGGGGGCGGATATTAAATGCTCCAGGTATGCTTGTAACAAAATCATCTACTAGTTTTGCCAGGATATAATATTTATATTTACTTTGGTACTCTTAAGGAATACAATGCCGATGATGCAGTAACTTGAATTTTGTGTTGAGTTCTCAATATTATATTACAACATACAATAATGTTATAAATATTGTTTTTTATTTTGTTCCGTGCAATTGGAACTTCCATTGAGGTGCTTATAGCATGGCTTGCTTTAAAACTAGTGTATGAGAAATATTCCAAATTCTATACTCGTTTACCCAATCCATGAAACATGTGTAGCTTACCCTGATTTTTGCATCTTTAGGTGATTGGTGGGCTGGATACGGTTACGAAATCCCAACATTGCAGAGATTCGCAACACGGATTCTAAATCAGCCTTGTAGTTCCCAGTGGTGTAGGTGGAACTGGAGCAATTTTGACAACTTACACAGTAAGAGACTCGACAGGGCAGAACTAGAAAAATTAAGTGATCTAGTTTTTATACGTTGCAATCTTTGGTTGCAAGAAATTATTCGATACAGAGACAGACAAAATCAACCAATTATATTTGATGAAATTGATGTTAGTTTGGAGTGGCCGTCTGAATCAGAAATTTTATTACCTTTCTTGGATAGCAGCCCATTGGATAATGTACCGTCTTAACTAGAATTTGCTTATGAGTTCTTTCATCGAACAGTTGATCCCTAGCATCACTTATCTTTCTGTACAGTAAAAAACTTGTTAGCTTGATTTATGTGGCTTCATTTTCCATAGCAAATGAGTTTCTTTTTTTCTTTCTTTTTTTTTTTTTTTCCCAAATAAAATAAACATTGAAGAGTCATAATAAGTCTATGTCTTAGGTGGATATGTGTTTCAGTGGCTGCATGTAAGTTTACCTCTTACGCTGGATCATTTGGATCAAGCTAAACTCCTTAGATATTGTTAGACTCCAAAACTTTTATGTGTCTTGGTGGATCTCTTACCTAATGTGCACTCTATTTTTATCACCTCAAATAAGACCGTACCTTTAACATACCATGCACTAGCTTGAAATAATGTTAAGTTTTATTGCTCATTTTGGAAGCCTATTTCTCATCTGTTCTTCAGTTGTTTCTCTTATCCTCTAGATGTCTTTATTGGTTGACTTGACCTGTGCAGCTTTATGTGCACTTCTTAGGTTTTTCCATCTAAACATTTTACCGAAAATATCATGAAAAGATAGTACATAAAAAGGTGTATGGAATAGCTGTTGGGGCTCTGCACTCCAGGACAGGAAGATAATCTTCAACATGCATACCAATAATGGACACCATGAGATCTGGCAAAGTCATGCAATTCCAGATGCCAAAGTTATCTATGTTGCAGATAGGCAGATACACAGACAAGGTAATAGTAGATGACACAACACGAATAATATGCCACTTCGTAAAGCATCTTATGCCCCTCCACTTTTTTTTGGCTATAATATACCCCTTTACTTTGGAACCCTGATTTGATTAAGTTCTTGATCCATGCGTGATTGGATTTATGTTGTGAATTCGTAGTTTCTCTGTGAACAATTTATGTCGTAGTTTTCTCTGTTATTCTATTGTAGATGTCCTTAAACACTTCTAAAAATGATTTCACCGCTCATTGTCAGTTTGTCACTATGGGAATATCCAAATGAAGCTTCAATTAAAAGTTTACTGGAAAAGAATGATATTTTCTAACACATCCATCTAATATGTTATAATAGATATTGTGTACTGTTTCCTTCTTTATTTTCCTTGAAAGAATTTTTATTTTAAGTTTTGCAATATTGGGAAAAACTAAAAATTTAGCTAATCAACCGAGTATCAGACAACACCACTGATTAATGCAGGTTTCAGGTGTGGTATATTTTAGCGGCTATAAATCTGGACACACTTCTCACATAATTAATCCAAACTTTTAATTTGTGATGCAACCATTATGGTTCTTTGAACCTGTTTATCACTGTTATTTTTTGGAACCTAAACATCTTATATTAGAAACAGAATTATGATAGCCCACCTTGGGTTTTGATTTAAAACAGTTACACATTCTCTTCTTGAGTTTTTGGAATTACTTCCACCTCCCTCAAAATTTGTTCTCGTTTTCAATATATAATCTCAAATCTTGTCTCTACAATGATCTTTTTTGTAATTTATCTTATAATCAACTAAGTATTAAATAAAACCACATTTGACCATTGACATCATTATTTTGTCAAAATGAAAGGTGTTTGGCTCTTCTGATGTTTTAAGTATCTTCCCAATTTTTGTCCATGTCTAACACAAATCTCTATGAGTTTTTTTCTTTCTTTTTTTTAATACCAGTTTTCCGTAAATTTTCATAGTTTTAACTTACCATAAAATTCCATGGCGTATATATTGTGACATGTTTATAGATTCTGAATTATTTTAATACAGAATCCTATATGCTGTTTCTTTGATGACCCTATCTTTTGGTTTCGGCAAATCAACACTGTAAGTTTGTAGTCACCATAATGTGAAAAGCCAATGAACTGCTTATTTCCAGAATACACTTTTAGAGGTTTAACTTGAGAACATGAGCATGATGCTGGCTGGTGAGGACATGCAACTGTCGAAATCTGTCTATAAATCCAGGTACAGTGTCATTTATGGCTTTTAAAAATTCAGCTTGTTGAATGGTTAAGGCGTCTTTCAAATTTGAAGTTGTGTATTATGATTTTATTAGGATAGCTATAGGAGATTTATGGAATATTATTTATATTGTCATAAACCTTAGGCGAGGTCCCCGAATATGGAGAGGTGGCTGTAATTTCAGAGACCTGAGGGCGTCTTGTGGTTTCTGTGATAATCCTTTCAACTTTATTGTTACTGCATCGTAGACCTGTATATGTCTCCAAGGATGGTTTGCATCTGTTCCTCACCCCTTTAAGGTTGCCTGATCATGCCTTAATTATGTTTTGTCCGATGATTCTGGTACCTCTGACCTTTAACTGTTGCCCTGTTCAATATATAATCTCTAATTTTACGGGTTTTGATAATGACCTATCACTTTTGATTTTGTCCAGTATATGCCCGATTCATCGGACTTGTTGGAAAATGATGATGTACCTAGTTCATTTACCACTTAAGCAGCCTGACTGTCACGTCAGCAATTTCTGATGAGTTTTTGGAGTTCCAACAAAATCAGGTATAAATTGGACAAAATAAAAAGTTATAAGTCACTATAAAAAATTCCTAAAATTAGAGTTCATATGTTGGACATGACCAAGTTAACGGGCATAAATTAAGATTTCTACTTTTATCCCAGAGGTTATAACTGTTCATGTTATTAATTGCATTTCATTGGGTGATAGTTAAAAGAATGCAGTGGGATGTATTGTACTAAAAAAGGAATGGTTTGCAAAATTTGTTACATAAACCATACTCAACTTTTGAGGTATGTAATTTTCTATTTTAGTATGCTTATTTGTACCATTATTTTTCGAAGCCTATAAGGTTTACTTTAATGTGTTCGCTGGGTAATACTTTTCCTTGTCAAACTATTGAAGGAAGTCCAATTTTGTAATTCCATCCATTAAGAGAAGTTACTAAAAGAGAAATTGGCAAAAATACCACAAAAATTTGAGTTTGGTAAAATGTTTTGGCGTCCAATTTCTTAATAACATGCCATGAAAGTTGTGTTGGTATTTGTGCAAAAAATAAAAAATGGCCTGCCTGTCTTACATTGTTTTTTAAACGAACTTGGAGGTTTCTTATAGTTATTTAAGAAATACGCTAGCGTAGGTATTAAGTGCACCTTAATTGTTGTATTTAATTCTTCTTAAATCATTTATTGCACTCTCTAGCGTAGAGTTCAGTTTTCTCTAATATAGAAAGTTGGAAGAAATGTGTGAACTAATCACAGGTTTGTAATGGTAAATTTTTTTTCTGTGGGTTGTTGTTTTTCACTGGTTTAGGAGTTTTCACATAAATTTTCGTATTGTGGTTTGTTGTTATTTTTCATCCCATCTCTCAATTATTTACTTATTTTTCCTTATGGATGAATGTAGCACTCGTAAGGTTTTAATTCATAACAAGTTGCTCAATCAACTGATGCACAACACTTTTGTGGATTTTTTTTTCAAAAACTTTGTGCGACTTGCGCATAATTCCACACTCCCTAATTTGTTTTGGGCATTTACCTAAATACCCAATACTAAAGTATGAAGGGAAAAAAGGGTGGGGGGGGGGGGGGATTCTACTCCAGGGCGAGACGAGATTAAAAAAATTAAAACCAATATATGGAGCATTATATTTTTGAATGGGTGGAAATTTTGCTGGCTTTTATATTTCCTGTGAATTATAAGATTTTGAAATTTTGTAATACTAATTGTGAGTAGATATAGCCAAAAGTGTGAAAGTGATTTTTTAATTTTTTTTCTTGGAAGGAAGTAGTATATCATATTATGTTACGCGGGTAACATTTCTCTGTGGTTCAAGAACAAAAGAAAAATGCCTAAGCTTGAACGGCATCAGGAATGTTATAGTTGTTAATCTCATTTAACTACATTATTAGAAAAAAAGTCTTGTGATTATATTGTAATCCCAAATTGAAAATCTGATTTGACAATCAGATATCTGATGCAATTCCTTCTATGAAATAGTGAACGCACCAATCAGTTATTTGGATTACATCCTTAAAGACCCTTCAAAATCGTTCATTAAAAGCTAGTTGTAACTGAGAATTTCAATTACCGTAGAATGCAAATAATTAGTAGTTGACCCTACCATAACTCTCATGAATTACACTTCATAAATTAGTCAAGCAGAAACGTTGTTCACAATAAGAATGATAAATAATTTGCCAATAATTAGGCAGGCTTAAAGATGCCTTCTAGCAATTCTGACACACTACTGAACAATACTTTTGTTTTCTTCTACTTCCTCACTTCTTTTTCTAATTAAAGAATTTGCGTACGGCACCAAAAGAGGATATAAAGTCTAAAGACGCTAACTCTCATTTATTCCTCCTCATTGCTTTTAGCCCCCAATATTTCATCATGAACGCCTTCTCTGATGCTTTGTCATGGTGGCGGTACACCACCAACCCTACCGATGATCGAGCTCGGCTCATACTGAACTCGATCATCATCATGCTCCCCGTGTTATGGATTGTCTTACTGTTTTTAAAGAAATGGAGCAACAAGAATCTGCCATTGCCACCGGGCCCACCGGGCTTGCCCCTGCTCGGCAACCTCCTCTCCCTCGATCCTGAGCTACACACTTACTTCGCAAGACTTGCAGAAACATACGGCCCAATCTACAAACTCAAACTCGGTAACAAGATAGGTATCGTCATCAGCTCCCCATCTTTAGCGAAGGAGGTTCTTAAAGATCAAGATACCACCTTTGCCAATCGGGACGTTCCGGTGGCTGGGAAAGAAGCTGCATATGGTGGGACCGACATTGTCTGGAACCCTTACGGGCCCGAATGGCGGATGCTGAGGAAAGTTTGTGTGCGAGAAATGCTTAGCAGCAACACTTTGGACTCTGTGTATGATCTCAGGCGGAGAGAACTCAGGCAGACCGTTAATTACTTGTACAACAAAGCGGGGTCGCCGGTGAATGTAGGGGAGCAGATGTTCTTGACAGTGCTGAATGTGATCACAAACATGTTGTGGGGCGGGACAGTGAAGGGGGAGGAGAGGGCCGGGCTTGGGGCAGAGTTTAAGCAGGTGGTGGGGGAGATGACGGCGTTGCTGGGGATGCCCAATTTGTCGGATTTCTTTCCTTCATTGGAAAGGTTTGATGTTCAGGGGATTCAGAAGAAGATGAAATTGTTGGCGAAGAGGTTTGATGGGATATTTGAGGTTATCATTGCTCAGAGATTGAAGATGAATGGAGAAGGAGGGAAGGGAAGCAGGGATTTTCTGCAGTTTCTTCTGCAGCTGAAAGATGATGGAGATTCCAGGACCCCTTTCACCATGACTCATCTTAAAGCTCTCCTCATGGTATGCCTATATCAAATCTCTCTCTCTCTCTCTCTATATATATATATATATATATATATATATATATATATTTATGTGATTGATTAAATAATGTGTTTTGGCGCAGGACATGGTAGTAGGAGGGACGGAAACAACATCCAACACGGTGGAGTACGCATTGGCAGAGATGATGAACAAACCCGAAATCCTAAAAAAAGTGCAGCAAGAACTTGAAACAGTCGTTGGCAAAGACAACATAGTAGAAGAATCCCACATCACCAAGCTTCCATACTTGTACTCTGTAATGAAAGAAGTGTTACGCCTGCATCCCGCTCTCCCCCTCCTAGTCCCGCACTGCCCCAGCAGGACGAGCAACGTCGCAGGGTACACTATTCCGAAGGGCGCTCGTGTTTTCGTCAATGTGTGGGCAGTGCACAGGGATCCTTTGATATGGGAAAAGCCTCTGGAATTCAGGCCAGAGAGGTTTTCTGATGGGAAATGGGATTACAGTGGAAATGACTTCAATTACTTCCCATTTGGATCGGGAAGAAGGATATGTGCAGGAACGGCCATGGCGGAGAGGATGTTCTTGTATTTTCTTGCTTCCTTGGTTCACTCTTTTGACTGGAGTTTGCCTGCTGGAGAGAAGTTGGACATGTCTGAGAAATTTGGAATCGTTTTGAAGAAGAAGACACCACTAGTCGCTATACCGACTCCTAGATTGTCCAATCCTAGCCTGTATGAATAATAGATTGTTGTAAGAAGATTAAGATTGTTATCTTAATTGTTTGCACTCCCAAACTTGTCATCTTTCGGAAATTTACAAGGTTACCGATTGGAAGGGCTATGAAAACTCTGAATTGTCTGAACTACAAATCTGTCATCTGTATCCATGACGATAGATATTAAACCCGATGAACTCTATATGAAAACTCTAAAGTAAATGAACTACAAATTTAATTTTTTTCAAATTACTACTCCCATGGTCCCAAGACAGAATTGATTTTGTACTATATCTAAAGGAGAATTTATTATTACAACATTATTTGGATACAAATCCTTTATTTTAATGGTCCGAGACACAAGCTCGTGTAAGACAGCGGCATTTTGTTCCATGCCCTGGAAATGTCCAATCTGAAATAATTTATTAAGGCATAAATGTGTTAGGTAGGACGGCAACAAAATAATTATTAGTAAGTACCAAAAACCAATTTCATAGGATCAAAGTTTTACAGGACAAAAGATTCCTATTTTGTTGATTGTTGATGTTTGCATATACCTAAGTTCAATCGACAATTCAAATTTCTACTATGTTATAATTGTTATAAAAAAAAAGTCTATTATTCAACCAGTTCTACACTATTTATAATACTTTAATTGAATTGAAACGAGTTTACATTAAGATTAGGTATGATTTATATATTCAACAAATTCTATTGGCAATATGCAAACTTTATATTTTCTAAACATTAATGCAAAGTTTGTTTTATTATTATCTTTTGCTACAAAATAAATGTGTACTTTATTCCAAAAATAAAAGGTCAGCGGACTAACTAAAAATCATTACCCCTTGAAACAAATATTAATGAACAAATTGGTATGTTTGGTATAATAAATAATAAAACACGGCCTATTCTGGGTCCATCAATAAACAATTTCATTGCAGATGAGTTGGTTTAATCGTCCTTGATTCTCTGTTAATCTTTTTCATATATTCCCATCTATAAAAGACAACAGAAACAACACCCAACCCACTTGCTTCCATATAATTTTTATCTCTACAAAGGACTCACATTTATTTCTTATACTTTATTAGTTGAAATTATATGTATATTATATTAAAAATACTTATTGAAAATATCTTATACTCTTTTTGCGTATGTAAATTTGAGGGAAACCAATCCTACAAACATTTCAATCATATAATCATAACTTAATAATGCAAACCTACTATTATAGGATGACCGTGCTGTTGAGGCACGTTAAAATTAATTATATTATTTTACATCGCTTTCCTCTTAAGTAAGGGTCGATTCCACAGAGAACTGTTGAATTATTTGTATATATATTTTTATGCTAATTTACGAATGCAAATAAAAAGGGAGATGTTGATGAATTTTGTCTACTAAACTATTAAAATAAAATATACTCTAATAAATAAAAATCAAGCAAATAAACAGAAGGCAGATAGCAATAGGAATTAATTTCGGTTCATGGTTCAGTTTTCCCCCTATTCCAAATCATATGATTATGCGACACATTATTAATTTTATTGTGGAATTCCTACCCTTAAACCAACAACAAGCTCTGTTGATTCATTTTATCCCTTAAGTGTAATTAATTAGAATAAGCTCTCTAATTAACTTATTTAATTGAATAGTCCAAAATACGCTCTTTGGATTTAATTCGTTAAATGCATTATCAATTAGGATAATAGGGTAGGCAGGTTATTGAATTCACACGCTCGATTCAATTAATCATGAATTATGTTGATTCTAATAATATAAATTATTAGTTTGTTCAAGATCACAACAATTACGGATTGCATTTTAAACCCTAGCCCTAAATATATAAACTATCAATTGGGGTGATCAGTCACAATTAACAATATATATTATAAATCAATTCAACCCATCAACATAATAAATTAGCGCATATTAAATCAATATGATGTCACGAAAATATAAATCACATAATATTGAAATAGGGTTCAAACATTCCCTAACCGGAATATAAAATTTAGTTACACATCACGTGTCTAAAAATTAAAATCATCCAAATGAAAGACATTAAAACAAAGATAAGAAGGGAGGAATAAACTCAAATCCACAAAAGTTGAGTTCCACCGTGAATCTGTCCCTTGTTGTGTTCACACCATGGAGGTTTGAGCATTTCTTTCTTTGTTCACACCCTCAATCCTCCCCTTTATCCTTGCCATTTTGCTCTAATTCCCTTTGTGGGCTTTAATTAAGTTTTGGACTTAATTAATTAATTAAGTCCAAAACTATTTCAACTCATAAACTTGTTTATAATCTTCATTCTTTTGATGGACTAAAGATGGCCAAGTGCTTATGTGGATTATTGTATAAAATTATCCAAAATTATTGTAAATATCCACAAAAATAAAAAGGAAGTAATTCTTGTTGAAACATTAAATAAGTATGAAATAGAGAGTGCACAAGAATTAATTGTATTAAAAATACAATTTTATCAATTAAAATTATGCACAATTTCCTACTTATCGTTTTGATTTAAAACAGTTACACATTCTCTTCTTGAGTTTTGGAATTACTTCCACCTCCCTCAAAATTTGTTCTCGTTTTCAATATATAATCTCAAATCTTGTCTCTACAATGATCTTTTTTGTTATTTGTCTTATAATTAACAAAGTATTAAATAAAACCACATTTGACCATTGACATCATTATTTTGTCAAAATGAAAGGTGTTTGGCTCTTCTGATGTTTTAAGTATGTTCCCAATTTTTGTCCATGTCTAACACAAATCTCTATTAGTTTTTTTTTCTTTTTTTTAATACCAGTTTTCCGTAAATTTTCATAGTTTTAACTTACCGTAAAATTTCATGGCGTATATATTGTGACATGTTTATAGATTCTGAATTATTTTAATACAGAATCCTATATGCTGTTTCTTTAATGACCCTATCTTTTGGTTTCGGCAAATCAGCACTGTAAGTTTGTAGTCACCATAATGTGAAAAGCCAATGAACTGCTTATTTCCAGAATACACTTTTAGAGGTTTAACTTGAGAACATGAGCATGATGCTGGCTGGTGAGGACATGCAACTGTCGAAATCTGTCTATAAATCCAGGTACAGTGTCATTTATGGCTTTTAAAAATTCAGCTTGTTGAATGGTTAAGGCGTCTTTCAAATTTGAAGTTGTGTATTATGATTTTATTAGGATAGCTATAGGAGATTTATGGAATATTATTTATATTGTCATAAACCTTAGGCGAGGTCCCCGAATATGGAGAGGTGGCTGTAATTTCAGAGACCTGAGGGCGTCTTGTGGTTTCTGTGATAATCCTTTCAACTTTATTGTTACTGCATCGTAGACCTGTATATGTCTCCAAGGTTGGTTTGCATCTGTTCCTCACCCCTTTAAGGTTGCCTGATCATGCCTTAATTATGTTTTGTCCGATGATTCTGGTACCTCTGACCTTTACCTGTTGCCCTGTTCAATATATAATCTCTAATTTTACGGGTTTTGATAATGACCTATCACTTTTGATTTTGTCCAATTTATGCCCGATTCATCGAACTTGTTTGAAAATGATGATGTGGCACTCCTAAGTTCATTTACCACTTAAGCGGCCTGACTGTCACGTCAGCAATTTCTGATGAATTTTCGAAGTTCCAACAAAATCATGTATAAATTAGACAAAATAAAAAGTTATAAGTCACTATAAAAAAATTCCTAAATTTAGAGTTCATATGTTGGACATGACCAAGTTAACTGGCATAAATTAAGATTTCCTCTAACTTTTATCCTAGAGGTTATAACTGTTCATGTCATTAATTGCATTTCATTGAGTGATAGTTATAAGATTGCAGTGGGATGTATTGTACTAAAAAGGAATGGTTTGCAAAATTTGTTACATAAACCTTACTCACCTTTTGAGTTATGTAATTTTCTATTTTAGTATGCTTATTTGTACCATTATTTTTCGAAGCCTGTAAGGTTTACTTTTCCTTGTCAAACTATTGAAGGAAATCCAATTTTGTTATTCCATCCATTAAGAGAAGTTACTAAAAGAGAAATTGGCAAAAATACCACAAAAATTTGAGTTTGGTAAAATGTTTTTGCCGTCCAATTTCTTCTTAATAACATGCCATGAAAGTTGTGTTGGTATTTGTGCAAAAAAATAAAAGATGGCCTGCCTGTCTTACATTGTTTTTTAAACAAACTTGGAGGTTTCTTATAGTTATTTAAGAAATACACTAGCGTAGGTATTAAGTGCACCTTAATTGTTGTATTTAATTCTTCTTAAATCATTTATTGCACTCTCTAGCGTAGAGTTCAGTTTTCTCTAATATAGAAAGTTGGAAGAAATGTGTGAACTAATCACAGGTTTGTAATGGTAAATTTTTTTTCTGTGGGTTGTTGTTTTTCACTGGTTTAGGAGTTTTCACATAAATTTTCGTATTGTGGTTTGTTGTTATTTTTCATCCCATCTCTCAATTATTTACTTATTTTTCCTTATGGATGAATGTAGCACTCGTAAGGTTTTAATTCATAACAAGTTGCTCAATCAACTGATGCACAACACTTTTGTGGATTTTTTTTTCAAAAACTGTGCGACTTGCGCATATTTCCACACTCCCTAATTTGTTTTGGGCATTTACCTAAATACCCAATACTAAAGTATGAAGGGAAAAAAGGGTGTGGGGGGGGGGGGGGATTCTACTCAAGGGCGAGACGAGATTAAAAAAATTAAAACCAATATATAAAGCATTATATTTTTCAATGGGTGGGAAATTTTGCTGGCTTTTATATTTCCTGTGAATTATAAGATTCTGAAAGTTTGTAATACTAATTGTGAGTAGATATAGCCAAAAAGTGTGAAAGTGATTTTTTCATTTTTTTTTCTTGGAAGTAAGTAGTATATCATATTATGTGACGCGGTTAACATTTCTCTGTGGTTTAAGAAACAAAAGAACAATGCCTAAGCTTGAACGGCATCAGGAATGTCATAGTTGTTAATCTCATTTAACTACATCATTAGAATATTTGTCTTGTGATAATATTGCAATCCCAAATTGCAAATCTGATTTGACAATCAGATATCTGATGCAATTCCTTTTATAAAATAGTGAACTCATCAATCAGTTATTTGGATTACATCCAAAGACCCTTCAAAATCGATCATTAAAAGCTAGTTGTAACAGAGAATTTCAATTACCGTAGAATGCAAATAATTAGTAGTTGACCCTCCATAACTCTCATTAATTACACTTCATAAATTAATCAAGCAGAAACGTATTCACAATAAGAATGATAAATAATTTGCCAATAATAAGGCAGGCTTCAAGATGCCTTCTAGCAATTCTGACCCTCTACTGAACAATACTTTTGTTTTCATCTACTTTCTCTCACTTCTTTTTAGAATTAAAGAATTTGCGTACGGCACCAAAAGAGGATATAAAGTCTAAAGACGCTAACTCTCATTTATTCCTCCTCATTGCTTTTAGCCCCCAATATTTCACCATGAACGCCTTCTCTGATGCTTTGTCATGGTGGTGGTACACCACCAACCCTACCGATGATCGAGCTCGGCTCATACTGAACTCGATCATCATCATGCTCCCCGTGTTATGGATTATCTTACTGTTCGTAAAGAAATGGAGCAACAAGAATCGACCGTTGCCACCGGGCCCACCGGGCTTGCCCCTGCTCGGCAACCTCCTCTCCCTCGATCCTGAGCTACACACTTACTTCGCAAGACTTGCAGAAACATACGGCCCAATCTATAAACTCAAACTCGGTAACAAGATAGGTATCGTCATCAGCTCCCCATCTTTAGCGAAGGAGGTTCTTAAAGATCAAGATACCACCTTTGCCAATCGGGACGTTCCGGTGGCTGGAAAAGAAGCTACATATGGTGGGGCCGACATTGTCAGCAACCCTTACGGGCCCGAATGGCGGATGCTTAGGAAAGTTTGTGTGCGAGAAATGCTTAGCAGCAACACTTTGGACTCTGTGTATGATCTCAGGCGGAGAGAACTCAGGCAGACCGTTAATTACTTGTACAACAAAGCGGGGTCGCCGGTGAATGTAGGGGAGCAGATGTTCTTGACAGCGCTGAATGTGATCACAAGCATGTTGTGGGGCGGGACAGTGAAGGGGGAGGAGAGGGCCGAGCTTGGGGCAGAGTTTAAGCAGGTGGTGGGGGATATGACGGCGTTGCTGGGGATGCCCAATTTGTCGGATTTCTTTCCTTCATTGGAAAGGTTTGATGTTCAGGGGATTCAGAAGAAGATGAAATTGTTGGCGAAGAGGTTTGATGGGATATTTGAGGTTATCATTGCTCAGAGATTGAAGATGAATGGAGAAGGAGGGAAGGGAAGCAAGGATTTTCTGCAGTTTCTTCTGCAGCTGAAAGATGATGGAGATTCCAGGACCCCTTTCACCATGACTCATCTTAAGGCTCTCCTCATGGTATGCCTATATCAAATCTCTCTCTCTCTCTCTCTCTCTCTCTATATATATATATATATATATATATATATATATTTATGTGATTGATTAAATAATGTGTTTTGGCGCAGGACATGGTAGTAGGAGGGACGGAAACAACATCCAACACGGTGGAGTACGCATTGGCAGAGATGATGAACAAACCCGAAATCCTAAAAAAGGTGCAGCAAGAACTTGAAACAGTCGTTGGCAAAGACAACATAGTAGAAGAATCCCACATCACCAAGCTTCCATACTTGTACTCTGTAATGAAAGAAGTGTTACGCCTGCATCCCGCTCTCCCCCTCCTAGTCCCGCACTGCCCCAGCACGACGAGCAACGTCGCAGGGTACACTATTCCGAAGGGCGCTCGTGTTTTCGTCAATGTGTGGGCAGTGCACAGGGATCCTTTGATATGGGAAAAGCCTCTGGAATTCAGGCCAGAGAGGTTTTCTGATGGGAAATGGGATTACAGTGGAAATGACTTCAATTACTTCCCATTTGGATCGGGAAGAAGGATATGTGCAGGAACGGCCATGGCGGAGAGGATGTTCTTGTATTTTCTTGCTTCCTTGGTTCACTCTTTTGACTGGAGTTTGCCTGCTGGAGAGAAGTTGGACATGTCTGAGAAATTTGGAATCGTTTTGAAGAAGAAGACACCACTAGTCGCTATACCGACTCCTAGATTGTCCAATCCTAGCCTGTATGAATAATAGATTGTTGTAAGAAGATTAAGATTGTTATCTTAATTGTTTGCACTCCCAAACTTGTCATCTTTCGAAAATTTACAAGGTTACCGATTGGAAGGACTATGAAAACTCTGAATTGTCTGAACTATAAATCTGTCATCTGTATCTATGACGATAGATATTATACCCGATGAACTCTATATGAAAACTCTAAAGTCAATGAACTACAAATTTAATTTTTTTCAAATTACTACTCCCATTGTCCGAAGACAGAATTGATTTCTGTACAATATCTGAAGGAGAATTTATTATTACAACATTTGAACTGTAATCTAATTCAGTGCATTTTTTTATAAGGATTTGAATACAAATCCTTTATTTTAATGGTCCGAGACACAAGCTCGTGTAAGACAGCGGCATTTTGTTCCATGCCCTGGAAATGTCCAATCTGAAATAATTTATTAAGACATAAATGATGCGTAGGACAGCAACAAAATAATTATTAATAAGTACCAAAAACCAATTTCATACGATCAAAGTTTTACAAGACAAAAGATTCCTATTTTGTTGATTGTTGATGTTTGCATATACCTAAGTTCAATAGACAATTCAAATATCTACTATGTTATAATTATAAATAAATAAATAAAGTCTATTGTTCAACCAGATCTGCACTATTTATATACTATAATTGAACTGAAACGAGCTTACATCACGATTAGATATGATTTATATATTCAACAAATTCTATTGGCAATATGCAAACTTTATATTTTCTAAACATTAATGCAAAGTTTGTTTTATTATTATCCTTTGCTACAAAATAAATGTGTACTTTATTCCAAAAATAAAAGGTCAGCGGACTAATTAAAAATCATTACCCCTTGAAACAAATATTAATGAACAAACACGGCCGTGGCCTATTACCACACCACTCAAATTCTGGGTCCATCAATAAACAATTTCATTGCAGATGAGTTGGTTTAATCGTCCTTGATTCTCTGTTAATCTTTTTCATATATTCCCATCTATAAAAGACAACAGAAACAACACCCAACCCACTTGCTTCCATATAATTTTTATCTCTACAAAGGACTCACATTTATTTCTTATACTTTATTAGTTGAAATTATATGTATATTATATTAAAAAAATACTTATTGTGCCCATCGAAAATATCTTAATATAGCATGATAATAATATTAGTCTCAGGTGCATACTGCACTTGTCTAATCGATGGAGACAAAACGGAACTTTGTAGACAACTTCGTTTTTATTCCCTGCTATCTAGATTATACCATTTTTGTCTTCACTGCATTCTTGTTTTATATCTTTCGTCCCTTTCATCTTCACTTTAGCCATACCCATACTACTGTTTTCCTGCTTTCTCGCTATGCAGAAGCTAACTACTTTCTTCTCAACTGTTTCCCAATTTTGCAACACAATCTTAAGCGGCAATAATGTCATCTTCTTTGCTATTTCTATCCTCACAGTCGTTTGGTACACGCTCCTCCTCCTCAAACACTCCAGAAAACATCGGTACCCACTCCCACCAGGCCCTCTTGGCCTGCCGATCGTGGGCAACCTCCCATTCCTCGACCCACAGCTCCATTCCCATTTCGCGTGCCTAGCCCAGAGATACGGGCCCATCTTTTCACTGAAGCTAGGCGGAAAGGTCAGCATAGTCATAAGCTCACCGGCAATTGCCCGTGAGGTGCTAAAAGAAAACGATGTCACTTTCGCTAACCGGGACATTCCGACTGTGCTGACTGCAATGGAGTACGGCGGCCGGGACATAGTATTCACACCTTACGGACCGGAGTGGAGGATGTTAAGAAAAGTCTGCGTACGAGATATGCTTTGTCATGCTACACTCGATGCATTCTATTCTTATAGAAGACAGGAAGTTCGAGGTATGGTTAGGTATTTGTACAGTGTGAAGGGCTCTCGTGTAAACGTTGGTGAGCTGATGTTCTCGAATGTTCTTAATGTGATCACGAACATGCTGTGGGGTGGGACCATACAGGGGGGCGAAACGGCCGGTGTGGGGGCCCAGTTCAGGCAGGTGGTGGGGGAGATCACCGACATGCTGGGGAAGCCCAATGTCTCGGACTTTTTTCCGGGGTTGGCCTGGCTGGATTTGCAGGGTATCGTGAAACAAATGAAGGGAGTGAGCGGAAAACTCGAGCGGATATTTGACAGAATAGTCGAAGAACGAATGGGAATGGAGGGAAGAGAAGATGGAGGCAATCTTGGCAAAGCCGGTAACTTTTTGGATGTGTTGCTACGGCTGAGAGAAGGTGGCGCCACCGAAACTCCTCTGACCATTCTGCATATCAAAGCGTTGCTCATGGTATATATGTCTGATTCCGAACAACTTTTTCACCACTTGATTTTAAAAAGGAATAAATTTTAAAGCTGTCTAACTAAAGAAGTGTGACAGGATATGGTCGTGGGAGGCACGGATACGACCTCCAGCACAGTGGAGTTCGCCCTAGCTGAGATGATGAACAAACCGGAAATCATGATAAAAGCTCAGCAAGAAATCGATGCAGTAGTTGGCAGAAACCAACTTGTAGAGGAATCCCACACAACCAAATTACCATACTTGAACGCCATAATGAAAGAAGTCCTACGCCTGCATCCTGTCCTCCCTCTCATGGTGCCTCACTGCCCCAGCAAGCCCTGCGTCGTTGCCGGTTATGGAATCCCAAAAGGCGCGCGTGTTTTCGTCAACGTGTGGGCGATACACAGGGACCCCGTCCGCTGGACTAATCCAACAGAGTTTATGCCTGAGAGGTTCTTCAACGGTAAGGGGGATTACAGTGGGAATGACTTCAGTTACATACCGTTTGGTTCGGGTAGAAGAAGTTGTGCTGGCATTGCTATGGCGGAGAGGATTGTGATGTTTTCGTTGGCTTCGCTTGTGCATAGTTTTGAGTGGGAAGTGCCCCAAGGGGAGAGTTTAGACCTGTCGGAGAAGTTTGGGATTGTGTTGAAGAAGAGGGTGCCTTTGGTTGCTGTTCCCATGCCACGCTTGTCTGCGGCCGAGATTTACCAGTAGCCTTGTTGATACACACACGCACACACACAGAGTAAATTTGGTACAGTTACCAGAGAGAGAGAGAGGGAGATGCTTTATTTTAATTAGGGCTACATGCAATTTAAATTATCTTATTCATTATGTGATTTAGGAAATGCAAGTGACATTTTACTGGAGGGAGTAAATAATGGTAGGAGGTTTAGTAGTTGATAAAGGACAAGGTCCTCCTTCTAATTCTAATTTGTTGCTCTATAATATATAATTGAGGCCATACAATAATTACAAGTGATAACATTGGGTTACAGTTGGGCTTTATGTGCAAAGTCCAAGCCCATCATACACCACTGAACTGGTTTCGCAAATGAACAGCAAATTTTATTTTTTGACATCTTTAGTTTCAACCTTTATTTCATTCGGATCTTTTAGGCTCCAACAGCATTTAAATAACTTTACTAATTCTTGAAATTATAAATTATGTTTACCAGGACTTGTACTTCTAATATTGTTCACATATACTGCTACACAGAAAGATTCTGTAGAATAAAGTTCTAAAGTAATTCGAAAGTTTTATGAATAAGTAAAACAAATATATTTATAGATACATATACAAGGGGTTTAGAAAAACTGAACTTGAAAGTTCAAGGGTTTAATAGAAAACAAATGATGCGTGAGGGCATATTAGTAAAGACAAAATTAAAACTTGATGGGCTTCATATTGGATTTTTTCCTAGAAAAAAGAGGGAGACATATATTTCACATGCTTAGATGAAGCACTTCTCCTGTACCAATAATATAAAATTGATAATTCCATATCATCTTATTTTCTCAAATATTTTAGATTTTAATTTTCGGCATAATATATATAATTATTTATTTTTTAAAAATCTTAAAATAAAAGACGAGCTTATAAAAGAATTATATAATAATATTATGCAAACAACCTGTTACTATATTAGTTACAGTTACATATTTGAGGAATCAAAAAGCTGTATCCGTACCCTTTCCCAATCAATTAGAAAAAGTCTGTGAAGTTTGCAAATGGGAAAGGATCACAGGCACTTTGGTAAAAGGCATTACGTAATTACTTCACCCAATTGTCCGCGCTGCTTTAGTATTCTCAATGCTTGTGGTACTGTGATTCAACCTCCACTACTTTAAATTGGAACTGACTTCAAAGGTTAGTTCCAAACAAAATACTTTAGTTAGGATTCCCTTTTTTGTCCAGGTTTTATATTAAAATGAGTTTAGTTGAAGTAATTGTTGCGCACCCAACAGGCATGGCATGTAGGCTCTAAGGCCATTCTGCATTTGGCCGGTTGTCCGACCAGTCAATGGTTACAAACAAGTGCAGTTTCATGGAAAGTAAACGGGTCACTTCGAATATGTCCTATTTGTCGGAGATAATTCAGTTTACTTTATTTTGTGAACGGATGAAGTAGCATAATTCACATACATAAAACTGCCCGAACAATCTAATCTCGTTATTCTAAGTTAAAATATATTCTGCAGCAGTTTCAGTTACAACCTTACTTCCTCGTGTAGCAGTTTAACTTAGAATGCTTAATATATTTATAAATTCATATATACAACAAAGCATAAACAGTGCAAGTTTTTAAATCAGATTTCAAGCTGATGCATCAGCTTTGCAAACTGGAAGATCATTCTCAACATTTGGAGGAGTCTTAAGAATGGGATTCCTCTCAAAGAAGTTGACCGGCTTCAGGTCAAAGCTCGACGAAACAGTCGGCATAATGGGGAAGTCCTCTTGACATGGAATGTGATGAAATCCCAATGTGTACCACACCACAATATCCTTCTTCTCGATCTCTCGATCCCTGCAACAAGAATTCGTTCGAGCCGTAAGAAATTCAAGATTTTTTTTAAGTTATTAATTCTCATTTATACATAATTTATTTGGTGGTTTAACTTTTAGAACGAAACAAAGGGAGTATTAGTTTTACCTGTTGGACCAGACTTGCAGGGTATCCTCACCATGGCTCTGGTACACAAACAGCCCACCGGCCCACAGCTCGGACTCATTATAAGGGGTGACCCAAATTTGGTTATTGGTAAACGCCCCTCGTTTTTGCGGGGGGTCACTTGGATCAAGCAAACTAGCAGCCGTGCCACCAGGCACCACCTTGTACCCGACAGGGTTACCCACCCTCGTCTTCTTCGTAGGATTGATGACGTGGAATTCAGATGGGTCGTAGAGCTTGAGCTTGATCTGAGCCTCTTTCTCGGTCTTTGCCACGTTTCTTACAGCTTTCAGGTAGCTCGTTCGAGGTGACTCATTGGGTGAGGAGTATTCTCTTTGGATGTTGACTTTGACGAAGGAATTGTCTGAGCCATCAACGTCCATGTCGAGGTAGAATGTGATGTAGTGGTCGTGGATCACACCGATGACGTTTTCGGACAAGAGGGTTCCGTATAGGTTTTCTTCAGAGTTAATTTGGTTCATGTTGGAATATGGGGTGCCTTTCACCATTAGTATTCCACTCAACCCAACCTGGTAAAGTATTGAAAAAAGTTGGAACTCCCATGCTAACGCACTTTGAAAAATAAGTCATATATAACTTGAATTTTGTTCTTTTTAATAAAGAGATACATTTTTGTTACCAATCAAGTGCTTATGGTCTTTGGTGTTACGGGCCACGTTAAACCTTTTTTTGGTACAAGATTATGTAAATTGAACGACTGGGTAGTAACCGGCTGATTTTTTTTTAATAAAAACAACTATAGATAGTACGTACAATAATATTAAAAAAAAAAAAAAGAAAAAAAAAGTCCCAAAATAATTTGTTGGAGAGAAAGTAGTATTAAAATAGATGGTGGGGCATGGGCCATTGTTGATAGAGTATATTCATAATGGGGCATCCCTATTGGAGAAAAAAGAATCTTGTTTGGCAGCTTATGAGAAATGCAGGAAGATGATGAAGTGTTGCGAAAAGGATTGATAGAGAGGGAAAGAGTTGCACATAGATAGATATGCACTTACCTTGATTCTAATTAGTCCATCTGTTTGGAACTCCCAATCCACTATGTAATCGTAGTTGGCCACCGATGCTGCCATCCTAGCCACCAGCGTCACTTTTGGCCTCACCTCTCGGATCTGATTTGTTAGTACAAAAATAATAAGTCTCACACATTCAAACCATATAAGATTACATTCAGAGAAGCAGCGATTCTGATTTAATTAAGTTTAAAGAATGAATTTGAACGGACCAGAGTACCACGAACCACAGATATAGTGATGCATAGGATTCTCGTCAGTTCACCCAGTTCTCTTTTGTAATATTTGTAGTGTACTTTCATATTCAATTCAGAATGATCTCTTAAGAATGTAATTGTGTTTCAAGACACCAACTAAAGGAATATAATTGAGTAAAAATACTACATGTACATTTCGCACATTTATTTATAATTCAATCCGATTGAAGCATTCAAATCCATGCAACGTCAAATTACCAGATCAAGTTTAAACTATTGTTATTTTGTACCCTTATAATTGGTGTTCTAAGCAGCAAATTACCCGATCTTAAAATATCAAAAATGGTTAGTGGATGAGAAAACAGTACCTCCATTCCAGTAATTGGGCTTTCAGAGTGTCTCCATCCAATATCACCAGCATAGCTCTCAAACACACAAACCATATTGGATCGAACATAAGGCGTTCCATCTGCTGCCACAAACACACCATCCATATAATACGCATTCCTGGGGCAATCGTTAAGTGGGTCGAGCGGCATCGCCTGCAACCCGAACCCGTATTCCCCTGCATCCATATACGTCTTAAAATACCACGCATCCGTAGGATCCATATACGGCACAAACAGCTCCGACGCAAGCCCTTTGTACATCACACTTCTCATCTCGCCGGTCTCCGAGTCACGGACCATGGCCCGGGAAATGATCACACCGGCCCTGGGGTCGGGCTTCAGGTGAAATTCCCAGTTTGCCCACTTAACCAAATGGTCATCTTCTACAGTGAAGCTTGGGCCTTTTGGTTGCTCGAGGGATATGGGATTGAGCAGCCTTTGGTAGGAGTTCTGGGCAGAGAAGCGGTAGTCTGTGTTGGCAGCATTTGGTATTGGGATGTTCTTGCCGTTATCAGTGATTTTTATCACTTGTTTGGTGTCCAAATCCACGATAACTGTCAGGCCTTCAATTGGCCTCATATAGAAGTTAGCTGTGTCTTTCGTTGAGTAGCATTGGACTTTGATCAACCTTCTATTTTCCTCACTTTTGCCTGGTAAATAAACCACAATATACAAGCATAATTATAAAATATATTTTTTATCTAATTAAATTCATCAGTAAGCTGTATCATTGGATTTTTTTAATTTTTTTTGGTCTTTCCATTGACTTTATCAAGAAAAAATTGTGAAGCAAATTAAGTGTATGATGGGCCACGAGGTGTTACCAAACCATCCGGTTGAAATAGGCAAGCAAGCCAGGTCCACTAAATCAACTCCACGCTCCACCACCGTCCGATTGAAATCAGCGCTTGCCAGTGGGGCCCATGTGACCGACGTCATATCCTCCACCGTCATAGTCGGGTAGCCCGATAAATGACCCGTCTCATGACGGGTCACCTCACCGGAACCCAAGTCCACCGTCAGCAAGTGCGACTCCCCACTTGTACGCGCCACGACGGAGGCCTTCCTCGGTGGCAGGGGGTCTCCCTTCTTCCAGCTGAGCACTACTTTCTTCTCCGGTTCTTCCAGAACTACGGAATGAAGTGCGTAGGCTTTGTTTTCTAATAAGTCGTGTTTCTTGATTAGTTCCTTGACTTTGTTGAGCTCTGTTACTGTGAGGGGGTCCAGAGGGTGGTGCGGAACATCGGCGGTGTGCCGGCGGCGCGTGGGGTGGTTGGGTTTTTGGAGAACGTCGGGTTTCTTGGATTGGATACGGTTCTTGGAGGTGCACCAGGGGGAGTAGGAGCCGCAATCTAGCTGCTCCGCCTTGTTGGACGGCGGAGATGGGAGGTTGGAGAGAGTGAAGAGTATCAGCACGACTGTGAATAAGAGAAAGAAGCTGTAGCGGAGAAGATATCTTCCTTCCATTCCCACTGTTCTCCACCTTGTTGTGATCTCCCTCTCTCTCTCTCTCTCTCTCTCTGTTGAGCTTATTGATATGGAAGACCTGGACTGAAGATAAATATCTTGATTATTTTCGAAGGAAAAATTATAGTCCTATACAATTTTGATAGAATCCAATCAAATTGAGTTCTAGTATTATGGGATTGCTTTGATCAAACACCACTATTAATAAGTAAAAAAATAAACACACACACACGCACTCTTTCTGGAGTCACTTTTTTCTTTTTAATAGAGATGAAACTTGAAAGGGTATTAAATTTTACGAATTTCTTAAAAATAAAAACTCCTGCGCGGTTATATTGAGAAATATTTAAAGAAATATTATCTTGAGGGAAAAAAACCATTATTATTATTTCAAGAAGTCTAATATTTAGAAAATAATACTCTCAAACCTTTCTAGGATATAGGTGTGGAATCGGGATAAGAAAATATTTATAATTAAATTAATAATAAAAAAAAAATTTATATAAGATACAACAAGCTTAGTTGATATGTAAATATATCAAATCAATAATTTTTTTATTTAAATAATAAAATAAAATCGTTCAGATGCTATCCCAATCCAAACATACTTTTATAATATTTATAGAAAATAAACATACTTTTATAATATTTTTAGAAAATTGGGATGTCATGTAGTGTACTACAAATGATTTTGGATTCTAACAGCCGCCTACATTCAAAACTTAATTGGATTATAAGAAATCAGAAAAAGAAATTAGAGTGTAAAAATAATCTTACAGCAAGTGAAAATAAATATATACAAGAAAATATTTTTAATTGCTCATACAAAAAAATCAGCATTTGATTCTTCACAAAAAAGAAAAATTAAATAAAATTGACCATTTGATGCTGAAAGCAAGTAAACATCAGATTCACAATTTCCAAAGAAAGTAAAATGAAGCATATTTCTAAGGAAGCTTGAAATTAAGTAAAGTCCATGAATTTTCAGCAACAAACCCCTTGAAGTATTGCAGACAAAATTGCAAAATTAGATACAAAACTCTATTGCTTTAATACTTAAGAAAACAACAAGTGTTGATCCGGGTTTTTTTTCAAAATAATGCAAAAAAAAAAAAAAATTTACGAAATAGGCATGTTTTGGAACAGTTTTTAAAAATAGGTAAAACGTCACCGCCGGTGACGTTATTTCTAAAAAACGTCACCGGAGGTGACGATTTTAAATTCAAATGAAAGAACGTCACCTTAGGTGACGTTCTTTCATTTTATCATATCTATATATACACATACATCATACATGCACATATATATATATATTATATATATACACACGGACATATATATATATATATAACCTGTATTATATATATATATTTTAAATGTATATTCTTATTAATATATATATATATGTATAAATTTATAAAATATATATTTATACTCAAAATTAACATTTTGAATATATATATAATTTATATTTTATTTATTCAGTAAATATATCAAAATAAATATTAAAATATAATTAATAAAATTAAAAGTAATAATTTTATTTAAGATAATAAAAATATTTAAATTTATTTTTATAATATATATATTATATATATATGTATTTATAAAATTATTATTTATAAATAATAATATATATTTTGAATATGTATATATATATATATATTTATTTATTATATAAATATATAAAAATATATATATAATAATAATATATAAAAATATTTATTAAATTAAATAATAATTTTTATTATTAACTCATATCTTTTAAATTAATAATATATATATATAATATATAAATTTATATATATATATTTGGATATTATATATATTATTATTTATAAATATATATTATATAAATATATATATATATATACACCTAAAAACGTCACCTTAGGTGACGTTTATTGTATTTTTATTTTTATTTCATATATGTATTATTATTATATATATATTATTTATTTAGAATATGTATATATATATTTTTATTTATTAAGTAAATATATAAAAATATATATTAAATTATAATTTTTAAAAGTAAAATGTTATAATTTTATTTAAGATAATAAAAAAATTTGTTAAATTAAATAATAATTTTTTATTATTAATTCATATTTTAAATTAATAATATATATAATAATAATAATAATATATAAATTTATATATATATATATATTTGGATATTATATATATTATTATTTATAAATATATATTTTATAAATAAATATATATATATATATAATATACATATAACTAAAAACGTCACCTTAGGTGACGTTTATTGAATTGTTTTTTTATTTCATATATATATATATATATATATATTTATGTATTATTATATATATATATTATTTATTTATAATATGTATATATATTTTTATTTATTAAGTAAATATATAAAAATATATATTAAATTATAATTTTTAAAAGTAAAATGTTATAATTTTATTTATAATTATAAATAATTTTATTAATATTTAATAAAATAAATTATAAATATTTAAATTAAAGAATAAATTATAATTACTAATTAATATTCTGAAAATAAAATAATATAAATATATATATATATATTAATAATATAAATATATATGAATAAAAATAAATAAATATAATTATAAAAACGTCAACTTAACTGACGTTTTTATAAAACGTCAGTTAAGCTGACGTTTCTTATATATATATAAAATATATATTTATATTCTAAATATATTAATTTTGCAATATGTATATATATTTATTTAGTTTAATTTCTTTTATAATGTATTATATATAGATATATTTTTTTTTTACTTTTTATTTATTAAATAAATATATTAAAATACATATTAAAATATAATTAATAAAATTAAAATATTATAGTTTTATTTGAGATAATAAAAAATATTTAAATTAAAGAATAAATTTTAATTATTAATTAATATTCTGAAAATAAAATAATATATATATATATTAATAATATATAAATAGATATATATATATATATAATAAAATAAATAAATATAATTTTTGAAAAACGTCAACCAAGGTGACGTTTTTGTAAAAACGTCAACCAAGGTGACGTTTTTTGTAAAAACGCCAACCAAGGTTACGTTGTTTATATATAAATTTAGTTATTAATGATAATAAATTCTTAGGTGTGCTGTGGTGGTTAAAGACTTGTAACCTCTTCTAAGAGGTTGTGGGTTCGAACCCACACAGCCTCTACTCATTTTAAAGAAAAAAAAAAAACATCTATGTATATGTTTATATATATATATATATATACTTTAACTAAATTATATATATATATATATTCTAATATTTATGTAAATTTTATTTATTTAAAATTGTTTAGAAGAAAATTATTTGTTGTATTTTTTTTATTTAATATTTATGATATATATATAAGTATTTAAACTCTATATAAAATTCTTTTTTTAAAATTATATTATTTATGAATTCATTTATAATATCTTAATAAATTTAATTTTAATATAACATAATAAAATTATTTAAATTAATGATTAATTTTTTATTATTATTTTATTAATTTTAAATTTTAAATAATAATTAATCATTAATTTAAATAATTTAAATAATTTTATTATGTTATATTAAATTAATCATTAATTTAAATAATTTAAATAATTTTATTATGTTATATTAAAAATTATTCATTAATTTAAATAATTTTATAAATTAATATTTCTTGAAGAAAATTAAATTACAAATAATAATAATAATAATATATATTTCTTTCAACAAATTAAATTACAAATAATAATAATTAAATATTAATCTTTATTTTAAATAATGTTTATAAAATTTATATATTATTAATATATATATATTATTTTATTTTAGAATATGAATTAATAATTAAAATTTATTCTTTAATTTGAATAATTCTTTCTATTATCTTAAATAAAATTATAATATTTTACTTTTTAAAATTATAATTTAATATATATTTTGATATATTTACTTAATAAATAAAATATATATATATACAAAATATAGATTTATAATATACATATATATTTTATAAATATATATATATACATATTCAAAGAATATATATATATATATATTTATATGTGTGAGTATATATATATATATGTTGTGGTATGTGCGTGTAGATATATATATATATATATATATACATGGATGCATGATGTATGTGTTGTATAAATATATGTATATATAATATATAATATATAATATATATATGCTAAAAAACGTCACCTTAGGTGACGTTTTTTAAAAACGTCACCTTAGGTGACGTTTATTGTTTTTTTTTTAATTTCATATATATATATATATATATATATATATATATATTTATGTATTATTATTATATATTATTTATTTTGAATATGTATATATATATTTTTATTTAGTAAATATATAAAAATATATATTAAATTATAATTTTAAAAAGTAAAATGTTATAATTTTATTTAAGATAATAAAAAAATAGTTAAATTAAATAATATTTTTTTATTATTAATTCATATTTTTAAAATAAATAATATATATATATATAATAATATATAAATTTATATATATATATATTCAGATATTATATATATTATTATTTATAAATATATATTTTATAAATAAAAATATATATATATATGTATATATAATATATAATATAATATATATATATATGCTAAAAAACGTCACCTTAGGTGACGTTTTTTAAAAACGTCACCTTAGGTGACGTTTATTGTATTTTTTTTAATTTCTTATATATATATATTTATGTATTATTATTATTATATATATTATTTATTTTGAATATGTATATATATTTTTATTTATTAAGTAAATATATATTAAATTATAATTTTAAAAAGTAAAATGTTATAATTTTATTTAAGATAATAAAAAAATTGTTAAATTAAATAATAATTTTTTATTATTAATTCTTATTTTTAAAATAAATAATATATATATAATAATATATAAATTATATATATATATATAATCGGATATTATAAATATTTTATTAATAAATATATATATATATATATATATATGTATATATATAATATATAATATATATATATATATATAACTAAAAACGTCACCTTAGGTGACGTTTATTGTAATTTTTTTTTAATTTCATATATATATATATATTTATGTATTATTATTATATATATATTATTTATTTTGACTATGTATATATATTTTTATATATTAAGTAAATATATAAAAATATATATTGAATTATAATTTTAAAAAGTAAAATGTTATAATTTTATTTAAGATAATAAAAAAATTGTTAAATTAAATAATAATTTTTTATTAATAATTCATATTTTTAAAATAAATAATATATATATATAATAATATATAAATTTATATATATATATTCAGATATTATATATATTATTATTTATAAATATATATATATATATAAATTTATATATTATTTATTTTCAAAATATGAATTAATAATTAAAAATTATTATTTAATTTAATAATTTTTTTATTATCTTAAATAAAATTATAACATTTTACTTTTGAAAATTATAATTTAATATATATTTTTATATATTTACTTAATATATATATATATATACATATTCAAAATATACATTATTATTTATAAATGTATATTTTATAAATACATATATATATAATATATATTTTAAAAATAAATTTAAATATTTTTTATTATCTTAAATAAAATTATAATATTTTAATTTTATTAATTTTATTTTAATATTTATTTTGATATATTTACTGAATAAATAAAATATAAAATATATATATATATATTCAAAATGTTAATTTAGAGTATAAATATATATTTGATAAATATATACATATATTTATATATATATATATTAATAAAAATATATATTTAAAAATATATATATAATATAGGTTATATATATATATATATGTCAATGTGTATATATATATATAATATATATGCATGTATGATGTATGTGTATATATATATATAATAAAACAGAAAGAACGTCACCTAAGGTGACGTTCTTTCATTTAAATTTAAAATGACGTTTTTTCGAAATAACGTCACCCGGCGGTGACGTTTTACCTATTTTTAAAAACTGTTCCAAAACATGCCTATTTCGTAAATTTTTTCTTTTTTTCGCATTATTTTGAAAAAAAACCCGTGTTGATCCTCTTTGAAAGAGTTTTTTTTCAAAATAATGCGAAAAAAAGAAAAAATTTACGAAATAGGTATGTTTTGGAACAGTTTTTAAAAATAGGTAAAACGTCACCGCCAGTGACGTTATTTTGAAAAAACGTCACCGGAGGTGACGATTTTAAATTTAAATGAAAGAACGTCACCTTAGGTGACGTTCTTTCATTTATATGTTATATATATATACACACACAATATATATAATACATACATACATCCATACATGCATATATATATATATATATATATATATTATATATATACACTGACACACACTGACACACACACACATATATATATATAACCTGTAAATATATATATATATTCTCATTACTATATATATGTATATATTTATAAAATATATATTTATATATCAAAATAAATATTAACATATAATTAATAAAATTAAAATATTATAATTTTATTCAAGATAAAAAATATTTAAATTTATTTTTATAATATATATTATATATATATGTATTTATAAAATATATATTTATAAATAATAATATATATTTTGAATATGTATATATATTTTTTATTTATTAAGTAAATATATAAAAATATATATTAAATTATAATTTTAAAAAGTAAAATATTATAATTTTATTTAAGATAATAAAAAAATATTAAATTAAATAATATTTTTAATTATTAATTCATATTTAGAAAATAAATAATATATATAATAATAATATATAAATATATATATTTTTTCGGATATTATATATATCATTATTTATAAATATATATTTTATAAATATATATTTTATAAATATATATATAAATATCTATATATAATATATATATATTTAAATATATTACCTTTTCAATATATATATATATATTTAGGAATATATGTATATGTATTATATAAAAATATATATTAAATTATAAATTTAAAAAAGGTTATTTTAAAAAAATAATAATAAATAAAATAATTTTATATTAATTACAGAAATTTTTGAAATATATATATATATATATATATATATATATATATAACATACATAATACATACATGGCCAGAAAACGTCAGTGCCACTTCTTTCATTTTTATTTTTTTTTTGGACCAAAAATATATTGAAGTTGCCCGGGATCGACCTCGCAACCTCTTGAACCATCCTCCAGCTTTTAACCACCAAGGCACATTCAATGTTTGAAAATTTATGATATAATTTTATATATAATATAAGTATACAATATATTTATAATATTTTTTATTTTTAATTATAATATATATATATATATATTATATAAAAGAAAATGAAATAAAAATAAAATTAATAATTAAAAATTATTATTTAATTTAATTATTATTTTATAATCTTAAATAAAATTATATTATCTTATATATATAATATCTATTATATATATATATATTTATAAATAATAATATATATAATATCCAAAATTATATATATTTATATATTATTATTATATATATATTATTTATTTTCAAAATATGAATTAATAATTAAAATTTTTTATTTAATTTAATAATTTTTATTATCTTAAATAAAATTATAATATTTTACTTTTTAAAATTATAATTTAATATATATTTTTATATATTTACTTAATAAATAAATAAATATATATATATACATATTCAAAATAAATAAATAAATATATAATAATAATATATAAATATATATATGAAATTAAATAAATACAATAAATATATAAAAATATATATTAAATTATAATTTTAAAAAGTAAAATATTATAATTTTATTTAAGATAATAAAAAGAATTTTTTAAATTAAAGAAATTTTTTTGATTATTAATTCATATTATAAAAATAAGATAATATATATATTAATAATATATAAATATATATATAAGAATAAAAATAAAAATAAAAGAATAGACGTCACCTTAATTGTTTTATATAATATATATTATAATTAAAAATCAAAAAATATTATAAATATATTGTTTTATATTTTAAATTTATATTATATATAAAATTATATCATAAATTTTCAAAAATTGCGTGTGCCTTGATGGTTAAAAGCTGGGCGCTTCTCCAAGAGGTTGCGAGGTCGAATCCCCGCAACCTCAATATATTTTGGGCCCAAAAAAAAAAAAAAAAAAAAATTTGCAATGAAAAAACGTCAGTGGCACTGATATATTTTGGGCCCAAAAAAAAAAAAAAAAAAAAATTTGCAATGAAAAAACGTCAGTGGCACTGACGTTGTTTCAAAGGAAACGTCATTGCCACTGACGTTTTCTTTGGGGCATGATGTATGTGTATATTATATATATATATATTGGCCCATGTATGTATGTGTGTATGTATATTATATATTATATATTAGAATATTTCTGTGAAATAATTTTGAAAGGACTAATATTATCCTCTTCTTTTTCTTTTTCTTTTTCTTTAAGATCTTGCTTATAAGCTTTGATCTTTTCATTAATTTTATCAAATGTTTCTTCCGAGTGTAATTTCCCGGTTTCTGGGTCAATTCTCATCATTTATATAATATATTATATTATATATTATATATATATATTTTTCAAATATTTCTGTAATTAATAGAAAATTATTTTTTTATTTTTAATTTTTTTTAAATAACATTTTTTAAATTTATAATTTAATATATATATATATATATTCATGTATTATTATTACAAAATATATATAAATTTATATTTCTTTAAGAAAATTAAATTATAAATAATAATAATATATATTTCTTTCAACAAATTAAATTACAAATAATAATAATTAAATATTAATCTTTATTTTAAATAATGTTTATAAAATATATATACATAAACTAATATAATATAATAATAAAATATATATATATATATATATATTTACTTAACATACATATATATGTTAATATGAATATATATTTAAAAATATATATATATTTACTGGTTTTATATATATATATATGTGTGTGTGTGTCAGTGTGTGTGTGTATATATAATATATATATATATATATATATATGAATTAACGTCACCTAAGGTGACGTTTTTAGTAATATATATTATATGTATTATATATATATATTTATTTATAAAATATATATTTATAAATAATAATATATATAATATCCGAATATATATATATAAATTTATATATTATTATTATATATATATTATTAATTTAAAAAATATGAATTAATGATAAAAAATTATTAATTTAATAAATATTTTTATATATTATTATTATTATTATATATATATTTATATATTTACTTAATAAATAAATATATATATATACACATATTCAAAATATATATTCTTATTTATAAATAATAATTTTATAAATACATATATATATATAATATATATAATATAAAAATAAATTTAAATATTTTTTATTATCTTAAATAAAATTATAATTTTTTAATTTTATTAATTATATTTTAATATTTATTTTGATATATTTACTGAATAAATAAAATATAAAAATATATATATATTCACAATGTTATTTTAGAGTATAAATATATATTTTATAAATTTATACATATATATATATTAATAAGAATATATTTTAAAAAATATATATATAATACAGGTTATATATATATGTCAGTGTGTATATATATTAATAAGAATATATATTAAAATTATATATATATAATACAAGTTATATATATATATATGTCATGTGTATATATATAATATATATATATATGCATGTATGATGTATGTGTATATATATATATGATAAAAAGAAAGAACGTCACCTAAGGTGACGTTTTTTCATTTAAATTTAAAAAAGTCACCGGCGGTGACGTTTTTTTGAAATAACGTCACCGGCGGTGACGTTTTACCTATTTTTAAAAATTGTTCCAAAACATGCCTATTTCGTAAATTTTTTATTTTTTTTACATTATTTTGAAAAAAAACCCCTCTTTGAAAATCTTCAAATTCATCTTCTTTTGTAGTCCAGGCTTTGAAACCACCCATTACCAACCTTATACTATTTCAAATTATTAATAATTGATAAGGCTTCAATTTTTAGCCACAAATAGAGAAGAACCAAGCTGCTCAAAAATATGAATAAATTATATTATATTATCATTAAGTCCCAAAAAAGTATAAAAATCATGTAGATAAATCGAATTACAATACACATCTTTTAAAAGTGGTACCTAAAGAAAAACAAAACAGATTGCATCTCATTATATATGACATTAAACGATTGCAACCTAAAATATTTTTCGGCTATTTTTCAGTGATTTTTTTATAAAATTTAAAATTGTTAGATTAATTTTAAAATTTTAAAATAATTAAAATTACAATTATTTACAAAAAAATAATATAAAATCATAATTTAAAAATAAAAAATTTAATTATAGAGTTACAAGAAATGAAAAAAAACAAACGAAATCTTAGAAAAATAAAATAATATATAAATAATTATAGTAAAATGCAGAATAGTAAAAATAAAATCCCTTAAAATTAAAAAATAAATAGAAACGACAAAATATAAAAGTAAATTTCTAAAAGTTCATAAAAATAGAAGAAAATAACAAAGTTACAGAAATTATGAAAAAATAAATCCATAGAAAAATAAATAAATATATAATCTATAACTAATTTTAGGAATTTATTTTATACTTTTAAGAATTTATTAGTAATTTTCACAATTAGTTGTAATTTTTAGAAATTATCACAATTTTTCAGAGTTTTATTTTATTTTTCAATCTAATTGAAAAGTATTCTTTTTGAAAGACTTTATCGGGTAGCTTCAAAAGGTATTATTTGTTATTCTAAAAAATATTACTGTAAAATCTTAAAAAATATTACTTGTTTGCCTATATTGTATTATTAAATTACTTAAAATTATTACTTGTTAGATTGCATGATGTACGGCCGATACACAAGAGCATCAATCATTATTTGTAATTGATTAATTGAGTTATATTTTATCATTTATAGTATTTTGAATTGTTTGTATTGAATCTAGCCTATAAATAATGCACACAAATAATTTATTAAAAAGATTATAATTTATTTTTAACATAATTAATCAATTTATAATAAAAATTAGACTCTTATTTTAGAATGAAAGATTTTATACAAAATATATTTTTTGCATATACTTACTAATAAAATAATTAGGTAATTTGAATATTGGTAATTTATTTAAAATTATATTTTAAATATAATTAATTTTATCTAAGTATTTTAGAAATCGTAAATTGTTTGGCGGCTCTCTCTTCTTAAACAACCTATATTTTCCACACTTAATCAGCATTTGAACAGTAACTACTAGTAAAACCTAGATCTGCATTCTTGGGGGTGGGTGAATGACTGATTAACATAAATTATTTATGAATTAATTTTAATAAACGAATAATTAAATTAACTGCTCTAATATGGAAACAGAAGTAGTTGGTTGTCTGTTTGTGACGGCTATTCTTAATAAATTCATTGTACCATGAAATATGTGAACTCCTTCGTAAAATAAATCGTTTTTTCTTTTGGTATCCGCGAATAAAACAAGTTTCTGATAAATGACTCGTCCTTCAACATGTTCCCTTTGTCTAGCCATTGCTAGGTTTCTGTGACACTAGAATATTATTTTATTGATAACAAATATATTCAAGAAAATAAAATAGAATATTTTAAGATGATTTAGTAAAATTAATGTTTAAAAATAAATATTTTGCAATATTTAAATTATTTTATTATTTTATTTATAAAAAATATGTATAACACATAATAACTTATTTCAGAAGTAAGAGTATTATTTCTATAGTAACTTATTAATTGTATTAAAAAATAAGTTATTACTTAATAAGTTATTAGAAAAATAATTACTTAATATTTATTTGTAGATCAAATTCAAAACACAATAACTACTAAAAAATATTTCACTTTTAGAAATTAAGTATATGTGGAAAATTATTATTTTTAAATATTATATATTATATTATTATAAATGTGATATTTGCAGATCATGAACAATTGTTGAATGAATGAAAACGCGTACATCCAAGTTTTGAGTACCACAAGTGTAGCAAATTATGATATTCAGGGGGGAGGGGATTAATTATGCATTAATTAGAATTAACCAAATAGTTAGATTAGTATTGAATATTTGGATTATATTAACCAAATTTGTTAAGGGTAGAGTTATATTTTCTATTGTTGGACTATAGGGTCTGTGACATGGAGGAAATTGTGCCGCTAACGTATCCAACAAATTGAGTTCAAATTAAGATGATCGTCACTCGATTCAACTTTTCGTTTCAACTATTTATGGGCTGCTTATTATATTTGGAGGAATGGGTATTATGATAGTAAGGAATGAATGTCCAATTATTTTAATTCCTCATCTTTTTTATGATTTTGGTTGATTCCTCGATAATAAGAAATCAAAAGCACAATGATTCTCATGTTCAAAGCAACCGTTTTTATTCCACACCTATTCCCTATCCCTCAAACCTTCCAACCAAACACCCCCTAATAAACTCACATTTTCTTACGTTAATAGATAAAAATACTATTTAAACTAATTATTTAAAAATTAGAAGAAAAAACAAAACAGTTTGATCCCTCTGTTAGATTTGTTCTAATTTCTAATAATATATTATGCTAATTAAACAATCTTCAATTAGATTCAGTTAAATAGAATACAAATTGAACAACATACATTCATAATTCTATCTTTTACAATTTCGTTTCATATATTAATTAGTTTATAAGAAAGCTACTCATAAATAATTATTTAACAGCTCGACATTAAGTTAATATCATTAAATATTATAGATAAATTTCTCAATTAAGAAAATTTGCATGCATAGAAGAATATATGTTATTATGATATTTTATAATAGTTATATAAATTTATGTAGAAAAGATTAATAATATATATATATATATATATAACTTAAACTTCATCGAGGATTATGTTATATAAGCTTTAATTTGATTGAAAGAGTGCAAACGAAATTTTCTGTTGTAATTAAATTTTAAGGATAGTTTTGTAATTTTACATGAAGGAAGAAGGTTTTGAAATCTGTAGGAGTCGAAGTTTAAAGTTCTCAAAAAATAGAGTATTAGTAGGAAAGGGGAATTTAACCCTAGCATTAATCAAATGTTTGAAAGTCGATTAGTCAAAAGGAGTTTATTCCTTTGCCAATTTTTTTTTTTTTTTTCTTTCTGGCTTAAATTAAAATGAGTGTTTCCAAACAATAGCTTCTCTGAATTAAACCCATTAAAGTCAAAAGCTAAAAATATCAAATGGGCTACTTTCAACTACTTCTTTGTATTTTCTTAAATATTTCTTTTCATGGTAATTTTATATTTTATAAAACACTTAAATTCTTAAATTTTAGCTAAAAAATACTTTATTTTAGAACATTTTATAATTTTAATTATAAGTATTCCTTCTAAAATTTCTTAATTTTAAATCATAACACAAACAAAATGTCTGCTGGCACAATTTAAATAATTTATTATTGAGATGAGACCTAATAATAGAATCCAAATGAAAGCATACCCTTTGCTCAAAAAAAGGCAGGATCGTCGATTTTTCTGCATTCCATTGTTATTAAAAGATCACTGTAACGTGGTAGCAACACTTCCCAATTCTTTCTCCTATTAAAAATATACAATGTTATCAATCTTAAACTGCTCAAAGATATAAAAATCTCATCTTCAGACATTCAAATTCCGGAAACAATCTAACTCCTTTCCTCTCTCCCCCAACTCTGCGAATTTCAGACCAAAAATGGGACTTGTCCAAGCCGAATCCCATACATAGGTCCCCCTCATTCATGGCTCGCCTGTATCCCCTACATATTTAAATCCTGCCCTCGATTCTCCGTATCCTCAAGCTGCAGCAGCAGCTTTGCAAACTGGCAGGTCTTTTTCGGCATATGGTGCAATCCTCAGGACAGGATTTTTCTCGAAGAAATTAACCGGCTTTAGGTCAAAGCCCGAAGCAATCGTAGGCATGATCGGGAAATCCTCTTGGCAGGGAACATGATGGAAGCCCAATGTATACCACAAGACGATATCCTTGTTCTCAATCGGTCGATCCCTGTATCAAGTTCGTTATATCTAAATGTAAGTTCCATAATCAAACATTAATCGAACAAGAATTACTTAAAAATGGCGTGCTGTCTTATTTATCTGGTGTTTTTTTACCTGTCAGACCAAACTTGAATAGTATCTTCACCATGGCTCTGGTAGGCAAACAAACTACCCGACCACTGCTCTGACTTGTTATAACGGGTCACCCAAATTTGGTTGTTGGTAAACGAGCTTCTCTTCTGAGGAGAATCCTCAGGGTCGAGCAAGCTAGCAGCCGTACCGGAAGGAACCAGCTTGTATCCAACGTTGTTGCCCACTCTTGACTTCTTGTTTGGGTTGATGACGTGGAATTCAGAAGGATCGTACAGCTTCAACTTGATCTGCGCCTCTTTCTCAGTTTTTGCCACGGTTTTGTTCACTTTCATGTAGCTCTTTCTGGGAGACTTCCCCTTGGTGTATTCCCTCTGAAGATGAACGTTTACGAACGAATTGTCTGAGCCATCAATGTCCATGTCGAGGTAGAAATTGATGTAGTGATCGTGCACAACTCCAATTATGTTGTCGTTTACGAGTGTCCCGTAAAGGTCTTCGTTTTCTTTCACTTCGTTCGTGTTGACATAAGTAGTTCCCTTCACGATCGCCATGCCCGTAAGTGAGACCTGCAAACAGAGTCATCACTATGTTAGAATTTGCTATAGAATCATATATGCTTCAATAAAACAATATTTTACAATTTTTTCTTGGTAGTTCAGTAATCTCTATCGTAGAATATAACAACAGAACCTTTTTATATTTTCTTCATCATTTCAGCTGAAATTCTCGATTCCAAAACTGTATTTCATCTCCTATTGCAACTAACCTTTGCATGGATTAATCCATCAGCGTGGAACTCCCAATCCACAATATAGTCATAGTTGGCGAGGGATGCTACCATTCTCACGACAAGTGTAATCTTCGGCCTGGCTTCTCGAATCTATACATCAATAACAAACAAAATGTTCACATTTTAGCTAATGTGATTTGGCTAGAAACACCCAATACAGAGTATAGACACATTTTGTTTAACGAGATGAGAGCAAAGGGCGTTTTACCAGTTTGCCAGTAAGGGGGCTCTCAGTGTGCCTCCAGGCAGCATCACCTGCATAGCGCTCGAATATGCAGATCATGTTCGATCTAACATACGGTGTGCCATCAGATGCTGCAAAGATTGCATCCATATATTCAGCATTTCTGGGGCAATCATTAAGTGGCTCAAGGGAGAGGGACTGGAGCCCAAACCCATATTCACCAGCATCCATGTAAGTCTTGAAGTACCAAGCTTCCTCAGGGTCCATATATGGGACAAACAGCTCAGATGCGAACCCTTGATACATCACATTCCTCAGCTCCCCAGTCTCCGTATCACGGACCTTGGCCTGAGAAATCATGACTCCGGCTCTCGGGTCGGGCTTCAAGTGGAATTCCCAATTAGCCCACTTCACCAAATGCTCATCTTCTATAACAAAGTTAGGGCCATTGGGCTGCTCCATGGATACGGGATTAGGGAGCTTCACAATTGGCCCATTTTGGGCCTCCAACCGGTAATCTGTGCCTTCGGCTTTAGGGATTGGAATGTGCTTTCCTTTGTCCACAATTTCAACAATTTCATTTGTGTCCAAGTCAGTGACGATAATAATTCCCTCAATGGGCCTCATATAGAAGTTTGCAGTCCCCTCAGTGTTGAAGCACTCTAACTTAACCAGTCTTCTTCCATCCTCAGCCTCACCTGATGATTAAATTACACCAACAGGTTTAAAACATCTATTCAAACATGACATCCATCTATCTTGAAGTCATAGTTAATCTGCACAAACCAACTATAGACAGCAGTTCTTGCATAATCATTAACAATGTTTCAAATTGTAAAATTTCAAACTGCATTAAATCTCATGTTCAAACTTCACGGATACAAACCTCGATCTTACTATTAATATTGTTTTCACACATGGTGTTCCAGTGATGTTGGAATAGAAAATAACAATAAATGTTGTTCGACTCTAGCGTAATGCTGAAGAAATATCACTCCTTAGTGTCATAATACTTGTTGTTTTACAGAATTAAATAAATGTCTGCTAAATATTTTATTGTAACAGAATATAATAAATAAAAATGTACTGATCTTTATTATTTTCCACATTATTAATTGCGAAAGTGAAAGGAAGGGGCAAGGCTTTATTGCTTTGAAGGAAAACCAAAAATAGCAGGCAGGCACAAAAATAGAGATTCTAACTCAAAATTAATGCTCATTCAAAAGGTAGGAAATTGTTTTCCCATTCCCAGAACATATGTCGTTTTCAATTGAACCAAAGACCTTTTGAATTCAGAGCAATCAGTGATAAACCAGTTGCTAGGCTTTAAAGGCATCGACAGCAACACATACCATACCATCCTAAAATTGACATAAACCTTCTTTCTTTATTGATTATACCAAACCCAAAAAAAAAGTCCAAGTCCCAGCCAAAGAGAGGTTTGAGAAGAAAAGTCAACTTCGCAGATCCAATTTTATTAAAAAAAAAAAAATTTATGGATGCTACTTATTTACACGTGTAAGCGGTAAAATCGAAATAACTGTTTCTGAGGTAACAAAAAACTTACCAAACCATCCAGGGGAGAAGGGCAAGCAAGCGACATCCTTCAGATCAACTCCTCTCGCCGCAATCGTACGGTTGAAATCGGCGCTCGCGAAGGGAGCCCAGATCACATTCTGCATATCCTCCAGCGTCACCAGAGGGAACCCGGAGATGTGGCTGGTGTCGTGCTGCACCACTGCGCCGCTCTCCACGTCCACCGTCATCAAGAAGTTCTTCCTGGAGGCGCGTGCGATGACGGACGCCTTCCGCGGCGGGAGGGGATCCCCCTTCTGCCACTTGAGCACCACCTCCTTGTCGGGCTCTTCCAAAACCAGAGAGTGAACAGAGTACACCTCGTTCTCGTACAGGGATTTGATAACCTTGTACACTTTGTTCATCTCCTCGATGGTGAGCGGGTCGAGGGGGTGGTGCGGGACATCCGCAGTGTGGTCGTGTCGGAGAGAGGCGGCGGAGGGGTGGCGGAGTATGCGGTTCTTGGCGGTGCACCAAGCGGAGTTGGTGCCGCACTCGAACACGCCGGATTTGGTGGAAAGGGGACGGGGGAAGTAAGTAACGGTGAAGAGCGCAACTAAGACAACGGCGGAGATAAACAGAAGACGCCGTAGGAAGCTCTTTCCTTCCATTTTTCCTCTGTGTATTTTTCTGTTAGAACACAAGTGTGCTTGCTATATATGTGTTATGTGTGTATGTATATATATGTGTGGAAGTGGAAGTCGTCGGGTTGTGTGGAGATTTGATTAGGTGAAGGACGTGTTTGGTTGTATGGAAATTGAAGGTGGAAATCTGGAGGGGCACATTGTATGGTCTAGAGTTGTATTAATTTGCTGAATTTTTGTTTTGGCTTTGGGGGTAGGTAGGTAGGGGCGTCGCAAGTGGGAAGTCATAAGCAGCTCCTTTTTTCGAATAGTTAATTGGTCAAAGGTCGGGCCGTCGGGCGGAAGTGGTATATATTATAAAATGCTCTTTTTTTAAATATATAATATAAAAATATAGTAAATATTAATATAGTTAAAAATGGTTTTCTTTAATAAAAACCATAAGTAATTAATAGTATTACAATCAAGGTAGGCAAATCAAAAATTTCCCAGCTGCATGCAAAGTTCAAGTAAATCGTTTCTCTTATTTTTTTTGGAAGCTGGTAGACATTTAGTTTTTTTTTTTATTTTAATCAGTGGTAATTAATAAAGAAATTACAAATTTTAATGAGTAGAAATTTATAGAAATTTTTCTTTATAGAAATTAATAAAGAAGCTACAAATTTTGTAGCTAATTGAATTTTCTGTTAGCTTGTTATGAAGAAAATCAAATAGGAGAGTTATCCATAACCATAATGACAGGATTTAAAGCGGTCATGACCGGAAACATTTTATTTTTATTCAATAAATTAATTAATTAATAAATAATAAAACCTGGTATTGATGACAATATTAGAGCTACGCCATAGAAGATCATGTTTATGTGACGTCGCATTATTGTATTAATTATACAGGGAAAAATATTAATTTTACATTAAAAATATTATCATTCTACTTTTCGTCTCGGATACCTAATACTTTGTTGGATGCATTGATATGCTTTCTCAAACTTATGCATTTTAAATTTTCATATTATATATAGTCATATTGAATAAAATAAAAAATAATATATATTCTACACATAAATATTTTCCTCAGCGAGCGATGTGAAATAAAGTTGTAGATCAGCAAAAGAGTAAATTCGTCTATAATTAATCAAAGGCAAAAAAAATTGTATGGAACCGTTTCATAAAAAAATTATTTCTATGAGACGAGCTCAATTTTATTTTTTGGTTGTTTTATTTTTTTCAGGATTTTTTTTTTTTAGCTTTTCAAAATTTTATATTTTTGTATATTTTTTTAAATTTTAACAATCAACTTTTCAATTTTTAATTTTATTTATATTTATAAAAAATTTGAATCGAAATATAAAATAATAGTGTGGTAATAACAGAGGAGGACTGGTATAGTATGTGAAGACTAGAGATTAAAAAATTAAACCTGGGTTAAGAGTGGAGTTACCTGAGGCTCAACTACCACTAGCTATCCATAAAGCACGTGCACGGGTGCTAAGAAATGGTTGTTGTTGGAGGACTTTTTTTTTTTTTTATTACTTTGGGCAATCAGTGGTTCAGTTCAACTTGGTCTCTTCTCTCACTTTATATTTTTTATATTTTAAGAATAGCCATAACTGTGGGAATATCTGATTCTCAAGAATTGTACAGAAAATAATGTGGCATAAAGTACCAGGGCAATTTGCATTCATATCACTACAGATTTTGCTTTACTTTGATTTAAAATCTGTTTAATAATTTGTATTAATTTTTTGTATTAAAAATTAATATTTTTAACACTCCTTATAATTTATTCATTTTTTATTTTATATTTGTTAAAGGCATTATGGGAGATTCGTACCATGATGTTTTAGCTCCCCAAACTTAATAACTCTCATAATTCCTGAGCAGCACGGAAACAGTCGGTGGATATGTAATTTTATTTATATAATATTTATATTCTTAAAATTGTCATATTTAAAAAAAGATGTGAATTGAATGAATGTAATATTATGTAATTCTTATTAAATTTATGTGTAGTATTTTAAATTTTTATTATTATTTACACTACACATCACATAAATGTTTTGAATCAAATATAACTTAAATAACTTCATTTTAATTTCAGTTGGAATAATTGTGGTTTAAAAAATATTTGTTTCAGAAAAATTACATTTACATCTAAAATAATATTTGAACCAAAATTACAATACTACTAAATTCTGAAATTCTTAAACAATTTTAAAAAGTAAAATTAAATTCTGAAAATTATAGCAACTACTAGAAGTTATGAATAAATCTAAAAAATCATACATAGATGAAGAAAAGTAATATAAAAAAAATTTAAAAATATATAAAATAATTCATCATATTAGAAACAAATCATAAAATAAAAAATAAATACCAAAAACAACAAATTGATTAAGAGAATTAACATAAATTATAGGAAAAAAACAATTAAGCAGAAAATTATTAATAAATTCTGAAAAGTAGAAAAGGTATTGTAAAATTTTCAAATAAATACTAAAATTTTGTAAAGAATGAAGAAATTAAAATTAATTATGTAAGTGACTAATAAATTCTGATATTATAAATAAATGATGACATTACAAATAAGTTCTGAAACTTATAATTAATTTTAAATTACAATGAAATTCTGAAAATTATAAATAATTTACAAATTCTCAAATAAATAGTATATGGATAGTCTGAAAAATTCAGTAATTTTTATTTTTTTAAGTGTAATTGTTATTTTCAGAATTTTGTTGTAACTTGTATTTTCGCGTTTATTTGCAGCGTGTGATTCTAATTTCTATCGTTCAAGTCTTACGAAATATTCTCCTTAAAAAAATTTTTAAAAAAAATAAATAAATAAATTGCAAAAATAATAATAAATAAAAGAGAGAAAGAAAGAAGATTCTGAATCGAAATATCCAATTAAAGGTAATTAATTAAGGAAAAGAAAAAAAATATATTGGTTCCACTTTTTATATTTCTTGTTTCAGATTTTTATGGATGAAAAATAACTCAGATGCATTGCATATGTACCTCGAATTTTGCAGTTGGCAGAGCTAATTGGCGCTGAATTTAGAGTATGCCTCTTTGGGGCAAAAGGCGAAATCCCTCGCCTCCAGAGCCCCCACCCCCGGTCCGACAGAGATTGGTGGTCCAATAAGGATAACTTCAATTCATTTTGTAGAAAAATATTAAATTATGTAATAATTTTTTTTTTTTATAAAAGTTATTTCCTCTAAAATTTTAAAAATTGAGTTTTTTTTTTTTTTTTTGCTTAAAAATCACATTTTCAGCAATTTGTTAATAAGAAGAGTAAAAATAGCATTTAATCAATTTGAATAATGGCTTTGATTGAAAATCAGCTCAATTTAGTTTAGAGGTGCAAACACTCCATAATTATATTCTCTTTATTTTTTTTAAACATGTTTTTAAAATATGAAAAAAAAAAACTTGATTTAAAAGTCATTTTATCAATCCTAATAAAAAAATCAAATTTCTTTTATAAAAAAATTATATAGGATTGATTAATTATTCAAATCAACGAATAAAATAATCGTATAGGTGTGAATTTGTAGCTTTTAAAATTTGTACCTTCATCAAATTGATAAAAAGAAATTCTAAAATTTTCTTTTCTGGAATGGAAGAGTATTTATTTGTAAAAAGAATCATTTGAAACACGTGGAAGAATTTTGCAAACACTCTATAATCATGTTTTATTCATCTCAAAAAATGAGTTATGTTTTAAAATATTTTTGTTTAAAAAAATTATTTTGGATGTCAATGTCTTTTTTATTAATCAAAGTAAAATAATTAATTTTTTATTTGAAAATAAGTTATATATAATTGAATAAATCAGATCAAAAAATAAAATAAATCGTATACATGTGAGCTTATAGTTTTTAAGGGTTGTGCCTATGTCAAATTGATAATATAAAAAATAAAAACACACACATACAAATAAAAAAAATATTGAGAAACATAATTCTTTTTTTCTTTTTCTTTTTTTTGATCTAAAGAGAATTTGATTTGGAAAAAGAAAAATATGTATTTGAAACACATGGAAGAGCTTGCAATTTCCCAGGCCCCCAAGAGAAGAACAAAAAAATCGACCATTTCATTGTATTCATGTTCAGATATTATTGGAGTGACTACAACATCTTTTGTTAAAAGAGAATACAAGTGGTGTTTTCTCTCTTGGAAAATATTTTAGTGTTTGGTACAATATTATGGCTATAAAATCAAAATAATGGGATATAAATAAAAGGAACGTGAATGTCAAATACGCTTTTTGTAAGGTTACAACGTTGCACCTATACCTATGATTCTACGACAATCATCTTCTAATATATAATTATTTTCTTATTGTGATCACACTAAAAAAAATAAACATAATAAATAATTGTCGAACTAAACAATACCCTAAACTCTTATTTGAAACGACCGAAAGAATAAAATTAAATGAATTTTGCAATACAATATTTTTTGTAATCTAAAACGTGGAATAAAAATAACTATTTATTAATTTCTATATGTCATTTAGTAAACGAACACACTCATAAAAATGAATATGTTGCAATAATTAGATCACAAATTTTGATCAAAGATCACCGTATTGAGTGATTGAATTACTGTTATAAATATTCTTTAATGTTTACAGTTTAACCCAATTCTTCTTTAGTAGTTAATATGTGGATATCATCCTACTTTAGATCAACTGCCTTAGGCTTGATCAATTTTGTGTAATGGTTATATCCATAGTTTGAGATACAGTTCCTCGAGGCCGTTCAATAAAAATATTGGATGTGTAGCATGTAAAAGATCTCGTCTAGTCGCTTTAAATGTATAGTTTTTTAGATTTAATTACAAAAAATATCATTTAATAGTATAATTGTGATATATCTAGTTCAATTTTGGAAGAAAAAATTTGTATTACATGTTATAATGGAATTTTCATTGAATTGCACAATATAATCATTGAAAATAAGTATGATATTTATGAACCAATTATAAATTCAGCGAAAATGTCAACTCCAAAAATTCATAAAAGTCAGCGATAGAGATGTCCATTAGGCTGTTCGAGGTGCATTAACCGAATAATTTTGGGAAAATTTTCTAATTTAAGGATTAGATGAAAAAAAATTTGTCGTGTAGCTTTATTTAAAAAAGAAAAAAAAATGAAATGTAATATTTTATATGATATTCTGATAAACAACATTTATGTATATTGGGCTTTGTTGATGTCAAGTTTTTTTTTTTTTTTGTTTACGAGCATAGGTGCCGCAATTTTGATTATGTTCTTTATCATGTGAAAAAATTACAGCTTTTTTTTTTTTTTTTTTTTTTTTTTTTTACATATAAAAAATATAATATTAAAGTATTTTGATAGTTGAGTAACATGAAAATAACAAACTAAATATATGGGTCGCAAACTTACAAAGATATCTTGTATTTTGACAAAAATACAGAATCAAGGTGAAATACAAGTTTGACACGTGTATCTAACCCGTCCATACTAAAAAATTGAGATGTTTTGGACAAGCTTAAGGGGCAGCATAGGTCAGCTCGTACTTATGGCACAACCTATTCGAATATTATGTTGGACTTTTATTTGAATATAGATTCTTTTGATTCCTTATTCATGTGTTTGATTATATGGCCAATGACTAAATATATTTAATATATACTAATATCAATTTTGGAGATACAATATATTATTAGATATGGTATGCATGACATAAGTAACTTTATGATTGGAAAATATACTATTCTTATGAGGAATTATTCAATCTTAAGAGCTTTTGGGAGTTGATTGTTGATATTGAATAGGAATATTATCATAAATAATTGATCTAACAAATATTTATTTAAAAAAAATAATAGAATGAAGTGATTGTCCTACATGAAGATAAATAATAATTTTTTATTTAATCAAAGTGATCACATATTTTTTGTAACAGAGTTGAAGATTATTCAGTCACATAACCCTATGATCTATTTTTTAACGTAAATCATTTCTATATTTTTTACTCGTTTTGAAACACTGTAGTGATTGTTTTTCTTAGTTTAAATATTTTACTGGAATAGTTGCATGGAAATGAAGGTATCATCATCTCAAATATCCATTGTCCAGATAGAATTAAAATTAGCATAATCATAAGGTTTATTAGTCTGTCCATATCTTTATGGATACAGTTCTGGTCATTATTATTTATAAAATACACCGTACACTTACGTTTAAGTACTATTTATGATTTAGTATATTATATTTTATTAATAATTTGTGATGTTAAAATGTAAAAAGAATATAATTTTTAATAATAAAAAATTTGAACCCTAACTAATTATGGTAATTGACACAACATAAGTTTTCATTTAATGTTTAGACAACACCCAGGTCTAGACAACCAAACGGTAGCACGGTCCATATGAAACCACTCAGCACGTACCCTGAAATGATGGGACAATTTTATTTCAGCCAATAGTTGAGGAACAACTAAGGCAGAAATAGAAATGAAAATGCAACTGCTTAAAAGGACACAATAGACAAGGGTTTGGTTAATTATTAGGGGACAGTCGTACAAGTTTTGTCCGTTTCACAATTTGCATTATATATTTAAAAATAAATATAATTATGTTTTTAATATAATTTTAAGTGAATAAATAAATAAACAAACATATTTATTAATTTGTAATATATTTTATTATTTTATTGGCAAAAACATATAAAAGTATTATTTGTATACAAAATATATAGCTATAATGTATTGATTAATTGTACTAAAACTTAATTTTTTAAAAATGATTAGCTAATAATTTGCAGCCTAAAAACTTATACAAATAATTCAATACAAAATAAAATTTTAAATTTAACCCAAATAATAAACCAAAAATAATTATATTTCATGAATAAAATATTTTATTAATATATGTAATATGAGTATCAAATTAGTGATTTAAAAAAAATTAATTAATTTAATATAGTATACATAAAAATGAATTAAAAAATTTGTATGTTAACAAACTAAAAAGAAGAAAAATAAAATTCAATTGATCAAAGACTAACATATTATTTTTTAAAACATTTTTATTTTTAGAAATTGAAAAATAGGCAAAAATTACAATTTATAAACTAATTTATTATTAAAATAGTATAGATTGATAAAATTGTTTCATTAACTTTTTTTACCAATTGTAAAAATACATTAGAGTCATGTAGCAGCCAAAGACTGATATAGCATCCTTTTTTGGATGTGTTATTTATATATTCTTTAAAATTGATGATTTGGATAATAAAATAAAAAATTAAATAGAAAATTTTTTATGTTAAAATTTATGATTTGGATAATAAAATAAAAATTTATAATTTATAATTAAATAGAAAATTATTTAAAAATCTATAAATTATGTTTAATTTTAAATATGTAATTTAATTAAAAGTTTATAAATTACAAGATAATCTTAAAATTATGTGAAAAATCTACAAATTAATATATAAAAACTCAACTTATTATATGGAATAAAATAACAATTTTATTATAATGTAAAATAATTGTAAAAAACTTTTAACAATATTCCAGATTAAGTTTGTCTAATATTAATTTAGGTTTAAATTAAATTTTATTTGCTAATATATTATTTTAATAATCCAAATCAGCTGTAAAAAGCAAAAGAAAGATCCACATCGGAAAAAAATAAATGTGACATATCAACAGAAATCGGTAACAATTAATACCTGCAACAGTATAGCGGAATCAAGGGATATTATTTCCCAATTTTTCAAGGCGAATACATTTTTATAAAATTATTAATTTATTGACTATTTACATAATTAGCGAACATTTTTTGAAATTTTTTACAAAATAATAATAATAATAATTATTATTATTATTATTATTAGTATTGTTATTTTGCAATAATGTAATTAATTATAGGGACCTCCCTTTGGGAGTTTGTTTATTTCTTCACTATAATATTAGTTATTTCTTTTTTAGCTATTACATAAATTCTTTCCTAAAAAAATCCTTTGGGGGATGAAAAATCTTGAAGGCATTTGTAAAGACACTATATCGCCCTTATTCAAGAAAATTAAAATAAAAGCAAAATTTCTAAAATTAGTAGACCATTCTACCCTCAATATTTTAATAATCAAATTATCTATGCCCATCAACCAATCACAACAATTTAACAGACAAATCAACGTGTTTAATAAAAGATTATTTATATAATTTAGCATCAAAAAATGATAAGATTAGTTGATTATATAATCTATATAAATTTCATAAATATAAAGGACAATATTTTTATCTTAATAATTTAGCAGCATCGACTCATAATTTAGAATAAGAGTGATGAAAATAATAAATAATCAAACAAAATATTACAATAAGTCTTAACTTTATATTATATTATCAAATTTTAAGAGGGTATTTAACTGAGCTTGTAAACTCTTACGGAAATTTTATAAGATATTTGGTAGATTTATAAGTTTATTCATAGTCCGGTAAAATTTTTGAATAAAATTTTATTTTATTTAAAACTAAGACGTTAGAAGTCTTTGATGACTTTTGATGCAAGTAGACCTAATCACCCAAATAAATATATGGGCCCCAACGTCAAGATGTTAGAGAGAGAGAGAGAGGGGCGGCAGTTGTCTATTTTAGACGGACGAATTGGTGCAAGTAGTGCTAATCACCCAAATTTTGTAGGGATGTTGACATTGGATTGGAGCTATATCAGATTTTCAGGGGACTATTTAAAGGTAGCTGAGCCCCCACCGATTTAGCCGCAATTCTACACCCAACTCGTAATTCACTAGTATAAAAATTTCACTATTTTTTCAAAAACTTAAATCTTTAATAATTTACTATATTTATGCTTCATCATAAATATATGACTGTTATTAATAAGGCTCAATCGCTCTTCTGCATTAGTCGATCGAACCTGACTTTCTCTTCTTCCAAGTCTATTTCAAGAGCTAGGCCGCTTTCTTAACCCTAATTATCCAGTATGGAGTCACCGTTCAAGTATACTATATCATATAGGTGCGAGCTTTAGTCTTTTCTACGTCTCCGCGTCTACTTCTTGGAAACAGGTAGGTTCTCCCTACCCCGAACTTACGTAATTTATAGTAAAATAATCTAAAGTAATGTCCCCTAAAAATAATTAGAAAATAATAGGGGGTGGGGGGAATATGTTTGGTTTTTAATTGGATTGTACACTTACTGTGTGTACTTTCATGTAACTTACGGAGATGTTTATGATTAGATTCCTATATTTCGATAGAGACAAAAAGCAAAAAATGCACATATTTTCATCTAAATTAGGAACATGGACTTAAGAGGCCGGCCCATTTCAATCCGAAATAGGCCCTGGCCCATTAAAAGGGCTTAATAATCCTGTCCTAGTATTTCCCAGCTTCCGCAATCTTCGTGTCCCCAGAGCCTTCCAACGTAGCCTTGCAGATTGGATCAGTCTTATTATCAATATAGCCCAGTTTTTAGGCCCAACACAAGCTTGATTCGGGAAAAGTTTTTTGCCATATTTATATTGATTAAGAAATATATATATTATTTATTAATAATGTATATCTATATATATAAAAGTAAAATGATGTTTTTTATTTTTTTCCGCTTAAATCTTACTTATAGTTTTAGATAGAAATATTATGATTGACGAAAAATCGCAAATCAAATCCCTATTAATTAGGAAACAAATTTTTTTAGATATGACAATTAAAAAATGTAAATCATATCCATAAAAATAGTGATTTTATTAAATTAAAAAAAAATCAATATGTTTTTACAGATTAAATGCATTCTTATGATTAACTTTAATGTTGTAATTATAATTTACTTTATCATATTTAACCAGTAAAAACGCGTGAATAATTAATTTCATTGACTTGGTTAATGTTTTGATTTGATTAATGTTTCCTAAAATATCGAAAATAGAAAATTATCTTAGTTATTGGATATGTGAATCATATCATTAAGTAATTAATTAAATTTTAATCTAATAGCAAGAAATAAAATTAGATTAAGTAACATATTAAGTATAATTTTTTTTTCTAATATTTTAGCATTAAATAACATATTTTTAATAATAAAATTATACAAAAATAACTTTCGTGGATCGCACGGGTCTCACACTAGTCTATATATATAAAAAACCAAAATGACTTTTTCCAATTCCCTTTTTTTGCCTAAACTTCATTACTTATTTAGAATAATTATATTATTATTAAATTAAAAATAGACGTTTTTATTCTAGAAAATTTGATTCGATTTCATAATCTAAATTATTCCATAAATTTAGGTGTTTTAAAATTAGATGATATCAAGATGAATATACTGCAATATTTAATACATGATTCGAAATCTATATATTTTATCGAATATTAATCAAATCACTGAATATGAAATTAAAAATATATGAAATCTAGCAAATATATTACTCAATTTTTTCGATTCATTTTATCCAAAAATCTATATATATATATAAGTAAAATTACTTTTTTAAATTTTGTTTTTTCGGCCTAAATTTCATCTATATAAATGTAAATAAATATATATATATATATATATGCAACTCTTTTAAGATACATTATTACAATTTAATTGAAGAGATTAATATCAACAATTTTTGGGATTTGCTTAGTTTATGTTGTTCAACAAATAAATTTAAATTTTAAAGAATTTTTGTTAACTCATAATATATTCAAAATAAGAAATAAATTTGTTAGGAAAGTAAAATCATTGTAGTTTTATTATATTATGGAAAATCATTGACAAATTTCCTATAATTAAACTATCAATTATTTAAAATCACCCAATCATGTGGATAAAATCTGATTTTTCAAATATGAAATTAAAATTTCAACAATCTTACCATAATTCAAAATCATTTCTCATTTTGGTCTCTCTGTTCTTTCTATATATTTTATCAAAATTATTACTAAATATTTTAAGGTCTCTCTTTTTTGTTCTCCCTCCTTTTAAAGTGTTTTGCGTTTTCTGTTTTGAGAAAATAAATGGTAAAATATGTATGATAATATGGGTCATATTTCAATTGTCACAAAAGCATACACTCTTCAAAATATTATTTCTTGGTTTATTCTATTTTAAATTTTTTTTATTCACCTGTTGCTTTCAATTTATCTTAAACATATTTAATTTTCTTAACTATTTTTCTTTCTTATTTTTAAACAAAAAGTTAGTCCATCTCTTCCATATTTCGTTAGATTATTCTTGTAATTTTTTATTGAAACCTGCTAATTATTTCGACGTATAAGCACCGTGCGATTTTTCATTAGCTTTCTAAGTATTTGTTTCTATCAAATTTCAAATTTTTGTAATATTATTAAATTTAATTAGCAATTTGTAAAATATTTTTGTCCTTAATTTGACTATGTAATTGACAAATTTTACGAAATCTGTACAAATCTTTATTTTCTTTAATATGCTAATATGACAATTTTTTTTAAATTTAATTTGATTTAACCTTCTATAAATTGTGAATATCATACTTATCAAGTTTTGAACGAGGCTAATTCTAATAGAAGAAAAGACGAAACATAAAAATAACAACAAATTTCTACTAATTATACAAAAAATTAATTACTGAATTACAAATCTACACCTTCTATAATATACTACATAACTTGAATATATCATTATATTACAAAATATAAGAAAAAAGTATCTTATGTGCATCGCACAGGTCTCACACTAGTATATATAAAAGTAAAATGACTTTTTCCATTTTTGTTTTCCCGCCTGAACGTGGTTTCCTAATAAAAGTAATTTGTTATCTATTATTTAGGATGTGTTTGTGTGGAAATCACTATTTTTGGTAAATATTAATTACTAAAATATTTAATTTAATTCATTCTTCCATAAATTATGAATATCATGTTTAACAATATTTTCATTGTTATCAATTAAAATGGATTGAAAAACAGGTCATTTCCTACCTAATTTTTTCACGTACAAGACACATTTTTTTTGTCTATTTTATTTGATATTATGTAATTGATATCATTTTTTTTTCTTTTTATCCCGCAACATTAAAATTGAATTTCTTAAAAAAAAAAATTTGTAAATCCAATATTATTATTGAATTTATATGCTTGAATGATTTCATTCACTATATATATATATATAAAACTTAAGTATGTATTTACATTACAAAATATAATAAAAAAAAAATCTCTTGTTCATCACACAATTTCGCGGCAATAAAATTTTAAAAATAAAATTGGATTGCCTGAACCCAATTTCATGATTTTATATCTGAACCAAGAAACCCATTTATGAAAAGGTATAAGTTTAAAGAAATACTATATATTGAGATACGGAGGGAGAGGGGCCCTCTCAATTTTACAGTTTACATGTTGTTTTTGTAATTTTATAAATATTTATTCTAAAAAGTTAATTAAAAGAATTAAAATGTCCATCTCGAAAATTTAGTTAAGTTTTGACTGGCCAGCTCTAAGTATATATTCATAAGTAAAAGGTTTATGGTATTTCTATGCAAAACACCAAAGTTAATATATTAAGCTTAGTGGAAAATTTTGTTAAATGTAAGCTTAAAGACAATATTAAAATATTTTTACCCTTAAAAATTTCATGATTTATGTCCATATTGGATTTTGATAGATCCTTTAACTATGGAGTAAAAAGTTCTTATTTGTGGCTAAAAGATGTGTGAACAATTTTTCAATTTTATTTCTCTATTATATCATTGTTTATTTTATCCTTTGAATTTAGTAACATATTTAATTATACTAAACTTACAAATAATATTAGTTAATATTTTTATTTTTAAATTTGATGTACGATATAATATTATTGTTAGGCCTTGATTACAATTTATAGTTTTGTCGCTGTATATATTAATAAAATAAAAAATGTATATATATTCAACAAATTATGAGCTTTAACAAATTTAAGAAATTCACATATTGTTGTATATTGTTATATTTATGTGTAATTTATTTCCACCAGTTAGTGATTTTTTTTTTTTTATAATAACATTATATACGTGCACATGGGCACATTCGGGTGCACTAATATCTTTTATGTGGATTTTTAATAACAATTTATATTATAATGGAAATTTTGTATACTTTAAAATTGTTATATTATATCTTGTGAACATGAATGAATGATCAAATTCTCTCTTCCTAAATAAATATTAATATGTCAAAATTGCATTCCTAACTTTTAGATACAAAAACAAAATTATATACTATGCTATGATACATTGCATGAGAAATGAATAGCCTTTTATATAGCATGTATTGCTAAATTATTATATACATAGCAACTTTTGAACATATGAGATTAAATTCTCAAATGTAAGGTGTTAGTTTATCCACCAAATAAATTATAATATATACAAGTTTAGAGACCGGATGGATATGAGATATTACCGTTAAAATTAATATTTGATAGAAATCAATTATATATTTTTAATGTATTTATTAATCTTTTTAGATCAATTCAGAAGGCGGCGATCGGGTCGGGGTGAACTCCTAGATCTGATAGAAACAGAAACTTTCAAGGATAAGGAAAAATAGAAAGCTAAGAAAATCTAACTTTGATTTACACATTTTCATGAAAAAAGTGAAAAGAAAAAGGGTTAGAGGGTGTAAAAAGGACCACAAAGTTGGTGTAGAAGTGCAAAAATGATTCTAAAGTATTTTTCGATGCAAAATTTTGAAAAAAAGAAGTAAAGATCAAGTTTTATTGTAATTTTGGATGCTCATAGATTGTGAAATTAATTATGTTAAAACTCTTTTTTTTTTTGGAATTATATTTAAAATAATTGTTATACTATCTTAATAGAATTAAAACCAATTTATTATAAATTTATAATTAATTTGTAATATTTTCTTATTCTTATGAATTAATTTTCCAATTTTATTTCATTGTGCGCCTATGATATTTCTATATTCTTTTTTTTTCTTTTCTTTATTTTTAATTACTAATATCTTTGTTGTTTACTCCAAATTATGATTATAAAATAACAATAATTTGTAATTTTTTCTAAAATACAAACTAAAATATTATTTAGAATCTTAAGCAAGACAACAACATTTTATAAATTATTTAAATTAACTGAATAATTATGAAATAAAATTTAAAAATTATTTAAACATGCATAAAAAATTATATATCAACTATGAATTTATAATTAATTTTGTCTTAATTCTATTAAGATAAATTTATTATTACTTAAAATATAATTTCATAAAAAAGTTAATTTCATAGCAAATAAGGGTCTAAAATATAATTAAGGTTAGTTTTGCAATTCAACACCAATTTCAATGTGGCACCTTTCCCAAAAATAAATTCAATAAAATAATTTCCAACAAAAAGAAAAGATTCAAATGTACACTTAACGTACATTGAATATATTACAACAAAAGACAAAATCAATTAGAGTAATATGTCTCAAATTGTATGGAATGAAGATTAATTAGATATGATTAAGAGGATTATGAATTTTCCAAGTTTTTGGAAGTCGGCACAAAGACCGATGAATGTTCAACGTTCCCATAAATAATACATGAGTCATCATCATATCCCAACAATTTTGCTTACACTTGACTTTTGACCTTTCTATTTACATAATTCAAGATAAAACATTTATAAATTAACAAAAACTAATTACAATAATCATATGTAGAAAATTATAAACATTTATAAATTAACAAAAAATAATTACAATAATAATATGTAGAAAATTTAATTTCAAAGAAATCTGAGATAAACGTATGAATGAAATAAGAAATCTTCGAATACACTAAACACCCAATAATTGTTTGTGGGATAAAGGAAAAAAGTAAAAAAGGTTTAAAATAAAGGACATTTCCCAAATAAAGAAATGTCGCTTTTTGCATCCCCACCGGGCGCCAGCACACGAGCACCGTTGTTCCTATAAAATGCAAACCCCTTTCACCCAAATGAAATCCCCCATGAATCCAAACATCAAGCAGTAGAATTTTGATTCTGGAAGAAAAAGGGCTGGATCGGAGAACCATTTTGCGCTCCGAATTTCAGTGAATTTTCTCCCCAGGTAAGATAATAGCACGGTATTAATTGGTGATCGGAATTCCGATGACACAGCTGAAGCCCATACTCTCACACTTGGACCCCATCATCCCCTCCTCCACCGGGAAGTTCAAATCGACGCCGTATGCCTTCCACCGTCTGCGTGTTCACCCAAGACTCACTCTTTGGTCCTTCCTCTTCCTCTTTTTCCTGCTTCTTTTCTTCTTTTGCTCACCTCCAGCCGCCTCCTCTGGCGGAAAACGCCGCAACCTAACCACCGCTTATTCTCGTTTGAGTCCGAATTGGGAGGTCAAGGCGCGTAACTCGGCTCGACCTCAATCTAAGGCGGGTTTCACGGTTCTGGTCACTGGCGCCGCTGGTTTCGTAGGAAGCCATGCCGCTTTAGCTTTGAAGAATCGGGGGGATGGAGTGGTGGGCCTAGATAATTTCAACAGCTACTACGAAACCGGGTTGAAAAAGGCCCGAAAAAGCCTCCTTGAGCGGAAAGGTGTGTACATCATCGAAAGCGATATAAATGATGCTGCTGTACTGGGTAAGTTGTTTGAGATTGTGCGTTTTACACATGTAATGCATTTGGCCGCACAGGCTGGGGTTAGATACGCAATGCAGAATCCCAATTCTTATATTCATAGCAATGTTGATGGCTTTGTTAGCTTACTTGAAGCATGCAAAAATGCGAACCCGCAACCTAGTATAGTATGGGCCTCGTCGAGCTCTGTTTACGGGCTCAATTCCAAGGTACCTTTCTCAGAGAAAGATCGAACAGATCAGCCTGCTAGCTTGTATGCAGCTACTAAAAAGGCCGGTGAAGAGATAGCACACACTTACAATCACATATACGGGCTCTCAATCACCGGGCTTCGATTTTTCACAGTTTATGGGCCGTGGGGAAGGCCTGACATGGCCTACTATTTCTTTACTAAGGATATATTGAGAGGTAAAGAGATCAAGATTTTTGAAGGTGCTAATCATGCTACTGTTGCTAGAGACTTTACATACATTGATGATGTGGTGAAGGGATGTTTAGGGGCATTAGATACTGCAAAGAAGAGTACAGGGAGTGGGGGGAAGAAGAGAGGTGAAGCCCAATTGAGGATATATAATTTGGGGAACACCAGCCCTGTTTCTGTTGGGAAGCTTGTGAGCATCTTAGAGAAGTTGTTGAAAGTAAAGGCAAAGAAGAAGGTGCTGCCAATGCCAAGAAATGGGGACGTCTTGTTCACTCATGCAAATATAAGTTTGGCAAGAAGAGAGCTTGGTTATAAGCCCACCACTAATTTGGAGACTGGGTTGAAGAAGTTTGTCAAGTGGTATATTAGTTACTATGCCGCGAAGAAGAAGAGTAGTGTCTGGTGAATTCAATATGATCATTATGCTTTAGTTTCATTTTGGGTGGTTTATGTTTATGGTATCATTATCGACAGCCCATTTCAGTTTATGTGCATCTATAATTATCTTGTTTTATTGTGAGGAGATGCCTGGAATTTGCTAGATGCTCTGTATTTTCATGGACTGGGTAAATTAGTTATGTTAATTGATTAAACACATTGGTTTCTTTAGCTGGTTCTTATTGTAGGTAGATTTTGTACATTACTTGATAGTGCAAAGATGTGCTCGGTTATGGACATTTCTTCACAATATCTGCGGGGTTAATAGAAGAGCATTACGATTGAATGACTACTTTCATCTTAGCAGTGTTGGCGATCAATTAAGTTTTAACTGCTTGAGGTTAGACTTGCTTAAGTTTTTGTATAGACTTGCTGTATTTTTCTGCACAATATAAACTCTGCTGCCTTTTTTAAGTTTAAAGAGATTATTGTGCACTTATTGTGAATGCATAGAATCGCTAGCTAAGTTCGGAGGTATTCTGTAACGTTTTCTTTCTCTTGCATTGAGAGTCAGTCCCCAGTCTTCTTTTTTTTTTTTTGCATCGTTATTATCTGTATTCTTGTTTAGTTGGCCAATGCTTGATTCACAATTTTCTTGGAGAAATGGCCACTTTTGCCTGCCATGAAGTTTGTCCCTTTGGAATTTAAGTCATCTAACAGATTTGGAAGTACATATATTTTAGAAGGTTGTGGTTGTATTATCTGTTTCATCATCTCTTCTACTCCATCAAATGTATATTGGTATTCAAATTGTTATACTCTGTTTCTCACTAGTGAACATACAACTGCATCTTCACTAATTTGACTATTTATTGGTGAAATTTTTGGATAGACTTGATCACTCAATCTGGATCTCACACCATTGGATCGGGGGTGGTTGGTGAAACTACCCTTTCTGACCCAATGGCCGGTAGCGGGTCACAGTTTAGCTGTATCGATCAATAGAAAGTTTGATTGTTTTGATCAATATATTGGTTGCACAATTTTTTGCTTTTTTATGGTTGTTTACTAGTTCTTTCTTTGTCTGTTTGCAAAATTGCAAATTTTGTCCGGTTTCATTTTTCTGTCATGTACGAATGAACATTTGTAATTTAATATATACGTGCAGTTGGTTGTGAATTTAGTCCTAAAATCACCAAAACAGTGGCTTTGGTCTTATCTTGGGCAGATTTCTCACGGAAGTTGTCAATTTTCTGGGAGACCATAGGACTCGATTCTCGACCAATTCAAAGATGCATATGATTTAATCGCAAATTTTATCATGATGCCAGGTTTCTAGTTGTTGGAAAGGATAGTTGTAAATTTGAACATAGAGAAAGTCTCGTGATTAACTAGGTTTTGGCATCTTCCACACCAATCAATACCACGTTCGCAGCACCCACTGGAAATTATGTATGACTAGTATTTCCTTGTCCCTTTTGGGTCCTCTGTCAATTCATGTTATCGTTTAGTATTTCCTATGTATGTCACATTAACTAGCTTTGTTTTTATTTGAATTTCAAACACTCAAAAGTGCAGGGTTTGATTTGTGTCCAGTTCCAATTCAAAATTGATTGTGTGGTGTGACCGTTAATGGCTAGTCTAATTTAACGGCTATGATCTGATGATCAGAAGTACGGATAGATGATGGAATTAGTAAATTAAGTTGGGTTGAATGCGTCGATACTCAAGTTTGTTTGAATGGTGAGGACATAGATCACAATGGTTTTACACCTATTGTAACGATAACGATTCGTCCAGCCTTGTATTCATTTATATTCAATCATTGCACGGGCGATTGGGGCGGACGGACAATTTCATATAGAAAAACTCAGGCTCGAATTAATGACTTCCACAACAATAAAGTGATATTTTACTATGATTTACATTTCTTCTCTACTTCTATCAATAAATAAAACAATCAATCATAAGTTAAAGGGTTGCACTATTATTTTTGAACAATTTAGAGTTGGGTTCTCTTCTATAGAACCGTTATTGCAGTATAGTCCAAGTCCACAATAACTTAGTGTGGCTATACTGAGGCACCCAAATATCGAACCATAAATGATGAAGGCATTGGAAAAAAAATATATTATTAGAGAACGTGAGGCCTCAATTCCATTCATCATTTTGGTTTTCTTCACTTATGGACTTCAACTTGGGTACAATATTAACAATAAATAGATTGTTCATGCACCCAATTATTATCCATGAATATGGATCTCAAGAACCACAAAAGCTTGAATTTAAAGTGCTAATTATAAACTTTGAATCTAAGGTTGGATTTGAATTGAAGAATTTAAAATAAAAGCATATAAAATAAGAGAAATTCAGATGCATGAAGGTTTGAGTGGATTTTAAATCCATCAAACTTTCTTGATGTTTAGTTTAAAATAAAATCCAAAATCTTTAAATTAATGTTAATTCAAACAACAACAAAAAAGGTTACTATTATATCAAATACTTCAATTCAAATGGAGTCTAAAATCTATTTAAAATAAATTAAAGATTAGAAAATAGAAAAAGAAAACTAAAAACTGAATCAGTGAAACATTGAAAGAACTGAAAAACTAACAAAAATTGAACCCGGCAAAAGTATATTCCATTAGAAATTGTGACACTGTTTTAGTGGATATATAATTAATGATTAATTTTAAAAACATAATGTTAAGCAAAATTATGTAAAAACAAAAAGGAGAAGCCATAAAAAAAAATGGAAATAATTATCGAAAATAATTTAGTTTGACATGGCTGGACTGTTCAACACGAGGGAGGTCCCACTCGCACGTGGTTGCCCTTCGTTCTTCATCTCATTCGTCAAATCACAGAGATCAACAGCTCACAACAATAATTACATTCCTTAAACTCGGAAAAAAGCGCATCGAATCGGGGAATACAATTTTGCCTGTAACTTATGGAGTCACCGTGTTAATTAACAAACGTCATAGACATGCATATGCCTAATTGTTGATACCAAGCAGCGAGCCGTAAAATCAGCAATGAAAGGCGTCTTTTCGGCGCCCGGTGATTACATCTATTTCAAGTCTCAGGTCCCTCTTCACAAGATCCCTGTAAGCTCTCTTCCCCTGGCTTTTTAGTCAAAATCATGAATCTCTTCGATTTTTCGCTTTACTTTTGGAGTCTTGATATTGGGTCTGCCGCTTTAGCTTCGTTTATTAACCGGGCATGCCTTGATTTTTGTTTTTGTTTTATATTTTGGTTTGAATTTGATGGATTGGTTGACTTTTGAGCTCGCTGGTGTTATTTATTTATCATAATCTGTATGTTATAATCAATCGGACTCAAAATATTATCATTGCAAGTTTTGAATTTTGGGTTTGGTTGAGTATGCGCTTATGTTCTTGAGTTGATACTTATTGGGTACCTTGAAACGATTGGGATGATTTAAACCTAACATGGAACACAACTTGGAGAGACTGACATTACAGGATGGCTTGAAGTAGCCACTTGTCCGGGATAATTCGTGTTTGTAGCTTCTTTTTGAGATGAAGGATTCATTAGATGCTGTTAATTGGAAGTTCAAAACTTTGTAGTATTGAGGATGTAAATTGTAATCACTTTCTAAGAGCTTCAATGAGACTGGGGGTCTATTTTGTTCTTTTTAAATTTCACAAGAGTGTAATGTGGAATGCTCCAAGAAGTGTGACCAGGGTATAGATGCACTATTAAATGCTGTCAGCTGCATGTCATTGCTAATAAACATGTGCCATGAGGAAGCATATTTCACTGCTTAATCCATCATGCTAGTTAGTGGGAAGAACTATAATTTGAGATTGAAAAGTCATCCACTGTGATAGATGAGAGATTTGTAAGGATACTAAAGTTGAGACACATAGAGACTACGTGTCTTGTATTTGAAAAGTCGTCCACTATGACAGATGAGAGAATAGTAAGGATACTAAAGATGCGAAGCAGAGAAAGAATGCGTCTTGTATGTGGGGTTAGGCCAAGGTTTTGTATCCTTCCGCTCCCCTCCTGTCATTTAAAAAAAGGCACCTATAAACTGATCATACCAACAGATACACGTATGTGGAATACCTGGTTCCGTTTATCCATGATGTCCTATTGATATTGATTTCCTTCGGAAACCAAGAAGTCTTTATCTCGATCCTCAATCTAGGATGTAACTGGTTTAATAGATAGACGTCTATGGTTATATATGGTTATGTGAAAATCCTTTTGGTGTTTTTCCATTGTTCATAGAAAGTAATATGCATTTTTTATTTGTTAAAAAACCATTTTATGGATTTTAAATGCTATGTAACCTTCATGCTAACATTTATTTTACAATAGATCAGAGCTCTGGTGACATTATGGTTTTAACTTAATAGTGTCCTATTGATATTGGTTTCTCTGGGGAATTGAGGAATCTATCTTGATTCTTAATTGGGCTAAAAGATGTAACTGGCTTAACAGATTAAACATTCCCTATGGTTATGGTTACATAAGAGCTGTTGTAATTCTTTTCATACTGTCTTTCTTATATTTTCCATTGTTTATGGAAACAATGTGTGATTTTCCATTTACTTTTGTAATATTGTTGTGAATTCTAATTGTTATATAATCCTCCCACATTTGTTGTAGATTGGATCGAAGCAGTGGCGATATTATGATTTTGGCCCAAAAGTTGTTCCGCCACTAATATGCCTTCCAGGTACAGCTGGAACTGCAGATGTATACTACAAACAAATCATGTCACTTTCTATGAAGGTAGTAAGATTAATTGCTTTGCAGATGATGAATCTTTATCTCCTTTTTGTCTGGTCTTTACCATTGTTTTTTCGCTATGTCTTAGGTTTGGGTGTTGGATTAGGCTGGATGTAAAATTTAAAATTTTCAATTGTGATGTGGAAAAGGTGAAGTTGGGGAACCATCTAAAAATAATTTACTTCTAATGTCTATGAGTGATGTTGACTTTGAAGAGGCATTCAACTTCATCAATAGTAGATATGCATAAAAAATTGAAAATTAAAGATATGCTTTATGTTTCTGAATGTAGGATAAAGCACAAAGGCCAGATTCACAGCTTATGATCTTGTCCAAGGCTGGGGTGTCTGGCATATATACTTCATCCAACTAGATAAATCTCATTCAATAAAGCCCTGTATTCAATAATTCAGGCCCTTGAAGGATTACCTCTTACTGATAATTTTAGACAGCGGCACAATATTGAACTGTAAACTGAACTGAACCCTATTACTTGATACACAACACAACAATATCAAAGTTAAATAGTAATAGCTTATTAGCACTATAGAATACTAATTTGTTATCAAAGCCAAAAACTCTATGTTGGATGGTAAATTGATTTCCAGAAGTTTTGATATATGAATGAAAAATGAAATACCATGTAGAAGTTCTTTGGATATAGTGTGCAAGTTTTTAGACGATACGCTCTGCCTTCTAACACAAGGTCTTCTTTATGCAACCGTAATACCTGAGGTGACAGGAACGCTGCTGTGCATCCACATTGTATCTTTATAGTTCAAATCATCGTTTTATAATGGAGGTTGTTATCTTCCCACGGTATCAAGACATCTGTCATGCCGTTTCATGTGTGCTACTTCATCTTGAACATGATTGTACCGCAGCTGTTACTATTTACTACATAATTTGTTGATGCGAGTTTTTCTGGCTCTATGTTCACTATCATCATCCACTCTGCTTGTTACATGCTTAAACCATGTGCTCTCTTGAAAGCTTTAGAAAACTGTTTCCATTGGCACTAATGTCTTTGAAGGCTTGATTGAAATTGAAATATCACATCTGAACCCTCATCTATGCACAATATGGAGTTAGGCATTATCATCTATTTTCTTGAAGTCCTCCTAAAGATGAAATGAATATATCTCACAAACTCTTGTCTTTCTCTGAACTGACTTTAATATCAGTTCTTCTCTCTTTCAAAATCCGCCAATTAGTTGCATTCAATGAAATTTTGATCTTTGTTACTAATATCTTGGTGACAGCAATCGTGTTTGTTTTCTTCTATTAAATTACTATTATTGTTATTATTATTATAATAATAATAATAATAGTAATAATAATAATAATAATAATAATAATAATTATTATTATTATTATTATTATATTTTTTGGCACTTACATATAAGTTATATGTTGTGACTGATCAGGCCACTTATAATTTTCTATATTTTCAGGGCTATCGTGTCATTGCAGTGGATATTCCATGTGTATGGAATCACCAAGAGTGGATTCAGGCCTTTGAGAAGTTCTTAGATGCTATAGATGTTCATCATGTAAGATTTCCTTGTGACTATTGCACATTATGTTATTATTTTTTGTGACTGATTGATGGCTGAAAAACTTAGTCCACTAGTATTATGGCACATGCTATGTTTTTTTATTTTTATATCCTGGTTCTCAGAATTGGCTTGTACTTGTGTAGTTTCTTCTAATTAGAAAGACAAGACCCCTTTGTCAGGATTCTCATAGTCTTTTATTCCACTCAGTGTTCTCATGATAATATTACTTATTTATTATGCATAGAAAGTGTAGGGGCTGGGACGTGGTCAGTTAAAAATACTTGATTGTTTGGTTCTCCATTATTAGCAACTGATAGGTTTTTTTTTTTGTTATAATGATTAGCATGCTTAGTTTGTAGTTCGAGTTTTTTTTGGAAATTAATTGTGTGCATGGTTTCAATTCCAAAGCTATGTCTTCCATCACTGTATTGATTTCTATTTACGTAATAAAACATACATCTAGTGCTTCATTCTACATCTCAAACTTCCATCAGAAACATTCTAAGCAGCCTCACAAAGTTCTTCACATGTCCTTTGAACTTACCCCCCCTTTTTTTTTTCATCCCTACCATTGTGCATTTTGTATTTCTTTCAATTAAGTCGATTAAGTTTTGCTGATATGTTATCTTGTTTAACTTTGATGTCATAATTAATTCTAATTTCTCTAGACATAATTTTTAAACTAAAAACTGTGATCTATCAAAGACTTGGGTGAATTACACTTTGCCGGCCAAACTTTTCGGCATTTTGCATTTTGTTGTATAAATTTTAATCGTAGCACTTTCCCACTCTGAACATACAATTCTTTGCACTTCACCTTCTTGAACTGCCCCAAAGTTGGTTGGCATCTAGAATACCAGACATGGGTCCTCCATGGATTGGCTCAGGGCAGCCCTAAATGGCAACTAATCAATTGTAAAGGCTGGGTTGCAAACTGCTAAGATTCAAAATGTATATTGCAAAGTTCTAAGTCTCGGAAAGTTTTCTAAGTATGATTAACCCGCTTATAACAAACACAAAATTCTACAAATTTGAAGGAACTGATATGATGGAAGCAATGATCAAATTCTTTTAAAGCGATTGCATGGTCAATTTCATTTTTCTATCAATAAAATAAGGACCGGAGGTTGGGGGTTGAGATGCTATCTCAATATTGCAGCATGATGGCATATTAAAGGTTAATATTTTATTAAGAAACTGTGAAACTAGGATGCTGCCCTCTCATGTAGTTCCATATTCTTTGTGCATGCATCAGGTGCATGACGAATGTTGAAAAATGTGCATTTCCTGGTAAATCCTGGTTCATGCATTATCAATCATATCTGATGGTATTTCATCCTGTATTACTATATATTCAGCAGAATCTGTAGATACGCCAAATATATTTGCTATGAAATTTTGTCTGCCCATCACTAAGACAGCTGATACAAAACAATTCTATGCAAAATATTGTTCGGTAAGACAAAATATAGTTCTATACCGACTGATGTTTTGAATTCTGTATTGTTCAAAAATACATTTATGCAATGTTATTACTCATAAATTGAAGTGTTCTGTATCCAAAATTTTGCAGATACATCTTTATGGTACATCTCTTGGGGGATTCCTAGCTCAACATTTTGCTCAGCATCGTCCAAGGCGAGTTAAATCACTGGTACTCTCAAACACATTTTTGGAGACAAATAGTTTCTCTGCTGCCATGCCATGGGCTCCCATGTATGTTCTAACAACTTTTTCCTTTTCTGATTCTCTGATTCAAGTTGAGTGTGAAAGTTATTGTCTATCAGATGTTATATTTATCACTTACTGAATCTTTTAGAATCTTTCATCCCCTGAAAATATCTTTTTATCTTTTGAAGTTGAAATGTGGGAACTTCCACCATATACTACTCATTTTGAACGTGTACAATCCTATACATCTTAGGTATAATTAGGTCTGGCGGCCAAAAGACATAAACTACCACAACTGGAATCACCAATATGTTGGGTATCTCATAAGTTATCGGGTAACTAGGTTGGTTCTCCTGTTTCCGGGTGCCCCCCGTTCTCCTTTTCACACTTTGAGAGGCAATGTATTTTTCATAAATATGCATAAATATAGACATAAGCATAAATTGCAATTCATTCATTAGCCTACTTGAACTTAGAAAGAATTAACAAACAACCGTTAATGGTCATCTGTGAAGTTAGCAACATAAGTTTACCTGTACGAACAAAAGAAATTCTTATTCCCTACATTGTCTATCATATACCAGAATTCTAATAGTAATCAGCCTATCACAATGTGTCATTTGCTTCCGTGAGAGCTTGATGGTCCAACTGGCATTATATATTCAAGAAATTGACCACTAGTTGAGAACTACGAGCTTTCGATGAAGACAATGAATGAAGTTGTAGGAGTCCTTGAAACTAGTAATAACCTTCAAACAAGCCTAGAATTGCTTATAAAATGTAGCTGCAGCAAATTCCTATTTGGTTTTGGTTTGTGGTCAGGTTTATGGAAATCCACCAACCCGAACCTATTTAATAGTTGTTTCAGAGTTTTGACCTAAACCTGAAATATATATTCACGATTAACATTAATCCGACAAACAATGACCTGTAATTTACAAAGATTATATGGGTTGTGCGGGTTATATAGCCATATGGGTTACTTTCAACCTAAAGATTATATCTACATACAATCAACAAATTTATCTGGATTACTAACATCCAATTATCGTGATAAAACCTATTTAATCAACTGAAAGTATCAGAAAGCACAACAACAAACAACATATTGATAACACAATCTGATCTAAAAATAACATAAAGATTCGAAATTACTATTTCTAAGTTGACAAACGGGTTGAATGAGTTACTTGGGTCATATCTGGTTGGCATTAAATCAAATTGTTGGGTTATTCGTGTCGTCTTTTTTTCTTGTCTGGTCAGGAGTTGCTATCCCTGAAAAAATGGACATTCCATTGGTTCTGCTTTAAGTTATGTGGTTGATCGTGAGCTCAATCTTTGACAGTGTAGGTTGGTCACCGTCGTTTCTACTTAAGCGTTATGTCCTAACTGGAATTCATGGTGGTCCGCATGAACCTTTCATTGCAGATTCTGTGGACTTTGTTGTTTCTCAGGTAAAAACTTTTTATAATGACTCTATTGTGGTTTCTAATACTGCATTTAGCATAGTATGTTTTCCTTCCAATTTTTCTTTTGTGTATCCTGGGAACATCAATTACAAGGCATGTCAATCTCTTATGTTGCATGATGTGTGGCTGGGTAATTCACAGTTCTTATAATAACTGTAATGCTTTTTCGTAGAAGCTAAATTCATTGTCCTTTTTTTTGGATTCCCTTCTAGGATGGTCAATATTGAAGGATGCCTGAGACAATTAAAAATTTCCCCGTAAATATAGCAGTGATTGTATTGAATTGCTTAAATATAAAATTCTCTCTCTCTCTCTCTCTCTCTTCAAAATGATTTCATATTGAACTAAATTTTATGGCTGCATCAGATTGTGGTACGGGGTAGTATCCCTTTATGTAAAGAAGCTAAAGATGATCTAAACAATTTTTGTTATCCATGATTTTATTACAACTAGTTTGCTTTATACAATTTTTTTTTTTCTCTTTCTTTGTAATTATGATTTACATTGCTGAAGTAATGGGTATTAAAGTAATAATGAATGGCTATATTGTGATGGATTTGAAATATGCACAGTAATAAGGTGTTATAACAACAAGTCTGATATGGCCCTCAAGATTGAGATTCTATAGTCAATCTTACCCTCTAAACTTATGATCTGTGAACGAGAGATTATCATATTAGTTCGGGTAAAAAAAAGTTTGAATTGAAACACTGGATTCTCAAACAACGTAAGTTGCATCCAATTACTTCAGCTGGATTTTAGATTATCAATTTTATATAGCGTAGGTGATATGCATTTGACCTATGAAATACTTAAATCTCAAACATGGCAATCTTCTCGATAAGCATTCATTTATAGCATAACTTTACATGCTGGTCACAGAAATACCAAATAATTAGCAACTGTTGGTGGCTTAATTATCATATTTAGATTAGAGAACTAACAAACGTCATTCAGTTAGATTATGCATGGGCAGCTACATTAGTCAAAAGGCTAACATTCTTTGGGGAGTCATTGTACATGCTATTTGCTGGTCTATTTGGCTGGAAAGAAATAGGAGAATTTTTTAAAATATAGAGGATTCTTTAGAAGCAGTATGGAACTAACGAAAGACTAAAACAATATTGTGGATTTCAAGTCATAAGTTGTTTAGGGGCATCCATGTCTTTGATGCTTACAGAGATTTGAAACTTGTCATGTAACACTAGTGTTCACTTTCTCTTGGGGATTCCTTATCCCTATTTAATTATTGTTTTATCAATAAAAGTTACATTTCTTATAAAAAAATGCATATTGTTTTTTGTGGAAGTAACTGTCAAGATGGACCATACAATGTCAAGAAAACCATACTGATTGATGCCCAGGATATCATTGTTTTTCAAAAGGAAGTTTGTAGGGGGATGCTAAAAGCCCTGCCTCTGAGATGGTTTGAAGTATTGATTGGCATGAAAGGTGTTGAACAATATAAATCTACATTAGCACTTTCAAGATAGTTTAATGTACTAATTGTTTATTGATGAATAAATGACAAATTTCATGGAAGTTTTTTTTTTAATTATCATGAAATGCATATTAGAGGAGAGCACTGCTCTCAAACTGTGAATGCTCATTTTCCTGCAGGTTGAGACACTTTCAAAAGATGACTTGGCCTCCAGATTAAGTTTAACTGTTAATGTAGCATCAGTTGGACCTCTCCTGCTCTCAGATTCTTCCATCACTATAATGGATGTAAGTGTACTCTTGTCCTTGATATAAATGCTGAAACTACTTGGCCTTTTCTGTACACTTCGATTCAAAGTTTTAGATACCCTTGAACTCATTAATGAAGACATTTGCCCATATAAATAATAAATATTTCATGATATTAGGCTACACCACAAACTTTTTTTTTTTTTTTGGTTAAAGTAATATATAGAGAAAAAATGTACAACAAATAGTTTCAAAATGACATTTTCCTGTTTATTTCTTCCAAAATATCCAAGATGGTACACCTTTTCTCCCCTTGCTAAGATTTTCTGTAAACAAAAAAATGGGTGCTTCATTATTGAAAGGATCTCTGATGTTCTCAATCAAGTTTGTCATGCTAAATTGCATATTTTACTAAAAGAATCAGGGTCATAGTAGATTAATCTACATTGCTCGGGCCCTTAAAGACGAGATATTTAGCACCTCATTAAATTCTCCAAAGGTGAAAGATCACTTCAGATATTGAACTGAATAGAATTGTATGTTTTTATGATAATGTTCTTGCTGATAATTATTTTCTTGGTGAAATATTGCATGCTTGAAGACAAATGATTTCTGTGCAATCCCCCAACACCTTAAAGATCAAGTAACTGAGAGATACCCCGGTGCAAGACAAGCATATCTCAAGTCTGGCGGTGATTTTCCTTTTCTTTCCCGATCAGATGAAGTAAATCTTCATCTTCAGGTAAAGTTATAATGTTGTTTGAAATATTAACCGAACTTACGTGTTATAGTCTCCTAAACAACTATCAATAGTGGTAACGTCTGTAGCATTCATGGAACTGCTCTAACATCTCGTCTCTCATGTAACAGCTGCACCTAAGACGAGTTGGTGTTGAAGCCCGGCCCGACATGGTCCCAGGCCATCCGAAGGACGAACCTGGCGGGAGTTCGAGTGACCAAAATGATGGACGAGGAAACAGTGACGACGCACCAGAAGACAATAGGAAGGATGACCATGGTGGGTCCACCAACACAAGCGAACCACCTCTGGTTCCAGGAGGTCCAGATTCTGGTAATTTTGAGAACCTGCTCCTCAGCCACGCTTATCTGTCTAATATAAGTGTCGAACCTCTTATGATGCAAGCTGTTTTGGAGAACGGGCAAACTGTAGTAGCCTCCAAAGCCGTTTTGAACTTTGTATGCGAGTACGCCGTTCTTAGTTTGATCCAGATCTATCTAAGCACCTTGTACATTAGTTTGGAAGTATAGTTGGGAATTCGATACATTTGTTTTTGTACATTACAATCTGTAAAGTTTCCTAGTCTGGAATGTTTTGGCCCTGAAGAATTTTGCGTGCAAAGCCTGCCATTTTCTTGTGTTGTATAATTATGCAAATTGCTCAGATATTCAAAAAAAAAAAAATATTATTGAAAAAAAGAAATAAAGAGAAGTGGTTGCTGGTATCTGTCTGTCTTAAAGATGTGTTGATTGCGAAAGCCAACAATTTTGCTTAATGCCCTCCTATGGAGAGGGGGGGGGGGGGCTAGAATGAGGGCAATAGCAGTTTCCCATTACTGATATTCAAAGTGCAAAAGGAATGTGCTTTTTATGTGAAAAAAAAAGTGCACTACAATGGAATTGCTTTTGTACCCGTCTTTTGCAGCAATAATCATAGAATTTAAATTGCTTTCTAATGATGAAAAAGGGGGATGTGAGTGAAACCTTTTCACACTTGCAATGTGCAGAGTAGAACAGAGGTTAATGCTGTTGTCATCATGACGACTTATTGTAGGCCACAGGTATATCATAATTTGAAGTTAAAAGTTAACATCAAAATAGTTTGTTTTCAAAGTTAATGTCTCCCTTTATTTGTCAAAATAAAAATAAAATATTTTATTTGATTTAACAAATATTATAATTTACTTTTATATGAATTATATATCATGAGCCACTTATAATATATAGTTTTATGATTTAAAAAATATTTAGGTGATCTTTTTAAATAAGCTTAATCATAGAAACGAGTACGTACATCACGGAAATGGCTAAAATTGTGAAATATTAAAACGAAAAGTTGTCATTTAATTCACATAATAAAGTTGGGAGCTTTTATAAAGGTGCTGGAATATGTTTGTGATACGACCAATTTCCATATATCACATCCAATAAATGCAAGACAACTCGTTTCAAGAACACAGACTCCATACTTTAACACCCATTTATGTAACCAATCAAAATTTTTATTTTTTTTTCCAGAAAAAAACTGCATTTTCTTATAATTTTCATGCCAGTGGCTCCACATAATCGAGACTTTTTTTTTTTTTCGGGGAATAATATTATTACATAGTTTTCTTATACGAACATTTATAATATTGATTATCCTTTTTAAAAATTGCAGGATCTCTCCATTTTGAATGAGTTAAATAAGTTTACGTGAAAACATTTACTGGTCAAATAGCTTTTCTTCAATCACGGGTAACTTTTTTTTTTTTTTTTTTTTACTTTGAACTTCCTTGCCTCCAATTGGAACATCATTAACAATGAAGCCATCTTTTTTTGTGTTTATTTTTATTATTATTATTTTTTTAAAATAAAGACAACATTCAACATCTTAAATTTTATTCGATATGCCACATCGTACGACACATGTACACAATATACATGAAAATAATACTCTCTTTCTTGTTTTGTTAAGTGTTGTTTTAAAGATTTAAAGTTGTTTAAAAATATTGTCATTTTAAAGATTTTTTTTTTTAAATTTTGGTCTAAATTTATCCCTATCATTGTTTTTTTATATAATTACGTTTCAAATCATTATCTCTTTCATTTCAGCTGATTAGAGATATTATTAATTATATTTAGTAGTTCTTAAATCTAGACAAAATTCCAAAACAACATTTAAAATAGAGGGAGTAATATATAGGAATAAAAGTTGTAACAATTTATTTACTGCACATTAAATATATGAATCTCTTAACATGTAAATAATTGTTTCAACTCAAAATATTTTCAAATTTAACCTAATATGCAGTCTTCCACTGAATTTTCTCAGCACTTGCAAAATATGATATTTTTTGTCAAAGTATGATACTTTTAAAGTAAAAAGTAAAAGTTTTTTAACATTTAAAAAGATATTACCTTTTACTTAAAAAAATGTTATCTTTTATAAAAAAAAAAATCATGTTCAAATACGTGTACATATAAAAAATGTACAACACAACAGATATTGAATCTTTCCAATTTTGCATGGATTAGGATATAATCGGCTAGAATCTGAATATTACATTTTAAATATAGAATTTGATTTGTTGCCTGAAAACATATAAACTTTTCGTATAAGAATAATGCTTTGATCAAGTCTGATTCCTAATAAGAAGAATGAAGATATTCTCAATGAGATTCATTTTTAATTTTAAAATAGCACTTGTATTCAATATTATCGAGTATCTTTAAATAAATCTGTATCTTGAATCTAAATAATATAAATAAGGTGGAGGTAAAATGGAACATAAAATAAAGAAATATATGAGCTAGGAAGTCCTTTATTACTATCATGCCCACTGTTTTTAATTGGTTTGGTTTTGAGTCCATATATTTTAATTTATAAACACATTAGGTCCAATATTTTCAGGGAAAGTTGTTTAAATTGAAACCCTATATATAAAAATGAAGTCCCATCAATTTTCATTTTCTTTGAAATGAGATTTTATACTTTCAGAATTTTTCTTTTTTTGGAATTTGATTTCTACACTAAGTGGCAAATTAAATAAACTATTTTTGCAAAAAACAACATAAATTCGATAATATAAAGTTTATAAATAATATGAAAGTTGACACGATAATAGTATTTGAATAAATAGCTGATGGAGCTTGTCACGTCGATATAAAGATTTACATGAAAACTCAATTAAATTTTTTTATTTAATTTATTTTTTAGAAATCGAATTGAGACCTTTCAAGGACCTTAATTAACCCTACTCAAACGATGGTGATTTAATTTGGGAGACGTTTTCCCTTTTTTTCTGGAATTTCCTAATCTCTTTTCTACGACTTGAAAACTCATATATTGAAAATCAATCATATCGTGAATGGTGGGAAGATGTAGAAACAGGAGTATGCCCTATTCTTAAAATGACTTCATGAACACATGATTTTTCTACCCTGATTATGACAACCACAATACAATTATAATTCATTATTTTAATCATTATGCTATACAATAATAATAATAAAGTTTTGATATTGTTGGGTGGCTGCTGCCATTCCTATTGCTATTCTACATATTTCTATTTCTTCTATAAAGTTTGGTAAACAACTTCATCTGGTTTCAACCTCAGCTCATTCTGAAGGCACCTATTTATATCTTTATTTTATTTTTTAATAATTATTTTCCTACGATGAAAACCCTTAACCCCCCCCCCCCCCCCAACTAAACTAAAGTAGAACCCTAAAAAATAAAGAGAGAGAGAGAGAGAGAGAATTTAATACTAAAAAGAGTAAGAGAGACTACGCTACTCCAACACATTAATTCAAACTTTTCGATGAAAGTTAGCAAACAAATTCAAACTTTTAGATAAAAGTTAGCTTTTTGAAAAAGAAAAAAAAAAGATATTAACAAGCTAAAAAGAATCCTAAGTTAAGAGGGTTTTAGTTTTTTTTTTTTCTGTAAAAATATAAATTTAGGATGCCAATTTAAACTTGCACGCACTGATTTTGTATGATGCATATAAACAACAACAACGACAATAACAACAACAATAATAATAATAAATAAATAAATAAATAAATAACACTTTTAACAACAACCATCTAGCATGAAATTATGCCATTAAATAAAAACAAGGGCTTGTTATGAAATCCAAAAACTAGGTTTATGTATCGTTGAGTTTCTATTTTTTTATGAGAAACATTATTTATTGTGTTTTTATTTTTTTCTTTTTCTTTTTTTATGAGAAACATTATTTATTGATTTATTACTTCATATGTCATACGTTCCAAAAGTAGGAATACCTCCCAAATTTAAATTATGTCCAAAAAAGTGCAAATTGTAAATAAGACATAATTAAAGTGTGGTGGAGCACACTTTAATGCAAATAAAAACAATAAGAACTCAATTTTACCAACAAGTATATAAACTCAATTAATTCAAATAAATAAAATTACAACAACTCAACTCAAACCAATTTTAAAAGTATATACCCATTCTCTGCATATGAAAATATACAAACTTCATTCCAAACAATACAAACTATATGCACCAAATATTCTCTTTTCTTTTTTTCTTTTTTTTTTTTTCCAAAAAAAAGAGTAATTAATTATTGCAGAGCGAATAGTCAAACTGTTTATGCTGGCTGGCAGTATTGGTGCTGTCTGTCCAACCAAGTTTCAGTGTGAATGTTTTTAATTCATTCTTTGACTTTTGATGTCCTTCAGAATCTTGTAATAAATAATAAATATTCGGAATGTATTCAATCCTATCAACTAATCATCTGCTGAGATATAACTAATTAATTTGCACCTGCATGTACATGTACATACTTTAATGCGGAAGGTACCTATTTTGCGGAATTTAGGTACGTGACCATCATCATTATTTAAATTTGCAGTAACAACAGATAGATGCATTTACAAATTATGGATAATACTAAGTACATATTTATGTGAGAGAGATTATAACTAAATGTTTAAAATGATTTTTTTTTAAATAAGTAATAAAAGGGTTTTGGTATGAGTAATATTTTTATGTCGGGTATTGCATCTTTACTCAATTATCATAGTGTATATATATATATAATTTGAAAATTAATTAGGAGCATAACAATAAGTTGTAGAAATATTTTTGCAATTTGTTTGAGCTATCTTTAATACCAGTAGTAAAATATTAAAAATAAAGAATAATTTTGGTAATTTCAAATTTGAAGGTATGATTCTGAAATATATATAATTCCAAAGCAGAAGGAGTTAACGAGGGGAACAGGCGGTAATGGCTGAGATATGTGAGGCTGCAACTTTGAATTTGAAAAGGAAAACAGAAGATTATTATATATTTGGTCACATTTTTTGGAGATGTTTCCTAGAAATCGAAAATAAAAGTAAAAAGAAATTTAAATAAATGTGTTTGTGGAATGACAAGCTAATTACAAAAATAAATAAAAGTACCTTATTTTTTTATTTAAATGAAACAATTTTATTTTAAAATGATTAAAACAATTTTGAAGATTTATGGGTAGAAAAAGTATACTAAAATGAAAGCAATAGCATGCAAAAATGTGATGAGGGACTATGACTATATATATATGATTAAGAAGATTGTATCTCTTAAATATTAGATTAAGAAAATTGTGTGTGTGTGTGTGTGTGTTAGCAATTTTAATTTTTGAGCTTTTATTTTGTCATCAAATCAATGTATGTATGGACATACATGCAAACTTGATATTTGAAACTTTTGTAATATTGTGAGATCAAATATTGAAAAACAAATTGGACATCGACCAATCAAATAAAACGGTCCCAATTATTTGCTATCTCCAAATTGCAATTTATATTTTGGGACCACCTCTCTTTAATTTGTTCTTATTTTAGTTTGGGATACATACATATATATATATATATATATTTGTGTATGCATAACACATGATCACATTTCTCTTAATTAGAAATGGTTATGAATTTTATAGACCCGTCTCCAACTATTAACTTTTAATTGTAAGAGAAGCATAGTCAATGAAATTTTTTTTTTTTCAATTCTCTTTTTCTATTTGTAAATTTCTTGTATTGATTTATATTATTTTTATGTTAAATTATATATACACATATCACATATAATAATATTAGATTATTTTAGATAGACATTAGAAATAAAATTAAGTTAAGATAAATAAAAAATCATAATGAAAACTTGTAATAGATCCACCAAAAAATTCAAGCTTTCTGCCATCCAACAAGATCAAAAAAATGTTGACAAGTGCTGAATGGCTGTTTGCTCTCCAATATTTATAAAATACTACTGTAGAATGTCTATGCATGTGTGTGTCTGTACGCTCCAAAAGTCATCAATTCTGACAACATTTCCACACTCATCAATTCTGACAACATTTCCACACCGACTCTCTCTTCTCACACACATACACACACTAATCCCTTCTCCGCCCATACTCCGAAAAAACTGCGAGTACTCAGTTAGCTTAATACATACAAATTCTACTTCCACCAAAAAAAGCTTCTCATTTTTTCTCTCCCATTGTATCGAAAGATCTCATGAAAAGATCAACCTCTACAACGCTATGATTAAACATTCTTGATTCTTGAAAACCAAACCAAACCAAAAACAGCTGTGTAATTCGTTCATCTCATCATAATGCAGAAACCGCAGAAGTCCGTCTTCTCAGTCATGCTCGTCACTACTCTTGCATGGTCCTATTTCATAATTCCCATTTGCGGAAACGCAGAGGTGAGAGCATTAATGGAGATGAAGTCATCTTTGGACCCAGAAAACAAGTATTTATCATCGTGGACGGCCGGCGGCGACCCATGCGGCGGCTCGTTTGAGGGAGTGGCCTGCAACGAGCACCGGAAAGTGGCTAACATCTCGCTGCAGGGAAAAGGGCTCGCCGGAAAAGTGCCTCCGGCTGTGGCGGAGCTCAAGTGCCTGTCGGGTCTTTACTTGCATTACAATTCTTTGAGTGGGGAAATACCGAATGAGATTGCCAATCTCACAGAGTTGACGGATCTCTATCTCAATGAAAATAATTTCACTGGAAGTATACCGCCTCAAATTGGAAGCATGGCTAGTCTTCAAGGTTTGTCAACACCCCCCCCCTCCCCCCTCTTTTTCTGAGTTCTCCCAGTAAATCTGTAGGAAGCTTGAATTTTCTGATATAATGCATAAAAGTAAGTTGTTTATGGGATTCTTTTCATCCTCGTTATCTTTTCTTTCCCTTTTCGTTTGTATTGTGTGGTCATGAGATGGAATTGGATGAAGAAGTTCTTTAGAATTCAACAACTTTTTGTATTTATGATTCAAATTTTTCATCAGCAATTGGAGATAGATTGAAATGGTTATATCATAACTGAACAGAGAAATATATCGAGATCTTTGTTAGGGATTTCTAACCTAATTAATGGACTGTAAAAATGCAGTGCTGCAGCTGTCACTAAACCAATTAACAGGGAGCATACCTACAGAAATGGGATTCTTGAAAAGATTAAGCGTTCTTGCACTGGATCGCAATAGGCTAACAGGCCAGATTCCTGCAACTTTGGGAGATTTAGGATTGCTCAAGAGGCTGTATTTGAGCTTCAACCAACTCTCTGGCCCAATTCCTATTAGATTGGCCAATGCTCCTTCATTGGAGGTTCTTGAGTTGCAGAATAATTCACTTTCCGGAGTCGTCCCTCTCGGTGAGTTAATCTTTTCAATTTAAATTGGCATGATCAACCAAAAAATAAAATAAGTTCTAAAGCTTTGCGACATTTTACAATTTGTACTTGAAGTCGAATTTATGTATATTCCATGTCATTGCAAATCTGACTAGCCCGATTGATTGGCAAACCAGACGGCCGAAGTAGCAAAATGTAGTAAAGCTTGTATTAGGCCATTTAAATTTTCTGATATTTTCCCACTAATTTCTTGCAATGATTCTGATGTTCTAACATCTTCTCTTATGACCTTTCTTAATGGTAATGAAGCTTTGAATAGGTTGAATGAAGGGTTCCATTTTGATAACAACCCCGGTTTATGTGGCTCTGGCTTCTCTTCTCTGAGAGCTTGCACTGCCTGGGACAATTTGAACATCAACGGTATAGATCCCACCTCGCCTCTCGCCAATAAAACGGCTGACACAAATTTACCCCGATCAGCTACTTTGCCGTTAAATTGTAGCCAATCGCATTGCTCAAAATCCTCATCAAAGCTGCCACAAATAGGCATTGTTGCCGGAGTAGTCACAGGCACTATTGCATTAGTTGTGGTGGTGTTCGTCTTCATTGTTAAGTACCGTAGACAAAAGCAGAAAGTAGGGAACAGATCAGATTCGTCTGAAGACCGTCTCAGTATTGACCAGGCTAAGGATGTCCACAAGAGAAGCCCTTCTCCTCTTGTTGCTCTGGAATATGCCGCGGGGTGGGACCCGACAAATGCTGCTCAAGATTGCAGTGGCTTGTGTCACCATGAGTTTCTTCTACAGGGGTCCAAGTTCAATCTCGAAGAGGTAGAATCAGCTACTCAGCATTTCTCAGAGGTGAATCTATTAGGAAAGAGTAAGTTTTCTGCTGTCTACAAAGGGATACTGAAAGATGGATCGACAGTGGCGATCAAAAGTATTAACAAGATGAGCTGCAAGGTAGATGAGGATGAATTCATGAAAGGATTGAGCTTGTTGAATTCTTTGAAACATGAAAATCTTGTGAAGTTGAAGGGATTTTGTTCGTCGAAGGCTAGGGGTGAGTGTTTCTTGATCTATGAGCTTGCTTCGAGAGGTAATCTGTCACAGTATCTCGATGCTGAAGATGATTGCAGCAATGTTCTTGATTGGCCCACCAGAGTTTCTATAGTCCGTGGAATTGCTAAAGGTTGGTACCATCCTATCTTATTAATCTATCATTGTTGTTTTCACTTTGTGATCGAGTTCCTTACTTTTCTAAGACGATTTTGGTTTATTCGTGCTATACTCGATGAATGACACTAAGTGCGTTGCCCACTGTTCAACTACACACAATCACACACAACTGTTGTGTGTGTGTGCAAAAACCCTACGTATAGATAAGACATCTCCGTTGTAATTCACTAGGTGTAGCATCTATAAGATCGATGGTTTGGGGTTTATTTTGGGCTATCATTTACTCTAGGTCTCCCTCTTGATTCTTAGGCGCTGTCTTATCATATTATTGAACAACTGAGTTTTCATATGATGTTCACTTCACTGTGAGAAATTAAAGTTGATGTGTTACTTGGAGAAAGGGGCATTGTATCTGTTTTCAGACAGAGCACTTATTACAGTTTCTTGACTTGGTATCTAAAGCTGTTGCTATAATGCATTATGGATCATCTGACATTTGTCGGTCCACAAATGAAGATGGAAGTTTTTATCTTTGAACTACACAAATTTGCAGATAATGTAGAGTTTATTGATCGAGTCCTTTTAAAAAAAATGTAAAGACGTCTCACATTGATTATTTTATTTCAAAAACAGGTATAGTGTATTTGCACAGCAATGAAAACAAGCCTCCCATCATCCACCAAAATATATCAGTGGAAAAGGTTCTCTTGGACCAACAATTGAGGCCCTTAATTCTCGATTCAGGCCTTCTAAAGCTTCTGGCTGATGATGTGGTCTACTCGGCCCTCAAAGTCAGTGCTGCACTAGGGTACATGGCCCCGGAATACATTACTACAGGCCGGTTCACAGAGAAAAGCGATGTTTATGCTTACGGAGTTATCATCCTCCAAGTGCTCTCAGGCCAAAGGAAGCTCTCGGGCCTCATAAGAATGGCAGCAGAATCTGGAAAATTGGACGAGTTCATCGACCCCAAACTTAAGGGCAAATTTTCTGAGACTGAGGCTTGTCGATTAACAAAAGTCGCATTGGACTGTACCAATGAGATGCCGGAGAATAGACCTTGCATGGAACAGGTAGTTCGAGAGCTGGATGAGCCAAGCAGTGGCTGATCATACACTTGGTACAGTAACATTCAAGCTGATGATCACAACCAGAGAGCTTCTCCCCTTGGCTAAAATTCTCCGACTGAAATCTTTTAACAAGGGTGCAGATCACTGGTATCGCAGGCTTTTGTAAATCAGTATATCTTTGGATAACAATTTTTAGGAGCTCTAGGGACAAGTGCAATAAATTGGGACAATAGTTGCCTTTAACTTAGGTCTAATGTTCTAATATTTAATACGTGGATTCCATATTTGTTTTCTTAGTTGACTATCTGCTTGATATGACTAATCAACACAAACACACACAGAAACAGAATTTCTACTTAGATACAAGAGTTCAAACAGAAACTAAAATGAACACTTAGGGCCATCTTTCATTTCTAAACAAACATATCCACTCGATATCCCCACATTAAAAGCTTCAAAGGATACAATTATTTTTTTCCTCAAAAAAAAGAACAAAGAAAAAGGCTTTATTATTTTGATTGAAATGCTGCCAAAGCTTGAGAAAGAACAGTTACAGTTGTGTGATCCCTGAATAGAACACCATGGACAATAGATTCATACAAGCTAAGCAGCTGCGCTCTGATGTTGGCGATCAAGAAACCACTCAGAAGGCCACCATTTTGGTCTGATAGTCTCTACATTGACATCTTCCAGGCCTTTTATCGTTAAGGAACCAGTCTCATTGAAAGCTTCATCCAAGCGTAAAAGACCAAGCCCACGGCATCCGAGGGCAGTTGTGACTGTCCCGGCTTTCTTTTGAGATGCCGTGATAATCACTTCTGAACCAGGAGATACTTTTTGCTCCACCTCTGGAATGAATAGAACATAAATGTCAATGATATATATAAAAGACACTAAACTGAAAAGAAATAGTTGGGGGAGCTGTACCTTCACCACTACTATTCAAGAATCTTAAAGGAATCAAACGCTTTCGGATTACACCACGATGATGTGTTCGAGCAATAAGTTCTTGGCCAATGTAACATCCTTTGTCAAAGCTTATAGCGTTTAGACCAGCAAGATTGTACTCTAGTGGAATTGCCTCACCTACAGGAAATCACGATCACTTAGCTTTAATATCCAAGACACACACACTATAAAAGCAAGCCAATCAGCATAAAAGCATGAAGTTGTGAGATTTTTCCATTAGAGAGGAAAGGTTCTGAAACCAGCAGTTTATTACATATCTGGCCAGTAAAACTGAAGAGATGAAGACAACCAGATGCCAGAAAAGGAGAGAAAAAGGTTTAGTACATTGGAAGCACCATGAGCTAATTGAATTCTTTAATTTACGAATGACAAAAGGACACGTGATAACACATTTAGCAGGAGAAAGTTACTTTTGAAATATCATTCAAAATTTGCTAGTACAAAATGAGCTGTACCTTTGGGGATCTCCGCAGAGCCTTCAGCAACTCCCTTCTCTAATCTCCAGAGAAGAAAATTTCCATCATCAGTTTCCTTATCCTTCTCAACTAGAGGTGCTGCAACAAATAGGCTTATACCAGATCACTGAAAGCTGAAAATTGATTGGGAATAAAAAACTCACATGCAGCAAATAAGTAAAACATATTGCTAAATCATGGTATAGTGATCCAACTGTTGATGTGTTGATGGCTGTAAGAAACCTACTTAATAAGGAACAGAGGGACAAATACGATGGTTAATTAATCAAACTTACGTGTTGCATTAGATGGAAAGATGCCCCTATACCCAAGACAAGCCAATCGTGGATCCTTATACCAGTGCCAACCAAGACTACTTGCTTGGGAAGCTGATACACCAGAGCGATCAATTGAACCACCCCGGCCAACAGAATCAGCTTCTGGTTCCTCTGCAGATGAAGACTTCCCTACAAGGTCCCCGCCAAACCTTTGCCAGCAAGAAAAATCTTCTGCCACATTCTCAATATCAACCTTAGACCTCAAACGATATCTGCTAAGTTGCAAAAATTAAATGATAAGACCCGTCATCACAATGGTTTTTGAGCTTACAAACTAAAAAACATGCATATGGGCACCCAACTAGCAGAAGCATTTATATGATTCAACATTGAAGCCAGAAGTTTTAAATATGAGGCACGATATCTTTTCTCAGACCCATAATAGTATGAGTATAAGGCACAATCATCCTTGGCCACGGTTACCTTTTTGTAATATGAGCCATAAAATAATGTTTTTTGCGTATGTCACAATGTCTTTTTTGACTAATATTTTTACATTCCAAATGTCCATACTTGAAATGCTATTTAGTGATACAATTAGATAGAAATAATCAAGCGACAGTTATTGTTTTTAGAGAAAAGCCAAACTCATACATAGTTAGGGGCTGCTGCAAGGTTTAAATCATTCTCTGTAAGTCACTTCTACCGCTCTAATACATAATAATCAGGAGGTGCTGTTCTGTTGAAGTGACATTCCTAAATTTTATAGAGCAATACGAGACACGTAGCTGCTTCACTACACATTTGAATTATACCCAACATTAACCCCACTAAACCTTCATGATATCCGGCAACATCAGAACCATCTTTGAAGCTTCTGCTCAGATTGACATTACCGCGACCGTCAAGTTAGTATTTAGCTGTGATATTCATAGCAGAAACTACATATTGTCTTATAAATATCCAATCCCAATTCTTTACCACCAACTAAAAATGAACTTATTTCACCTGCTCTATAAAAATGTTCACATAATTACCCCCAAATCACGTCACCTTCGACCAAAACAATTCAATTCAAACAATCTTGGAATTCTTGAAATGATAAAGCAGTAGAAAATGAAAAGAACCTCACTTCTTCAAGGTTGCCAAGAGCTCGTCCATGACAGAACCATCAACATCGGCGTAAATCTCCAGCTCACCCGAGTTGGCCCCGGGCCCTGACCCTGTCCGATCGAGCTGCTCATCAGAACGGGGCGGTCTATACAGAAAAAGATCGCAAAGAAACCTTCCCTGAGGAGTCAATAAAGCGGCGTAAACAGGAGGCGCGACAGCCACCGGCATGTTGGGAGTAGTGGCCTTCTCACCCGCGGCTTCCGGATGCTCCAAACTTCGAACGTCGTTGGTCACCAGACCCTGGAGGAACTTAATGGTTTCGGGTCCTCTGAACCGGATCACCGACCGGGGTTTTAAAAGAGACGCCATGGGGCCGGCGGACTGGAGAGTGGTCTGCGTGGAGAAGAATTTGGGGAAGTTGCGAGAATTGGAGTTGAGTAATCGGAGATAGGACTTGAGGCCATGCATCTTCGTGAGAGTTGTCGGAAGAAGGGATTGAAGGTGGACGGCGGTGGGAACAGGAAGGGAAGGAACTTAGGGGGTGGTATATTTGTGCATGGGGCGTGAGAAAGGAGAAGGGAACACGTATGGCGGTGCGGTGTCCGGATGTTGTTCGATGAAATGTCTATGTGAAATTTCAGCACATAAAGACCGTTTCAGCACCTACAAAGTTACATACTAAATTCTTGTTTGAAATGAGAATTGAATTCGTAGCTTGTGAACGGAGTTTACGTGAAGTTTCTCAGAAATATCTGATGAAGCTATACAAATTATTAAATAGAGATTCTGTCTAGTTCGGCTCGGCCCAAATTCAGTATGGGCTTTTACTCTAGACCCAAACTTCTTGATCCATTATTCTGGGTTATAAACCTTATTTTGTCGGCCTCCACCGGACCGGACAACATTCCTAGAATTTCATTTATTATTATTATTATTATAATGATTAATTGTTGGCTCATTTGAGTTTTTACTAGCAAAACCTCATTCAGATTTATGTTCTTCACATTCTGATGTTTAACTTATATTAATTATTTCAAATTCGAAATTAATTCGTGTAATCTATTAATTGTTATACTAATTTTTTATATAAAAAAAAAATCAAAGATTTGACAAATTTTAAATTCCACCCCCCCTCCCCCCAACCAAAAAAATTTCAATCCGGCATTGGTTGGAACGATGTGCATTCCGAAATTGTTACAATTCTTCCTTTTTTTTTTTTTTTTTTTTTATATATGTATCTTCCCAATTTATTAAAATATGCATTTCTTTGTCTTCTTTCTATTTTTATCTTTTACTAAAATTTAAAAACTAAAATAAAAATTTTATTTAAAATTTCTTTTTGAACTATGATATATTAAATTAATTATTTTTTGTGATCTTTAACTTGATATCAATATTTCATATTTTAAAATAACTAATTATATTTAAAGTATGAAATAAATTTTTTGGGATTGAATTATTTATATTTATTTTGATATATGTGTTTGGATTGAATAATATTATATTAATTTTTTTATATAAATATGATCTAAAAATAAAAAATACTATATTATTAATTTATATAATATTATAATTTATATTTTTTTAAAAATATTTTAGTTAATTGAAAATTTTGTATTGAGTTGGAAATACCTTAAAATTCACTTTAAAAAGTCGTGCAATTTATTATTTAATAAAGATAAATTTTAAGAAAATAATTATGCAATGTAACATTAAGAAAATAAGTTATATAATATTTAAATAAATATAATTGACATGTATGATTGTTATGCATTCTTTTAATAATATAAATTTATTATATATTATTAATATAATTAAATATATTTTATCTCTTACATTGCATATTGTATGGACGCTCAATTAATTTAAGTTTAATTTAAGAAATCATTGATCTCTAGGCTTGAACGAATCAAAAAATTTAAGATACCAGGAAGAAAAAAGAAAACCAATGAAATTACGATAATAAACAATCAAAGAAACCAAACAAACTTCGATATTATAATAGTTCAAATCTTAAAGTTTTGGATTGAAATAAAATATTTTGAATAATTACAACACTGTACCAAATGAAAAATATATAAACTTTGTATACAAGTAAGGACACAATTTATTTTTGATATTAGTCGCCTATCTTTATCATCTACATTTATTAAAATTTAAGTTAACAAGTTGTATAATATAACAAATGTCAAGTGGCTCGGCTTCTTTATTTTTTTTTTTTTTTTTTTACATTAAACATTTAAAATACGGTTTTGGTTTTGGGTGTCAGAACCCAAAGTCAACTTTATGTATGCTCTAACATCAACTAATGTTAATTTCAAATTGATTTTAAAAAGTGGAATGTGATTTCAACTCAAATAATTCATAGATATCTCTCCTGCAATAATATCGCCGCATCAGTAATACATAAGTACGGACATCAATTTAATATTTTATTATTATTATTATTATTATTATTATTATTATTATTATTATTATTATTATTATTATTATTATTATTATTATTATTATTATTAATGTTTTTACGTGTTATTCTATTTTTGGTTTTGGCAACAATTTTAAATATATATAATAACCTCGTCGTGAGATTAAAGCTAAAATTCAATTTCTCAATTAATATGATTTAAGCACGTTTTAAAAATAAAAAATAAATAAAAATATTAATTCAAGTAGATCGGGACTTCTTACCTACTGTAGGTCATTATACAAAAATATCCTTAAATTAAGTTAAGTAAAAAATATATACAAGTGAGGGTCTATTTCGAACGCAACATAACTATGTCATATATGGGTCAGGTTGGGATATGACCCGCCCCCACCTCATTAAGAGCTTTTGTGTTATAAAATTATGATTTTTTGACTGATACACAATTTGTAATACAATTATTTGTGAAAAATTAAATTAAATAATTATAGATATATTTTGAATAATTCTATTTTTCAAAAAAATAAGAAGCATAAATTATCTAATAAATATTTTTTCATAGAAAAAGTATTTGATTTATTTTTATATGCAACTAAAATCTAAGCCCAATTATCAACAAACACAAACTACTTATTTTGGATTTAAAATTTTATTTCAGTATTTAATATAAATATCAAATAAATAATTGTGAAAAAAATAATTTATTTGATACATTATTCATTAAAAATAAATTAAAACGAGGAAGTTATTTCTGTTTTTATGATATTGAAATAAAAAAACAAAAGTAAATGATAAAAAATATAGTAGATCTTTAAATTTTCTCAGCCCCTTACGCGCATGTTGTGCAACAAACACCTATTTCATGAGCGTGTGATGTTTTGTTAATTATTTTATAGAAAATTGTCAACGAATCTCCATTTTGAAAATTGAAAAATGACAAAATTTTAATATTTATAGAATTTTGTGTTAATTATATTAGTAAAGATAAAAATATAGATTTATTTATAGAATAGATTATAAATAAATAAAATAGATTATTGTATAAATAATCTTTTCTAAAAACAATTTAATAAATTTCTATTAAATATTTATTTTAATTTTAGTTGCAGCTCAAATATATATAAATAATTCTCCTAATAAATACACAAATTTAACCAAAACATTCAATCAAAATATTTGTATTTTTTAAATCTGATATATTCTTTGAAATATGCTATTGAGTTGTCAAATTAAAGATTGTGAATAAATTATTATTTTTTTGTAGTATACATAAAAAATGATAATGAATGAAAAAAAAAATTGTTTTAAATATTTGAAAGTAAAAAAGATAAAAATAATGAACCAATGACAAACTGCCACTTATAAAAAACTCTTTTTTTTTTTGTTCTCTTCAGAAAATTGCCCAAACAAATTTACATTTAGAAATTAGTTTTTGAATAAATTCACAATTTATAAATGGTTCTCTTTTTATATTAAGATAGATATAAGTGAATAAGAAACTAGTTTTAATTTAGTGAAAATTTATTATCACAAAAGTGGCTAAAATATAAATTCTCCCAAGTATTTTAATTAAATAATTCGTCTAGTTTAGAATTAATATCACCATTTAAATATTAGTTGGCTGAGTTTTTGTGAACTTTCACTTTCACACTTTTCTTAAAAAATAATTTTGCCAAAAAAATAATAATAATAAATTTGTTTTATTTACTTTTTACGAGTTAACTAAGGCAGGTGGCTAGATCCAAATAGGCTTAACCTTTTTCATTCTTAGGGGCCCCAACCGAGACCTTTCCATCCTAACATCTATCAAAGTACGAAAACATGTTACATGTAAGATTTAATCCCACATAGCAAGCAAAGGGGGGCTGACATATTTATTTTTCTACGTATTTTATTTATTATTTAAAAAAATATTTTATAATATAAGTATTTAACAATATTATTAATTAATATATATCATGTATTAAATATTTTAAATAAAATAAAATAGAGAATTTAAACCATTATCTTGTACCCACGCATGGCCTTTCCCTTTCTCTACGGATGCCAAGGGTAGATCCTTAAATGAAGGGTACAATGGATTTTTTGGATTTATTTTATTACCTTTTCTATACAAAAGAAAAAAAAATCATACTTATAAAATTAAATTTACTTATATAGAAAATATTATTTTCTATGGGCAGAGAATAAATGTTTTTTGGACAGGAGAAATCTAAATTCAACTAAACTTGTAGCTAACCTCTCTCGTTGTCTCCCTAATATGTGTTCAAAATTTTCTTAAATTTTCAGAATTATTCTATAACTTCTTCTTCAGTTCCTATCTTCAATTTGATCAATAGAAGGGTTAGATCAGTCTAAATAAGTTTAACATACACACCAAGCTAATCTATTTCGATTTCTTTTAAAAAATTTCGTGAACATTTAATAAAAAGTATAAGAGTTGGTAAATAGATTTATAACAAAAATCAGATATAACTTTTAATAATTAAATATTCTACCTAGAATAATTAATTAATAAAATTAATTTGAGTATACGAACAAGCTATGTTGACAAAGTATCCAAAAATATCTGCAAACGGGCTAACACGTACGCTTGTTCAACCGAGTAGCTTAGCCTCCATGTTATCTCATCTTGGGAGGTGTTTTTTTTCCAATTAATTCACTATTTTAATTCTCGCATTTTTAATTTATTGACCGCCCAAAAGTCATCCCAATATTCCCAGAAACATTGTTTTATAATACAGTTATGGTCGACATATAAATATTGTAGTATGTTATTGTGGAAGAAATGGGAGGCCGTACATGGGGAATCGGATCGTGGGTACTTGGTCAACTCTTGATAAAACTTGGGCGTGACGTGGCAATCAGACAATCCAATACAGAAGCATGTTTTTCAAGTCAATGCAATTGGCGGCCCATTGTATTGTACTGTAATTTGAAAATGTTGTACTTGCGTACATTTCGTACCTTCTCCTACCGAACTTCAATGGCGGCCCCTTGTCCGAATATTGATTGCATTTTGTGTCGGCATCAAGCGTAACCCCAAAAAAACACCTGTTGGTCAAAATATTAATCATCTAGAAAAAAAGGCATTTTTCACACTTATCGGCAATAATTTTATGAAGGTCAGATCGACCAAAGATGATGATATATTGAACTATTGGAATCCATATTCCAAATCTATCAGGTTGAGCCAACCCTATCTTCTTAGGATTATTTTGATGGACGAATTCATTGAGTATTGAAAATATAGCACATTAGTCGAACAAAACCCCACTTCTTTGAATTACTTTGATAAACAAACTCATTGAATATTGAAAGTATGTCACATTAGTCGAACAAAGATTGAGGAGCATGCATGCCTCATCAATATGCAAAAAATATAAAATTCATGTTCGAATAAAGATCTATCCGTGCTTAGTAGTGGATTTTCTATTAAAACAGTACTTTTTAATTACCAACGTAAAAATCAGATATCCAGTACAAATTTTATGATGACAAATAATTTTTTTATCCAATAATATTTATCGCCCATTTAAAAGAAATTACAAATGCAATTGACAACAACCAACTTAAATCAAGTTGTTCTGCACCGCTAGCTCTATAATTTTTGTGTTTCTCATATCTTTATTAGAACGTTCTCAACCATTTTTAAATATGAATATTGTTGGCTCATTTAAATTGACAGCTAACCAAATAAAAGGCCACGCCAAAAATTAAAAAATATATAATTATTTTAAAAATAAAATTTATCATTAAAAAAGTAAGATAAGTATAAACAAAAAGATGAAGATTACATCTTTGTCTATACGCATACAGCTATATATTTCACATAATAAAAACGTACTTGAAGTCTCCCTTATCTTTATATTCATATTTTACCATTTCCACAAGTACAATATTCTACTTGTAATCAATTAGTGATGATGTAATCCACTAAGCTAATACTAATAATCAATTATTTATTATTTCCTCGAAGCCTAATTAATCATAATCTTTCTTCATTTTCACATCTAATTACGCTATTATCATCAGTATCTCGTGAATATAGTTTTTTTTTTTTTTAAATAATCAATGCACACCACCACTTGAAAAACAAATTTCAACGTAAAAGATATTTCCAAATGAAATTCAATTCAACAAAAGAACTCAAAATTTCTCATTATAATAAAATTAAAATAGTTATTATTATTATTATTTTTTAAATGTGGTCAGTAATCGTTTTATATAGAAGTAAGCATAAGAATTCTTTATCAATATGGCATTGTCAACTGTTTAGACAGGAGCAGAGTTTCCACTAAAATGGCAACTTGATATATATACTCAACAAAACTAATTGATTCATAAATTAATATTCGGTCCCTTTGCAAAAAAGAAGAAATCTCGTTTTATTAGTTATAATATTTTTCTATTTTATAGATAAATTATATGTAATTAAATAAGTTAATTAAATTAACAAATAAAGAATTATAAATATGATTTTGTTTGAGGTTGTACATTAATCAAATGACCAAAAAATTAAAATATTAAACAGTGCTTAAGAATATAAATAAAACCGACAAAACCGGCCATTTAGTGATGCATAATATGATTAAAATGTCGATAGGAAAGTTCAACAATTTGTCGTTTGGATGACCGACCGACCATGTAATAATAATAATAATAGCTAATAAAAGATAGAACTCAGTGTAAGAATCAAAATTCAGGTTGTCCACTTTATGCTATTTTGCTGTGATGCTGAAGTTGTCCATTTTTTCTCACTCCTTTTTTTTTTTTTTTTTTTTTTTTCTCAACAAAAAAAGTAACAATGATATTGGCACAGTAATTTCATCCAACTGTTACATTGCTACTTGAAACTATGACATTATAAAATCTTCAAAAGCAAGTTCTGATATTTTTCTATTTTATTAAAATACAAATGTAAACGATAGTGATAATCAGGTTTACCTATCAATAGACAAGACGACAGTAGTAGATTATATGAAATCTAATTGAATACCAAGTCTCCACATTGGAATTGGCTGTCAGTTATTGTCAACGTTTCTTGACATTGATATTCAATCTCTCTCTCTCTCTCTCTCTCTCGCGCTCTCTCTCCCCCTCTCTCTCTCTCTCTCCCTCTCTCCCTCTCTCCCTCTCTTCTCATTTATAAACCTGATATCGCTACATACTTCCTTGCATCATCAACCACTTTCACCTTTGAGAGACGAAGAAAAATACAACTTGAAGACCAACAAACAGGACAGAATAAAAACTGCCAGACAACAATAAAAAAAAACAGACAAGAAGAAGAAGAAGAAGAAAAAATGAAGCTAGTTTGGTCTCCAGAAACAGCCTCAAAGGCATACATCGATACCGTGAAATCGGTAAGCATAAGAAATATAAATCAGTTTTCTTCACGGAAATCCATTAAAATACAAACAATCATTATTAACTTTTTCTTGCATGTTTCTTGAATATCAGTGTCAACTTTTTAAAGAATCGAGCGTAGCAGAACTTGTTTCAGCCATGGCGGCCGGATGGAACGCCCAATTGGTCGTCGAAACGTGGTCGCAGGGCGGCGCTGTCGCCACCAGCATCGGCCTCGCAGTAGCAACGCATCACACTGGGGGAAGGCACATCTGCGTGGTCCCGGATGAAGAGTCGAGGTCAGAGTACATTGAAGCCATGAGAAAATCAGGTCATGAGGCCGACAACGTCGTGGTGGGGCGTCCGGAGGAAGCCATGGAAGGGCTGGAGGGGATCGATTTTGTGGTGGTGGACTGCCGGAGAAACGACTTTTCTAGGCTGTTGAGAGCGGCGAAATTGGGCGACAGAGGAGCGGTTCTGATATGCAAAAACGCAAACTCAAGAGCGACGTCCGATTTCCGGTGGCGCAGTGTGCTCGACGGGAAGCCGAGGATCGTGCGATCGGTTTTCCTGCCGGTGGGGGATGGATTGGACATCGCGCACGTCGGTGCCAGAGGCGGAGAGACTAGCTCCGCTAAGGGGAAGAGACGGTGGATTAAGCACATTGATAGGCGGTCCGGTGAAGAGTTTGTCATCAGAGAATGATCTCTCTGCAGAATAGTAATATTAGATCTTTGACTGCGTGATTTTTTCAGTATTTTTTCTTCTTTGATTCTGTAAATTAATTCAAATAAAAAAATTGACTTTTACCAAGATTAATTGCCGTTGATGAAGTTTAATGATGCATGCAGAAGTTTGACGAGAAGAATTATATGCATATTATTGAGAATAATTAGTAATATATACAATTTTAGAATATAATTTGTTTTTTTTCAAATTGTAGCAAATAGCCATGTATTTAGATGGTTATTTTATTTTTAATTTTTATTTTAAAATATTTAATATACAACGTTAGCAATCATTTCAAATCTAATTAGTATCTATCAATAATAATTTATAATTCAGAGCACACAACACTACTAAAAGAAATTTTATGGACAAATTCATATTTATTTATAAGATTTAGAACTCAGTTCTAAGCTAGAATCAATCTTATCAAGAAAATTTTGAATTCGTTGAATATATTTTTTTCAATAATAATAATATTAATAACATCATCATCATTAATTATTCTTATAGGAAGTAATATATATATATATATAAGAATTCCAATGGTGGGCTTTTTCTAATTTACATAACCGAACCAATAATCTAAATGTACTTTTATAAATAAGGCACCACCCTTCCCCACCTCGATTTTTGCAATTTCTTGAAGGATTAAACTTTTAAAAAGAAAAAAAAAAGTGAAAATAGGAAATTAAAATCATAAGCTTGATTTTAATATGATTAGGTTAGAAATAAGGTGGAAAAAAGAGATCCCAAAATTTGGACCTCATCAAATGGGTTTTTTGAAGAAAAAAATAAGTCGAAAACCCTTAATCATTGAAAGAATAGGTGAGTTTTATGTGCATCGGATGCCCCTATATTTAATTTACAATATTACTTATTTAATTAAAAAGTATGACTTATTTACTTTAATAACAAATCAATAATCATATTTTATAATTAAATAAATAATACTGTAAATTAAATTACACAGTACACTCGATACATATTTTTTTTTTTACGTATAACAATTATAAATAAGAAATACATAGCGAGTAGTGGGCAGAATGATTAAAGTGTTGACACAAAATTTCAACAATTTATGCTCAAATATATTATTTGTAGTTTAGATGAGCCGGCCAATAACAGCTTAAAGCTAGAACCAATATTTCTTATATGATAATCATCTAGGTGAAGAATTCTGTATCTTCTCACTTCTCAAATCACTCTTTTCTTCCCCCCACCCACCCCTCAATATAGAAAATAAAATAATAATCAAAATTGATAATATCTAATACTATCTTCGTTCCAATTAAATAGTTTTCCTTTCAAAATATATTTTATATAAAAAATTAAAAAATTTATTCGACAAACAAATTATGCTAATTTGAATAAATCAAATTAATTAATAAAAATCGTAAAAATATATTTAAGGTGTTTAGAAGATAAGTTCCTCCATCTAATTAACAATAAATAAAATATTATATTCCTTTTTTTTTTAGGGACGAACCGAGTATATGAATTTGCATGCATATATGTAGACTCAGATCTCCTAATTTTCTTAGTATTGATAATATAAAAGTGGTGTTGATTTTTGTAATTCAAGTTGGTCGACTAAAGGAAAAAATATATACATATATATATTCGTTTTGCTGCGCTAATATCATCTAACTGTTACATTGACTTTTTAAACTTTTACATAATTAAATCTTCAAATAGCAATGCGTTTTTCTTAATATACTAATTAGATAACATATTAAATAAATAAAACAAGATTATCATCATGATTAGCATCTTAGTAAATGTAATCAGGTTAAGCGGTCAACACAGCATAACGAGCTGTAGATTGCATCAAAATCCAATCGAACAATATATAGCAATGTTCATGTTCGATTTTGGCTGTCAGTGAATGTCAACTTCTCTGACATCGACACTTTTGTCCAATTTGTTTCTCAATTAATCTCCTTTAAAACCTAATTCCGCTATAGATACTTCATTGCATCATAACCCGCTTTCACCTTTTGATCACAGGCAAGAAAAAGAAAGACTAAACCCCCCCCAAGATCATTCAAGAAGAAGAAGAATGAAGCTGGTGTGGTCACCAGACACAGCCTCGAAAGCTTATATCGATACTGTTAAATCGGTAAGTGTTTTGAATATAAATCCATTTCGGAAGTTGCTTTGAAGGGAAATTAGTGGATCAATGCTAACTATTTTGCATGTTTCTTGAATGCCAGTGTCAACTTTTCAAAGAATCAGGCGCCGCAGAATTCGTCTCAGCTACGGCGGCCGGGTGGAACGCGCAATTAGTCGTCGAGACGTGGTCGCGGGGCGGCGCTGTCGCCACCAGCATCGGCCTCGCAGTAGCAACACATCACACTGGGGGGAGGCACGTCTGTGTAGTTCCCGATGAGGAGTCAAGATCGGAGTACGTCGAGACGATGAGAAAGTCCGGTTGGCCGGCTGACGACGTCGTGGTGGGGCAGCCGGAGGAAGCCATGGAAGGGCTGGACGGGATCGAAATCGTGGTGGTGGACTGCCGGATAAATGACTTTGGCAGGCTGTTGAGGGTGGCGAAATTAGGGCAGAGAGGGGCTGTTCTGATATGCAAGAATGCTAGCTCGCGAGCCGCCGGGTTCCGGTGGCGCAGCGTGCTAGATGGGAATTCGAGGATCGTGCGGTCGGTGTTTCTGCCTGTCGGAAATGGGTTGGACATGGCGGATGTCGGTGCTAGAGGTGGAGGGTCTGCCTCTGGCAAGGGTCAGAGCCGGTGGATCAAGCACATTGATCGGCGTTCCGGTGAGGAGTTTGTCATCAGGAGGTGATATTTGTGCGAATTTTTTTTCCCCTTTTCTTCTGTACAAAAATTTGAAGGATAAAAAAGAACAAAAATAATGACAAAGTTCTGATTTTACCATACGTTGTCTATTGACTTGTACAATATTTAGTACAATCCCAGTGGATTCACAGGTTACATGAAGCCAGTAGAACAAAAGTGACTCAAGCAAGTCGAACAAAATTTTATGAACTGACTCAAAAAATTTAAATAAAAAAATATTAACTATTGTGTAAGAAAAAAAACAGAGATAAGTTTCGTTTTTGCCCTGACCTTCCCGTATTTTTATTCAAGAATGTAACGTTTTAAAGAAAGTTATTCTTAAAATTGTCCTACATATATCCAAAACAAACTTATTAGCTGAACATGCAATTTTTTGTACGAGTCTGTTTTGAACACATATATATATATTTTTTTGTTTATAAAAAATAATTATTAGTGTAACTACAAAAAAAAAATTTATATGACAAAAAAATAATATTTTAGAATAAATTTAAAATATATTATTTTTTAATCTAAAAATAATTCTATTTATCGAAAAAAATATTAAATATTTATCATGCGACATAGTTCACCGGGAGTAAGCCACTCCTAGCAAAGAGATCCAAATCAAGTGACGCATACACAAATTTTCTTCTCTTAAATGCATTGGAGGCACATCAAACTAACTTCCTAGGTAAATATAAGTGTTATCAAACATGTTTAAAATTACTCTTAACAAAATCTATTTGGCGAAAATTTATGCGGCTATTTTTCTTATATTTGATCTTTAAAAATTCATAATTTCCTTAAAAGTGACACAAACAATTTATTTTTGAATTAATTGAGTCTTGGATAGCAAGTTATTCATTCTATCAAGTCAAAGAAACTCAAAGGTCCATGCAAAGTTGTACAAAATTGGATCTCCGAAAATACAAAGCAACAAACACCATCCTGGTGACAGTAGTCAGTTAATGCACTCTAAAGCAAATAATTGTTTACAAATTATAATCCACTTCAGGCTAACTGAGAGAAGTGCCAAACTATTCAAAAGTTAGAACTATGTAAGTCCATCCTGCTGTATGAAAATCAAAATATCGAGGCTAAACGTATAGTTGTATAGGCAGCCATGACAACTGGTCAAGAAGCTGAAATTGTGGTCAGGACCGCCACTCATTTAGTTGTAGGCATGTCAAAAACAAAATAATGGCACAGATCAGTCCCAACCATCTCGGCTTCTTCGAAAAGATTTCTTCTGTGACTGAGCTTTCTTCTTGTCCAGCCGTTTCTGCTCCGCAGCAGCCGATCTTTGATGTGTTTAACGAAAAAGTAAGTAACGTTCATTACTTGATTTAGAAGAGGAAGAATATAAGCTGACCAAGGGGCTTCCCCTACCCCTTTGTCTCCCCAAGTTAAACAGTGAAGTTTATTTCGATGACAGAGATGATACATAGGGTGGGGGGGGGGGGGGGGGGGGGGGGGGGTTCATAAGCAAAAATTGCATTTCGGTAAAAAGATGAGTTACTTACAATCTCGCTATCTTCTTTACCGTCTCTTCTGAAGGAGGTGGGGGAACATATGAAGCAGCATCAATGATAGCCTGCACCATTCATTGTTGTATGATTAAACACATACAAATAAATACATAAGCTAATGCAGATATTCACCAGCCATGAGGAAAATATGACATAGTAATAGCTTTGTGTTTCTACACATGCATGAAATTTGCCCAAGTAATCACCTGTAATTTTGCCAAAGCATCTTCAATGTTACCCCTGAACACAAAAAACCATGTAAACAAGTTGCTCTAGTCACAATAGAAAAGGGATATCAAAACAGCACAGCAAGGAAGTCCCACTTTTGAGTTCTAGTCTTTGTTGAAGAGATCACAATCTCCCCATCTTTATTGATCCGGTTCTTTTCCTGCCACCAATATGAGAAGTTCAAATAGAAAGGTTGCCACCATATAAATTCGGCAGTCTTATATAGTAAGAGAAGACTGGGAAGACTCTTGGTTGTTTTAGATAAATATGGCATAACATAATACTCAAAGCTATTGAAGCCTAAAAGGACACAAGATGAGGCGCTGTCTTTGGCCCAATAAATTTAGTTGTTGCTTTGTTGGGATATGATACTCCGGTTTATGAGTCACACTGATTATTAGAGGTTGAATAAGGCTTTATCACTTATCAGCAACTAGGTGTTCCTCGTTGGATATAGGAGAGGATTGAAGTGTCAAACAAGGGCTTACAGATATAGTCATTAATTCAGAATAACTAAACCTATTCTAAGTGGCATGTCAGGGTACAAGAGAAACGTAACCTCATTCTAACATACTGTTCGGTTGAGCCTGAATCGGTGTTTATGAAGGGAGCAAAATAAGAAAGAAAGATGTGATTCACAAGGAAAGTTCTGAGATTGCACAAAAATGGCCACAACCTTTGCTCCAAGGCCAGAAGCATCAAGAAGGAAATATGGATGGAAGGGAAGCAGGAAAATGTTAAACAAATGGAAGCCTTTCAATTGCTTTAAATCAATACCGTGAAGAGAACATATATCATGCTAAACAACCGAGTACCTTTCTGCTTATGACAGCAAACAGCATTTTGTTCTCCGACTTCACCAAATAAAATATATGATTTGATGCAAACCGAAGAGAATTTTTTGATAGGAACTAAACCTACGAGAAATTGCATGTAGCATTTAACTCAGACATGCAGAACTAGAAATTTACAGGAACATCCGAAGTCATTATTTCCTTCTCAAAGTTTTACTATGCAAAATAGAATAAGAAACATCAGTGGTCATGGCTAACACATCCTCTGTTAAGTACTGCACATGATGATACACCAACTGATGCCAAAAGTTTCAGGAAATAGAACACCAGAGGCAAGAAAAGCACGTAATCTCATCTTGAACCACCAAGGAAAACCAATAACTAGAAAATAATAACTTACCATTTGCATAATCCTCTCCCTAACCCTTTCACTCAACCAATGTGCATTTCTTACATTAAACCGCATGTCAACCTTGGTGTTTACTGCAGCCAATGGAATCTACTCAGTTCATTCAACAACTAGAAAATCGGCTAATAAGATATGGGTATTATGGATTGTTGGGTTTTCAACAATCTTATACCGCAACGCAATAAGATAGGTACTGCAACACACAACGATAAATAGAAAACAAAATAACAACAAGGAATTTACGTGGTTCGATTCCAAAGAATCTACGTCCACGGGAGAAAATATGTGATGCTTGTATTATACTGTACTAAACTGATACAATATGCTTCCCTCTTGTTCACTCAATAAACAAACTATATCAACGAAGAGCTTATTTCGATGATATACTCACTTCTTACTTTTTTCTCTCTTGTTTCTGGTGTTTTTTTTCTTCACACTTTTTCTTCTATTTATGAATCCTAGCTGAGATTCATACCACTTCCTACCACATTCAATACGCAATAATAGCTACACCTAAATGCAATAACCTTAACAATTAGTGGCTAATAAAGCTTAAGAGATAACAGCAAAAAACAGCTCCATGTTTGTAGCTCCACTCCAACTGCAATTGAATGAGTAATCGGCTATGAAGCAGCTGCATAATAACTCATATGCACCACTGATCACAGCCCCTGCATGCTTTTCCTTTGATGAAGATAAATGAATCATGAGCTACAACTTAGCTCAACACTCAACAATCTCCACCTTAGCTCTTGATTCACTTCTTCAAGAACTAGCTTATGTCTGAACTCCAGCCTTCCTTCCTTCCAGAATGAATGCAGCTCCACCTTCTGCCGCATTCCCTTCTTAACTGCTTCAGTTCATGCTAATCAGTCCAAGACTCAACTTAAACTTTGAGGTTGGTAGAGCCTTGGTGAGGCAGTCTGCTGGATTGACTTCAGTAGCAATTTTCTTAACTTCAATGCTTCCTTTTTCAACCAGATCACGAACAAAATACAACTTGACATCTATGTGCTTTGTTCTCTCGTGGTAACCTTGATGTTTTGCCAAATGAATGGCGCTTTGGTTATCACAAAAAATTGTGATCTTCTCTTGAACATGGCCAAACTCTGCAAGAATTCCCTGCAGCCACATTCCTTCCTTGATGGCTTCGGTTAAAGCCACGTACTCAGCTTCTGTAGTTGATAGAGCCACCACAGATTGGTGAACTGACCTCCAGCTTACCGCAACTCCAAACAATGTAAAAACATACCCGGTAAGTGACTTTCTGGTGTCTATGTTTGCTGCATAGTCAGCATCAACATACCCTATCAACGCTTCTTGATTGCTTAAACTCTTCTTAAAGACAATACCTCTGCTAGCAGAACCTCGAACATACTTCAGCGCCCACTTTACAGCTTCCCAATGTGCCTTGCCAGGATCTCCCATGTATCTACTGATGACACTCATTAGATAAGTGAGATCTGGTCTGCAACAGACCATAGCATACATCAAGCTGCCAACAGCACTTGCATATGGAATTTGCATCATCTTTCTCCTTTCTTCTTCCGTCTCAGGACTTTGCTGGGCACTTAGCTTTAAGCCCTGCTTGATTGGTGTTGAGACAGACTTGCTTAAATTCATATTGTACTTGCACAGGACTTTGTTCAGGTAGGACTCTTGAGTAAGAGTGATCTGATCTTTATGCCTTCTCCTTTTTATTTGCATTCCCAGAATCACCTTAGCCTCCCCCAAGTCCTTCATCTCAAACTCAGCTTTGAGAATCTTCTTTACACTAGCAATTCCAACAGATGTGTTGCTAGCAATTAGCATATCATCTACATACAACAATAAGTAGATGTAGCTCTTCCCTTCTTCTTTGAAGTATACACAGCTATCAAACTCGCTTCTGACAAATTTATTTGTAACCATGTATTCATCAAATCTTAAGTACCACTGTCTTGGACTTTGCTTAAGCCCATACAGTGATCTCTCCAGCTTGCATGCTTTTCTCTCAGCTCCATCAACATGAACACCCTCTGGAATTTGCATGTAGATGCTCTCAATCAACCTGCCATGAAGAAAGGCAGTTGTGACATCCATTTGGTGAAGTTCCAGATCATGTTGAGCTACAAGAGATAGCAAAATTCTGATTGAGCAATGCTTGACTACTGGTGAGAAAATCTCATTGTAGTCTACTCCTTCCTTCTGTGAGAATCCTTTAGCAACAAGCCGTGCTTTATATCTCACACCTGCTGTCTCAGTGGCTCCAGGCTTCATCTTATAAAGCCACTTACAACCCACCAACTTCTGATTCTTTGGCTTCTCTACAATTCTCCAAGTGTTGTTCTTGTTAAGAGATTGTAGTTCTTCTTCCATAGCAACAAGCCACTTCTCCTTCTCAGCACAAGTAATTGCTTCTGAATAGCTCTTAGGTTCTTGAAGCTCCACCTCAAGAGCGGTATACAAAGCAAAAGATACGAGATCAGATTGTCGATATCTGATAGGTGGCCGTATCTCTCTTCTTGTTCTGTCTCTAGCAAGTTGATATGAACTCAAAGATTTCTCTTCATCTTTTTCTACTGAATCAGGTTGTGATTCATCTGAATGATCATCATCATCTTTGTGAAAATCATCCCCAACTTCTACTGATGTGGTAGCTGCATCTTTCTTATCTTTCAAAGGAAACTGAGACTCATCAAATGTGACGTCTCTGCTCACAATAAACTTTTGATCCTCCAGTGACCATAGCTTATAACCCTTGACACCAATAGGGTAGCCTATGAGCACACACTTTACTGCACGAGGCTCAAGCTTATCTTGTTTAATATGAGCATATGCCAGACAACCAACTGCCTTCAAGTACCTGTACATAGATGGTGCTCCATACCACAATTCATGTGGTGTTTTGAACCCCAATGCTGAGCTGGGACTTCTGTTGATAAGGTGTGCAGCAGTGCATACCAATTCTCCCCAAAATGCCTTCGAAAGGCCTGAACTACTCAGCATACATCTTACCCTCTCTAAGAGGGTCTGGTTCATCCTCTCAGCAATCCCATTCTGTTGTGGAGTGCCTGGGACGGTTCTGTGCCTTGCTATGCCCTTCTCCTTGCAGTAAGACATGAATTCCTCAGAGAGATATTCAAGCCCGTTGTCTGTTCTCAAATTCTTTAGCTTCTTTCCTGTCTTATTCTCAACTAGAGAATGCCATTCCTTAAACTTCTGACACGCTTCATCTTTGGATTTCAAAATGTAAATCCACAACTTTCTTGAGTAATCATCAATAATACTCATGAAGTATTTACCTCCTCCTTTGGTAGTGGTCTTGGATGGCCCCCACAGGTCTGAATGAGCATACTCCAGTATGTCACTGCTAGTGTGAGTTGCTGCGGTAAATGGCTTTCTTCTTGCTTTGCCAAATATACAGTGCTCACACATCTTGAGCTTGCTTATCTTGTCACCTAGCAAACCTTGCTTTGCCAGCTCTTGGAGTCCCTTCTCACCTACATGAGCTAACCTTGAATGCCATAAGTAGGTGTTATCTTTTCCAGTTGCTGAATGAGATTGACCTGCAATAGTCTTTCCTACTAGAAAGTACAAGTTATCCCTTCTTTTGCCTTTAATGACAACCGTATCTACTTTAGTTACAGTCATCATACCTTTATGTGATGAGAATCTGTAGCCAAGTGAATCAAACATTCCTAGTGAGATGAGATTTCTTCTCAAGTCAGGAACATACCTCACATTATTAATCACTCGAACTACGCCATCATGCATCTTGATTCTGATTGACCCAACTCCTTGAATTTTGCAAGTTTGGTCATTGCCTAGGAGAACTGTTCCACCATCAATAAGTTTCAATCTGAAGAACCAATCTCTCATTGGTGTCATATGAAAACTGCAGCCTGAATCAAGCACCCAGTCCGGCCCTATTTCCTCTGCTGTGATGCACAGAGCTTCACAAGATTCATAGCCAGCTTCTTTCCCCATTGATGTATGATTAGCTTGATGTTTCTGAGCTTTCTTAGTATCCTCTGCTGCATACTTGGCCATCATTTCTTTCCATTTTGCGCACTGCTTCTTAAAGTGCCCCGGTTCTTGACAGTGAAAACACTTCAAGTCAGGATTTCTGGGCACATTACTGCTCTTCTCTCCACCCTTGTGTGGTGGTTTCTTGGCCTGCTTGCTTTGGCCTTTCTGCTTCTTGATATGGAGACCTTCTCCATCAATTGATGAGTTTGCATTGAGGGTTGATTTCTGGAGTTCCTTACACTTGATGGCCATCTGCACCTCTTCTAGAGTGATAGTGTCTCTGCTGCCAAAAAGTAAGGTATCCTTGAAGTTCTCAAAGGATTTAGGCAGTGCAGACAACAGGATCAGAGCCTTATCTTCTTCCTCGAGCTTCACTTCAATATTCTCCAGATCATCCAACACTTTGTTGAAATCATCAACTTGCTTCATAATGCTCTTATCATCAGACATCTTATAGGAATAGAGTTTTTGTTTCATGTATAACCTGTTGGCTAAGGTTTTCACCATGTATAGAGACTCCAGCTTCTCCCATACGCCCAATGCAGTTGTTTCCTTTGCAACTTCTCGCAATGCTTTATCCCCTAGGCAGAGGATAATCATGCTATGGGCCTTCTCCTTGATCTGGGCAAGACCTTCTACATTGTCTTTCCCAGATGAGCTTACTTCCTCCTTGTTGAGTGCATCGCCCAAGCCTTGTTGAATGAGCAATGCCTTCACCTTCATCTTCCACAGACCAAAGTCAATTTTGTCTGTCAACTTCTCTACATCGAAGCGTGCTGATCCCATCTTGATTGGCTGCGAATTCCCACAGACGGCGCCAATTGTTGGGTTTTCAACAATCTTATACCGCAACGCAATAAGATAGGTACTGCAACACACAACGATAAATAGAAAACAAAATAACAACAAGGAATTTACGTGGTTCGATTCCAAAGAATCTACGTCCACGGGAGAAAATATGTGATGCTTGTATTATACTGTACTAAACTGATACAATATGCTTCCCTCTTGTTCACTCAATAAACAAACTATATCAACGAAGAGCTTATTTCGATGATATACTCACTTCTTACTTTTTTCTCTCTTGTTTCTGGTGTTTTTTTTCTTCACACTTTTTCTTCTATTTATGAATCCTAGCTGAGATTCATACCACTTCCTACCACATTCAATACGCAATAATAGCTACACCTAAATGCAATAACCTTAACAATTAGTGGCTAATAAAGCTTAAGAGATAACAGCAAAAAACAGCTCCATGTTTGTAGCTCCACTCCAACTGCAATTGAATGAGTAATCGGCTATGAAGCAGCTGCATAATAACTCATATGCACCACTGATCACAGCCCCTGCATGCTTTTCCTTTGATGAAGATAAATGAATCATGAGCTACAACTTAGCTCAACACTCAACATGGATGATATGAGGCATCACAGACCTTTGTTGACATTTTGCCCCCCAGGCCCACTACTCCTTGCATAGCTCACATTAACATGATCTGCAGGTTCAAGAAGTCCATGTTAAAACCAATGGCAAATGGCTTAGTCAGTCCCATCAAATATGAAGCCAGAACAAACCCCAAAATTAGTGCTTACCGAATTGATATGCCAAAAGCACTATCTTAACTATCCACAATTCCATATTTTATAACTCCCACCCCCACAACTCCACAACCAACGAATAAATAGATGTGGAAAAAAAATTTCCTCTAAGTGAAGCTGAAAATAAGTAAGAGAAACAGGCTGGCAGCCTTAAGAAGCTTCCGATCCTTGAAACGGAAGGCCAACTAAATAGTGGTATGGTTCTTGCAGTAATCAGTAGCTGCTGAGTTCAAGAGTCTACATGCCTATGCAGAGTGGAATAAAAATCTACAAAAAACATAAAATATAGCTGAAAATGCCCACTTATTTCCTCTAGATGCAATACTGCATTAAATTATCACAACAAATTACGGCTCCCATAACTATTCTAGTGGATTTATTCACAAATTAGGAGATATTGCTATAATTTTGAGAACTTCCATGAAGAAATCGATTCCAGACACCAATATAGAGGAAATGCTCAGATAAAAATCTCTTTGAAACACATGCTCGGAACTACCCTTTGGGACATTTAACGATAAAACTTGGTGCACTAGCAATAGGCCAAAAACTACAGGCATTAGCAGGTGGCAGTGAACAATTATGGCCCCTCAATCACAAGGCACTATCAGGACTCAGACCATAAAGGATTGTCTCTAGCTGATGACAATCAATAGCATATGAGATGAAAAGGCATAAAGTTGCAAATAAAAGAACCCAAGATCTTTTATTTATTTATTTTTATTTTTTATTTTTTTGAGGAAGCAGAATAAAATTAAATACTGCACTATCCAGAAAAGAAACAAGTGACAACTATGAGTGATACTTATGAACATAATGCCTTTAAATTCGTCAAGCTCTCCAATTTCAGTACTAACACATGTCAGTCAATGCACTTATGTTTTAGCCCCATGTCTATGCATTAACATAGCTCAATCAAGGCAACTACTGTAAACCTTTTGCAACATGGATTATTAAACAAAGAATCAGAAGTCGAATTCTGCAAGAACGCCAAACTCGATTTTGCACAATGAACCCATTATTTATTCTGCCTCAAGCTTTCAGTGTCGAACGAAACTTGCGCCAAATCATAAATAAAATATCCATTTTTGTCTGCTTCTAGGGTATTAAAACAGTATAATGAACATATTATAAGAAGTACCTAATGTTATTTGAGGAATGGGCTCTGTTCCACCTCCGGCGGCTTTATACCGCTCCTCAGCCTCGTATAAAAGCCGCTGAACCTCAGCCATCCGCGCCGGCGACTTCTTCTCCTGGCCGCCGGACCTAGTGGAATCGCACCTGACGGTGCAGTAACGGGTGGGCGCCAGCCAGCATACCCTACTGAAACCACCGAACAGCGGCGTAGCGCGAAAAAAACGAGCTGAGACTTGCGAATGAAGCGGCGACTGGAAGATTGTTCGAGCGAGCATCATGGTACTGGTTGTGGCTTTAATTGCAGCCATCATTGAAATATAAGCGAATCTTAAACCCTATATATAAAGGTTCAGAGTGGAGATGGTGATTCAGGTACCCTTTCTATTTTTCTGAATGTTTCTGTGTACAAATGTGTGGAGGATTGAGCAAAGGGACAAAGGACACGATCCACTCTAATTAACATGTGTCCAAAATTGTTTTCACTTTCTTTATTTGAAGAAGAAAATCTAGCCACTATCAAAACTAAATTTCTTCTCCCCTCCAAAAACTAAATAGAAATGGGGCACCAAAGTGTAATTTATTTATTTTATTCTTTGTGCTCGTAGGAAAAATCAAACTGGTAGCCACCAACATGACGTATTTTTTCTTCTACAAAAAATAATACTCAATTTCTTTTGAAAATATAAAAACCAACCTCCACAATTCTATCCATCTAACATTTTGCATCATTCATAATTTGAATATCACTTCGATTTATATTATTTTTTGTGTTTATCCTTTGAAAATATAAAAATAAATCAATTGCAAAATTTGCAATACCTAGCTACAAATATAAGAGAAGACATTAATATTTATAACATATTATAATGAAAAGTTCAATTCTTATCAAAAATTAAACTTCTGTCAATCAAAGATCAACGCACTTAATTTTTCGATCTTTGTCATATGTTTATAATTTTTGTATGTGTTTATAAAAATTTGTTGATTATAAAATATTTTTGACTTAGGTGTAACCCAAAAGTATGATGTATGTGTCAAAAAATGGAACACAGATTTTATTATATTAGGTCAATTGTATTATCCTTTTGTAGAAGGCCCCAAAAACTCACTTCTAGTTAAAATTTTGATTAGGTATACTTAATAATGATCCATGCGGTCAAGGATTTACTTGTGTTGGATATTGATGAACACAATTCATTCTTTTAAAACTAAGGGCGTGATTAACTGCTGGGCTCTTTTATTCATGACTATGAATCGTCCGTAATGGGCCATACAATAAAATAAACTATAAACTTCAACAATTCAATAAACCTAATGTTTCACTTAATTGTCCAAAAATGAATTTACTGTTAATAACTTATTTTGACTACTCTTGAGCATTTTCATCCGAGCATCACTGCTAATTGCTTAACAATAAGAAAAGTATAGGAATCAAAATCAATTATTACGCTATTATATTACCTCATGTAGGTTGAGGTCCAACCATCACAAATACAGCGACCATAAGTACACATACAACAAACCCAGATTGAATATGTAAACGACACTGCACAATGCCAACCTCTGCTTCGTACTACTACGTACACTCAGAGTTTTTAACATTGGCCAACTCAAGATCAAGAGTCTCCTCAGCGTGCCGAAAAACAGATGCTCTCTCAGAAAAGTTAATAACGTCTATTGCCTTGATTGCTGGAGCCGCTTTTGTCTGATCTGAAGCGTGAATGCTGTGGGGGACCAGCCATGCCTCCAGCATATGGTTTCGAGCCTCCTGGATAGCTTGCTCTTTCGGTAGAGGGAAGTGCCCAACCCCCCCTGTTACCAGCGCTTCCAGACCCTGAGCATTTCACGCAGATTTAGCATATGTCCAACATACAATAAGTCTCAAGCCACGATACCAAGAATATTGACAGATACAAATTAATCAAGAACTGCGGATAAGATTTTGCAACAAACAAAAGTGAAAAGACCAAAAAAGGGGACTACCCCTATTTAGAGGAGGGTGGGAGCTGGGTTGGGGTGGAATGGAGTGGGGGAACTCGAGCATTTACGGAAATATAAGGTAATTGATAAATTATAATAAACCAAATATAACGTACAGAAGAAAGTACTGCAGACCATTTCATTAATCGCCGACCAACAAACAATCAAATGCAATCCATGCTTCAATTTGAATATCAGGGTAACGGCAACGTATGTAAATAACATACCTATAACATTTCGATTAGCGAACTCTTCAGTCCATCCAGGAAGATGCTTCCTAGCATTTCCTTTCCATGCTTCCTCAAAACCAACAAGCTCATCTAAGCAAATAAGATATAAACATATTTGTCAGGATAATTCAAACAGGCTGGGATAAGTATATACAATCTGAAGTGTAGGATTACCTTCATTGAGATTGTGCAATGTCTGCATTGTATCAACATGGCCATCTGACTTCAGGTTCCGAGAGACAGAATGACCCTACAGTAACCAGATTTCCTCAAGCATTCAATATACTAAAACAAAGTTGAAATCGCAGATATGTGTGGAATAGGATAATCAGGAACGCTACCTTGTCATGGATGCCCCTCGAGACCCTATGAGTTGCTTGACGAGTGGATGAATCAGCTTCTTTAAATTCTTCAAAGGTCAACTAGATTAAACAAATGATAAGGAAATAAATGAGAATAAACCCAACCCTCAAGAAATATAGGAAGAAATTAGCAACATGTTGCACTTACTCCATCACTCCCTGTTCTCCTAGTTGAAGAGGTAGTGTGATAAGCACCATTCATGCCGCCATAAGAAACACTAGAGCTTTGGAAAGTGAAGCTATGCATTTGAGGCTGAGACCTTACATGTTGCATCTGGTTTGGGTCATTTCGGCGAGGCATATACTTGCTCCTTTTCTCTACAAGAACAAAACGGAACATAATAGGCCAACCATATGTTAACAGTCCTGGTCACACAAAAAGACCACAAAACACTTAGCATCTATAGAACGCAGACTCACCAATAACTTCGTCAGGTTCCTCCACAACAGGCTCCTTGCCGGATCTCCCATGTTTTCTTGGATTTTCTTTTTTCTCATTTCTATTTTCATTTTTATCTTTCTCATCATCAGAGTTCAGCTCCTCAATTACTGGTCCCCTTGACATATTAGGTTGAGCAGGATGATGTTCAAGGAACCCAGAAGCATGAGGATTCATGAATGGGCCCCCAGTAGAGCCAAAAAAACTAGACTCAAACATGCTCCCAAAGGGACGTGTGAAAAAGGGATCATCAAATGGATCCCTTCCACCAAAAAAGCTAGACATTAAACTCCTTTGACCTCCAAAGCCACCAAAACTACCAAAAGGGTCGCCAAAGCCAAGGAAAGGGTCTCTACCTCCCTGCATTTCTTGGTTTCTAGCTCCCTGAAAAATAATTACGCAATTAAAACACATTGACTAGGAATACAGACAATTTCTCATTTAAATTAAGGGAAAAGGAACCCTCTATCACAGAAATTCACCATGATGAGATACAAAGAATACAACTTCTAGTTCCAACTTACCCAACAAAAGTCGCTACATTAGATAGGGGCCACAAAAGCATATTTAGGTTTAAATAAGCATAAATTACAAATTCAATCAGCCAACAGAGAGAGGATAAACAAATAGAACCTAAAGCTTCAGAGCGACAGCCATAAAACAGATGACCAGAGGTACAACTTGACAATGTAATGAAAGTTATAGTTCATTCTAAAGATCAATGACCTTTACAAATGTTCCAATTCTAAATTGTTTGCATAAACCAGATACATCAGTTCGTCTACTTTTGAGGTATTCATTGATGACCTATAGGATCCAATAACAATTTGTAATGTCCTTGCTCAATACTTTGACAAAATCTAAAGCTGTTTACATCTAGATGCAATATGAAACAATTATATATTAGTTACAACCCGAAGCCAGGCATCATCGCCTGCATCCTAGGGTTACGACAAGTGTAACAACTATGTACCAATTATATATTAGTTACAACCCGAACCCAGGCATCATCGCCTGCATCCTAGTACGACAAGTGTACCAACTATGTAAAATTGTTTGCAACATACAACCTGACAGAACACAATGACACCCATTGCAATGCACTTTAACTGCAAAACTATCTACCAGAATGATCCTATACTTCCTTAATTTGTAACCAAAGCAGACAATTCAACCTAAACCAACAGTTTCTAATCACTATGATACTTGCATTTAATTTTTCAAATTGTGGAAAACCAAGTATTTATTGAGGTGTGAGATCATCTTGAAAGCATTTTAATTACTTCTAACGTCATATATCACTCTTTAGACAGTCCGTCCTTGAAAGTTTCCGAACATTACTTTCTAAAGCAAAAGGTATCCTGTAATAGGTTCCCCCCAATCATGTATTTCAGAATACCCTTGTCAGAGCCATAGGGACAGGAAACTAAAACAGAATACGCACACTAAAATCGCAAGTTCCATCTACAAAATAAATATAAAGTTTGCAACATCATAAAGGTTCCAAAAGGCGCTAGAAGGAATATTCGGATAGATTGCCAGTACTTCTTAAGATTATAAGCGTACAATTTTAAGAACTCTGCCGCAAGAAAATTACAAGCCGAAATATTACAATTGCATTAAGCGATCGACCACCATACTTATCCAAACGCATATATTTTCTACAAACCCTAATTACGACCCCTCATAGATCATAGCTTTAGAAAGTAACATAAATAAACAGATAATTCGCAAAAATCATATCAGATAGCACGTCAAGAAAAAATATCGGTACTGTATCAATCCATCACTGCAGATAATCACAGAACGATATGTACTACTCAACCTTGCGGTCGCCCCGCACACACAGAGACATAATATAACCATTTATCCCAAGAAGAAGAAGGTAAGAAAATCACCTTACAATCGCCGAGGAGAACGTAGAAGCAGTGGAGGAGAATCGAAGAATAACACGAATTTGTAGATGTTCAAGCTTTAATAAATGTTTAGATTAGATTATAAGAGAATAACGACTGTTAAATGAGAAATATTAGGAAGGTTCTGGTACTCGGGTCGAATGGGCTCCTATAAGTCCACACAAACTATTGGACTTAAATTATAAGGCCCGGTAGTAATGACTCAGAACAAGAACACCCATTAAGATTTATTTACTGGTGTTTTTTCTTTCTTTTTTTTTTTCTTTTTTTTTTTAATTGAGAAAGACATAATAAGATTTTAAATAAGAAAAGATTAAATCAACAATTCTTAGTGAATTGATATCGAGCCTCCCCCATTAAAGAGAATTTGGGGTTCTGAAAATTTTCCGCCGCCCACATACTCAACTTGACAAAGATATGACTTTAGAAAATGTAAAACTTAAAATTATTATTGAACAGATATTATAAACCTATACTATATACATACACACGTATGTGTGTGTTTGCGGATATATGTTGAGAAATTTTTAGTTTTGCATCAGTGAAATTTGTGCAATTTTGATTCCAGAATTTATTTTAGCATACTATAGAAGTTTTTAAGCATCAAACTATTCTAGCTTTATTAAATTATGTCATATGTGCATATAACACATCTTCCAAAAAGAAATAATCAATTTTTTTCTTTTTTTAAAAAACATATGCCAGTGGAGACATCTATATTAATTTATTTATTATATTATATAATATAATAACAAGATTGCAACTAAAAATAAAAAACATTATTGTTTTTTTAAATTACCTTTTTATTTTTAGAAAATCTAATATTCAATTAATTTTTTTTCATTGTAATTTTTGAAATTATAATTTTTTATCTTAATTCTATTTTTATAAAACATATATTAAATTAATCATCTTTTTATGATTTTCAACTTAATATCCATATTACAAATACAGTTATATTTTTTATTTTAATATTACTATTTTTATAATAATTTATTATGTTATTATATTATAAATCATACACGACCAAAGAAACACTAATACTAATAACATATAATTATGTCCTAAATGCTACTGCATAATACATCATAGAATTCAGTCAGTGCTATCAACCCTCCTAAATCGTAAAGCATAATATCAATTTTTATATTGGCCCTACAACATTAAAAATATATGTATGTGTGTTCCTTCTCATAAATATTACACCTGAAATATCTGCATGAATTAAGTTGTAATATTTGCTAATAATAACGTATGTCCAAAAAAACTGATTCTGAATTGAGTAATGCATGCAAGCCCAAAATCTGAAGTAAACTCTACAAACAGTCAGTCTCTCATTGACAGGGCCGGCCCTGGTCCTAGGCAGGGAGTGCAACTGCCGCTTAAGGCCCAGGCCTGGACGGGGCCTAAAAATACAGAGAGATATACATACAACGTGTCACCATTCATCTCATAACTCATTCCTTGAAGTCGTCCTTGTCATCAACCGGAATTGGCTGGTTCCTCCAGTAGACGGCTAGGCCGCTTCCACCCAGCTGTAACATTGAAAAACAAGCAACAAATTGTAAATGAAAACAAAAAACAATATCACCACTAAAGGCTCCAATTTGTTGGTATATATATATATATATATATATGTGCTAAGAATACTGGAAGAAGGAAGCTAAAAAGGTTATAAAGGACCCACCGCCATGCAAACAACGCTCACAGCAGAGGGTACAGCCACAAGGGGATTCGTGAAGTGTTTCTGGGCTAGTAAAAATCCAAGAGCAGAACTCTGTATAATAAAGATATAAGTTAAGAGGAGATTAAATATAAGAAAGTTTTTGTTTTTGAGTCCCTATAAAACATGAATTTTGAATCAATGTGCATATAATTTAAATTCATGCAAAAAATTTATGCTGCATATATTGATCAACAGCTCATACTAACAGCAAAAACAAGATTGTTCTACATGAACATGGTGAAAGAAAGGAAATATCAAGGTCCCTCTAATCCAACTACAATATCAAGTTACTTGAAGCTCAGTACAGTTCATAAAACAAGCAAATAAAACTTTAGTATAACCGATATTAATCAGCAATTTCGAATAGTTTCCATCTTGAGTTGGCCTCTAAAGCCAACAGACTACAAATTTGGTCTCGCGGTTATGCTCAAACATGAGAGATGCCCAAAAAGGAAAAAAGTGGTTTTGGAGTTAATGATGTCATGCAGAATCCATCTCCAATCAAAAAAGTAAGCTGGCTACCCATATCTAAGGAGATAAAGGTTTTGAAAGTGATCTAGATAAGATCCGTGCCAACATAGTATTGAAGGTGACGTATACCTGCATTCCACATTCTATGGATATGGTTCTGGAAGTTGATTCGCCAAATGATAATTTTGATATCCAGTAACCAAGAAAAAAAGCTGCAGCATGTAAGAGGGCCACTGGGAATAGTAACTGTGCTCCCTGAGTTTTCAGGACATCTGCAACTTGCCCAATCTGAAGCAAAAAATAGGAGGTTGAAAGAGAGTATAAAAGAAGTTAGTTGAGGGATATTGCCTATAAAGTTTTATGAAATTCTTCTATTGGTTTGGAACTTGTGAACTTACCGGACTTGCACAGAGCAGTGTGGTCAAGATAACTCCAATCAAAGGAGTAACAGTTATTATTTTAGCGGTGAACTTTGGAAAAAACTCATTCGCCAGAACTGCAAAACAAAAAAAAAGTCGGCCAAGACAAGACATTATCTACCTCCGGAAAGTTCCAGAAAGCAAAAAATTAAAATTTCAGAACTGGCTAAAATATTCTTGACAAGGATAATAGAGTTATTCAAAATTTCAAGCTTACCCCCAACAATTGTTGGCACTAGCACAACCTGAAAAGTGCTGATAGCTAGGCCCTGTAAGGACAATTAAATGAAAATCAAGCAACTAATAAACTGGATGGATAGCTTTTCCGAATAAAATCAGCAAGAGTGAGAACTTACAGCAGCATCAACTGGCACAAGTTGACCAGCCAAAAGCTTAGTTAGGAGCGGCGTCATCACAATAGCACCTATGGTTGAACAACTGCAAGCAACACGAAATCTGAGTTCAATCACCTATACATTACCGATATTTTTACAATAGAAACTAATATTCAGGAGATATTCATAAGTATTACAGCTTTCCACTTCCTAACATAATCAAACAAAATTTGAAAGTACAATTATTTTTTGGATATTTTCTGAACACTGTGATGTTTATTTATCTAATGCTATGAGGATATGATATATGTGACAAAAACCAATCCTATCCCATAGGATTTTAAGCTATGCATATCCAAGTTTCAACAATATTAACTCCTATCTCAAAAGTGTCAAGAGCAGACTAAGATGCAGCTTGCCTGGAAAAACATATTACGTGCATGTTACCTCTTTATAGGGATATGGTCCCATTTATTACACTTCCCACATAATATGAGAGGCTTCATACTTAATAATTGGTGTAGAAAACCCCAAAGCCAAAATTCACTGGCCCGAATGGAAACTATATATGATGCATCCTCTTAGATATTAATTGACTTTTCACAAGTCAAGAGTCAATAGTTTTTCCTGCCTCAAAACCTATGGTATATACCAACATCAGATGCATTCATTCCCTTTCACACGTGGATGCATGCAATCTTCAAGAGCAAGAACAGGAGCATTAGCCATTGGTTTCTACAACTTATCAAAGACCTTTCAAGCTGAATTAAACCCCTATAAGCTCCTTCTACATTAGAACTCAGATTGGAGTTTTACTCTGATATAGACCTACAGTGAAAAGAAGCCAATCCAATGAAGCACCATTTAACCCAGAATGTCTGCACAAAACACATGAATATTCTCAAAATTGGCTTCAAACACTGAAGTCATACAGCCAAAAATAGTAGTAATATACACACCTATAGAGCATGCAGAATCTGCTAGTTCCCAAGAACACTCAAAAATCATGTAATGACAAACATTTTAAGATGTGTATGTGTGTCGAGAGAGAGAGAGACTACAGCAAGGAAACCCGAAAGCATGATAACTCAAGCTTACGTTGTCATGAGAACTGAAAGTGCAACATTTCCCTTAGATATATAAGTAGCAACATTCGATGCCTGGCCTCCAGGACAGCATGAAACCAGAATAAGTCCAGTTGCCAGAGGAGCAGATAATTTAAGCGTCTGTAGAACATTGCAAACAAGTTAACCATTATCTGGTTCAGGAAATCATGAATCCATGATCAAACAGGTCTATATATTGTATGACAACTTGAGGAACGTAAAACCATGTTGTGGAAACAGAAGCACACTTCGAGATTGAACCTAGCAGACAAACATTTCACTAAGGACATGTCTAAAGCAACAAGACATACCATTGCAATGAAAAAACCAAGCACCGGCTTGATGAAGTATTGAGCCAAAAACCCAACACCAACCTGAAAAGAAACCAAAGACTCCACTTATGGTAAAAGAAATAAAGGCAGCTCTTTGTGACAAATATCTACTAAGGTTTATACTTACCGTCCATGGGTTGCGCAAACATCGTCTGAAGTCCTCAAATGTCAGTGTTAATCCCATTGAAAGCATGAGGAATCCCAAACCAACAGTAAATAGGTCCGTTTGCAACCAAGTTACCTGCAACAGATTGAAGATTCAACCAGTTAATAATATTTCGATTTTCAGCCACTGAAACTCAAAAAAGCTTACCATAGAAGGCTTGTAAATGCCAATAATGGTACCTAAAATGACCTGCAAAGAGTTAAGAAAATAAAATAAGAAACACTGCTTGAAACAAGTTCTCCTTCAGGAGACATGACAAAGATGAGCAATAGAATGAAATCTTCCAGCTTTAACAAAATGTTGAAGACATACCCATAATGGAAACAGAGTCGTCAATGTTTCAATTATTTTCTCATATTGGCTCATTTGAGCAGGAGTGCTGCTGGGAAAATCTCCAGATGTTGCTGCCTTACAATAAACTCTAGGATCCCTACTACATTCATAAATAAATAAGAGTTGGCTAGTCAATCAGGTACAGGATGAAACCAATACAAGCTCAAAATATAGGTTGGGACAAGCTGTAGATCAGTAATTCATACAGTTGATCAGAAAGTATATGGCAAAATAAGCAGAAGTTATTTTCAAAATTACAGTAGATCAACACAGAGTACGAGTAATACTTGACTAGCCAGAAAATAAAAAAAGGATTATTGGGCTCAATAATTGCAGATATTAAGTACTGAATCCAAAAAACCTTTTAAGTAACCACATAAAAGAAGCCATTTCATGAATTTTATTTGGCTTTCGGTTGCAGTTCACAATAACAGTTTTTAAAATCAGGCATTTAGCCAGGCCTGGCTATCAACCCATCATATGCGTACTTTATAGCCGCTGTAGAAGTACAAAATCAACAAATTAGATGACACCACTACTGGGGGTAGTTCTCATGCCACTAGAAAGAATTTAAAATTAAACACCAATTGTATGGGCCAGAATACTCGAATCTGCATTAACAAGCATGACAATTGGTGTTTAATGCATATCAGGGAATAATGCATATCATACAAGCATGACCTAAAACCTTTGCACTTCTCTTTGTACAAACAGTTTCATCCAACTAGTATAGACACAAAAATTGAATCACTGGATTGCATTTTCATCAAATAATACCGCGACAAGATTGTTTAAACCAAATTCATCAGTTAGGTCTTGCATTAGAATGCTTCTTAAAAAAGGTAGCAACAACGGGAAAGAAACTACAAAAAATGGATTCAGCAATTTTACCACTGAGGCCTTATAATTAACTAACTTTACAGGGTAAATAACAAATACAACCTTGAGGTTTGACTTATTTATGAGAAGGGAGTACTACGAAACACCGCCTTGGAGGCTTTTCCTACAAATACACCCCCCCCCCCCAAAAAAAAAACCTCAAGAGTATATTATCTCTTTTTTGTAGAAATTGTGTAGAATAATTCAGGCCACTACACTCAATCAAGGGGTGGGTGTGACCGTTAAGATTTTTGAAATCAAAACATAATTGACCTGATAAACACGAATTCTAAGAATCACAAAAGCTGCAAAGCCAAGAATGATCGCAGCACCCAACTCACAAGAACTTATCTATATCTAATTCTTGAAAATTACTCATATTTATTAGGGCTTCAAAGATACATCGCTACAAGCTAAAAGTAACTCAGCCATGTCTACTTCAATGGCATAAAATGTGAAGATGTTAATGGTAAAGGTTATCAGAAAAGGGGGGGGGGGGCTTTATCTTCATAGCAGTAGAAGCAAATATCATGCATTTATCAACCCCCAGAACTTTACATGGAACAACCACCTGAATACTTCACAGGCTTCCAAATTCAAGTCTAATTATCAACTACTTAGGAAGCTAATTCACTCTATAGCTATAGCAAGATCCTCATGGGCCATAAGTAAATACATTCTAAAATTATTTCATAGCACAAATGATCTGTAATTACAATAATATGCTTGATCTGAAAGTACAACAAATCATTTGGAAAGAACTTGAAAGTATATACGAACAAGCATCTTTAACTGAGTTCATAGTTTTTCACTTGCTTTTCCAAGAACTTCTTCACGTGATTAGTCACTCTCATGCTTTGAACTCTTGGAGGAAACTTGAACGTAAACATTGAAACCTTTGAAATACAAAAATTACCAAGCTTCGACTTTGAACAAATTGCTTTGTATTATATGTCTTCAAAGGAATGAAATTTTGCGGGTACTTTGATCATACATATACCAACAGGATGAGATGGAAATAGCACAAACGATTGAGAGATGTGCAAAAAGAGACCAAAAAATTTACTATTTCTCAAGTTTAAATTGATTCGAGCATAGAATTAATAATTACAGATTGTCTCTAGTATGGAACATACATTATAGCTTGACAAGTAATCATGGTTTGAAAGCTTCATCTAATCGGTGGGATTTGAGTAATTAAAAACTATTAAGTTTTTAAGGCGCTCCGGGAACACCAAAGATAAATCACAAGTGTAGCATACGAAATTTTAAAATCATCAAAAATGAAACAAACTGAATGGCTATGTAATATTTGAGCATATGCATCATAAATTGCATTCTTAGGATAGACCATACTAATCAATTTCAAGTATTTTGATAGTTGTGTTCAAATTTATAATAGAAGTTACAATTTTTATTGCATTAATAGTACTTTATTTCACAACTAGTTAATATGTCAGTCAGTAGATGAAATCAAATATACATAAATGTGTTACTATATTGAAAGGTAGCATCTATATAACTATATAAAAACAGGACAGTTGGACTTTAGAGAAATACCATTTTTCCCACCAAAATCAGTTTTCTACTTTAGAAACTGTGATGACCAATCAAAAAAAAAATTATTTGCTTTTTTACTCTAACTTTTCAAGACCTATACCATTTTTTGTGAAAAATATATCAAATTAATCAGTTTTTCATGATCTACAATTTGATATCCATATTACATTTATAATAATAAACTATTAATTTTTAAATATAAAATACTATTTTCAAACATTAATTGTGCTATATTTTAATATTTAATATATTTTTATTTTAAATAATTTCTATTAAAATACATTTTATATAAATATGTATTTTATTTTAACAAATAATATTACTATTTTTATAATAATTCATTATATTATTATATTATAAATCGTGTCTCCCAAAAAATACTAGTTATTAGTCATAACTAACAAGATTCACACCGTCATCAAACCAGAACATAAATATTTTGTCCAAAATTAAGAGAAGTTTTAAGCTTTCTGGAAAACGAAAAGGTATGAAGGAAGATGAATAAAAAAAAAAACAAACAGTTCTCGGAAAGTGGAGAATCTCAACACTGCAGAATTCAACACTACCCTATCGTAGTTTCTATTAAAGTGAACATTACCTAGTTCCAGATTAGGTAGAATATACCCGAAGTTTATATATGGCGTCCACAGTCATCCCTCAGACCTATGCTCCCATGCTGGCTCAACATAGAACTAAATTCAAATTAACCTTCCAGTCTCTTCTTCTAATATTGTGATTATTTGAACTTGTTTTAACCTATTTACCATAAAAACCAGAGTAGAAACTTCTAAGTTCTGGAAGAGAAAAAAGTCAGAAGCTTACTAAGTACCAATATCAAGTGTTGCAATACTATTATATATTCACAAACCACGCTTGGCCATCATTTCCCAAGCCACAAGAAACTGTCCCAATGATGTTGACCAGGGTCACTATTCAAAATTATCTTTAACATACACTATATAACATCATACAAATTTGGAAAAAAGAAAGTGTCTGTTGGTTGCTATATATATATTGCACCACAGAAATTGGAAACTTAATGAAAACATACCTGTATAAACTATTTGTTTGAATGGACCTTGCATCCATCAGCGTCCTTATCCCAAGAAATTCAGCATCTTCCTTGTCAAACTTGGCACTGGGAGAGTGAGTGAGAGCAAACTGTCCTAAGGAGCCCTTTATTTTCAAACATCTGCATTCCTTTATGAGCGTCATACTGGAAGTCAATGTTTTTGATAGCCTTCCAGATCTTAATTCCGTCCCTTCCACAATCTTTCTCATAAAAGCATCCGAAGAAACAGAACCCTTAGATCCACGAACTCCATTTGCCTCTCCAAGTAAAGGGTATCTCAAGTGACTGACACACACAAAAAAATAAATAGAAAAAAGAAGTTACAGCACTATGACGGAATAAAATGGGGCTTAGTTCATAAATAACCTGATAAAATGTGTCATCCTCGAGCATGCTTACCTGGGTTGTATAGAAGCACTAAGAAAAGATACCATCGTTCAACAATTTTGAGTCACTTCCTCCACTATCTACAGTGTAAGCAGCCAGCCAGTGAGCAAACTCCCGACACCTGAAATGGTACTTTCATTCCACAGTTATAAGGTTTGATATATCACCTATTGCTTTCGGCTCGACTGATCAAAGATACATAAGATTTAAACAATTCACAGTTACACATTTTTCAAGTTTATTTATACTTGAAACGTGAATTAAAACTGATTCCACGCGGTCGATACTGATAAGGAAATCAGAAGGCTGACAAGCATAATGAATTTTTAGTTGGATTCCTTGAAGCAGACTTAGGTGCAACTTCAATACACCAATATTTCCCGCTATAAATAGAGGTTTTCCCCACGAAGACATGGCTGCTCAAGAACATAAAATTACACACTACCACAGATGGTTTTGTTTCTTCATTTACACTCTCCTGACTAAATGAAAAATGAGTTCCACTACATAAATTTAATACCACAAACAGTACTCAAAAGAAAATTCCTCCAATTCATGCAATGCACAATATTAAAGATTAAGTTATCAGCACAAACACATCAAGCATTCATGAAACGCAATATAAAGGCTGGAGTAGATGATATCAATGGTGTAAAAGGAGAACACACCTATTAATGTAACCAAGCAAATGGAGAGCACCTTTGGAAACTACAATCGCGCTTCTCGCTCCTCTAATGATAGGAGCAAAAGACTGGCGAAGTTTCCAAGGCACAAAATGATTTCGCCAGGTCAGGTAGAGTCGAATGTCAAATTTGCCCCTGCAGAACACTACTCTTTCTGAGTAGCTGACCCACCCTATCTCCCCACCCCTCAGAAATACTGTTCTCTACTTCCCCACCATTTCGGGCCGCAACTTCTGCTTCCCCGTTTTCATCCCAGAATCCCTCGTGAGCAGAAGCTACAATCAGCCATCGAATTTCTTACTATAACAAACAAATTCATATTCCCAATTCACGCTGAACGATGCACAGTGAAGCAGTTGCCGCGGGACTGAGCCTCCATCATCGACCAACGGAGAATATAATCTCTGATCAGCAATTGAGAATTCATAATGGTGATTATCATAGTTTGTTACGAAACCGTCAGTATTTTCCCCCTTTTTCGTTTTTCTTTTTTTGTTTTTTTCTTTTTAATCCAGCGCATAACTTGTGGAGGGGCAAAATCGGCTCATGCAAAAATACTGATCTGGTAGAAGTATCTTGGGATCTGGCATTATTGTCCCCTGGCAGGAAAAATGGAAGTCAGAAGAGCGCTTTTTTTAACATGTTGAAGGATAAGGTGATCCGTAACAATTGGACCTTATTCGTCCGAAATCTGTGACCATAGGCGAGCTTCTTCTGTATTTCTCTATTTTTTTTATTTTACATATTAATAGCCATATAAATTGTAGATAACAGAACAAAATTAGAAAACGCATAACTTCTTTGTCCCTAGAAAAATGTCATCTTACAAAAGTTAAAAGTTAATTTTCAAAATAATTTTTTTTTAAAAATTTATGAGTCTCGAGTGCATCGTACAATTCGATATACAGTACAACTTATTTAATTAAATAATATTACTTGTTTATTTAAAAATTATTACTGCTAATTTATTTTCTTAAAAAAGTAAAATATTTTTTAAGTAAATAACTAATATTTAAATTAAATAATTAGTATTGTAAATAGAATACTCGGTGCACCTGATATACTCGAGACTCACTCAATTTCTATAATATTTTTATGACAAATATACATAAGTTGAACTAAAGAGACATAGGTGAGAAAATAAGAAAATATTTATATGCTTTACAAAATATAATTCTTTTTTTGTCCGTTGAATTATATACTTTATATAATTAATCATCACAGACATAACGAAATATTGGGAATTGAAAATCATTAATTAAGTGTTTGTACTGCAAAAAAAAAAAAAAAGGAATTACTATTAATATAAAAACTAAGTTGAGTTGATTAAAAATGGTTATATTTATAATTTTTATTATAAGTATAATTATAATTTTATAAAACTCAAATAAAACACACAAGGAACTAGAGAATTCTCTATTTTAATTTATATTTATCTCATTTTCAACCTTATAAATATTGTCATTTATTTATTATTAATATTACTATACATAATATGTATTAATAAATTTAAAATATGAGATAAAACACACACCCTTCTAAAAAAATTTGTGTGCCTGACAAGTGTATCTCACACTGCTAAAAGATGTTCAACGAAAAGTCATTTCAATAAACACTTTGAAATAAAACGCACACCCTTCTAAATACTTTGTTTAACTAATAATTGTACCTACAAAAGTAAATGAAATAAATATGAATAAAGTTTTGGAGGAGTTAAAAGATAAAGAAAATCAACAAATTTATGTAGAGTATAATTCTATACATTTCAAATATCTAAATACATATAATTTTAGACTATCAAATTTAAACTTTATAGAGCGACCAAAAAATATGGATGATATATTTAGTAATTTATGATTGAGTTTTTTGTGCATTTGAAGGAGGCGCTAATCCTTTCAATCAGTACCAAAGGGGCTAGACCTGCCTGGCATTGGAATGTTCGGGCGTAGGAGTCTCACTCTAGCTGCTAGCGCAATGGACTGGATGACTGTACTCCTCCCTAAGAGTTAGTGCACAAAGTTTGCGCTCGACCGGGTATACCTACTTAGGGACATTCTCGAACCGCGAAGCTGGTCAGCCGTGGGAGCCAATTTCACCTGTTTCGAAAAATGCCTTGCTGACGAATCTCGCTCCTGTGTCGTAGGACTTGTAGCTCGGCTGCACCATGCATCAAATCCACAATATTGCTTATTTAATTAAAAAATATTATTTATTTACTTAAAAAAAATATTATTACTCTATTCAAAGTAACAAATTGGTAGTAATATTTTTCAAATAAAGAGATATCTTTTAATTAAATAAATAATATTATACATCAGCTTGTACAATGAATCCAATATATATAAATTTTGTGAAAACTTATGTCTAACTAAAACAAACCTAAATCAATCATTTATTTTATCTTTTAACCGTTATATTGAATTTATTGATTTTAGATATTTATGCCTATCAATAGTTTCCTTTTTTAACAGTACAAGAGTGTATAAATATAACAGGTTTTTTTTTCAAAATAATGTGAAAAAAAATTACGAAATAGGCATGTTTTGGAACAGTTTTTAAAAATAAGTAAAACGTCACCGCCGGTGACGTTATTTCGAAAAAACGTCACCGGAGGTGACGATTTTAAATTTAAATCAAAGAACGTCACCTTAGGTGATGTTCTTTTTCTTTTATCATATATATACACATACATCATACATGCATATATATATATTATATATACACACTCACATATATATAACCTGTATTATATATATATTTTTTAAATATATATTCTTATTAATATATATATGTATATATTTATACTCTAATTTCATATTTTGAATATATATATATATATATTTTTAATATATATATATATTTATTTATTTATTAAGTAAATATATCAAAATAAATATTAAAATATAATTAATAAAATTAAAATATTATAATTTTATTTAAAATAATAAAAATTATTTAAATTTATTTTTATAATATATATTATATATATATGTATTTATAAAATATATATTTATAAATAATAATATATATTTTGAATATGTATATATATATTTTTATTTATTAATTAAATATATAAAAATATATATTAAATTATAATTTTAAAAAGTAAAATTTTATAATTTTATTTAAGATAATAAAAAAATTATTAAATGAAATAATAATTTTTAATTATTAAAATAAATAATATATATAATAATAATATATAAATATATATATATATGAAAAAAATGAAGAATCGTCACCTTAAGTGACGTTTTTAAAAAACGTCACGTAAGGTGACGTTTTTATATATATATTTATCATATATATTATATATAGATATATATATATATTTATAAAATATATATTTATAAATAATAACATATATTTTGAATATGTATATATATATTTTTTTATTTATTAAATTAAATATATAAAAATATATATTAAATTATAATTTTAAAAAGTAAAATGTTATAATTTTATTTAAGATAATAAAAAAATTATTAAATTAAATAGTAATTTTTAATTATTAAAATAAATAATATATATATAATAATAATATATAAATATATATATATGAAAAAAAATGAAGAATCGTCACCTTAAGTGTTGTTTTTAAAAAACGTCACCTAAGGTGACGTTTTTATATATATATTTATCATATATATTATATATAGATATATATATATTTATAAATAATAACATATATTTTGAATATGTATATATATATTTTTTTATTAAATTAAATATATAAAAATATATATTAAATTATAATTTTAAAAAGTAAAATGTTATAATTTTATTTAAGATAATAAAAAAAATATTAAATTAAATAATAATTTTAATTATTAATTCATATTTTGAAAATAAATAATATATATATAATAATAATATATAAACATATATATGAAAAAAATGAAGAATCGTCACCTTAAGTGATGTTTTTAAAAGACGTCACCTAAGGTGACGTTTTTAGGTTTATATATATAATATATATTATATATATATATATATATATATTTATAAATAATAATATATATAATATCAAAAAATATATATATATATATATATAAATTTATATATTATTATTATATATATTATATATATTATTTATTTTCAAAATATGAATTAATAATTAAAAATTATTATTTAATTTAACAATTTCTTATATTATCTTAAATAAAATTATAACATTTTACTTTTTAAAATTATAATTTAATATATATTTTTATATATTTACTTAATAAATAAAAATATATATATACATTTTCAAAATAAATAATATGTATAATAATAATACATAAATATATATATACGAAATTAAAAAAAATTACAATCAACGTCACCTAAGGTGACGTTTTTAGATTTATATATATAATATATATTATATATAGATATATATATTTATAAAATATATATTTATAAATAATAATATATATAATATCCGAAAATATATATATATTTATATATTATTTATTTTGAATATGTATATATATATTTTTAATTATTAAGTAAATATATAAAAATACAAATTAAATTATAATTTTAAAAAGTAAAATGTTATAATTTTATTTAAGATAATAAAAAAATTATTAAATTAAATAATATTTTTTAATTATTAATTCATATTTTGAAAAAAAATAATATATGTATATATAATATCCAAATATATATATATATATCCTAAAAAAATGAAATAAATATCTAACGACACATCATATGCATTTGCAGAGATACATCAACTCAAGTCAACTTTTGATTGGCAGAAAATTGCAGAGATTTGGCGTGAAGTAATAAAGCAAGCATGCATACATCAAATCAAGTCTAACATTTTACACTTATATAATGGCAACTTTCTCTCCCTTCTCTTCACGTCTCCTTGCATTTTCCTTCTTGAGCTTTCTCCTTGCATTTTCCTCTTTCAACTTTCTCGTTCAACATTATTTTTGCTGTTCTTATTTATTTGGAGAATTTATTACTGTTGCAATCCCGTCTTGATTTTCTTTGTAGAAAAATGTATGTTTTCTGGAGCCAAGTATCACATGCTTTAATTTATTTTTGTTCAACTTGTTACTTAATCTTTTTTTATTTATCACTAATAGATATATGTTCATAATTTTTGTAATGTAAGTGATTATGTTAAAGGAAAAAAAAACATGTTATATGTCGAGTTTCATGTATTGATATATGTTATATGTCCAGTCACCTCAAACATCTTACGATTTAATTATCCTATATTCATTAATGTTGTTTTTTCATTTGCAGTGATAATGGATATCAATTCACACAACCACTATGGCCCCAACAAACCGACAGTTCTCACCCTTCAATCTCAACATATTTTCGAGGGCCTACTCAAGCCCGACGCTGATTTGAACTTTTTCTTTCGCTTTAGGTTGTGCGACAATGATTTTTGGGAATTATTTGAACGTGAAGGGTCTGAGATCCACACACGCGTACTGGATTTGTTATTTCAAATGGGTTTCTACGATGTGTATAGGTGCGGGAGGTTTTACCCGGACAATCACTTAATAACCGCTTTGGTGGAGAGGTGGCGGCCAGAAACCACACATTTCACCTGCCCGTGGGTGAAGCAACCGTATTTTAATGGATGTCGCCTTAATATGGGGTTTGCCGGTTGAAGGGGATCCGGTGTGTGAACTTCATCCTACAATGTCTCCCAATGAATGGGTTAATTACTGTCAGGCGATGTTAGGTTAAACGCCAGAACTATCCCACATAAAAAGTGGAAAGATTAGAGCCAGTTCTTTAGCAGCTCATATGCGATCGCATCCGGTGACGGATGATAGCACAATTGAACATGTTGAGCAATATGCACGGGCATGTGCTTTTTAAAACGTCACTTAAGGTGATGTTTCTTCATTTTTTTTTAATTTTCGGATATATATTTATATTTTATTACTATATATATATTATTTATTTTCAAAATATGAATTAATAATTAAAAATTATTATTTAATTTAATAATTTTTTTTATTATCTTAAATAAAATTATAACATTTTACTTTTTAAAATTATAATTTAATATATTTTTTTATATATTTAATTTAATAAATAAAAATATATATATATATACATATTCAAAATATATGTTATGATTTATAAATATATATTTTATAAATATATATATCTATATAAAATATATATATGATAAATATATATATATATAAACGCCACCTTAGGTGACGTTTTTTAAAAACGTCACTTAAGGTGACGATTCTTCATTTTTTTCATATATATATATTTATATATTATTATTATATATATTATTTATTTTAATAATTACAAATTATTATTTCATTTAATAATTTTTTTATTATCTTAAATAAAATTATAACATTTTACTTTTTAAAATTATAATTTAATATATATTTTTATATATTTAATTTAATAAATAAAAATACATATACATATTCAAAATATATGTTATTATTTATAAATATATATTTTATAAATATATATATCTATATATAATATATATGATAAATATATATATAAAAACGTCACCTTAGGTGACGTTTTTTAAAAACATCACTTAAGGTGATGATTCTTCATTTTTTTTCATATATATATATATATTTATATATTATTATTATTATATATATATTATTTATTTTAATAATTAAAAATTATTATTTCATTTAATAATTTTTTTATTATCTTAAGTAAAATTATAACATTTTACTTTTTAAATTTATAATTTAATATATATTTTTATATATTTAATTAATAAATAAAAAAATATATATACATATTCAAAATATATATTATTATTTATAAATATATATTTTATAAATACATATATATATAATATATATTATAAAAATAAATTTAAATATTTTTATTATTTTAAATAAAATTATAATATTTTAATTTTATTTATTATATTTTAATATATTTACTTAATAAATAAAAAATAAAATATATATATTCAAAATGTGAAATTAGAGTATAAATATATATTTTATAAATATATACATATATATATATATTAATAAGAATATATATTTAAAAAAATATATATATATATAATACAGGTTATATATATATATGTCAGTGTGTATATATATATAATATATGTATGCATGTATGATGTATGTGTGTATATATATATATGATAAAAGAAAAGGAACGTCACCTAAGGTGACGTTTTTTGATTTAAATTTAGAATCGTCACCTCCGGTGATGTTTTTTCGAAATAATGTCACCGGCGGTGACGTTTTACCTATTTTTAAAAACTGTTCCAAAACATGCCTATTTTGTAATTTTTTTTCGCATTATTTTGAAAAAAAATCCTAAATATAACAATAATTGTTGGTGTTAAGGAGTATTGGTATTTCAATAAACTGCAACAATTAAATTCTCAATATTTGATGAGAATTCTTAAATTTATTTACATGTTGCTTGAATCACAGGTTATCTGATTCAAAATTGATTTAAGATTAAACTTACTATTGTTACTTCTGAGGCCAGCCGTAATACTTTACTCTTTTCTATTCACAATAAATATCGTTTTAGTAGTTTTAATTTTTTGCAAAACAAGTGACGTTTTATAACTTTTAAGGTGCGAATTAATGTTGTTTTTTTTTTAATTTAGCCTTAACTTATCTTATAAATATGCACATGATGTGTTTTTTTATCACTAATCATTAATATTTCTACTCCATTAATTAAGGGTAGAATATATACTTAATTTATTTCTTAATACATGTGAAATTTTCTAAAACGACACTTATGGTGGATAGGAAGGAGTATAATTTTTGTTTAAAAAAAACTTTATCTTATTTTACAGTTAACTCTATTATTTCTTGCTTACTTCCATGCACTAATCTCCGTTTGTTTGTTTGTTGTAATCTTTTTCTTTAAATAGTTAAATTTATACTTCTTTAATTTTCTTTTAACTCTATTTTTATTTGATTTTTTTTTTCAATTATCATTCTTGTCCTTTTTTAATGAACTTTATTTTTTCAATGATCATTCTTATATTTTTTTGAATGTGAGATTTTTTTAGAAGAATATAATTAAAATAGAATAACCTTCAATAATATAAAATAAAATTTAAATATGTGAGTTATCTATATTAAATTAATATATGATATTCATAATTTGATGCTCTTATATTATTTGGGATGGTATGGCATATGTTACATTTTAATTCTGTCTTTTTTTTTTTTTTTTTGTAATTATGGAAGGTGATTATACAATTTCCACATAATTAAGATTAAATTTTAGTTTGATAAATATATTTTAAACATGTAGTGTTAATAGAGACTTAGGCGTGAGACAATAAGATACAACCATAATATTAAAGTTATTGTAATAATATTTTTCTTAATATTTATAATGGCAAGTTATATAAAATTAATGCATAATTAAGACTAAATTTTGAATGATATGTGTTTCACTATCGTATGAATAATTTCATGAAATGACCAAATAAATTACATAAAAAATTTAGTATATTAAGACATAATAATTAATATAAAAGAATTCTTTGGACAACCTACGTCTAGGGATTTCAAACAATATTTATAAGGTCTATCAAATAAAAATAAAAATATAACAAAAGACCAATGTGCAAGATACTATTTATAATGAGAATTTATTTATAATTTTATGGAAATATATTTTTTTATATGAAATTAAATCCCAACAAATTACCTTTTACAGCATAGTTATTATTTGTAAACAATTATTTTATTTGAACTTATTTATTTTTTATTTCAAATGATATAAAATATCAATTCTAAAAAATTTAAAATTCATATTCAAAATCTTAAAATTTTACTGTCCAAAATAATTTACAAACCCATAATATATTTATAAAATATTAATTTGCTAGAATAAGAAATTTATTTTAGATAGGGATACCCTGAGCCTGAGGTACCACAGTAAATAAGGCCCAATTTGACAAATATTTTTGTTCACCAGATACCAGAGGCACATGCATGCATACATTTCTTCTTATTTCTTACAATAAGTTTTTGTCTGCATACGTCCCACTAATGTCTTGAAAACAATTTAAATGGACAGGGTCCGTGAAGTCAATTAATTTTGTAATGTAGTTTCTAGCTGTTGTTTGTCACCACCATTATGGCCATATTCTTTAACCATATTTATGTCACTTATATCAAAGTCATATTTTGTATGATTCTTATATTCCCCTTCTTCTACGTGTGTGTGTGTGCGTATATATATATATATATATATATGAGTAATAAAATCGATCCAATTTTTTGTAGGCCCGCAAATTACTTTCGGGCCTCTTGCGCGCGTGTGTGTATATATATAATAATAATAATAAATTGACTATTTTTATATTTGTTATTATCATTTTTTTCGTTTATTTTTCTTCCCATAAATAAAAAGAAAGATTTTTAGCAAATATTGATATATTGCTAACCAATAAGAATTTATTTTAATTTTGTATAATCTTATTTGTTGGTCATGTTACTAAATTTATTAAAACTAATTTAAAAAATGCATATATCATCATAATTACTTAATTTTAACAATTTAATTATCATTTGTGCCAGATTCAATGCTATATATAATAATAAAAAATGCTGACATTGATATACTAGATTTTATTCAATTTTTTTGAATTTCAAAAGAAAATATTGTACCACATTAATGTTCACATATGATATTGTATATAATATTTATATTCTTATTATAATAATGGTACATATAAAAATTATTGAACATACTTATATATATATATATATTAATTTTATGTATTTTTTAAATTTAATAATATTATATTATAATATTATGTTCATGTATCGCACGAAAAAGCATACTAATAGAATATTATTAAAACAATAAAGTTAGTGTCATAAAAATATTTTCATTAATTCAATATAAATATAATAAGATATATAATGAGGGGAATATTACATTCAATTGTTAAAATTTTCAATTTCCTTAAATAAAGCTACACCAAAAATAATTTAATATCATTTCACTATACTAAAGAAAAAAAAAAAAAACTACGAGTACAATGAGTTACTAGAACATCTAGTTACAATAATATGAAAAAGACATGAATTTACACATTTTGAATGAAACCTTAATTAATAATTTAAATCGATTGTTCAACAACTGTAATAAAACCTTGCAAGAGTATTTAAAGAAGATAAATCCTAAAAAAACAAAAAATAAATTTTTTTTTAAATAAAAATGAAATAACTATAAATTAATTAGGATACATAAATTGGTCATTATAGGGGCAAAAAACGATAGAATTTTGTTGCTAGAATTTTGTACACTGACGATTCCACAAGATTAATTAAAATATAAGGGAACTACTACATCAGTATCCAATTGGGTATGAGGCTCAATCATTTTACCAATAACTTGATCATTAATTATTTCGAGGCAGTCCTATCTTCTTAGGAACTAATTACTTTTTTCAAAGGTTAATTATTTAAAAAGTGTTCACAAAATAGGGTAAAACGTTAGCGGGCCTAATGTTGTTTGATAAACATCACCGAACATGACGTTTTAATCTGAAAATTAAAAACGTTACGCCCACTTATGTTTTTATTTCCTAAATATATACATACATATATATATGTTACATGTAATGTAATGTTGGGTATGCATGTATATATATTATATATATACATACATATATATGCACTCATGTATATACACGTGTATATATATATCATTTAATATTATATATTTATGTATATATAAAGATATATAATTAATTATATAATATGTAATTACTTTAATAATATATTATATATTTAAAAAAATTACTGATTATTTATTTTTATTATTCAATAAATATTATTTATATTAATAAAAATAATTTTTATTTAAATTAATTAAAGTATAATATAAAATATATTTCTATATTTTTTCTTAACCAAGTATATATTTATTTCTATTATATATAAATTAATAATATAATTATAAATCAATAAAAAATAAATATTTATATTCAACCTAGTTAAATTATATAAATATTTATTAATAATTATAAATTTTATATTACGTATTATTTGAATGATTTAAATAAATATATATATAAAGATATATTAATTATATTAATATTTTTATATAAAAGGGTTATGTTATATTAAAATTAAATTTATTAAGATATTATAAAAGAATTTTACATAATATAATTTTAAAAAAATTATATAGAGTGTTTAAATATATATATCATAAATATTAAATAAATATAAAATACAACAAATAATATTTTTTAAAATAAAAATAATCAATATATCTTAATATTAAATTCTCTAAATATCTATATACCTTATACATTTTTATATATAATTAATATTTATATTAGGAATAATTATATTTTCTTTTAAGTTTTAAATAAATAATTTCAAAAAATAAATATAATTAAAAAATTACAGAAATATTTGGAATATATATAATTTAGTTAATATATATATATATATATATATTATGCATTCAGTGGGCCTGATGTTTTTTTATATTTTTTTCGACCCAATAAACATTATGTCGGGTTTGGATTTGAACCCACAACCTGTTAAAGAGGTAGCAAGTGTATAACCACTAGAATAGATTCTATATTTGATTTTTTTATGATATAATTGTATTTATATAAAACATAATTTCAAAATATAAAACAATATATTTATAACTGTTTTTATTTTTAATTATATTATGTCTTAATTCATTTATAAATTTTTACAAATAATTTATGTTAAATTACAGTCAATAAATACCTATAATAAAATATATAATATTAATAAATATTCATTAATTTTTTGAAATTTCTTTATAATATGATTTAATTAATTTAAATAAAATTATATAATATTTATTGATTTATAATTATACAATATATCTTTATATAAGAAATAATATAGATATATACGTAAATATATGTTTTTAAACAGATAAAATAAATAAAAATTAAATGAATATTAAAATTAAATTATTACATATATTTTAATATATATATATAAAATAATATAAATTAAAGAAACGTTAGGCCCACTAACGTTTCTTTTAAAACGTGAGTAGGCCTGTCGTTATTTTAATTTTTCTTTTTCTTAATATAATCTATATATATATATACATATATATTTATTTATCATATTCAAATAATATGTATAATTAAATATAATTATTCATAAATATTCATTAATTTTTTTAAATTTATTTATAATATGATTAAATTATTTTAAATATAATTATATAATTTTTATAGGCTTTTTTATATAATATATATTTATTTAAGATAACATATATATTTCTAATTATATTTTTATATAAGATAAAATATAAATATGTACAAAAATATATATTTTTAAAACAAATAAAATAAATAAAAAATAAATGAATCTTCAAATTAAGATATTACATATATTTTAATATATATTAAAATATATAAATATAAATTGTATATATATATATATAAATAAAATACAAAATAAATAAAGAAACGTCAGGCCCACTGACGTTTCTTTAAAATCTCAGTGGGCTTGACGTTATTTCTATTTTTTAAATATAATATATATATATATATTTAAATTATTCAAATAATAAATAATATAAATTTTATAATTATTAATAAATTTTCATTAATTTTTTTTTAAATTTATTTATAATATGATTTTTTAGGTTGAATAAAAATATTTTTTATTGATTTATAATTATATTATTAATTTATATATAATTGAAATAAATATATTTTATATTATATTTTAATTAATTTAATTAAAAATAAAATATTTTTATTGATTTCTATTGATATAAATATAATTTATTGAGTAACATAAAAAAATTAGAGTATAAAAATGTAAATATATATACGTAATATATTTTATATGAATAATTATATATGTTTTATATATACATAAATATCTATTGTAAAATAACATATATATATACATGCATATATATGTATACATATACATACATGCATATATATAGGATATATGATTACTTGATGTGCATGTAATATATATATATAATAGAAATAAAAACGTTAGTGGGCTTCACGTTTTTAAGTTTCAAATTAAGATGTCAGGTCCGATGACGTTTTTAGCAAACATTGTCAGGCACACTGACGTTTTACCCTATTTTAAAAATACTTTTTAAATTCACAATATTTTGTAAAATATTTTTTTTTTTATTATTTAGGTAAAAAATCCCGCTTTCTTCCTTTATACCAATATAATAATACAATACTTTTAATATAGTTTACTCAATTATCTTCAATTTTTACAAATAAAATAGTTTTTAAAAATGATATGCTAGTTTTTTATTAGTTGAATTTTGTTTATTAAAATATAAATAATTTTTTCATTTCTATACAATTTTTTACATATAATATATTAAAATAATTATTCACGATTACATCCACATTGTATATTTTAGAATAAGATATTAAATGAACAAAATATAATGTGTATTTGTTGATTATTTAGGGTTATATTTTATTATTTATATTGGGATAAGCACACACTAATAATTCAAAAACAATCAATCGACTACACATCGTAAACAATAATTGTCTTCTTGTGTGAATTCGATAGGAAATAATATCCAATAAAATAATTAATATCAATTATACACAACTAAAATAACAAAGAAACTCAAACACCCGTAACGATATACACAAGCAATTTAACTTGGAAAACTTTTTTAATGTAAGGAGCAAAACCCACGAGATTTAGTCTACCCAAAATCTCCACTAAAATCAAATATATGAGTATATCAAGTTTTACAATCTGTCGCAACATATATTCAACCACATATTCAAGATAATTTAATTTTGATAACATATAAGCATTGGAAAGATCTCACAATTTTTTTTTTTACCGTCCATCACTGATTTCCAACTCTAATATGAATATTAAAATTCGATCTTCACCATTCAGAATATACCCAATGTGTCCTAAATATATTGTCCAAATATAAGCTCGATCCAATGATTGGTTCTCCAACAATTGCGTTGCAAAATTTCTGGAATGGAGACATTTTCACAACCAAAATGTCTCTTGTTCCCCCTTGTTTTTCTCCAAACTTGATACACAATTTTGCTGATTTTCTTCAAATTAAATACACTAATATTTTTTTCAAAAATATATTGAATAATTTAATTATACAATCAATCAATCTATTATAGAAGTAAGACTTTTATTTTTGAAACGGATGGAATATATATTTTTATATAAAATTATACTTTTTATATTTTATTACCACTAAAATAATAAATCCTTTAGATATTCTTAAATATTAATAAACTCAAACTTATATTATAAATATATTTTATTTTATTTTAAACAATATATTACAAACCATGAATCTGACATGAGCAATACTAATTTAAGAAATTGCCAGCTTTGACAAGCTTGACTCTCTAGATAAAACAAACTTAATCTTATTGGCCGATTTGAGGTGGATTTGACCTTAGATATTTATCTTTAAAACACTATTGAGTTATTTGATTCTATTCAATAGGGTATAGATCGATCCAATAAATTTTAATATATTTTAAGGTATTGAGTTGAAATAAGTTGAACAAGTACTAGCTTGATATAATTTTGAATCGATCAAACCAACCTTAATGTAAAACCTATGAGGCTCGGATCGAAAAGTGTGAATAGCAACCTTTGCTCTGTTTAAATCTTTGTTGTGAAGGCAAACAATGGCCCATAAAAAGGAAAGATGAAGAAAGTATGAAGACGGCGAGGTTGACACTATAACAGACATATTCAGCATTCCTAAAAACGTATCCACGCAATTAATCAAATAAGAGCAAATAATGTGGGAGTCACGAACTCTGGCAATCAACAAGTGTGACAGTTTATTTGAGAAATCAAGGTTCAATCACTACCATCCACCTCACTGCCAAGGCACACAAAATAATTAATGTATGATGTTGGGGTTGGTGGAAGATCACAAATGTAATTAATAGAGTAGGAGTAGTTGGGGCATAGTAAATCAGGAGCCATAAATGATGTACCAAGACTTCAGCTGCACCTCATTTACTTCCCCTCTCCTCTTCTTCTACAAACTTTTCTTATGATTTTTTAGTATTTTGAATTGATTTCATGTTGGTATTGTATCGATCGAGCGTACGATATGTGTGTGACCCACGAAATACACAAAAAATTATTTATTAATTTTTTAAATTATATATTATATGTTCTATTGAGATAAACGCTATCTATACAAATAATATGATAAAAAATTTCTGAAAAAATGAGGGTTCTGAAACATAGACTGAAATAACATCTTAGCTTTATATTTAAATGAAAAAACTCTTTTTTTAAATTAATTGAGATATATTATATTATTTAAAATATTTTAACTTAAAATAAAATTATGAGATATTTTTATTTGAAATAAAAATAGCTTACTTTATCATTTTTATAATTTTATTAAGAGCGACAATTCCTTATACGACACGGTAAAATGGCAAGAAATAAAAAATAATCAATATTCTATAGTTATATTAGCGATGATAGTAATTCACTACCCATGCGCATACTGCCTCTTTGATCTCTATTTTATTGAGAATGTATTTACTAACTGGGCTTCATATTGATTTTAATGCTACCAGTTTTAGGAGTAAAAACTATTTTCACAATGTTTTTTTTTTTAATTTGTTATTTTAATTAACACATCATCACTACAGGTATTTTCTTTTTTATTATTAGAGGTAAGTTGCTCCTTTCAAGTATCTTAATAATCTTAATTTATTCCAACCTTAGCAATATATTTTTAAATAATCTTAATTTATTCCAACGCTTTAAAATAATATTTTTAAATATTGATCTAATAATTAATAAGCTTTAAAAACAACTTATAAAATATAATAGCTGATACAAATATCTTTTAGATTTGTTCAGTCAAAAACCCTCTTCATACTACGGCTCTGATGATGTTGTTATATTGAGATGTCTTTCCTTTAAGATAAAAAGCATTATAGTAGTACTATTACATAGTCCTTTCGTTCTAAAATAGAGCTCTTATTTCTCAATTTTTTGTTAATCATTAATATATTTTTATTTATTTATTTAATTATATGTAACTTGTTCATGAAGTATAGTTTTTATTTTTTATAATAAAACAAGACATTTTAAGAAATTTAGTAGTGCTAGTGTAGCATTAATTAGATTAAAAGCAGGCCACTAAAGTATTATTATCGATTTAATTCTTTAATTCCAACCCCAACAATGAATTTGAGGAGTTTGATTCGACAAGGAAAAGAGTTAAAATAAAAGGCAGGGAGTATATTGGATGTTTTTATTGACAGATCATTCACCGTCATCTAGTATAATACCAAATAGGAGACCCCTACAATCCATACTGCTTCCATAATTATTGCCATTCTCAATTCTTTCACATTATACCAAATATTATGCTTTTTATATATAATATTGAGTCCCACGAATACCATTATTTCCTCTTTGGGCTAATATGCCTTCTTACAGAAGGCAGCTAAACGTTGCACATGATGCTGTTAAAGAGCCAACATATTTGTCGCTCAATTTGTAAATATTTGATTAGGGAGTAAAATTGATCACATAAATAATTTTTAAAATATATATTACTTATCAAACCTTTAAACAATTTAATAGTAGAATAATAAAACAAAACGAAATTATAAAATACCTAAAACAATTATCGATGAAGTACCCATTAAATATAAACATGGAATTAAATTATCAAACCAATCAACTAAACGGAAACACGTGACGAAAGGGCTAGGGTTTTGTGTGATGGGCGAGAAGTAATAAATCATTAGTATGTGGGGTAACTCAAAGGGGATAAAAATATATTTAATAATAATATAGTTGTATGTTATTATTGCAAATATTATTTTTAATAAGTATTTAATCAAATGAGGTTATCTGCAAACAAGCCTCTAAACGAGCACGTTCACGACTATTAATAAATAAAATAAATAATATATGTTTAATTCCTTTATTATTATTATGAGATCATTTTTGGGAGAAATAGTTTTACTTGTTTTCTGGTATAGGATAGTGGACTGGATTATAATTAATTAATGGCAGAAGAGTTGAATCACATTTCATGTGATGAGAGAGAGAGAGAGCGCCAAAAAAAGATGGTATTGTGTAACCGTTTGGAGTCCTGAAAATGTACAGAGGAAGCGGTTTGGACTGTACAGAGGAGCGGCCCCTTCCCTTCCCATTTTGACCCTTCAGAATTCAGACAACAATTAATACATGGATGATGTAACACCTACTCTCTTTCAGCATCACCACGTCATCTCTCTAATAAACTATGCTTATTAATTTTTTTTTTAAATAGGATAACTTTCAACATATTGCGTTATAAAAAACTACAATTTTTTAAAAATTATTATACACAACGTGATAGTCAAATTATCTTTATATTTTTTAATTTCATTTGTTGGTACTCTAAATTTTCCAAACTGACATACGCCGGAATTTTGATTTAGGGTTATATTAACTGATTAGAAAAAGTCTCTAAAAATGATTACTAGTAAAATATAATTTGAAGTTATTTATTTATTTATTAAACAAGAAGAACACATTTTTTTATTAATATAAGAAGTAATGGAACCAAATTCCTTTTTTTTTTTTTTTTTTTCTGAAAATAGAAAGGAAATTAGCTATTAATAAACAAAGCCCATAGTCAAATTTAGGATGAGAACAACTCTGAAAATTTCTTAAACAATATTTTTAATTTCATTCTTATATCATTTGATCATTTCCATTTCATTATTTAGTTTTATGTAATTAAATCTAGATTTTATCTAATTTTTTAGTTTCAAGAATATGGATGAATTGATTTTGTGTGTGAATATGCACACTTAATAATTTTAATTAGTATGGGGCGTATGAGGTAGCTAATTATATAATAAAAGATCAATAAATATTAAATAAGACGTAAAATTACAAAAGATTTACATGGGTTGGATAGTAATTTCCAACAGACCCTCTTGTTTAAAACATGAACCTCAATTCTAAGTGATCTTCATTGCTTCACATATAAAGCTTGTGACAAGAATAAAAGATTGATGTACTTTAGTTGACTAAAATTAGAGATTTATTTTTTATTTGATGTCTGTTATTAAATACTCCAAACCTTAACATAGATAGAATATGATCTCCCATGTTGCAATGTCACCAAAATTGGATGGCTCTTATCCTCTGACCATTTAAAGCCTAAATCCAAACAAATTAGACTAAATTTAATGGTCGCTATATATACTATTTCAAGTTGCATACTGTACTTATGCTCCGTATTGTATATAAAAATTAATATTATAATAATATTGAGAATAAATGTATAATCTATTAATATAATTAAAATAGGGGATCAAATATTATTCAAAATAAAAAATCTTAGAATTCTGTCATAGTGTAGTTAGACCATCTCCAACAGTTTTACTACTAAATATTTGTTAAAAATATTATATATGTAATTTTATTTAACATTAAATTTTGATATAATATTTATTTTACTTATATTCTTAAACTATCATATTCAAAAAATATATATGTAAAATTCAATGTCGGGTAATATTATGCAATTCTATTTAAATTTGTATATAATATTTAAAGTCTCATATACTTATTTAAATTATATTTTTATTATTATTTAAATTACACATCATATAATTTTAAAAAACTTGATTTAATTTCAGTTTTGATAATTGAGATAAACAAAATAATATTAAATATTAAAAGAAAAATATATAATCATATAAAGAAGAAAAGAAAAAAAAAGTAACTCAATCAAAAATCTGCGATAAAAATGGTGCAAAATTTTCAAAAACTTCAAAGTAGTGCAGAAAATATAATACTGTTGAAGGGTGAAAATTGACGCCAAATGCCAGAGTAACTTCTTGTTGGAGAAGCTTTTAACAAAATAGGTCTAATAGCCAAAAACATATCAAATAATTTCAAAAGTTTGTTGTTGTAATGAATTTTTTTTAATTTTTTTAATTTTTCCACAAGTTTATAAAATTGTTGTAATTTTGACCAATATTATCTGATTTTCTCTAACTTAGTTCTTTACGTAGATTACATTTTTCTCTAATTTTATATTTTACATAAACTTTATACTTTTATTTTACCTTCAGCAACAAAGTCAATGCAAAACAAATTAATTTTATATTTGGAGTGTAAATTTTCTATTTTAATTTATTTAGATTCTCGTGTATAATTTAAAAATTCATCATTTCATTTATAAAAAGATAGATCAAAAAAATAATTATAATAAATATAAAAACAGTCCATTTACTAAAAAATATATATATATATATATATTTAGATTCTCATATATAACTTACATGACAGCGGTAACAAAAAATTATATGTTTTTAACAAATTAAAAAAATATACTAAAATTACCGTTACTTTTTAATATTATTGGTAAATTAATAAAATAAAAAAATTAACTAAAATGACAAAACCTAAAGAGATTTATTTATTTTATTTTATGACCTTATAAATAAATGATAGCCAACGTGGCGGGTTAATTTGATAGCTGTGGGAGAAGAAAATCCCATATTCACATTCCCTGCAGTGCGGGCAGCATGACTACCCATTTAATGCTCTGAAAATTGGGATGGACCGGGCCCCACCTACCTCCACAATTTGCTGTCAATATTTAATATGCCTACCATTTTTGGAATTTCATTTTTTAAAACTTGCATTCCACTATTATAATATATAATAAACAAAAATAAATAAATATAAAAATAAAAAAGCAAGAGAGAACTCTCCTTGAAAACTTTGAAGCAGAAGGCAGTAACTTCCAACCTTTTGCTTAACCCTTTTTGCTTTATATTATCTTTCTAGTTTGAATTTTGACCCTATAGTCAACATAGCCCACGACTTTTACACAGGTCTCGCGTGTACCTCACGAACCAGTAACTATCCGGCTACCCAAAAACGGAGTTGAATGTTCGTCCCACAGCGCGTGGTCTCTGATTCTGACCCCGCTGCATTTACTGATTGTTCTGCTCTTGCATTTGGGGTAGATGAAGATTGAAGTTATTCACTCTTGTCTTAACAAAACCAAAACCTTCGACTTCTTGAGAAAATAGAAAGGGTGGTTTATTGCAGAAGGCGGCCTAAAACAAAAAAAATTGATGGGGAGTGAAAACAGAGAAAAACTGCCCATGCAGGAATAAGTATTGTGAAATTGCAGTTTTCTGTAGTCGAGAAAATTGTAGTTTGGTGAAATCCATGGCTACTTCTTCGTCTTCTTCTTCCACCAAAACTTCTCTCTCTCCTCACCACCCACCCCATTTCACTCCGGTAAGTATTACATACATCAATACATATGTATATCTTTAAGTGGTGTTTTTAATTGAGTTGATGAGAAGAACCCATATAAAAAACATGTGATTGGGTCGTGTATGATTTTAATTTTCAGTTGTCTGGTTCTGTTTTTCGTTTTTTAGATCGAAGAGGGCAATGAAGATGAGGAATTCTCACAAGGAAGGATCAGTTTCAGAGCAACTCCTGCAAGCGAGTACATGGATAAAAGGGACAGTGACTATATGCACCATCCGACGCCGCTGCATTCTGAGAAGAACAGAAGTGGAGGCTCCGAGAAAAAGCGGCCGGAAAACGACGAGACCAGCGGTGTTTCGTGCAACAAGTGCAGGCCTAGCAATAGGGAGAAATTCTCAGTCGTCCCATTGGAAAATAATGGAGTTCACAGGCTGTCAATGGCTAGTCCGAACGGGATTTTCAAGTCTATTCTAGCTTCTTTGGCTTCGAAGAAAAGCCCCAAGTCATCGGAATCTGGTTCCTCCGCCATGTCCAGGGAGGAGCACTGGAAGATCGTGGTGGCGGAGCTCTCGAACAAGCTGATTCAGGCCACCAGAAAGAGGGATGAAGCGATTCTGGAATCTTCCAAGTTGAAATACTCCATGGCTGAGCTTGAGAAAAAACTCAGTAAGTTGGAAATCTACTGCCATAGCTTGAAATCTGGGCTTGAAGTTTGTAGCGGTGGCAATAATTCCCAGTATCAAAAGCAGCGTAAATCTCCTTCCCGTATGAATTATCAGCTTATCAAAGTTGGTGACCAAGGGAAAGTGATTGAGCACTTCTTGGTTTTGGTCTCTGAAACACGATCATCCATTCGATTTTTGAGCCGGGCTTTGGGCCTTCAGCTAAGGCAAATGGGGGGCAAAGTGTGTGATCGTATTTCATTGCTTTTGCAGCCTTACGATATCAAGATTTCGTTTTCAAGAAATCCACGAGGCTTGCTTTTCTACCTCGAGGCCTTGCTAAACAAGGCATTCTTTGAAGAATTCGAATCCACCGGGTTCCAAAAGAGCTCCACGAACCCGATTCTCAACCCGATCGATCGCTGCGAATCCAATTTCGCCATGTTCAGCCGGTTGCAGGGGCTGACATGGGAGGAAGTCTTGAACAAAGGGACAAGGCATTTCAGTGAGGATTTCAGCAGGTTCTGTGACAGGAAAATGAGTGAGATTGTGGCTATGTTGGGCTGGACCCGGGCCTGGCCCGAACCACTTCTACAAGCCTTCTTTGGAGCTTCAAAGGCCGTGTGGCTGGTGCACCTTTTGGCTAATTCAGTCCACCCGTGTCTGCCCATTTTCAGAGTGGATAAAGGTGTCGGTTTCGACCCTGTTTACATGGAGGATATGGGTGGAGATAAGGCTAAAAAGCTAGTCCCAACTATGGTTCGGATCATGGTCACACCCGGGTTCTACGTCTATGACAATGTGGTCAAGTGCAAGGTGCTCTGCAGGTATTACAATGGTGGCAACATCAATGACCTATACGATAAGGGCTTCACCCCATCTCCCTCGTAGCAGCGTAGACTAGAAAAACTATCGACCGTCGGATGAGATTATTATATTATGCCTCCATTTCTTTTATTTTCTACTGCTGTGATACTCTCCTGCATGTGTCAATTTTAAAAAGGTGGATTTGGACAATGTGCAATGTTTGAAATGTAGGATACCGAAGAAGTAGATTTTGGTGATAAAGTAAAATGTTTGGACTTATGTTGTTGGTTTCTTACATGCTTCGATTGACTCGTGAGTTAGTCAATATTGGGTTGGAAGGTGAAGACAAGTTTTGCATACGGAATCTAATTATGAAGGGTCTGAGTTTGTGAACCAATTTTTGTGGTTCTTGAATCATGCTCATATCTCTTGTATTTGTATTTTGTTCAGTTTTTCTGCAAAATTTTTTAGCAGCTCTGGTCTAGGGACCAGCTTGATTATCCTGTCGAATGGGGACAATACAGTACAACTCATTGCTATCTATGTGTATGCTATGGGAGGTCAGGAGTTGTCTGCTTCTTCAATGTTGCCATACAACACAGAGATATGCATAAATCAGAATGCTTTAATATCTTTAGGTTTTTGCCTGCAAAGGTACAATTTTGGTTCGGATTTTGGAGCCCGCTGTTAACTTTGAAACGCCCGTTCTGGTTCTCTCTTTATTTTCTCAAAATAAAATTTGAAATATCTAATTTTATACATAAAATACATGTGATTGGATAGGTCAAATAAATAAATTTACATAGATGCTTTATAATGTTGTACTTCCACCAAATTGATCAGAACAAAAAAAAAAAAGAAAAAAAAAAAAAAAGAATAAAGGTTATACTATTGAGAAATGCTTAGAGAAAGTTTCTCCTCCGGCAGAAAAAAGGAATGCTTCCCAATTGCTTCTGAGACCAGGAGCACTGCTCAAACTTAATCTTTTAATTAATATATTTATATATAAAATATTAAAAAAATAAAAAATAAAAAAAGAGGTTTTTTGTTTGTTTGAGTTCTACAACAGAATGTTCAACTTTTCACTCACTCACTTTCTTTCTTTCTTTCTCCTTTTGTTTTTCCTTCTCTTTAATGAGCTTAACTCACAGTTTGTAAATTATACCTTAAAGGTAAGAAGACCTCGGCATTTTTTTAATTTTTTTAAAATGAGATATTATTTTAACATAGTCCTTTGAATTCAATAATTTTCTTATTTTTTTCTTCTAAAAATAATGTCATTGCAAACATTTAAATTCAATAATTTTCTCTCATCCATATTCTTTAATAGATTGTCATTAAAATACAATCTAGCGTCCCAAATCATGGGAACAACTTATAAGATGCAATCACATATTTTTGTCCTTAAAAAAATCATATTTCAAAAGATAAGATCTCATTTTATTAGTTATAGTTAAAAACTGAATTTTGTTATTCACAAACAAGTTATATATGTATTGAATAAGTTAAATTAACAAATAAAAAAGTTGTATATTCACCAGACTAAAAATAAAATAAAATTATACCCCTGAAAAAAAACTCATTTTTTTAGAATGAAGAAGTAAGTTTCTAACTAATTTTAGCCAAGCACCATCTAATTCACCCACTATTGGCGTAGCCATATAGCCTAATTTCGTAGATGGGGAGCATACATATTTACTCTGCTTCAACAATAATTTGGCATTTGATGGTGCTGGATCAGAAGCCCAGCTTGGCAAGTGTAAAATTTAAAAGTAGAGAGATTTGTACCACAAAAGCAATAAAGATTGAAAAGATATACATAGGCCACCGGCTTGCTGGGCCCAGGATAGGTACTACTCGTCTCACACATGTGATGTGTGGAAAAGTGGGATGGCCCATTTACCTGGCCCAATAGTACATCTCTATGCTTTCCGTTTTTCTCTTTTTCCAACTGCTTTTTTCCTGCAAATATTGGACATCAATTTCTTCTCAATTGAGCTTACGTGGAAGAGAGGGAAACTGGAATTGAAATGGGTTCCTTGAGAAAAGCATCTACTTCTCATATTTCTTGTTGTTTTGGCGACTCATTATGAACCCCGGTCCATTCATGATCTTGCAGATATTACATCTAATAATGTTACATTAGATTTGCAAAAGAATCTGAATTTTAAATTATATGTCATCGTATTTCATCCACATGGCATCACCAATGTTAAAGAGGCATCAATGAACAGACACCAAAATGAATTCCAGATCATCACTACATAATTCCCAATTTTGCACAACAAAGTAAGATCCAATTTCAATGAACTAATTTACCAGGGTATAAAGTTTAGGCTGATGTCACTCTGCTACCAAAAAATCTCCAGTTAGTTAGTCTGCAATTTAAGATGCAGTTCTTTTGCTTAAGTTGTTAAGCAGGGATTCTGCTTTCCTCTTCTTACATTCACCCACCATCCTCTTTACATACGCAATATAGCCATCAACGTTGAATTTTCTCTTGCAGCCTGCATAATTCATGTATCGAATTTTTCCAAAAACTTGTCGCTCACGCCAGCCCTACACAATCAAAGAACTTCATATAAGCGTAGCGCCTAACAACAGAGATGCCAGGCTCACCCGTATTTTGAACAAGTTGAAGAAAATAATGATCTGAAACGAGGAACTTGGGAATGGAAAACTTAGATTGACCTGGTCATGCACTCCACATATTGACCACATGCATCCAACGTAACCATTTGGATCCCTGCCGTCTATTTGATACTGCAAGTGAATCAAATGAGAAAAAAAGAATATTTCAATGAGGTCACTGATATGCATGCCACCCTACGAAGGTAGTACATCTGACGGGAAAAAGATTCAAAACGAATGTATACCTTATCATTTAAGTATATTGATATTGCAAGAGCTTCCTCTGGTCCACTGGTCCATTCAAGAATCTTTTTTGCCCAGTACATCCTAAATTTGCATTGTAAGTTCTTATATCTCGTGGTAGTTATAAGAAGATATACAGATATGTTCGTTGTATGTTACTAGAAGTAGATGTACATGATCACTCTATGCTTCCATCAAATAAGATTTCAAATGAGCCTTCAATGGAATAATCCTTATTGTTCCCAGAAATATAGCTCAAGTTAAAACTCTCTAGGCAAGATTTATAAGTATGGATTAGACCTATTATGAGAATGATCTGAGTAGAAGAATGAGAATCCAAAGAAGATATGAATACAGAGTTTTCTCAGAAAATTCAAGAGTGATTATGATTTCAGGTAATAAACACAGATATCTTGGACTATCTTGCAAACAAAGATCTTGAACTATGAATTGGAAGAGAGCACTTTTTGGACATAAAGTTCCGTTGTTGTGATCTATATACTTTGTACATAGGCTCATTATCTTAGACTTTAAAGTAATAATGTCTATGCATTATTGCTCGAAGGACAAAATAAAAGAAAAGAAAAGAAGACAACCAACAAAAACAACATCATCATCAAGATTCATGAGAAAGCTACTTGCCTCATAAAACCATGCATCTTCCCATAATGTACCATTTCTAACTGAGAAGCATTCCAAAGCTGAAAATGGTGGAGGGGACAGTTAGAGAAAAACACAAAATGAAAGGATTACATGAGCCATTTAAACAATTGAGTTTTTTTAGGGAGCACATATGCGGTTGAGCAAAGTAGGGTCAAGCACAAATTTATTCATAATTAAAAAAAATAAAAAAATCCAACCACAAATCTTAGTAACAATATTAATTCTCTAAAACGAATCCTGGAGAAAATTACACAAGACCAAAATACTTACTGGATCAGCTGTTTGTGCTTTCTCCAACTGCTCTCTCCTACAAAAAAGCACAATTTTTACAGCCTTAAGCCCCATGAGAAACAAATCCATCAAGTACCTCATAACAAATTGAAGGAAATTACTCACGTGTATATATGTTCACGTTTATCTGAAGCATGGTCCATCAAAGTCTTGCGAGCCCACTCCCATGCACCTTCTAGTGAATCGTAATGTGGTTGGTAGAAGCAGAAGTTATCAGCAAGTTCTCTGCGGATAATTAATTCCTCCAAGAACACATCAACTGCCTTAATATAGAAGCCACAACAAGCTAACATCAGATATAACACATGGTGACTATGAGTATCAGTAATTTAGCAAATCATATGTATAACTGGATGAATTCAAAGAGGAACTCTTAAAGTATAAACAAGCAATGGGCTGTTACAATTGAAAAACACACCTGGGGAAAGAGTTTCCGCACTTTTTGTGCCTCCAAGGCACATCTCTGTGCTGAAATCTGCCCAAAATGCAGATATGGGGAGAGACCAGATAGTGCTTTTGGTTTCAGAGGATTATTCCTGTCTGAAGAATAGTTCTTTAATCTTGCTTTCAAGAACCCATTTTTATCCCCCATCAATACTTCTAAGGCAGCTTCTTCACCTGGCACACACCATTCAAGTTCAGGAACTTCTGCTCCTTCCCTGTTCATATTGTTAGATGTACACCAAACACCTAACCCAAACTGCAGTACAGATATTCATATTCATTCAAGAGGAGTCAGTGTCTCACCTTACAACACTAGCAATGAGATTCTCCCAATCTATATGATTACTAGAGGAAGCCCACTTTCTTTTTGGAGCTGTGAGCTCAGGAAAATCAATTAAATATTCAGGGAGCTTTTTGTGAATTTTTCCCCTGATAGTCCTAGCACCGTATTCCAATTTGTCTGACGCCACCCAAACAGGTACCACATTGTGTGCATCAACTTCATGAATAGATACTGATCCATTTACCCTCTTGCATATCTCCTCTTTCCAATGCTGAACCTCTCGCAAAGGTGAGAAGTCTGTCACCAACAGTGAAGCGCCAGATTCTTTGAGAAAACTTGGGATAGTGTCCACAGCTTCTCCCTATATATTCAATTAGGACAAAACAATGAGTAACAGGAGAAACCAACTTATGTCCTTCCTGCCTTTTTCCATAGAAAATAAAGAAAGTTTTCAATCAACAAAGACAGTCATCAAAAAGTTCAATTTGTAAGCTTATTGTATAAATAACAGTTACAAATACAAGTTAATACAAGCAATATTACCAGGGGTGCAGAATGAGATGATCATATTCACTGATGAGATTGAGAGGAGTAAGACTAACGGAAATTTTTTGAATGTGACAGAATAAGGCACAATGAAAGAGTAAAGGAAATCCATTGGCTTCTTATCTTTCCTTTGAGATCCCACAGCACTTTACTGCACTTGTAAATGGACTGACTTAATAACCAAATAAATGGCAAGTAGACATAGTTGTAAAGAAGGAAAAAACTGGAATCACTGTTTTGAGTTTAATAATCTATAAGCGCATAGGACACTGATAAACAGCATCAGTTCAAGACTAGGTCCACGATAAGCTCTTCGGAATTTGCTTCACAACAGCTCATGAACAGAATTGGCAAAACTTAAAAGAAATCCAACTCAATCTTGTTAGTTAATAGCAAAATATCTCGTATCCTAACAGTGCAAATAAAGTAAGCCAAATTTCATTAACTAGCATTGTCCACAGAAAGCTCGTTGAAGCAGTGGTCCACTTGAATGAGCAGCTTCAAGCTACCATTGAGCTGAATCATCAGAACCATATATTCACGGATGATAAGTTACTATTCACTATAAATGTAAGCACTTCCAATCATTTATATGAACATTGTGAAGTCAATTATATAATTTTTCAATTAAGTACACCAACAATAAATAAAGAAGTACTAATCAACATAATAATAAAGAAATGTACAAGTAAAACGCAACTAGCCTGGAACAAGTAAAAAGGGATGTTCAGGGTGGACTGAAGATCAGAATGCAATTTCTTGATTCCTCTAAGCATAAACCCAAAGTGGCGAGCTTTTGCACCCTTAAACTGATGAAACAAGTTAAACGCTATCGCGACAGGCACTTCCCACTGGCTGGCCTGCTGAACGGCGTGGATCAAAGCCCAATTGTCCCTCAACCGTTGATCCCGGAACATCCAATATACCACGGGGCCCGCGGGCTTCGGATCGATCGCTTGCTTCAGGACCCGAATCCTTCCAGGCTGGACGGGAGGCATCAAGGAAGACATTGCTCTGTGCTAATGCGGGCCGAGAGATTCTAAGATGAGGGTTTCAGAATTTTTGAAGCTTAAAGGTTGGGGGGCGGGACGGAGGAAATGGAGGGAAATGAAACAGTTAACGGTTGTGGTTTCAAAGGTGGACACGCAAGGTGATTCTCATTCGTTTATTCTGATGACTTTTATGCGTTGACTTTTTACAATGGGCCGTTGAAAGGCCCCAAATCATGGGCGCCTCAAAGCCCATAGACTAGTGGGCCTCATGTTTTAATTTTCAATAATTTTAGTACACATAGGCGCCCGTTTACTTTGATTGTTAGGATTAGATGCGATAGGATAGGAATTGGGACAAAACGTGAGATAGGGATAATTTATTAATTTTTATCCTGTGTTTACTTTGCAGGATAACTGTAGGATTTCGGAAGTGATTTATATCCTATCACCCGTTTACATTGTGGGATAAAGGTGGATAACTGTGAAATTACTGGATTGCCCTTAATATAGGGTATATATATGAGGACAATTTTGTAAATATCGAATTTTAACAGGGGTAAAATAGTTATTTCCAATTCCTATCCCACGGGATAATTTTTATCCCGGGGTAACTGGGCGGATTACAATCCGCCATTTTATCCCGAGATTAGTCTTTTATCCTAGGTCGACTGGATTGACCCGGGATATAATCCTACGAAGTAAACTCCGGATAAACCAGGACTAATTCCAGTAATCCAGGTTTATCCGGCCAAGTAAACGGGCCCATATAGGTGATGAAGCATTTTCTTATATACTTAATATATAACTAATCAATTTTTTCTTCCATTATTTGTTTATTGGGTAAGGGATTTATCACAGTTTGAATCTATATGAATTTTTTAATTTTAATTTTTGTTTATTAATTTATTCATTAAACCGAGCTATCTAAATTCAATTCAAGTTATTTAGATAGGGGTGACTATTTGCTACAAGATCTAACACCTAACACGAATCAAGCATGAATATAACAAATTATGATTGATTCTTAATGGATTTGGTTGAAAATGCATCGAATGACCTTAATAGAATATGATGAGTCAAGTCAGGTCAACTCGTTGATCAACCTGCTAACCTGTATAATTATTATTTTAAAAAAATATTTTATTGTAATTTCACAAAGCATGAACGATAATATTTATAAAAATGTTATTTATATATAAGAAAAACTCTATCACGCGATGTTATACATTGTTAATTTCAGCTATTATTTTGCGTACTTACAAAATTGTACATTGATAAATATTATAGTTAATTTATTTTTATAAGATTTCATGTATTTTTAAAATACTTCTTTATTATTTTAGTCCAATTGAATTAATCAGGTCAACCCGTAAAATAAATAAGCTATGTTCGAATTACAATTTTTAACACAATAAACTAAATATGGATACAAATTCATACAACATTTATAATAATTATATCTCAACCCAATCCACAAGCGCGCGCCTCAATATATTTGAGATTCCACACTTTAAGTTTAAACAATTTTAATATCCACTTCCTTGGATAAAAGTTAAAAGTATTTACAAACTGACTTTATTAGTTTGATTAATAATATTTAGTGCAAACCAATAAAACTGAACCATGAAATAAATTCGTACCTGAAAGCTACCAGATCAATTTGTCATTAATTCCATAGCACCCATTCTAAAAAAATGTAATTTATGTTAATGGTCCCCAATGGGCTTATTTCTGAACATAACAGATACAATTAGGTTAACAGTTAATATATTTAAAATAAATATAAATGGATATTTTTTCCAATATATAAATGTTTGTTCCCATATCAAAATATGCACTACTTATGTCTAATGATGAGTTGAGATTACATGGTATTAAGAATATATTTATATAGATAGATTAAAATGAAATAGTATTAGATTAAATAGTTTCACTTTTTGTTTTTTTTAACAAAAGATGGATTTAATAACCTTGGGAACATTAAAAAAAAAAAAAGAATTAAACATGGTGTTGTTAAAATTTTCAACGACAAATTGCATGTCTCATATAGTTATAGTTGAAAGCGAGATACGTATTACATAAATTTTTTTCAATAGTTAAACGTTTTTATAGATTCGAATTATCTACAACGCGCTGTTTTTTTAGACCCAAATTATTAATAATTTGTGATGCACATTGTACAACATAAATCTATGGTATTTTACACCCAAATTGCAAATAAATTGTATTAGAAAAATCGCACAACACGTGAGTTTATCTTCATGTGACTTAGATCTCCGAATTTCATATATTTTTATAGGCTTCGACTTCTGAAGAAGTTATTAAAAACAGAAGTATACTAAAATAAAAAGGTTATATTATAATTGTGCATAGAAATAGGTGTAAGTTTGAAACACTAAAGAAAGTAAGAAAGCGCATAAATTAACTAAAGAAGAGGCACACGGGTTTATAACTCAAAAGAGATGATCGAATAAGTTAGTCTGAACTTTTGTTTAAAAGTTGATATGTTTTAATTTAATTGGAAGAGTTGAACCCTATTAGCTTCCTTAACTTTAACGACAAACAATAAAAATATAGGAACAAGAACAAAAAAGGAAAGCAAAACCAGTGAGGATGGGACAAAATATAATAAAATAATAGGAAGTGTAGAAGAAATTGATCAAATGATACAATGATAATTAGATTATGATGAAACATAAACCAATCAGCTACAATTTGGAACCATCATACACAGATTGGAGTCTTCCCATTTACTCCGCCGAAATTAAGCCGCTTTTATTATTATTATTTTTTAAATTCCTTCCGAATGGCTGTGTTTTAGTTACATAGACATTTTTTTACTTGTCTTGACTCAACTTGTGCTACATTAGGTAACTAGGGTTCAAACATTACTTCTCCACAAGTATAATTAGGATAGTTTTGTTAAGAATGTCTAGAGTGCTTATAGATGAAGCTACTAGTTTACAAAAATTCTGATATTTATATTTCAGACATGCGTGATATTATAACAAAAAAGATTTATAAAAAAATATATATTATTTCTCAGTCTTTTAAATTGAGAGTAAATTTATTTTATATATTTTGTAATATTATTCATTTTATGTTCTTTATTAATAATAAAAATATTACACGAACTGCGTATTAATTAAAAAAATATTAGATATGAATGGAGGATTAAAAATAATGTAAGTATATCCATTTATTTAATGTAAGAGGATATATAATAGTTCTACTGTAGAACGTGCAGTTAAATTAATTAGAGGAGAAAGGTTAAGAAAGTTGACTAGTGATTATGATGAATAAACTGTGAAGGAAGCAATTATCGCGAAAGCTAAGTTCTAACTAAACAAAGATTATTTAAGCAGTCGAGTGCCCCCACCTGTGGCTGTGTTATGAGCATGGGTTCCAGAAGATTCCAGCTGTACCCTTTCATGACCTCACGTGCCCTATACTCATTACTTAAAAATACTTATTTCCTTCCAAATTAAATAAATAATTACTTAATTCAAATCTGGAGATTTTAAAAAGTAAAAAAAATAAATAAAAAAATCAATGACTAAAGAGAACTTACTTAGAGGGTCAATTTAATAAATATAGGCTTAAAGAAAAAGGAAAGATAATAACTCAATCTAATATTATATGTAATCGTATTTGAAATTGTCAAAATATTTTGTATCCTTTTCTTAAATTTTTTATTATTTTACTAGTATAAATATGTAAAAAAATTACCTAGACATATTATTTGTATGAATTGTGGAAGTAATGTAAAATTGAAATTTTTTACCGTAGTTTATGTTAGTTATGCTGCTTTACGTTTATTGTGGCTTACGTATGCTTTGTTGCTTGCCTATTCTATAATTATTAAAAATCAAATACGAGAGTTTGATAAGGGAGTGAAAGCTAACAGATTGCATAGATAAATTTTGTATTAAAAAAATTAATGTATACGTATATATTCCTTCAGTCTAAAAATACAAGTCTTATTTCTATAATAAATTGATTAGTTATATAATAAATTAAATTATTTAAAAAAAATTAAAAAATTAATTAATATTTATTACAATCCAAATTCAATAAAATAATAATTACAATTTTCATACCTAACATCTCATTTTAATATATGTGATACTTGTGTAAAATTAAGAATCGTGAAAAATAATTAATTTATTATATTATACATAAAAGGAAGGTAAAAACAAAAAAAATTGTATTTTAGAAAAATGAAAAATATTTCCAAAAAATAGAATTTAACTATTCAAAAAATGACATTATTTTTAATTTTTTTTGTTTTTGAGAAACTAAAATAATTTCATAAGACCATATTCAAACTATGAGCGTTTATGTAATATTTTGATGTAGCTTCTGCTAATAGTGTCTGAATAATTCTAAGTTTTATTTAATTTGTAAAATAATTTAAATCTGAATAACATAGGGACAAAAATAATTATGAAATCACATATTGTAATATTGTTAATTGAGAAAAGAATAGAATATATAAAATATCAAATAAAACCTAAAATAGACTGAAGTCTCAATTTTGTCCTACTGGTACTGGTAGAGCGTCTACTATAAATCCGGACGGTACGTCAGTCTGTCAGTGGTCCATTGTCCAATACCACTAAAGATTCCCAATAATTATTTTTCATTTTGAAAATAATTAAAACAATTAATACTATTATCCCCTCACTTTGAAAAGTCAATTAAGCAAATACGACCTCCCAGATTCAAAACTATATTTTTTTATTTTAAAATACTTTTTGGGGAGATTTTGGTTATTATTTATTTATCTAATTCTTATTCTTTCCAAAAATAAATAAATTAATAATTCACCTTCCTAACATTAAAAAAATAAAATAATTTCTAATTCTTTATAAAAAGAAAATTAATTAGAAATTATTCATCTATAATCAAATATACAAACAATTACTTAATATATTGGTTTTTGTACATTCGGTTTGTGATAAAATGTTGAATGTAATATTGTGGGATTTTGGAATAAGTCAAGTTAGATCCAAGTGACATCATTTTGGAATTATTATGTCATGTGTGTACGGACGGCTAAGCTCAGCACGTGACCCATTATTCTTATACATCCCATAGACTACAATATTCACGTGCACTTATATATATATATATATATATATATATATATTATGAATATATGTATGTATTTTTATGTCGCCATGGTATTGTTTTGGAAGAATGTATTATTTAGGTCTTGTACTTTTATTTGTAAAAAGTAAGTTTTTATCCTTTCATTTATATTTTAAATTAAGTATATACATTTTTAATTTATTTGGATTTTAATCCATCTACTTTTATATGTTTTAGAATGGATTTTGTACTAATCACCCTAAAAGTATATGAATGTGAGTCAAATCAAAATGGAAGTATAGAGACTTAAATTATACAAATAAAAGTTTAAGGACTTAAACCAAAATATAATGGAACTGGTGATTTAATTATTACAAATAAAAGTACAACAACATAAGTCATAACAACAAGAACAATAATAATAACAATAGAAGATAAGTAAATATTGCCTTCATTCCTCCAAAAAATTTACATTTTTAAATAGTACAGGTTTTTTTATCAATTTGATAAAGTTACAATTCTTTAAAAACTATAAATTTACACATGTACAACCTTTTTATGTTCGTTTATTGGACTCATTCGACCAAATATAACTTATCCATACAAAATCATTTGTTTACTTCAATTATACTCTCCTTTTTTTAGAAGAGGGTGAGTATGTCCTTTTTTCTCTTCATACTTTTGTACACTCTTAAGTTAGTTTTTGATGATCTTTTAGTCATTTCCTCAAAACCCATTAATCATATCCCAAATCTCTCTCTCTCTCTCTCACACACACATATATGTGTGTGTAATATTATTAATCAAATATGTGTTTGGCTTTTGTAATATTATTCTTCTCTAACTCAATCAAATAGTTTGATTCTGTTTTTATTGATATTCTTTCTTTAGTTTGATAGCAATATATAACAAAATGAATATTAGGTATAAATATATAAATATATGTATTTATACACTAATATAATAATAAAGTAGTATAAAAATAGTTGTTGCTCATTTTCAGTTTCAAAAAATTGAAGTATTTATACTTTTAGAAAATGATGTGTTAGTTTTCTCATTAGTTGTATTTTATGTTTCTTTTACTTTCAAAAAAGAACTTGTAAAAATTATGAAAAGTGTTATTTTAATTTTTGTCTAATACATAATTTATTAAAATACAAATAACTTTCTTATTTTTAATTTCTAATCCATATCTGATTCATAACATATCAAAATAATCATATTTTCAGTTTTTAAACTGTATACCCATATGAAATAAAATTAGGAAAAATTATCCAAAATAATATTTATACTATATATAAATCTATACATATATAATATATAAAATAATATATATATACAAAGATATATATGTAAAGATTTACACATATAAATATATGTGTGTGTGTTGTACGTGTATACGTGTATGAAGCATATACATATATTAATTTAAGAATAAAAACATCATTGGAATGAAGTTTTTATTCCTTGATTTTCTACAAGATATAACGTTCCGTTCCATGACGTTTTATAGTAGTTTGGAAAACACTTTTAAATTCACCATAAATCATAATTTTGTATTTAAAATTAATATTTTGGTAATAAGCCAACAAATAAGAGATGCGCACGAATGCAATGAGAGAAGATGAATTTAGGGCCATTCTTTCAACTATGAACAATTACGTTATCAAATTAATTCAATCTAAGTTCAATTTTCTTTTTCCTTATTTTTTATAGGATAATTGCAATAGTAAATTGCCCCTTCTTTCGAAGAACATGTTTTTGTAGATTAATTATTCATGTTAATATATCTACTCCACACAAACAATTAACTCCCAAAAGCACTAAAATAATATTTTCTCATAAACATTACACATAAACCAACCATGTAAATAGTTATTTCATATATATAAGGATCTAATAGTAGTCTCATCTCTCACATCTCAACTCGATATATCAAACATGTTTAATTATTGGTTATATAATTAAACAAAAAAACATAAACCAATCCACATGAATACAAAATTAGAAAAAAAAAAAAAGAAAACTTAAATATATATCCAACAAAATCATTAAATAGTCTAATACATAACCTAAGATTACAATTATATAGCTAGATATAATCGAAATAAATTTCATACGAAGTATATATTTAATCATATTTAACTTAAAACAATAATAAGAAAGAGGAAAACAATAAGCCTCAGTAGGTTGATCTGCTCATGTGTTTCTTGAATCATGTTTAGTGTATGGTGGATCGTCTTTCCTTTGCAATTTTTTAGTCCTAGTCATTTTCTTGTATTTCATTATGGCTTCTCTGGTCCTAGAATCCATATATATAACAAAAGAGGGGCATAATCCTTCAAACTCTTCAATTTTTTTAAAAATTATAGAAAATATTTCAAACCGTATTATTGGCCCTTGGTCAAGCGAGGGAGTGCTCACTCGAGCACCTTGTTGCTCAACCCATCCAGAATGTACCCGACACTAGCTATTACTCTCGTTCGGTCAAATGCCAGACACTTGGTCGAGCAACGGGGCTCTCGTCTTGGTACAGAATATTGGACGTGAATCTGCTCGACTGGGTGACATTCTCTCGATTGACGCCATCCTCATATTGCCGTTTTTTGCGTTCTTCAGTTCTAACACCACGGTTCGAGACAAATACATTTCTTCTTCAATTTTGGCCTATTTCTTTTAATGTATCCCTGTATTTATTCCTTTTAACTTTTCATATCTTTCATTTTCAAGTTCTTTCACTCTGAAGGATAGAGTAAATAAATATGAAATGAATACTAGACTTGAATTTAAACAAAATAATTATATATATATTTTTTAAAAGACAATATGTGCCTCAAATCAATGCAAAGTGCATGTATCATACATACATACATATATATATATATATGCGTGTGTGTGTTTAGATAGATGGTGCGGTTAATATTTAAATGATATAAAAATACAGCACTTAAATAATAAAAAAATGGTACTGTATAAATTCACTGGTTAGATGTATAATTAGAGGTGTGGACTATAGGAGAGCGACAAAGTATTTGATTACATTGGAATGGAAAAAGATTCTTGAAAAAAAGGTTAAGTTACTCTTTCTTACATTAATCATTATACCACTTTATCTTTTCTCTGCCTTATTACAAGTGGGAAGCATAAGTATATTGGTAAAAATTTGTACAGCTTCTGGAGAAAAAAGTTGTCCTAATATCTTTTTTATTATTATGAGTATTTCTTTTTGGTGTGTGTAATTAATTAGGAGTTGGTGAGTAGTCATTGTTATTAGACTTCTTTTATTTAATTTCAAAACAACCAATGTACTAAGCTTGCCGACAAGAATTTCTGTCTCTCCACCAAAGGAGTAATTAGATGGCATAAAGACACAGGAAGCATAATATTCTACTCCATTTTGTTCTACTTTTCTACTCTCTCTCTCTCTCCCACCAAAAAGTTAACCACTAATTGATTTCATGTGTTCAATTTCCCCTGTTTGTGATATGGAGTGGGTGAATTAATCTTTGATCACAATCCATCATTGAAACAAGAGGGGGGAATTCTAAACTTTCAATGAAAGAGAAGCAAAAAAATTTAGCTTTCCATTATTGGAAAGCTGCTCTATTTGGACTAGTATAATGACATATCATGAACCCTATTCTTCATAATTTCACCTATTTTGCATTACTTCAATTTGCTTTCGTTTTAATGTACAATCCGAATTGATATATTGTCATGTATGAATTTGGCTTTGCCGACGTAGTTTTTCTAGTCATATTCTGATCTGTTAACAAACTCGAGCTTAATTTGAACTGACTTAAAACACTTGTATAAATAATTTAAAGAATGTTGTAATTTAAAAAAGAAAAATGAATGATGGTTGGGTCGATTATTTTTATATATATGTAATTGAGGTTAATTGTATTCATAACATGATTTGACAAGAGTCAAAAGGTTATTGAGTCAAGTAGAGCTGAGCTCGACCTCTAACTCTATTAAATTGTGGAGACTTGATTATCCCAAAGTCAGAATTTAAAAACCAGGGGTGGACCTAGCTACCAAAACAACATTTGCAGATCAAGTCTTGACTAGAAGAATTCAACAGTCAACTGTAGTAAAAATCAGGCTCTAAACATCATTCATGAATATGAAGAAGACACACAGAGGAAAAATCAACACAAAATCGATGCGGAAAGCTTAATTTACAACTGTTTTATGAACTACAAGGACCTTACATAACATCATACAGAAACAATCTCGGATCAAACTATGGCGGTTATCTTGTAATATTAGTACATTTTGATGTCCTGAATCCAACCAGAACCTGCAAATTTAGTTCATCTTTGGTTACCAAATCACAATCAGGCATCTTTATCGTTGCTCCAAGCCGACAGCCTTTGTTCAAATCCGGGTCCTCTAAACAATCTTTTTCACAATCATGGGGGGAGCATAATCGGATGACTCTGCATGAGCTTTCTTTCGAGTGTTTAAAAGAAAGAGAAGCCAACCATATGATTTGAGTTGAGTGCTTATGGTGGGGCTCCACCCTCTCAACAACATATGATTTTTTATGAGACAGCGATGTAATAGACAACAGTAGCAAGTTGGCTCAGACCGGTTTTTAGGGAGAAAAAAACCCAGTGTTCTAGTGCAACCTTCGATTCGGACAAACGGTGGCCCTTGAGAGAAACTGAACTAGATCATCTTGTCCGGATTTGTCATGGTGGTCTCACCAGTCTGTTGATGGCCGAATCAAATGCTCCTGCACATCAGGAAAATCGAGCTGGCGTTATATTTCAGTGCAGCCAACAGGTACAATATCAGATGAAATTATCTGTTTTTAGCTATAAATGGGCTTTTGATGTAAAGAGAAATCTCAAATCCACCAAAAGGATACAAGAAAATAGGAAGACAGAGATAAATTTTGAGTTTTAACATTATCATAGGATGAGCTTGAACGGATATCAGAACAACAAGACTGAATTTTTATCTACAGAACATGAAGACAGCACAAGAAAACTAATATACGGAGAAACTTATAACAACAAGAAACATCCTAATTCGTCATTTCATTAAACATAAGAAAAACTGTCCCCTGGTTTGCTATGACTATGAGTTAACTTTCCAACACTGGGAAATCGAACAACAGCCACTAGCTAGCACAAAATAAACCACAGCAAGACCAATGGCAGACTAAAATGGACAGAAGCCAAAGGAAAAGTGAGCCATACAATAAGCTCAGAAGTAGGGATATAATTATTTCTACAAGACAGAATGTCTTCATTAATCTTCGTCTGAAGCTCATGCTTTGCATTTTTCTCTGTATACTTAGATGGTCGATAAATAATCATCATTCAATAAGGAGCAGAGGTGTTACAGGTTTCCAAGGCCTCAAGTTCGTTGAACATCATTTGCCGTAAATGGAATTGAAATTTTATTCTGCAGATACAACTCTACACCAAAATGTGCAAAATATCAACTAGAGTCTGTAAATTGCAGGTCTAAAGTTAAGAGAGGATGGACCACCAATAATAGATGAATCAGTGGAGAAAAGCACAAAGCAGGCCAATCAATTGAAGAGGGAATTCAAATATTAGACATGCCAAATGTAATCAAGACTAAAGATTCATTAAAAATCGAATTGCGAAACAGCCAAGAAACATGGTTTGAATTAAACTTGGTTCCATTGCAACCTCTTCTCCATCAGCTGTATGTTACAAACAAGCAGCTATTTCACTACACACCGATTCTAAAGCTGAGTAGCGGTTTATGGAAACGAATTATAGACCTACTCCACATTATCAGCTAAGCAATTGCTTACAGCAGTCATTGCAAGACTCAATAATAGGCGAGATATTAATAAAGAAATAACTAAAATAAAAGCCTACAATTACAAACCAAAGGAAGGGGTGAAAAACAGAAATCTTACACAGAGGAAGTATCAACAAAAACCTCATTGAGCACATCGTCCTCACCATTTTCCAATCCAAAAAGCTCCCCATCCTTGTCTTCCTCATTCGAGAACTCCCGCTTCTCCATCTTTGAATGGGCCGAAATAAACATCATCTTCTGCACCCTCTCCATTCCCACCCTCGAATGCGAACGAACACTGGCCCATTTTGTTAAGCCCCAGTTTCGTTTATACCCACACGAAGTCGCATGCAGGAAAATCAGCCTAACCGCCACCTTCCCTAATGACTTAAACTCAGTCAAGTGTGTTTCCCATACAAGCCTGCTACTTTGAGGGTTGGCAATCTTCATTTTCCCCGTATTTGGGTCCCTCTGCTTCAGCTGTACAGCTTGAGCGTAAACTGGATCCAGCCCTTCGGTTCTCCATTTCATAAGCTCCATTAAAGCAATGTGGGCCTCCTCCCTAGAGACAAGCCTGGTTATAAGTTTGTCCACATCCTTCTCTTGTTCAGGGCTCAAGCACTTGAAGGGCGGTAAGTACTTCCCACTGGTATCTCTAATCAGATACAATGGATCCAGTATAAAAGCAGCAGCCCAAGATGGATGATAATTCTTCTTGAACCTTCTCTCGATAATTTTCTCCACAGGCCCTTCAAGAATGTGGAATTTAGAACACCAGTCCCTCACTTTTAGCCTGAGCTCTTCCCACAGAGGCAGGCACTGACTAACTCGAGGCTTGTCTGTCTCAATTTCTTGAGCCATTGATTTGATCAGCTTGACTAGAGAATGCACTGCTTCTAATTCATTCCAAAAATGCGGGTTCCTCATCATTTCTTCAATTTCTCTGGCGATTGGTTCCTCCATCGAAACTATCTTGTATGATTCATCCAAGAGTACTAACTGAAGAGCACGGGCCAAGCTCAGAATGTCCTCTATCATCGTGTAAACGGGCCCAAAATCCGATCTTTCATAACCCTTCAATGGCACTCTCAACGAACCAGCATGCCCGTATTCTTGCAGCTGATACTTGTGAAAACTATTGCGAATTTGAGACTTGTTGTTGATAAAATTTGCCAGTTTTAAGCAATTCTCGGTGGCATTCTTGAACAATGGAAGCTCCTTTCCTAAGTCTTTAATCAGACTGTTGAAACCTTGATACTGACAACATATGTTAACCATCCAATGATGTTGATTCTCCAAATTCCTCAATGCCTTGGCCTTGAACTTGTCTGAAACTATGCCGACACACTGCTGCACTGAGTTCCCACAAATATCGGTAATGGTATCCCACATAATCTCCTCTGCATACTTAGAAGGGACGAAACCACTAGTGAAAATAGCCCTTCTGAACAAATTAGTTCCATTGGGAAGATTCACTGCCAAATGCACAATATTCTCCTCTCCGACATGGCCGTGGTCCTTGGACTTCCAACCGTCGGCAGCAATCTGGAAGAACATTGCGTCTCGGATTTTGGCCTCGGACTCGGCTTTGGCCTCCTCGTACTTGTTGTCTAATCTAGACCCGCCGAGCTCTCTTCTTGAAATCGCGGGCAGTCCAACCTGATTGAGAAATGCCCTGAATTTGGGATGCTCAAGGCTTGAAAATGACACCGACCCACAGCACTCATAAACCCAATCAGAGAGAAGATCAAGTGCAGAATCGACTTGAGCCTTGTTCAATGTCGGTCCAGGCGAAGCTTTTGGGCTTTTCAGCCTTTTCACACTATCTTCCAACATTGCTAAAGCCCCCAAATCCTCTTTTCCCCCTGACAGAACCAGTTGCTGCTGCTGCTGCTGCTGCTGCTGCTGCTGGCCGTATAAACAGCCACCACTGCCTCCACCGCCGCTGGGACTTGCACTAGCAGAAGCAATTACAACACTAGCACTAGCGATTGAAACGCCCGGTGGGTAAGCTAAATCCACTGTGAATTTAGATGGGTCAACGATTGCCAGTGGTGAAACCACGTGGTGCCCCGAAAATGGTGTCATGACGCCACCAGAATTGGCACTCGGGCCACCGCTGCCGCCGCCTCGACTACCGGAACTACGCTTCCGGTGGTTGTGGGGCGGCTGGGAAGGAGAAGTATGCGGCGCGTTTGCTACACAAACAGGAGGCGAAGACGGCACAGAAGAAATGGGCTTGGGTGCAGACGCGAAATTCGGGCAGGTGCCCCGCTTGAGATGCTCGGAGGCGGTTCTCGAGGGATTAGAGGCGGAGAAGACGGCGTCGCACAAGGAGCACCTCAGCTTCACAGCCTTTGGCAAGCCAGTGTCAGAATTATGCACCAGAATCGGCTCGAGGTGCGCCCAGTACCATGCGCCTTTGCCCTTAATCGCCTTCGTCCGTACCATGACCAATCCTTCGAACCTCTTGTGGACCGCCTTCGCAGCAAGCTCCTCGGAGGATACGGAGGAGGATTCCACCGCCGCGGCTGTGGCGGCGTTCGTCGCCGCCATTCTGACAATAATTTACACTTGAATCACTGTGCAATTATTCAATGTAGTACTGTTGCGTCCCTTGATTAGAGCTATAATTTCATGTGGGAGGTGTCAAAGATAATCCGATGGCTTTAGAAGTGTGACTGGTAAAGGTACGACATGGGTTTTGGTTACATTTTAGGCGGGGGGCAGTTGAGGGAGACCGGTGTCCATGGTGGACGCCGGCGGCGAATTCTTGGGTCAAAGGTGGCGCCGCCGGGTGATTAACGGGGTCGTTTGGACTGGGCTGAGGAATGGAAGTGGGGAAATCCAGCTTGGTTTTGGAGGTTTGGAATTTATAGCTAGGTGCAGAGAGAGAACTAGAGAGAAGAAGAATGAGAGAGAGAGAGCAATGGAGTTAGTGTAGACAGAGAAACCAAGAGAGAGAAAGAGAGAGGGGGGGGGGGGGGGGGGGGGGAAGAGAATATGTATGGTATGATGTAGTTGAGTTTGGCTGATTCTAACAGAAATATTATTACAAACACGCGCCTATCTACTGTTCATGGATTCTTCCAACTTCTATGAACTCCTTTAACTCTTAACCTAATTCTCTCCTCTTACATTTCCTGTCTCTTCATTTCAAAGAACTAAAATATTTTAAAATATATATTCCCTCTTACCAAAAAAAAAAAAAAAGGTTTTATTTATATATTCTTCAATTTTTACAACTATATAAATCTATGACATTTTAATAATTTCAAATTTACAAATATACAATTTTTTTATTCCTCAGTTTAATTGATTTAAATATATATATATGTATAAGTTATTTGAAAAATAAAAAAGCTCAATTTTAAACATTAACTATTAAAATAAAGTTTTAATTTTCTAAATAAGAAAATTTTAATTAATTTTCTTGAGGGCATAATTTTTTTATTTTTTTTTGGATGATGAGGGAATAATAATAAACTCCATTTTCCTGTCATAATTTTGGTAATTTTATCTTCTTTACTTTATACTTCTTTAATGTCAAACCAATAAAACTTTTTGTTCAAATTTTATTTTCTAGAAATGATCTTGCAAGTAAAATAGCATTTGGGCGAGGATGTTTAGAATAAACGAATCTTAATATTCTACTTTTAAAAAATAGAATAAATAATATATTAGATCTTATTTCAAATAAATTATCATTGTTTCTGAATAAAATAATATATTGAATTTTTAAAATAGCACATTGCAACAATATACAATATAAAATGATTTATAGTTCAACTCTTGTCTACATGCCCCCCGCATTTTTCCCAATATTTTGGAGCCGGACTAATTTTTATATAACTCAAACCCCCATCGAAATTAAGTAACATCTTAAGCACTTAATTATTTGTTTACTCAAATCATATTCAATTAACTCATTTATTTCTACTGCTCAAACCCTTCCATTGATTTTGAAACTGATTTTTTTTCTTTTTTTTTATATATAATTGAAAAAAAATGGATAGAGAATTTCCTATATTAATTTGAAATTTATAATAAAACTTGTACTTATTTGGATTTCTTTATTCTTGAGAATCTTGAAATCCAACACTTTTATTATTAAACTATTTAATTCGTCCGCAATTGTTCATAATAATATATTTTAAAGTTAATTATTCTACATTGATATGTTGGGTGAATTAGAACATTATTTTATATTGTTACATATTAAATTATTCAATACAAACATAGTTTTTAGATCAAAATAGATATAAAAATTTACTATAAATTAGGTAAATATGAAATTCATTCGTTTCACATTCATAGAGCTCGAGGTCCGTGGTGTCTTTTTTTTTTTTTTTTTTTTACCAATAATAACTTCAAAAGTAAGAAAGAGGAGTTATTGAAACTCTTGACCTTCCCTTTGATTAAGTGGCCTTGTACCACATCACATTTGGTGAGTTGGTATGAAATTCAAAATAGGTGAAAAGGGGTAAGGAAAAAATAGAAACGATGGGAGCATCCAATTTTCTTTATCATGTATGCCACTCTTTTTTTAAATGTTGCATCACCATTTATTAGAACATCTTAGAATAAATAAATTTAAACGCCTTCGATCATTACTAATTGAATATCTTAAATCACATCCAATAATGTATGTTGTATTTATTAAAATTTGTGATGCAAATAGTCTGATGTTTTCGTCTAATGTTTTGAAAAAATACTTGCATTAAACACAGTAAATTTAAAATTATAAAACTTTTTTTTTAAAATTTTAACTCCCATATTACATCGTTAATAAATATATATTGTGATGACAAAATCCGGTTTTAATTTGAAAAAAGGAAAAAAAGAAAAAAATAATATTAAAATTGGAAGGAAATCAATCGTATAAGAAGGATGCTCACGCGATTTAGGGTGGGATGCAAAAATGTATATCATTTATTGGTCTTTTCTTTTTCTCCTTTGTCGTTGGGGTCGTCTTGTGGGTCACAAGACTCCCTTCTTCTTTGTTTTTATCTACTTTTTCTTTTTCTTTTTATTCCCACCATACATACAATTCTCTCTTATTTTCTCTATTTTTAAACATTTTTTGCATGTATCCATCTAAATACATATTCACAACTCCGTACATATACAGACTAAGGTAAAAAAAAAATGTTTTTTTTAAAAACTAGGCCAAATAGCCAAAAAAAAAAAAGCAAAATTTCCTTTTTAAAAATATAAAATAAAATGTAAAAATAAATTTATTTTACAATTTGCGCCAGGACATTTATTCATGCCAAAAGGAATCAAAATTGCATTCTGTATGTTACATCATAATAAACAATATAAAGGGACTAATTCATGTAATAAATAATAAATTTGTGTAGTCCATCATTAATTACCCTTTACTAAGGAAGTACCGATGGACAAATTGGTAAATGCAGACTTGACTGAGAATCCATAAGCATTGTGTTTTGGACAAAGTAATCAAAATCCTTAGACATGGAATGTAGTTAAAGAGACCAAACCAATTTAGGAGGAAGTGATTAATTTCTTAAATCAAACGGCATATAAAAATATAATAATATTATTGGTAAGTAATTGTACCTACTATCTGTCGTTTACCATGTGACAATATATATATAATAAATTAAAAAATATATATATATAAATATATATATTCCAACATGTATAAATTTGGAGTTTTCTATTTGTGCCTTATTCGTTCATGTGATGTCATAAACAAATATGGGATATTTGAAACTGGGGAACCTAGGAATTCAATGGATTGCACCTGGTTTCTCTGATATCTCCTGGGCCAGTGGTGTTGACCAGACCAAGAATACATAAATGCCCCTCCACAAGAAGCTCCCCATATCTATTTTCCAATCACACAGATTTTCAGAAAGAGTTGGTGACGTGCATTCACTGTGATCAATTCACGGGGAAGGATCAAATATACGGGTCGGATCGAGTCGAGCTTTAATGTACTAATATCCTTTCTTTTCTTTTCTAGTGTCAACAAACAATTCCTATGTTATAGATCGTTAAAATTTTCTTAGTTCTATCTAAGTTTAGTTGTTTAAAAAAAAAAATTGTTTGATAACATACTGTCCTTTTTTGTCATACATACAATATTAATTATCATATTATTTTTAATATTGTCTGTAGAGTAATATAAAATAAACAAATAAGGAGCCAATGATACTATTTGAAATACAAAATGTGATTCAATTTTATTTTATTTTAAAATTGGTTGCAAACCCCTAAACGTCATAATTTTGTTTGCAATTAGGCCAAATTATAAAATTTCCTAAATTTTACTACAAAGCATAGATCGCGGTTAGATAAGATCAATTTCTAAAATCCATAGAAATTTGATCAATAAGCCCATTTTAATGTGAATGATAGAGCTCATTAATTTGTGAAGTTAAAATTAATTATTATACCATATCATAATATAGTTGATATTGACAGGTAAAATTACCTACATTATCCCGGTGAGTATTCAAAATTAAAATTGCCTCAATGTGTGATTTGTAATATATTTAATATATATATATATATTAATATAATTTTAAGTAAATTAATATTTAAAAATATTTGAAATTTTTATTATTTACTGATAATAACATTTAAAAAATATAATTTTGTAAAAAAGTTATTCTTCATGTCCTAAAATAAGAGTTTTGTTTCTATAATATTTTGATGAATTATATTTTGAAAATATTTTTTTAAATAAGATTAACAAAAAATATTAGTTAACATTTATTTGCAATTTAAGCAAGTAACTAAATACATAATAAATATTTAAATCCAACTCAAATAATTAACCAAACTATAATTTTAATTTATTTAATCTATGTATCATTATTAAAATATTTGCAATATGCGTGTGTAATTAAAAATCATAAAAAGTAGACTAATTTAACGTATTGTACGACAAAAACAAATTAGAAACAAATTATTTGTATTATAAAAAAATGAATAAAATATTCTAAAAAAGATTAAATCATTAATATATTCTTAAGCTACTTTGTTATTATATTAAAAGAATGGGTAAATTGAAAGCAATCAATCAAAATATTTTAGAATCTCAAAATGGGTGGGAAAAAAATACTAGTTTTACACTCCTTTATTATTATATTGTTAAAGATAATCATATATCGTATTAAAGCCCATATAATTGAATTTACTAATTTAATATAGGTTAAAAAGATGAACATGGTGTAAGATGGAGAGAGAGAGAGAGAGATATTTTAATTTTTTTAATTCAAATTGTACTGTTTGATTATTTATTTTTATTATATATATATATATATATACGCACAAATTATTTTGATTTAAAAAATGATGTTTAACAAATAACAACCAAACACACCCTTCTATTTAACAACCAAGTAGACCCCTGCATCCCATATTTAAAAAAAAATTAACTATGTGCTCCATTTATTTATACGAATAAAACATATCTTATATAATTTAATTCGAATATATTTATTATATTGAGCTAACCTCTTATATTTAAAATAATACTCATTATATTATATTCATGTTAAATTTCAATTGCGAACCAACGTACACTGAAAATCAAATAATAAAATAAAAAAGAAACAATAATTTTTACAAAGTTGGTAAGCTTATTAAATGCAGTTCTAACTCTCCCCGCCATCAATTACATATCTCTAACTTTTTCACAACCTTTATTTAAACTTAAAATTGAGCAGCCAAATACAGTAATTTCTATTCGGATTTCCCCCTTTTTCTGAAACATAGATTATTTATATATTTTATTATTATTTTTAATAGCATAAAATATTATATGCATCAAATACATATATATATATACACACACACATATAATGTGTTGGACTATACCTAAAAAATAAAACTTAAGGATCTTAGATGATCCGACTTGAATCCACACAAAAATGCATGACTTCGATACATATTTCTGACCTAATATTTTTTTTAAAAATAATATTGTGATGATAAAAATATTATTTTAGCTAGAAAAGTACTACGTTTTGCATGCAGGACAATTCATCAGAAACAATATTTTTTTGAATTAATGAAATTTTAAAATTTTATAGTTTAGATCAATTTAGTTATACGTAAAAAGATTAATGTACGAGCAGTGATAATTTATGTTGATAAACATGGATGAAGATTTAAAAGGAGGAAGAATTTGACCATACTGTGCATTCAAACTTGGCGATGTCAATTTTCAAGTTGCAAGAACTTTTTCTAAATTTCCTTTTCTTTTAGATAATTAATTATTAATGTAAATACAGCTTTTATGGCAACACCAAAAATTATTCTCCTGACGTATGCAATTATTGATATTGCTATTCTCATTTAAGTTTCTTAAAATTTAATTATTTATTTGTATTATACTTTTAGTAAAAAAATTCGGAGGGAGTCAATTTATCAACCTATATTAACATTAACTTAGTGAGGGCGATACCACCAAACAATCAAGTTTATAACTTAATATTTTCTTGTTAAATATTTTTATTTATTAGATATTTAAAAGCTTCTAAAATAATTGACATTGTCTGCTACCATTTTAGAATGAGACTTAATCACTCTTATCAACATAATCTGAGTGCTAAAAATTTGGCAAAAATTGATGTGTATTGGACGTATCGTCCAACCCATTTTACAATATTTTTTTATATATTACTTTTTTACTTGAAAATTATTAATATTGAATTGCTATTTTAAGAAAAATAGTAATACTTTTTAAGTAAATAAATAATATTTTTTAGTTAAACAAGTAATATTATAGATTAGATGCATGATGTAATGTTTTTTATCAGTTATTTATCTTTAGAAATTATCATGTTTAATTAATTTTTAGTTGTTTATTTTTCACTCTAATTTTCAAAGATTATAATGTTTTTATCTCAACTTCTTTTTTTACGGAAAATATATCAAATGTGTTATTTTTCATGATTTTTAATTTAATATCCATTTTGCATAAATGATAATAAAAGATTAAATTTTTAAATATAAAATATTTATATATATTAATTGTATTATATTTTAATATTTAACATATTTTTATATTGTTAAATATTATTTTAAATAATTATTCTTAAAATATATTTTATATAATGATATATTTTATTTTATTATTATACTATAAATCGTACCTCATACGACAGAAAAACTAGTTGGACTAATAAGAGACGATGGTGGCTCCTTCCATGATGAGGCATCCATCCAGTCAGTCAAATTTGGTGGTTATATATGACCATACATGAGCAACACATCGTATAATATAATGAACATAGGTGGAACAACAGTTGTGCAAATAAAGTTCAGAATTACTTAGTATATTAATCTTTTATTTAGTGACTTGACTCTACAATAATATAAAATAAATGGTATATATATATCTTATCCTCCAATGTCTACAGTTTTTTTTTTTTAAATGATGTATCAATAAATTATTGTTCCAAATTTTAATTTCTTATATTTTTTATGCAGAAAATATTCGTGGATCCAATATGTACCTATGGGGTGGTGTTAATTTTTTGTTTTTTAAATAATATTTTTTTATTTATAATAAAAAATAATAATTTTAATATATTATTAATGAATACATTAATATATATATATATATATATATAACCATGTATTGACAAAACAACTTATAACTTGTGTTGATCTAAAATGATTGAATCTATGGTTACAAAATTGTGTGGCCGAAAAGAAAAATTAAGACAAGATTAGATATAAAAAGAATTTTTTTATTCTTTTATTTTATTTTTAGTTCGCAAGCGAAGATATGACGTGAAAGCAAATACTAACTTTAGTGCGTCTACAAAACAAAATTATTTCCTTAATTATTCTCAATTTTAGAATGATTAGAACAAATTCAGTAAAAAATTATGGGAAACACTTTAATTTTTAAATATATTAATAGATATACAAAATTAATCTTGCTTATTATATTTTCAATTCCGTGTATTACAATCAATGAAACAAGTCTGTATGAATTTTACATCCCATAAAAAATGCAATTAAAGTAATTTATATGTAAGAAGTTTCTTGGGCATCAAATAAACTATGCACCATATTCATAATATTATTTATTTAATTAAAAAATAGTGCTTGTTTATTTAAAAAATATTACTATTTTTTTAAAATAATAAATTAGTAATAATACTTTTCAATTTAAATAAATAATAATTTTAATTAAATAAGTAATATTTTACTCAGATTGCACGGTGTATCCGATACATGTAAGTTTTTATGTTTGTTCGTAAAATATAGTCTAAGAAATTTGAAAGGTAATTTTATTTCTAGATTTTGAATTTTTGAAAAGTTTTAGAAATAAGTTGGTTTTTTTATCATGCATTAATATTTATAAATTAATTGTTTGGCCCATTTAACATTTTCATTCATATTTCTCATAAACAACAAGCTCATTTGACAATAAATTAGATTCTTTAGTATTTAGAATAAACATTGTAGGAAATTAAGGATATGAGCTTTTATATTAATCCTTAGAATTTTCATATTATAAATTTATCTTAAGCAGCCACAAATTTTTAGATTATAAAATCGAATTCGTCTTATTAATTTCCTTTCATATTTTTGTTTGTATTAATAGATGCATAATTATTGTTATTAATTTATTTCCATGTTTTTCTCTCAAGATAAATATATTTTATATTTACATAAAAAATAGGATTTTTCTCCAAGTGACCCAAGGCAAACTTTTCTTTAATATATAACTATACAATAATGAAGTAGTCTAATAATAGTTAATTTACCTATTTTCAGTCTTAAAAAATGGAGATAATTTTGAAAATGGTGCCGTCACCCTTTGATTAATCACAAAACATTTATATACATTGGGTGCAACGTACAATTTGATATAGAACATAACTTATTTAACTTGAAAAATATTATTTGTTTACTTGAAAAATATTACTACTGATTTATTACTTTGAAAACAAAATAATAACACTTTTAAGTAAATATATTTTTTAATTAAACAAGTAATATTATTGATCTGGTGTATAGGTGCATGAATTAGATGTATGATGCAACTGATGCACAGGAGACTCATTCTTGATTAATTGAATCTTATTTTTTTCTTATATTTAAAAATTTATAATTTGTTCTAATACAATTTTTTATATTTTCAAGATGTTTTTACATATGATACGTCAAATTACTTATATAGTCATAATCTTTTATTTTACACCCATATTACATATATTAAAATTAGATATTAAACTGAAAAGATATATTTTTATATTGATGAACTGTATTAGATTTAAATATTTATTGTTGTTTTCAATATTAGGTAATAAATTTGTAAAAACTTATAAAAATTAAATTGAATTTATTAATAATTTATTATAAAAACAGTATGATTATTGTGAAACGAGGGAGGAAATTTTTTTTTTGGATATAAAACTATTTTGTTAGTTGGTGGCTGTTTAATTAATTAATATTTAATATAAAAAAAGAATTGTATAGCTGAAAACGGAGGGTTCTAGAAGTATGTGGAGGTCCGGGTGATTAACCCTGGTCAATTTAACAGTGTAGATTAAGATGGCAATAATTCTACTCAAGATGCTCTGATAAAGATACCTATAAAGTCTATATGAAATAATGAAAAAGTGGGTTAAATAATTCCTCCACTTTTGGTAGAGTAGAATGGGCTAGTGAATGAGCTATAATATACCAACACGGACGTCCGGATTTTTATATTATTTTTAAATTAATGATAATTTAAATATGCATATTCTATATTTAAAATAATAAAATAATAAAATGATATATACGAAACATAAGATCACAGATAAGTATAAAAAAGGACTGAAAATTACTGTCTCAATAGTAGCACGTGAAACACGCGTTCCAACTGGAGTACACTTTAAATCTCACTGCAGGATTAGACAAAACTTTATAAATAATTAATACTTATGATACTTGGCCTATTATTTTAGTACAATTTTGGTAAAGAGATAGGTGGGAATCGATACTAAATTATAGAAAACTCGATTAATCGAGCTTCACTCGATTTCTTTAATATTGAAACTATATCATATATAAATTGGTGAACACTTTAATGATGTTTATTGAAAAATAAAAGGTGGGAGGGCATGTTTAAAACCTGCAAAATAATTAATTCCACATTAGATACTTAGTTTCTACTCATACGAATTAGTGTAATCATGTGGGCTAAGTTTGTGCTCCAAGTACTCAATTACAGGTAAAAAGAAATGTTATAATTATTTACTGATGGCTAGTGTTAAAATATTTCAAAATGAAAAGACTTTTTTGTTTCCTAATTTATTTATTTTTTTTAATTTTTTTTGGCATGGTAAGAGTCAATAGGTTTGAGCATGAATATTGCATGTATATATAAAGATAACAGAAAGTGCTTGGATATTTAAAAATAGGTTTTTAAAATAAAAATATAGAATAATTTTAATAAATTAATTAATTTCATTTTTTTAATAAAATTTCGAAGAACAATACGTTTGAAATATATCCCTTTATAATTGAGGTTAGGCCCAATGAAAGAAGTCCAAGTCCAAACTGGATATTGGGAACTGGGCAACAAATAATTCTTGATACACCTCGTATTCAGTTTGTCCATGCAATTTATATCAACTCAAAAAATAAATAAAGAAATAAAACTTGTATATTATTTTAATAGAACAAAAAAATTAAATCTTCGTAATAAAAGGTTTATTTTTATAATTTAACATTTTAATCTATAAATTTATTTATTAGTCATTACTTTAGTTAAATGAAGAAAGAAGCCCACTCTTGAGCCCACATTGGTGCGAGCGGCCCAGCAGACTTGCCGTCCACCAATTGGACCAGTCCATCTTCATTCTATTACAATAACTAAGTTGAGCTAATGGGCTGGCCTCGTTCATAAATACATCTTCGTTCAATAATAGAGCCCATTAACATCATATTCTCAGTCTCTCCCTTTGTTTTCTTTTTCCTTTTTAAAGTCAACATAACAGATATATTTAAATTTTAGAATTAAGAAAACAGAAATATTTAAACACAATACCTCATTTTTATAAAATTCAAAAATAATAAGATAAATATATATAACAATATAAAAATAACAGTCCACTGATTTAAAATTAAATCTACAAAAGTCAAATGGTAAAGTTTGAGTTGAATCTCAGTCGTAGGGCCAATGCAAAGGTATGAAAACCAGGCAAGCATTTTCATTCCAAAATCAACAATCACAAGCCATTAGATTGACTGAGTACAAGCCCCAAACTATGACATTATGTCTACCCAAGAGGCCAAGACTACATATTAAGAACAAACTTCGAAAAACCTCTATTCGACGCCCCACCGACACCAACAACATTTAATCTAATAGCAAGACGAGAGGTGGACAGAACCTACGACTCAAGCTAGTTGTTGCTAGTAAGAAGCATGAGAAGTCGTTTATCTAGAGACTACTCTTGCCCTCCTAATATTAGTCGGCTTTAATACCTTGTGCTGACAGGTCATGCTGACCTCCATTCTGCTCGTTGCTGGGTTTTAGCCCCTCACGTAACTGCACCAGGCGACAATTTACATTAGATGTTAGAAAAAAACAGTGAGCATACTGTAGAACATACAAGTAGATAAACGTGCATGAACCACAATTCTTTAAAGAATATGACATTTGATCTAATCAAGATTGCTCCCTTAATGTGCCCGCAATGGGACTATTTTCATAATCATTAGTGTCAATCAGTGGATACAGGAGCATTTCATTTGGACCTATGCATTTTTTATCATCATATATTCTTGTACGTCTAAAAAAAAACAAATTTCAAACAAAATTGGATTCAACTGCCACCAACCCTATATCGGAAATAGGATCAAACAACTGGATTTCTTATCTCACGTCTGAATTTTTGTGAAAAATAAGCCAAAAGCAACTTGGATAAAAAAAAAAAAAAGCGACTTGACAAAAAGAAACAGAATGTCAGAGAAGCATAATTCATGTCAAGGAAAATAAAAAAGTAGAAAAAATAAAAGCTTTGAGATGAATTCATGCAACAGTTTACCTATCTCACTGGGACCAATGTAGTTTGTGGGAAGAAAAATGAATTACCAGGTGTGATCACCAAGGAATTAAATGTCCAAATTTATTTGTAGGTGCAAAATTTCGTGGAACCAAGATTATGTCAGCAAGTTTCAAAAATTAAGACTGAGAATGATATGGATCTCTGAGTTCCACGAACTCCTACATAATAGAACTGTAAGAGAATATTTGTGTACCTGCTGAAGGACTTTCTTTTGATAGCGGTATCCCTGCCAGATAAGCAAAAAGAGCCATGTAAAAAGGCGCTATAATTTCAAGCCAACCCATACCCTTCTAATGGAAGATATCATGCATTTAGTAATTACCTTGTCAGTGCCGTAAATGTAATCACAATAGGTAAATACTGATGCAAAATTACTTTGACTCTGTCCACCAACATAATGGTGGTAATCATGGTAATCTGCACCACCGTAAAACGGAATATACTTTGTCGGAGTCCAAGGGAAGTCGTACCTGAAATAGAAGCAGCAGAAGAAAAATCCTTATATTTGAAAAGGTATATTGCAATAATGTGATAACCAAAAAAGTGTCCCACGTCCTCATAATGAATATGAAAATTTTGGAAGTAAAAGAAACATTCAGATTAATCAGCATACTATATGCATAACTCCCGATATATTATAAAGTTGGCCTAAAAAAATTGTAACACAGTCAACCAACTTAACCAAAAGCTCACACTTGAATAGCATATGCCATTTTTTCCGTAAGAAATGTACAACTGTGCAAAATAGGACTAGATATATGAAGAATACAAAAGATTCAAATATGGAGGGTTTTTGAGGCAATGGAATATAACTCAATAATGAAAGAATCATGCCAACTAATAAGCAAACACAGAGAGAAAAAATGAACATCAAAATTAACATGGCCATGAAATCAGTCTAGAATAATTGGTCACAGCTTAAATGGCGCGAACACCTCCAAAGGAAAAGCTTTTCTCGATTCCAACACACGTATTTCCTCTCAAGTTAATACTTCATTTGAAGCAAGTAAAATACTAAGAGTCATTCAGTTGTATACAAATCAAGATAAGGAAATATCTTATACTGTTATAACTATCAATATTCATTAGAGACGATGATAGCACAATTAAGTTTCACTGTGGCACAGAAATACAAACCAAATAAAAGTGACACGGTAAATCTTGAGAAAACCTAAGTTTGTTCAACAGGTTGTTTAACTCAAAAAAACCTATAGCTGATCTAAACCTTCAATAGAGGATTGATAAAACTATCATTGAGAAAGAAACAATTTGCCACAGTTTTCCAGATATGGGGAGAAGGAGAAGGAATGTGAAACAAAACCCAACTAGCTGAAAATACAAATGATTATTGAAAGACGAATATTTCTACATTTTAGGTCACAAATCCAAATGCCTCTTCCCTGCATCATAGGCATGCTGGATGATTACACGCATTTAAGATGCAGTTCAATACGATAATCATGGAATTGAAGTATTATAACCTTGCGATAAGGTACATTTCCAGAAAATACTACTGTTACACTCTATACTCTATATGGTCATAAATAATGGTGCTAACCAGTCATCATTTCATTACAATTGATTGATAATGCCCAGCCTTTGCTGCATTTCCACATGAAAACATGGGACATATTCAATCATAGTAAAAATTTGTGTATAAGTCTAATGTTATATAAAAGTTATGCCAATGGGTATTCAATCACATAGGTCCAGAAACTAATGATTGATATCAAGGACAAAAGACAGTCCGACAGGTAACAAAAACTGCAAAATTCTCACACCTAACATATCACCAAGCATGCGCTGCTAAAGATAGCAGCCATCCTATCAGGAAATTCTACAATACCAGTGCAGGTAGTGTTTTAACCGGTTGGATGTGAGGCATGTGGCATGAAAAAGATAGAAAGAGTTGCCTTCTTTTATATTGTATTCTTTTTGTAATGCTACGTGTTGCAAATCCAGACAAAATACACAAGAGTATGGTAATCTACCCGGCATGTGCTAAGAGTAGGAGTCTCATAGAACTACACTATCAATGTCTATAGAAAACGAAATAATATTGGGAAAACATATGAGTTTATATCAATCTCCCAAGAAATAAACTTAATAGTTTATAACTAATATAAAGAGAGAGAGAGAGAGAGAGAGAGAGAGAGAGAGAGAGAGAGAGAGACTCTTTTTAATCCTTCTCCTCGTGCACAAAAGTTAATCCACTATTATTGACCTCATTCCACCAATGCATTTACTTTCAAATTGAAATCCCAAAAGCAAACAGTGAAAAGAAAGTGAATAAATGCCACTGCATTAGCCATCATTTGGTCAAATTAGCAAAAGCTACCGCCATAGAATGACACTTAAATAAATTGATTTATCACTAAATTGCATCAAATCAAAAGCATGAACATTAAGCATGCGAAGTGCATTACCCACTATGAGTCTCAATAGCTTCAATCTGCCTCAAAGCAATCCACATCCAGAACGTAATCATATGTCCTGGGGCCATCGCAGGCCCGAGAAAAGACGGGATCCCGAGGATCAAAATCTCGGCCCAATGGGCATAAGGCGCCGCAAACCCTATTGGAGCTGTGTACTCATGATGCACCTTGTGAATTTTATCATATCCCCACTTGCAATGCAGAAATCTATGTACCCAATAGTTTGTGTAGTCCTCCACGATGAAGTATACCCCCAATTGAAGAGCAATTTCCCACAATGAAGGCAATGGCAAGCTTGTTCTCACCCCTATCAACTTCATTGTTAAACAGAACAATCCACAAAAAGATCCGAAGTTAATTAAACCATTATTCAAGACTAAACTTTTCTTATGCAATGCAAACATTTGTAGGGGAATGTAAAGATTCCACAATTAGTCAAAAGCCCATAAACGAGTACGACATAAGAAGCTTCCAGTGGAACAATACAGATCACATCTTTTCATTGATAGAACAACTTCAGTTATCCCGGATATTCGAAAATGTATAAGCAAGAAAACTCACAACTTTGAGACAGTATTGGAAGCATGAAACCACTGCAATTTAAAGAAGAAAAAAAATGCTGCTTACCTTGATGGAGGGATAGGAGACGAGTTGAAGAGGGCCCACAACGAGGAAGAACATGCGCATTACCGATATGTAGCAGCGGATAATATCAGAAAAGGATAGCTTCACCTTGGGTTGAATCTTGTAGCGCCCAACAAAATTCTTACAGAAGAATTCGAGAAAGAGGTAGTAAAAGGGGAAGATGGAGAATATGAGGAAGAGGAAGATGATGTTGTGGCAGTAGAGGATGTAATCGGACTTGGTGGCGGTGTAGTTGAACCACAGGGTCTCGGCAGCCGTGAGAGATCTCCCGAGGGCGGCTTCCGCCTCTTGAAGGGTGGCGTAAGGCAACATTGGGGATGTCGACAAAACCGGAAAGTGGGGTTGAAGCAGAGTCTGACTAAGAGTTGTGTGTGGATTTGTCGGCTCTTGGGATATAGTTTGTTATATCATGCGGGAAGTAGAGCCTAGAGGTGGAGAATATTCAAAACGATGCGTCGTGAGGTGGCGGTGGTGGAGACGACAACTCTGCCCAAATTAAGATGAGACTTTGCAGTGTTTGCTTCGCAGAATCCCGAGCCAATAATATGAGTTAAATAGGTAATAATTTCAAATAAATACATTTTTTTCAGGAAAAAAAAGTTAAATAGGTTTAAGTAGGGCGATAAGTATTATAGGGCTATTTGTCTTTTTTATTAAATAAACTAAGACGATATTTAAACTAGGTTGGAGGCTTCCGTAACATAATCAATTGTGGATTATGAGGTTGTGTCACAATTAAATTCATAGTAAAAGGTGGTGTTTGTTTTGGATTGTGATAAGGTAGGTTGTTATTGACATGTCAAATCAATAGATTTAGTAAAATTTTGTTTGTATTATTTTATTATAAAAGATAAAGATTTGTGAATTTAATAATTAGTGATGGATTATTATATATATGCTAAGACCATCTCCAGCCGTGTTCATTATTCTAGTGCAAATTATGCATCATTTTAGCGTAAAATTTACATACTCTCTCCAACAATTTGCACTACTTTCTCAACTAAAAATAATATTACATAATAATCTTTATTTTTTTAATATTTATTTTTATTACTAAATATTTGTTAAAAACATTATATATGTAATTTTATTTAACATTAAATTTTGAGATAATATTTATTTTACTTATATTCTTAAACTATCATATTAAAAATATATATATATATATATATATATATATATAAAATTGAATGTCGTATAATGTTATGCAATTCTATTTAAATTGTATATAATATTTAAAATTTCATATACTTATTTAAATTATATTTTTATTATTATTTAAATTACAAATCATATGATCTTAAAAACTTGATTTAATTTCAGTTTGGATAATTGAGAAAAAAATTATAATATTAAATATTAAAAAAATATAATCATATAAAAAAGAAAAGAAAAAAAAGTAGCGCAATAAAAAATCTGCGCTAAAAGTAGTGCAAAAATTTCAAAAACTTCAAACTGGTGCAGAGAATGAAGCACTGCTGGAGGGTGAAAATTGACACCAAATGCCAAAGTAGCTTCTTGTTGGAGAAGCTCTAAATGGATGTCAAAATAAAGATCTTAATAAGAGAATTAATATGATATAATTTTTATAAAAAATGAATTTGAAATAAAAAAGTTATAAGTATTTAAAAATTTTAGGTGAAAAAATATTTATTAAATTGTTTTCTTGTAAATGATGAGAGAAGAGGAAGGAAAAAGAGGGGTAGAGTGGGTAGGTAAACAAACACGGGTTGGGTTGTGCCACAACTCACAATCGGTTGTGCCCAACCTATTCCAAACATACCCAACGATCGAAATATGATATTCATGATTATTAATATTGAGATATAACAATAATATGTTTTTAAATTAAATTTATTTAAAATATTATTGTATTCAATAGTTATTAACATTGAGTAAATATATTATATAATCATCTAGAAATATATTAAAAATATTTATTTTTATCAAGTGGTTTTAAAATATTTTTTCTTTATATAATAGTATATTATTTTATAAGAAAAAAAAGGTGGAGAATCCATACGTGCTTGTATTAAATAAAAGAATTGTAGTAAAAACTCCATATTTGAATTCCTTACAAGTAATGTTTATATGTGAATTTCTTTAAAATTAATTATAGGAGATTCTATTTTATAATTAAAAATGCAAAAAAAAAAAATTACAAAATACGTATAATTTGAAACAGTTTAAAAAAAAAGGTAAAACGTCAGTGCGGGTGACGTTTTTTAGATAAAACATCACAGGAACTGACGATTTAAATTTGAAATTAAAAACGTCAGCCCCGCTAATGTTTTTAATTTCAAATATATATAGATATGCATCCACATATATATACACACATAAAGCATGCATGCATCCTATGTATATATATACACACACCGCAAACACAATATATATATATATATATATAATAAAAGCAGACACATATATTATATATACAATATATATCTATCTATATATATTTTTTTGTTTTTAATTATTTCTATTATTAAAAATTATTTTTTATATTTATGTTCAGTAAAAATATAATATTATATATATATGTATAAAATATGTATATATATTTTTAAAATATATATAATAAAATATAATTTTAAAAAGTAAAATAATATAATGTTATTTAAGATAATTAAAAATTATTTAAATTAAAGAATAATTTTTAATTATTAATATGTATAATTTTATTTCCTGAAAAAAAATATTTTTTAATAATACATAAATATATATATATATATATATAAATAATTAAAAAAATTTACCCACACTGACGTTTTAAAGAAACGACAGTGGGGTCGACGTTTATTTGTTTTTTTTTATTTTCTTGTATCTTCATATATATAATATATATTATAAATATATAGTCTCAATATATATATATATAATTTTTATATTTTACGTAAAAAAATAATATATATATATAGAAATTTATGTATATATATTTTATATAAATATATATTAAGTTATATATAAATTTAAAAAGTAAAATAATATAATATTATTTAAGATAATAAAAAATTATTTAAATTAAAGAATAATTTTTAATTATTAATATGTATACTTTTATTTTCTAATATATATATATTAATAATACATAAATATATATACACACAAATAATAAAAAAGAAAAATCATCACCCACACTGATGTTTTAAAGAAACATTAGTGGGGTCGACATTTATTTGATTTTTTTCATTTTCTTATATCTTTTTATGCATAATATATATTATAAATATATATTCTGAATATATATAATTTTTATTTGTTAAGTAAAAAAAAATATATAGAAATTTATGTATATATATTTTATATAAATATATATTAATTTATATAAATTTAAAAAGCAAAATAATATAATGTTATTTAAGATAAAAAATTATTTAAATTAAAGAATAATTTTTAATTTTTAATATGTATAATTTTATTTCATGAAAAAAAAATTATATATATATATTTTTAAAAATACATAAATATATATATACACACAAATAAAAAAAAAAAGGAAAATCGTCACCCACACTGACGTTTTAAAGAAACATTAGTCGGGCCGACGTTTATTTTATTTTATTTTTTCTTATATATTTATATATAATATATATTATAAATATATATTCTGAATATATATAATTTTTATTTGTTAAGTAAATATATATATATATAAATATAGAAATATATGTATATATATTTTATATAAATATATATTAAGTTATATAATTTTAAAAAGTAAAATAATATAATGTTATTTAAGATAATAAAAAAATTATTTAAATTAAAGAATAATTTTTAATTAGTAATATGTATAATTTTATTTCCTGAAAATATATATGTATATCTATATATATTTTAATAATACATAAATATATATACACACACAAATAAAAAAAGAAAAAAATTAAAAAATTGTTTAGATATTATTTTGAAACTTAATTTTAATTATCATTTTAATAAACTTTTACAAACATATACGTTTATGTCTAATAATCCAATATATATTTTTATTATTAAATTAATTATAAATACTAAAAATTATTATATACATAATACAAAAACAATTTTATAAATTAAAATAATTATAAATATAAGCTAATTAAACTATTATTTAAGATAATAAAAAAAGTATCTAATTTAAAGGATATTTTTTCATTATTATTATATATAATTTGATTTTTTGTAAAAAAAATATTATATATACATTTTAATAATAATACATAAATATATATATTAAATAATACTGCATTTTTAATTTAGGTATTATTTAAAAACTTTATTTTTATTATCATTTGAATAAACATTTACAAACTAAATTAATGAATATTTATTAATATTATGTATTTTATTATAGGTATTTATTGAATGTAATTTTGTAAAAATTTATAAATGAATTAATATATAATATAATTAAAAATAAAAATGTTATAAATATATTGTTTTATATTTTGAATTTATATTATATATATTATATCATATAATTTTCAAATATTGAATGTGTTCCAATGGTTAAAGGCTTCTTACTTCTATAAGAGGTTGTGAGTTCGAATCATTTTGTGCCCAAAAAAATTGAAAAAATGTATTAAAAAATATCTTTATTTAGAGAATTTAATATTAAGATATATTGATTATTTTTTATTTAAAAAAATATTTGTTGTATTAAAAAAATAATTCATTTATAATATCTTAATAAATTTAATTTTAATATAACATACCCCTTTTATAATAATTAGATATATATATATTTATTTATTTATTTAAATTATTCAAATAATACGTAATATAAAATTTATAATTATTAATAAATATATTATATAATTTAATTACATCGAATATAAATATTTATTTTTATTGGTTTATAATATATTATTAATTTATATATTCTTGAAATAAATATATATTTATATAATAAAAACTATTTATATATATTTAATATTATATTTTTGTACATAATTAAAAATACAAAAATTTTATTGATTTTTTAATAATATAAATTTCATTTATTAAATAATATAAAAATTTTAAAAATACAAATTATAAATATATATACGTGTATATATATACAAAATTATATAATATATATAATTATATATCTTTATATATATCACACGACCATATATATGTATCATAAATGTCATATATATGTACCATTGTACAACATGTAGCATATATATATATATTTAGAAAATAAAAACGTCGCTGGGCCTGACGTTTTTATTTTCCAAATTAAAACTCAGGTTCGATAACGTTTTTACTAAATATCATCATCGAGCATGACGTTTTATTTATTTTTAAAACTGTTTCAAAATTTATTTATTTTATAATATTTTTTTTTGCATTATTTTAATAAAAAAATCCGGCAGGAAACTTGTATAATTAGTGTGTACATAATTAGGAAGTAAAGGGAGGTGGCAAATGTAGGAAATAGTTGGTACAAAATTACGAAATTGGGCAAGTGTCTCAATAAAATGACATAATTATGATAATTGTATTGCCTCCATCCCATCCATCACTATCACCATTGATATTATTAGATTTCATGACTTCAATTTTATTTATTTTTTAGTTTTAATATATAGTTTAGTTTTGATATTATTTAGGGGGACCTCTACCCCATACTCCGGGTTAAACATAAAGTTCTATCTATTATTCTCTTTTTTCTTTTCTTTTTTACTATATTTATTATTATTATTGGATCGTTTCTTTTAAATTTATGTGGATCCGAGAAATTTAAATTGTAATTTTTTTACTATGAAAATAATTAAATCCAATGAATGTATATATTTTATTGGATTGCATAGAATAACATTGTTACTATAAATATTAAATTAATATTGAAGAATTATTATTGATATATTATTATATTATACAGAAAAAATATATATATATATATATAATAATTAATGTTATATTGTACTGATATTTCAATAATATGGCAGAGTCTAAATCCGAATTAAAAAAACCTAAGGAATAGAGCATTAAGTCAAATTAAGAGATACACCATAACCAATTAACACTATTTGTGCAGCAACAATTAATATCTAATTATATTTAATTATATTTTCAGACATTGTAATTTAACCATGAGATTTCAAAATTTGTAATTTGACACATAATTAAAATTTTCCACAATATAAAAGATCTCTTCTAAATGATATTTGGAAAAAAATAAAAATCAGCCTATTTAGTTATTAAAAGAATTAATAAATATATTTTATAACTTACTTATATTTGTTAGTTTTGTTAGTATTTTTAATTTAATTTTTCTATTTTCCAACAAACTGTCTATAATTTTTCATAACTTATGATATATTGATTTTCATATTTACTATAACTTTCAATCACATAAATATATCAATTCTTATCATATAATTGTGCATCACATGTAAAAGTACTAATGGTTGACTTAAAAATTAAAATATTAGATACGTTTTATTTATCAAAGTTGTACGGATTTAGATTTATGTAATTGTTTATCCAATCTAAAAGTCTCAAAATATCTTGAATTTGGCTTAAAACGCTATCTTGATCATTTTGGTTGGTGCACGTAGAACGTGATATATTTTCATCATCAAAGTATCAATTTTATTGGATTAATTACCAAAAAAAAGTTTAAATTATAATAAATTTCAAGGATAGTAATATATTTTTAAGAAATTATTTTTTTGAACAATCTAAAAACTAATATTTTTTTACTGATAAAAGTAACTAATATAACGCGGATAATGAGCATCAGATTCAAATCGAATAGACTGGAATCTACATAATTTTGCTAATTTAAAATGGAATCTAATATATTATATGTAATAAAAATAACATTTTTTCTGTAGAAAATTTATTAATCACCCTCGTGACGGGCGTACTATGTGCTCTTCTTGCTAGTGATTTCACATTCATAATTCAATTGATCACTTCACAACTCCAAACCATGGTGATAGTAATATAATTAGTTGACTTTTCTTTTATTTTTAATATAATTAAATAAACGGGCTTGCTGCCAGTAAATTGAAAAGAATGTCACGATTGGCTAAAGGAAATATCAATTTTTTTTGGGTAAACAGTAAATAATTACTTTTAATATTAATTCTTATTTTATTTTGCATCATATTGTGAAAAAAGGGAAAAAAAAAAAAAAGGTAAATAGCGATTTGATGATGGCGTATCATCATATCTGAAAGAGGATAAAAAGAAAAGAAAAAAAGATGAGATATCAATTTCCCAATGCAGCTTTTATTGACTGCATTCTCAAACATTAGTATGATTATGCTCTTCCAAATAGTAGAAATGCAGACTATGGTGAGCGCACTTACATGTATCCCAATTCTTTAAGTCTATACAAATTATCAAATTTTAAAATATATAATAATATAGAATCAAATATAAAAAGTATTTTTAAATTAACATATTTGATCCAACACTAAAATATATTTTTATATTAAAGATGAAAATTAATTATAAATAATATCGATCACTAAATAATAATAAAATAGAGATAAAATAATGACAGAAAGTGACATAATTTTTTTAGATCATTAGTGTTCAATTGGTGATAAATTAACAACCAAATATTAGAAGTGAAATCATCCATCTTTATTTTGTAGTTAATTTGATCATTAATTTCATATTAAAAACAAAAATTCAATCATTAAATTAAAAACAGAAAATAATTATCTTAAAATTTTAACAAGCAATATTTTAGTAATGAAATACTTAATATAGGATGTTTCTAAACACACCACAAAAATTACTATTCACACCACTTTAATTTTTTGAATAAATTTAAATATAATATAAATAACAAATATACCCTTATATATATTTTAAGCAAAATCATAATATTTTTATTATTATTGTTCTTCATTTTTTACTCTAAACACACACACTAACCTTATATTCAAAGGAATAAAAAATAAAATGTATAATATTTTATAAATAATCAATAATATACCATACAATATAAATGATATAGAAAATATAATTATTATAAATATTAAACAAATAAATAATGTATTTTCTGTCAAAAGACTAAAATTGCGCACATGTTCGGCCAATCAGGGCCGAACATACAATATGACGTTTGGCCCCCATTTTCCGAACACTATGCTATGTGATCGGCCACTGTTGGCCTAACACCATATTTTATATTCTGCCCTGGTTGGCCGAATGTGTGCACGATTTAATTTTTTGACGAAAAATACAGTATTTAATTATTTAAGTTTTATAATAATTATATTTTCTATATCATTTGTATTTCTATTTTTTATTATCAATTACTTACAAATATTTCAACTTTTATTTTGATTCGTTTGAATATAGGTTAATGTATGAGTATGTTTGAGCAAAGAATGAAGAATATCAATTATCAAAATATTAATGTTTTTTTTTAAAGAAAATTACATAAGGGTATATATATGTCATTTACATTCTATTTAATTTTATTTACTAAATTAAAGTGGTGTAAAAAATAATTTTTGTGATGTGTTTAGCAACCCCTTAATATATTATTGTTTAATTTAGAAATAAATATCATCTGATTATAATTTTTTTTTTTTGATCGTGTAAAGTAAGACATTGCAAATGATTGGAGTCTAGAATATAAAGTGATATTTAATATAAGTCGATATAGGGAACCATCATTCTTATATATAATGCTATTTTTGGTGATGAGCTATTTTAATTATTACGTTGCAGAGATGACGATAATGTTTGTAAACATTTTCCTTAATTATGAAATTACCCAATTTACAATTTATCATGATGGTCCATTAATTTAAATGAATAATTTAGTGGATTAATTAAGTATGGTCCAATAATCACCTATACCACCAAATTTCATCAATAATTAGTAGAAGATATAATTACAAAGTAAAGACTCAATCATATGCACTAAGTATACTAGGATCATACATAGGTCAAATGGTTTGGTTCATCCCCTCAAATTATCACAATTACAGTTGATTTAGTTGTGTAAAAATTAAATTATTAAAAATTGGGTTTTGATTAATTGTATATTCTTGAATTATAGCAATGGCAGGCTAAAATAATTGTAAATAAAAAGTTGACACCTGACTTGTTCTGTTTGACTAAAAAATTTAAGATTAGTCTTGTTTGTATTATGACTATGTAAATATTTCGTTGGTAAAATTATTTTGAAAAAACGATGGATAGAAGCTCGAAAAGGATATGCTTGAAGATTTCTCTAATCATTTTGCGGGCTATGTAGATAAGAATATGCCCTGTGACTGTAAATAAAGTTAGATTTGTATCAAAGGAGTGCCAAATGGTATATGAAAAGTTTGATGTTAATGATGTGAAGTGTAGACTATCAAGTCCTTTACTTTTCATTTCTCCTATTTTCAAAGATTTTTTATTCTCTATTTTAGGAAGTGTTTCTTTTCTAACTTTATGCTCACATTACACATTATGTGAGAAATAATTTAAAATAAAAAATAAAAAATCTTATTAAAAATTAAAATGATGTATCTTTTAAACGTGTATGGAAATTATTTTTTGGAAAAAAGAAAGTATAACTTTAATTACTTGAAACTCATATATTTTTTTAAAACTAAGGGAGGAAAACTCGAACTTAGATCTTATCTACATCTAAATAATGTGGAGTGAGCAAAATTAGGGTTATTTTGAAATAATCCATTTGAGGGAATTATTTTGCTAAATTTATGCCAACATGATAAATTCGTGTTAGAAAATAATAGAATGAGACATATTTGTGATAAAAAGTTTCAAAATAGTATTTGTGACAAATATGGAAAATAATTATTATTTTTCTGTAAGAATTGATCATGCTTAAATCTCTCCTATTGAAAGGGAGGCTAGTGTTCACAGCCTTATTTTCTATCTAGCAAACTATGAAGGAAAAAGAAAAAGATTAAAATAACTTTTTCATCATCTTATCCCTTTTCTTGATTTCCAACGAGGTCTTTGTTTAATGATAATAACAAAATACTCTTACCTAAATCACAAATTTACACTCTTTAAAACATGTAATTTTGTATTCGTTTGATGATTTTATTAGTTTTGTGATGAATATACTTGTCGTGTTTTAAAATTTTTATAAAGATATAATTGAAAACGAACATATATATATATATATATTGTGCAAAGTGAGCGTGGAAATTATTTTGTTGATTGTAATGGTTGTGATGTCATAATGAAAAGGATGAAGTTGGCATTGAAAAGGATAAAACGAAAGATATCTTTAAAAAAGGTATGGAAATTACTTTTGTTCACAGTATTAAATATTGGGGGCAAAAAAGTCGCTTTCGTCATTGCATTATTGCCCGTGAATTGCTATACTAAAGTGGATGGCGGCTCTAAGTAAGTAGTTAAAATTTATTGGGCTTTTCATAACCTTTTTGGGCCGAGCGCGATTGCTGGGTAGCTGAACTCTCATTTTGGGCCGGGTTGGGTTGGGTCACCGAATTAATTTCTAGCGAAGTAACAGTAGTATTAGTATATACTAATATTATCTTTCGTATACAAGTTAAAAATATAATTTGAATATGAATACATATGTATTATTTTAGCTTATTGAACTTGAGGCCGACAACAAAAAAGGAATATAATGTAAATAAGAAGAATATGCAATACATATGTCTCCTTTGATTCTGAATTGAGTATAATAGAGCATGGAACTAGCTCATACATCCATACATGTGTTTGCACAATTAATGATATATATCTTTTAATTATTTAAGAATTAATTTTGCGAAACTTTGACTGAATTTCAATTTTTGGGAATGAGGAGTAAATGAAATTTGTAAAATGAGGAGTCGTGGATAGGTAAAAGTCGGGAATGGTAGCTCAAATTCCTTGTGATGAAATTGGATTTCAAATTTTAGATATTGAAATATTTATCAACTGTTGTTGTTTGTGATGGTGGTTATTGAAAATAGGGTTTGATGGAAGCTTTATAAATTCACGTGATTAAGATTACTATGCTTATGTCATGTAACATGAATATCGAATTTAAATAAAAAAAAACAATTAGTGTTGATTTTTTGGGACAATCTAATAGTGTGTGTGGATTGTGGTACGTATTATCTTAGTCCATTTGAATATTTATATATTTAACAAATCACAAAAACTTTGATACACAAAATAAGCATCTCTTCTTATATGGGTATGATTTTGGTTCTAAATTAGAATTGACAGTTTGAATTGAAATTGAAATGTTGGTTTGGTTTCAATTCAAAGGTAGTTGGTTTCTAGAACTAACATTAAAAAAATGCTGGTTTCGATTCTGAACTGGTGATTCCAACTGCAAAATTAAAAAAAAAAAAAAAAAAGTGAACCAAGAACCGAAGTCATGTGGAACCAACAGTTCTAGAATCGAAATTGGAATCGGTTGGAACAGTGTCCTCATTTATCTTTACATGTAACATATTAAGTGCTAGTTTTCGGAACTGTCAATTCCAAGTTTGGTTGCGGTTCAAAACCTCCAATTTTGGTTCCAAATTGATGGCTCCAACAATGAAATTTGAAGAAAAAAATGAGAGGGAACCAAAATAAAAACCGACTGAACTATGCTCATGTATATGTTTGCATGTAAACATACCGGATCCCAACCCAAAAATGAAAAAAAATTGCACATATTCTACTAGATTTGATCCAAATTTGCATGGATCCGCTTTTAGACTGTGAAAAAATATTAATTTTTGCTGAAAAACTTATAATTTTAATTTTTTGTAATTAATCACACAAAAGTAATACTTTTATTATAAAATTATACAAATATTACTTTTTTCCTAAGAAATATTACTTCTTTTTAAAAAATATATTATGTTTTACATGCGTTGAAATAAATTTGTAGGGAAAGTGACCAAATTCACAAAATTTAAAAAATTGATAGGTTGGGTATTCACATGTCAAAAGATTAAAAAAAAAACCATTCCTCAACAAAATATACACTTCATTATAAATATTTATATCCCTATCACAAAAAGAAAAAGACTATCCATACATGCACGTATACTAGTAGATATATACTGGTGTGTGGTTCAGTCAATATCAAAATTAAAGGGATAAAGTTATTCAATTAAAATTAGGGGAGGATTGAATGACACTTGATAAAATGTAGGGGGTAAAATTGAAATTTCAAAAAAATATTAGGTTGGTACTCAATGTCAAAATAACAAAGGATAAAGCGAAAAAAAATAATAAGAAATATATACATATACACACGTTAGCGACTTTTGAAGCAACCATCCACTGTAGAATCAACCGACCACCTTCCCACGCCCAGGAAGCAACCTCTTCTTCATATTCTTTTCTTATATGCAATGTCGCATGCACGACCATCATCCTCCAACTCCGCAACTTAAACTTTATTAATTCTTACATGTCGGAGAGAGATTTCCGGATAAGGAATATTCCGGTGTACCGGCGAACGATCAGTAGTACCAGAGGCTCCAGAGCGCCAAGACCATCGCATGAGCCTCGCCGTAAAATCAATCCAGGGGCTGGAGGAAAATTGTCGAGGCCATGGGAAAATGCTAAGGTTCTGAAGAGTTACAAGTCGGAGCCTTTGCTGTGGAACAGCGTGTGTCATAGGAGAGGTACCGGTGGTGGAGGAGGAGGCGCCGCCGCCGCCGCAACTTTATCGGCGGCAGACGAGTAGGGACATATTTTCGTCTCGGCAGGTTTCGGCTCCTCAATCTCCCGGGGAAAGCTCTCAGGTAATTAATTTTGATTATGATAGGAATGTAAATTAAGTTGCAAATTGAAACACATAAAAAGTATCAAGTTCACATTTATTATTTTGATGTTATAAAATACTATATATATAATTTTACATGTTCTATTTCTTGAGAAAATTCATACACAGTTGAATGGATTAGAATATAAAATTCTCAAATATTGTAAGATATCAATAATATTGATTATATTCATCAAACCAATGTGGTTTGATAAAACTAAAATCATTATATATAGTTAAATTTAATTCAAAATAAATTTATATCCCAACAATTCAAATATGTCATGAATTAAGTCATGAAACTGGAAAAAAATAAAATAAAGGATGACTATTGCTTTCCTCTACATTTAGACTAATATCTAAGGCCTAACGTTTTTTACAATATTATAATACAGATTATACAATGATATTTAAGTAATTAAATAATTTTGAGGTGCACCACAAAGATGTTAAGGTCGTGGTTAATGTCACAGTGGAGGGAAGTACGGGGCCAGTTCGAACAATGGTGAAATTAGGATCCAAGGTCGAGGATACGATTAAACTTGTGATAAACAAGTACAATGAAGAAGGAAGGACCCCTTATCTTTATAAAAATGCTGCTGCACACTTTGAGTTGCACAATTCCTGTTTTAGTCTTGATGGTAAGTTCGAATTTTGTCCTGTCTTTCTACTCCCCTAAAAGTTGACTTTCACCTCCATCTTCCTTTACCCAGTTCTTTAAATATTTTAACGATGAAATAAAAATCCACAGAATCAAATTTTAGTTGTTTGGATTGGTGGAATATCAATGTACATTCACATTATTCATAACAGTGTCATAAATTTTTTTTATCATTTTGGGACAGGCTTGAGTATGTCGGATTTGATTGGAGATATTGGTGGCAGCAGAAGCTTCTATCTTCGCAAGTTTCGTAGCAATGATGGTCTTCGAGCAGAAGCCGTTCCAACAATGTTGTCGAATCCACTGTCTACACCATTGTCTCTTTCCTGCCTTCCAAGTTTCATCAGTCCAAAGATAGCAAGATTCATACTAAAATTTTTGAAAATATTGGGCTGCATTTCCTGAACTAGATAAATAAAATAGAAGATCTTGTGTAATATGTCCTAATCATAATTTGCTTGGAGTAACATAATATTATCTTGTTACTTTGTCTCTACTAGTTTATTTTTCCTTTCCAAATCATAATTGTATTACTTGTTATTCTAAGAAGTATTATTTAATTATTTAACAATATTATTATTTATTTAAAATATATTATTAATCTATTTAAAAAATATTACTTAATAAATTGCATAAATGTAATTGATGCACAAAAAATTATTTGTTTGTTCATTAAAAGGAAATAGGATTTGTCCATAGTACGATTCTTGCCCGGCAGGCCGCGCAAACTTGCCTTGAAAAAGGTTCATTTATTGATTGGCAGGGTGGAAATTGGAATATGCGTAAATAACCACCGAACTGATATTTATGGGCTCTAATTAGATGCTTTTTATTTATTTATTAACTTAATAAGTTCTATACTTATAGAATGGGTTAAATAAAATCCGCAAAAATTTCAAATTTCAATTTAATTTGTCAAGCTCAATTGTATGTATCCTGATCAAGTTAATTTGTCAATGATAATAAGCTTTCAGATAAAATTATTTATCACAAAATTATTAGTAGATTTATCACCAATATTTGTTCGATCTATTTTATTTGTTCGATATTTGAAAAGTAGTTGACCATGCCAAAAAGATATAAATGTAACAAATGATTAAAATTTACAAATTAACAAAATCTTGAAAAAAATTACATATATAGTTATTTCTATACCTTTTCACTTGTATGAATTCCATCTCTATATTATTTTTCCCCTTTGGGGAACACTTCTATGAAATTACTCTCACGCTTAATAAATCAAGGTAGTAAATAGTTATTATTATTATTATTATTATTATTATTATTATTATTATTATTATTATCCCGAGCCAAGTAATTGAACTTTCCTTCATTATTAGATCTTTGTGAATCTTTTTGACTAGATCTCCTCGTGTATATCTCTTTCTTTGATTTGGTTTGTCTTACAAATCTTTGATCCGATTCTGTTACTTAATATAATTCAAAAATATTTTCCACTCAGCTTGTATTTTATTTTACTAATAAACATTATGCATAATAATATATAGCACTATTAAATTACAATCTAATTGATTCAATATTAGAAATCTTGCAACAATTACCCTGTAATCTGAAATGGGATTTCTTCTTAATGACTTCCTTGTGGCTAGACTTGGAAGGAGAAAAACAAAATGTTCTTGCTCGACGCACCTCTAAGGTTCAAAGAATTTCTAATTTTGACGATCCTAAAGCTCTCAAGGGCAGTCTTTAGGGATTGTCTCAACCACCTCCTAAAAATTCTCGATTCCAACATAATATCTCGAAGAAAGTTGCACCAACTAATTTCATAAAATTGTTTCAAAACTTGCATTAAATACTCTTAATGTTATGCGTAGAATGACTAATGCTTTATGGACAGATCTTTTAGATGACAATTCGAAAACCTTTTATAACATAAACATCATTGATTGAATTTGTCAATCTCGTTACTTGTTGATTGGAATTTTAGCAATTGATTGTTTCTGGATTGATTATAGAGTTTTAAATTATTCACATTAACTTAAGATTTGTTTCCTTTTCTTTTACTTTTAATAAAATATTTAGGTGTATAAGTTTAACATAATATATGGTGTTGGACTGTTAACAAGGGGCTTAATTACAGCAAGAACATCGTATCTTTTTGGACAAATTAGATGTTTCATGTCGATCAGTGTTAGAGGCGTACAAGTAAGTAGCTAGGCAATTAGGCATTTAAGTTTGGTAGTTAATAAATCCAATTTAATATATAACCTAATTAAAAGACTCAATTGGTGCATAAAGTACTAATTGAATTAAGTCGGTAATGATAATCACAAATAATGAATCACGAACACAAATAATTAGCCATATATTTTGGATATTATTTGTGCCTCATTCCAACTCCCTCAGACCAACCTTGTCCGGCTAAGACCTAAACCCTAAATACTTCATTTTCTAGATTCCTAGAATGAATATCCTGTCCCAGACGAAACTATTATCTGTTTTATTTATTTATTTATATTAAATATAATATTCACCTTTTATTAATATATAAAATTTAAGATTCCTTAAAGTGAATAGTAACTATTTATTCTCCTCATCTAATTCATGAGATGTCTTATTCCATGTAAATCGACACTCGACAGAGACAAAATTTGATAAATTTCGCAGAACCTTCCCTTTCCCATCATACATTCATAATGCAATGATTTTCTTTCGGCTTGCATTATCTGCCATATATAAAAAATAAATATAAATAAATAAATAAAATAAAATAAATAATATATTTATCCCATACCACAGTTATTTCTGGATTCAACTAACTATTACGGTAGCAACGTAATAAAAAGATTCAAATTGATACCTATCCTCTGACAATTGCACAAGAAAAAAAAAGTATATATATATATATATGTATATACATCAACATCACATACAAATTAATTATATATACCAAGAAGATTTCATTGATAGTTTTCGTCAAAGAATTTTCTTTCTTTCTTTCTTTTGCTTCAACGATGGACTCTTTTTCTCCACATAAAGGGCGCTCTGTACAGAGAGGGGCTTCGTCAGAGTCGGGCTGGATGGCGGCGGGCGGCGGCGGAGAGAGGCGGCGGCAATTAACAAAAGTGTTGTTCCACGTAAACATTCAAAGCAGTTTGGGGCCGGTACATGTGATGATGTCGCCGGAAAGCACAATCGGGGAGCTGATGCAGGAGGCGATCGGCATTTACGTGAAGGAGAAGCGACGGCCGTTGCTGGCGAGCAGTGATCCCGCGTGTTACGAGCTTCACTATTCCCAGTTTAGCCTCGAAAGTGAGTCCAGGTTACTAAACAACATTTACGTGAATTGCATCTACACATTTATATACGTCTTAATTAATTAATCAACATATTATCTATTCATCATAATACTTCCCTAATTATACAGCTGTATTAATCTCATGAATTTATGTCACATTTACCAAATATAAAATTGATTTCGTTATGATATTTCTCAATTCTTTGTTCGGTGGGACAAATTTCTGAAAATACTGGCTTCACATTGCAGGTTTGAAGCCAGAGGAGAAGTTAATGGAGTTGGGGTCCCGGAATTTCTTTTTATGTGCAAAGCCTGCACCCTGTGCAGTAAATTGATTTTTACTCCAGTCAAACAATAATATCACATAATTAACGCATTTCTTGCCATGTAATGTTTATTTTTTGGATGTAACATTAATTTTTTAAATTAAATACATTCATATATGTTTATATGTATGGTATGGTACTGTATGTAAATAATCCGTAAATGCAATATTAGGTGTACTTTGTATATTAATTTACTGCCATTAATTAATTTGTAATTATCATACTGCTTAATATTCAGTATTTCGTAGATAATGATAAGTGCGATCAAAAAAACAAAAATTATTTTTATCAAAAAATAATATTTTTTACCATAAAAGCATTACTTTTTATTTAACTAATTAAAAAAGAATAAAACATTTTCAATGAAAGTAATATTTTTTTAAAAATCTTAAAAAATTTATTTTTCACCAAAATATAATATTTTCTCTTATAATATATCATATCTAAAATATGTGCGCGTGGAAAATTTGTTTGCGTCCTACTGGTGTCAGATATATGCATTTTTTTTAATGAATTAGGGTTGGATTGACTAGAATTCGCATGTGTGTATATGTGTGTTTTTAGTTTTTATTTTTTATTTTTTGTTTTCTTGCAGCCAATTATACATGTTTTGATCTAACGTGCATATAAGTTTTTGTCAAAGAATATATATTTACGACAAATATTTCTAATTTAATTCAACCCGAAAGCTACTTTGTGAAGCATCATTCGTACTTTATTTATATATTTTTTGAGTTAAAAATATAATAAAAATAGAAATAAATATGTTAGTTATTTTTCATAAAAATATATTTATATGATTATGAACATTATAAAATATGAAAATTTGTATATGATTTATTACAAAAATAATAATAATATTAAATTCACCTAAATCATTACAAAATCACATATTTTAACTATGAATTTCCATAACCATTCTTAAAACCTTGCTAGTATCGCTCACATATGAATACTTTTATAGTAAAATAAAAATATATTGATAATATTAATATAATATTGAGTTAATTAATATTTAAAAATAAATAGTTAAGAACATTTGAATTATCTTATTATTTCACTAGTAAAAATAATATAAAACATCATTTTTTATTAAAATATATATTCTCTCGTCCCAGAATAAATAGTCTTCTTTCTGTAATAAATTTAATGATTGTATACAAGTTAAAATATTTAATAAATTTTATAAAAAAGGATATTAATTAATATTTATTTACCGTTCAAATTCAATACAAATAATCAAATACACAATAAATATTAAAATGATATAAACAATCAAAAGTAATTATATTTTCGCATTTAATATCTATTTTAATATATATGACATCGGTGTGGAATTAAAGATAGTGAAATCGATTAATAATATGTTATATGTAAAAATATAGTAGAAACAAAAACGTTATTTGTATTTTAACAAATTGCAAAAAAATATCCAAAAAAAAAAGAAAAATAAAATTTAACAAATCAAAAGCACACACATCATTTAAAAAAAATATTATTTTCAAAACCTATTATGTACAATAAAATATAATCATTATTGTAACTAAACTTTTTTATAGTTTAACAAACCGTGATGATATTTAAAATTTATGTTGCAATAGAAATTAAGCTGGAGCATTATTTTGATAATTAAGCCATTATTTTTTCTTGAAATAATTTAGAAGTATTATCTTTTTTTTCCATGTATGTTTAGTTTATAAATGGCTTTCAACAGAAAAATTATAACTAAATATTTATTTTAAATTACTTCTTTATTTTAAAGGAATTTTGTGTTCGCTACACAGGATTAAAAATACTTTAATGTATATTATGAAACTTTTGATCATATCTTGAATCCCAATAAATATCTCTACTTACAATTGAAAATAAAATAAAATTTTTGAAGGGTGAACAGCAAAGTCGCACCGTTAAAGATTCTGTGTAAGCAACACCTGAACATTCCTCCTCTCTTGTTCCCTGAGGCTAGGGCATCAGTTCCGATCATCTCCGATTCTTTTCTTTTGTTGACGCAGATTCCTTCCTTGTGAGCTCAAGCACCAGGGTGCACTACGCACCTGGCGCTCTCTATCATCGTCTTCCCTATCCTCTAATCCCTGTGCCTCCGTGAAACCAGAACATCATCAAATAGTCCCAAAATATTTTATTTATTTATTTCTTTTTAAAGGGAAAAAATAGGGGATATGGGAGAGGTGTTGGCATGGTTGCTTTTCTTCTTCATACTCATTGCTCTCCTTGTTATGATCGTTTTCCAGGTTATTATATGTCAATACCCTAATTATATTATATATGTTTAGTTTTAATTTTCTGCTGTTAATCAGACGTATAATGCTGCGCAATGATTTTCTCTCTCTCTCTCTCTCTCTCTCTCTTTGCTTTGCGGGCAATTGTTCATTCTACAATGTAGAATACTATGATAAAATCTGACTTCGTTGTTCAAGGAGGTTGAAGTTGAACTTATTGAGATGCTATTCAGGAAATTGTTTTTCATTTGATAACACGCTGTTCTTGGCCCTCTCACTTAATAGTTTCGTGTAGCTGATTTTATGGTCTATTTGTTTCTTCTGATAGTTAAAAGTCAAAACTGCTTTCAAGGATCAATATTTATATATTGTGAGAACTGAAAAGAGTATTTAATTAGATTGAAAAGATTCATTAAATATCTAGCACTCAATTGTATCGATTCTTACATAATTTCTCAATTAATGTAGTGTTTTCTTTTATATTATTCTTTGACTGTAGTGTATGGACATGTGATGAGGAAAATGTATATGATTCTGAACTTAATTGATGCTGCAGCAAGAAAGCCCAAATACTTGTCTCTGATGAATTAGGGAAAATGATGTTGGGTTATCAAAATGAATTAATGTGTGACTACCATAGCTGTTGTTTGATAGAGCCCATGGAATTTTAGTTGCGTAAGGGTTGACCTGTTGGAAGATAAGACTTCTTAGTGGTAGTCCTTATGGCTCAGGAGACTAGTTTGCACTCTGCAGATACAAGGGTATTGAATATTCTAGATGTAGATATTTTTGTTTTTTCTGTACTTAACAGCGAGGATGGTTGATCAGAATTTAAATAAATCTGAAGATGAAATACTTGATAATTTTATACCTGAAAAATGTAAAATTTACATTTCTATACCAGATTCTTCACCCGGAGGTTAATGCATGATCTTGCAAATGAGATTATATGTTTTAATCAATGTAATCGATCAGTTGCAACTAGGAAAGTAAGCAGTGCAAAATTTAAAATGTCTGTTTTTGAGAGACTGAACGAAGGGGGTATGGCCTAGACTTTGATCTTGTAAGATTGTAGCTTCATAAGGACAATGGTAGCTCCTCGTGCTAGTTTTCCTTGATATTACTGTACATGGTGTTTTAGTGCTTCTAACTAAAGTCTGTTAATTTTGTCATTTTGATGAAACTGTATGGCATGTAGATCTGTTAACCGTTTTCCACATGTGATGCAGCTTATGTGCTTGGCGGATCTAGAGTTTGATTATATCAATCCTTACGATTCCGCATCTAGAATAAACAAAGTAATTTTGCCAGAGTTCGTCACAGAAGGAGTTCTATGCTTCCTCTTCCTTGTCACTGGACATTGGTTTATGTCACTGCTCTGTGTTCCCTACCTGTACTACAATGTGAGATTGTAAGATTCTTATGCCTGTGCTTCATATTATAATTGGATATGTTATTTAAAAAATTATTGCCTGTGCCTATTAGACCATCATATTTTTGAAATTTATGTATTCAGTTAAGTTTTTGTTATATGCATTTAGATTGCTTGTTTAAGTTTGAAAGGATAAGTTCTGTAATAATCAATGTCCTTTGCCGAGGATTTTTTGTACCTACCCTATGTTTATTACCAGTAATAGTTCTGCAAACTTGTTGATGCTTCATTAGTACTATGAAGGTGTTTGGAGTGAGGAAGAACTCACATGCAGATCACATTAAATTTTGATGTGAATCCTATGCTAATATGTTCTGTTGGAAATTCATTTACACGAACAGATTTCTCTTTCTAATTGCTTCTAAACAATGTGCTTCGCTGTCTTAGTAAGTGTTTTCTTCTTTTTTGTGAGCTGTTATGGTGGACTTGATTTGAAATGATGTCTCCCTCATATGGGTTAAGCTGCAGAAGTAAAAAATTAGTTGTTGTCTCTTCATTGTTTTCCTTGCACGGTATTAGCATGATGAAACTGGTGTACATTGAATTTTTTGGTCTGTACCTGGAGTTGATAGTACCTTTAGGAGGATAAGATTATCCTAGTTCATTTATGTTGATAACATACTTGCGTTGTATTCTTGGTTTATTTTTTTGGTGTGAGATGGCAATTATTCACCCAATCTAATATTGACTGAATACCTGAGCACTCAGAGACTTGCGAGTCCATCTTAAGAAAGCAACTTCCATCATTCACCCAATCTAATATTGACTGAATACCTGAGCACTCAGAGACTTGCGAGTCCATCTTAAGAAAGCAACTTCCATCAGACTCCCCAGAAAAGCTGAAATACCCTTCATGTAAGAGGAATCGGGACTCAGAGCTATAGGTAGTGCATATTGAGAATTCTAGGGCAAGCAGAAATACAAAGGATCTATGTCCTTTTATTGGTGTCCTGCTACCCCATCTGAACTTAATCTTAAGTTCAAAATTGTAACTTGCACTTTCTTCAGTAGTGATGTCCATACGTTTCTGAAAGTTGCATTGTTGTGATATTATGAAAGATTCTGTCTCAGGTTCGGAGAAACAGTTGCATCATTGTGGTTACAAACAACCACTTCCATGTTCTCTATCAAGCAGGAACTTATAGCACTATGTTATGTCAAACAATGACCCTAAAACGAATCTATAACAGTGGAGTACCTTGTTTTAATCAAGTTTAGAATGAATTCAGGATGTATATTGAGGTAATGACCTGGATAAAATAGATTTTTAGAATATGTATTAAAACCAAATTAACGATTGGCATTTTTTCCCCCTGTTTTTGCTCACCTATTAGAGTTGAAGGTGGAGGGCGAGTTAGTGTGGTTCTGGTGGTGGTTGGGTGAGGAGATTGGTAGACCTCATCAAGTGGATAATGTCTTTTGTATCCTCTTTTTATCACTTTGACATAGTACATGAGAGAGATGAAGCATTTTATTATTTGGAGATTTATACATTAACCAATTAAATATGTTATCTGTTTCCTGTATCTTTTATTAAGTAGATGAGATAGATGATGGAGCATTCAATATCTTTCAAGCTATTTTTTATGCAGAACCTTCATAAATAATCTCACAATTTTGGTAGTTCATATCTTCCCCACAGATAAATATCCTTGCTTGTTGCTGAGTTTCATCATCCCGATTGCCCGTCTGACGATCTGAGAGTATTTAAGTCTTTTGCTAAACATGGCTGGGTTTGAATATTATTGAAATACCTAATCTAGCCAACTTAATAGAAAGAATGAAATGATAATCAGAAAATATATGAATTAATCTTGTAAGCTCATGCAATAGGAAGTAAATGAATCCGGAGGAAATTACCGAGGGATAAAAAGAAGTAAATTCGAACCTGTTCAGTAGGTTTAGTTGATATCTAGCAACTTGTTATTCCTGTCATTTTGTTTGTGTTGAGAGTTCGCTCAGACATCATAGTAGCCTTAATAGATATTTTAGTCTTCGTAGTCTCTCTCTTTGCTCCACCATCTGTAAGATTGTCTACTTGTTGGAGTTTCTACCAAATTTAAATTTGTAAACCCTTCTGTTATATGCATCAAATATTGGCCGTGCAAACGGGATACATTTCAGTTGGCAACCCGCTGATTATTTGGTTTATTAATGAAAATGTTATCTCAGGTACCTTCAAAAGCAGCACCTTGTAGATGTGACTGAGATCTTTAACTTGCTCAATTGGGAAAAGAAGCAGAGACTTTTCAAGCTTGGCTATATCATACTTCTTCTCTTCATGTGCTTGTTCTGGTAAGCCAATCGTTCAGCGTCCCCTCATAACAAGTTTTAAATTTCAATCATACGATTAAAAAGGTTAATATCTTAATGACGATTCTGTGGTGTAGGATGATTTACAATGCACTCGAAGACGACGAGCATTCATTTTAGTTTTCTGTCATTGCTTTCTCCGTTATCATGGGGCAGTCTTAGCTGCTGCGGGATTCCTTCGACGGGCTATGTTACCCTTAATTTCTTGTAATTTATTATTTCAAGTAGTTGAGTATTGATATAGGCTCCTTTTGTGTGGGTTTTATCCTAAGCCTGTATTAAAAGTATCTTATATTATTTCAGGTTTTTCCATATTAAAAGCGTGCTCATTTTTGTCACTAATATTTTCAGGTAATTTTCACTTTTCAAATAATTACGAAAATTTGAATACCTTCAGCCGGGACACCTAATACTGGGATTCTTCCTATGTCAATTATTCTTACCGGATATATAGGTGGTTAAACCATTTTCTTGCGGACTTTAGAAATGGGCCGGATCAAGCTCAGGCTGATCTTGATCCGACTTGCCGTTTGGGCATAGCGGCCCAAAATATCTGGGCCTGTATACATAGGCAGCTGGTGTATTAGTTTCAATAATTTGTGCTATCCTCTTTTACCAACATGTAGGGATGTAAGACTTTGGAATCCTTTTCTATAGACATATATTTTAAGTTCCTTCCTCTGTCCGAAAACGGATCTTATTTGTATAATTATATTAATAAGATTCTTTTTGTTTGGACAGAGGGAGTATTTATTAATAAATAAAGTGTAGCACAAATATGAATTAAAATTCCCACTCATTTTTTGATTTATGTGTTTCGATGTGTAATGTTACCTTTTGTTAAGTGGATATTATTCAACTAAAAAAAGAGTGCTATCGTGGCCAACTGATTGGATGATCTTTTTTTTGAAAGACAACATAAATTCAAGAGGGAAACACGATCATCCAATTTGAGAGGATGGACACAAACACCACAAAAATCGAACAAACAGAAATTCATGAATTAAATAGGATCTTAGTAGGTAGATGTCTTCAGCAAATTTGACCCAAATGAAGTCGAGAGCTGGAAATAGAGCAGATCAAGTAGCCTGAAAAGTGCTCTACTGGATAAGGTGAATAATATCCCTAGAAAGATCTCAAACTTCCAACCTCATTTGCATTAGATTTTGCACACGCATACACAAAAATGATCATTTTTTCAGAAGAACTGACATCTAGGATCCTTTGTTGGCGGAATAGATCTTCGAATTCAAATAATTTTTCATCTTATTCTAATTCCATCAATACACATCACGTATATAAAATGACATTATGATGCTATAAAAAATAAGAATATAACGTATATTGATGAAGTTAAAATAAGAGATAAAAGATCATTTACAATAGAGAATCTTGTTTGCTTTGTTGGAGAGGATGTTTGGGATTCAACTACTACCCACACACACTTTCAAGTTAGGAATTTAAACCAAAGGAAAAGATACCTTAAAAATTCTTCCATTAAAAAGTGGAATTTCATATTATTTTTGAACCTAATTTTTATTCTCAGGAAAATTCCTAAGAATGTTCATCATATCTTCTCCATTTGTTCTCCCCCTTAATATAAGGTAGATCTACAATCCACTTTTAAGATGATCATTCTATCCCTAAAATCTTTATTCCTTATCCTAGCAAGAACAATTAAAATAAAAAGGATAGTGGAACCTTTTGACTTAATTTTATATATGTATATTTGATCACTTAATATCTGATTACTGATTGCATGAATGCTAATCCATATGATAGGGATGCCACTCACTTACTAGACAGCAATATAAATACTATTTTAATCCCTCATTGGATTTCATATTGGTTTTCTGAAATAATTAAGTGCTAATGGTACTTCTCCCTGCGCCTATTTGAAGGAAATTATATAAATTTTTTTTTAATTTAAAGAGAATGATTAAAAAAAAAACTGTTGATTCAACTCGTGGTGCTGTTAAAATACGACAAGCCACTGAAGCTCTGTGTTTTATATATACTAAGAAGATTGAATTTTCTCAAAATATAAGAGAAACAAAATAGGTGAAAAAAGGTAACAGTAAATTGAGGATCAGGGTATATTAATAGCCTTGAAAAAAGTTTTTTTTTCTTTTTTTTTTTTGGCGGGGGGGAACATAGTGAAGTTCAATTGATCAAAAAAAATGTAAAACAAATGTTGAGAATGGGATTCGATCCCATGCCCTTTCGGACCAGAACCTTAATCTGGCGCCTTAGACCAACTCGGCCACCTCAACAGTTTGATTATACTTCCCTGCTTAAAAAATATAATCTATATCAGAACAAAATAATTGTTGAGTTAAACTTAATTTTTACAAACTCTTCTTATACGAATAGGGGGAACGACACATACATATTAAAATAGTGTATGAATACACCTGAAATACTGAATTAAATATTTTAATCAATTGCTTCAATTAAGATGAATCCGCGAAAAGTAGATAATTATTATAAACTAGAGATAATGGAAAGAAATTTAGGAAGAATAATAAATTGGGGAAGAAAATGTGAAAATATGGCTGCTTTCTGTAGGGGGAACATATACAAGTCGAACGCAAAATCACCAAAGGCCAACCAATTATTGTGGACTCTCTCTCTCCCTCTCTCTAAAATATATATATATATATATATATGTATTTGGTTTTATTTGTTTCTTTCTATTTAGTTTTACATACTACAGACTCAGTAAATTAGCATATAACCGTTTTCAACGGTTAGTGCGTCGATGTTGGGAAGAATGCAATATTTTTTGAATTTTTTAATTTTTACCACCCAGCAGTTAATGAAAATTGTTAGCAGAAAATTGCACTCCATGATCACCTATATTCAGAACACACGTGCAATGTTTATATATATATATATATATATATATAGACACACACACGTGCATATTTGTAGGGATAACAGAATCTTGAACATTTAGGTAAAAACCCAATGGTTTCCGAATATGATAATCTCTAACATACAAAATGTAAGAATTATTCTTTATCAGATTCATCTACCCTATATCCTAATTATTCTCATTCGAATTATAGAATTTCCCTACTTAATTATTTAAATGCATCCTTGATTTTTTTATAAATAAATAACAATAATAAATATTTCTTTTTTTCAAAAAGTTAGTATATTTTGTACCACTTTCCCAATCTTTTTTTGACGTATTTTAAAGGCGCCAAATTTGTATTGCAGGACCACCAGTATTATTGCCCTCTCCTTCTAACATCACTTATCCACCACTTTAGTCGTATAACTTATTTCTACCTTTTTGTAGGAAATCATTCATCTAATTATTTTATTTAGGGCCACTTCCTAATCAACACTTTAGAATTTCTAATTTTTTTAATAAAGAGTCCGTTATTATAAACGAATCAAACAGTGCATTGTCTATTTGATTATCATTCGAAATTAATCGATTAAAGTGATTGAACTGTTTGAGCTCGAATCAAATATAGATTATACCAAAGGTAGAATATTTGAACTTAATTTTTAACTTATGTCTATCTAACCAAGCTTCAAACAAACTGCTTTTGTCAAACAAGCTTGAATCAAATATCGAGTAATTTTGATCAATATTTCAGCTCCGATTTAATTCTTTGATCCAAGAGCCGTGACTTCAATATATGCTACTAGTGAAAAAACAACTGGTGCAAATTTGTGTATTAATAAATATTACAAATTTGAAAACATTTAATAGATACTCTGAGAAACTTGGGATTTAAAATTGTGTTTCTAAATTCTGAAATAAACAATAACGAATCTTTATTTCCCATCACCTATCATTTGTCGCTCTGTATATGTTATCATCTTTTCATTCTCATCACGCACCATACCAAATTTTTCAATATGCTTTTTATTTTTAGTAAAACACACACACACACACACAATCAAGAATCCCATGCACTCAACCTGCATTATTACTCCTCTATATATATATATATCATGACAGAGCTTTGCACTTCCCTATTAAAGAAAACACTAAAATCCACGCCACATTAGAGAGAAGCCCACCAATATTTTGTGCTCATCACTGTGAGTGTCTTGTCTGTAGCATCAGCTAAGAATTCATGGAAAAAGGATCAGCAGAAACCAATCATCCTACCCCTCCTTCATTGATCCTCTCTCCCAAATGGCACCAAGATTTCAGCCTCACAGCCCTTCATTCAGAGCTCAAAACGCAGTGGCGAATCACTGTCCCGTTGATTGCGATGAACTTTTCGTGGTTTGCCAAAATTGCCATCACCACCGCCTTTCTTGGGCGGCTCGGAGAGCTGCCGCTAGCTGGTGCCACCCTCGGTTTCACCTTCGCCAATGTCACCGGTTTTTCTTTGTTGAATGGGCTCTGTGGCGCCATGGAGCCGATATGTGGCCAGGCTTTTGGGGCCAAGAATTTTAAGCTCCTTCACAAGACTCTTATCATGGCTACTTCTTTACTTCTTGCTGCATCTGTCCCTGTTGCTTTTTTGTGGCTCAATGTTGATAAAATCCTCATTCGCTTCGGGCAACAGGAAGATATCGCAATGGTGGCAAAGAAGTATTTGATTTATCTCTTGCCTGATTTGGTTATAACTTCATTTCTATGTCCTCTCAAAGCTTATTTAAGCACACAGAATATAACTGTCCCAATCATGGTGAGTTCCGGCCTAGCCGTGGCTTTACACGCCCCGATCAACATCTTGCTTTCGAAGGCAAAAGGGCTTGAAGGGGTATCAATGGCTGTGTGGATTACCGATTTTGTAGGGGTGACATTACTCGGTTTGTACGTTTTGATATCAGAGAAGAGGAAGGGTGGAAAGTGGAAAGAAGGAGGGTGGTTTGAGCACGGGATAGATGAGTGGAACAGGCTGCTCAAGCTAAGCGGGCCATGTTGCCTCACCACATGCCTCGAGTGGTGGTGCTACGAGATATTGGTCCTGCTAACGGGCCACCTCCCGAACCCTAAACGGGCCGTGGGAGTACTAGCCATAGTGATGAACTTTGATTACTTGCTGTACTCTGTGATGCTGTCTTTGTCAACATGTGCATCAGTCCGTGTGTCGAACGAGCTCGGGGCAAGCCGCCCTCAAGTCGCGTATCGAGCAGCATACATTTCTCTTAGTATAGGCGTTTTATCAGGCTTCGTCGGAGGTGCGACTATGGTGGCTGCAAGGGGCGTATGGGGCCCATTGTATACGCACGATAAGGGGATCATAAGAAACGTGAAGAAGATGATGATGTTGATGGCGATTCTGGAGGTGGTTAATTTTCCATTGGTGGTGTGCGGAGGGATAGTGAGGGGGACGGCGAGGCCGTGGCTGGGGACGTATGCAAATATATGTGGGTTCTATATGGTAGCGCTGCCTTTGGGGGTGGTTTTGGCCTTCAAAATGCATTTAGGGTTGGGGGGATTGCTGATAGGGTTCTTGGGGGGAGTGGTGGCTTGTTTTGTTCTGTTGTTGGTGTTTGTTGCAAGAATCAGTTGGGATGATGAATCTCAAACGGCATTAATACTTACATCTCGACAACAAGAGTTGCTTCATCACAAAGACTCAAAGCCGTTGGAAACCACTGCATTATGAAATTTTTTATTTTTTTTTTGTAAAGTTGTTTTACTTGTCGTAATCAATTTGCATTTCATTGTACAAAAGAGATCGATACACTTTATCATTCCTTTTTGCTCTCTCCTTTGTTCGTACGAGCACACAATTTTTACGTTTCATCCATCCCGTTGGGAACCAAAATAAACGACTTCTTAAATCCTTGAATAATTGATTGAATAGAGGTGTATTTATGCCCCATCCCCAAATTTGCCCCGGTTCAGTTTAAAACAAAACCTTCCTCATTCCCCACTTTTATTAGATATTAACACCTTGTAACGTTGCACAATGTTTTGATGGTAATGGTGGTATTTTTTGGTCTTGTTTCTTTAATTTTTTCTAGAAAGATAATTAAAAACTGAGTAGCAAGTTGGACATAAATAAATGGGGACCCAAAACCCCGTGCAAAATATGTTATCTGAATGGAGAATCCCCATCTCGTACCAGAATCTATAAGTGGGGATGGTAGTAGAGATGTATTTGATGTGCCGTTTTGATATGACGGTACTGTTTTCTAATATCATCCCCCCACCGACCATTGTCATTCCTACATATTATCGTCTCAAACTGCTCCAAAGCTAACACTCGTCCAGAATGCCACCCGTGTTTGTCGGGGCCAGGACAATGGATCTCGCCAAAAGATAAAAAAGAAAAAACCCAAATGACAAAATCTAAAAGTCCACATACTCAATGGAAAATTATAATTATCCTTCCACGAAATAATTATAAATGGACGAAGTGGAGTAACCCAAGTGACAACAGCACCTACTATCAGGACAAACAGTTCTAGGTTTCAAGTTACCTTGAACAGGAGGGAAGGTATTAAAAAAGAAATGATCATGAAGGGCGTGTGTCGGTCTCAAAGTTCCGTGACCTATATAGCCCCTCAAAGAAATTGGCTGAGATAGAAGAGAACACCTCCACAAAGCTAGTTACTTTTCTTTAATATAAGAAATTAATGAGAGTGATGGATTCCATGATTAGGGTTGTTGCAGAAATAAGCCCACATATATAGAAAATGATTGATTGTTGGGGTGGGATTCCAATAAACAGACAGTTCCAAAGTACAAGATTACTTAAAGAAATGAGGAAATGGAAATCCAGGTAGGAATCCTGAAAATGGACGTCCACCAACAAATTAAGTTGTGCACAATACTTGAGGCTATGGATGACTGACGACTCATCCTAACAACTTGCGTTGCTTTCACTTTCACCAGCTCCACTCGATTTCTATTTCTGCCTATGCATATATTATCATGACTTCAAACGGAAAGTCCCAGGTATTTTGACATAGGACGTTTTTAAAGAGACCCACATCGATGATTTGGTGTAATCTATGCTACCTAAAGGATTCTATCTGAGTATAGTAATTTTTATATTTTTTCAATCTATTTCATATTTGCACAAGCAACGGATACCCTTATGTATATGAGCGACAATAAAAGTCATCAAGCAAAATATTTACAAGAGACTTATTAAAGATTGTGGGTGAAGTAGGATGAGGTAATAAGTGGGACGAACTAAACTGGCTTAAAAGCCTAATATTCCATAGGGGGAGGGCGGGAGGGAGGGAGGGAGAGAGAGAGAGAGAGAGAGGACTAAATGTGTTACATATTCAGGAAGAACTAACTGACACGATAATTGCTATTCCCAGGATATCTGGAAGTAGCTGACTGTAAGTTGAATTGGCAAACAAGACTATCAAGTTAATATAGAGTTGATATGTATAGTGAAGCTAAAGAACATGTTCTAATCACTTCAAAATCTTAATTAATGTTCACGTTCATGTTTAGGTGTCTAGATTAAAATCCTAACGCTCCATTTGATAGTAAATTTAAAAATCAGAATCTTAAATCTATAATGATGCATTCAGTGATGTTTCAACAACAATTTCATTTCATGATAAGTTCCAGAATTTTAAGAAAAAAATTTCAAGTTCTTTTCTGAGTCATTAGTATAATTTATAAGTCCAAAATATAAAATCATCATAAGCCATTTCTCTAAATCCTCATTTCAAATCCGAAGTTTTCTATCCAAATGTAATTTAAAATTAAGTCCTACAAGCGTGTAAATCTTTTTCTTCGATTAATTCTCTCATTTATCGATACAGTTAGTACAAGTGTTGATTATTTTAATGAATCATTTATCATGAACCATGATCATTGATTCATTCACACCCCACAAACCAACATACAGAGCATCTTGATTAATGATCACACATAATCCTTTCAAGCAAGATTTCATTTCTAGGTCCTACGATTTTGAAGGACAAAAACAATGAAAGCTTTTAAAATAACAAAAAAAAAATAAAAAATGCCGTCATTATAAACTGGTCGATCAATCCCATGGGATGTATATAAAATTGCAGCAAAAGTTTATTTTAAGGAAAGACCAAAAAAGGGAGCCTACAATCAACTATAAATGAGTTTGCTCATTCTAAGACTACAATAAACTTAGAAACACATGTAACTATGTAACCAGAAGTAGCATTCAGAATCCAACCAAAGAAGAACTAACCAAGACCAGCTGTAGAATCCTTTCGTGGTGCATCAGCCTTTATACGAGAAGGCCTGACTATTCGGTCAATGAGACCGTATTCAAGAGCCTCCTGAGCATTAAAGCGCTTCATTCGACCTAGGTCATTGTGAACCTGCACATTTATATTAAGATTCAGTGCACATTTAATTATAATTAAAAATAATAATAATAAGAACATGCATTCTGCCCAAATTAGTTCATACTTTGTTTCAAATATATGCAAATCAAAACTAGAAGGCTATTCCAACAAAAAGAAGATAATGAGCTCAAATATGATAGTGATAATGAGGGTTTAGCCTAATTACAAAAAAAAGCCCCACGACAGTTTGTTTAACTTACAATTACATCAATTGAGGGGGTGTTTGCAAGAAAAATACAAATGCTTGTTTGTAATACTCTTAGAGGGTGATCAAGAAAACAAAGTCCATTTTTCAATTTTTTTTTTTTTGGGTGATTAGGCTTGAAGGGTGGTTTTTATAACTATCCCAAAGTAAAGTATGACCTTCTCAACTGGCTGCCCAGTTTTCTGAGCCAACTCTTTGAAAAGATAGTCTCTTATGCGTAGTAGCTCATCAGCCTCGTTACGGATGTCGTCAGCCTGCCAAAAAGGTTCCATAGACAAGTGACAAACTTGCTAGAGAGAGTGAAATGAAGGTTTTAGACAAGAACAATAGGTCGAACCTGACCACGAGCAGCTCCAGCCGGAGACTGTAATGCAATTCTTGAGAGAGGCATTGCAAAGCGGTTACCCTTCAGAAAAAAAGGAAATTGTTAATGAGATGACTGCACCAAATGTCAATGGCATAATTTTATGTCATATGAATCAAGATACCTAATAAGGAGGCTATCGCCTATCACTTGAATGGAGAAATTAAAAATAACAATGAAAGATACTATTTGTCATTTTCATTAAATAAAATAAATTAAAATATAAGACAATTGAACATACTAAATCATATTTGTCATTTTCATTAAAATAGAAAAAAATTATAATAAATAAATATCAGGAAACCAACAGAAGTTGATGAAAACGCTATGCACATATCCTAACCTCATATGTCTGAATAGATATTTTCGTATTTAACTCAATTATAATTTTAAGTTTGTTTTACAAGAAAAATATATTATGTTACCATAGCTAAGTATCCATATATATTGTGTCACCTTTTCACCAGCAGCTAGGAGAAAACCTGCCAGATTATAAGCATAGCCCACACAGTGAGTACCAACAGGACTCTTCAGGCTTTGCATTGTGTCATAGATAGCCATACTAGGAGTAAGCTGCAATAGAGATATATAGTCATCATATGAATTGAAACCAACAGAAGAGGCAAACATAAGAAAAGCTGAATGTAGAGAATATTTCAAACATAAATAGACACATAGAACTCACATCTCCTCCAGGGCCATTAATGTACATAAAGAGCTTCTTTGAATCATCAATACTATCAAGGTACAACATCGTAGCAAGAATCTGATTGCTGAACTCTTCGTCTATGTGTTGCCCAATGAAAATAACACGCTCACGGTACTGCAGTTAACGAGTTGTTGAACTTCATTTAGAAAAGTTTCAGAGAAAAAGACGAACAAGGTAGAATAGAACCACTTGAAAACAAGATTTTACCAATGTTTTGGTATCAATATTCATTGGAAAAGAAATAAATTTATTATTATCCAATGCACATCAAACAAGTTCTTAAAGGGACATGCAAAAGTGCACTGTATGTGACAAGTGGTTGATCAATCTTATCTTAACAAAACAAAAGCAATACAACAAAGCTTTGACGACCCCCCCCCCCCCACCCGGTCCATCATTTGGTATTGTAATTCCACCAGGATAATCCATTCGATTTTATTGCAGTGAAATAGCCAAGATAGACTTACAAGAGCATTCCACAAATCAACCCATTGCCAAGTTCCCTCAGCAGGGTTTCTGTAGGGCACTCTGGGTGTTCCAATAGGCATCATTGATACACGGCCCCGTGTTGGTTTGCTGTTTCTGCATCTAGTAGCAGAGAAAGTATTTCTATTAGAGGGCTTAAAGGATTTAACAAACTCACAATATGTTATCCTATGTAAAGCTTATCAGTCTTGCTTTATTATTACCAAAATGCCAAAACAAACCAGGAACACCATCCCTCTTTCATGAACCAAGGCACATACTTATAAGTTGGATAAGACACAAATGGGATGCAGAAACAAAGTGACCAAACACACCACTTAAACTGCAATATATGAAGGCAAACAAAAAGTAAGTTGGTCCAGTGCTTACTGTGTTACATTGTAAGAATGATTACATAGCGACCAGAAAGTGAGCAAACTCGAAAAGGGAAGTCCATGCACATTAATGATCAAACCATGATAAATAAATAAATATGAAAATAAACCCACTAATGATGAACCATGAAACCCAAAGATTGCAGGTAAACGGATGAAACTTAGAACCCATAGAGGAAAATAAACATATTCTCGCACGAAAGCTAATGTTAGCGTATCAGACTTATTGTGAAGATAAAAACCCGAAAAACACAGTTCCAAATTGAGCTTTCAGGATAGGGAGTTGAACCCCCCCCCCCACACACACACACAGAGAACCAAAAAAACAGTAAATAGCAGATTATTCACCTGGATTCGATGCTCTTGTAAACTTTATTGTGAAATTCCACATTCAAATTGGGCTTTCCTACTCCATAACAATCTGTAACAAAAAGTCTAATTTACATTACAAAAAAGCTAAATTGAATAACTACTTCAAGGACAAACTTCAAAGAACACGTACTTGGAGATTGAAGTCTTAACCCCACAAAGACTTTGCTGGCGCAGCTGAAAAGGGTATGAATTAACAAATTAATTTTACAAAATATAAATATTAAATCATAATAATTTAAGATAAAGAGAAAACCTGAGAGAAGGAAGGGGAGAATCGAGTTTGGAGTGTAGATATGCAGTTGAAGAGACCGCCATTGCCATTTTTCGATTGGAGAGAAAAATAAACGATTTTGAGGTTCTTTTGGATATTATGGAGGCAAGGCTGATTAATTCACGGGCCCGGAATCAAAGTTATCGACCCGAGGGCACTCGATGGGTAAAGGTAAGGCTTATGAGTTATGAGAGCGCTCTTTAAAATTTTTACTCTAGTGGTTAAGAAATTAAAATAGCGCAAATATATATTTATATATATATATATTATGTGTTTGTCTGTCGTTTTTTTTCTATTCATATATTTGGTTCAAAATTAAGGTGCTGTGTTGTCATTATTCTATTAATTTTTTATATAATATTTTTAAAATTTTTAAAAAATAAATTACTTTTTTTTATTTTTTATAATTTGTTATTGACGTATCTAATCTCTAGATATTTGCGGAGTTGATTATCCCTCTCGAAAACATTTCACAATGTTTAATTCAATACATGTATTGAATATAGTAAAAAAAATATTAAATTTGAAAATATAAGTATTATTTGAGTTATATTAGATTATTTATTGTGGATTGAACTATTTATTTTAGGGTTGAGTTGTAAATAAAAAATTAGTTAAATATTTTTGTATTCAAATTATTTTATAATTCCATCCTTTTTAATATACATACATATATATATATATAATTAGGTTAATAAAAAATATGAAATTATATAAATAATAGAAATATATGATTTAAGATAGCAACTTGTAATAGGTATCTCATATGCGCTGGGTTGGGAAAAAATCACACTTCCAACATAGGCAATTTAATGAAGATAACTAGTTCATTTACTAATATGTGATGTACTGCGTATATGATCGGACCGTTGTTGCAAAGACTCCACGGGCGCAGCTCACCATAAATGAGCTCAACTTGTGCTTGGGTTGGCTTGTTATAAGCCATTGTTTTGCTGCAGGTCGAAAAAGTTGTTACCCATTAAGGCTCCATTTACTTCACATGTTGGGATTTGGATAAGATGGGAATTAAAATTAAAATATAAATAATTTCAAAAATATATATCTATTGTCTACTTTATAGGATAACAATAGGATATTTAATATAATTTTATAATATGCTTCGTCTACTTTGTAGGATTACCTCTGGATAAATATTAAACGACAATATAGTCAATATCATACCTAATTAGTTAGTCAGTCATCTTGAAAACATCACTAGGATCGTGAGCACTTGTATGCGACTTGTCTTATGTAGATTGTCCAGCTCGCTCGCCTCAACTTTCTTCAAATTCTCCTGTGGTGTAATGTGTGCTGACCAGTCAGCAAGTAAATGATGTTTATATCCATCCTAAACTAATTTTAGTTACTAAGCTTTGTAATGCTATTTCTGGTTCTGACATTGTTGGAACAACCCAGATTTCCACAAATTGAAATTAGTTGCAGTGATATGCAATAGGGGAGGAATTACTTGACATGTATAACTACTAAGTAACACAATCGAAAATATGCATAATCTTCTATGTATTCTGCTCTCTGAATAGGCAAATGCTGAATGAGGAGGATTAAGCAGGCTTCTCGTATGTATTCTGCTCTCTGAATGTTGCAATGGCACTTTTGATCATACCAGCTACATCCGACCTCACAAAAAGGTGAGTGTTATCCAATACATGTATTATGAACTTCTGTGACTGTGGCAATGAAGCATTCATGTTGATGATGAACTGTGCCATCGGAATGTCACTGCATAAACAACACAAGCTCCATGAAATTCAGTGATGGACGTTTTCAGCAGCGTCAACTGGATCAGAAACATCTCTCCTCTCTCTCTCTCTCTCTCTCTCTCTCCATCCACATGAAGTAAGACATCAATCTCTCAACAAGTAGAAGTGGATGGAGGTGAAAGTGCTAAAGAAAGCAAAGCACAGCATAATTATGAAACAAATAAAAACAACACCACATGCTACAGAATGGTATATTACCATGAAATATACAATCCTTTGATGGCACTCACCATGATAAATTATGTCGTCAATCTGCAAAAGAGATAACTGATTCATAGTAGAGTTATATTATGAACAAGAGAAATATCACAGGTCAACATTGGACTTGGTATATTGTATGATACTAATCAGTCTCCTCAACGGGGAAGACTGAAGACAGCTGCAATCAGCTTTAGCATTTACAGCACTACCTGTTGAAGAATAATCCAGGCCTATTGATAAGAACTCTTTCTTAGAATGAGAACATAATTTTATAAACAAAAAATAATTCAAACCTAGTAGGATCAGCTCTCAAATTATGGAAAACATTATCAAATTGATTCACCACAAAAAAAAGAAGCCCCATTATGGGCACACTAGACCTAAATAAACCACATATCAATTAGAGATTGTGCAATCAACGGTAAGCAGATTAGTTCTTCCTTCAATAGCAAAGTACAACTTGTGGACATAATTGCTCTCCAACATCATTAATCAAATCCATTTGGTTAATATAAATTTGTTAACATATGCCACGTGAAAAGGATCAATAATCCATTTCCCAGGTATCCTGGTAGGACCTCAAATGTATCATGTAATAAGCCAAAAGTATGCAAGTTTGCAGGCGGTCTTTCCCGCTCTGGTTCATCATATAACAGAATGAAAACATAAACCAAAGATAATTCTATTCAAAATTTAATCAAGGTGGAGGAGGACAAACCAACTTGAAATGCTTACAACAGTTGGCAGTTTTTTGAGTTTACAGGTTCGTTCCCTCATACTCATCATCTTCAGTTAATTGTTTGAAAGGTTCTTTGAGCAAATGTGCTAGTTCTCTTCAATCCCATCATCACTTCCCTTCCCTTTCTTTCTCAAATCTCAACCATTAATATTTGATTCCTATGGAGCTCAAAGCAAATTACGCACTTAATACGTGATTCTTAAAGACTCTTCCCGAATAAAGTAGAGCCAATTTCTGATAAAACTAAAGGAAATAAAATCTCTTAATGACTGGTGTTTTTTTTTTTTTTTTTTTCTCTTTATGTTTACTTGCCTGTCCTTTTATTGTTACCATACCATGTTACCATTTGATCAATGAACCCACGGAAAAATATAGTACGCACATCAGAAGAAAATACTATCCGTGAATATGAATTGTCTAAATGTTCCAGGCGATTGAAAAGACCCAGAGGTTATCTAATCAAAGCTATGCAAGTGTTCTTCAAATAGCGAAGACATGTAGGGTTGTTTTCATTTTATAAACTTACTATTATAATGATGCAAAACTCCAATAGTGCATCACGAACTCTTCAATCTCTTTAATAATCAATGAATTAATATAGCTTAATATGTTAGAAATAAATGGTACCGCAGAAGCTACTTTAATATATGCATCTAACTCTTTAACTTGGTGATTCAATGTAAGAACTCAGGTTGATATTAGCGAGACATTCAACCAAAACATATGACTCCCATCATTCAATAAAATAAGCTGACTCGAGTTTGAGTAATCAGCAACATATCCAAACTACGATGATATTTTGATGCTCCATTAGATGCATTATTTTCCTGATAAATGATACTATAACCCAGAACAGCATTCATATAAAAATATTACTAAATTTGTCGTAGGGAAAAAAACATAATCCGTTTTCTCCAGATGAAGATTGAGCTCTTTATACAACAACAGAAACGCTTCTGCAAATCCCTAAATTCAATGACAACTATGCAACAAGAAACAATTCCGGAATATTGACAGGAAACTTTAAATTAGAAATCCAACAAGTTAAATGAAGTTTCATAAGAACGAAGGTGCGCACCTTGTACAGCCTTACAACAAGCGGTCAGAGATGGGGTGGGGGGCGGGGGGAGTGATTGAAATAGTGAGGAAGTAGTATCCGTTTACAGAGGCTATCAACAGCAAAGATTCGGAAGACCCTCACGGTGGGCTGAACCGACCCATTACAAAGTGGACCAAGATCGCCCTATAAAATCTGAGCCGACACAAGTTTCCCCAATTTGGGCTGATTTAACAGAAAGGCACTCATTAATTGTGCAGGGCCTTTATTAATCTGGGCCTGATGAATCAGGCCTTAAATTGTGCATGCTAAGCCTTGGTTCTTCCCATTAGCACAGATATACTAAACAGTTCTTCGAATTCATAATCTATGTTCAGTGGTAATACAAAACTAGTACCCTTAAATTGGTTGTTTTGCATTTTAGTTCTGATAAATATAATTTTTTTAATTAAATCCTATTAAACTTGAAGTCATAATGAATTTAGTCCTCCAATAATATAATAATAAAATAGTGTAAATATAATTTTTCTTCCTATTTTTTATTTTTAGAAAAAAACATATTTAAAAAAAAAATAATATATCAGCTTTTCACTAGTTGATTTTTTTTTTCTTTTTAGGGAATTTTTTTTTCAGTTGGTTAAGATGCAAATAACTTTTTTTGTTCCCATTTCTTTTATTATGTATATTATATTAAATTAATTATCTTTTCATAACCTTTAGTTTTACACCTACATTATATATATATATATATATATATATTAAAATGAGATATTAAATACGAAAAATATAATTATTTTTTGTTGATCATTTGAAGTTAGAATTTTAATATTTATTGCTTATAAATATATATGTTTTTCTGTGTTTATCACAAATACTAGCCCCACCAATACAAAGTAACTTAAGCATAAAAATATTAATGCAAAAACTTATGTGCAATAGATACACCGTGTAAATTAATCTACAATATTACTTATTTAACTAAAAAATATTATTTTTTTACTTGATAATTTTTACTATTTGATCTGTTACATTAAAAAAATAGTAATAATTTTTAAATAAATAAATAATTATTTTTAATAAAACAAATGATACTATAAATCGGGTGCATCGTATTACCGATCTACAAAAGTCTCACTCACATATTAATCACTAGAATCTAGCATAAGTTACAATTTGTGAAGATAATATCCTTTGTTAAGCAAGAGGACAAAAAGAATAACATAAATGGAATATATACAAGCGAAAAGCATCAAATTTATAGCATGTATAGGCAAAGGCTACTAAGAAAAGTACTTAAGGATTCATATATATATATATATATATATTTTAATTTATTATAATTGATAATATTAACTGGTGGAAGAAGATGCTGATCACAACTGTCGTTTGCATCGGCCAATATATTTAGTTATACGTGTTTGACAGAATTGATAATAGCAAAAGCCGAAGATTCCATTGTGAAGACATAAAAGACGTTATGCTAAACTCCAAGGCTAACACAAGTACGCTTCTTGTCTTATTTCTTGGTCAAACTCTGGATGTTTAATTATTTTAAGATTTTTAACAAATTAAATAATACATCATGTGCACTTGGAGACTAGATCTCGGAGAAAATTACTTCCATCGGCCTAAAATAAGTGTGATATAAAAAAAAAATCAAAATGAGGTTGGTATAAAATAAATTTTATACTTTTATTTGAGTCTAGATATTGCATTTTATGTTCTAAAAGTCGTGTTTTTCTTCATCTTCCCAGCAATAGTTTTCCATTTTTAAAACTCATTTATAATATGCATAATTTTGAAAGAAATTCTACTTTTCCTAAGATGTCTAATACTCTTCTTACAAAACTTGAGAAATTTTAATGACCGTTTCATAAGATGGGATAGTTCAATAGACCTAATCAGGTAACTTTTCATTTCACCATGTCGTTTAATAATTTGATCGTACAATCATTCACAAGATTATACCATTTTAATAGATTTAATCATGACCTTCTAATCCTGGGTTGTCTTTAAAAAATCTAGTAAATTAATGAAAATAATCTTTATGACAAGAACATAAAAACATGAGATAATACACTGTAACTCTATGTAATAGAGTTATTTTTTTACCTTTGAACTTAAAATTATATAGAAAATAGTGGTGAGTTTAGCGAATTTTAGTATAATATAGTAGAATTAAATCGTTTTTTGTTTTTGTTTTGTAGTTTGTATAAATTAAATGTTTAATTTTTTCCTTAATCTTATGTGAAAAAATAAGGTTGGAGCTGAACCTGGAGAACTGAAGCTAAAGAGTGCAGACCGGTTGAAGAAGTCCCTAGTTGCTAGGAGCAATGCTGCAGAAACACTGGAAGTCAATTTTTGACCCAGAAAATCCGAACCAAGACTGCTGACCGTGTAATTTAATCACTGCCTAGTTGGCGTGGGCCAACGTTTATATTTAAACGAATGACTGAATCAGCAGGAGAATAATTTTGGGTCAGAGTTACATCATAACTAATGGGCAGCCTAATGAGGAAAGAAACAGTGGGCCTTGATCATCAGTAGCCAAGGAAGAAAGTAGGACACGAAAACAGCAAGGAGCAGCAGCAACAGCAACAGCAGCAGCAGCAGCGTAGGAAATAGGGGAGAAGATAGCTACTAGAATTGGAGCAAAAAAATCATCATTCTTAGCAGATTTTCAGCGTGAATTCAAGGGGGAAAGAAGAAAACAACATCAAGATGGAAGAAGAAGAAGGATTCGTGAAAAAAACAGCACAACCATCAGCTTATTCCTCTCTTCCTTACTCTTTTTTTATTTCTCTGTTTTTGGAATTTCATTTCAAACACTATGGATGGTGAATTAGATTTTTGGATTGTATTTTCTAAGTTAGTCATGAGTTAAACTTATTGAAGACTTGAATTGCTAATGAACTTTGAATCGTTTTATTGAGACTTTTATGCATTATTGAGTGATTTGTGACACTGTTCATTCAAATGTACCTATTGTTAATATTTGTTGTTGTTTGACCAACAATGATGAATTGATGAGCTAGATTTAATACTAGGAATGTTAGGTCTAGTGGAATTTGCTTAAATGATGTCAGTTTATAACTGATTTTAGGAGGTATAGAAATATATTGTTCGCCTTGCATCGATGTTCCATTTGGAAAATGATCAATTAGAAAAAGGAATGTGTATAATAGAATTTGGAAAAATTCTATGTGCCGATAGGGAATTCTTGTTAACTTTGGAGCATTTTACTCAAAACAATGCCGATGAACATTGATCAATAAAAATAGATTCAAGGAAAATTAGTAATTCAAGTCTACATCTCCATTTTGTGAATTTTCTTGCTGTTGTTGGCTTGTGAATTGAATGATTAGTTGCTGAAAATATTTTCTTTACTTCTTTGTTTGAATTATAGTAATAGAACCGTACATCCACCCAATTTATTACTCTTTTTCTTGGTTAAAATTGTTTAGTGATTGGTATTTGCAAAATATTTTAAATTCAATTCTTGTGAAGACGATCAACTTATCATTATATTACTTATGTGACTATGTGTACTTGCATATCAAAATTGAAATATAGAATAATCACAACACACACACTAAAATCAAACTCTTGCCATGAAAACATACAATAATACACCCACCCACAAAATCAATCATGAAAACACACAAAACCACATATATTCAAAATATCTACTATGAATCATACATTCATTTTAAAAATCGATCATAAAAAGATACAAATTCAATTACATCGATTGAGAAAAACTGACATAATTTTTGAAATTTATATTTAGTTGATACAACAAGAATTGAAAAAGAGAGGGAAAATCTCGTAGTTCAAAGCTAAGTTTGAAAGAGATCAGAGTGGTGTAGACCAAAAATAATAATTGTGGCTTACGTAATTTGGTATTATCTACGTAAATTAGTGAAGGAGAAGATAACAATTCTTAATAAATTTGATAATCATGAGTTGTTAAAGATACTGTAGAAAAGGACAAGAATTCCCTTTTGAAAGATCTAAATTAAATTAATGTGTATATATTCGACAATGCGGGAACGTTTATTTATAGTTTCTTAATATATAATTAATCAGGAATATTAGTAATACGTAATTAGGTGATCTTAATTTGGTCCATTTTGGTGGTTTGTTAGATCAAGATATCCATCTTCCTTAAACAATATTATCATGGGAGAATATGAATAATTAAAAGAAAAATAATTGAAGGATGCCCACTATATGCATACTATATTGTACATTATATGGATAATTAAAAAATAAATAAAAATAAAAGAAGCCTATAATGGAAGAAGTATTATTGAAGATTAAATAAATAATTATTTGGAGATATTCCAGGAAAGGACAACAATCCACTTTTAGAATGTGAAATTATTTTAATTGTATGATTAAGGAGGAATAATTACTGGAAATGTTTGCAAGTACTTATGATTGAAGAAACTTCTTTTCTATTTATAACAGAACTCTTTTATATCCATTTGTGACTGTAGCATACTAAATCTATTCGGGTTCTATATATTGACCACAAAAATATTATACTAAAATGTGTTCGAACTCTATTAATCAGAAAGTTTGTCGCTATATGATACAAAATATGAGAGTACACTATATTTTTGAATTACTTTAAAGCTACATGATAACGTAAATAATTATTTTGTAAAATTTCTAGTTTCCTAATTCTTACATAGCTAACGAGCGCGCGCTCGACATGTTGCCTGTCAAATTCTTTCCATGCAAGTTATTAAATTTTTTTATTTTTCAAAAACAAAAAAATATACAAAAAATTGCAAGAATTTTATTTTTATGTTTTTTATTTCAACAAAATTCAGGAGTACAATGTGGACAAAATGCATAAGATATTAATAAAGAGAAAAGGAGCATAACTTAACATGGAAGCATAGATGTTATATTTATTAATATCATAAAGTAGCTTAGCCATCAATTGCAAAATTGTTTAAGAATATGCTTTTTAAAGTGTTCCAATTATAGGTGGCATGAAGCATATATCTAGAAGGAGAACTATAGCGCATGCTATTATTATTCCAAGGATAGTTTTATTTTATATAATTTTTTAATTTGCTTTTGAATTATTCATCTCGTGCTATTTATCAATTTTGATTCTTTATTGTTAAAGAAATTTAGTTGTTACTCATATTTTCAATAAGTTCCGCTTTATAAGTTAGATTATATTATCTTCGTCATAAAATAAGAGTGGTATTTATTAGAGTATAAATACGTATTTTGTGAAGTACAACTTTTTAATAGTTATAAATTTTTAGTAACATGATTTTAATTTTAAAATATAATTTTTTAAATAAAATTATTTAGAAAAATATATAATATATTAAAATGAATGGAATAATATAATTTAAAATATACTTAGAATTTATATGACTATTACAATATCTGAGATCTACTATTTGTGTAGCATATATCCCAATTCTATGTATTAAACAATAGGATACATTTATTCATACTCTGAAATTTTTAAATGTACCCCATAGTCTAAATATACTCTAGTTAAAATTAATAATTTCTTTCTTTTTATTAAATATACCCCAGTTATACCCATTATACTTTATTTATTAAAAAATAAAAATAAAAAACAAATCAGAATCCCAAACCAGACTGCCCAACCCGCAATTCCATGCCCTCCACAGAAAAATCCCAAAAAAGTTTATGTCTGCAATTTCTCTATGCTTTAATCTACCATAAATGTATCTCTCTTTTAACCTACACCTCCTCTCTTCAAATCAATATTTTCTAGAAAATATTAGTACAACACAAGAAGATTAGAAGAAAAAATAATGTTTCTTATGAAATAATTCCATCACATTATAGCACTATGATATATATAAACATATATATATGCTTTTGAGATTCTGGCTATTTTGTTGCAGAACAAAGGCAAATCATTAGTGGGGTTGACACTTTGTTACAGGCTGCGGCCATGTATATGTCTAATGACCCAAAGACTGGTGATGAAGAAGAAAATGTGGAAATTTTTTTCAGAGAAGGAGTATAGTTGATAATTATTATGAAACCAAAATTCTACAATCCTCTCAGACGAAGGAATATATATATATATATATATATATACATGAACTCTTGTACATATAGTTTTTAAAAAAGTTATGAATAAATCTGCAATTCCAATTTTTTATTTTTATATTAAAAAAATATGAAGAAGAAGAAGAAGACAATATATATATATGAACCTTGTATACACAATTCTTAACAAATTTATGAATGAATTTGCAAAGCTTTGTATTTTAATATTCAAGAAACATGGAGAAGAATAAGACAATAAAAGTAAAAATTTGCAATTCTAATTTTGTATTTCTACATTTAAAAAATATGGAGAAGAAGAAGAAAATATAGGGAACATATATATATATATATATAAACTCTTATACGCAAAATTATTAACAAAATCAAGTTCGGAGAAATAACATTTAAATAATAGTGTTAAGTGTTTGTTGATTATCAAGTTTGACAATCGCGGTGAAAGGTTTTAGATTTAGAGTCGAATCTCAAGAAAACCATGAATTTGCAATTCCAACTTCTCTGTATTGAAGAAACATGGAGAAGAAGAAGAGAATGTTGGATTTCTGCAGTTGAAAAAGAACAGAATAAAAAAATATAAATATATAAGAGTATCTTAGTCAATTTATTATGTCTAATTTTATCATAATTATTATAGGGTATATTTAAAGATTTTGAGGGTACAAATAATCACACCCTAACAAATATTATGTGTTTATGGCGTCTGCGAGTGTGTTGTGAAAGTTCTAGAATATATTCCAACTCTAGATATTAAACAATATTCGGTGTGTAATTAATGCATCTTAGTTATATGATTTAACGGGTGATTAGCCTTATGGTGGTTCGTTAGGCAAATTTAATATTCCCCATTAATAAATCAATAAAGCATAAAATTTTCGGAGCTGTTATCCCCTGATCAGGCTATGTAGCATACTCTGGTCGTTCACCCGACTTTCTTTCCTCTAACAGGAAAAAACTAAAAATATCTCGACTAATTTTATATGTTTTTTTAATATTATATTATAACCATTTTTTGTAATGTGTCTGTATGATGCATTATTTATAAATAAAATATAATTGTATAATAAGAATTGAAATTCTATTCATTAAGGCTATCTTCAAAGAAAATTAACTACTACTACTTAGGAGCCTTGTTTGATCTGATAATATAATTAAGATTACCCTTTATAACTAGTTAGAGCTCTTTATGGAACCTTCTTCAACGTTTTCTTAAAAAATATTATATTTTTCAAGATCTAATTTTTTTTTTTTTTATCAAGAATGGTTGATGAAACAATAAAAATTAAACTAACATCAACACATAAATGTAGTCTGGAGGATGAATAACTACATGATGTCTAAAACACCAAAGAAAATAAAAAATACTTTATTAAATTCCGATAACATATGAAAATTATTTGTAGCTTGATAAAATCTGAGATGAGTTCCGGTGGATGAAATTCTTAAACTAAGATAATATGTTCAGAAATTCCAAATCACATTGAAGGTTGGGGTTTAGTGATAGTATTGTGAAACATGGATGACATTCTACTTATATATTTTATCTTTAAAAAATATTATTTATATCACTTAACTGTTATAAACTTGTATTTCTTAAACAGTAAGATCATTACATGTGAGTTAGTTGTATGGGATGTGGATAGAGATGTTAAACGGGCTAGCCCTGTCAGTTTCGGGATAATTCTAACGGGTTTTGGGTTAATCGAGCCTCGATTTAATCGGGTCAATTTAAACCTGCTTGATTATGGTAAACCTAACCCTAACCCTATCAGTTTTCGGGCTAATCGGGCCACTATCGGGTTATAAGTCAAAATAGTCAAATTATATATTCATATTTAAAATTTTAATTAAATACATATTATGCTTTATTTAAAATACAATTTTAGATAACATTAAAAGATTATCTATTTTAGAACTTTTATATCACTATACAAAATTTAAAGATTCAAACATTGAAGTCATATACACTATTTCATGCTCTCATATATAGCTTTAAGAGCATTCACTGTCATAAAATTTGAAATCATGTTACATTTAAGTTCTAAATTTAAATGACACTATTTAGAATCTTCTAGTAATTAAATATAAATTTTAATATCTTCTACTAAAAATCAAATATGTTATATAAAAAATAATTAAAAATTATGTATATTATTAATTTAATATTAAGAAATAGACAAATAAGAAGAAAAATTCGAGTTATCGAGCTAGCTCTAACCCTAACCAGGCTATTCCTATAGGGCTTCAGGCTAATCGGGCTTGGACTAAACGGGCTGATTTTCAAAATGGCTTATAAAATCAAACTCAAACCCTAAAATTTTTTAGATTAAACGGGCCAAACCGCCGGACCATGACCCTTTTAACATCCTAGCAGTGAGATGGATCACATGAAATAATATTAGTTTGAAAGGAATGAGGCTCCCTCGAGACCTTCAGTATGAAAAGAGGAGCCTAAGTGTGACAGCAAAGCATGTTTGACTCTTGTGACTGACGACGATGTCTCAAGTTCTCGGCGGAGCCAGCTCAGTCGGCCGCCTCCACCGCCGCAATTTCCGCCACCCCCACGTTGTTCTCTTTACCATACCGCCCGCGCCAATCCTGCTGGCCATGCATGCAAAACCACCCCCCACACCCTCCCTTTTTATTAAAATAGTATTATGTCTGAGTTTCTGATGCACGCTTATGCGTGTTGTCGTTGGGAATCTACTTTGATTCCCATAATTCAGTCAAACTGGTCTTCATATTTGCCAACAGAATTATGAAAAACCTCAACTGATTTGAAGTCTCTAATTAAATATTAAGTACGGCTCTAATTGAGTTTAAGATATAATTTGGAAGTAATTGAAGCACCATATATTAAGACTTTGGCTGGTTTAAGATTTAAATAAAATGAATGATATGAGCTTCTTACCTAAGAATACATCATATGAGACAGGTCTACACAAGTTTTTAGCATCATTTAATATTGCAGAATTATTGTTGTATTAAAGACAATTTGAGACTGCAATTTTTTAGCTTTATTATAATTTAAAAGAAAAAATATATTATTTAAAAAAAAAAAGAAAAAAGGAAAAGATGAATGACGTCGTTTTGCCGGCGTCCATCCGCGTGGAGATAAATTTGTGGTCAAATGCATAGATGCCGCTTGGTTGTCAAAAACTAAAGATTAATTATTCCCTTGTCGTAGTAGCTGTTAATTATATTAATTAATTAACAAATTAAGAAGAAAAAACAAAGAGAGAGAATTTGATAATAATAAGAGGAGGTGTTGGATAAATCCAAGAAGTGTAACAGCCCCCAGAATTAGGTTAACATGGGTCGACCTTCTAATGTCTCCAGTCTTGGCATTTTCCTAGCCCTTCGATCTCTCTTATCATCTCCCTCACCATTAAATAAATGTTGTTCTATCGTATCACCAAGTCTAATTATATGTTGTTATTTAAATTTTAAGTTATTCTATATATTTTTTAAAGAAAAAACTTGTGTCTTTCTATATATTTTTAACAACTGAACATATAGATAGGTAAATAAAATTGAAATAGGAAAAAATTATATATGAAGTAGATATTATACTTTAACAGAAGACAAATTAGTCGTTTGCAAGAAACACTAATGTTACAATTTAAATGAAACCATCCAGATTTGAAAGGGGACAATTGAATAAAAATTAAGAAATTACCATTATTTATATTGGGTAAGTATTGTAAATACATTAAATAAATATGCATACTGCAATGTTATATTTTTAAAGTTAGGGAGGATGACGGACCCACAACCCATCTCCTAAATATTAACAATATTGCACATTGTGATATGATATGTATATTTCATGATCATGAACAATTTTAGAAGACTTTGGGAACTTCAAATTTTTAAAATGTCATTTATTTTGAAAGAATCGAACTAATAAATTATAGTTAGTTGAAGTAGTTTAAAAAGTAGGTGTAATTCAACACGTTAAACCCAATGTTCGGGACAAAATCGACAAAAGCAAAGGAAAAACCAGCATTGGGAATATGAAGAAATAGTACACTTTCTTATTTTGTATTTTAGGTTTTGGACGGGAAAGAAGAGTTGCAAAGGGTAGGCGGACGAAGTATCCAACAAGTTAGCAGATTCCAAATATGGACTTTTTCTAATTTTCGATTATTAATTTCTTTTGGGCCTGTTTACTTTGGCTGATAAATTTAAATTAAAAAAAATAGTCCAGAGTTATCCAGCGTTTACTTGCTTGGATATTTTTTCGAGTCAATTCAGCCGACCCGAGATAAATTACAGAAATCGGGATAAAATATCGGATGATAATCCCTCCATGACCCCTCGAATAAAAATTATCCCATCTAATAAGAAATGGAAATTGACTGTTTTACCCTTGTGCATATTCTTAATTACAAAAATGTCCTCATATATAAATCACGTTTTCTGAACAAACTCTTATCCGAGCTAATTCCACGAAGTAAACGTTGGATAATATAAAATTATCTTTCTATATTCTAATGTTATCCTACGAAGTAAACGTAGGATAAAAATTTCGAAATTATCCCTATTTCGAGTTTAATCTCAATTTCTATCATATCCTGTCCAACCCTATCAAATCATGACTAGGGAAGTAAACGTAATGTTTGGGGTTAACTTTTATCCATGAAGTTAATTTTAAAAAAATAAAATAAAAAATTATGCATGAAGTTACAAAGTTGGGAGGAAGTGGAACATTCGATGAGACAAAAATCTTAAAGATTAACGTAAAGACAACACTTAGCCAAGCTGTAACTTCGTTATCAACTTTTTATTATATTATTTGCCTTTGTTGGGTGTAGTGCTCAAATATTTCAAAATGTGACAAGTTTAAGAATGTGGGTTGATTTCGAAATTTTGAAGCAAGGTAAAGTGAGTGGAGCCCTCTATACAAAATGCAACGCTCCAATTTATTTTATTTTTTTATTTTATCTAAACACCTTTCCTTCCAATTGGGTTGCAACTTGCAAAAGGTGTTTTCAGCTCATACACTTTTTTGCACTCCTAAGACTTAAAAGTCATGTCTCTAATCTTCAAATAAAATTGAGAAATCTTACATGTGAGGGGTGGATGATGAAAAATAATAAAAAAAAATTGCATAAATTTTTTAATTCTAAAATATTAAAGAAGTGAGACTCGTTTATAAACATAATGAACTATATCAATTAAATTTAGGATAAATTTTCAGTAGAAATAATTAATCTTTCCTGTGTGCATGCACAAATCAATACACTTCAAGATGTAGTATCGTACAAAATTCTCGAAATTAACAAAAAAGAAAAGGGCAATAGTTGTTGGTTTCATTAAAGCCATGTGGTCAATTTTAGTTGCGGCATTTGCAATAAAACAGCTAAATTCCTAAGATGTCCCCATCAACCAAGTCAAAGAATTTCCACACAAAACCTTAAAAATCAACATAATAGTAACGTCACCGTTCCGCCTGTTGATGACGATGGAGCTCTGGTTCCGTTACATTTAAGAGACCGTTAAATAATTCCCATAGATCTATATAAATATGTGAGAACTCAGTGCAGGATAAGGTATAAAACTTGCCAAAATAAAATATAAAATGTTAAATGGAAATTAGAAATGAGAAATTTATATTAACATGGGAAGGAGGGCGGGGGGGGTATGTACAAGATATATCATATGGGAAACCAATACACTCTTCCTTCTAACCACTACCACCTACTTTCACCCACCATGACCTTATAATCTTCCACCCATATTTTCCTACAAAGCTAATATTTCTGTATAAAAAAAAATGAAAAAAGAGTGGGGAGGTGGGCCCCATATCATCCACCTGTAAGTGTGTGTACCAATCCAGACAACCATACCCCAACTATAATCAACAACCTTCACCAAATCCCTCTGTAAATTCCATTCACTATGTACAGATGCCACAGCTCATTAGCCCAGCTTCAAGCAAAGAATATGCCACCAAACAATATCCACTTCCACAATTATACCCGCTTAACATCCTCCTTTCCATCAGGAATAAGATTTTATCAATCCCAAATTGTACAGATTCCTCCTCACCATGCTCCCAAGTGATACCAGCATGGCCCCACCAGGGCCCATCGTCGCCCCGTCCCTTTCGGTCTTCTCGTGATATGTCAAGGGCAATTCCTTCACTTTCAAATTACTCAAACCAATCTTTTGTCGAACCGACTCGATTATCTTCGGGTCGGCTGGATTTCCCATCGCATCTGTCACATAGAAAATGTTTTGGGCTGTCCCCATTGTGGTGGATATCTCTGCCCTTGTCACATTTAGGCCGTTTTCACGGAAGGTTCTTGTTACGTCAGCTAGGAGGCATTTTCTATCATCTACACATAGCTCAAGCCTTACACCCTGTCATCAAAAGAATAAATTCCTATTAGGATCACAAAAGGATCACGTGGAAATGTACGCTTAAAGGGTTCTTTCAAATGTAAAGGCATAAGTATGAATCTTCAAATTTCTCCACAACTTAAAAGTTTCATTCTGTTTTAGCCCAGATAAATAAATTTCCTCCAATTATAACCTTTTGGGCTTAGGTGGTCCAGAACAACAATCTAGTTTCTATGCGTGCAGGAGGGAACAGTCAGGACGACTTTGATGGCACAGAGTCGTCTAACCAGGAAAAGCAAGAAGGGTAAACACATCCAAAATGAATTTTCTTTTAGCTCAAAAGAATCAACTTAGATTGTGAATAAAGAAGAACTTTTTGTATCTTAAATCACTAAGAAAGAATTTTCCTGAAGGAATAAGGACAATACCTGAGATGCTCTCCTTTCAATTGCAGCTGCCAAACAAAGAATCACACGCTGCTTTTCTGCTTCCGAACTTATCGGTGTCCCATCCATGTGTCTGATGAAGAATTCCTGACAAAAAGCATCACATAACGTAAGAAAATATTGAATAAAAAATTTATAAAAAAACGCCATTTAAATTGAAATGGAATTCTTACCAAGGATGCTCTATTGCAAGATGTGTCAACAGTGGCATGGAAAACGACATACTGCATGTCTGTCAAAGTGCAAATTATATCGAACAGAAGCTTGTTCCGATCCTTACACTGAATGTTCACCACCGAATAATCCTTCTCCAAATAATTCCGAACAGAGACAACAGGACGATCATCATCACAAGATCTCATAATAGGCATCCGATCATAATCTCTATCTGCAAACATCATCTGATGAAGCCTCCTCTCTGTATGAGTCACAGCCAAAGACACCGAGGTTTTGGCACTACGAATATCGTTGTCCCCCTTCAACACATTCCTTAACATTGTCTCCATCATTTCCAGTTTCTGTGAATCCTCGATCGGACAGCCCGAATCATCATCCTTGAGATAAATTAAGGCTGCAATTCGGCCGTTGTGGGTCCACATCTTCGCATCCACCACATTGCAGCGTAAATTTGAAAGCACTGCAAAGACTTCGGATAAAAGACCAACTCGATCTGTGCCCGTTAACTCTAAAGCTGTTATGCCCTCGATGGATTTTGATCTCCCGTAATGAACAGTCTCAAGTGACTGCAAATTAGTGACCAGTAACAGTTATTAATAACATATATTGAAATCAATTGAGATAACGAAGTTATCTTCTCAGGATAACATTTACTGCGGTAATAACTACCTGTTCGATGCAGCCTAAAACGCTTTCATCAGTTAATTTGTTCCCGTTCAAGTCGGTCACATGAAAAACTGCAAAAATTTAAGAAAAAGAAACGTTTGGAATTATAATATATTTCTCTGTAAAAATTAAGCGTCGCTGTAAAAATTAAGCGGCGGTACAAATTTTATTTCAAAATTGTACGAAAAAAAAGCAGCGCAAGTTAGCAACTCACCGTCCATGAACCACCGACCGTCGGAACAAATGTAAGCCTTCTTAATTGACAAATTCAAATCCGTCAAAACTTGAACAGCTTCCAGAAGAATCCCATGTTTTCTTGCACTATCAATCTGCAAGATATTTATTAAAAAAAAAAAAGTAAATAAAAAATATTGACGAAATTTTGGGGTTTAGAATGTGACGAAGAATCCTAGAAGGGGCGCAATACCGTGAGCCGGGTCACGTTGGAACAGCCCGCATTGTCGATCATGACCCTGCAAGAAGTCGACGGAGAAGAGGTCAGAGTGGGGGCATTATTGGAATTTGACAAGTTCCATTGAAGATTTTGCAGAATTCTTAGATAAGTCAAGGTTAGGGGAGACTGCATAAGACAGAGTCGGAGTAACTTGAAAGGAAAGAAATCGGCCATTAATAAGTAAATAAAACTCGATTAAGGTTAGAAATCGAGTGAAATCATCACTAATTCAGTGATGAATGGTACCAGGATTGACAAAATCTCACACAAAAGTTGCAGGCGCAATTATTGTTGGATACGAGAGCCAGAAAATGGCAAATAACAGTTAAAACAAAATCAAGTAGAAAATACTCTGGATCAAATCACAAATTTCTCAATATTTTCCAACTCTTTTCATCAATAATACCCTTTAAAGAACAGGAACTAGATAATTTTGTGAAAGACCAAACTCGTTTCTGCCGGAAAGTTCAGCAAAAAAAAAAAAAAAAAAAACCGAAAATTTGGACTAAAATATTTTGAAATTAAAAAATACCGAAGGAAGAACAATTATGTTCACATGGTGACCGGAGTAAAATTTACAGAACAGAGCACCCAGGGAAGCGCAGTGAAGGAGGACTGACCTTGGTGTAGACATGCGAATAAGAAGCTTCTCATATTCATCCAAATACGTCCGACACTCCATCCTCCTCAAATCAGAACTCAGAAAACAATAAAATCCCTAATATTCGTTCACCGAATTCACTTCCTTAAAGTCGCCGTTAAAATCCCGTCCCCTATTTCTCTCTCAAAAAACTCTTCAGACTTCAGAGCGCGTTTTTTGGGTCGGTGGTTTCTCTCTCTAAAACTTTGACAGAACACTGCATGCTCCTTTACCTTGGTCTCTCCCCATCTTGGGGAGAGGGGTATTTATTTATATATTGATCTTAATTAACTAAAGCGCTGCCGTTTTGTTTTATATTTTGTTTGAATATTAGAAGTAAAATATTGAAGGACAGGATTTTGTACAATATCCAATCCTTGTTTTCCATATTCCTGTCTCACTAATTTTTTTCATTAATTTTGAAATTATTGCTCCCTTATGTAGAAGTCAACTACCCGTTTTAATGAGACGTGTGCTTCGGACCCACGAGGTGGGGTCCGGGCTGCCAGCATGGACGCCACGTGTGTCTGTTGAAATATGCTTTGCGTGCATTCGACTCAATAGAGTGCAGTAATTGCTGGGGCGGGGGGTTCTGCGTGGCAGCCTCTGCGATTCCTGCCTCGCTCGGGACCTCTTAACTACTTATTATAATTTACACTATACCTACCTATACTCTTTTGCCCCACTAAAACAAATAACACTAAGTCCAATTAAATTCGAAATACCAAGTTTATAAAAAATAATATATTCCAATGTGAAATTAACTAATAATTAATTTGAAAATTAATTGCAGATTCTACATAAACATGAAATTGTAAATAACTACCTTTACTACTACTAATTCAGTCATATTCGAAAACATTAATTCTCCTGTATTTATTTAATTTTTTCTCATTATAAATAAGTAATTATATAATCTCATAATTCAAATATTTGCATTATATTTTAATATAATTTAATGCAATATAATATAAGCTAAAGATATTGTTAATTACTATATAATGAATATATTCTAATTTTTATTAACATCCTTTAAATTACTATTGAATTCTAGAATATGTATATGAAGATATGTGGGAATGATTCAACTTTTTGTAGATTGGTTAGGGCATGAAAAGGTGGTGGGGTCGGTAAATTAAGGCGGTAATTAGGGGGTATCTTGAACATTAAGTCAGGATCTGCCGACCAATATAATGACGTCCGCACGTGACATGATCGCCTTTTCTCTCCTTAGTAGTTAATATATAAATTCTATTCAATATTACGGGGATGTTTGAACTAGTCTGTAGGCCTCCGTAGCACAATTGATTGTGGGTTGTAAGGTTGTGTCACAATCAAATGCATAGTAAAATGTAGTGTTTATTTTGGGTTGTGATAAGGTAAATTGTTATTGATATGTCAAATCAATAATTTTAGCAGAGTTTTGTTTGTATTATTTTATTATAAGAAATAAATATTTGTGGATTTAATAATTGGTGATGGATTATTATATAAATATATATATGCAAAATGGATGTCAAAATAAAGATCTTAAGAATAGAATTAATATGATTTTTTTTTAAATGAATTTGAATAAAAAAGTTATAAAAATTTTGGATGAAAAAATATATATTGAATAGTTTTTTTGGGAATGATGAGAGAAGAGTGAGAAAAAAAAAAGGTTTAGAGTGGGTAGGGTTGTGGATGAAACAACCACAACCCACAACCTCGTAAACAAACACGGGTTGGGTTGTGGCACAACCCACAACCGGTTGTGCAAAGGCGTGTTAAAACATACCTATATATATATGGTATATTATTCATTCATAATATAAACTTTTCATATATTTTATTTTAAAATGGGTGTCCCAAAATATGAAATAATCATATTTATTTATTAAATTTTATTAGTATAGTGTAAACCAAAAATTTTGCATATGTTACAAAACCTTCCATAATTATTATAATTCATGTGTATAACAAAATATATGTAAGATTTATATAATTTATTAATTACATATAACAAAAATATGTGAAGGATATTAATATTTTTTTTAACTTCATATTGTGAAACATATAAAGTTTAACCTTATTTTTTAAGTACTTGTAATCTTATTTTTTTTAATTCTATGTACGTCATCATTATTATAATAATTATTATTAACAATTAATATAAACATAAAAACATTTTTATTTATTTATTTATCAAAACAACCCATAAATTTTAAATTTTTTTTGCAGTAGTGCTAATTATTACTACTCCTAATTTAAAATAAATGAGGTTTTGAAGTCTAAATTTGTTTCTAATTATTCGTTCTTCTAATTATTTCAACTTTACTTTGAAGTTTATCCTTATTTTAACCAATCAATTTATTATTAGTAATGATATTTTATTCCTAAATATACATCAATTATTAATTTTTGCGACATTATATAAAATATCATCCGTTTAGGATCGGACGACAATTATTAACTAACATTCTAACTCATTATCATTTATAACTTTATAAAAGCTTGATATTTGGACTAATTTAGTGAAATATTATTTTTTGGCTTAAAAATTAGCTTTTCATTTTTTTTTAAATTATCTGTTCAATCAGATTTTTGTTTTTCCTCTAATTTTTAAAGGCTTATAAATCTTTCATTTCAACTCCGTTTTTATTAAAAATATATCAAATCAATCATTTACTATATTCTTCAATTTGAAATTTATATTGCATATATAATAATAAAATATTAATTTTTAAATATAATTTTTTTCTTATGTTAATTGTGGTATATTTTAATATTTAATATATTTTTATATTGTTAGATATTTTATTGTAAATATTTTTGATCAAAATATATTTTATGTAATTATGTGCTACTTTAAAATTTATATTACTATTTTTATAATAATTTATTATATTATTATATTATAAATCGTGCAATACACGAAAAATACTAATTTTTTTGAAAAGGGTATATCTTTAATAAAATAAATAAAATTATTTAGATATCATAGTACACTTTTACAAACGGATATAAATAAGTATATTTGAAACAAAAAAAATAACATATTTTTGTATTATTTATTGTTATATTGTTCATTCTAATTACCTTATTTGTTAAGTAATATTTTTTAATTAAATCAATATTATTTTTAAGTTAAACAAGTAAGACGGTAAATTATGTACACAATACACAATTTTTTTTTTGCATAATTGTATTTAGACAAGCCACATGAATCGATCAAATAAAATCTGGAAAAGTAATTATTTATTATAATGATTCCATAAATCCAAAAACATATTTAATTTAATTAAATCTGGACTACTCATTGTCTTCAGACTAGTCCTAATAAAGTGATTATTTAATTTAATTTGAATTAAAAAAAGTTATATTAATATAAGATAATGGATAAGTAAGCAACTAACAGAGCATGACCTAACTTATATAGTCGTGGAAACATGTTAGTCTTTTTAAATTTAAAATGTGACGTGAAACTGGGGGATGGTGTCTCCAAATATTACTTAAATATGAGTATAATTCATTTAAATGTTTTTCTTTTTAATGAAGATTTTTCCAATTTTTAATTAATAGTTGAAAATAATATATAGAGTTTTTTTTATTTTTTAATAATTATTAAGGAGAAAAGTGGACATGCAAGGACATAAGTGGAGGTGGTTAATTGGTTTGTTGAAAAAAGAGAGGGTCCCTTGTGTGCGAATCACATGCATACCCTTCATAAAACACGTTCCCTTGTTGCCCCCTTGTCTGCGCCTCTACCACCAATTCCCACTCATTTATTTAATTTGCCCCATATAAACATATTATGTTTAATGAAATTAAGTTTGGGAACTCTGTATTAATATCAATGGAGTTAGAAATTGGTTGTCGGATGTTTTCTGATCGCCTAGTGTCCAGGCCGTTTAGATAGTGACTCGATGAACTGATTTATTTATTATTTTTTTTAATTTTATAAAGTTAATATATGATAAATTGATAATATAATATAATTTTTTATTTTTCATAAGTTTCAAAATAAAATATGGGGATGACATAAATATTAACCTTGTGTTACAACTTACGAGTTTCAACTTCCAAGTTCCAACTACAAAAATCATAGACATGAAATTAGAATTAGACACGTAGATAGTTAAGTTCATGTGATCAGTAATAACACAAACATGTATTATTATTTTTTAATTATTAATTTATTTTAAAAAAATATTTTACTATTAGATGGGCTCTACTAAAAAAATAAAAATACAAACTGATTATATAAAAATCAGGTTGGGGCATTGGCGCTTAGACGGCGCCTAGCCCGATCAATGATTAAAATGCACAAACATTTGTGGGTACATCTAATAAATTGTTGATTTGGTCTAATATCTCCATCATAATTATGCATTCATAAACTTCAAATTTTTCGAACTTTTTCCCAAAAAGTATTCAAAGTGTCAATGTTGGCTGAAAAACACAATGAGTTAATATTATGTGCCATAACTCTTAATTTTAATCGTTTTTTTTTTTTTTTTTGGCTAAAATTGATGGAAACCAATTATGTATACTTATTTAAATTTACAACACATGCAAAAGAGATGAATTTTGAACATCTTATAACAAGTGCAATATCTTAAATAAGGCACTTTCTATGCACACCACACTTTTTTTCTTTTCACACCACATTTCTACTAACCCTACCCCCAAAATACCTATTATACCCTTAAAAAAATAAAAAATTACTCCCAAGCCCTTCTCCCCTTCTGCCGAACTCCCCCCCCCCCCCCAAACCCCCCAAAACCCAAACTAATTTCCATTGCAGATGGCTGTTGCTGTTGCTGCTTCATTTTGGTAGTGCAGAAGAAGCCACAACCTGTGGTTGTTTCCTGGGCTTAAGTTGGGGACGCTGAGAAGGAGAAGGGGAAGACTCGTTTGGTAGTGCAGAAGAAGCCACAACCTGTGGTTTGGTCATGGGATGGCAGTTGAGGATAGCCATTGAATTACTACTACTTGAGAGTTGCAGGGTAGAAATAATGTAAAGATAAGAAGAGACTTGGCAGTATTGTGAGAGAAGGGGAAAATACCCAATTTTTATTCTCGCTGTTTCTTTTTCCGTTCATAATCGCGATCCGTTCGGCGCTGGTTCACCGAACAGCCTGCAGGGCGTTCGGCGAGCACAGGCCGAACATAGCAAAGAAAGTTCGGCCTGCAATGGCCGAACATAGCAAAGAAAGTTCGGCCTGCAATGGCCGAACAGCCTGCGAGGCGTTCGGTCTGCACTGGCCGAACAGCCTGCGTTTCTGTTTATTTTTTAAGGGTATATTGATCATTTTACAGATGTCAAAAATTGTGTTGTGGTGTGAAGAGTAAAAATGGTGGTGTGGATAGCAACTCCCCTTAAATAAATAATACTTATTTGTTTAGGCCAACCACACATTCAAAACAAATGACGGACAAACAACAAGGTGATTGCAGATTTTTCACTTTTTTAAAAATTAATCTTAAGACAATATTCACACCCGGGACTATAGAATACATAATCTTTGATTTGGGATTAAATATCTTGTTTTATTCAATTTACCAGCAATTTATTACAAACATTTCTCCAGCACCCCCTCTGAACACAATTAAAAGAAATATAATAATTTATTGCATTTAAACTTATCGAGCAGAAAGTCATGAATCTACATTGAATGCTCAATTTTGTGTCGCCCCCACTATCCTCGCAATACTTGTTTCACGAATTCGTCATGTGCCATGCTGCCTACTAATTTTAATGCGACCTGCCCCGCAGTAAGTGCCAGCCGATCTCCACCGCTCCCACGGCGGCGGCGCCGTTTATTTTTAAGAGAAGGCCCGGCGGGATGCAGAGGCGGCTGGCGATGATCTTCCCGCCAAATCGGGCGTCTAGGGCATTGGTCTGGTGGGTCCCGCGATCATCCTGACGTGAGTGCTACGTTGATGCTCGTGCTGGACCAACTTATTTAAAAAATATATATATATATATATATTGAAAAAAGAAAAAAAGAAAAGGTGCGATGTCCTTTTGACGGGAGGAAGGGGCAGGAGTGAAAAAGGAAAAGACACGTGGAAGACAGCTCAACCTCCAGTCATGAGTTGTCTCTTTTTCGACATTTTTTAGATTTTTTATTCCATGAGAAACCGCCACACCCACTACTCCTTTGGACCTTTTAACAATTTTTCTTTCGGCACTTTGACTGTGTTCAAAAGTTAGCGCCAAATTCAAATATTTTGGAGGGAGAATGTTATTATTATTATTATTATTATTACAATTGTTGGAAAAATATCAATTTGAATTTTTCGTAATTTGGTGAATTGGTTAATATTCATATAATTTTTTAAATGTCCCGTACAAGAATCATTAGTTTATGTCATGGTTGTCCATTAATGTGCCAATTAATGAAATATGAATTTTAAAAGTGAAAAAAGTGTAGTGGTCATGTTATTTGTTACCGAACTAATCTCAATTTCTATGTTACATCAAAATGTATATCTAGTATTGTAAGAATTCCAAGTTAATTTTATCAAAACTACTTATACCACCTCATAATATAGTCATCAATAAATTAAAATATGATAAAATTAATGAATTAATTTTTCTCTATAAAACATTAATATCTATACAAATGATAAAAATTGTAGTATTAATTTATTTAGTTGATGTAGTCACTATAAATTCTAAATTATACTGAAGTTGATAGTATGATTGCATTGATTGATAAGTATCCACAAGTTCAGCTCTAAATCCATCTTATTTTGTTATATCTGTTCGTAGACAAGCAAATGAAGCCGCTCAATCTTATTTTGTTATATCTGTTCGTAGACAAGCAAATGAAGCCGCTCATATCATGATTGAGAGTTCTCGTTTATATACTTGTAATTTTGATCGGATCAACCCCACATTGTATTTTCAGTTTTTCACTTAATGAAAATAATTAAAAGACAGGTAACATACAAATTAGGAACAAGTGAACTCTGATTGGATTTAACTTAAATAGCATAATATTTTGCGCATATATTTTCATTTTCTTTCTTAATCAACTTGAGGTCAAGTGAAATTCGATCTTATGAACTGAAAAGATATATCTAAGTTAATTTATCTGCAACATACTTTGCTTCAATTGAACTAACTTTCAATTGTTGTTAGGTCGAAGCATAACACATAAACACTTTTGCTTTACAAATTTAATTAATTCTAGATTTACGTCTAACAAAAATATTAATTTTAGAATGGATCGAGCATAAAATATTATTGTTTCCCTCATATATCAAACATTTTCACTCTTTATAATATGATAGTAATTTTTAATTTGTAATTTTAAGATTAGTTTGGTATGATGGAAAAATAGATTTGGGGGAAGCAGTAATAAAATATTATGGTTACCATGTTTGGGCATGCTTTCTTGCAAATCTCATTTGATTTAGACTTTGATTGTGTTCCCTAATCAAGAGATTATGCATGACCGAGCATGTCCACTAGTGGGTCCCTTAAAAACATAATCTTTGTTCTCCTCTAATGCTATTGGCTAAGTTAACCAAATCCATGTAATTTTTTAAAGTTTATTTAAGTTAGTAGTTGGGGATCAAAATCTCCCCTCTCCCAGAAAAAAAAAAAAAAAAAAGGAAAAATGTAGGTCAAATTACGTATATAATCACGTGAAACCCTAATAACTATTGCAACATCAATTAATTAGTGCGTACAGTAAGACAGTTTTCAGTGAGAAAATGCGTGATATCTCATACAAAATTGTCCACTTACATTGAATTTCAGATCTAAATACGTTGTGTGAGTGTGTGTGTGTATATATATGACTCATGTATTGTTATGTAGATTATTGATGCCTCCTTACCCGAATGTTGAGAATGGAATAATTTGCGGCATAATTTAATGAAAATCGAACATAAATATAATGGGTTAGAATTGATACTTAACGAGTTCGGGTCAAAATGGGTCAGACCCAAATGATCCTAATATAAAATAGATTAGATGGATCAATCCCTAAGTGAACCAACTAACTCGTATAGTTATTATCTTTTTCTAAAAAAATATTTTATTATAATTTCACATAGTAAAAACAATAATATTATAAAAAAATCATATATATGTATAGAACAAACTCTATCACATTCTATTATATATTGTTATTTTTAGTTATTATTTTATAACTTATAGTATTATTATATCATTTTTTTAATAAATTTTTATATAATCTTATTATTATTCAGGTCCAATCGAATAGGTCTGGTTTACCCGTAAAATAAATGAATTGTGTTTTCGTTATAATTTTTTATATGATAAATTAAATGTATTGGGTTTGTATGCAAAAAAATTAATAACCACATCCTAAACCAATCTGTTAGGTCTCGAGATTTAAGTTTCGTGTGATTGTTGTTCAATATTAGGTTGATTTGTGGATAATTAATTTATTTATATGGTTTAATCCCAATAATTATACTTTAATTTGTAGTCTTGCTGTAATCTTAAAAGAAAATGTAAAAAAAAAAAGGTAGGGGGTAAGATAGATAGATTGGATAAGTGGAATTTTGTTGGGCGGCCAAAAGTCAAAATCACGTGACTTATAATTTCCCAATTAGTGGGGATGCCTAAGATTACCTGTGACCAAATTATTGGCCCAGAAAACGTAGGCAGAAGGCAAAAGACCCAGCCACAGCTTACCTCTGAAGTTTTTCTAACTGCTACTCATTTGTAAATATATATGCCACCATCACTGAATATTTAATTCACTCATCTTCCTATCACAAACTCCCTTTTTATTTTATTTTTTTGGGAGGGAAAGTCAAAAGATTTTATTAATTGGGTATTTGGCTTCCAATCCACCAGACCAAGGCTATATTGGTAATATTAGTTCCATTGTCATTTTCATTAATATATATATATATATATATTAATACTTAGTCTAATTCCACCACAAAAGATAGCTTATGAGCAAAAATTTGACCCAATTTAAATATTGTTAAGTATCCCACATCGGTTAAGGTAAGTATCTTGGGTAGGCTTATAAGCATGGGCACTCCTCTCACTTATAACTTGGGTTTTAAGTGTTGAGTTAGGCCTTTATGCTCTGTTATGGTATCAGAGCCTTCCTTAGCTCGATGTCTCGCTCTTCCCGAGCCATTGTTTTTCGATAATCCATACCTTATCAAACACTAAGAAGTCATTTTTCCAGTATGCATTCACAATGAAAATATCATTCATACTCATTCAAGATAATGCCCTAACTTAACCACAAGCATGAAGAATTGAGTCCGACTTAAATATCCATAATTATTATTTGTACATTCAATATAGGATCCTATGAAAAAAACCATTGGCTATCACTTTCAACTCCTAACTTGAAAAACATGAGGATAAAAGATACTGTGTTGTTGAACACTTACATCAAACGAGAACTCGTAATGAAAACATTTTCCCGCAAATAAATGCACAAAAGGCTCATAATTTGTAATGGGTCCTTTCCATTTCTGCAAAAACTTAAAAAATAAGAGTCCCTATCAATAATCATATTATTGGAGCATCGGGGGAAAATAAAAGCTTAATTACTTAAATAAATATTATTATATTAAATGAGATTTAGTGCTGAGAAGCCCTTTTTTCTCATTAAATTGGAGACATTTTAGGAAAAAATTGAAATAAGTTTGGTTGAAGAAGAAACCCTCCTTAAACAACCAATCTTTGTCTTAGCTTGCTGTAAGTTGAAATTGCTATAACTTTATGATCTCCACCCAAGTATTTTCCACCATATTTGACAAGATTAGGCATGATGCGAATGGAATTGGGTCGGTTCCAACTCGATTGTGGCTCAAAGGTTCTAGCTTAACTTTAAAATATAACTTTGTCTGTGGTCGGACATAATCGATTTTTCTGAATCTACTATCTGCCCTACAAAATTAATACTACTATCTCAAATGCAATATATTTGCATAATGCATACCTTCACCACTTATGTCACGTTTACATTTGACAAGGAGTATAAAGTTTGTTATTTATTACACTCACTTGTTTTCCACAAATACGTACATAATTAACATATATACATTCAATTGTTTGATGCAACTTACAAATATCTCAAATTTTATACGAGTATCAAAAATGTTATCTATCTGAAGGTTACGATCTTTGAAATATGTTGAAGAATTTTAAAATATACACAAATATATTTAAAATTCAGAATTAGATTAAAAGGCATACGTTTTTATTTAGTAGTTAATTTATTTTTTTCCAAATTCAATAACAATTTTTACAATGTATATCATTATCAAATTTTACCAGCCTTAAATATTTACATGAACATGGGCAGATTTTAGTAACTGAAGTAAACATATATTTTGACATTTTGTCCTTATGCTTAATTATTGCACCCTATTCTTATCAACAAACTATGATAGTGTGCACACATGTAGTGTGTTAGCGTGCGCAAAAGGGTATGAAATAGGAAGAAATTAGTCGAAACCTAACACGGAGTTTTGACAAGTTTTATCAGAAACCGGAGAATTAGGTCACAGTCACATGCAACTGATAAGAGTTTTGTCCCTCCCAAGCAGGACTGAAGTTCACATGATGGAGACATTCTTTGTACTCACTGCCTAACAACCATTTATGAACCTCTTCACGACAGGATTCTGGGCACCAACAAAATCTAATTAAGGATGCCCCTCATCTTTTATTGTGTGGAGAATCTTAGGTTATAATTCATTCATTTATCTTTTATTTACCTCTTCTATCATCAGATCTATTTAGTGTGTAATTGAAACTGAAACAATCTTGAATTCTCTGTTGTGTTGTACGTGCAACGATGATGCAACTACCAATGAAGATAAAATAAACAATGTGACGTGGAAGATATACTTATCTCTTATGGTGGCTATATCAATAGTTATGAAGTTTAACAATTGATTTTCACAAACAATTCTTTTTTGTTTTTTTATCCCATTTTTAAATTAGGAAATTCTGAAAAATAGAAATCGAACACCTCACATACACATATAATAGTGAAGTAATGTCGCTAAACTGTCGCGGACTGAACCATCTTTTGGTATTGTGGTTACATAAAAATAAATTATCAAAGATTAATGTCGTAATAGAGTAACAAAATGATAGAATTTTTGGATGCAGTGAAGACTGAAAAAGGATATAATAACACTATTTATCTTTTCTTGCTTGATTATCGGATCTTCTAAACCTTTCCAACCCATGGTCCATTTGAATTTCGTTTGGAGAGCATATGGGCTGCTAATTAAGAAGACCCATGCTTTATTGGGCTGGGCCTCGTTGTCTTACATATTAGTTTTCATTTTGTCAATGATGGAGCCACATTAATTTCCAAAAGCCTTTTGTCTTTGAGTAGAAAATGTTGGGCTGTCTTTGGGTACAAGTCCAACCCATTATGCTATATCACAATTTCACAGGTCCATCAAAATACGAAAATTATTTCTGGGCCTTTACCTCGTACCATCTGTAGCCTGCGTGCTAAATATGTAGTTAATAAGTAAAATATATTATATTATTAAAAATAGTAAGAATGTTTAAAAAAAAAAAAATGTGTCGAATACAATTTTGAAATAATTTTCGGAGAATTTAAAAGTTATGTTGATATAATACTTCTTTTAATGGGTAGTACTTATCTGTAAATTATATAAAAGTTAATTTAAAAAAGAATTGTACAATTTGGACATATTCTTTTATTAATTATTATATAACAATTACGAAACAATTATACACCTTTCAATCGTTTTTTTCGCTCTCTCTCACATTTCTGCTAGCAATGTTCTTTTTCTCTCTTTTCCGTTATGTTTGGTTCTTAACACATACATTAAACTATTATCCAAACACAAGCATAAAAAAGTAAATTCAGACATAAAAACTACTACTATGTGATAATACTTTAGTTCGAGATTCAATTTTCATAATTATTATTATTTAGATACTTGAAAATGCATCTACAACTAGAATGTTCAATTTTTGCTCGATTTAAGCAAACTTAAAGGACAAATGAAGGGGTCTTTAAAAAGTTAAAAGTTTAGAATGAAATATACTTCCTCCGTCTCACAAGAGCAGTAATTATACAATTTTTTTTTGGATGGAATGAATATTTCAGTATTAAAATTGTACTTTTCTCTTGAAAAATGACATGAAGCACAAGTACTTAGCTAAGTAAAATTAAATATCAAAGCCCCGTGGACCGTGGTCATGAATGTTTCACTAAATTAAATATTAAATCCTAGAAGCACATAAGTATTTTACATTAAATCTAGTATTTTAGTATTAATAATCTCCAAGTCATTATATGAATGAATTATGTTTTTATAAAATTAATAACTATCATATGCGATTTATACAATTACAAAATAAAGTTGATGCATAATTAAAAATATACTTCTTAATTATATTAATACATAAATATTTAGATCACAATAATTTAATTAAATTACATATTAATTAGATTATAGCAAAAGATATTAATATAATTAGAATTTTAAGGTACAATTTAGGGAGTATAATATGAAAATAATAGTAACTATTATATACACTACCATTCGTTAGACATCAAATATAAATTTTGGACCAAATTTCGTAGCAATATCCTAAAAAAAAAAAATACTTATTTTAGCACATGTCGCACGTGGGAATTACTATGATCTTCCTGGAATTCACGATCATCAACTTCATAAAATAAAAATAAAAAACTTGCATGTGGAAAGAACTTAAATTTATTGTAGTCTCATTCAACTTTCTCCGGCCATCAATCCAAAAACACAGACCTAAACTTTCAATAATTGATCGAAACATTTTTAGCAGACAATAATTTATCTATGGCCACGTCTTCTTCTACCTGCATCACCTCCCTTCTTCTCAACAATAACCATTCTTGCAGTCCCAGAACTTTCCAGAATGAAGGCCACTGCTCCTTTCTTCGCCGGAGTGATCTCCCAAGATTTGCTTCAAGAACACCACCAAACACGTATTCAACCACAACCCTTTTATATATGCATATATGTGTGTGTGTGTGACTGAGTGAAATGGGTTGATAGTGTGTTTGTGTGTGTTTGGATGCAGGGATTTGATTGTTAGGAGAGCTACCCCGGAAACAGCAGATCTTGTCTCTTCTCTCTGCGTACCAGGGTTATCCCTGTCCGGTGACAATCCAGGGTCTTTTTTCTTTTTCTTTTTTTGGGGATAATTATACACCTTTTTTTTAGTTTTTATGAACAACGTTTGATGTTGTAATGGTGATAAAATCTTGTTGCAGGTTTGCAGGGGTTGCTGGATTGTTAGTAGCAGTACCTCTAATGGTGCAAAGGCTAGCAGCATTAGCAAGTGCGTGCCAGAAAACCTCAATACTAGTGCTCACTTGTTTCATAGCTATATTATATGTGCAATAAAACAACAACTTTTTTTGTACAGAGGTGATGAATATGGCGGCGGAGATGTTGGAGAAAATAGCGGACGCCATCAAGAAGGCGGCTAAGGAGGTGGAAAAAGCGACGGATGAGATTGGGGCGGCACCGCCGGAGGGTGGCCTAAAGAGAGGTCTTGGTATTGCCGAAGATTCGGCTGAAGAAACTGCTAAGGATGCTCAAAAAGTTGAAGATAAGGTACCTACTTTACCTATTTAATTCATTCAAAAATTTTAAAAACATTCAAGTTACGCCCAGTTTCTTTTCTAGCTTTACAAAAATAAATAAAGATTACGTGTAATTATTGGATATAATAAATTAATAATCTATTTAATTACATTGGTGGTGGTTGGTCAACATTAATGAATATAATTATTATAGTAGTTAGTTACAGGGACGTGATTGCAGATTTCTATGGCGCGTGTGTACCAGTCAAGTCAACATTTGGGTATTATTATTAAAAATAAGGCCGCCCCTATTTACACCACTCAATTTTTTAAATATATACTTCAAGTTTTTTTGATAAAATTAAATACTATTAAAATAATTAAAATATTTTTTATTTATTCTACTTCATTTAATTGTTTAAATTGTTCAAAACTCATTCAAAATATTCAATCGAACAAGTAAAGTAGTATTCAATAAATATTACCGAACACAACTTCAACTATTCAAGAGGATGTTTTAAACGAACATTATCCTAATTTTGCTTGTTCTTTTTCAAAAAATAAGTTATAAACACAAACAAATGTGTTCGACATATCAGGCTCGAACATATATGAACAGACGTGCGACGAGATCAAAACAAAAAGTCGAAAAACAAATAACATACGAATGTTCTAAATTAAATCTTTTTCAATATATATTTTCATCTAATACACATAAAAATTGTATAATCAACTAAGATTTTATAATATATAAACACATTCTAGAGGATTGATTTGGATGACAAATTTTTTTCTTCTTCTTGTTTTTTTTTATATAGTTTTTTATTTTTTTAATTACAAGGGTATAATTGTTATAAATGATGTATGTTGGATAAAAATAAAATAAATATCAATAAAATAATCTCCGGAAATATGATAATCCAAGTTACAATTTTTAATCAAACAAAGACAATTACATCCCATATGTTGACATAGCATTAATTTTTTTGGTCGGATATAGAATATAGAAATAATTGATATTTAATATGAATGTTTTGGGAACGGAATATGTAGGTGGAAGAACTTGACGACAAGCTGGAGATGCCTAAGCTTAAAGGCACGGGTAAAGCTGAAATTTAAAAACATAAAAGAGTCAAATTAGAGAATTAAGAGATGCCTAAGCTTACTTCTCTTATTGTTTGATTAGCGAACAAATATGTTGTTATGTGTCGCGTTTATAACAGCACAATTATGTGTGTGTATAAAAGATTATGTTCACTACAAAAATTCTTAGGTTGCGTTTACTTTGATGGATAAGCCTGGATTTGGACACGGTATTCAAATTTATCACACGTATACTTTGATAAATTGTAAATTTACAATAATCTCGGATCTCGATATAGACACGATTTCCCATAAAAAATGAGGGATAAGCCATCCCCTCAAAATAGGTGGGATAAGTTATTTCATTTATTTTGGGAAGACAATTTTTCTAATTTGGCCTTTAGGCAATATAAGTTATTTTTTCTAATTTTATTTTTAGGGTTTCATCATTACTGTGATTCACTCTACTTAAATAACAGTAGAATCAAATTGGATGGGACTACTCAAATAAAATAGAAATTATTTTATCAAAAAAAAGGATACTGTTGAAATATATATATATATATATTTATTTATTTATTGAAAGAAAAGAGTATATCTACGCAGATATATTTAGAAAGACTCCAGGAATGACAAGTAATTACAGAATGAATTAATTAGATTGTCCCAATCAAGAATATGATAGATTTATCTAGATTTATTTTATGTGTATTTTGTCTCATTTATTTATGAAATAAAATAATGGATGGTATTTATAATGTTTTTCGTACATTTATGATTAATTGCTTCTATACCAAACCAACATACATCTAATTTTTTTGCTGTTGTCCATTACTTATTTATGCCCTTTTATTTATGCTGTTGTCCATCTACTACTACTCGTTACTTATTTATGCCCTTTTATTTTCTTTTTCTTTTTTTATCGAAAATTTTAATTTTCAACAAGCTCATGGTGTTTTTTTTATATTATTTGCTTTTTTAATTTTTAGGATTATAAATTTGAGTAAATCTTTTGTGCATTAGGTATATCGTGCACTTGATTTATAGTATTAATTGTTTACTTGAAAATCATTACTATTTTTTCAACACTAGTAACACTTTTAAAATAAATAAATAATATTTTTAATTAAACGAATAATGTTTTACATAAAATTGTACAGAACACCCAACGCATATACGTTTTTGTATATAAATTTTGTATTTGCAACGTTTCTTTAGAGCTAATTAATCAAATTATGTATTTGTCATACATTTAATCAAATTATGTATTTCTCGTACATTCTAAATTTCTGCTTTTTTTATATTGAAAACAATCATATAATAAAATTTTACTTTGAAAAATAGAATTTTGTATAAAAAATTTAGACTACTATACATATTATATATATACGTATAACCGATAAAAATATTTTAAATAATCCCTCCTTTTCCAAATTCTGTCATTTATTTCTTTTTTTTTTCCGATATCTTGATAAGATTATATTTATTTAATATTTATTTTTAATGTAAGTTATCTGAAATCCTGAATATGGTTTAAAAAAAAAAAAGCAAGTTATCTGAAGATTAGATATTACCTTGAAATTTCGCAAATAAAAAAATATTGTATTCTTTTTATCTGAACAATTTTTTTTAATTATCTTCTAGATTATTCTTTTTTTTTCCCACAATAAAATAAAATTAAATCAGCCCATAAGATTGGAATTCCCTTCAAACTTGAATTTCCTTTTTCTTTTTTCTGCAGAGTTGGAAAGGTTGGGAAAAATAAGAACGAAATGGCCATAATTCAGACGACGTCGTTTTCAATTGAATAATGAGGAGATAAAAAAAGAAATTCAGGGATATAAATGACAAATCAATTAAAATCATCAACTTAATACATGTAGATAAATAAAGGACAGGTAACGAATCCTAAATATCAATCAATGTAAATATGGGATAGAATTAAAAAATATTCATAATTATACATCTCATATCCAATGCAATCCTAAATGCCCTAATTCCCATCTACCATAGTAAACGCAGCATTAAGGACTTCCTACTTGAGTATATATATCCTACCTCGATTATTTGGGTCGGATAAAATTTTCAAAAAAGGACATATTTGAAGAAAGCCCAAAGGGATGGAGAAACAGAAGTGGGCCGGGCTGCTATTCATAGGCCCAACAGAGGTGGTGCTTATTCGGCGTGCCTTGAATTATCCGACACAGTTTATAGGTTCAAGCATCTGCATTACAAAATATTGGGCCAAAAACATTCCAACTCGATCTGACCCGTTCAAACGTCTTTACCCTTGCTCCTTAATGATTGTAGTAATATTAAGGTGCAAATAAATAGTGATCTTAAACGGGTTAGTATTATCGGTTTGGACTATACTTAATAAGTTTTGGATTAATTGAATTTTGGTTTAATTAGTCATTTTAAACAGACTTGTAGTATAGTGTATCTAACCTGAATCCTATCAATTTTCGGATCAATGGGGCCAATATTATGTTATCAGTCGAAATAGTAAAATTACATATTTAAATTAAAATTTTTAATTAAATGCAATAATATTCTATTTAAAATACAAATTTTGATACCACTAATAAATTATATATTTTATAACCTTTATATCAGTGTACAAAATTTAAAGATTCAAAAATTGAAATAATATATACTATTTCATGCTCTTAATTCTAGCTTCAAAAACATTCACGGTTTAAGTTTAAAATGATGTTAGATTTAAGTTCTAAATTTAAATAATAATAGTTAGAATCTTCTAGTAATTAAACATAAATTTTAATATCATATACTAAAAAATAATTATATTATATGAAAATTAATTCAAAATTGTGTATATTCTTATTTTGATACTAGAAAATAGACAAATAAGAAGAAATGTGTCAATTATCGGACTATTCCTATAGGGGCTTCGGAATAATAAAATTAAGCTCTAATCCTATAATTTTTTGAATTAAATGAGCGTATCTGTCGGAACATGCCCTTTTTAACATCTTACAAATAAACCCATAAATTGTATGTGTTAAGTACAAACAAATCACTCAACTATTTTTTAAAATTTTTTTTTTTTATATTATTGAAAACTCTATTTTTTAAAAGTGGACAAATAAACACTCATATCTATCAAATTAGAGAGAAATAACATCGGTCTAAAATAATTCTAACAGAGTTAATGGTCTGTTAACTCCGCTAGCATGACCGATGGCCCCCTCCAATTTATTGAAGAAACCACCCCTACGATTACATTGCTGGAAGAGCACCACTAACACAATCAACCGCATATTGAGCGGACGAACGTTTGGTATCGACCGCAGTGGATCTTTGCCGTGATTATCAGATAAGCAGTGACAGGAGCTTGGGTGGAGGTGCCACCTGATGAAATATATATTTATGTGAAGATGAAGGTAAAGAATTTGTGCCGAATTTTACCTCCTCTTCCTCTCAGTGTTTGAAAGCAGGGCCCAATGAGCCATGCATCAATTCCTTTAACACCGTTTACATAATTGTAGACGGAATGTTAATTTGTTCTAAAGTTATTAGATTAAGTGTTTATTTGCCCCATGCTAACACAAATTGCACCAAAAATTAGTTTGAAGCTCAACCTGCGTGCATACCTACGTACGAAATGAATTGTATTTATACAATTTTCTGTCTCACAATAATTGTAATTATACAATTTTTTGGATGAAATGAATATTTCAGTATTAAATTTCTACGTTTCTCTTAAAAAATGACGTGAAGCTCAAGTACTTAGCTAAGTAAAATTAAATATGAAAGCCCTGTGGTCATGCATGTTTCACTAAATTAAATATTAAATCTTAGAAGCACATAAGTATTTTACATTAAATTTAGTATTTTAGTATTAATAATCTCCAAGTCATTAAAATATATGAATGAATTATGTTTTTATAAAATTAGTAACTATCATATGCGATTTATACAATTACCAAATAAAGTTGATGCATAATTAAAATTATACTTCTTGATTATATTAATGCATAAATATTTAGATCACAATAATTTAATTTAATTACATATTAATTGGATAATAGCAAAAGATATTAATATAATTAGAATTTTAAGGTACAATTTAGGGAGTATAATATAAAAATAATAGTAACTATTATATACACTACCATTCGTTAGACCTCAAATTTAAATTTTGGACCAAATTTCGTAGCAATATCCTAAAAAAAAAAAAATTACTTATTTTAGCACATGTCGCACGTGGGAATTACTATGATCTTCCTGGAATTCGAGATCATCAACTTTATAAAATAAAAAAAAACTTGCATGTGGAAAGTACTTAAAATTATTGTAGTTCCATTCAACTTTCTAGGTCAATGTTCCCCTTCCCACAGATCTATCTTCTCCGGCCATCAATTCAATAATTGATCGAAACAATTTTAGCAGACAATAATTTATCCATGGCCACCTCTTCTTCTACCTGCATCACCTCCCTTCTTCTCAACAATAACCATTCTTGCAGTCCCAGAACTTTCCAGAATGAAGGCCACTGCTCCTTTCTTCGCCGGAGTAATCTCCCCAGATTTGCTTCAAGAACACCACCAAACACGTATTCCACCACAACCCTCTTATATATGCATATATGTGTGTGTGTGACTGAGTGAAAAGGGTTGATAGTGTGTTTGTGTGTGTTTGGATGCAGGGATTTGATTGTTAGGAGAGCTACCCCGGAAACAGCAGATCTTGTATCTTCTCTCTCTCTTCCAAGCATACCAGGGTTATCCCTGTCCGGAGACAATCCATGGTCTTTTTTCTTTTTCTTTTTCTTTTTTGGGGGGATAATTATACACCTTTTTTTAAGTTTTTATGAACAACGTTTGATGTTGTAATGGTGATGAAATCTTGTTGCAGGTTTGCAGGGGTTGCTGGATTGTTAGTAGCAGTACCTCTAATGGTGCAAAGGCTAGTAGCATTAACAAGTGCGTGACAGAAAACCTCAATACTAGTGCTCACTTGTTACATAGCTATATTATATATGCAATATTATAGCAACAACTTATTTTGTACAGAGGAGATGGATATGGCGGCACAGACGGTGGAGAAAATAGCGGACGCCGTCGAGAAGGTGGCGGAGGAGGTGGATAAAGCGGCGGAGGATATTGGGGCGGCACTGCCGGAGGGTGGCCTAAAGAGAGTTGTTAGTTTTGTCGAAGATTTGGCTGAAGAAACTGCTAAGGATGCTCAAAAAGTTGAAGATTTGATGGACAAGGTACCTACTTTACCTAATTAATTCATTCAAATTTTTTAAAAACATTAAGTTACGCCCAGTTTCTTTTCTAGCGTTACAAAAATAAATAAAGATTACGTGTAATTATTGGATATAATAAATTAATAATCTATTTAATCGTACATTGTTGGTGGTAGGTCAACATTATTGGATATAATTATTGTAGTAGTTAGTGACAGGCACGTGAATGCAGATTTCTATGGCGCGTGTGTACCAGCCAAGTCAACATTAGGGTATTATTATTAAAAATAAGGCCGCCACTATTTACACCACTCAATTTTCTAAATATATTCTTCAAATTTTTTTTTGGATAAAATTAAATACTATCAAAATAATTAAAATATTTTTAAATTTATTCTACTTCATTTAATTGTTTAAATTGTTCAAAACTCATTCAAAATATTCAATCGAACAAGTAAAGTAGTGTTCGATAAATATTACCGAACACAACTTCACCTGTTCAAGAGGATGTTTTAAACGAACATTAACCTAATATGCTTGTTCTTTTTCAAAAAATAAGTTGTAAATACAAACAGATGTGTTCGACATATCAGGCTCGAACACATATGAACAGACGTGCGACGAGATCAAAACAAAAAGTCGAAAAACAAATAATATACAAGTTCTAAATTAAATCACTTTTCAATATATATTTTCTCTAATACACATAAAAATTGAATAATTAACTAAGATTTTATAGCATATAAACAAATTCTAGAGGATTGATTTGGATGATAAGTTTTTTTCTTCTTCTTGTTTTTTTGTTTTTTTTATTTAGTTTTTTATTTATTTAATTACAAGGGTATAATTGTTATAAATGATGTATGTTTGATAAAAATAAAATAAATATCAATTCAAATGAGGTATGGAATGTATTTAAAGAATTCAAGAGTACGAACATCTGCACCCAAAAAAATAATTTCCAAAAATATAACAATCCAAGTTAATATTTTTAATCAAACAAAGACAATTACATCCCATATGTTGATATAACATGAATTTTTTTTCTTAATTTTTTGGGTCGGATATAGAATATAGAAATAATTGATATTTAATATGAATGTTTTGGGAACGGAATATGTAGGTGGAAGAACTTGACGACAAGCTGGAGGAATTTCTGGACAAGCAGTTTAAAGGCACGGGTAAAGCTGAAATTTAAAAACATAAAAGAGTCAAATTATGGAATTAAGAGATGCCTAAGCTTACTTCTATTATTGTTTGATTAGTGAACAAATATGTTGTTATGTATAATCCTCATTTTTTATTTTTCAATAATATTATTTTAGTGTCTCGTTTATAACAGCACAATTGTGTGTGTGTATAAAAGATGATGTTCACTACAAAAACTCTTAGGGGATGTTTGGACTAGGCTGGAGACTTCCGTAGCACAACCGATTGTGGATTGTGAGGTCGTGTCACAATCAAATGCATAGTAAAAGGTGGTGTTTGTTTTGAGTTGTGATAATGTATGTTGTTATTGACATGCCAAATCAATATGTTTAGTAGAATTTTGTTTGTATTATTATATTATGAGAGATAAAGATTTGTGGATTTAATAATTGGTGATGAATTATTATATATATATGTGTGTGTGTGTGTGTTAAATGGATGTCAAATTAAAGATCTTAAGAAGAGAATTAATATGATATAATTTTTATAAAAAAATTAATTTGAAATAAAAAAGTTATAAGTATTTAAAAATTTATGGTGAATAATTTTATTGGGAATGATGAGAGAAGAGAGAGAAAAAAGAGGTGTAAACTGGATAAAATTGTGGATAGAAAAATCATAACCAACAACCTCATAAATAAATATGAAATGAATTGTAGCACAACACACAATTGATCATGCCCAACCCAATTCAAAGATAGTTTAAGGACTTCCAACTTGAGTATATATATAATATATCCTACCTCTATTATTTGGGTAGGATAAAATTTTCAAAAAAGGACATATTGGAAGAAAGCCCAAAGGGATGGAAAATAGAAGTGGGCGGGCTGCTATTCATAGGCCCAACAGAGTTGTGCTTATTCGGCGTGCCTTGAATTATCAGTTTATAGGTTCAAGTATCTGCATTACAAAATATTGGGCCGAAAACATTCCAACTCGATCTGACCCGTTCAAACCTCTTTACCCTTGCTCCTTAATGATTGTAGTAATATTAAGGTGCAAATAAATAGAGATCTAAAACGGATTAGTATTGTCAGTTTGACTATTTTTAATAAGTTTTGGATTAATTGAATTTTGATTTAATCAGTCATTTTAAACGGACTCGTAATATAGTGAACCTTACCTGAATCCTATCAATTTTTGGATCAATATGGCCAATATTATGTTATCAGTTAAAATAGTCAAATTACATATTTAAATTTAAAATTTTAATTATATGCAATGATATTCTATTTAAAATACAAATTTAGATAACACTAATAAATTATATATTTTATAACCTTTATATCAATGTACAAAATTTAAAGATTCAAAAATTGAAGTAATATATATTATTTTATGCTCTTAATTCTAGCTTCAAGAGCATTCACGGTTTAAGTTTAAAATAATGTTAGATTTAAGTTCTAAATTTAAATAATAATAGTTAGAATCTTCTAGTAATTAAACATAAATTTTAATATCATATACTAAAAATAACTATATTACTAAAAATAATTATATTATATGAAAATTAATTTAAAATTGTGTATATTCTTATTTTGATACTAGAAAATAGACAAATAAGAAGAAATGTATGAATTATCGGACTAATCCTATAGGGCTTTGGAATAATAAAATTAAGTTCTAATCCTATATTTTTTCGAATTAAACGGGCGTATCTGTCGGAACATGCCCCTTTTAACATCCTACAAATAAACGGTTAAGTACAAACAAATCACTCAATTATTTTTTTTTTGGTATTATTGAAAACTCTATTTTTTTAAAAAAGTGGACACTTAAACACTGATATCTATCAAATTAGAGAGAAATAACATCGGTCTAAAATAATTTTAATGGAGTTAATGGTCTGTTAACTCCACTAGCATGATCGATGGCCCCCTCAAATCTATTGAAGAAACCACCCCTACGATTACATTGCTAGAAGAGCACCACTACCACAATCAACCGCAAATTGAGAGGATGGACGTTTGGTATCGACCGCAGTGGGTCTTTGCTGTGATTATCAGATAAGCAGCGACAGGAGCTTGGGTGGAGGTGCCACCTGATGAAATATATATTAATTTTACATATAAGTTATCTCAAATGAAAAAAGGAGAAAGAGAAGACTAAATTATATGTTTAGTGAATCACTCCTCCAATCACCAATTGATTTTAGAATGAAACCTCGTTAGGGATGTAGTTAGTCTCACCTTCAATTATTGGGTACGCTTTAATGTGTGGGACCGTACCAAATTCTTCGAATTAAACATAGTATCAGAGCATGCTTCATGCTCGGCCGGACTCACATATGAGGTGGCCAGTGGTGATAGTTGCGGCAGAGAAAGGTGGCGTGAGGAGGGAATGTATGTGAAAATGAAGGTAAAGAAATTGTGCCGAATTTTACCTCCTCTTCCTCTCAGTGTTTGAAAGCAGGGCCCCATGAGCCATGCATCCATTCCTTTAACACCGTTTACATAATTGTAGACGGAATGTTTATTTGTTCTAAATGTTTATTTTTGGATATGTGGACCACCATTTTACACACAAACACAATCACACACACACACACATATATTTATGTATATATAATTTTTTTTATTGTTGAATAGTCTTTTTTATTTGTACTTCTTTCATTAGAAAAAAGTATATAACTATTTTTAATTAATATTGTTCTTATATTTGTAATATATTTATAAATAAATAGAATATTTTATTAATATAATTTAAAATAAATCAATATAAAAAATAATATTTAATAATATCTAAAATATTTTATTATTCTATTGGTAGTCGAATGTAAGAAACATTTTTATGTTTCGTTTATTCAAAATAAGAGTTATTTTTATACTAACTTGTTTAATTTTGTTCAAATTAAATTATTAATCAATATTTATTTGCAACCCAAATTCAATAAAAACAATTCATTATACAATAAATATCAAATATAACCTAAATAATTAATAAAAAATAATTATATTTTTAAAATCTAATATCATATTTTAATATATATCATTTGAATATGACATTAAACATCAAAAGAGGATAAATTTTATATATTATGCATTAGAAATGGATTAAAATAAATAAGATTAAAAAATAATATTTCTGAAAAAAGAAAATAAATAAAATCCAATCAATCAAATATTCATACATGATTTTTAAAAATTATTTTCACCTTTAGAAATTGAAAATAAGCATAAATTTACTACTTTAAACTACTTTATTATTACATTAGTATAGATTAGTTGTTAATTAGAGAGACTAATCCACCGTCCCTATATTTTTTAAAATATCCTATACAGGAAAAAGAAAATCCATTTAAAGCTAATTACACTTATGTCTTTGAGTGAATAAGCAACGCTATCTTAATTCACCAATAATTACATATGTCAATATTACCCATTTTGCATGGAATCGATAGTTTGAAATTGTTGATTGTCACAATCTTTCGTTCTCAAAATTGTTTAACTTGGAATTAAAATTGAACCGATTAACTTGGAATTTGCAATAACCTCTTAAGGGGTTTCGTGGATCAATGGTTAAACTAAAAAATTGACCAACAATTTGAATTGCTACATCGTCCGTTTTAATTTTAAAATCAAAATCACTCCATATCCATTTTACCTTTTTTCTTTTCTTTTCAAAATGATAGAAATTTGATATTATCCCAACAAAAAAGGGTACACCACCTGATCCACCAATTTATTTGATCCATTTAAACAATTAAAATAATTAAAATGAAGACCGAAAAATTTAGATTGACGAATTAAAAAGGAGGGGTCGAGTTTGACGTCTTGGTCTTTTCCTCTCCACTTATTTGTTGTCCCCTTTTATCCTTTACTTTGTGAACGAACGAATTTAGTGGGAAAAAGTAGAAACTGAAAAGGAATACAAAATAAAATGGTGTGTGGGGGAGATCCATAAAAGACGGGGTCACGTGCCGACTTCAGTAAACACATGCAACCACTTAATCAACACTAATGAGGATCATCAACACTCCAATGTGATAATGTTAATTACTAGCAACAACGTGAGTGAGATGGGATCTAACCAAGAATGAGATCTGCTAATTCATTTTTTTGGGCTCCTTATTTATTTTTTATTTACTCAACAATAGTTTATATTTTATACGCATTCTTAAAATTATTACATCAAGTGCCCCATAGAATATTTAAAAAAAACAAATACTATAAACTTGATTATAAAATAATGACATAAAAATAAAAAATACATATAATATTTTTAATTTTTCATTGAATAATAAAATTTAAGAGCTTAAATTTATGCCATTTGATATATTTTGCGACTCTAGTATTTTTATAGGTAGATTATATATCGTAGTGCATTTATTTATTAAATAATAATAATAATAATAATAATAATAATAATGTGAGGAGTGTATATTTACAAATAAATTACATTTGGGACCTAATTATTCACATAATCTAATACCTAGACATGGGCACGGTTTCATTAGTTTCGGTTTTGGTTTCGGAACCGTCGGTTCTTAGAATCGGGAGGGGTGGAACCAAAATCGAACAGGCATATAGTCGGTTCCGATTTTGGAACTTTCGGTTCCACAGTTCCGACTCTCGGTTTCTTTTTTTTTTTTTTTACAAAGTTCATACCTAGAATTATCGGTTTGGAACCTAAACATCCGGTTTTTAACTAAAACCGACGGTTTTGAAACCGAAACCGGCAGTTTTGGAACCGGAACCGCCGGTTCTAGGAACTGGAACCGAACTGACTAGGTTTCCGAACCAAAATTATTTCTACGGTTAAATCAAATCATTGACCACCAATTTTGATTTAAAACTGGAACCGTGCTCATGTCTAATTAATACATTTAATTTTATTTAAACTGACCACCTCTATTTTAATTTGTTTGAATTTGGCCCTTACACTTGTTATCTATACAGTGACCAAAATTGAATGGTGGTGACAGCACAAACACTCAACTTCAACTAATTGAAGTATACAAATCTAATTCAAATAAAAATTAAACTTAAGGGGATGGGGTTCAAAAAATAAAATGAAATAATATAGAAATAAAAAATCTAATATTTTCATAATAAAAGTGTAATTGACTTATTTACAATAAAAACCTAAAAATACAATTGTTCAACTTGATGGTAGCGCTTTAAAGCGGGACCTCAACTTGTCAATGCATATATAAATCTCAATTTTCAATTGTTTGGACCTTTGATACTCTAATATTATTTTATTATTATTTGATAAAGTTCGTCGGTTCATTTTCCTCAAATCCTTTTATCCTATTTTTTATGTAGGTGAATAGCATGTATTCTTCTTTTTTCATTTGTTATTATGAGGTTTTTTATTTTTATTTTTTAATATATATATATATATATATATATATATACTTTCTCATCATGTGTCTCTATGACTCAATAACACAGTGTCTTCCACATACTTTTTTCTATTTTTAAATTTTTTCATTAAAATTTAAATATTCAAATAACTCAAAAAATCAATTTTTTTACATACAATATATCAAATTAATTTTCTTTTATGATGTTTAATTTAACACTGGAATTACATATATTAAAATAAATAATTATATGTAAAGTATGTAATATAGTTTTTATGAATTAAATTATTTATTTTTATTGGGATATATGTGTTGAATTTGAATAAATAGTGTACAAAATTTTTAGATAAAAATATAATAATAGAAATTCTTTCTTACAAAAATTAAAATAGTGTACTATTAATTTATATACTATTATAATTTATTTTTCCATCTTAATATTTTTCAATGAGTTAAAATATTTATATTGAGTTCAAAGACACTTCAATTCAAAATGTAATACAATTTATTATTTAATAAAAAATTAAGAGGATAATTGTAATACAACATAAAAAAATTCAAATCAAATAATATTTATATAACTATAGTTGATATAAGTATTTTTTATGTACAATTTAATAATAATAATAATAATAATAATAATAATAATAATAATAATAATAATAATATACTTTTATTATATAATATTAATATTATTTTATTTCATTCATTGTACGCGTACCTCTTGTAAATCTTAAAAAAATAAGTCTCAGTTTCCCGAAATATATAAAATATGAAATAAGAATGCAAGGAGCATGCATGCTATATAACCAACAACTCCTTTTGACCACACTTATTATTATATTTTTGTATTATTATTCACTCATTTTCACCGCACTTTAATTGCTCAAGAATATACTTATTAAAAACATTGAAATGGGCCCTACACATCAATGTCCCTACGGACAAGGCGTCATGTGCATAATACAAAAAAACCAATCTATATAATATCATACACTAAATTAAATAAATTATAATAAGTTAGTGAATACATTAATATTTTCTTACCACCACATCAAACACCTAACCCAATGTGTATGTGACCAAAAATGATGCATATGGATACATCGCTCGAGATTTCACTTGCACCTTTAACTTTAAATAAACCCTTCATTTTTTGCCTTTGAACAATTTAAAAACAAATATATATATATATATATTTTGTAGCCGTATAATCTTAGAAAATTACAATGGATATTATTATTTATCAATCATATTATATCTTTAAAATGTTGATTTCAACATTGATTAAAAAATACATGGATTTCAAATAAGAAACATAAACACAAAAGATTAAGAGTTGTGAATTCAATGTATAACTTGGAAATGTTATAGTAATAATAGAAGTTACTAAATTGAAAATATTGGGAAAATACTATATATTAATCCAAAAAGTTACGAATATTAGATTTTTTATTTTGAAATTATTTCATGACCAAAGTTTGATATCTATGAAAGATTGTTCTACAAAAAGTAGCTAAGTTGAAGAGACTCTGTTACAAAAGAAGTCAAAGTCAAGAGGGGGAGAGGAATAATGGGATGAAAGTATTTTAGAGGCAACAATGGCATTGGCAGCCTCAGTGTAATGAGTTCCATCCCAGCTTACGTGTGGCGCCCCTTCTTCACACACCGTATACCCGCCCGTCAAACACGTCCTATCAGGATCGTAGTTGTATGGTTCTCCACCATAACCACAACACGTCATTAACGAATTCTTGAAACCTTATTATTCAATATCCAAATACTCAATTAGTATAATATACTCAAATCAAAATAAATAAATAATGATGATGATTAAAATTCATGGAAATTAACTTACCATAGGATGATGAATCTGCGATGAGATCATACTTGATCGAGTACATATCCACATAGACTATAGTGGAATTCTCCATTTGTGATTGTAGTTCTTGATAAAGGGCATTTAGTTTGGTGTTAAAAATTTTGGCACCTTCGTTTAGAGACTTTATGCATCCATGTTCATCAAGATCTCTTTCGTTTAGTATACTTTTTCTGAGAGCAAGCTCTCGAGGCAAACAACCCAACGGTCCGGTGTTATGCACCCAGAAATTTCTCCCTCCAAGTTGATAAATTGTCTAAAGAAATTACATATATATTTAGTCCATCTACAAAATACTTTTTGTATATATATATATATATAGAGAGAAAGAGAGAGAGAGAGAGGATGAGAAGATCTCACCAACAAGGCAACTTTGATTTGAGATATGAAAGAAGGGATCCTTGCAATTACTTGATCATATGAAAGGGAACTGAATGAACCGGTTAGGTCATTTTGTCCAATGTCCAATGCGTACAGTGCGTTTTTGAAGTCCTCTTTTCCGAGCAAGTTTGTTTGACCTAAATAGAATGAATAAATTTATTTTGTCCTCGTGCAAATTAAGAAATATAAGATCGTGGTGTTTTTGTACCTTTGGAGTGGAGCTCGATCGAGCGGGAGTAAAAACGTTTGAATTGAAGAATTTGAACGCTCAAGTCTTGAATGCTGAAGCTGTAGGGAGGCAGAGTGGATGCTCCAGAAATTGCGAAATTAACTCCATTTGTGAAATCAGGTTGGAAAGAGTCTAAATATGGAGTCAAGTATTGGGTACCCAGATATTCACCTGTAAATCAAACACTTTGTGAATATCAATTTGTATCCCAAAAATGAAGTTTGAAGGACTATGTCAAACCAATTTATTGAATTTGATATACTCCCTTCGTTCTAAATAAATTATATTATAATTTCTTATTTTTAATCAATTAGACAAAGATATAATTTTTTTAAAATTATAAATTTATAATTATACGATATTTTTTATTCGTTGATTGACTTGTTTAGTCATTTATAATTTTTTATGAATTAATTTTTTTAGTTTTAACTTTTTGTTAAAACAAGACTTCAACTTCAAACTTTTAATGGGGCAAAACATATTTTTCAGACGGATAGAGTATTATTAATTTACATGAATAAAAAATAAAAACAAAACAAAAGGCCTGCTGGCCGGCTCTTTGAATCCAGCTAAGAACCCAAATATATATATATATAATTTATTTATTAAATATCATTTAGGAAAGGTTAAAAACAACATTCCTCATGAGTTAGAATAAGCCATCTCCAATTAGAAATTATCAAAATTAAAAAATAACATATTTACGGGTATTATAAATCAGAATGTTTGGTCAACATGAAAGAATATTCTTATAATCTCACAGAAAAATAATAAGTAATAATGAGTGATAAGAAAGAAAGTGAAATTGATTGTTGAAGCCAACTTACAGAGGAAATCAATGACCAGTCGTCCATCACTTTGGCGGCCAGTCGGTCGGTGGAAGAAGACGCGGCCGTAGGGATAACCGGCCTCCAAACCGGTCCCGGCGGAGAAGCCACCGGTGTCGGAATTAGAGTCGCCGAAGTTGAATATCAGAGGACTGTTTCCATTGCAGGAAGAAGCAACCAGAGGGAGACATATCACGAGAGCAAGACATGGCAGCAAAAGAAGAGAAAACTCCTCCTTCTGTGTATGCATATTTTGCTCTCTCTCTCTCTCTCTCTCTCTCTCTCTCTCTCATACTGAGCTATATATATATGTATGTTCCATACAGACATGATGGGTTGCGTCTCTTTCTATATGGTAGGGGCTAAATATTTGACTTAATGAGTTATACAAGATTTTTTTTCTTTTTTTTTGAGCAACATGCTATTCATCTTTAAATTAAAAAAAAATTAATGTATTTGAGATAAAATATCTTTTTAATGTGAATATCTTGAATTGTGTAGGGTATAGGCTTATGCATAGAATTGTGAAACCGATAAATTATAGTAAATATTGTGTACTATTATATTGAATAAAATTATTTCTAATGATAGAATAATTTTTTGATAATTTGATTTTTGTGTTGAAAATAATAAAAAAATAAATAAATGTGGTCACTGGAAGAAAAAAAAAATGAACTATTGCAATATAGAAATTTATAAAATTTCAAAATACACCGCAAAGAAGACGAAATTCTTAAAATTTAAAATTTAAATTTTAAATTTATCTTAATTAATCTCAAAAGAAATATATCCTAAATTTAAAGGCGGAATTTTCGTAACTAATATTAACGTTACATACTATAATTCATATCTTTTTGAGTAAATTCTTTTTTTTTAAAGAAAATTATGCAAGAGCATTAAAATAATAAAAAAAAAACCTTACACACTTATTAATATTATTTGTTTCTCTCTCCAAAATTCGAGAAATCAAAATATAGAGTATCCATTTTTCCACTAAAAAATATTCTCACCTGCTCCGCATGTTGCGGCCTGTTGTGCTCATTCAATAGATCACATATTCAATGTCTGCTATTACTGCGCCCATCTTTTTCTATTTTATATATATATATATATATATATATTGCCCAAATACACGTTATTCCTTTACTTAACAGGTAAACTGGTATTAATTGAAAAATGTAAAAGAGTTATTACAAGAAAATGTTGAAGTAATGCATCTAAAAGAGAAGAGGGAAGATAACGCTGTTGAGTTCACTATACTAGTGGACATCTCAATCAAGATTGTTACGAAATGCGTTGTGTCTTTCTGCTTGGAACAATATCTTATTGTGCTTGTCTTTTTCTACATCCTTTTCTTTCCTTCCTTTATTATTATTACTTTTTTATTTACCCGTCTGGTTAAACCGTGTTGAATTACTAAATTACTTTAGGTTCATTTGACATCCAACCCAAACACCTGTTATTATATACACAAATTGTCTGTTGATTACTTTAGAATAGAATATAGAACATTAAATGAAATAGTAGATTAAATCCAAAATTTAGAGTCCTGTTCGGTTGATCAATATCTTGTAATTAAAAGTAAGTTATTGTGCTGTGATGGACCATAATAGCATTTCCCAGGATCAAGTACCGCTTGGGCCAAGCTTCATGGGCTCTTAACATGTTGGATGGCCCAATTTAATACCTCAAACTTCTTTTTAAAAAAATTATTTATTTTATGTGGATTTAAATTGATATTGCATTAACTCAAGGTTGCATATTTTTATTTTTTTTCGTCCTTAATTAACTACTAAACTTAATTATTTATGAACATTAATTACACGCTGTGTGGATTAATAATATCATAAGTTAATATTACGATCTTGCAGCTGTTGTCATTTAGCATTATAATTATATTCTTTATTTTCTAATTACATGAATTTAATTCCATTTCACTTGAAAATAAAAAATTTCTTCTGATTATTCACATTTCATTTTCACCATAGTTTTATCTTTTAATCAACATCGAATCACTGAAAATGACAAAATTACAAATGAGGGACCATTTCTATGATCATAACTTCAATTTCTGAATGAAATAAAACTAAATTATTACAAAAAAAATGTAAAAATTAAAATATACACGACAAGTTTTGGACTGCCCAAAAATTACATGATATATTTTAAAATATTTATTCCTTATATATATATATATATTAGATATTGATGTAATTGTGTTGCTCTAATCAGCATAAAAGGATGATTACAAATTCTCAACTCTCCTAACGTGTGTTTAACTATGGAGCCTTGGAATAACCCAATAAAGTATTAGTTGGCTCAAGAATATTATTTAAAAGTACGAGACACATCCATTATTTCATTTAACATTATTAAATTAAGCAAATTGCATGGTATCTACAGCTGGTTCAAGTAAGTAGATACTTAAGTTGACCATTGAATTATTATGTTTTTATTTTAAATAAATCTTTTTAATTTGTCAATACAAACGCTTTAGTTTTTTTCCATTATGAGTAAAATGACCTTTAAACAAAATTACAATATTAGCATTATAATTTTTTTATTGTTTACTATATTCTTGAAATCAAATACACCTCAAAATTCCTGCGTTCCATATTTTTTAAAATTAAAGCATTCTAGTGTACCACATTCACAGATAATTCAAGTTTGTTGGAACTTTTAATTTAGTGTTGCTCTCGTTGAGAAGATAAAAATTTGTTTTTATCTTTGGAAACGATAAGTCAAATCGTGAGCAATAGTCGAGATATAATCATTTTGTGGAGAGAGAATTTTTTCGACTTGATTTCAAACCTTCCCCTTTTTATTCTAGTTCGAGATCTCGAAGCTTTTCCCGGAGTCCAAAAGCAAGCATCACCATCTTCATCTCTTCAGAATTCCAAAAAGAAAAAAGGAGTAACAATTATATTTTATTCTTTTTCTTTTATTACTGTAAATTATTGTTGGGTGTTATAACCAACATGTTTCAAATTATGGAAACATAAATTAGAAGTCAAATATAAATAAATATAAATTTTATCAGATAGTTTATAAGGCATACCGAATAGAAATAAATAAGTTCGTTGTTATCTCTTGTGGAATGCTGTATATAATTTTGTTCTCATATATTATATACTCTTTGTATAATGTATATATATAATTATTAAACTAAATACCTATTGAGTTAGCCAATTATTTTGTTATATAGTATGTATAATTATTTACCTATTAAATTACCCAGTTATAATGGAATTAGAGTTATCTCTTGAGATTATGCCAAAATGTGAATATACCTCTTATTTTCTCAAGAATTTATTAACAAAGTAATATTATTCAAGTAAACAAGTAATATTATAGATCGGATACACAGTACGCTCGATGCACAAGAGATTTACTCTTTAAATATATGTCTCTTAAATTGGACTGATGGAGCCTGACTTGGCTAGGATGCGAATTGGATCGATCCAGACAACTAATAATATTTTGATGTGATTGGTGAATCGTTAGTATCAAATTAAGATATAGCCATAGTAATATTTTTAGAAGCGATTGACAAAGTAATTCATGGGACTCGTAGTATTTTTTTATTCAATCTCTCATTTAAATCGACTTAGCATCAGAGTTATTAACGATGAGACAAGGATCACCCCAAGTGATGTAAAGCATAATTAATTAACTTGTGTAGATATATATCATCATGACTGAACTCTAGGCAAACTTTAAATTTGATTTTGTCATTATCATAAATTAGAACTTGTGCAGATCATCATGAGTTTTAGTTCAAAGGACAGTAAATTGACAACAGTGGCAATAAATTATATATGAGACATCTGGGAAGCATTTAAGAAATGATGTTTTCAAGCTTAAGTACATTTATCAAGTGGTTTTAATAAGATATATATAGGAAAAAATTAAATAATGTTAATAATTAAAAAAATCTATTTGTGTAAACATTATATATTAATTAATGTCAATAATCTCAAAATCTTGTGGCCGTATTATAGGAAACCTTAACCAATCATCTATGGTTATGTAGTCCACTGCAAGAACTCAAGCAAATACATTGACAAAAGAAAGGTCATTTTCCTTCTTCTTCTTTTTTTAGTTTATTTAGTACCTTATGAAACATATGACAATGAGAAGTTGAATTAAGGGATAGGAGCGCCTTGGGGATATTTAATTATTTAAACTACAATCATACATTTAGATGATGTGTTGATGCAGCTAATATATATAGTTATACCTCTGAGAGAGAGAGAGAGAGAGAGAGAGAGAGAGGGTCCACTCTCATTTGCAAATAATATAAGTCTAACCCTAAATCCGAACCCTTTGAAATCCAAGAAGACAACCAAATCTAGCTCAGCCCATCATTTTGTTTTACACATCCTCCACGGCCAGCACATGATCCACCAAAGATCTTAGCAAGAGTCCCCGAACGCCGCCGTCAATGGCTCTGGAAAGTGCAGAGAAATGGTGGATTCAGCTGTGAATTTGGTGGGTGACACCCAAAATCTCCACTTCTCTTCCCTCTTTGATTGGATGGTGAAACAGAAAGACTACATGATTCATTAAACAAAACCCTAAAAAGGAAACCCAACAAATCAAGCTAGCAACCCAAGACAGAAGACCAAAATCCTCTCTTTATCATTCTTGATTAGCTCTTCTGCACTCAAGATTTAGTACCGGAGCTGAATTAAGGATACGAAAGAAGATGGATAATCACTCACTCCCACCTCCATTCCACACTAGGGACTTCAATTTGCAGCATCAATTCCTCCACCACACCCAGAATTCCGAAGACGAGCAGAGCGAAACCACTGGGCAGAAGCGCAGCCGCGAAGAGGGAAACAACGACTCCCCCGCCATGGACGGCAACACCAGCGCCGGCGGGGAAGGAGAGATGTCCGGCAACCGGAGGCCCAGAGGCCGCCCTACCGGATCCAAAAACAAACCTAAACCCCCGATCATCATCACCCGGGACAGCGCCAACGCCCTCCGAACCCACGTCATGGAAATCTCCGACGGCTGCGATATCATGGACAGCGTGGCCAACTTTGCCCGGAGCCGCCAGCGAGGGGTCTGCGTCATGAGCGGAACCGGCAACGTGACGAACGTAACCCTAAGGCAGCCCGCGTCGCCGGGGGCTGTTGTGTCGTTACACGGGCGGTTCGAGATCTTGTCGTTGACCGGATCCTTTCTTCCTCCGCCAGCTCCCGCGGCGGCGACTGGGCTGACCGTGTACTTAGCCGGCGGCCAGGGGCAGGTGGTGGGGGGTAGTATTGCGGGGCAGCTGCTTGCATCAGGACCAGTTATAATCATGGCTGCTTCTTTCAGCAATGCAGCATACGAAAGATTGCCTCTAGAAAACGAGGAGAACCCAATTCAAGGTCAGGGTAATTCAGTGGGGTCGCCGCCGCAGGGTGGCGTTGGGGGGCAGCAGCCGCCGCAGATTTTAACAGACCCTTCAATGTTTCAAGGGATGCCACCAAATCTACTGAATTCCATTCAGATGCCAAACGAGGAGTTTTGGGCCACCGGAAGGCCACCGTTCTAGATGATCAGATTAACGTAAGGTAGCAATTTTCCTTCTTGTTCTTTTTTTTTTTTTCTGCTGTTTATGTTATTGGTTTATGAAGAAACAATTCCTAGTCGAGACTTCTGACTATATTTCAGGTGAACGTGTGAGTTTCTCCTTTTTTATTAAGTGAATTATCTGGGGAACTCATTATTTATCGTTTTACTTTGATCAATGTATCTCATTTTTAGGTATTTCTGTAGTTTTATTGGCTTGATGGTCATAATGATGATGAGGGTGATGATGATAATAATGACAATGATAAATTTATATAATTTCTTCACATTGATTCTTAAATTTTTAGTTTCTTGATGAGCTTTAGTTATTATGTATCTTTGTTTGTTGGAACTTTTGCAAATCTATCAAAAGAAGAGTTAATCTTGTATGTACCACCTTCTCCATTATCAATTTGAGTAACATCCCATCATTTCGGAAGTCATTATCGATATCTATTGCAAAATAATATTTATCTTTAGATTCACTTTGTACTGTTGATTTCATAACTATATTATATAGATATATCATCGACTTAATACAATGAAATATTTCAAATTAATTTGAACGATCCATTTGAATTTGTATATAAATTCCATTATATGAAGAAAAAGAAATCTGTAAGCTTAGTTTGCATCTGTGATGTGTATGAAATGATAACGAAAGTTCAAGTTGCATTCTGGAGATCATATCAATTTTTTATTTTGTGTTAACATTATTTACCACATACAAATATATATTTTTCATTAAGAGTTGCTAATGATGCTACCTATACCCAAGACCTCCTATTTGCAAGGGGTCAAATGCCGAAATCAAGATACTCATGTTCCTCGATAATCGAACTCTTCACCTTAAATCACATGTTTATCGAGCCGAGCTCATGTTCAAGTCTAATATGATCTAGTCAAACTTTCAAGTAGTTCAATTAGAGTCCACATGGACCCTAATTGTCTTGTTTTAGACCTAATTATAGGATTTATTTTTATCGGAAACCCGACAAATACATGAGATTAATCAGTGGAAATCCCGGGAGGGTTAGCACATGCTTAAATAAAAACCATTGAAGCTTTCAAGAAATGCAAGCACATGCAAAGAGGTATGGGCTCTAATCTTGCAGATCTCGTTAAGTGACTTTGGGGGTTGTATAAATGTAGAGATTCCGGTACGCACGTGCACAGTTATGAGAAGAAGCTCCTTTTCGAGGCATTTAACAAAAGACATAAGACTGTAAAGACAAGAGCCAGCGGGGACAAAGTGCATGCCTTGACCGTTATTTCCGGGTTCTTGAAATTCAGGTTTTATTTATTTATTTATTTTCGTAGATCAAGATTTAAATCAGGAGACCAAAGTCTGATCAGATTCTTTGAACTCAAGAAAAATGGTTATTAAAATATTTCGTACGCATTTGCTTCCGCATTATGCTACAGCCCCATATGTAGGTACCAGTTTCAAAGCTTATCCATATTCTTCAGACAATTCCTTTTCTTTTCTTTTCTTTTTAGGTCATCCCTTTTTCCCTTCTTCGTTTATCTGATGGAAACGCTTTGATTACTAAAGACACAACTATAATTTACACACGAGAGGAGCCCTGTTTTTCCTACCTAAGTGCTTGATGTTTTTTGCCTATATTTTTAAATTTAATGTTTTTTTGTTCTTGCTACATTCATTCATTTGCCTTTGACAATGCTCGATCATCTTGTCTTTCCAGACTCCGTGAATAATACCTTACAACTATGTCGTTAACATTTGAGCCTTGACAATCAAATCTTATATGTAAATTCATTAGAGATAAATAAGTTCTTTTACGATCTAAAAAAAACATTGAATCCAAATAGATAGACAAAAAACACAGTTCTTTTTCATCGATCCAATGTTTCATTATCTTAGTGAAGTTGCATATCCAATAGTAATATTATGCGATTTAATATTTTATTTTCTTAGTGAATGTTACATATCGAGTAATAATATTATGCACGTTCTATATGTTGATAAAATGGACAAACAATTCATGAAAAGAGATAAAGTGAAATTTCAGAAAAAGAAAAAGAGATAAATCTCAGTACATATTATTATATCGAAAATGATGTCTACTAAAATATTTCTGCAGGGGTGTGTCATTAATAAGTAGTCCTGCTCATATTCAAAATTAATTACAGCAAAAAATGTTAATCGCTCACCGCTTACATTCCATGACAGCGACACTCACTATTTGTGAATTTATGTATTACTTATATTTACCAACACTAGCTACTGCCTAGACCTTCCCAATTAGAGGTATGACCGTCAGCCCTAAAAGTTGTACTGTTCAAGCCCAATATCGTTGGCCCGTTTAAATCCAAATATTTGGGCCTTGATTGATTGGGCCCATGTGTTAAACAACTGGCACTTCCTTCATTCTCTATTTCCTTTCATACTATACAGGTTGAAGGAAGTAGTCGTTCCGCTTCGAATGGAATCTTCCATTTTGTTTATACCAATATTGTTATTTTATCCTGCATTTTATTATTATAATATATAATAATTAGTAATATTATGTATATACGATGTGGACCAACTATTATAAAACAAAATAAATAATACAATAATACAATAGAAGTCTTAAAACCATTTTGACGATCGATTTTTAGATGATTAAATATTTATGATTTAAAAAATAATTATACTAACAATTTTTTTATAGAATTTTATAAATAATTTTTGAGTTATTTTGTTTCTCCATATATCTTCTTTGAATTTATTGTAATTTAAAACTTCCAGCTTCAAACGAAGGTTTGGTGACTCAAAATAATTTGACAAAATGATTATTGGGACTATTCATGATCAGCGACTGAAATGCAAATAGATCAAGTCTTATGGGACTAAATATATTCCGCCACCCAAATAATAATTTATCTTACAATTAAATTAAAAAAAATAGAAATATCCTAATCAAGAAAACATACTCGGAAATTTATAATTTTGACGTTATTTACAACAAAGTCGTAGCTTGACAAACCATCATTGTAGATTATATTTATAATTTTGGAAATTATTAATTTATATTATGAAAGAGACCATAGACTTAAATGAGCATTTTTCAGAAAAGAATATTATCAGTTGATCTAAATAAATTAGTAACATATCTTATTGGACCGAGTATCCCCGAGACTATAAAAAATAATATAAAATAGAAGTTTTCAATTCATCAATTATTAATTATTTAAAATATTCTTAATAATATTTTGACATATTTATAGTTAAATTTTACTAGTCAACTTGAGTTATTACAGCTTCAGAACTCTCCTACACCAATATTGTGGAAATACTTTAAATTTTGGTTGCCCTACAAGGCTTTGGGTCAGGAAAAAAAATAAAAAATTATATATATATATATATATATATATTAAGATGAGAGTTTTGATTCAAAAGATAAAGTCTCGTTTATTAGGTAAAATAAAAATTTTAATTTCACAAATAAGTTAAATCAACGAATAAAAAAATATGTATAAATAAAAATTTATAATTTTAAAAAGACGTCCTCATTAATCGACCAAAATATAAAAGGTGTACAGTATGAAAACTATGACTTTTATTTTAGAATAACTTTTATTTAACTAATTAGTTACAAAGAATATTGTAGTCCAAATATAATACTTTTCAAGTGAAGAATAATTTGTTTTTTTAAATATCTTATATAGACATTGAATTCACAATTTTTAAGCATATCTAAATTAGATAAGATCGAATTAAATAAACATAATTTTTATAAGATTTTATTGAACTCAATACGTTATATCGATTATCCATACATATAACACATATATGCCTCTTTTTTCTCTTTTTCTTTTTTTCCCAAATTTACAAGGTTTACGGTCCTTCACATGGTCTTTATACATGATAGTCATTTACATGATTAAAAAAAATATCAAAATCAATTCAATTTTACCCCATAAAAAAAAAAAAAAAAAAAACTCTAATTGGTGCTAGAAACAGTGGAAAATTTTCCCGTAAAATACACTGAGAAATACCTGAATTCAAATTTCGACTAAAAAAAATCAAAATAGATCGTAAACTGCAAATTATGTGTACTTAAGGTTGTAGAAATTGAAGTTGGAAATAAATTATAATCTTCGACTTAATTGGTTCTCTATGTGTCTAATAATTAGCCCAAAAAATTAGAAATCTCAATTACGGTAAGATTTGGAATTTTAAATCTTTGTTTTATCTTTTTTAGAGTAAAATAAAATTAAATAATAACAAAATTTTGAAATTATTAAAAATTAAACATTAAATCATTATAACATAAAACCGAACGTAAAGTTGTGAAATTGTAAAATTTAACTCATAATTTTATTGCGATTCTACATATTACAATTATACACAAGTTAATTTATTTGAAAAAATATATATTTCAAATTGTATAAGTAAAATCAAGATTTTAACAATATTGCTTATTGATCATCTTTGACTTGGCCTGTATTTTAGGTCAACTCTGAAATCGAGACTAAAAGATGGAAAGTCATTTCAAATGGATTTATAGAAGTCTATTTGTGTAAAAGTTTGTGTTTTTGTTTGGGGTTGTTAAGTATCCCACATCGGTTAAGGTAAGTGTCTTGGGTAGGCTTATAAGCATGGGCAATCCTCTCACTTATAACCTGAGTTTTAAGTGTTGAGTTAGGCCTTGATGTTCGATATGGTATCAGAGCATTCCTTAACTCGATGCCTCCCGAGCCAACACTGCCACGCCCAAGCCATCACTCACGAATAAGACGTGAGGGCTCGCAGTGAGGGAGGAGTGGTGGAACATGATTTGTATGTTGTCCGTGAAAGGAAGCATTTTAAGCAATAATACTACTTTTTTTTTCTTTTTTTTTCTTTTTTTTTCTTTTTTTCCCGATTTTGAGAAATCTAACTTAGAATTTATATATGCAATAAGAAAAATAGGTGGGAATTCAATTAGATTTAAATTAAAAAAAAAAAAAAAAAGGGGGCTACAATTGTATCATATTTTGATAGAAGGTAGGTAAAATTTAGTTGTAATTTTGTTAGATTATTAATTTATGTTATCATTGGAACTCAATATAGCACTGTTCCGTTTTGATTTTGATTTTGGTTTCAGTTTTGAAATTCTAGGTTCCACGACTTGATTTTTGATTTTTTTTCTTTTTTTTTTTTAATTTTACAATTGAAATCGTCGGTTCAAAATGAATGGTTTTGAACTGAAACCAGACTTGGAACTAACGATTTGGAACCAAACTGAATGATTTTAAACTGAAATATGACCTGGAACTGGTAGTTTGAAATAGAAACTGGCGGTTTTGGAACAATCGGTTCTATCTTGGAACCAAAACCAAATCGACTAATTTTTTTATTTCGATTTCGATTCCAAATGAAAACTGGATTAAGGATTAAATTGAACCATTAACTAACGGTTCGAACTATAGATTCAAGTTATAATCGAAATTGTGAAACCTAGTCTAATTGGAACCATATAGGTATATAAAGAGTTTTCTTGATAAATTATTATCATATTATTTAATTGAAAATATTAGTTTAACTTATGACTGAAGAAAATTATTATATTAAAGAGATTAATAATTTATCGAGTATTAATTTTACAAAAATTATTATATTTGAAATAAATAATTATTCAAAATCAATTCCAAAAAAATATAAATATTTACTCTCACACTATCACACTATTTGAAATAGAGATTGGGTGTCGCACCCAAATATTTCTGAGGAACATATTATTCAATGGATTGCACATAAGAAACTTATGTATTTTGTGCACAAGAAAGTCACTCTTGAATTTATATATTATATTTATAATATTATATGTATGCATATATTAATAAAAAAGCACAAAATTATGATATATATTAAAAGGTATTAATAATTGAGTTTGGGCATGTTACTTAATCATATTTATAATTATTTTTCTTGAAATATCTTATTCTAATATTATTACTACGGTGGAGGATTCCTGTAAGGGTATTTCTAAAGGCACCACTAAATTTACTTTGGATACCACATTAATTTTACTCACAAAATTAAATATATTATAAATGACATAAATACCCTTATTTAAAAATTAAAAACATACACAAATTTTAATTTTTAATAAATAAATATTTATTTCATCCACATACAAAATTAATAAATATTTATTTATTAAAAATTAATTTTTATGTATATTTTTAATTTTTAAATAAAAATATTTATATCATTTATATTATATATAATTTTATAAATAAAATAATTATGATATGCAAAATAAATTAAGTGATGGCTTTAAAAATACATTTACATTAATTTATACGTTAAAAAGTGGAACGGCGACTCTCAAAAGCCTTAAATTCGAGTAATAATTAGACAGATATCCATCAATATTTACAGTAATTTATATGTTAAAAAGTCGAACGGCGACTTTCAAAAGCCTTAAATTCGAGTAATAATTAGACAGATATCCATCAATATCGTCATGCCCCTTCTGAGTAGGAATCTCGTCCCTATTCTTTTTCTGTCCCAAATTACTGTATTTGTGTCTTTATAATCCATTTATACACCCAAAATCCAGCTTTAGATTAACTTCCCCAAATATAAATTATCTGGGAACAAGAATTCCTTCTCTGTTTCTTGATTAGAAATTAATTAAAAAAATCCAGAGAAATCATAGGGACCACACAAAAAGGTACTCTCTAATAAGACAATATCATCTGTATTAACAAAGTGTTTAATTTTAATTATCCAGAAAAAGTGTTTAATCTGAAATAGTAAATAGTTGATGTTTGTTCTTTCTTCAGTTTTCTTTGTCCTGCTAACATAGTGCTCAACTAAATTCTGCTCAGTTGACCAAGGCTTTTCAGCCTTATACTTCTGCACATTATTATTATTACTAAAAAATCGCAACTTTTGCTTTCCCCCTTATTGCAAACGGATGATGTGGACTGCTTTTTTGCCTCTTCTTCAGCCTGCCAACACGAACAATACACACGCACAACGCGCTCTGAATTCTTGGTACCCTTTTTTTTTTCCTTGTTTCTCGTTAACGGTTTAATTGTCTATTCATTGCCCCATTCGGGAGTTAAAGAAGTGAACAAGAATCGTTATAGCTCCCTTCTTGAATATTGGAGGTTGTGGGCAACCCTCGAGTTTCTTGACCTTTTAAAACCATGATCAGTTCTGGAGAGAAGTAGGAAAAAGAAGTCGCAGATTTTTTGCCCATTTATTGCATACTGTGTGGTGAAAAGAGGCAGATGGGCAGAACAAAGAGGAAATTGTTTGACTTGAACGAGGCAGTCGAATCATGGTACAAGTTGCAGGAGGAGCAGCCTCTACTTCCATTTTTAATTCCTCTGTTTCTACTTCTCTGGGTTGTCGAGAAATGGTTTTTCTCTCTGTCTAATTGGGTCCTTCTTGCTTGTGCTGTCTGGGCTACTATTCAGGTAGTTTCAACAATACCTCCCCCCCCCCGCGCGTGTGTGGTGTGTTTTTGTATTTTGGGTGCAGATCATTCGTTACAAGCCATCATATTTTTTTCTGAAATCTTTTTTGTTTGTGGGTTTTCTACATTAGAAATATTTGTCAAAATCTTTTCGTTAGGCCTCGAATTAAGAAAACTGGTGTTGATCAAACTACATTTCTTTATCTTGACTTATCGATGGGGCAGTTTGATCAAGACCAGTTTTCTTAATTCATTAATATAGACTTGATACTGCGACGAATGTTTGCAGTAATGGTTATTGGAGCAGAAGGGGAAAACATTAAGGGAAGAACATAAATGAATTTTGTGTGACAAGTGAAGCAGTATAATTATGGGAAACATAGAATTTGAACATGAATTTGAGGTGGAGGGGCTAGCGCTTTTTGTATTTTTTTTATTGTCATTGAAATGTGGTGTGATAAGCTTTTAATATGTTTCTGATGTAGGACTCATTCTCGTACACATTTTTAAAAGAACATATGAAGGATTTATATGGTAATTTAAGTGCTGTCCTCAAGATTGGTCTATTGGATCTTTGATGTAAGCGATAGATATTTGGGAATGAAATATGCTCTCAAATAATAGACACGTCAGTGCTGAAAACCCCAAAAGTTTTCGCACGAGGCATGTGTATTTCCATTTCGTGATGTTATCATGATCAAGTGCTTCATCCATATCTTGAAAGGAGAATTGGAGCAAACAGTGCATGGGAGTTTGTCACTGAATTTTTATTTTCAGTGTTTTTGAAATGCTTGACTTTGATTCTTTGGGACATTAATGTTTTAGCTCTCTGCTTATATTTTGAAAACTCAGTTTCTGATCCAAAAACTCTTCTCAGATGTCTGATATCCACTGCTTAGATGAGTTATGAGTGTCATACTGGCATGATATCTATGTTTTGAGTTACGAAATATTTAGGATACAAGAATTGCAGCAGAAGTGGCCTTTACTAATGATTGTATGGAGGAATATACCAGAATGCTGCTTAGATATTTTGACAAAAAATTAGTATGCCCACTAGAAAGAATGGGGCATATGAGAACTCGAATTACTCCTCAAAATGGATGAGAGCATTTGTGATAATTTCCTCGAAAAAGTCCACAATTATTGATTCACAGGCTGAGGTTTCATTTATGAGCATGCCAGAGTGAAGAAACCCTGGACAACATTGAAGTCATATTCTCATTACCTGGACTCCTGAGGAATGAGAAAACTGATAAAAATCTGCTAGAGAGAAATTGGTTTCTATTGAAAAATTGAAGATGGGGAACTACGTTTGTTCTGTGGCGTATAAAGTCTCTTGAAGATCTTGTACTTCTTTACAGATTCATCTTCTATAAATGAAAATTCTCATCTGATTGTGTAGCCATTCATATCCAGGCTTCTTTAAATTGATGTACTGTAACATTTACTTATGTACTTGGGCAGTATGGAAGTTATCAAAGAAGAAGTATTGTGGAAGACTTGAACAAGAAATGGATGCAAATGACACTACAGAGTTCGGTAGGTGTTCATTTTTTTTCCAGGTTGTTTGCATTGATCTTTATATATTTTCATGCAGATATGCATTTGTATTTGCTTACTCTTCATTGTGGGAATAACACTTGCTCTTCATATATGTGCAGCCAGTAACCCCTTTAGAGCACTGTGAATGGCTGAACAAACTATTAACTGAAGTTTGGCTGAACTATATTAACCCAAAGCTTTCTTCACGGTTTGCATCTATTGTCGAGGTAAGTATTCTGCTCTCCATATTCTTTCCAGTCCTTTTTTATGTTTTTCTTGTCTGTTGATACCATCGTGCAAACAATTGTAATCTCTTTATGTATGCTCCTTGTTATTACTTATTAGATATAATATGCTTATATATATGACGTAAATATTGTTATTATCTGGTGTTCTTCTTGCTCCGACTTCATGCAACAAGATTTTTTTGGTGAAATGGATGCATAATGATCTTGGCACTGTTCAGAGAGGGGCAATAGCGAATTCTGCTCTTATAACCTTTACTTCTGTGTTGGTACTGCCTTTTGTATCATGAATTTTACAGTAAACCATAATCTGATGCATTCATTGGGTTAAATTTGCCAAGGTTCTGGAAATAGTGTTTGATTTTCACATGATAGCCAGGATTTGACTGATCTTTATCCTTAATTAAACTGATTTTTTAACTCATTTGACCTGCCTATCTATCCTGCCCCTTTTACTCTTCGTCCTCGCATTTACAAAAGGTAAGCCTAGTTTGTACAAATTGATACTCTTTTTTCTCAAGTACCATAACTAATTTGAAACTGGACTCTGAATTCCCTCCCTATACGCCAAGATCCTCAATTACGGAATGCAATGATGGCAAAGTTAGGTTCTTTTAGCTAGAACAAAACTTGAATTCTTGTTCCACCTCCTACATTGGCAGAGGGTTTATGTAATTGTATTTTTACGACTTAAGAATTTCCACTCATAACACTTTCTGTTACAATTAATATTTCTTGTCATGTTTGCACTTTATGTATTGCCCATAGATCTTGGCTTGTGTTTGGTTTCTTAATTGTTGTCATCATTCCTCTATATTATAGTTCAACTTTGTCTTTTATAAGATTACCTCCAATTTTTTTAGTGGAGGTAATTGTCATTTTCTCCCACCGGACCCACTTCCTATCCTTTTCAAATTTTTCAGGATGGGTATACTTACATTCATGATTTTCTTGGTGTCAGTATAGAACTTATAATCCTATCTCAAATTATATCTTTTGTGAACATTGCAAACACCATTATGGTACAATATGACTGCACCCATGCATCTGTAGACGTAGAAATAAACTGTTACTCACCCATTGTATATTTACTTCTGACTATTATGCAGAGGCGCTTGAAGCATCGGAAATCAAGGCTTATAGTAAGTCTAGATTTTTTCATGTGAAGAAATTATTTTCACTTGCCAGGGACTCCTCAAGTATAATTCTTTACTGACAATATAATATACTTATCTAGGAGAAGATTGAGTTACAAGAATTTTCTCTTGGTTCACGCCCGCCTCTATTTGGGCTGCATGGAACTCGTTGGGCAACTTCAGGTGATCAGGTTTGACATAATTTACTTTTAAATTTATGAAAACCTTGCGTCATGTTTAAAACAGATGCAATTTCTAAAGCTATGGAAAGTTTAATAAATAAATAAGAGTTTCACACAAGACCTCAAGGATGCTATTGTTCCTGATAGATTGCACACTTGAATCAGTCTGTACATTATAACGTGATTCTTACCACAGTATTTGTTTTTTTCATATCAAGATTGTGAGAAATTAAAGTTGGTTGCAAAAATTCACCAGCAGTAATTATATGAAACAAGTGTTCTGCTGTTTTTTAGCATCAAATTGCTCAAAAAACGTTTCTATCTCCTTGTATGTCCAAAAGAAACTGCTGTTAACCATTGAACAAGTATTTTCATATCTTGTAATCTGTGATGCATATGGATCGATGGTTAATTAATTTTCTGGTTTGTTACTGCAATTGTTCGGAGAAATTACCATTCACATATGGTTATGTAACGAGGCTTGAAAATTTCTTGGTGAATATCAATCAACATGATGATGGAAAAAGCAACAAATGATTTTCCTCAATCCCAGCCCCCCCCCCCCCCCCCAACACCCTTGTTTTTCTTCTTTTTGAGGACAAAATAATGCTAACACTGCCATATGGTACAGAGAATCATGCGTTTGAGTTTTGACTGGGACTCGGATGATGTGAACATATTGCTGTTTGCTAAGTTGGCCACGCCTTTAATGGGGACAGCTCGAATCGTTGTTAACAGCATTCACATCAAGGGTGATGTATGTATTAATCCCTTGTTCCTTATTACTTTATGGAATAATTTGAGGACAACAATGGTCTCTGATTATCACTGTGCCTTGTTCAAATTTTAAGCATGAGAAACTAACTCATGCACATATGTTATTGACACTAATATGCTTGTGTGTGTTCTGTGATTATTGTACCATCGGTTATGTCGAGTAATGAACCTTACTGTGAATCAAGTAAGATGGATTAAGGAACTTTAATCAAATTGTTCTTCCCTGAGTTATGCATTTTGTGTTCAACCTGGGTGATATTTAGAATGTGAAGTGGTTTATTGATGGAGTCACTCCTCTCTCCAATCTGATTCCCTTGTCTGTAATCTCATAGCCACACTCCCAGCGCCATATTTAGATGGTCACCCCTGTAGTTTTAATTGAGCAATGTATCTAGAATACTAGCACGTTGTAAACAGATGAGTACTGCCTTTGTGTTTTTTCTGCCTTCTCTTTCTATATGCCTTTGCATCTAAAACAACCTTTGGTGGCCTATGCCCATTTTCTTGATAATAAAATTCACATAGGTCCATAGGAAATATATATAATTTTCATTTCATTCCATTCCCATGTTAATTTCATGGATTTTATGAAGATTGTTGTGACTACATTGCTGGAATATGGTTCTATACTTACGGTCATTATTCACCTTAGATGATTGATTCTCTGAAGCTTCTTCTTGTGGGAATTAATTTTCTTCCTGTAGCTTCACCACACTTTTACTATTGTTGCTTTGCACTGTCCTTCAGTTCCCTACTTACTGCTGGCCATAATTTGTTTTTCAAGACTTCTTCTGGACCAAGACTTTTGTTGTAAAGAGATCTGATGAAAGCTAGGGGGGCTACTGGTTAATAACCAGTCACTTTGTGTTTTTTACTTCCTATTATCCTGTTCTCAGAAGGAACACAAGTTTGTCCTCTGAAATACATTACTTAAATTGCGTTTTGCAGCTTCTTCTGATGCCAATATTAGAAGGGAAAGCGATTGCATACTCATTTGTATCAACTCCTGAGGTCAGACTCGGTGTTGCTTTTGGGAGTGGTAGCAGCCAGTCTCTACCTGCAACAGAGCTACCTGGTGTTTCATCATGGCTGGTATGATTATAACTCTAATATATATGTGTGTGTGTGTGTGTGTGATATTCCAGCAATAATGTTGCCAATGAAATATCTATTTCAGATTCAAGACCCTTATGATGCCATAAAGCAAAGGTGAAAGCATCTTTTAAAATTGTACTAACATTCAACCACTTTGTCACAACATTTTTATTATCCAACAGGAACCCAAGTCCAAAGAAATGAAAAATCATGTTTTCTTATGAAATGAAATACCATAATAGGAATGTTGTTATGCATCCTACGTATCATAGAAATTTAAAGTCCTACTTTTCCAGCACATGTTCATAGCGAAATACAAACCGTTTCACAGGTCAAATTAGCGACTGAAACACTGAATAAGAGGATGGTTGAACCTAGACGTCAGTGTCTTGCTTTGCCACCCGAAGACTTGCACAAGAAGGCTGTAGGTGGTATATTATATGTCACAGTGCTTTCTGCTAGCAGACTATCTGGTTCTATCTTGAAAGGCTGTCCTTCCACAAAGCAAACAAACTCTTCAATCCCAGAGGATCCAGTTGAAGGCAAAGAGCTTCAGACATTTGTAGAGATTGAACTCGACGAACTAACTAGGAGAACAGATGTGAGAACAGGAACTTGTCCTAAGTGGGACACAACATTCAATCTGATCCTTCATGATAATGCAGGAATTCTTAGATTACATCTCTATCAGCGAACTCCTGGAAATATTAAATACGACTATCTTAGTAGCTGTGAAATTAAGGTAATGTTGCAACTTTAGTTGTCCCTAATTTTTAGTTTTCTGATTTTGCTCTAAAAAGCAATGGTTAGGAAGTTTCTGTCCAAACATGGAGCAATTCTGTCTCATATTACCATGTGTTGATCAAAGAGTTTGACATGTTAAGATACTCTGGTTCTTAATTTTATCATCATAATCTTTGGTTTAGTTTTTCCATGAAAATAAATTTTAGTTTTTCAGCATTTAATGTTGATTTTATTTTTCTGAAGAACTTCAAATAAACTTTTCCAACAATGCAGATGAGATACATTCCGGATGATTCAACTATATTTTGGGCCATTGGGCCCGATTCCACAGTGATTGCCAAGCATGCTGAGTTATGTGGAAAAGAAATTGAAATGACAGTTCCATTCGAGGGGGTTAATTTTGGAGAGGTACTTCCTTATTACTTTTCCTTGACAATATAACACGTCACTAGAAGTTCCAGTTCATTGGCTTTTTTCATTGTTTTGCCTCATTTGGAGGGTCCATCATACCGCTTCATGTCATCTCAAAGACTGACATCACTGTTCAAAACTAAAAATGTGCTTCAAGCCAAACTCTTTTTTTTTTTTTTTAACAGTAGGCCGCTGGCCTGAAAGAGTTTTGCGTGTTTTCTCCTTAACTTCTTGATACAATCTGGCTAATATTGTCTCCCTTAGTCAGTCTCATTACATTCTTGTTTGTAAACTACCTTGCAGTTGACAGTGAGGCTTGTGCTTAAAGAGTGGCTGTTTTCTGATGGTTCCCATAGCTTGACTACTTTCAGTGCAAGCTCCCGTCAATCACTTAGTGGGTCGTCAAACTATTATCCTAGAACTGGAAGGAAAATCTGCATAAATGTGGTTGAGGGCAAGGACCTTCTTGTCAAGGACAAAATTGGGAAATCCGACCCTTATGTTAAATTGCAGTATGGCAAGGTACATATCTCGTTCTACTACGTTGCTTATGCATCTGGCCTGCCTTTTCTGTGGGCAGATATCTAAGAAATTATAATTTATTGAGGAATGTATCTATATATATATATATATTTATCTTCATTGTGTATATTTCTTCTCCAGGTTGTCCAAAGAACAAAGCCTGCCCCACATTCCTCCAACCCTACTTGGAATCAGAAGTTTGAATTTGACGAAATAGGTGGGGAGTATTTGAAGATAAAATGCTTTACTGAAGAAACATTCAGCGATGAAAGCATTGGCAGTGCACGAGTGAACTTGGAAGGACTTGTAGAAGGGTCTGTAAGAGAAGTGTTCATTCCCCTCGAAAAAGTCAATTCTGGTGAACTTCGTCTTCAGATTGAAGCAATAAAAGTTGACGATAGCAAACACTTGAAGGTATGTCTAGCTAAAGCTCAACATCTGTAGTTCTTACAATTTACTTGGTGTCTTTCTAAGAGAGAAACTGCATTGTGAGGTGTTAAACGTCATTTTCTTGGAACATTCAGGGCTCAAATGCAAGTCTAACAAATGGTTGGATTGAACTTGTTCTAATTGAAGCAAGAGATCTCGTTGCTGCTGATCTTCGAGGAACAAGTGATCCGTACGTGAGGATACATTATGGCAACTTGAAGAAAAGTACCAAGGTTAGAATACTTGTAACCCATGTATTTTCTTTTTTCCTGAACTTGTAGTCCTAAAAATAGTAAAAAGAGTATAAAATGCCATATCTCTGGTAGTCAGTCTCCTCTCTCCCTCTCTCTCTCTCTCTCTCTCTCTCTCTCTCAGAAAGCATCTGAATATATTGCAGAGGCTGCAATCAGAAAGAAAATAATACATGCATTCATAGGTATGAAAGTGTGCACGCACAGAATTTTTAATCTCCGTTACATTTGACTATTACTTGTTATTGATGCTTAAATTTATCGAGAACGAGAAAAAAAGAGAGCTTCTAGTTCAACAAAATGTAATCTTGGTTTATTTTCATCCTCTGTTCACATGGTGTTTAATTTCTTAGAACTCTCTCGTGTTTTCTCAGGTTATGTTCAAAACATTGCATCCAAAATGGCATCAAACCCTAGAATTCCCGGATGATGGAAGTACCCTGACGTTGCAGGTAAAAGACCACAATACCCTGTTGCCCACATCCAGCATAGGTGACTGTGTTGTCGAATATCAGATGTTGCCTCCCAATCAGATGGCCGATAAATGGATACCCCTCCAAGGCGTAAAACGGGGAGAGATCCACATTCAAATCACGAGAAGAGTCCCCCAAATCGAGAAGAAACCGAGCATAGATTCCGATTCATCACCTACTAAAATTCGCCGTCAAATTTCCAACCAGGTGAGTGGACACAGCTGGTCCAGTAGCCCAACTCTCTCTCTCTCTCTCTCTCTTGGATGGAAAACTTACTTAACAGGATTGTTGGTGTTCTTCCAGATTAAGCAAATGATGATGAAGCTACGATCGCAAGTGGAAGATGACGATCTGGAAGGGGTGTCGAAGTCGCTGAGTGAGCTGGAAAGCCTACATGAGAGTGAAGAAGAGTACATGATCCAACTTGAGACAGAGCAGATGCTGCTGCTGAACAAAATAAATGAGCTTGGTCAAGAAATATTGAACTCTCCTCCTACCTTGCACAGAACTTCTACCATTGCTTAAAACAACGATATTATAGGATTTTCCTCGTATAATTTTGTGTCTTGAGGTGGTGAAATCTTGAACCTGTTGTACAAGAATTGTATAATAAATCAGATCAAAATACTCTTTTATCTTTGATGTTTATAAGTTCGAAAAACAGCCAAAAGTGTGAGCTAACGGACCTTAAACTCCTCGAGGAGTACAATATTCCCATATGGTACACGTTTTTTCATACATATTCTGCTTTACAGTAGTGCAAATCCCCAAATATAAAGTTCTGAATCTGTCATTGTAATCGAAAATTCCCACCATGTGAACTAAGAGTTCCAATTTTTTAAGAATGAAGTCAAAATCAGATGGACACTATATTACAATCAAAATTATAGAAATAAAAAGAATTGCATAGAAGAATAACGTTTTGGTCAATAACGTCGTTCTTTTATGCAATTTCTGGAAATTTGTTGAATTTCTGAAAGATATCCTTGTCAATAACTAATATTGATCTTGTTTCAATTATTTTTTAATATTGTAAATTTGAGTTATTTTATAATTTAAAGAATAGTGCAATGTGAATAAAAAAAAAAATTGCATTTTAAAATATAATAATTTAAAAATGTGAATATTTGATGGTGAAGGGTGTAGCATATCTCCAAAATCAATTTGGCCATCATGATTTTGGCTACAGTGGCCACAAGTTATTGATTGCACTGCACAAGTTGATGAATATAGACTATAGAGGTGCTCAGCCTGAGAGTGCCGATGTAGTCGGATGTGACCACAACCTTATATTTATAATGGGTGCATTCTTACCAGAATTGATATCTGAATAAAAAGGGTAGTATGAAATTTAATAATTTTCATTACAATTATTTAATTTATTAAAAAATAAAAATAGAAGGTATTTGGTTTCTGCTGAAGTTACTGCTTTCATAATCAACTGATTATAGTCTCTTTTTTTTTTTTTTTTTTTTAAGAATTAAAATGATTTTGTTCTCAATATTATTTCAATATCGTGGGGCTGCTTCAACTAGCAGTCCAAGAATTCAATTATAGTTTCAGTTATTATATGAAAAATATTAATTACCATTTGAAAATATATTGGACAAAGTCCAAAATATAAAAAAATCAGACACGCACACATATATATATAGTAATAAAATTGGAGTTTCAAAGTAAAATAAAGAATAAATAAAGCGATTGATTAACTAGAAAATTATTTTGTCAACTATTTCGATAGGACAAACCATTATGTGACAGACAAATTATGGCAGAATGGACCAATAGTATTCATGTGATGATGGATGCATGGGAACTGCGTCAAAGGCGTGGGTGATTAAAAACCAATTTGAGAGAGACAGAGAGAGGGAATCCTGCAATACACTCTATAAAAGATCAAAAATGGCATGCCAAATTTTGTTTGGCCACAATTTTATTCTATTCAACTTTCACGAGAAGGAGAGGGAAAGAGGACGAACAACTAGTACACTGTAAATGTAGGTACAAAATATATTTTTAATATTTTTAATTAGAAAAGAATTTTTGTAAGTATTTCGTCATTTTTTTTATTTTCTTATTAACTATATAAATATTAAGTAGAGGAGTTGGCAAAATTGATGGGTCACTAAATCGATATTTTAATTGGTTGGATGTAGATTTTAATTTTTTAAATATGATGATTTTGTGCACCGTGATTGGTCAACAACATGGGAACCACTGACTAACTAGCATATTAATTAAGTTAAGTTTGATTTAATAGTGATGAAGTGGAGAGTTTAGATGGGTGGATCCGACTTGAACCGAGTTTTTGTTATTGGTCCACATTCTTGGGGTGGGCCGCCCGAATCAGCGGAATACTAAAACATGAATTTTCAAACTGCCATTATGAATAAAATATCTTCATTAGTCTTTTCATAATCCAAACAATGATTTAGTTAACCGTTATTAGTGTTCTAATTTTTATTTAACGTTACTTACACCAATACACACTTAACATATCTTAATTTTACCATTTATCAATTAGTATTAGTTTAATAAAAATGTTAAAAAACATCCTACCCAAATGCGAGGGCCCACCATCTAGCAAGTTGTTGGAGTCACAATCCAACCCTGGATCGATCTGATCCATCTTGAGAGCTCTAAAAGTCAAGAAAACTTGATTGATTATGGGATGAAGATCAACATTCAAATAAGTGTTAGAGAGGTGGGCAAAGAAGATGCATCCAGCAAAAGTGAAGTAGGCCCCAGAAGCAGCAGCACGAGCAGAATGCTCATATAATTTTCGAAGAAGGATTCATTAAAAAGGATGACTCCAAAAAACGGGTAATCGATGGCCTAAAGAAATACAGGACCAGCTGAAGTTGATTTATAGATGTGGACAATCATAATATATCATTACAAGAACTAAAAGTTTATGTTAATTAAGATGATATTTAGAATCAAATGAGATATTTCACTTTACTATAAAATTTATAATGGAGTCATATATATGTTAGAATCATGTAGTTAACCCCCTCTTCTTTTATGACATTGAAATAAAATTAAGTTAATACCATATATTTCTTTTTAATTCTTCATACAATTATTTATAATAGAATATAATTGTCATCAACTTCTTTTTTTTTTTTTTTTTTAAAGTCAATATATCTAGTCTTCAAAAAATTATGTAGTTGCTTTCTTTTCTTTTTTTCTTTTTAATATAAAAAAGGGATGTGATTTTCAACCTTGAAGGTGCAAATTGCTGACTGAATTTAATGAGTATTATTTTTATTTTATTTTGTGTTGGGAAGATTTGATATTACTTCTCTATTAATTAATTGGTTCTTGTCTTTCTTTTTCTATCTCTAAGGATTATTGCTCGTAAAAATATACGTGATATTTTTTATTTTATTTTTTGTTATAATATCGATACACAATGGGTATATAAAATAACATCATCAATAAATATATAAAATGTGTCGATGATTTTATAGCCAGAGATAAAACCAATATAAAATAGATGAGTCAAACTGAAAAATGTTGACAATTATGTCTAAAATTAGGTTCCAACACTACATATAAATATATATAGCAACTAATATTATATACTAAACACATACTAATATTCATAAAATAAAAGTCAAACACAACAAAAAATTAAAAAGAAATATATATATATATATATATATATTTTAATCCAATATAAAACCTATTTAATTAGCATATAGAGGGAGGGAAATATCAAGTATGAGTGTGAAGCTTAAAAAAGGTAAATGCAAGGCAGCTAAGGGCTTTCCGATTTCTTGTGCATGCATAATTACGTATGGGCTGCCTTCTTGTAATCATGACTCTTCTTCTACCATCATTACCATTCTTGAATTTAACCCATCGCCCCCACAGTTTTAGAAATTTAAAACACACACACACACATTCACAACTGCCCCATATTTTATATAAGATCACTCTTCCCCTTCTTCACCAAAGATATATAATCCTTCATTTATCTAATTACACACCAGTTATACCCAACTCAAAATTAATGTGTACTGGTGCCAAAGGATGGACACAAGCATACTACTTTTCACATATACCAAGGCGAAATAGGGTTCGTGTTTCTGGACTATTAAGGTACACTATATATTTATAAGATGACGTTGTTCATATATTTGAGATATTTTATTTAATCAATATATGTTATGTGGTTGGGCCGCAGGAGGCAACGCAAAGAAACCAGTGAGGAAAAAATGGAAGTGATGAATTTGAAGCTGTACATGAAGAACATTAGCATATTGGAGGAGAATGAAAAACTAAGGGAAAAGGCAGCTCTCCTCCAGCAAGAGAATCTTGCCTTGAAGCATGAGCTTCTAAACAGGTTTTATCAAAGGACAATATCGACCAGGATTTAACTGAAAATATAGTTGGCAGATCAATCTAGTTATTTTGTTGTATTTTCTATAAATAAATAAATAAAATATAGAGGAAATTAAATTACCTGCCAGTTTAATCAATGTCAAAGTTGCAGGTAATTTGTATGTATGTTAGCAACATAGAGTTTTGTGAAATGCAGCAGAGCTACTGTAGTTTTCTAATTATCTTATAATTTTTATTAACATTAAATATTTTTCCAAGCTGTTGTGATTTTATACTTTTTGAATGATATTATTATATTGGATATTTATGTTAGAATCCATAGTTTGGTGGATCGTTGTGTGGTTTGAGTCGCCAGTATTGTACAGGGATCACTCAAGGAGGAGTTAGGGTCTGTTTGTTTGGCAATTTTCGGTATGTTTCATTATCTCGGTTGGTTCAGATGGGAGGCGTGTCGATTCAATTTTGTATTTGAATATGACTTACTTTTTGGGTTAAATGAATCCGACCCTATAATTTATTTCTTAAAAAACAACTGACACCTCTTAATTTATCCTTCTTTCTCCCTCCCTCTCTATCAATCAGCTTACAAGTTTTGATAACTACACTAAGATCAATTACTTATTTAATCATTATAAATATAAATTATTTTCAAAACTTATTCATTATTTTTTCATCATAATTTTATCATTCTTTACAAATTTTACAATATTAAATTTTAAAACAATCATAAGATTTATTTTATTTTTGTAAAACTCACACAACCTAAAATTTTCTGAATTATGATATTAATTAGTGAGAAACAAAATATTTTTCAATTAATGAGAAAAAAAAAGATGTATTTCTATTTAAATGAAGCTATATGTGAAAATTATGACAAGGTCCTGTGGTCTGCATCATCTATTTCATTTGGTATCTTACCTTGTATTTTATTAATTTTAATATATATATATATATATATATATATATATTGTGTTATTTAGTGAATATTATTCAATATACATTATTCGTGATAATTAACGTAAAATAAAATAAATGATATCGAGTTTCAATCTTGTGTCAATCTTACCTTATGTCATTTAATAGGCTTGCTATGTTTGTGCTTAAATATAGGTGTGCATATCACATCCAAATAAAAAATGATAAAATTATTTTTACATTCAAATAAATAGTAAAAAAATTATGCTCATATTAAAATATAGTAAATGTTATATTTGTATTGAAACATATTCAAATGAATAATAAAAAGTTGTATATCTATTTAAATGAAATATGGTAGGATAGAACAGTAAATGTCAAATTAAAAAATTTAGTTAAATGTATAAATTATAAAATCACTAATTTTCATTTGTTAAAAGAGTAAGATTTAGATAAGATAAAATAAAATAAAATAAAATATTATATTTTTAAATGGGTTCATCCGAACTAATAATTGGTCCATCCCAATCCAGCGTACCTTTAAAAGTAAATATACATGAAGATTACGGTCTTAGGAAATTGAAGAGTGTGTTATAAATTGGTTTCCGTACCCTAACTCAAATTAGTATGGGAAAAAAAAAAAAAAAAAAAAAAAAAAAACAAAGTCAAAGTTAGGTTAAGTAACTAAAATGCAAATTATAATGGTATATTATTTTAACGAGAGAGCTCCTAGATACACCGTACATATATTACTTAAGTCGCAATTCGCCGCCAAACAAAATTGACGTTTATGGCGGCGGCCGTGGGCAAAGCTGAGTCAAGCCTCCAGCCTGAAGGGCACTAACCTGACCAACATAGATGCACTAGCAACCTATATTTAATAAAAAAAATTAAAAAGAGTCTAATGCACGAAGAAATTCCGAATTTAATGGATCCAAATTAATGACTATGGTTGGACAGAAAGTCGGCGCCAATTAAGCACTTACAACTCCAACGGGCCATTCGACACAAATACGCCGCCCATAGAAGTTGGTATGATAAGGCCGGTTTCATATTGGCCCAATAATTTTAATTTTATTGGGTGCGGCTTACCACTCCATAAATGTTAGAAAGTACACTACAAATAAAATTGGATGAAAATAGAATTCATGAAATGGTTAGAATATTCTTATATAAATACTTGCACAATACATTATATCTCTTCTTCTTCCAACTTTTTTTATTTTATTTTTTTCATTTCATCCCTCCTCCAATAAACTTTTTTTTTTTTCTTTTTTTCACTCCACAATATCCAATACTAGATTATTTATAAGAAATAACCAAAAGGAAAAACAAAAAGGCAAATGTAGATGGATAATGTAAAAAGATTTCCACATATATATGTTGAACATCAGTGGCATCATTTTATCTTCGTAAAACAAAAAACAAAAAATGAAACCTCTTTGCAAGGAGAGAGTTGCTGATCTCTAACGAATCTTATGTTGCTAAAGGGGAGGGAGCATATAAATAATAAATTGATGAATAAAAAACGCATGCCAAAAAATATCAATACCTTTTCGACGATCAACCATTGCTTTTGCAGAAAACACTATAATTCGACCATATTTGTGCACTAGTTTCTTCATTTCCAGCACTTCCGCAGCATTTGAATGGAAGCATAACAGAGTCCGCACGTCTCTGTCGAACCGGCTCTGATGTTCTGACATCGTATTTTCTTCATTTCTCACAATAACAGCGTGAAGTACAACACATGCACTCACAGAGATACAACAGTTTCTTCGTCTCATTAAATTTAGACATCAGGTTCTTTCCTCCGAGTCCACAGCATTACCAGAGAGAATCCCATCAATGACATGATTACAGTCTGCATAGTAACAATATATTATTACTCCATTTGTAGTGGCCACTCTCCGCGCCACTGATCAAACCAGTAATGTAGAGAACAGCAAATAACCACATTCTTTACTAGTGCTGTAACCAAGCTGAGTCGATACATAGCAAACTTGCTAAATCCAAGCTCTTCTAAGTTACTTAATGCATATAAATATTCTAAAACTTAGTTGTCATTCAACTATAAAGGTTCAGCTCAATTACCTTTATAGATCTATGTAACATATATCAAGGATAAAATAGTAAAACACCCTGCTGCGGCTCTAATAATTTCAAGTCAAGTTCAAGTATTTCTAGAACCGATCCCAGCGAGCAAACAGGCTAAACTCAAGTACGCCCCTAATCTTACATAGCTACCATTTTCAATTAATATAATTCCCAATAATTTATGACATGCAACCAAATTTCGCTGAGGAGTTCCATTGAAAACAGAATCATTGATATGTAATGATCAGCTTACAGAAATAGCAGGAGGAATGCTGACAAGTGGATCTTGGAAAAACTTGTTTGCAAGTGCAAGCGCCAAAAGACTGCTCTGCATCCCTGTAAGAGAAGAAGATTGTAATCAGTCCAACTGCAAATCATTGTCACCCTGGATTGCACTTACAACATCAAAGAGGTATTTGTCACCTGTCTCATAGGATAGCGTTCGTTGCAGAGCCTTTACATCAGGCGAATCCCAGAAAACTAAACCAGTGATTGAAAATCCAGCAACAAATGCTGATAGATGAAATGCAATCACCAAAAGCAGTACCGAAATCCCAGAAGGGGCCATCACCGACCCTACGTTGATAGCAAGTGGAGCTCCAACACAAAGAGCAGTAACAAATACTGAAAGTGGAGGCAGAAATGGCCGAATTGCATTACAAATTTTAGGGAAAAATCTGCAAATGCAAGACAATGATTGTACAGACGCTGCAGTATATTACAAGAAAAACGGGATACATAGAAGTGAATATATATACCAACTTAGTACCTATTTAAAAGCAATCCAGTTGCAATAGGAGTGACCACAATTTGTAGGATATTGGAAACCATTCCTTTCACATCAACGGGCAGCTTCTTGCCAATAAGCAAAAAGGACAGCAAAGGGGTGACGAAAACTGCCGTAGCCGTGGATAGAGATGTCATGACAATGCTAAGAGGGGCCATCTGTGGATCTGTTAGATACGTGGCATAGTTCGAGAGCTGGGCCCCACTAACACAAGAAGTTAGCATGATACCAACAGCTGAAACACAAAACAGAATAAGTTGGAACCTCTACTCATTTTCATGTCATTAATTTACAAAAATAGTTACCTAAAGGAGTTGGGAGACCAAAGATCAACATAGAAAGTGTGCCAAAAAGATATCCAAGTAGGGGCTTCACAATAAATTGTCCAATGTAGCCCGCAAAAATGGCTGTTGGTCTCCTAAATGCTTCAAGAAAATCTTCTTCACTTGAATTGACACCTACGGCAAACATTAGAAAGCCTAATGCCGGAGCATAATACCTGAATGTCAAAACCCAACTGTATAAACCATCGGATTGGCACAAGAGTTCAAATAACTTTATGTTGTTTCCTTGCATGCCGCTATCATAACCCACGTTGATTGGTGTGGTTCCCAAAATGCATCAGCATGAGACATATTTACAAACAACTAACAATGTCATCTACTGCTTTTCCAAAAAAAAAAAATGTCACGTACTATACACGAATACCTTGAAGTAACATTTCACAACTTTATGTATAGGAACTAAATATGATTATATGAAAATGTTGTTGTTCTCAAAGTCAAGGAATTAAGGCAATATAATCATCTTCTCAGGAAATGCAAATGTCAGTGGTACAATGCAATAAACTTTATCATGCTATGGAAGGGTACAAACCTGTTAGTAAACCAAGTAAATGAAGGCGGGTATACAAGAGCCAAGATAGTACTTGCGAGAACTACTTGAGGTAGAATAGAATTTGCTCCCTTCAAAATGTTCGGTAAGGATACCTCTTCTTGAATCTGAAGAAAAATAATCACAATCCAACTATAAGTAACTTAATTGGAAAGAACACAGTAAAAAGTGATAGACAAGGAAAGATGCATTCTAACAGAGAAGAGACACACGTGTGAGAAACTGTCACGATTACACCCATTTTGCTTAGCGTTTTGAAATTCATCGAAAATTGTCACTAGATAATAGTTTAGTAGCAGATAATTTGGTAGTTTTTAGTTCTTATTTTATTCTATACATGGCAGAAATTATCAGCTAATGAATGATCAACTGATCAACTAAGTGCGAAAGTGTTTGATTGGCCTTATTAGAAGAAAGAACCACTAAATAAAATCTGATGAAATCCCCTTTCCCAGGTCTGTTCTCTAGGGTTTTATTCAAGCTTCTTTAGCAAATCTCATGCAACTTACAGACATAAAAGATACCTTAGGAGATTCAGATGCATAATTAGCAGGCGATTCCGGCGTCACATTATCAGGCGCACACTGGCCGATTAATAACAATTTAGAAATTCCTCCTACATTTAACGCCATTAAGATCAGAAAAATAAGAAACATTCAAAAACACACACACGACTACCAAACATTTGGTCTTCGCACAATGGACAAGCCTCTGGCATAATTCCAACCAAAATTCCAAAAACACTAATTCGTGCAACTTCATTGAGTGCATTGAAATGCCAAAACACACACACACACACACAAAACCCGAACAAAAGTTTAACACCATCAATTCTGGTCATAGAGTTAAATCTGCACTAAGTAAAAGTAAAGGCACGGGAAGCTCACCGGAACTCAGATTAGATGGGAAGCTCGACAGACGCAACCCTGCTTATATAGGAAATCAATAATAAAATTTCAAATTTTCACTTTTTCTTTTTGTTTGTAAAGTAAGCGGTCAGAAGGGCAAAGAAGAAACCTGCATGATGGGACCACTTATGTGACGGAGAAGTAACGGTGGACCTGCGCCAGAGATTTTCTGGTTGGAGGGAAGAAAGACGACCGTTGAAGTTGAGAAGGTGGTGCAGAAGCTTGCCATTGGCACTCATTCTTCGTGCTTTTTCAGTGACGCAAAGTCAAACGACTGTAATTGAGAGTGGGTTGGAACTTGGAAATTGTGAAAGCGAACAGAAATATCGTAACAAATGAAGGCAACGTGGCACGTGCTACCTCAGCCCGGCCCATATACAATTAAATCCATTTAATTACTTCTTTTTTACACACTGTTGATAGTCACCTTTCTCAACTACATGCATATTTCTGTATTTTTTTTTTCAAATAATAATATCACCTGCAGTAGAGACTACATTTTTCTTCTGTATATAAATATTTTATTAATCAAAGATTTAATTAATCATAAGGTATAATATATCATTATTAATTTATTGTTAATTTTTTTAATAAATTAAATAATTAATAATTAACTTAATTTAATTTAATAAATTATGAACATAATTAATGTATAATGATAGAGTTATAATCATACAATTTTTCTTTAAATTATTATGTTATAATTTGCTCATAATAATTTATCGTTTTAAATCATCACTAATTAATTATCATTTAATCATTTTATATTAATCAATCATTTTAACGTATTTCATATGTTATATTACTAATCATTAAATTTAAATATATAATGATCGTTCAATTAAGATAGATTGAAATAGTGCCTCATTAATGTCCTCTTAATGTTTATAGATTATTGGAAAAAAAAAAAAAAAAGGCAGCAGCGACATTATCAAATTTGAAGAAAAACGATGGTTGTAGAACCAAGTTTCAAAAAAAGTAAATAAAATAAGTAAGTGTTGACATTAATGGAGGTTGATAAACTTATCAATTCAAATTACTTGAATTGTGTGCACATGTCGGCATCAAAATTTATTATTATTTTTATATTAAAAAAGTAATGTCATATTCATACAAAAAAATAATACATATAAAATTATATCGTCATTACCACAGACGGCTCTAGTATTTAAAAAAAGTAAAAATTTATGTATTGTTATTTAAAAAGGACAATTATGATCGTATTTATTGATTGCGACTTCACCTACAATTTTATAGCTTAAAAAATATTTTATTTTACTAATATAAAGTGAACAATACATTATTGTATAAAAATATTCAATAAAATAGATCCATCGCACTTTTTAAATCGTGTGGGAAATTAACATAAAATTACAAAAAAAATTAGTATTAGAAAAAAAAATTGCCATAACCGTATTTATTCTTCCTTCAAAACATAATGAACCTATTAATTATTAGGAAGAAATATATACGTCAGTTGCATCGTACAGTTACGCCCGTAAATTATGTTGGCCATGTACAAATTGATAATAATGGATTCAAGCGATATTATATAATTTTATTAGGTCTGAAATGTAAGCCAAAGCATAACCCAATAATAAATAAATAAAATCATACTATTATACTATAAATATTTTAATAAATTAAAATTGAACAATTTTAAAAACAACATATTTTGCTCTTATACAATTGGAAAATATTGAGATGCCAATTTATAGTAAACAATTATGTTTTTTTTAAATTAATTTTTATAATTATTTTATAGAAAATAATATTTAAATTAATATATATATATATTAATATATCTAAATATATAATATGTAATTTGTTAATTTTTTTGTTCTAAAATTAAATTAAAAGGTTTTAATTTTGTTTGATTTAACACTAAATTAGCGATACAGTAGCTGATACGAGAACAATTTTATTAAAGCATTTCAAGACAAGAGGCATGTCCAGCACCCTTTTGTCTGTTGGTATATAGTAAATTATTCCTTTATCATATCCTTTTGTCCTATTCTCCCTCAAAATTAATCATTAACGCCGTATTGTCATTTCAGTCGAGATTCCGTTTTATTTTGTACTTTCAGCCACGTATTTCAAATATATTATCTAGAATTTATCATATATCTAGTCATAATTTAATTTCAAAGCACACAATATAAATTAAAATTTAAGGGAGTGTTTGTTTTTTATCAATCTTGTTTGAACGAAAGATGGGTCTAACTCATGTATATATTTTGTTTAGGGTGGTGGACGAGAATTGAATATCTTTAATTTTACTTATGGTGATTAATGTAATATTATATTATTTTGTATTTTTTTTATTCACTAATTAGGTATATGTTCATGTAATACATGTGATATAATATATTTTATTATATTAATAATTTATAATAAAATAATATTATTATTATTATTTAAAAAATATACATAACATATTATTTAATTTAATATATCCAATATTAGTATCAAAATAAAGATCATAAAAAAATTATTTTGATATATCATATATAAAAACAAACTTAAAACAAAAAGTTATTTGAAGTTTCAAATTTTGGTGAAAAAAAAAAGAGAAAGTGAGAAAATGTGACATGTGTCAATTAATTATGAAGACACGTATAAAAAGAGGAAACAAATTATGAAGAATCTTCTTTTCTATTATAAGAGAAAGAAAAAAAATTGATATAATATACCATTCTCAACCTACCCTAATTCATTCAATTATCAAAATATAAACTCATTAAATATTCCCATTAAAATATTCACAAAACGTCTACAAAACAATCTTTCTGTTATTATTAGTAATATCAAATGTGATGCATTATATAAATTGAGCTTAATTTCTATAGTCAAATTATATTTATAAAAAACTTTGGCATGTCATAAATTATATATTCCAACTCAATTTTCTTATTTAAGAAATAATATTATGATTGATGATAATAGTTGCAACTAACTTTTTAAGAAATAAATTGATCAACATTCATAATTCCCCAATTAAAAGTAAGAATTAATACATTTCATTACTAATTTTTTTTCATTTTTTAAAAAATTAGACTAATTTAACAAGTATTCATAACTGTGACATTGACTTTTTAATATTAATTTTAACGGACATGATGAATTGTAATTGGTAGAATAATTTTAGTAAATCCAAAATTCATATTTGTTTATCAAATTCAATAATTAAGCCACCAAATTATAAATCATAACACAATTAAGTATTATGATTAGCACCCATAATTTTACAAAACATATACTGTTAATTAACATAACAAAAATAGGCCTTTTAATATCTATCATAATAAAATGCATGAGTTACATCAGGTCATAATACAATTATCTAACTAATTATTTAATATCTTAATATATTGATCAATTTAATTGTTTTAGAATAACGTATTTAATTAATCTATTGATTAATCTAATTATTTTAGCATAGATAATTATTGCTGGGTTTCTTGCAGCACCGTAAGATGGAATAAATATTTAAATATTACTAGAAAAAAAAAATTCTAAAAGAATTATTTCTGCCCTCTCAAAAGACGTCTTAATCTACAAACGTCAGAAGTATTCCCGAAATCCCTAGGGTGGCGGTGAAGTTACGACATTTGCTCTACCTCTCCGTGCCGCGTGTCCCGCCCAACTCGAGGACTCAACTCACTGCTGCAGTTAATACGGCGGCGTTCCGTGCGCTTTGTTATTGCCACTCCTTTTTTGGGTTTTGATAGGATCACTCTCAAATGAAATGCAAGCTGTAACCCATTCTAAATTAGAATTTCATACTTTCCAAAATTAGTATTTCATAAAATTACTTCCCAAGTAACTGAGGAACAATATTATAATGGAAACATAGTTACTTTTGACCCAATATTTGGTTAGCTGCTTAAATTAAAAAAAAAAAAATATATATATATATATATATATTGTAATTTTTCTGATTCAAAAGCAGAAGATTAGCACACTATGTTATCTCACAAAAGCTATTAATTGGTCCTTATTAGTATTTTTTTAATGCATTGCCCAATTTATAATATTTATAATAATATAATAATAAATTATTATTAATAGCAATATAATTATTAAATATTATTTATTATTTTGTTTTATTTTGTAATACTCATGTCTCGTGAGGAATCGTAACTATTATATAATAAGTAAATAGACTTAAGAAAATAATAATATAAGAAATTTTCTAATAAAATAGTAGTATAAAAATTATTAGTAATATTTTGTTTTAACTAAAAAAAAATCTCACAATATTATTTTATATAAAGATATTTTGAATGTCATAATATATCAAAACTTACTTTAAATTTTACTTATATACATAATATATATCAAATTTAAGATCGTAAAAAGATGATTAATTTAATATTTCTCATAAAACAAAGTTAAGACAAAAAAATTATAAACATTTAACAATTTGCATTAAAAAGTCAAAAGTAAATATATATAAATATATATATATATATTAAAATTCGTTCACAACATTAAAAAATAACAATAATTTTGAGAAAAAAACTAAGATTAGTCTAGATTTGGACTACTTTGTTTGTATATATTGTAAGATGTACAAATAATTATATATATTACTATATCTCTCAAATTATTGTAAATAATATTTTACAAAAAAAATAGCATCATTGACTACTATAAAATAATATTGATAGTACATCTATAATTGAAATATCTTCTTAATACATTGCATTTCTTCCCTAACTAAACTACAGCTAACATTTTCAATTTTATTCTTATAAAAAGTTTCCAATCTCAATATCAAAATATATTAATCCAAAATAATATCATCAAGTAAAAAAAAAAAGAAGTAGGATACTCATTTAGCACGCTAAAATAAATTAATTTAGTTATTTCCTATATAATTCATAATTTTTTAAATCCTCCCTTTTATTTAGACAGTTTATGAAATATATAACAATAATAATAATAATAATAATAATAATAATAATAATAATAATAATAATAATAATAATAATAATAATAATAATAATAATAGAATTACAGACAAAATAGTAAGTTTGAATTTCTTTTGTTAAAATGCTTTATATATTTAGAAAGTGTGACATAATTTTTTTTTTCACTTCAATTTTTAAAAATTTATGATATTTTTGTCTCATCACAACTTTTTTTTTATGAAAACATGTCAAATTAATTATTTTACCAAATCTTCAATTTGATGTTCATATTTCACATGCCAAAAAATATTAATTTTTGAATGCAAATATTTTTTATAAATTAACTTTGTATATTTTAATACTTCATAAATATATAATAAAAATTTGAGATATTCTTATTTATAAATTGTTATTAAAAATTATTTTATATATTTATGTATTTTATTTTGAATAATGATATAATTATTTTCATAATAATTTATTAGATTATTATATTTCTAGTTTTTATTTAAAGCCCCAAAAAAGGAGTGCCAAGAGTAATAGTGTGTGCGCTCCGAGCAAAAACAAACTAAAAACATTTTCTAAATTTCCTAAATTTAAATCTGAGTTACGTCAATTAGAATAGAACCCACCCCCTTCAATCATCAATCAATTTTCTCTCATCATCTGACGATCGTAGTACTACACGATCAAATACACGCTATTATTCGTAATTCTCCAGCTTCTGCTTCTGATTATCTTCCAATCCACGTATCTCTGGTTTGGATTATACTCATATATGTTTGATAGTACATAAACGGCTATTTTGGCAGTTACTGAGGAGAGCTGAAACCCCTCAATTCGGGTGTTTTTGGGCTCGCTTCCCCCCCCTCCCCCTCCAATTATTAATTTTCTTCCGGTCGATAATTGTAAAAGACTGGATTTTGATTTGGTGTGTGATGACCTACAATGGTGCCGATGAGAATCGTAGAATGGGGGAAGATTACGTGAAATTGGAGGATGGTTGTGCTGATGGTGGGGCCCTCGGGCAAGTGGAAACGTCGACGTCCGGTTGTTGTGGAGGTGGTGGTGGCGACGGCGTTGCGGGAGATGGTGGAGGGTGGTGGTGGTCTTTGTGGTGGTGGGCGAAGCTGGTACTGGTAGTGTTATTCGTTGGTGTGTTGGTTGCGGTTTTCTTCAAATGGGTCGGACCATTTTTCATGGATAAGGTTAATTTTGCTTTCAGTTACCCAATAATTTTAAGTCTTCCTAGTACATTTCAGGAGTACATTTGTGTGAACTGTTTTGACAATAATTTCATGGAATATCTCCCCCCCCCCCTGTTTTTTCTTCTTGATATGCTTGATGCTGATTTAGAATTAGTGTGCTCTTACTATCAATTCTTGGTTAAATTGATTTCGAGGGAATCTCAAGCATTTTATGCAACCGCCTCTCTATTGTGTATGAGACTAAAGAAAAGGTCACTTTGGTGTTGTTTAATTAACATGTAGAGTTTGCTTGACCTGGTAAATAAAATTGATATCTTATCCATATTGTACAATGAAAACTACTCACATTAGTAGTTATAGCCACCTCCAACACCCCCCCCCCCCAATTTGTTTTTTGGGTGCAGAGGAGGGACAGGCTGAGGTGTGGAGGACTGGTGAGTTTTGTTATTTATGATAATTTTGCTATTCTTTCTTTTGAGGATTAAACTCGCACTTAGGTGTGGGTTTGAGTTAGTTTTGAGTGTAGATGTTTTGCTTAAATTTGCATTGCCCTGTGATTGAAATTTAGAACTTGAGACTCTATTACTGCAGTCTGCATCCTGTCCAGCATAGCTCTGTTACTGATAATTAGCTATTTTCAGTGCCTTTAAGGCATTTGAAATATGCTTGTTATTTCACCATTGATGTAATGCTGGTTGATGGGGATCACTGATGCTGTTGCCTGCCTAAGTGGACCTGGAAGCCGAACATCTGTCTGGAATATATGGAGATGCATATTTAGTTTGCATTTTCCTCTTTTATTTAGATGTTGAGCTGAGTTCATAAAATTCTTTGAGGTATTTGGTACAATTTTCACATAACCTCTCAATTCAAGATGTTTTGGATCTTATATAAACATTTTTTCATAGGAAAGTAAAATAATCCTAATATGATTTTAGATTACTATCTTATTTTAGTGAACTCCTAGAATTTTGATGATTCTGATCATAGAATTGACATAAAAAATTTCTTATCAATTTTTTTTCATATACATCAGTAATGTCTTACAAGCTACAAAACATCCTATTAAATGTGAAGTTCTGAAAGGATGCCTTCTTGATACGTTTGAAGAAGCCACACATACTTTTGCCATCTAATCATTAGTATTTGGCAAGCAAGGGTTATGTATATCATATATGAGTCCAGAGGGGTGCTGGGATATCATGAGGCTGTTTCCGCTACCATTGCCTCTCTTGACCATTTCCATATAAGCTGAGATGCATGCTCCAATATATTATCACATTTTTACAATCATGGCGACTGTGGACCATTTTCATTTTAACTACTTCATTAATTGAATGTTTCTTGTACCTTTCCAGGAAATCATCCCCATAATAAATTGGGAGCGGAAAACTTTTAGCACAGCTATGCTAGCACTCATAGTGTTTGGTTCTCTAGTAATATTCCCATGTCTTCTCATACCTTCTACACCATCCATGTGGGTGGCTGGGATGACTTTTGGATACGGTTATGGATTTCTGCTGATCATTGGAGGAGTGCTTCTCGGTGCCTCTATTCCATATTTCATTGGTTCTTTATTCTATCATAGAATCCATGTATGGCCTTTAACTAACCGTACTTCCATAATTTTGCTTGTGCTTGGTTTTTATACTAAACAATAAGAATGCTTCATATATCTCTTACCTGTAGGTGTGGTTGGAAAGGCACCCTAAGAAAGCTTCTATCATTAAACTAGCAGGCGAGGGAAATTGGTTTAGCCAGTTCAGAGCTGTTTCATTGATTAGGGTCTCACCTTTCCCGTATGTCATATATAACTACTGTGCAATGGCTACGGATGTGAAGTGTGGTCCTTACTTGTTAGGGACAATGGTGGGAATGATCCCAGAAATATTTGTTGCACTTTACACGTAAGAAAACTCATTCCCTCGTTCTCCTTTGTTAACCAACGAATCTACTTACCTATCTGTCTAAAAAATAGAATGTACAACGAAAAATGTTTGAAAAGACTACTGTTACTGGTTTCTACTACAACACATTGTGATGAGTCCTGTCAATCCTCTATCCATGAACTTTGAATATGTACTTGGTCATGCACACGGTCATCTTATCATCATTTTCATATGAGGTTTATAACTTCTACCTAGAGTTTTTTTCCCCCTTCACTTCTCTATATCATTTGATATTTTATTATATCTCACTTTGTTTCTGTGGTAATGTTTTGAATAAATGTTATCTTTTGCAGTTTACTTTTTGCATTCAGAAATTCATGTTGTGGAGAACCTTTCTATTTTATTGCACCAGCTCTTTTTTTTTTATTTATTTTTATTTTTTGCATGTATATGCACTCTATGATTTCATAATGGCCCTCTAATTAGTTGTTAAGGATTATCACAAAACCATCTTGGTTTAGCCTAATCCCCAACAAGATTCATGATAGTTTGGATTGTGCCAATTGAGGGGATGTTTGTAAGTAAAATACAAACCCCAAGGGGTAGTTTGTAATACTCTAAAGGGATACTTGAAAGAAATTTACAAACCTCGAGGTGTTATTTGTATTACCCTAAGTCAGTATTTGTAAGGTAACAAACTTCAAGAGTGGCGTGGGGTTGGGTGTTTGTGAGAAAAATATAAACCCTAATGGGGTATTACTGCATTAATAACAAAAATACGAAACCTTGAGGGTCTGTATGTGATACCCCAAGTGGGTAAGGAAACAACATATTTGTGAGAAAAAATACGAACCTTTCATTGAGTTTCTTTTCTTTTATTTATTCTTATTCTTATTCTTATTGTTGTTGTTGTTGTTGTTGTTGTTGTTGTTGTTGTTGTTGTTGTTATTATTCTTATTGTTTTTGGGTTATTAAGGGTAGGTTCTTTGCTGTGGTGTGATGCTGATGTTAAGAGGTGATAATTCTGGCTTGTGCGGAAGATCCTTGTATATTTTTGTATTTCCTTGTGCCTCATTGTTTTTTTTTTTTTTTTTTTTAAACTGTAGGGGCATTCTCATTAAAACTTTAGCTAATGCTTCACAAGATCGGAAATCCCTCTCGGTTACTCAAATTGCCTTTAATGTCATTGGGTTTTGCGTTTCTGTCGGCACAACAGTAATTGTTACATTATATGCAAAAAGGCGACTGAAGGAACTACAGATGCAAGAGGAGCTCCTATTGCAGTGATCTTCTAATTAACTTGATCAAACTTTGAATGGGCAATGATGTACTACACATCATGAGATATATATATATATATATATATATATATATATATTTATTACCAGAAGAATTCGGATGTTCTTTTGGGTTTAATCATTGGTTGCTCGTATTTAAGAGGCAGGTTCAACACCAGCCCAGCTGCATAGAAGGGAGACACGGTTAAGGACTTTACAGCTAAATGGAAATTGACACCATTGTTCATATTAGTGAATGAAAAGAGAAACTATTGATGATCCTTTTGATGTATTTCACTTTTCAGTCATATGATTGTTTATATGCATAGACCATGGAAAATTGGAATTCACAGCCTTTTCTAAAGGTATTACATTTTTCTTCTTCTCATTTCTTCTTATTTTATTTTATTTTAATTTTACCTTTTTTACTCTTTAGTCCCCACACATGCATTGAAGCTATATATGGTTCTGATTCAAGCCATCCTATCTATTCATCTGTCTGTGTGTGATTTATCACCTTCATTTGCAGCAAGACACTTTCTTTCTAGCTGCTGCCATTGGTCATTATATCATAGTATTTTGCATTTTCTGGAAATTTATGTGAAACATTCACTCTGTTACAACAATTATAGAGGAAATATAAATTTTGCATTTCCCCATTCAGAGCTGCTTGAAAGCTGTCATCGACTATTTTTGTCTCATGGGCTGGTGATGCATGTTTTTTCCAGTGTCAAATTAGTTCAAAAAGCTGGTAAGTACCATTAAACACGTTGTGCTCGCCTGTGAGGGCAAAATAAACCAAATATTCTGTCATTGGGCAGCTCTAGTTGGCAAAATGCAAACTTTATGTTCAGTAAAATGCAACAAAATAAAGTTTAGGCGACCAAAGTCCACGCACATACTTCAAATGACCAAAATGTAATTTTTACTTCCGTATGTTTTCTATATGTGTGTTGTCTTTACATATACACGGTAAGTATTATATGTATATGTACATGTACACGCACACACACATATTTGGGTGTGCGGCCGCAGGTGAAAGGCTCATGTGTAAGTGCCGGCATGGGAAAGGCATCGGCATTTTAGCGAGTGGGGGATCATAACAATTCAATTTGCCAACCACTCATGCTCTTGTTTCTTAAATGCATATGTTGATTACTTTACGTACGCCGTTACCCAATCATATCAATCTCCCCAATTCGGAATTTTATTGTATGTGCTTTAATGGTTAGGATCAAGTATTGACCGTATGGCTATGGGACATGTGGATCAAATTATGTGTTTGTGCTATGACTCAAGATTTATTTTATGAATCATATCATATATAATTTCAAAATAAATACAAAATTTATATTATTCATTAGAATTCAAGAATTTCTACAAACATATTTATTCCGCATTCCATAATCAAATATACGGTTTTTGATTTATTGACAGTATCTAGGTCATTAAAAATAAGTTTACGCTGCGATAGCGTATTAAGAATAAACAAAAGAGAAACATCTAAAGACGGTCTATACATACTGTCATCTAGCATTATCTACTACCGAAGCTGTATTGACTCACTAAACAGCACAAACTGCTTCATTACTATAATCAATTATTAATATGGGCCTGATTGGTGACATTGTTATTAGTTTAATGCAATTTATTATTTATTATTTAATTTTTTTTTTGGAGAAAAAGAAAGGTGGGCATTTGTTGCATATGTGAAATTGAAAAACAACCAATATACAGTGAAGATGTCGTTGTCAGTACATATGTGAACAGACCAAAAACTTGAATGCAGAACAAAACTCTTTAAATACTACCAAACTCTTATTTCTATTTCTATTCCTATTCCTATTCCAATCGCCTCTTTTATTTTGGTTGAATTTATTTTTTGCCTCAATATTTGCTGGTTTAGGTTTCCAATAATTGCTGAGAAACAATGGAGTGTGGGTTGTTGGAGAGAATAAATGCTTTCCTTTCTGTGCGGAAACGGACCCTTCACTAAAAGCACAGTAATGGCCAAGATTGCAGCTGACGGACAGAATGGGTTATTCTCTTGTTTTTTAATGCTAATTTACTTAATTTAAGTATTTTGTTATGGTAGTACTCACTAAAGACAACAGCACCCGGCTAGTGTGTGGTCTGCGTGAGAGAGAGAGAGTTATAGATGCAGATACATATATATGATATATAGAGCACCACCGGGAGGTCAGGGAGACAATCCTCTCTCTCTCTCTCTCTCTCTCTCTCTCTCTCCTCCAACACCTTGCTTCAAGAATCAAAAGGAGAGGACTGAAGGTATTATTTAAATTGGCAAAAAGGTTTCTCTTTCCAGCAAAGCCAGAGCAAATTTTCAATTGCGTTGCATCCACTTTCTTGCTCCTAGCTCTCCTCACGCACGCACTTGCACACACTACACCCGCTTCTTGAACTCTTCAACTTTCATTGTTCACCGAAAGAAAGATTCACAACTAAAAGCCCAACCTTTATTGCATTTCCCAGCAATGCAATTAAAATTCTTCGTATTTTTCGTGATGCCCGTTAAGCCGGAAGTCACATTTTCTCCATGGTAGGCATCAGTGTATGTGCAGAAACAGTGGTGAAGAAGAAGAGGATCCAGCAAGTATAATGCTGGGCTTATGTTTGGATCATGAGAATACTAGGTACAACTTCCCAATGCCTTGTATTCCTTTATCTCTTGTGTTTGCTTGAGTTAGTGATAGTCTTCGTCTCTCCCATCTCTGAAAGGGAGATTTTGCTTCAATTTAAGGGCAACATTACCAATGACCCTTTTGATTGTTTGAGGAATTGGGATCCAAATAAAAGCCCCTGCCAAGATTACGGCGGGGTTTCTTGTGATCCAGATGGAAATGTGGTAAAGATTGTGTTGTGGAACTGTAGTCTTGGTGGGGTATTATCTCCTTCATTATCTGGATTAAAATCTCTGAGAATTATCACCTTGTTTGGGAACCAGTTTACTGGTAATATTCCTATTGAGTATGGAGAAATTGATGCTTTATGGAAGATTAATATGAGCTCAAATGCACTTTCTGGATCAATCCCAGAATTTCTTGGAGATTTACTAAACATAAGGTTTCTTGATTTATCAAGAAATGGATACACTGGGGAGATTCCTTCAGCATTGTTCAAGAATTGTTACAAGACGAAGTTCGTTTCTTTGGCTCATAACAATCTTTCGGGGACAATCCCTGTGTCTGTTGGTAATTGTTTAAATCTAGAAGGGATTGATTTGTCTTTTAATAGTCTCAATGGGGAAGTGCCTTCAGAAGTTTGTGATGTTCCATTGATGGTATACTTTTCAGTGAGAAGCAATATGCTTTCTGGAAATATTAAAGATCAGATCTCAAAATGCAGAAGGTTGGAGCTTTTGGATCTTGGTAGTAATATGTTTACAGGATCCGCCCCGTTTGAGGTTATTGGGTTGGGTAATCTTACTTATTTCAATGTTTCTTGGAATAGATTTGAAGGAGGATTTCCAGATTTAGGAGCTTGCTCTACCAAATTGGAAGTTTTTGATGTTTCAGGAAATGATCTGTTTGGAGAAATTCCAACAACTATCACCACTTGCATTAGCCTAAAGTATTTAGATTTGAGTTTTAATAGGCTGAATGGAAACATACCAGTTGGTATAGCTGATTTGAAGAAGCTCTTGGTCATCAGATTAGCAAATAATTTAATAACCGGGACAATTCCTACACAGTTTGGGGATATAGAATTGCTTGAAGTCCTCGATTTGCAGAATCTCAGACTAGGAGGTGAAATCCCAAATGAGATCACCAAATGCCAGTTTCTTCTTGAGCTGTGAGTCCATTCTCATCTCCACAATATATATGTATGTGTGTGTGTGTGTATTTTGGTTGAAATCAACATTATAGTCTATATTCAACTAACCAGAAGTACAATTTTATTACATGCAGGAATGTTTCTGGGAATTCTTTAGTGGGAGAGATTCCTGAAAACCTAGATAACATGACCTACCTCGAAATTCTTGACCTACACAAAAATGATATCACAGAGAGCATACCATTGACCATAGGAAACTTATCCAATTTACAGTCTTTAGATTTGTCTGAGAATTTGCTCTTTGGTTCGATCCCCTCTACTATTGGAAATTTGAAAAATCTAACTCGCTTCAACGTCTCCTACAACAACCTTTCCGGTCCAATCCCTTCATTCCAAAGTATCCAAGAGTTTGGGTTCTCCGCATTCTTCCACAATGCAGGTCTCTGTGGTCCTCCATTACAAAACTCTTGCTCTGGTGGTGCTTCTACTCATGTTTCAAGGAAACCAAAGCTGAGTGTTTCTGCAATCGTGGCTATAGTTGCTGCTTGTTTGATTGTCGCCGGTGTTTGTGTCATAACTGTAATCAACATGAAGGCTCGTGACAGAAGAAGAGATGACGAAACAATGGTTGTTGAAAGTACTCCATTAGCTTCAACAGAATCAGAAGCAATAATCGGGAAACTAGTCCTCTTCACCAAAAGTTTGCCCTCTAAATACGAGGATTGGGAAATGGGAACAAAAGCTTTGCTTGACAAAGATTGTATAGTAGGGCGAGGTTCCATTGGAACAGTGTACAAAACCACCTTTGAAGGTGGAGTTTTTATAGCAGTGAAGAAACTCAACATGCTAGGAAGAATCAAGAACCAAGATGAATTCGAGCATGAAATTGGACGTCTAGGAAGCCTTCACCACCCTAACCTTGTTCCTATCCAAGGTTACTATTGGTCATCGAGCATGCAGTTAATCTTATCCGAATTTTTGTCTAGAGGCAATCTATACGATAACTTACATGGGCTCAGTTATCCTAGTACGAGCACTGGTTCTGGCAATCCGGAGCTAAATTGGACTAGAAGGTTCCGGATAGCAGTAGGGATAGCCAGAGCCTTAGCCTTCCTTCACCATGACTGCAAGCCTCCAGTTCTTCATCTTAACATCAAATCCACAAATATACTTCTTGATGAAAACTACACAGCCAAGCTGTCCGATTATGGCCTAGCCAAGATGCTTCCCCTCTTAGATAGTAATGGTCTCGCTAAAATTCATAATGCAGTTGGTTACATTGCACCAGAACTCGCTCAGAGTTCAAGATTGAGTGATAAATGTGATGTATATAGTTTTGGAGTGATTCTTTTGGAATTGGTTACGGGAAGAAAGCCAGTGGAGAGACGAGGAGCAAATGAGGTGGTTGTTCTATGCGAGTATGTAAGAGGGCTGGTAGAGAGGGGTACGGCTTCAAACTCGTTTGATAGAAGTTTACGTGGATTCGCAGAGAATGAGTTGACTCAGGTGATGAAGTTAGGGTTGATTTGTACGTGCGAAACACCGGTGAGGAGGCCGAGCATGGCTGAGGTTGTTCAGGTTCTTGAGTCTGTACGGAATGGTTCAGAATCATGACAAGTAACTAGGTGACATTTTCTATTTAGAGAGAGATTGGATTCTTTTGGATTCGTTTAGAGCTAGTGTTGTTAATTGGTTGGTAACTCGTGTAATAATGTTGTTTCATTAGTTTGTAGCATGTACAACAACTGCATGCTGTACTGTCTGAATAAAAATTTTCATTTTGGATATTATTTTTTTATGTGATTATGCATAATTTCATAATCATTTCATTCAATAGCTGGCTTAGACTCTAGTTAAGTCATAATCTCCCTCTCTCTCTCTCTCTCTCTCTCTCTCTCTCTCTCTCTCTCTCTCTCTCTCTCTCTCACACACACACACACACACACACCCCTCCTCTCCTTATATAATTAGCTGTAAGGATATTCACGCAATTTAATAAATGTATTAATATAAATATTATTATTCATTAATATTTTAATAATTAATAAGATGCCTATTATATACTAATGATGAATAATTCAATTGTATAAATGAATGGCATGCTAGAGTTCTTATTTTAATATCTAATTTAAATTAATACCAAGTGTCGTTTTGTGTTCCCAATTACTTTTTAATGCAAGTTCTACCTTTATGTCACAATGTGAATATTTTAAATATATGAATCAACGAAATTTCATATGAAGTATATTTTATATTCATAATAATAATAAGTAATCAATTTGGACAACGATAATTTTAGAATGGTTCCACTATTTAAACCCTCATTTTAGAAATGATTTAAATTTTATAAATGTTCAACTAGTGTTACTTAAACATTTTTAAAATATTCAATCAATATTGGCCAAACATTCTTAAAATATTCAATGAATGTTGGTCGAATATTTTTGAAGTGTTCAACTACTTAAGATAAAAATATTCATATGAATACAAATAGGGGTGGTACGGTACGGTATATCAAAAAATTTACGGTACGTATCGAAGTATCGGTTATAAAAAATTTATACCGATATCGTATTGAGAATTTGGTATACCGAACTTTCGGTATGACACTGTACTCATACCGTACCGTACCGAATTTTGGTATACCGTTTCATATTGACATTTCGATATACCGTTTCAAACAAAATTTTTGGTATACCGTTTCATAACAAAATATATGGAATATCGTGTCATATTGAATTACCGGTATAACAAAAATATCAATATTTCAATATATTGGTATTTTGGCATATACCGAAATGCTAGTATATCAAATATTGTCGGTATATGAAAAATTAGTATATCAAATATTGTTCGATATACCGGTATACCGAAGGTCATCGGTATATGGTATAACTATCGGCATACCGATATATCAAAAATTTTATTTATTCATACCGTCACTGTACCGAAATTTTTTAGGTACGATACCATACTGTACAGAAAATCTTGATATATCGAAAATTTTGATATTTTCAGTATTTTTCGGTGCAGTATACCGATATTTTCAATATAATATTTTTCCAACCCTGAATACAAACATACCAACTAAAATCCAAAAAAAAAAATGCTATTAAGATAAATTTGAAAATTTAGAATCACCAAATAAATATGAATATTTTTGAACAATTTACAAAATATTGCGAAATTTTGTAAACTATTTAATAAATGATTAAACGTAAATTAAAATATTGTAATTAATAAATTTAAACCTACATATTCATATAAAAATAATAATAATTAAAATTTAAAAAGCTCAAGATCTTCAATTAACCCCGATTGAATATTTAAAATATTTTGTGAAATGTTCGACTGTACCTAATAAAATAAACAAGAAAATAAATAAAAGGAAGTATGTTAAGAAAAAAATGAGCGAGTTAAGGTCTGTCCCATTTAGACTCCACCTCTGAATGGATAAATTTAGAAATTAAAGTGAAGCCATTAATTTTAAATTCTTTACATTTAAAATTTTACTTTTTCCAAATTCTTTATTTGTATGTTCGCATTTAAAATACGTGGATTTGAGTTTTTTGTCTTTTTTTATTTTTTTAATAAAATATAAACTTGTGAATGTTATATTTTAAAATTTTACATTTTCAAAATTTTATTTTAAAAATGTAGTATCACATATACAAGTGATATGGATGTATTTTGTGAAAATTTATATGCATAAATATACGTTTATATATATGTTGATATAAATATAAATACAAATATACATATTATATGATGAGTATATATAATATGTGTATTTATGCAATATGTAAAATGTGTGTGCAGAGTCAAATGCAGTAGACTTGGATGTGAATTTCAAATTTATTCCTTAAAATTCATAGTCAAATCCCTCCACACACACACACACACACACACACATATATATATATATCAGCCTGAGATCTTTACCTATAACGCACTTTTTCCATAGCATAGAACCGAATTTTGATAATCAAAACAAACCCCTCTGCATAATTTGAGAATATTTATCTTTGTTACCAACCCAAATTAACCACTTCTAAACCAGCAAAACTATACTAATTGTCATTATAATCATACTGGGCGGTAAAAATAAATAACGGGCAATCATTGAGCCGGCAAACGAAGGATGACGCAATCAAGTGATACTGCCATTAGTTTTTCACAATTCATACATTTTAGTTTGGGAACAAGAATATTCTGAAGCAATTCATACTGGGCGGTAAAAATAAATAATGGGCAATCATTGAGCCGGCAAACGAAGGATGACGCAATCAAGTGATACTGCCATTAGTTTTTCACAATTCATACATTTTAGTTTGGGAACAAGAATATTCTGAAGCAATTGATGGTCCAAAATTTATTGCTCTAAGCTAATCTCAATTTGAACAAAATGCCATGGCTAACCCAAAACCGATTGAACCTAAACAAAAGTTCAGCTTTATCCACCCTACTTCTTATATATTTGCACTACATAGTAACCATATAGCGTTGTTTATATGCACGGTCCATATGCTATACAAGAGCCACCCTTCCAACAATCTCAGCTTAGGATTGGTTCTGCGCCGTAAGCCAGCTCAACAGGCGGCACACTGCATAGTTAGGATGAGGACAATAGATCAAATAGCGTGTCTTGAAATTTTGAAACAAATTTAAAGATGCACGAATATGTTGTAGAAAAGAGAACCACAAGGACAGTGCACATATGAGTGGTGGGCCTGTCTGAAAAACAACACTATTTTGACATTTTAGGTACCAAACAATTAATATTCAAGTATAATTCCATATATTGCTAAAAGGCAATATGTGGATTATATCAAAAGGCAATTTTCACACAATTAAACTTACTTTTGCCTGACTTTAAGCATCCCTGTACCGATTAGCATAGGTACGCCCATAATGATGCATTCACTAACACCTTCAATCTTATCCACCTTTCCACTGACAGAAGCATTGAAAAGGTGATCTGATGTCTTCTCAAATGAAGCTAGCATAAGTACGCTGTCCCTCATTTTCTGCACACCATATCTTGTTATTCCCAAAACTTCACCCTGAAACAGTCGTCACATATGAATGAGCCAAGCAGCAAACCATTAAGTTCAAAGTAGAAAATATACAATTGACGTAAATCTCTCATATAAAGTGATTTTGAAAGTAAATGATGATCTGTTAAACAATTGTTCCCAGCTTGAGCACCTACACAGTGAGCTCCTTTGAAAACAATTGCAAGAATGCCACAATATATATATATATCTAGATGGTCACAAACACGTAATAACAAGATTTGAAGAGAAGGAAATAACCTTGAATGTCATTACATCCGCCAAAAGCATCATGTGGCGTATGTCTATGGTCATTCCATGGCTTGACATGGTATACTGTATCTCATCAATAATCTTCCTCCTTGCAGCTTCAATTCCAAGCGTCTGTTGTACTTCTATGATGTGATTACTCATAGTTTTGCTACCATCAACTCCATCAATGCCCATGACGGACAAAAGACCAGTCCTGCATGTAAAAACATCATGCTCAAACTATAACCTGTCATATATTCCAACTCCTTTATAAGAACAACGGGCATAATGATACTCCTATCCATGCTTTACATAGCATATCTCAACCGTAGTTTATAGTTGAGGAAAACAGAGCTGCTTACTGCTGTCTCATTCAAAAATTATGCAACAAATACCAACCATAAGTCCTTACAAAGGCAATGAAATTTAATAATCAACTCAACGAAAAAACCACATGCATCATTGTGTTATTTGTCATGTACCATCCCAGTACCTTAAAGATATACTCACTACGTCTCCAGGAGGGCTTATAGTTTTATGAAATAAACAAGCTCTTTCTTTATCCAATTTGGTATTTGTCATCCCACACTCCACAGACGTGTTGCTTTCAAGTATTAATCATCTATATTAAACTGATGGTGCATTCAGTTCTAACTCGAGTAGCATATGTTACTTGTGACAATTCAAATAAATTGTCCTCAAAGAAATATAAAAAGGAACTATATGAAACACTGGTCCCACATGAATAAGATGTCCAAGGTGTGTCCATTATTAGATTATAAAATATCATCAAATATAAAACACAGAAGACAGCACAAAAGATTCTATGCTAATTCATGTGGTATAGGTGTACCCCATCCGTACCATGTCCTAAAACTTCTACTGCAATTGATAGATCGTCATGTCTGCATTGTTGTGTATATATATTTTTCGCATTGCGGAACTGATGGTAGGCAAAAAGGAGAGCGAAACTATATAAACACAATATGAACAAATTGGTTTATGGAAGATAAAATGCTTAAAATGCTATTTTGGAATGAGATGAAACTTTTCAAACTACAGATAGACAAGGAAAAGAAAGGATCCTTGACATATTTTCAGAAACGCACCCCTCAACCAATAACTTCAACCGTTTGTTTCGACCAGGATCTTTTCCCTCAGCTGCATTAACTATTATAGCACGTTCAACAGAATTGATTCCCTGCCATCAATGAACAAAAAAACAAAAGAGAAAGAAAGTCATATGAAAACTATCAATATCAAATGAAAAGGCAGCTATAGTATCAGAGTTTAATATCCATCTGCTTCACCTTCACCACCACTTTGGAAAGCTTATTCTTTAGCCCATGGAGTTCAAATTGAAGTTTACTTCTATCAGCCTGCAGAATAACTTCCAATTTTCCAGGATGTAATACTCTAATATGCTGCAGCAAACATGCAATGGTATCGATGATTAGTGCCACAATTTCTTCACAAGCACCCTCAGCATAAATGCATACCTGCAGATACACACACACACACACGCACGCACACACACTCACACACACACACACACACACGCAGACACAAAGGAAAATAACATATTTGGTCACTTGAACCTGCTCCTTCAGTTTCATTTTCTTTACTTGCAGAATTGATTCTTTTACAGTATAAGCATCAATAGATAGTTGTGCTCCATGTATCCTTCTCATGTCAAGTGTTATAACAATTGATGCCAACCTTGATGCTTGTGAAGTCTTTATGCTCTTGGCGACCTACAAAAAGAAAAGGAGATGGGTGAACATCTGTTTAAACTCATCAAAAATAGCGGTACAACCGAAATTAAAACATGTAAGTAGATCATTAATTGAAATGCACGGGGCTTACCTGCTCCAGAAGTGTTCTCTCAATACGTCCCTTCACTATTTTGGCTATTATGTCATTGTTGTCACACTGCAGTACGGTAGTAATAATTGGTGTGTTGATTTTTTTAGCAGCATTGATTATTTCCTTAATGCGTGGAACTCCAAGGGTAACATCTATTTACAAGATTAAGTTAAACAAACAGGAAGCTACCAACTACAATGGAAAAAGGTATGATAACTAAGTTAACATTAGGGGAACATCATATTGTAGGATACTCATGCTTGCAACTCCAGCAAAGTGAAAAGTTTTCAGTGTCATCTGCGTTCCAGGCTCTCCTATACTCTGAGCTCCAATTGCACCTATTGCAGTCCCAGGTTCAATTTTCTTGGAATGGTAACGAGAGATGCAAGTTTCTAAGAAGACCTGAAACAATGATAAAGGAAGTACTCCTGTAAAATTAGAATGTCAAATTACAGCATTCTCCAGGCTAAGGAACCCAAATGTATGAGTCTGCATTAAGACTGATCGATACCGCAGTCCCAATAGATCAGAGCAAACTTACATAAAACAAAATTATGTAGATGACAAGGCCTTTCTTAATTAATACTATGAAGAACAATAATAAACAATCAGAACTTTTATACCTTCATGAAGCAATGACATTTAAAAAATACTCCATTTTATACAAGGCATTACAGTCAAAGAATTATAAAATTTCAAGTTACAACATGTTTTTTATCCAAAGTAACAACAATTTTGTCCCTCTCACAAATGCATGATAATCTCATATGTGATCAAAGTGGATGCCGAATTAGCTAATCAGCCACAACAACTGTGTGGGAGTAGTCTAACAAGCCATGTCAGAATTCAGAAACTCCAATTCAGATCAGAATTATTGCAAAAAAATTACATACAAGTTTAGGTATTATAATATCTAATGACAAGATCTGGTAACGAGTCCACATTTCTGCAGAAAGAGACAACCCATAACAGAAAAGATCAAATAAACAAATGAAATAAGAAGCCCTCGTCTGAAAATTATCACCAAATAGTTGATAATAACAATTTTCTACAGATAAATCACCAATGCACTCCTATTAGTAATTATTTGTCTTCTCCTCTATGCCACATAGAAAGTGATTAATCAAAAAGTTAGAGACTAGACACGTTTAAAGATAAGGGGATCAATACAGAAATGCTGCTAAATTGCAAATGCGTTCCTAGTAAAATCTTAAAGCAACTAGGCGCAATCAAGCATATGTGAGAATTGCAAATGTTGTTCCAGCAAAATATTAGAGCAAATCAGATAGGCACATTTAAGCATATGAGAGAATGCAAAGGGAGTACAAAGAAAACTAAAATACCACGAACTGTGCCCTGGTAATCCCAGATATATTTGAAGCAACCGTTTCAAGATGACCCCGATCTTCCCCAGAATGCTGCCCTCCATTCAATTTCAGCTTGAGAAATGAGCTCGGATATTTCTTCTCAATAAACTTTCTCAAGGAGTTAGCAAAAGCCTCCAATGATCCCTCTTTAGATGGTGTGTCTGATGAAGAAGGAAAGGACTGTGAACAGCCCCCATCAGGAGTTGCAGCAGATTTTAAGAGCCTTTTGTCAATTATCAGGTCAACAATTTTATTAATTTCTTCAATAGTTAAACTCTTTTGCTCCATTGCAGGGCAAGTGGCCTGTCAAAACATAACAAAAAGAAAACACAAGCTACTCCATCAACTGCTATATTAAAGAATTTAAAAACTAAAAAATAATAAATAAATAAAAAAGCCTCAAAAGAGGAAGGTAGAAAAGGATAACACCAATACCTTGGCCTTCATAAATAATCTTTCAAAGTTCAGTGGCAGCCCACTTTTCTCCTCCATCTGTGCAGGATCCATACCATCACCCCCATACATAAATTGAACAATGCAAGCGCTGGCATTTCTCACTGTATGGTCATAGTAGACTGCTAGGTCCTCCAAAGCTTTAATGAGTCGGCGGGACATATACCCTGTGTCGGCAGTTTTAACCTGTAACAGCCAAAGGAAGTTCTAAATGTCATTAGGATTGAATTGCGAGAGACCATCGACAAAGAAAATGAAGAAACCTTTGATATCCAATTAAATGACACAAATTTTGTTATCGCCACCAAAAAAAAAAAAAAGAAAGAAAAAAACATGCAAGACAGAGGCAAAGCAAGTAAGCAAGTTGGCATGGCATGATTTCTATAGATAATTATATATAAACACACACAAAATAAAAAACCCAAATCTTCAGGAAAAGATAAACTTCATTACTTATGTCAACTCTTGACAAAAAGACAAAATATCAGTTACTTTATGCTGCATTAGGATCTTGGATTTGAGTTACAGGAACACTAAGAAAAATGTTTTCTAAGTTCACTTACGTGATTTAGTCTCGCGTATTGTTTTAGCTTTTGCTTTTGCTTTGCTCTTCAAAATCAAGTTCAGAACATATGATTGGCTTTTAAAATCCTCAGAAGGAAATGTGGAACATAAACAATAACATTCTAAAAACTAATGACAAAAAAAATTACCATAGTTAACAATATTGTCCACATATTCAAGATAATAATCACCTTTAAAGTACAATGTTAGAAGAAAGTCCTAATATTAAATATCAGAAAGCACCACTTCACCACATCAGGTTTGTACCTAGGGCAGATCCTAATAAGCCCTCCAAATTTAGACCAAAAGCCAGAAATACAAGCTCATATTTCTCTATTAGTAGATGCAATCCAGAGAAATGAAGCAGCAACTTCATTACTCCATTTTAGCAATTGAAAAGATTATTTCAGCCAGGACGGAATTTTTTTTTTCCTGTTTACCTTTTCAAATCATTTGATAACCAAGGATGTACAAGTTTTTGAATGTATAGAGTTCACCGAAGCTACAATAAACTTGAAATATTCATGTGGTTCAAAAAAATTAAATAAACCGATATCTGATTAATATCGTGTTTCATAGTAGAGGGAGGAGATAAATGTATGCAAAAGCTAGAGAAAAATTATTGAATGTGAAATAATCATGGCCTGTTCTTTCCTGAAATGAGCTCTTAAGAAAAGTAGGACATACTTCCCCATCCCCTAAAAGATTAAGAGATACAGGTACATCTTAGAAAGGCAAGGAAATTATGTATAAGCTAGTCGACGAGATATATTTTACCCCAGAAAAAAGTTACTTGTATTTGTGAATTTTCTCATAACTATAACTACATAAGAATGAAGAAAGATCAAAATGAGTTACTTTAAGCAAAAATATAGGTGAAACCGAAGTTGAACACATAGAAATCATCTCAACAAAGGATTTGATGACATTTTGAAATATTTGGCAAATACAGCAAAATAATCATTCAGCACAGCACAATTATCAACAATACAGGATGCATTACTGCAACTAGCAAGCTTATAAAAGGTGCAGGGTTCAACACAAAAGTATATCTATGTTTGTCTGACAGGTCTGAATTAAAAAAGAGTATTTAAATAACACAAATTTAAGAATGCTATCTAGATGGCCCAATACTCAACTGCAGAGGATATGTTCTGTGGCAACCAACACTCATTACTGCCTGGCAGCATACTTGTAAAAGTGGTGGAATTAAGACCATTCAAAAAATGAAATTAAGGCCATACAAAAAAAAAAAATTAAAAAATAGCAAGCAAACCAGCAAAGAAAGTCGGAGAAATGCATTGTAAGTAAACCAAGAGTTGGTGGGAAATAAATGTAAATCAAATAAGTCAGAAAACAGCTACAAGAATCGCCACTTGTCAAGCAACTAAAAGCTTGACAGCTGAAAATATGTAGTGAAGGTGTGGGCAACGAAATAGATAATATGTCGGTAAATTTGTGTCAAATGGATCGTTCATAAGATAAACATAAAACGAAAATCCAAAGATAAAGGTCAAATTATTCTCATGTCCAACTACAGCCTACCATTATTATCACATTGGAGCAATTAAACATCGAGCAACGGTTCATTTAGCCACTCCAAATAAGTGGATAGCTTAGTTCAGCGTGATGTAACACCATGGTTGAATAACTGGGTTATCTGTGAGAAAGTATCACTACTCCATTAACATCGAGTCTTAAGTTGTTCCAAAGTCATATGGAAACTTCTATTCAGCAAAGCAACCACTGTGAACTGAACTATCATATCATAGAACCAAATCCATGTCCACACATTAAGAAAAACCACATGTGTTATGTGTATCAGTTTTGAAATCCCACATCTGATGGAAGTAAATTTTAGAAATGGCCACCAACAAATCATGGTCATCAAAGCATATCCATGGGGCAATAAACTAAAGAAAACCAAAGGGGTCCAGAGCAACTTGGTTATATATCTGTATAAGCACACACCATCGTGCATCCATGATAGTCATCAGATTAGAGAGTATGAAAATAAAAAATGCATTGTTTAGATAAGTGATGGGACTGCAAACAAATTAATGAGTAATAATCAAACCGAGAGGAAAAAAGAATAACTGAAAGAGTAAGTAAGAGGATCAAAGAAAGGAAAGTGCTTCATAGTTTTCTCACTAAAAGTTTGATCGCAAATTCACACAACAATAAGGGATTTTGTTTTCCCTTCTACATTCTCCAAATTAAAACCAAACATTAACAAAAATAAAAAATGAAAATCACAACACCAAATAATTTACATTTTACACTAAGAAATACATTGTCAGCAAAAATATTACATCCCATTCTTGATAACATTTAAAAGACCTACCCCTCAAACAACATAAGATTAGATGAAGAGAACTGGAATATTCATGTAATTCAAAGATATGCTTAGTCACACAACACAAATGGCCTTCTTTTTTTCTTTCTTCAAGTAGGGACATAGAGGAGTACGTAGCCCCAAAAAAATTAAATCAAAAAGATTTTAACAGAAAATTCAAGCACCAAATTATCCAAATCCTTTAAATTTTTAGACCACAAGGACATTTTCATTTTTTATCAAAGTCTCCTCACAAGTTGAGAACCTTCTAGTAAGGCTTCTGAATCTAATTGTTGTTATAAAACATCACCAATTGTTAGGAAAAAAGTCTAGACATTCCAAGGAGACTTGGGTGTACAACATGTGCCCTAACCCCAAGCTTGACTATATGGTAAAGAAAATAATGGAAAGGAAGTTTAAATGGGCTGCTTTATTCATAAAGAAAGAATATCTACAGAAAAGAAACCATACATACCGCTGTATCCACAAGGCCTTCCCTTCCACCCATGGTGTGGAAAAAGAATTCAGTCGCAGACAAACCAGTGTAAAAGGAGTTCTGAACAAATCCTTTAGCCTGAACATAAAAAAATAACGATGAAAATTGGAACTGGTAGGATATACTTTCTGTGTTGAGAATTTTGATCGAACATATAAAGGAAACTTGTCTAAGCACATCTACAAATGCTAAAATTAAGTATCACTGGAAAAGAATGCAGGGACATAAAAATGAACCACTGTATTTGGGAATGATTTTAAGTACCTTCTGTGGAGCACTCTCGTATATTTCTCAACTTTCTTTTATATTACCCAAAGAGTGAAGTATGTAAAAAATTAAAGGAAACTTTAGAGTTTGGGAGAGAAAACAAATTTAGGGTTGTTTTGTGGGCGTTAAATCATAAAATATAAAGGATGAAATCTGACCAGTATAAAAGGATTTCTGAACAAAGCTTTTAGCCTGAACATAAAGGTTGCTTTGTGGGTGTCAAATGACAGGGATTCCAGATATTTCCCTGTGTCAGATATCACCAGAGATTCGAGAGTCTTATTCTATAGTTTTGGATCTGGATTTCCCATCCCTTGATCATTTCTTATCAAGGAAAAAAATGTGTATTGGTTTGAAATTCTAATAAGTACCAAATGTAATAGTAAGTGTGTAGGGGTCTACGCCTCTTAACCGCTAAGCCTCAACAAATCATTCAGATAGTGGTACTTTTGGACAGAAGATATCAGCCAACTCTATATAAAAAATTTGTCCACCAGAAAGTACACATACAGTAGAACAATGATAAGAAAGTAAGAGAGTAACATACATCTGGGTCTTTTGCTTCTCTTTCAAAATGAGGCAGAGTTCGATCAACAAATCCATTTGGAGCTCTACGACCTCCAACAGACTGCTGACCAACGCATGCTATCATCTGGCAGATATTAATAGGAGATCCTTTGGAACCACACTGTGACATAATAAGGGGGCTATTCCTCCAATTTAAATTCTTCATACAGACCTACCAAAATAATTTCGAAACAATGATTTAGCACATCAATTATGACCGACTAAAATACAGAAAGTTGTAAACATTTTTCGAAAGAGATTGTAAGATGCAGATTAAATTGCAAATGAGAGCAGTCTCTTCCATTACACACAGGCACAAAAAGCTCATGGTAAGAGATGCAAAGAGTGAAGAAAACTTGACATATTGAGGAAGCTGCAGATATGGAGAAATCACAAAAAGGAATGACATATAAAGGTACTAAATATAATCACAAATCTATGCAATCAATTCTGACATAAGTTTGCAGCAGAAAATAAGCGAGTATTACAACCTAACAAAAAATGCAAGTACCCAAGATGTCTCGCTCAGATCATCATGTCATAGGCAAACTTCTCTTCTTTCACAAGGTGGGCAAGCTGAGAAAGAAAAGGAATCTTGAAATTGACCAAAGAACTTGATTGAAAAAGGGATTCCAGTAGATGGGAAATCTATACACTTCTATCTCAAAGGGCAAGGGCTACATTTGGGTTAGCAATCTTTTTTGCTGGTGAACTGAGCCACCCCCAATTCATTAGGGCTGTCCGCAATCCAAGACTTTGGAAAGTCCAACTGGTAGTTCAGCCACTAATGTTCAGGTGCAAAGTTCTTGTACCAAAGCACAATAAATCCATGAAATGGTGAACAGAAAGACCAAATTTCAAGAAGGGACCAGGAAATATTCTTGGCACTAAGATGAGTCATTTAAATAGTCCAGAAATTGAGATTGTTTGCTAACATAATCTCACAGTATAAACAAACACATGCACAAAATTCAAAGACCAGGAGTAGCACACTTAATTTCTTATTCCATCAGATTTGCCCTTCACTATCCAGAATCCATCAGAGGACATGTTGAGGTCAACACTTGAGACAGCCATCCCATTGTCCTACCCTTTGGTTGCTGAAGCAATAACGTGATAGATGCTAAATATGAAAATAAACAAGTAGCATATGTTTATACTTACTAAATTTATGCTTCATCTGAATCTATCTCAGTAATAAATATATGAATTATTGAAAAAAAAAACAAAAAAACCAAGACGCAACATACAGTAGAACAAACTGCACTTTATACTTCATCTGTATTTATCTCAGCTATAAATGTATATTTGGTAAATTACTGAGCTACTCTACTTTCTCCCTAGTTCCTAGTTTCGAAGGAACAACTTATAAGTTCCTTACTATTACAGTTTCAGATGTTGAACAAACTTTATCAAGGGAGATTAGTCGGAACTTAGAAGTTCCTTACTATTACAGTTTCAGATGTTGAACAAATTTTAACAAGGGAGATTAAACTTTAAGTACACATCAGAAGAATATTGAAATGAGCCAGTAGTACCAATGGCAAAGCTGCACAAGGATATGGAAAGGGGAAGCAGCCAAGGCTAAACCTATACTGTCACATATTTGCTCCCAGACTCAAGGAGCAAGATATAAACCACTATCTCTACTAGTTGTTAGGCAAAATGAAAAAAATGAAAAATTCATTTAACCAGCCATCAAAAGCCAATAGAGTTAACACTCAGAAAAGATCTTACATTTGCAGTTGTTTCACGAATATTATTTAGGGTTCCAGTAATCTTGGCTTCAAGAGTCTCAGCTTTATTGCAGCCTGGCAGCAGATCCAGACTCCCAGATGTGTAACTCTTTATATAATTGGTACACTGGCCGTACTCCTTATCAATTGTCACTTTTTTCTCTTTGTTTAATGCATCCCCAGGTTGAACATCATTGATCCCAATCGAAAATCCATGATTTCCTATCCATCGAGCACTATAAGAACATAATCAAAAATAAATTTCAGCTTCTTCATTTTTTTTTTTTTTATTTATTGGGGAGAAAACAAGAATGCAAGAACACAATAGTGACAGAAACTAACAGATGCACATTAATTCACGCCTAAGTTAAGAGGCTCACATCTAAATCATACGTACAGATACTGTAGTAACCAGTCACCAATATTTTAATGAAATAGATCAATCTTCCAGCATTCTGCACAGTTGTATTGTTAAGTTGATTATCCACTCTAGCCCAAAATTGTATTTGGAATCAAATGCATGCATAATTTGTTAAAAAAATATATATATATATATATATATATATATATATAAAATAAATAAATAAACTGCTCTTTAACTGCCTTACCACTTTTACAGATATTTATTTGTCTTATTCCAGAGGAAAAATCTTAAGGATCCCAAAAAGAGTAGGATTAGAGATTCAATGGACTATTCATAAGCACTCGTCATTTTGCAGAAACAGAACTCATCAGAAACCAAAAATACTCAGCAAAACCAAATAATAATACATGCAATTAATTTTATTAAAGTTCCAGAGAAATTGTTTAAATTTTATTAACAATATATATGACCAGCAAGTTAGAATGATTGTTGTGTCAATGTGGTCAGCAATCATGGCCATGACTGATTTTATTTAACAATAAATATGCATCAGCCTGTAAGAAGAATAATTCTGCAATTTTGTTCAGTCAATCTTGGTCATGACACTTCTGCTAATTAATACACTTCAGAGGATTTCCTTCTTATGAGTGATCGAACAATTGATGATTTTTTCAAAGCAATGGACATCACATATTAACCTCTAGGGAAATGAAAATAATGGATCATACTATATTCACACAAGGTTGAGATTTGACCATTAGAAGAAAAAGAAAATCAAGCAGATATTGAGAAAGAGTGTTCATGACTAGGTCAAAATGAAGACTCTCGTCCTTCAAACCTTCTTTTTGTATAAGAAACATAAATTTGATTAAGGAAAACAGAAATTACACAGGATGAGAATCCCTAAGAAGACTCCTGTCCTTCAAATTGTCAAAGAATACGTGATAAGAAAGTTTAAATTGAAAATGACAAAACCACAAAGCTTGAAGTAGAATTGGATCTCAGCTGAACCTCTTAAGAATGCCATTAGGGTGAAATCCTTACTTAACCAGGCATAAATTTTCTACTTCAGCATTATTCAATTATTTAATAAGCTGGTAAACCTTGACAGCAACAAGACTAAATTCAGGAAAAAGAAAAACTAATGCTGCACTTTTTCTTTCAAAATTACAGACCAGTTGATGAAACCAAAGAAAGCTACCCAATCAAATAATTTTATGAGCTAAGTATCACTAGTAAAGAGAATCAGGGTCATTTTGGGGTTGATTACAGCTGATCTAATCTCACCTTAACTTTGCTAAGCGATTCATGCAAGTAGCAGCAGCATGTGGACCATAATCTCTGAGAAGAACAGAGTACAGACCATCCTTATTCCCATTTCCTGTTGTCATATTGAATGAATACGAATTAGCTGACACTAAATAGACTTAAGACAACAACAGCAAAAAAAAAAAAACTCCACAATTCTACCAGGGTTAACTGTCCTGTAACACCTTGTAGTGCGGAACTTAACACTCAAAGAGCGAAATACATAAATGAACCGAAATACATAAATGAACAGCAAAAGTTCCCAATAAACCTCTTTGTATTTTACATTATGAATGCTAGAAAAGTCCAACCATGAAAAGAGAACTATGTAACACTCACTCAAACAAATGGCAAAAAACATACAAAGGATACTGACCTAATGTAGCCTTTCCAAGTTGTCCGCTGATAAGCTCACTATTACGAATATACACAAATCCATCCCTTGGGCACATAGTTTCTTTGGACTTTCCATAATTCTTTTCTGCTACAGTAAGATTTACATATACTCTCATCTTCGAATGAGGACGCAATAGTACGCTAAACAACTGTTTGCCAGTCCAAAGCTCAACTGGCTACAAAGAAAGAAGACGCAATCAGAAACTATCAAATATGATTTATATATAAATATACAAAATGAGCACTGAAGGATAATGTGTAACTACATGTCCAAACCAGCTCTCTGATGAACTACAGAATAAAGTGGTTCATTAACATACCACTTCTGATAGGTCACAAGAGTGAAGAGGAACCTTCGTGCTTGCATGGGAAGAACAGGACTCTAGACTATCATGTTTTTCATATTGACCAAATAAAGATTGAAGCCAAGAAATTTCTTCCGAAAGGAATAACACCTAATTATACACAGCATCACACCTGAAGCAGGTTAGCTCTCAGGGTTTGCATTCGTTTCCTTTTTTGCAGCCACTAAACAGTTTTTGACGCTAGTTCATGTCTAAGTTCCAATAACATAATATCAGGCCATTACTGTGCACCTGCAGTACCGTACTATTCCTCTTTTCTCAAGTACTAACTATGACACAAAAATTGGGAAAAGGATGAACACTCACTTGCAGTTGAAAATCAGAGAAGAATCTTTGTCAAGCAACTCCCAATTTGAACTGATATTTATTTGCTAGGACTTGGCACCAAGTCTTGACCATCTATTAACATACCATAATAACAAGTGCAACATTTGTGAAGGCCCAGACTACAGCAGAACGTGATAACAAATAGTGAGAGACTTGAACCAATCTTAACTACTGCCCACCTAATTTTGGTATTTGGCTTGTTGCCCCTGAATTTCATGAGGAAACAGAAATATATCCAAGTAGAAAAGAAGTAAAAAAAGGGAGAGAGAAAAAATACATCTTTATGCGGTATTAAGAAAAACCAACATGCACCTGAAATTATAATCATTAAGATATACGCGCACACATCATAAGGAAAAATTGTATCACGCATGTACATGAGCAACAAACTATTTTAAGACAGCTAAGGCACAAGTCCATATTGCTTTCACCACTTATCAGAAATGCAATATCAATCTGACAAAAACAAATGTCTAGTCCCCAACCAAATTACAAACAGATAGAAGAAATAAAGAAGCACATGACGCAGTTGCAGTTCCAAATACAGAAAAAAGTCCCTCAACCACACAATTACATAATCTGTAAATGAGCAGTGGTCAACAGCATTTGTAGCAGAACATAAGCTCACCTTAACTAGTGCTGGTGTTGGCAAATCAATTGAGTCCATTGCATCACCGGTATATGAACACATTAGTGAAAAAGACGAGCGATCATAAAAGGTATCCTTTCTTGTTATAAGAAAAGATGATGTTAAAAAATCTTGTGTAGAAGCAACCAAGATTTCTCCGTTCTTTGGAGTACACAAATTGTTTTGCACCTGAAACAGTATCAACTTCAGTCACACATAGAACTAGCGAAACATAAATAGCAAAGTTATTAGACACAGACACCTTCTATATTCCTGTACTACAGTTGCACATTTCATTAATCTACATGCATGTATCCCTGTTAAATATTAAACAAAGTAACCAGGACAAAATCATATATAGTTGTGCCTAAACTAAAAGAATGGTGGAATCAAAGCTTAATATAGTATGATACAGGAAAATTCCCCGGATGCATGCTATATCAACTCCTCCTCCACAGAAATGTCTGATAAAATTACTCAGCTTAAATCAACTGAAGCTCTAACAGGGGCTCATTTTCCATGAAATTAGATGAAGCTTTTTGAGAACTTTGCCAGCAACTCCAACTCTCTCATTTCTAGTTTTACGACTAAACACAACAACATCCCTATATTCAGTAACATTTAGGCATTTCAAGAACAATTGGTGAGAAAGCTGCATCCATCTGTCAAAATTTTAATTTAAGTTTCCAAGTTAAACATTGCTTCACCAGCAAACCTAATAACCATCCTTGCATATGATAATGTGTTGCATGAGTCTGAAAAGGAATTTAGCCTGGTAAGATTTGCTACCATAGCATCCTCTAATGGAACCTGGGTGCCTTGTTCGGTATGTTTGGGGAATAAATAATGGTTCTTTCACATTAATGAAGGCAATGGTAGTGGATGATGATGAGGATGAGGACCACACGAGGTTGTTTCAACTTTCAACTTCATTCATAATATGGTTTTCATTCAAAGACTGATGAATGCAATAAGGATGATTGTGAGCGTGGTCAAATTCACTATAAGTCAAAAAAAAAAAAAAAAAGCATCATATCCCATACAAGTTGGTCTGACCATAAGACACAAAGACAGTAACCGAAGCCAAATCAATAAATAAAAGTAAAATGTTGTTTACCCCCATTAGCATAAGAGCTTCAGTACGGGCCTCTTCTGTTTGTGGTACATGCATGTTCATCTCATCACCATCAAAGTCCGCATTGTACGGGTTGCAAACGGACTCATTGAATCTCAGGGTGCGCCAAGGCATTATCCTTGCCTGAACAAACAAATACATGATGAAGCATTAAAGCAATTGACAACATCTCATTGCTATTATCGTATGTGTTTCATGCACAGCTGGTACCCGATGACACATGATTGACATCCGATGCAAACTTGGTTGTCTGTTAAACAAAACGATATCTCCATCTTCAAGATGACGACCCACAATACAACCATACTTCAACTCGTCGGCGAAACGCTTTCTTGCAGGAATATATAACAATCTGCAACAGAACAAATAAATAAAGTTGCAACTTAACCCCAAATAATAAAAATAAAAACACAGACACAGACACACACAGAGAAAGAAAAAGAAACATAAAAATGAATACTTACACCTCATGACCATCAGGGTACTTTATGTATTTAGCACCAGGATACTTGTTCGCACCATTACGAACACATTGCCTCAATTTCTCTATATTATGATGTGAAACAAGCTCAGGATAAGTTAAAACCCGGGCCATTAAAATAGGAATAGCAACCTGTTGTTTAAAGAAACCTGTCAAATCAAAGTGAAGCAGCTTGAATCTTATGGATAAAAAGAAAAACAACTTGACCTCAGTAATTTTCAAATTTGGGTCAGGAGATATAACAGTTCTGCCAGTAAACTCTACACGCTTCCCAGATAAATTGCCACGGAACCTTCCCTGCTTTCCTTTAAGGCGCTGAACAAAACCAGCCAAAGGCCTGGAAGGAGGATTGTTTGGTGGTACTGCAGGGGCATCACTGTTGATATAATGTGCAACCTCATATTGCAGATAATCCCAGGTAGCCTAAGCCAACAGTTTATGAAAAAACTTCATAAGATTCAGGTTCTTCGAATATTAGATGATTATTCAGAGAAACCTCAAGTGCATGATGGTTCAGTAACATGTCGGTCCGACAAACAAAACAATCCATTACTATTATTTCAGTCACTCCACCAAGAAAAAAAAAAAAAAACATATATATCTATATATACATTTAAATGATTACAAGGATGACAAGCCATCAAACTAGCTTATCTTTCCTTGCATGCATATAGACAAACACACAAAAATGCAGGTTGTATGTGGAGCATCTTAATAATTAATAATAAGTTTTGGTAAGATTTTGTAGAACCAACTCCTATCACAGAGTAAACAACCAATTCTATATCAAATAATTGACATATATTGTCTACAATTTCCAACTTCCTTACGTACATCTTAAGTTTTATTCCCATTTATATTGAAATGATAAAACAGCAAAGCATCAGTACATACTGTACCATATACATAGAGCAAATGTAGTTATAACAAAGTATTATTTAAGAACTGAAACAAGACCAGTATTCTAGAAATTAATCAAATTTCTTCTGAGAACTTACTATATCTGATGAAAATGTGTTAAATACCACAAGTTTAGACGACAAAATTGCTTAGTAGTAGTTTAATCTTTAACAATGCTCATAAATATGGTTTCACTATCAATAATCAAAATTATTGAATGGGTCATTTGATTCAGTTGTACCCCCACAGATGGCATGAATAAGATAACCAAAATTTTCAGCATTTTAATACATATTAAGAAATTTTAACTTTATCAAGTTTCCAGCCCCCAAACCCCAGTCCTGAATTATTCAGAAGAAACCAACAAAATGTTGGACCCTACTAAAAAATTGGATAGGCAGACACCAGAAGAATTAACTTAAGAGCACGGAAAGTAGACCAACAAAAGGAGTTCTCAATAAACTTCTATCGTAAAATCAAATATCTAAATTATTGAGGAATCTGATTGTGGCAAACAAAGAAGAACAGTTTATGTTCTTGGAGCAGAGAACAAGGGCTAAATGCAATATCCAAGTAAAGTTTGTATAGAAGAATAACGAATTTGAATTATGGGTGAATACATACAAGTCAATTTGCCTTATAAGAAGTGTTGGGTACTCAACATCTCAATACACTTATGTGCTCAGGATAGACCTTTGTATTTCCACTTGTGTCTCAAGCATAATTCATGAAGCATAGTGTTCAAAACAATAGCCATGAAAAGGGAACTTAATTGCAGAATAAACATTAGCCATTACAAATTTTAATGTTAAGATCAAACAAAGTGAGTAAGTTCCCAAAGGTGATATCACAAGAATGAAGTAAAATTACACAACACCATACCAAGCTTTTGTTTTGAAGGTTCGCATCCAATAAATCTTGGCGAAGAACGGAATTTGCTTGTATAATGCGTTTAAGCCTCTCTGTGATGTCATTCTCATTGCTGCACCAGCCAAAAACAAAAGAAAAGTAAAAAACAATACAGTGACATGGAGGGAATAAAACAAGATAAACAAAGCGAATACAGCAGTCTTCTTTGTCTCAATTAGAGAAGCCTATGCAGCTCAACTCATGGCCTCAATGCCAAGGGCATAAGGAACATAACACTTAGAACACTTATCATGTCTAGAGTTGAGATTTACATCAAGAGCTGCTCCCAAATTTTAAGGAAGTATCACGAAATGGGAAAAGGGCCCAAAGGTTTTTCTAAATACTCTTATTAGGTAATTCATACATGAGCAACAGACCGTCAGTCCAAATCCCCAAAATCCAAATATGGACTCATAACATCAGATCACAACTGCTTATAGTTCAACATCAAAACCAGGTCACACTGACAGAACTGCTTATTGTCAGGTCAAGATTGTCATCTCACGGACCTATAAGTAAGTTGAATTCATGAGAGGAAAATGGGAAGCTGTTTTAGCCTTATTCACTACCAGGGCCGCAGCAGGACTATTTGCAATCATATGAAGTTATTCAAGAGGCAACAGTGATCGGAGGCACTCTGCTATTTGCAGGTGCTACATTTCAGCAGATAAGAGTCAAAGTGTAAGAGAAATCTGGTGCTTCATTTTCAAAACTATTTACTTGTTAGCTTTGTTGATTACTACTGATTGTTTTCCTGGGTTTCACCAACAGCTCTATATATTTCCCTGGTTCCTATTTTTTGCAACATTAACCCCTCAAACTTAGGCCTTGAAAAAGCAATATAAAGCAACTATCACCAAACATCACAAGTTACAAAATTCTACTGTTTCACATCCATTACATGAGCTAACTCTTATCAAATAAATATTTCTTTGCATGCGACAATAGTGAACTCCAGGGCACAAAAGTGAACAAAGTGTGGCAACAAAAGTCACCAATCACCTTGCAGTGCTGCACAAGCAATATATTATCTCAAATCATACATTTATGTCGCATGATGATGGACTTATATTAGTATAGCCATTAGCCATGCATATCACTCATTTCAAACTCATGTTATGTAACTTTTATCCTAAAATTGTTTCCAACCTTCTAAACTAAGTTTTAACAGTATTGAGAGAGAGAAAGAGAGACCTGCCTAATATAATGACTGAGAAGAGTAGAGCATAAAGTAAAGCTTATGCTTACCTCTGTGTTCCACCATCCACCAAAACTGAAGGGCGTATGGCACTCGGTGGCACAAGAATATTATTGATAACAAGGTTCTCGGGTCTATCTTTCAGATAAAGCAACTCACAATCCTGAAGAAAAATTAAAAAAGAAAAAAGAGAAGGAAACATTAAAGAAAATTTAATTTGAAATAATACAAAAGAAGAAATAAGTTTTATAAATGATGGGCATCAAGTCTCAAAATCTCCTTCAAAGGCTTTCTTCAAACTATACCATAGTCAAGATATTGAGAGAAGGGAGTACCTCATCCAGCATATTTCTCAATAGCTGATAAGCCATTTTAGGATCAAGGAATGTAGAAGGATTGACATTTCCCCTTAAGTCATCCTTGTAAATCTCATCAGCTCTCGCACGTTCATGCTGAATCTTCAATTTTGCCCTTTTAACCATACCTAAAATAATAGTAGTTTGAAACTTCAAAATCAGGAGAAGAATATGGAAAATGCAAGAGAGAAACCAAACGAAAAACATAATGTTTGTTTTCCCCTTTCCTTAAGGAGCAAAAGTATGCGAAAAATTATCACAAGTACAAGCTAGAGCAATATCATAGATACTTGATTGTAGTATCATACAATGCCACAATGGATCCACATTCTCTTGATCTTTATACCCTCACCAATATAAGCTCATAAAAAAACTCAACTATTCTTGCATGACAACTGCAGATTGCACAAATACCATATACAGAATATGTTGCTTGCTAGTGTAGTGGGAGTAAAACATGGTTTGCCTCTTGTATCCATGAGTCCGTGATTCTGCTTCCTTTGCCTCAAGCTGTCAATTATGTTGCTATGAATCAGGCAGGGGCATCGAACCCAGCACTCATCTCAGAGTGCGCATACTTCTCTTTTCAACATATTGGACACATGGGTACAACTAAAAAGGATACAATTACAGTGGTACATCTATATATACACATGTAAAAAAACTATATTTTTTATATAATTTTAATTAAAAGGTTATTCTCTGTAACTTCGAATGAAAGGCCCATCACCTAACTCAACTCAACCCAACCCAATTTCCCAATCTTCACCTCACCACTCTACAGCTCTTCCTCTACCACCCCACAAGACATTGTCCTTTTCTTCTTCAGCAGTATGCACTTTTCTGATGAAGGATCTGGTACGCATCCCACACACATATCTTACCTCAGGAACACAAGCACTCCTCCATGTCTTAAGAGTCTGGAACCACAGCCTCAAGGGTTGTCATTAATATTTAAGCAAAAAAGAACTAGTTTTTAAGCACCCTAGTTATCCAGTTGTGCTTCAAGGAATGTTGTTTACTCCAAGTTGAAAGCTTGATCATAAGATCTTTATCAATGGATACTCATTCAAGGTTCATGTTAATTTGTATCATTTTCTCCCTAATGTGTGCATGTAGTGAGAAAAGGCGCCTCACATATGTAAAGTCTTGTCATGGCAAGAGTGCATGGGTGGACTGAACAATAATACTCAACCAAGAGGGCATTTTGATTTTTGAGTGAGATAACAAGCTCCTTCAAGCATCTAATAAAGTATCAGAAAACTTGTAAAATTTCACAAAGTGTTTGTGGCAAGCGTTTTTAGAATAAAGGCTATGATTTCCCAAAATATTTTTTAACTATTTAGAACCTTGTACGCTTTTTAAAAGGTAAAGAGCTCTTGACTTATTGTTAAAAATTGTGAGAAGCTCTGCTAGTTTTCTTAATTTTAATTACAAACTTTTCATTACTAACATTTGCTGGATTCCATAATCCCTCGTTAACCTACTACTTCAATAACGTAATTATAAAAAAGATATAAAATTTGATGAAGTCCAAACACATTTTACAAGATGTAATTTCAGATCTAAAGCACTAGCTTTGCCAAAAACCATATAGATCATGAATCCTACTTTTCGTTTTTTTCTTTTTTCTTTGTTTTTTTAAATACGTCAGTGCTAGTTCTTACACCTTTCTCTCCCCACCAATACTAGAACCCTTGACATCTGGCGTGCTAAGACAACCTTAAACCATTAAGGTAAGGAGTATTGGTAGAATCCCCCTTTTCTTAAAAAAAAAAATATAGTTGTTCTATTTCATATATATCAAAAAATCGCCATATACATAACTCCACTTGCAATTCTAGACTCCTAGAGCTACAATCAAAAGGGCCCAAAGTGAAACTTTCATAGTTATTTGGCTCATTTATTATCTGGCTAATGTATCAAATTTATTCATAGGCTCTTATAAATATGACTTATAAATTCAACTACTCATTAATTCATCACAATGACAAATTAAAAATAAATAATTTTATTTAAACAATCAAGTTCAGCTAGATATGTCATTATTATCACAAGTAAAAGTGTGAAAATTACAAGTAGAGATAAAATATTGGTTTTACGCTTTATGAAACAAGCTGCGTACGAACAAAATGTTGTCAAATTTATAAACAAGCTTGTCTTGAGTTAGACACCTGAATAGCTCATGGGATTGATATGCCTACAGTCCTTTATAACCCCCAACAATGAGTCTTCTATATCGTGCCCTATTTATTTAGGATGTTAACAGCTGAAGGAATGAGTGTGCCTATTGTGCGATAATGCAGAATAAGCTAATTTTTAAGATAAGAATTAAATTCAGCAAGGAATCACCATTTAAACCAAACAGACTAGACTCAACCACTGTACAAAAAATTTACATGACCTATGGTGGCATCAAGCATTGGGATAAGAATATCAACATTTAACATAATTCTTCAACGAAAGCAAATTTGAAACGGATTTACTTTAAATTCTAGAGTTCTATGTCAGGAAGCTACCAAAGCTTGTACACAGATTGTTGTATCATTTCTACCTCTCTTTTTTTTTTTTTTTTTTTTTTTTCTTTTTGGTGAGGAAAAAGTGATTGTATCTTTTTTCTGGATGCAAAAAATTGAAAAGGTCCTGGAAAAGATGTCCAAACCTCAACATTTTATACTTCTCAACTAAAGATTGAGTCTGCTCCACACAGAGATAAATATGTAGCATGACATTGATACAGAAAATGTTATTCGAAACTCCTTTGGAAATTTTCAGCAGTGATTCACTAGAAGGAGCGCAAAAATAGTGTTGACCCACAGCCACAGTGATACCTTCCTTGAAAAAGGCTGAATATATATACTTCAAGAAAAGCCAAATACTGAGTATAACATTCCAAAATTTACGCCCACAAAATCATTTCATCAAATGCTCCATCTTAACAAAAACAAACTCCTCTAATATATAATCCATCACTAAGGCTACTATAAAATAAAACGTCATGAGACTTCTATCATCATCTAACTACTTAATAGCCAACTTAAAATCAAATTGCAGCAAGCTAAAAGACCAAACGCTAATCATCATTGATGGAAACTTCCAGCTACTTAATCAAGCATACCCCGACACCAGCAAAATATAAAGCTGCATGTTTGGTTCTCAAAATCTGATCATCCTCAACCCCAAACACAATTCAAAGTTGTCACATTTGACCTTAAAAAATGATCCAGTTTTACCCTTCTGGAAGCCAAGATCCACTACACATTTTCCAACGAAATGATTCACTCAACCAATCCAACTTTTTAAGTTCACTCACATTCCAACTCATGGTACTAACCATTCTTGCAATTCAACATTTATATCAGTAATGAGTTAGCTGTATAACCAAATAACATTACAATAGAACTTGAACTTGAACTCCCTCCAAAATTTTGGAGTAAATTACAAAGTACAAACAACTTTGAATACAATCCTTACTAGATAACTAAAGCTAGCATCAAAAGCAAAATAAAGATCACCCATATGAAATCCCATTTGCTAGGCAAAATAAGTCAACAAAACATGTCTAAGTAAAATACATCCAATTTCAACATGCATATTTGTAGTGCGCATGTCCCAAATAATAAGAAGGAAATCCAAGTGCTAAAGGAGTTAAATGTTAATTTGAAGAGATACGATCATTGACAATTAATCTACAATTTGACTTGCTAGAGAGAAGTTAAATTACCTTTGGAGTGCCCCTACAAGAAATATTGAAATTGAGGCTTGATTAATTGATTGATTTACTCAACATAAGGTGAACCTAGATGAATCACTATCCTCGGATCCATTTTACCTCTTGAATTATTCTTATTAAATTCATTGTTCATAACCGGACCGGACCAGCCGGTTAAACCGGGAACCGGTGCCTGGACCGGTCCGGAACATTAATAAAACCGTTTTTGCGGTTGGACCGGTATTGCCGTTTTTGCAGTTGAACCGGTCAAAACCGGTCCAACCGCCTAACTAGTTTTCGTAGTTTTTTTTGTAAATTAAAATTAAAACTTAAGAAAATAGAGAGAGAGAGAGAGAACTATTTTAGCACCCGATGGCTTGACCGGTTCGATGTCCAGTCCGATTATGAAAACACTGTTTTTTTTTTTTTTTTTTTTTTTGAGTAATTGATAAATTTTAGAATTTTTATGATAGATACATGCACACTTTTGAATTAGGTTATGTAGATAATGTTAGGCAATTCAGAATCAAGTAATTAGTTGTTTATTTAATCAGTCGTGGTGAACTTCGACATTGCTCACGCTAACTGCTATCTGAACCTTACACTTGAGGTAAAATAGTTACAGAACACTAACCATTAGCATATCCACATCTGGAGCATTCAACAGTTCTCCTACTTGCTGCCATGGAATTACACCTCTTCACTATAGTTTTCAGTACTTCATACTTCTTCAAAGGCTCCATTTTGGGATTTCTCATCCTTTTTAGGAAGGTTTCACGCTCTTTTTCCTTAAGAAGTACTCTGGAGCAGTTCTGTCAATAAAAACTTGGTGAGACAATGGATTAGGAATTTCAGAAGCAGAATCATTATACAGGATATCTAATCTCGACTTAAATATAATATCGAAGCAATTAAGATCAATGGGAGGAAAAGCACAAGTACAAAGATTGAGGACGGCATTGATGATCGCTATACAAGAAAATCATTATTCATTACTAGGAAAGCAAAATTAAAATATAGATGAAATGGATGAATAGAGAAATACTGAGGATAAGTCCTTTATATGAAACATGTCAAGTGTCAAATTAATCATTTTAGAATTCATCATCTCTTAAAACCAACACTAAGAATTAATCACTCCAGAATTCATCAATCCAAACACTTCTACATTTCTAATATACAAAATTATAAGTGACTTTCCTATAAGAAGAATATTCAAGCATGCGAAGGATCCATCACATTTTGTGGAATAACTTAAAAGGCAGGCACCATAGTAAGGGAGTGAATATTCATACCATAGGAACAATTTCGAATACAAAATAACAAATTTAACCGCTACTCCAGATTTTGCAGGGGTAAAACCGTAAATGAATGGCAATGAATTTCTGGTACAATAGTGGTGAGAAGATATTACTCAAATTTTGATACCTTGCAGATGCACTTCATTATGTCTACTATGGTACCCAAATATCCAACATTATAGACAGGAAGTGCGAGAGGCAAATATCCACAATGACCAGGGCACTCAACAAAGTCTCCACAGCAAGTTTTACAAATTTTTCCCTTGTTTGGTGGCCCCTGATAATAATAAGAACAATATTAAATAAATATGTGATATTTAAGATGTTATAGTATCAAAAGCTATGAGAAGGAAAACACCAATCCATCAACCCAACAAAAAAATGTCATATAGTTTTCAACCTGACAGGCAAGAAATTATGTAATATAACCTATAGGCAAAGTTACAACAATGTATTAGGACAATTCTTTACAAACACATTCAGAGATTCAGAAAATAGTTGTGTACAATATCTCTTATAACAAATCCATATACACATCCACATTTGACACTGCCCATCAACAAAATAATTTCACTTATGAATCAGAACAATTCAATTAGGGATCAATATACAAAGAAGTCAGTCGTCTTCAAATTGCTCTGTGTCAAAATACACTACCTTCGCACACTCAGACAAGAGAAAGCAGACACAGTCGCAATAGTGACAGGAAAATGTCAACTTCAAAAGTGAAAGTTGACAGCAGTACCATGTGTAGATCTAACAACCCATTTTCAGTGGGCTCGCGATTTGTCTGATCATAATAGACGCCACGAGAAACTTGAACTTCAGCAGCTTTCAGTACATCAGTATCGGAGAAAGTAGAAAATTTAATGCTTTCTCTGGAGAATGGCAAGAAAATCCACTGTTAATGAACATTACAAAACTTAACATCCTGTTTCTAAATAGAAAAATTATCATTGAAGGATGCTCGAGGCAACTCTGCAGTAAAAAATGGCTGTAAGCAGCAAGTAGCCTTTATCTATCTATACCGGAAAATTTGGTTGCTTCGCATAAATATTTTGGATTTTGAACGGTTTCAAATCACTGCCTCAGAAGCTTAGAGAGCTTAAATCGTTCCAAACATAATCACAAGACGGAATCGGGCAACTACTTACATCCTACGAGGACCGACATCTTCTATGTATGGCCGCTTGGTGAATTGTACAGTGGTCCGAGCCTTCTTCATCTCCGCCTGTAACAACCATAAAATTAATCAAATAATATAGTATAACCACACGCAAAGCGAGAATACACTGGTAAGTGTAAGTAAACTTAAACTTCAATCTGCAAATCACCAAATTTGGAGTCACATTACTTTCAAATCTGCAGTGTTACTTATTCATATTCAGCTATGAAAAATCGAGAAGGATTTCAGTATTGCCGATGAGCAGTTAATTGGTGAAGTAAAATGACAGCAGATGGAACTTAGGGTTTAAGACATTTTTCATCCACAGTTAAGGCTCAAGACGCGCTAATGGCGGTAGTTTGCTTATGAATCATTCTGTGCTATAATTTGGCGCACAAGTCTTACACAAAATATTGAGACGGTCTCTATAACGTCTAAATATATTTAACTTCAGTTTAGACTAGACTAAAAGTTTTACATGATATATTTAAATATATTTTATTTAATTTAAACAAAGTTTAAAATTTTACAACTTAGCTATATTTGAATTCTTTTTAGATATAGCTCAAAGTCTTACATGACATATTTAGATAGTTTCTACTACTTTTAAATATGTTTGACTTCTATTTAGACAGGCTGAAAGTCTTACATTACATATTTAGATATATTTTATTTTGTTTAGACAAGATTAGAAATCTTACATAACAGACTTAGGTGTAGGTTGTATAATTGTGTACAATCAATTATATACAATCAAATAAATAATAAAAATAATATTTGTTTGGAATTACAATAAAAGAGAAAATGAATGATTCACATATATATATATAATCCTAATTTATACATTATATTTAGATGATAGAATATAAAACACAAATAACATTATGAATATATAATTAATATATACTATTTATAATTAATAATATGCACATATAATTATATAATTATTAATATTATAATCTTACATTACATATTTAGGCAGTCTTTATAACTTCTAAATATGTTTGACTTCTATTTAGACAAGGTTGAGAGTCTTACATAACATATTTAGATATATTTCATTTTGTTTAGACAAGGTTAGAAATCTTATATAATAGACTTAGGTGTAGGTTGTGTAATTGTGTACGATCAATTATATACAATCAAATAAATAATAAAAATAATATTTGTTTTGAATTACAATAAAAGATGAAATGAATGATTGACATATATATATATATATATAATCCTAATTTATACATTATATTTAGATGATAGAATAGAAAACACAAATAACATTATGAATAATATATTAAACTGCATCTTATAAATATATCGTATTTATTAATAACATAATAAATAATATATTAGAAAAGTAAATTACACAAGTATATTGTGATATTTATATATTCCTAATATTATATGCAATATGTATAAATCATATATAAAGATAATAAATAATACATAAAATTCATAAATTAGATAAATATATTATTATATTTATATATTTCGAATATATAAAATATATATGATAAATAATATATAAAAAGTGTAAATAACATAAATATTACATTCTTAATACAAAAATATATATAAATTGTAGATAATGTATAAATAATACATTAAAAAAAGTAAGATATATTTGTGTGTGTGCACCATCCATGTATGTTTGTGTGTGTGCGCATAAATATATTACATATCAAAATGATTTATATTTAATAATAAATTTATTATTACTAAAAATAATAATTTCTGAAAAGTAAAAAATAGCGAATGATGATAATAATAATTTATGAAAAGGTAAATATATATATATATAATATCAGAAAACTAAAAATTAAAAAATAATTATTTTTCTAAATTTTATATTTTTTAAAATAATATATAAATTGAAAATTTTAAATTATATATTTATTATAATATTCAAATAATTTTAAAATTCTTTTTATGAAAGAATCTCCTCTTTTTATTTCATATACATATATTTTAAATTAAAAAATATTTTAATTTTATATATGATAAATGAATGTCAAGATAAAGATATTAAAAATATGATTAATATGATTTATTTATTATCAACAAGTTATATAATGTGAATTGTTATATAAAATATTTTAAATATCAAAATATAGCACAATCAATCTAAGAAAAATATTATATATCTAAAAATTTAGATGTATTTGTATGTATGCAATGTGAATATCAATTTGAAGATTGTGAAATATGATAATTTTGATATATTTTTCATAAAAGGAGAGTTTAAACAAAAAATTATTATAAGTTTTTTTAAAATTGGGGTTGAAAAAAATATGTGATTGGTGGACAAACGTTCTTAAAATGGCAAGTCCACAACCGAGCCATAGAAGATAAATACAAATATTTTATAATTTTAGCTTCAATTTTAATTTTAGGTGTATAAATAGTAAAATTTGCACACAAAAAAATAGACTAATTTTACATTTTTTTGAACACTTTTAAGGGGGGAAAACAAAAGCAAAACTTTTTCCAATATTAAAATACAAATAACATTTTGATTCATATAAGTTTTTAATGTATAATATATCGAATTAATCTTGTATTTACACTCTTTAATTTGACACTCATATTGCATATTCTAAAATACAATATTATATTTAAAAAATACAATTAATTTTTTGGTTGATTATTTTGATTAAATTTGTGTAATTATCGTGGGTTGGGTATTTATATTGTATTGGAGTTGTATACAAAAATAAATTAAATTATTGTTTTGTGATTTCAAATAATTTACAATTCTTTGTTTGATTGAATATATATATATATACACACACATATACAAATAAATTTATTGCAAATTGGGAAATTCTAGCATAGCAAACAACATGATATTGTTTCTTTTAGTATGGCAATGGCACAGACGCTTACTCTATTCATGGTCGATATTTTAAAGCAATTTACTATATGCATTAATTTATCTTCATTACATGTTATTTCTAATAAAAATATGTTGATATAAGTGAACCAATTAGAATCTATATAACATAATCGTTGAATAGTTCTTATTATTTTGTTTTCACCACTATACAATAAGTTAATAATACTATAAAATAGTAATATAAAAAGTTTTCTTGCAAAATGCATAAATATGTACAATATATTTCTTAATAATATTTCGTTTCAATTAAAAATACCCCATAAATTTATTTTGCATACAAAATTTTAATATACCACAGTTAATTTAAAATATAATATTTTATATTTAAAATTAATAATTTATTTAAAAGAAAGGAATATTAATATTAAATTGAATATAATAAAAATAATTAATTTGATATATTTTCATAAAAATGAAGTTTACGTGAGTAAGCTATAAACTTTTAAAGTTATAAAAAAAAAAACAACAACAACAAAGGAAAAAAATATTGATTAGCCCGATAACAGATATGCTCTCATCCACACCAAGGGCGCATGTATTACACAAACTCTCGCTATTGAACCAACACAATTTTTATCTTTTTTGCCATAATTTATTATTTCTCAAAATAGAAAGAATTTTTGGCAAGAAAATCCTCAGTTTTCATCCTTTTATGGTCCTCTTTTATCTATGCTAATATAACAAGTGAATGGCCTATACATATAAACTCTTATGTTTTTTCTCCACATGTATATTGCTCAAAATGAATAATGAATTCTAATTGTTTTGGCTATATTAATTGGATCTAATCTAAATATTTTAGTAAATTCTATTTACCACTAAATAATACACAATTTAGAAAATCTCTTTTCCTTTCTTTGAATATCAGAATTTCTAGATTGGTGGTACTGGAAAACTTGCACTTATTTCGCGGACCTATAATCTTAATTTCACTCATCCAAAATTCTTCATTATTTGCATATGTCATATCTATACTAATATTATAAATAAGTACTTGCCATGAAATTAGAAAATGAATATTGAAGCAATTATAAAGGTACTTTTAAACAGAGGTGAGAATAGGTCAGATTGTCCGACAGGAGCCTACCGTCTAGTCTATTTCGGACTGTCTAGATTAGTTTATTTAATTTTACAAAGCAAATGTAGATTACTAAACCATTTAAGCCTATTTGGCCGGCCTATTTATAAGCTCATATTATAATGTGATATTTGTGTATTTATATATAATTATCATTTTAAGTAAAAAGCACACTAAATCTAACCATAATCCATCTATTTATCATTTATCTACTATATTAATTTCTTATGAAAACTGAAAAGAAGTAAGTTACATTTGACTTCAATTTTTCTTAGGTCATGTCTATTTTCAAATTAGGGTGTGATCGTATCTAGGTCTTTATTATGTCAAATTTATTTTCAAAACATTAGATTGAAAAAAATAGAAAAAAAAAAAAGTTTACCATATATAATAGATCAGTCTTAATATCACGGTAGTAAATTAGGTCCAAATCATTCATCTTAAAATCTAGCCTAGCCCAGCTTATTCGCAATCTTGGCGATATTAAATATTCATTATATATTTTATGAAATTAGAAATTAACTGTAATATTTAGCTAAAATGTTAAATGATCGTAAATATATATTGTATAAACAGAAACATAATGCTATAATAACTTACAATATTTTTTTATAATGATCATTTCTATATTTCTATGATAAAAATTATAGTGATTTATTTAAAAATATTTAAAGCTACATAAAACTTCCGGTTGAAACTAAATAATGCAATACTTTGTATATAAATATTACTAATATAATTCGGGCTGTTACTTTCGTCATCAATTTTCACAATACACCAGTATTAACATAAATTCCTACATTATTTATCACACAATTTTGATCGATATTTGTTTATTTAATATTATAAAAAATCAATTTATTAAATGTACAAATTATTCCCATCGTATTTTACTAATCGTGACTTTAGACGTGTATTAAAATAAAAAAGGGAAATCTAATTAACTTACATACTTCTAGAAATTCTCGAACTACAAAACTATTGGAAGATATTACTTTAATTGATTATTTGGTTATTTATTTATTTTTGGGAAGGGAATTTTACACTGTTGGATAAAAGTTATTATAATTATATTCAAGCTAGCCCAATCATACTTTTATGAAGTCATTATATTAAGCCCAGCCCAATCATACTTTTATGAAGTCATTATATTAAGCCCAGCCCAATCATACTTTTACGAAGACATTATATTAAGCCCAGCCCAATTTTAAAGTTAGTCTTGTTAATCAAAGGCAAACACAATCGCAAGATTTTAATTGATTCACCAAATTAATCATGTACCATTTAGATAATCTTACCAAATAGAGATTATTCATGAAATATGCATATTCCTATTTTAAAAAGATATTCCCACACAGATTTTGTTTATTTTTAGTCAAGTATTGATATTTATGGCAAGTAAATCCTGTCATAATTACATAATTTGTGTGCATATTAAAGTGTAATTATGAAGTTATTAATTCTTTTAGGAGACTGCAGAATTGATATGTAATATCCTTAATTTTTTAAAGACTTTAATCTGTTTTTTCTTTTAATATATATGTACACACACACACATATATATAGTTATTGTTTAAAAATAGTGAAGGATTAGGCAAACGTTACTGACATAATTAGATATTTATAACAATAATTTTGTTATAGGTTTTTAAATGCAGTATACTACTCTTGATTCATTTTAAGAATAAGATATTTATTAGAAAAAATAGAACAACTTTTGTGTATAAGACATTTGAGAGTTTATTATAAGTTCTTTGAAAAAAAACTGGCTTTTCTTATTTTTATTAATAAAATATGTTTGAAACAGAAAGTAGAAAACACCCAACTTATTTTATACATACTTGGGTGAATTTTGTCATTGCTATAATTTCACGGTGTGTGATGCATGACTATTTAATTTTTATTGATAATTTTATTTATTATGTGATTTTATTAATTTGAATTTGGCATAATATTCATATACATATGTATTTTAAATACAAAAATTAAAATATAGTGTAAAAAACTCAATCTACCATCAACCTTTGAGTGGAGTGATATATTTTAAAATCTGTACAAGTGAAAAATGCACATTTTTAAATTTGGAATATATACAATCGATATATATATATATATTGGCACTTTTATGGGGACACAAAAATTGGTACCCAAAGTGTTTTGTACTCCTTTTTTCTGGTTTAGGACAGTGAGGCCCAATTTGATTTGAGTTGACACTTGATTGTCTGTTTCTATTTGTGATGAATGACGAAACCCCTTTCGAGCAAATTCAATAAAATGCAGATACATATATATATGTATGTATAATTATATAAATGCTTATTCCCTTCCTCACTTATTAAATTCAATGTTGTGGGTCCCCCGTTTCATCAATTACCAGCTAACCTTGGTCCCACTTTTTTTTTTTTTGAACTATAAACTGGGATGAGGTCCATGAGGAGCGTACAGCTATCCTTTTCACATGCAGCTTCGATCCTTCTTTTGTACGAACTTTTTATGTGCATTTTTTGTTAAAAAAATGTTGATTTTTTTACTAGCCGTTATAATTTTGAAAATAATAAAATGTTATTTTTATCTTGTAATATAATAATAAAATAATCTAGAAACTGTAATTTCTTATTAGAGTTCATGGGTAAATATTTGTTTAGAAAATGATGTGTCAGTTACCTATTGTTTGAATATTATTATTCTTCTTTTTCAAAAATATTGTTTTCAATATTTATACTACATATTATTTTTATTTTTTGTTTTGGCCTGCTTATTATGTATAATATATAATTCTTTCATTACAATTTCTATTTTTTATATGTACTAAAATGAGATATTCGATTAAAAATTATATTTATTTTTTATTGATTATTTAATTAGATTCAATATTTATTGTATATTTAGTTTGAGATGCGAATAAATATTAATTAATAAATTCTTACAAGACTTATTAAATAATTTTAATTTTAATTATATATATATAACTCTTGTATTATATTGGGATATAGAGAATAATTTTTATACAAACTTATATGTTTTTACACCTAGATATTCTTAAATATTAGCTTATTCAAAATTATATTTTAACTATATTTTATGCACACATCTTATAATAATATATTTCTTTCGTTAATAACCTTCACTCCGTAGTACTGTTATTAGCAAGGGTCACAATTCTTAAATTTTATTACAAAAATACTTGTTCATGCGATGCATGTAATATAATATATTTATTTTTATTATTAAAAAATATACACAATCTATTATTTATATCCATTATATTTATATAAATATTATTCAATTTGAAATATAGTTTTGTATATTAAATTTTATTTTTAATTTTTTAAGTTAGTTTTATTAAATAATAAATTGTACAACATTTTGAAGTGAAAAATATTTATACTATTAATTTATTATTTAACATCAATAGTTTTTAGTAAATTAAAATATTTCTATAAAAAATTCAAATTCATCATATATATCAAAGTTTTAAAATTAATAATTCAATGCGAAAAAAAATTATTTCATAATTTTTAACATAATTATTTATTTCAATATATAAAATATTAGTGTCAAATTAAAAATTACAAAAAAAATATTAATTTGAAGTATCATATATTAAAAATAAACTTAAAACGAAAAAAATAGTTGAATATTTAAATTTTAGTAAAACTAAAAATAAAAGAGAGATAAAAAAATTAGAGACTTACATATGTTAATTAATTGTAATGATAGATGTAATGAGAATTGAAAAACTTGACAATCTTTCTTTTATATTAAGTATGGGTTATAAGACAATTCAATTATCTTATTGAAATGTAATATTATAAATTATAAAAAATATTAATTATATATTAAGAGGTAATGTAAAAAATATAAAAGGAAAAATAATACTTTTGCATCCTAATTTCTTAAAATAATTGACATTTAAATGTTAATAAATATTTTTATAACAATTTTTTTGTATCCAAATTGTAACATCTAATAGTGTACCCACTTAAACTATGTCGATTTAAGTCGATAACCTAATATTAGTACTTGCAAGGACAATCAACTTTCAATTAATTGTCACATTATTACATGAAAGAGGCGTATCTCTGTCTGCTTCGTCCAAAAAGAATCCTCATAATTATTTAATTATTTTTCTTTTTTCTTTTTTTGGGAGCAGCCCGTCCAGAAGGAATCCAATGCAGTTTAAAATTTGATGGGTGCGGGGCCCGGCGAAAAACGAATTAAACCGTTATGGGTAATTTGGTAATTTCCTTGAAAGAAGGGTCAGCTTCGACCCGCGCCGAAATTTCAGTGTCTGAAAGACAGGCTCGAGTCGCCCGAGATGGAGCTCAAAACCCAATGACGAGTTTGCCCCTCCAGCTAAAGACACGCAATTTATATATATATGCCCTTTTCACAAACTGACAATCCAGTGCCCATTTCCCTATAAGCTGAGCTGATAATTCAAAATTTGAAAAAAAATTAAATAAATAAATAAATATATATATATATATATATATTTTTTATTTGAAACTGAAATTAGTTGTCTTTCATTAAATGTCACAGACCAATCACATTTTTCGTAAGCATTGCCTGAAAATGATTAAACATTGCACTGATTGCATTTTTTTACTCTAAGCTATTTGTCAAGTGGATAAAGACCAAACCACTTTTCATGAATAATTATACTATTATTTTATATAATTTAATAAAAAAATATTTCAAAATAATTTTTTTTTGAAACAAGAGCTTTATTTTATAAGTCAACCTTTCATTTAAATTTTTTATCCCACAAATAATTTAAATAAAAATTAAATAATTTAAATTAATAATAAACACAATCGTGTAAATTTTTTTAAATAAAAAAACCATTGTGAGAAGGATTTTAAAAAGAAGTCATTTGCATCATGTGTTAAATAGAGAAATTTGAATTTTTTTTTTTGAAAATCAAACATTTAAAATATAAAATATAAATTATTTCATGATTAGATAACATAGGTCATTTAAGCATAGATTACGAGTCAATCAGGTTAGTAATTCCCAAAATGTTGGTATATCTAAAAAATTATTGAGATGTACTTCTATTAAAACTATCATGTTTTATTTTCTATTGGAAGGATGAAAATAACATAATATAAATAATATTAAATTGTTATTTTGTGTGTAATAAGTAATATATATATATATATGTATTATTTTTTATTTATTTGAGTTCATTTACAATTTTTCATTTCTATATATATATATTTTAAATTTATGTATTTATATATCTTTTGTGCTGATACAAACTCTAAATACAGTACATAATGTGGTAGGTAAAAATGGGGAGAATATACTAATGAGTTGAACATAGGATGGAATATAAATTTTGACCCATAATAAAAGCTTCTAGAAATCTGCAGGAATAATAAGTATTTAATGAAATTTTCTTTTTCTGTTTTTAGAAAATTAAATTAAATGTCAAGTTGTTTTATGTTAGTTGAGTCATTAAAGTAGCAAATTATATTAAATTTTCACTCCGATCATGATCGAGATTCTATTGTAATTTTGAAAAAGTTTGTACGAAAATTAAAATCATTTAATATTTAAAAATAAGATTAATTTAATTAGTGAAAATCAGAATTTATAACTTGAAATAGCCAAAATAATTAGAACCAATTTAAAGTATTTTCTCATAAACTTATTTTAATTGCTTTTCAAAATTAGAATTTATAGCTTTCAAACAATATAAAATCATTATTTTATTTAAAAATAATTTTAAGCCCGTTGGATAAAAATAGGTAGGTTGTGCATTGAAGACTTGAAAACATGAAAAGACAAGTTACCAAACTTAGCATAAAAACAGGCACACTTCATTTACTTTTTTCTTAATATATGTCCTTTTCCAAGTAGGATCCCCACCTTCATTTCTCATCCCTATCACAGTAATTTATTTTTAAATGCATTATTTTATGTTATATTTTAATTTTGAAGTACTCAGTACAAAAATATATATTGCCTTTACATTTATATTTGAATAGTTGAAGAGAGTGTTAATGTACATAACAATTAATATGACTTCTATCTCGAGAAGTAAGGTTCCATTAGATACATCGATCGCGTTGCGTTGAGCGAATTCACGTGTAATTCTTAGTTTAAAATTTTATGTCATGATTGATTATATATATCAGATTTGTGAGAATGAAGATGTAACATATCAATTTGAGATGTCGCTCAATTTATCATGAACAATTATAATTTTCTTAATTAATTTCTCCTTTCTTTTTTGAGATGCAGCTCATTATCCACTATCCAAGAAAAACAGGAATAATTATTCCATTAATTAAAAATAATATAATGATGCATTTTATCAATATAGCAGGAGATATGCTGTAATACAAAAATATATAACAATAAGACTAAAAAATATAAACTATTTCATTGAGGCATGACAATCTAATAAAAATTGTGGGTTCATGATTAACTTCAAAACACACCTAACGAGTGTAATTATGGGAAGTAATTAAAATTTAGCACACTTAAAGGATTTGAAAATTTAATTTAATAAGCGTTAGAAATTTAATTAATTTCCTTAAAATAGTTTTATTAATTATTATAATATAACTAATTACGTGTGCAAAGTCAAATTCAATTAAGAAATTTTAGCTCGCATAATAAAAAAGGGCAAATTAGTCAGTTGGATAATGAGATGCAAACAGTTCGGACCTTCCCATATCCGTCACTTCTCTCACCATTCAAATTTTCGGATCCTCTTAACCTCGCCGCTCTCTCTCTCTCTTTCCCACATCTCTGACGCCTGTCAAGCAAATATACATTCAAGCTCCTGTCTCTATCGTACGCACCACATATCCACATTTCAATTCCATTCTCTCTCGCATTTCAAGAAGTCTCAACGCTCAGCTTTTCTCTCTCTTAACCCTCTGATACTTCTCACTCTACCGGGGAGACATTCACAAACGCTTCTCGAGAGAGAGAGAGAGAGAGAGAGAGAGGTGACTGAGGAAAATGGAAGAAGAAATGGTGGAGGATGCTGGGAACGAAGAGGAGGTTGAGTATACTTTCACGGCGTATGAGATTGATCTCGACTATGAGTTCGACGCAGCTCGCTTCTTTGACTTCAAAAGAGACGAGTCCCCTCTCGAGACTCGCCAAGCCGAACTCTGGTTCGATTCCGCTGGAAGCTACCCTCCTTCTCGTAATCTTTCTTCTCATTTGTCCCTTCTCCTACTAATAATTGCAACTCTATGTGTTGGCTTTTATAAAATTTCCGTTTTCTATTCTGTGCTAGAGTTGCACCTCTTGTTTGTATACTTGTACCCCATGTCGGGAAATGTGATTTCCTTTTCTTCCATATTTTTCCTCTCAAGAGCGCCATAAGTTGTGTACTATATTTGGAGCTATGTACTAGAAGCACCATTGCTCTGGCAGAAGCGGATGGGTTTGGTTTTTTTTTGGAGATTGCGAAGTACTTGAACCGATTACCATCATCTGCATGGGTCGTTAGATTTTTAAATTTTTTTGATTTGTTCATAATTTTGTCGGGTTTGGAGTCGCCTTTTTGTTGAGCTAGGAAGTGCTTGTGATTCGCACTTTAGAATATTTTGTTGTGTTTCTTATCAAATCTGCGGTGCACTTACAATGCTGATAGTTTGATGATCTCTGTTTCTTCCGGGGTAAACAATTAATGAAAATGGGTGGACTCTTAAAACTGTCAAGTCTGGAATATATTATGAACTTTATTTCAGAGGAAATTTGTAGATATCATTTATGCAGTGATATGTATTGAAATTAATAATTGGCTGCAGTCCTAGCAGAAGTCAGCCAAAGAGACCTTTGCTTTCTTGCTTCTTGTTTGAATTCTATTTTGGTGGTTCTATGCTCTTTTACTTTCTTGAATTCGCTAATTAATACGGTATTCCTTTTTCAGCTTTTGTGGCAAAATTAGTTCCCAGAGAGGAAGTAATGATGGAAAATATAAATATCTCCCCCAAATCTAAAGGCTTGGAGAGCATGAACTTGTCTGAGACTAACTCTGATGTTGAGGCTGACCGTGAAGTTCTTGCTATGGAGATGAACTATGAAGGTACCTCTGGTTATGGAATGTCAAAACTTTCTTCCCTTCCTTGCTCCATTATTACACGTGTAAAGAGGGAAATCTTACAGCAGGCTCTGACATGCCGCGTTGAACTTTGTTTCGCTCATTTCTACTTGATAAAAATTAATCTGTGAACACGGCAACTATCCTGGTGGCATTCATTGTCTGTGGTCATTCCCATGAAACACAATGAATAAGAGACATTCCAATAATGAATTTTCAATTTTTTCCTGGAGGAACACGTTGCATGAGTTTGCTCTTTCCTTTGCGCCCGCCCCTCACATGACTATTTTCCTGTAAATGTAAATATTAACTACTAGAATGACCTCTGATATTGTTGTAATGGCTTTCAAGTCAGGATGTCTGGCTGTGCAAGCCAATACCAAAAGAGGATTCAGAATCTTTAAAGATCAATGGTCCATATAATACTGAAACATCATGGTTTGAATAAACTGTCAGAAGGATGTAACTGGGGATAGTATACTAGCATGAATTCACACAATGCGTTATAGAAATAGTGAGAGGAGAGTAGTCAACTAGCATGAAGCATGAATGTGAAGTTAAGTGGTGAGGTAGTTCAAGATGTAAATCATTGAAACAAAAAACGAGGAACGATTCAAATATCTGAAGCGTGAATGAATAGTTCTTACAATGACAGATGCTTTAGTGTCTTCATTGAAATTTTATATGGTATCATCACGACACATATGTTCAGAGGATTTTTTTCTTTTTTGTCTAATCGATCAGTTATATGCTCTTGTTTATCTCCAATTTTCATTGCGTATTCACTCACATTTTTCGTATGATTTTGTTGTATAGATGGTGGACAAGATAAGCAGACTTCCTCCACTGTTCATGTCGCCAGCCAGCTTAAGTTTCAAAATCGATCCCAAAAATTACCCTCAGGTCTTCTGCATAATCTTCTTGTTGTTGTTGCTGTATCTTTTTCTCACTCCAATGAATTTATGTGATTAAATTTCACTTCGTTTCCAATATCAATTCCTTAATCTATTAGTTGGTTTACTCATTGCGGTTTTCATATGAAAAATGCTTGATTATTTGTTTGAAAAACTCATATTTAACTTTATATTTGCTTATAGGATCTTAATTTTTCGGCATTCTATGTCTTCATAATAATATGTAAAATTTGATCATAAACCTAGCAGGGTTAACCTTTTACAACCACATGGCGAATATTGTAAAATCAGAAAATCAGACTAAGCCGTCCATGAAGCCCACGTTCCCAAGGACTTCAACTCTAATGAAGCCAACCGTGAGTCAATTGGCCAAGCAAAATCGTCCTTTCCAGGCTGGTTATTCTAGGTGAATGTTTGTTAATTCAGAAGTTTAATTAGAGTACCCCTGGTATTTGCATGAGAAAAAGTCGCAGTGTTTCGATCTCAAAGGGATGAATTTACTATGTTATATGATCTTATTATGAAAAATGGAGAGATCCATCAAATGAGGTTGTCATGCTCATTGTTAGTAAAAGATCTTTCTTATTCCAAATGATAGGCTACATGCATCAGTTTTTGAGAAGACATCAAAAAGCTCAGCCAACGCTTGTGTGATTGAAAATCAACCTGCTAAAAGACAAAAGCTTGATGGTGGTCTTTTGAGAAAGGTATGATCTCCCCCCCCCCCCACACACACAAACACAACATAGTTTGAAAATCAAGTTGCCTAAAGGCAAAAGGTTGATGGTGGTCTTTTAAGTTTCTAATTTATCTAGTTTGTTGGCTTTGCTCTTTTTTTAATTGTTATTTTCGAGTGTTGCCTTTCGGCCAAATCTTTCAACTGCCCCGTGATACGAAGTACTGGTATTTTTTGGTGTAAATGCCTTCAGAAACTGCTCTGTACGCATGAACCTTGTGTGGATATTACTTATGAAGGGTGTGGGTATATTTCTAACAAATAGAACTTATGCACAAATTTATTTATGGTTTACAATTTGTGTTTATTTTTATGCTGGAACATTTGGAAATGGAGATTGGTTATCTCAAGCAAGCATTGTAATTTTGTGCTTTGAACAGTTTGGATTCATTTAGCTCTTTTATTACATGACCTAAGAAAATTTTCTAGTTGATACACTGGAATTTATTTTATGTTTTTGTTATGTTTGGCAAGAGATGGTTCACTTTCGGCATTTCTTTTATCAATGAACACAATTTATTAGGAGTATTTATTTCTTTATTTAGTGGTTCATAGACTTAGAATTTTATAACTCTGCGAAACAGGTTATGGGAACTGTGCAGCTGCAGCAGACTAATTTTGTTCATAAGGCGCCCAAGCAGGTATGTCAGTTACATAGAAGCATGATCTTATCAGCCTTAACCAGCCAATCTTGATTACATATAAAATTTTCCTGTTAAGTCTTTACAAAGGAAAATTTACAGACAAATTTAGAAGATGTTCAATCTGCAGTTCAATTGATATTTCCACATTTCTTCCTTCAATTAAAATTGCTACTGATACCAGAACCATACTAAAGGGCTCTATTATTTGATATTATTGAAGATGTAGATCTCTAATCTTTCAACGATTTTGGCAGGACGGTCTCCTTGATGGAAATTCAACTCATTCAAAGCTAAAGATCACTATTCCAAAAGATCCAGACCTTGAAACAGCACATAGGGCCCAAAGGTTAGCAGTTCTGTTCTTATGATGCCGTAGAATATTATTTGCGGTAAAATTATATTTGACTGTAATGATATTTGGATGTCTTCTTTGATGGTTGAACTTCAGAGCAAAAAGTAGTAAAGATGAAAGAGTGACTTCAACTGTTCGTAGATTCAAAGCTCTTCCACTAAACAGAAAAGTCGGTACCTATACTTTTCCTGTGATCTTGTGTACATTTGGTTGTAGTATGGTATTCAGAATGAAGTGCTGTATTTTAGATTCTTGAAGCCCCTTCATTGCTCCCAAAGAGAAGCACTCCTCGTCTACCAGAATTTCAAGTGAGTTCATATTGTAATAGATTTTCATCAAGGCGATTTTACATTTGATTGGCTTGCATGCTGACCTTTTGGTAAAATGCTTTCAGGAATTTCATTTGAAGACGTCTGAGAGAGCTATGCAACATAGCGCAGCAGTGTTGAAGTCCCAAGTCCCTTGCAGTCATTCTGATAAGGTTGTTAGCTGGATTCTTGATATCTCATTCCAATAAACTTGTTTATTTCTTTGTATGATTATCTGTAATTTTAATGGACCTCAGAGCAAAAGTGTATGTTTAAATAATAGACATTGATATGCTCGTACTTTGTTTCTCGTTAGCCTGGGCTTAGTGTTTCTGGGGGGTAGACTTGTGACAATCTAGTATGATATACATACCTGAATGACAATCAAGAAGCACTTATGATTATGTTTTGTTGTCTTCTTTTGTCTTGTAACAGGACTCACAAAATTGCAGAACTAACTTGGCCTTAGACTGTGGAAACAGAGAACCTGGAAGGTAATGTTCCAGATGCTGATATCATCATTCAAGTAGTCTTTAGCTTCCCCTTTTATTAATGAGTGTCAGTTCTTCTCTGTTTCTGAACTGGATGATAAATTTGTCCATTTTTTTTCCTTTTCTATTGGGTTCTCAAATTTTGAACTACTCAACAGTATAAGTTTATTCCCTATTGTTAATTCCAGATATTGTTAACCATTTCTGATATAGTGCATGCATGCCTACAGTTGCTTACTAGTCAGACTTCTTTTCCGGTTTACTAATATTTGTTAACAATGTAGACTGACGGTTTAATCTTTACATTTTTGCACTGTGAATGTATCTTTTTCTCTTGACATGTTTGTACTGTGAATGTATCTTTTTGTCAGACCTAGTGTTATGAATAATACTGCTTCCAGGCCAGATGGTTGTCAATCTTCTCAGAGCTTCAAAGCTCTTCCCCTCAACAAGAAGGTAGACCTCTTAAGATCATTTTTATCTGGTTTCTTGTGTATTTTAAAGTAATAGGTTGTGTTCTCAATTGCAGATATTGACAAGCAAGGGCGATATTGGAATGTTCCGAAACTTTAAGAAGGAAGCCACAGTGCCTATGGTAATTGATATATGATAAATTTTGTTTTTTTCCCATTATAATTGATAAACTTAGAAGCATCTCCAACATTATTGTGTTTTCTACTTCCCCCAGGAATTCAATTTCCAGACGGAGAAGAGATTTCATGATAATCCTCCTTTAGAGCTTTTCAACAAGGTATGTTATTAATGCCCTTCTTGTTTCCGGATCCTCATTATGGTCTTTACATTCCCTGAACCAAAGAAGCAAAAATGAAGTGCTTCTACAAAATAAGATGAACTATGCTCCATCTTTCTAGGCTATACATGATTTGCAGCCCAAACCTCATTCTTAATCATTTATCTCAGTTATGCTTTTATTGTTTCAAATTATTATCATTGCAAAATGTCCATTTAGTAACACCTTTCTATTTTCCTGCACCAGCTCTCTCTGGCATGTGAAACAGGAGCTACTAATTCAGAGTCCAAAGAACCGTGGTCCATGAGCATATCAACAAAGGTTCCCTCAAATTCTTTTATCATGTTAACAGCTTTAAATCATGTATTTTTTTTTTTTCAAAAAAAATTAATTTTGAATAAACTCACTTTGTTATAAGGGCTCAAAAGAGAATAGATGGGGTAGCATCCAGCCAGGAAATGAGGTAAAGAATGATGACTCCTTTGTAGTTTTAACTTCAAAATTTATTTTCTGTTTTTAAATTTAACTTGTTACCCCCCCGATTGGCGACAGATAAAACAGCCTGCAAAACTGAGACTGCCTCTGATCGAAGGAAAGGCACAGTTTGGCAATGAGCTAAAAAACGAAGTCAGTGGTCCTTCAGGCATTAGCTGGTAAGAGTTCGGTCTTCTATATTTTCTATCAATCTCATGAGCGTTGCTTACATCCTACATCCCACATCCCACATCCTACATCCTACATCCTGTGAATTCACACACACACACATGCATAGTGTGTGTATTTGTGGTGGATATACAACTGGTGGAATTATAGACCATCTTTTATAGGTACATATCTAATATTTGATGCTGCAGGGGTAAACCAATGCGGTAATGTTTAGAGGGGAGCTTGCTAAATGTATTTGCTGGAGAGAATCAATCTTCTTGAAGTTTTGGCCATTTTAATGAGGCTGAAAAATCGTTGCTGGGAAATTGATAAGTACATAGTCTGGTCAATGAATATCATCGAGGTGTGTTTGGTATATCCCAGGGCTTGGATACGCTCCGACTAACTATAGTTTTATACCAACAGATGTCAATTTTTGTCACAAGTGCATTGCTAATTGTGGAATACACAGCCCAATGTAATTTGCGGTTACTCATAAATAAAAAAATCCAAAATTGTATAGCGGAGAACAACAGTGTTCCATAGGAAGCATATTATTGCACATAAGGAAATCTTAAATCAGCTCAGCTGCACGTCTGTTTACCCTGGCGCGCTGCTTTGCATTGATCATGCACTATCTCTGAAAAGATGCACTGAATAATTCTGAAATGTTGCTACACACTACAGAACTTGGATGGGACCTTACTTAATTCTGATTAGGGCTTTAAGTGATCTATCTGATGGTGATTGTCCAAGTTTGTTTGAAAATTTTCTACCAATTTTTGCTGCGCTTTTTTTGGTTTTAAGTTAAATGAAGTTTGAATGAGCTTTAATCGTAAGTTAGTTGAGCTCTTGCCGTTTTTCGGTCAGATGATTTTTACATTAGTTCCACTTTTTTCCGTTCAAAATTTACTATCTACTTTGATCTTCCATGCATATTAAAAATAGTGCTTCTGTCCAACAAAAATAGTTCAGTGTTCTTTTATTCTTTTGTCCCTAATTAGAGCTACTTTCCTTACTATACGATATAATATATCTTTTTTGAAATATCTCTAATTAATGTTTGTTGGGATTAACCACTCTATAATTTAAAATGAAAGTCAAATTAATTTGTGCGAGAAAAGTTTTTATAATAAATATTTTTTGCATTGAGTAAATAAGGGTATATAAATGAATTATGTGAATTAAATTTACTTTTCCAAATACACAAAGGATGTTTCTTAATCCATGTGAAAAATAATATTGAACTATCTTTATGGAACCGAAGGAATAATAAATGAAAAATGTTTAATATAGAGATATATTTATAATTCAACGTGAAAAATAAAAAATAGAAGCCTAACTATATATTTGGAACAAATGTAAAAGAAATAGTGGAATGTATATTCGCATGAGCATATTTTGTTATACTTAAGAAGCGAGTTTATATGGACATGTACGACTTAGACTATGTCACCTTTGCTATCCCAAAACCATCTCACTATTCTCAATTATCAGATTTATGCATATGAAGGCTGTACGCATGCAATTTAAAGGCATCAATCTGAACGTTAATATGAGCGTCCATTCGGCCTAAAATATTAATTTACTATTATTCAACAAATATATCAAATTAAAAAATAAAATTCAATTCATGAAAATTATATTTTATACTTTAAATGTCATTACTTATTTAGTATAAATAATATTGGTGTCAAACTAAAGATAATGAAAATATAATTAATTTGATGTATCATATATGTTCAAAACTGATTCAAAACGAAACACATTATTTAAATTTTTAAATTTTTGTGAAAAATAAAAATCGACAATAGATAGAATGACATGTGTGTGTATATATATTGACAATTTAATAATTCAAGTGATGCAAACTTAAGAGAATTTTGTTAAAGCATCTCAGTTTGCAAATCAGTTAAAATGTAGGGATCGTATAAAAACAGAGGAATTTACACTTACAGTAAATTAACCACATTGCATTGCATAGTATGTTTATATTTTATTATTCCACGTATCTACTTATTTAAAGACATAATTATCCCTTGTCAGCGGCCATAAGAAAAATAATATAAAAATTAGTGATAATTGCTGCTGATGTTTTAAATAAAAAGTTGGGTTAAAAATTCAATGCATTCAGACAATAAAGACATTCACCATTGGCCTATAATTATTCAAAAAAGTTGATGTTAATCGAATGTACGTTCAACACGATTTAAAATATTACTTATTTAACTATAAAATATTATTTATTTAATTTTAAAGTAATACTTGTTACTTAAAATGTATGATTACTCCTTATTAGTTATTTTAAAAAAATTATAATATTTTATAGCTAAATAAGTATTACTTTAAATCGTGTTGCACATGCACATGATGTACAAGAGACCCACTCATAATTGTTATCCTTAAAGCATACCTCGAATAAAAATTATATACTTACTATATAAGGTACAAATATTTTTGAGCTCTTAAAAAATTGTATTTTATTTGAATCCGATCGAGTCAATAGATCCCTGGGCCTTAGTTCCACATATCATCTGACACTTTCACATTCCACCGTCTCCCTATGCTGTTTTTATCTTAATGTTCTTGCCTGTGCATAGCCGAACACTAGGCGGCTTGATATCCTTGTTGATTGTCGATGGAGCTCCAGAATATTTCCAAGATTTGTAACACAATTTGGATAATTAAACACACAAAGAAAGACATTAGGGTTTATAGTGGTTCGATCAAGATTGATCTACGTCCACTTGAAGCTCGCTCTTTCTCTATTGATCTCAAAAGATTGATTACAAATTACAAACAAACTCTCACTCTAGCTTCTTTCCTCTCTCTCAAGACTCTAGAGCTATCTCACCATTCTACATGAGATAATGAATTATTTTTTTTTCTCTCTCTCTTCTTTCTTTTTCAATTACTCTACTCTTCTTTCTTTTTCAATTACTCTACTGGAAGAGATTGATTGGTATTTATAGATGCATACCAATTGTAACAACCTCTATTAACCAATAGAAAACAACAATAATAACCGCTAACAATTCCTCAACCGTTTTGCTAACTCCCGCTTCTAACAACTTGAATAATAACCGCTAACAAATCCTCAACCGTTTTGCTAACTCCCGCTGCTATTAATTTGCTGTTATTATCACATTGATTATAGCTCATACACAATATTCAGCAAAAGATTTTGAGTCGAATATTAAGCAGCTCGGCTTTAATTTTTTAGTTTTATTCTTGATACACACATAGGTTATTCCAAAAGTTCCTGGTGAATAATCACTTATTATAATTCACTGTCCTCTTCTACCAGATTTTGGCCTGCAATTTAAATAAATAAATAATGCTGAAGAGTCGAATATGGCTTAGTCATCATTTTTACCAGGTCAAGAATCTGCAGAGTTTTGTTTCTTGTATCTGCATGAAAATTAAACGTGGCCTTATACCATGATAATGCCGTTTTTGGCCGGCCGATTCAAATTGTTGTTAACGCTATAAATACAGTAAACATGTAAGTGGTCACAAACATATATATCATAAACTATCAACAGCGAACAGGAATAGCCAGCCAAATTCAGAGTACATGGCCTCCAAAGCTTTCTTGTTCGCAATCATCGTTGCAGTGATTGCTGCTCCGACCTCTGCAACTGATTTTGTTGTCGGAGATGATGCGGGTTGGAAATTGGGTGTTAATTACACTGCTTGGGCCGAGGGGAAACAGTTCTACGTCGGAGATACAATCTGTACGTACGCACAATTATTTTGCATAATTAACTGAAATGAAATAGAAAATTTCGCATGCTCCATATATACGTGGTTCAGACTTTATATTTTTGTATATTATTGTTAAAGAATTTAATAAATCGATCGTGATTTCACTTTTAACCTATGTGCAGTTTTCAAGTACAATGTGGGAGTTCATAATGTGTACAAGGTGAACGGAACCGCTTTCCAACAATGTTCGGTGCCACCACCGTCCGAGGCTCTAACTAGCGGAAATGATACGATTACCCTTGCAACGCCGGGGAGGAAGTGGTATCTATGCGGCGTTGGCAACCATTGTGATTCCGGGATGAAGCTTGTCATCACTGTTTCTTCTGCAGGCCCCACTTCATCTCCATCTCCATCTCCGGCGTATGGAGCTCCGGTGATGCATGGAAAGAAGCCAATGAGGTTTTGGAGCAACTGGAAGCTCAAAATTAATCACTTTTAAATCATGAGGTCTCCATAACATTTTTAAGTCCGGAACCATAGTTTGAGGAGCTATAGTAATGTTGAAGACCTGATGATTATCGTTTTCGTTTTCTTATATTAATTGGACTTTTGTTACTTTGAGGCGATGATCACTTGATCAGCCCATACTTTTATTGGAGAAATATATGCATTTTAATTTGAATAGACTCCACATTTGTAATATGTTGGATCGATCAATGAGGATAAATATCATTTTTTACCTTATAGAAATATGACTTGTCCAATTTTTACTCCATTGATCAGACATGTATAGTCCTTCGTTAATCAACGTTAACCCAATGCAGACAAAAAACCATCTGACCTCTATTTTTAGAGGAAAAATCTGTTCTAGCGTCATGTTTTTAGCAGTCCTTCAAAATATAAGTGACAATTTGCGCCACAACTTGACAATCCAACATGAATCGAATATGAATATTGTAGGTTAAGGTTGACTCTTAACAAGTTCGGATCGAAATTAGGTTAGAACCGAATAACACGAAAAGAAAACGACTCATGTCAAGTCAACCCTGTAACCTTTATAACTATTATTTATAAAAATGAATTGTTATCATTTCACCAAGTATCAAAGGTAATATTTATAAAAGAATCATGTACATATAGGAAAAAGTTTATGACGTGCTATTATATATTATTAATTTTAGTTATTATGTTGTGAATTTATAGGTTGTACAGTGACAACTATCATAAGTTATTTAATTTTATAAAATTTTATAAAACTTTTAATTATTCAAGTCTAATCGGGTCAATCTGCAAAATAAATGGGGTCAATCTGCAAAATAAATGGGTTGTGTTTGAGTTATAATTCTTAATATGGATAAGTTAAACAAATCGACTTGGAGTTTACACAAAATTTGTAATAACCATATTCCGATTCGACCGACGAACCCACTACTTAACTTGTTTAACCCCTACATGAACAGTAAAAATTACTTTTGTCCATATGAATAGAACTTATTCAATTTTATTTCGACGTATTTTTTTTTGGCTAAAATCTTTCAAAAATTAACGGACATGTGCGGGGCACATGACACTCGTCATTAATTTTGAAAGATTTAGGCCATAAAAAAATCTGTAGTGCAAACAAGAGGTTCATAGGGTCAACATCGAAAATATTCTATTCCAATGGATTAAAAGTGATATTTATCCTATCAGTGAGAGTGTTTAATACTTTATTGTTGTGTGTACCATTTTCTACTTTCGTTTAAACGTGAAAACCAACACTTTAGCCAAGAAAAATAATACTTTTCTGCAACAGAAATCTGCAAAAAAGAGAAAAAGGAAATTTGTTGACTGTTGACCACGCAATATTGACCATATTCCCCTCCTGTACTTGTACTAGATAAAAAAAGGGTTTGCATCGACGACAAATAAACCACAAGTTCAAATAAAATCATGCATAAGTATTACAAGCCCATGCATGGTACATATATCTGGAGGGTCTTTGAAACAAGTACACACATTGATGGCCATTATATGGGAATAACAACAAGTGGCTCATCCTTCTGTAAGGTTATACCAAACCTATCTTTTAGATCCATGTTCTCAGGCTTCAACCCGTCGGGCAGCTCCCAATCAAAACTATGCACAAGATTAGCCAACATCACACTCACCATTCTCACCCCCAGATTCAACCCAGGGCAGATTCTCCTGCCCGCGCCAAACGGGATATACGACAGGTCCTTGCCCCTGAAATCAGCCTCGTGATCCAAGAATCTCTCGGGTTTGAAACTAGTCGGGTCGACCCAGTAAGTTGGGCTCCTCAGGATGGACCAGGCGTTTATGAACACCTGAGTGTGCTTGGGAATGGTGTAGCCGTTGATCTCGACTTGCTGCTCCGCGCGGTGGGGGATGAGGAGAGGTGCTGTGGGGTGGAGCCGCATTGCTTCTTTTAGCACTGCATCTAAGTACGGGAGATGGGGGATGTCTTGCTCTTGGATGATGTTGGCGGCGGTGAATTTTGTGGAGAGTTCTTGTTTTGCGGCGGCGAGGACTGGTGGGTTATGGAGGAGCTCCGCCATTGCCCACTCCAGGGTCGTGGTGGTGCTGTGTGTGCCTCCGATGAATAGATCCTGGAATTTGGTGGATTTCATGAGTTGCATCAAGAGAGGATAACTTTTTTTTTCTCTCTCTGAAATAATATAAAATTAATTTTAAATATTGTCCAAAGAACAATAGGAATCAAACAAAATTAGTTGTTACCTTAACATCATATACATATATAACTAACGCAAAATAGATCCTGATTATGCAATTGGGAAACGCCTGGTTGCTTTAAACAATTGATTCTTGAAATAACTATGTTATTATATTCACACCTTTCACCTAACATGACAACTATAGGAGCATATTTAATTAATTATTGTTAATGATGGCCACTTCAAATAAAAATATTGTTAATTTAACTGTGTTCTTGTCGGAAATAAAGAACTAATCCCAATATTTCTAATATTCAGTCTTAAATAAAATAGGAGGTTGGTATAAAAGATAGATGATGAAAGAGTTAAAAGCTAGCACTTAATTACCATGAGTAAAATCTTGACATTTTGATAAGTGAGTGCCTCCGGACCATCTTCTTCAGTATGATCAAGCAGAACATCCAAGAAATCTCCACACCGGACCGTATCACAGGCCCGACGCTTAATCCTCCGCCCGATAATATCATCGAACAGCTTGTGCAATCCATTGTAACAAACCATCATACCACTCCTGATCCCCTGCGGATCAAAAGGCTTCAAGAAAGGCAGATAATCAACAACATTAGGCTTCCCTGCCAACTCCATCATATTCGCAATCAATTCCTTCAACTCCTTCATTTCCTCCGACCCCACCTCAAACATGTCGCCGGAAAACATCGTATTCGACAACAAGTTCAACGTCGTACCAAACACCAACCTTCCCACATGAACCTCTTCTCGGGCCTGTCGGGCTTCATGGAGCCGTTCAATCATTTTATGCATCATCTGATGCCTCAAACCCCGCAGTGCGTCCAATCTCTGTGCAGTGAAAACCTGGGTATTACAGATTTTTCGAAGCTTTTTCCAGTGCGGGCCCTGGCCCGATGACCAGACCATGGACATGTCGTAGTTTTCTTCTGCTGCGACTGCATCGGGAGTGGGCCGTCCCAAGAAGGCCTGGTCGTTCTTCTGGAGTATTTCTCTTGCCATTTCTGAGGATGAGGCCACCACAACGTTGACAATCCCGAATTTGACTGTGATGAGCGGGCCATAGGTTTGGGCTAGCTTGGTTAAGGATTCATGGGGCCTGTCGCCGATTGAGAGTAGGCTTCCGAGGATTGGGAGGCCTTTCGGCCCTGGAGGAAGTCTCTTCTTGCTGAATAAGGAGGTTTTTCTGATGGTGAGAAAGAAATGGATGCACAGTAAGATGAGTGAGAAGAGTAGATAAACGTTGACTTCCATGCTAGCTTATGTCCGAAAATTCTGCTTGTCCTCCCATGAATTGCCCTACTTATATAGTGACAAAGTAAGCAAGAACTCTCTCTCTCTCTCTCTCTCTCTCTCTCTCTCTCTCTCTCTCTCTCTCTCACACACACACACACACACACACACATAGCAAATTTAAATTTGTGCTGAGCCGAGCCTAGCTATTTATAAACAAAATAAAATGTACTTTCATTTCGTTTAAAAAAAAGAAAAAGAAATCTGTCGGTAAAATTCAACTTATTAAGGTTATACAATTATTGCGATGGTTTTCTTACATTGGAAATGCCAACGACTAGGATCAACAAACTATAAAGTATTTGCAATATTACCACACCTATTAAAATAAATTTGCAGCGAACCATTTTACACACACACACACACACACACACATATATATATATATATATGTTAGGATTAATTGGAGCACATGAATTTTTCTATTTATATAATTTGAAGTATAGTTAATTATAATTTTTTGATAAAATTTTTATAATGTGAATCGAATCTCAATACACACTATTTTTTGTGGTGTCATATTACTTAGTCGGAAGAAAAGCCGACTCAAATATTTAAGTATATCAACAATTAAGAGTTAAAAAATAATTAAAATACTTACATTTTAAATTATGATTATTTAAGTAAATTCAAAACTTTTTGATATATATAGCTTCCACCACAACAAACATGTCTCAATGTCCACAAATATTGAAAAGTCACCTCGTACATATAATTATAAAAATATAAAAGTTTAGTGTATGAAATTACAATTTATATAAAACCATGATTAAATTGCAAAAATATGTAAAAATTGGTTATATTTTTGCATATTAACCCTTTTTAAAAGTATATTAAATATATTAGATTTATTTAAAAAACTGATGAATAAAAAAACACCAATATTATTCATTTTCAATTAAAACCTATTTTTTCCCAATCTATTCCCTATTTTGGGGTGTGTTTTCCCTCACGTTGAAAGGCAAATAGGATAGCTTTGGTTTCTGCAGACAACTTTGATGGGCCCATCTAAAAGCCCAACAACCTTGTTAATAGGCCTCTGAGAAGAATGTTGTTTAAATTATTATTATATGGTTCTAATAAGAAGAATTTAAGTATCGGTTAATTAAAAATGAAAAACTTATAAAGTAATTATGTAACTAAGAACTTTGAATAAAAAAATAATTCTTTGTAAAACAAAATATATAAAATGATAATAATACTACTTATCGTGGTATTTTTAATACCTAAGTTGTGTTATCTATACTAAAATTTTATTTCACTATTTAGAAAAAATAATAATGAAATTAATTTAGATTTTAGAGTAATCAAGGGTGATCATAATTTTTGTCCCTATCACCTCTCTAACTCACGAAAATTAGATATTGCGTTTTTACCAAAACTTGATAATATATAATATATACTTCCCCGTTTTAGAAAAAATAGAAATTTTTAAAAATTATTTTAAGTAAAAAAAGTCTTAGAAATAAAATTTAAGAATTAGTTAAATAAATAAATAAAAATAAAAATAAAATTTATAATTTTTAAAAAACGGTACCTTTATCAACCTCACAACAAAAATTAAAAAATTTACATATTTTTACAATGTGATTTTTTTCTTTTGGAACGGAGCTAGTACTTTTTTAAGGTACACACACACACACACACACACACACATATATATATATATATATATATATATATAGAGTTTAAAAATACACCATTCCTGGGAGGAAGGAGAATACTTATTCTGGAAAATGAGAACGCTTACTGTTGTTCCTGCACTGCTTCTACCAGTTTCGAGGTGCATTCTCCCCTTCAAAATATTTACTCACTCACTCACAAATCCGACCCATTACTCCTTCTATCCCACCTGTCATTTTCACAGAGCCACCCCAATTTTCTTCGCAAAAATGGCCTCCGAGTCGACCTCAGCCCAGCTCACTCAGACCATTACCCTCCCGGGTCAGCTCGAGCAACCTGTCACCGTCGTAGCCGCCGCTGGTGTCTCAGACACGGATTTCAGGCATTCCTTTCTCCTCATTGTCTAATAAGTAACCCACATATTTTTTCTGCTTGAAAGATTCATATTGTGGATGCCGTTGTTTACAATAGTGGAATTGATGTTATTATTAATGTTGCCTTAGAATTTTGTTTCAGCATTGAGTTAGTGGTGGTAGTTAGTTCGCTTGGTATGTAAAGAAATTCTTAAATTTGTGTAGAATATGATTTTTTGCTTATCGCATCCAATTTGGTCGAGGAATATCATTTTGATTGTCAGTGAGGAGTACCAATTAGAGGCAATGCGGCCTCAGAGAATAAGTTTTACTGATGTCTATAAGAACAAAACTGGTCGAAATTGTTAGTTTACATATCATATTATCGGGCGGATTGTGTTGTTGCGGTTGGGGCTATGTGTGTTGGAGTGAATCTATACCTAAAGAGGAGAAATGTTGTACCCTTTTTTTTTGGGGTGGGGGGGTGGGGGTGGGGGGATTCATGTTTCAAGGAAATATCTGTTTAAAGAAAAATGATAAATCCTACTAATTAACAACTGTTGTGGATGGACATGTAGCATGTCTTCTAACTGAATGTATGTTGGGAGTTCAAAACTTCATCTGATAATTCAATAAGCTATGTAATAACGTTCATGATGGAGGCATTCATATCCAGTAAAACATAGTAATTTGTAAAGTTGAATGCATTCTAGTGCTTGAATCTCCATTTTCAGCAGACACATACATGATTCTAATTCGGAGATTTGGGCAAATTCTGCATTATTCAGTCCAGTGAAGGGTTGAAAATTTTATTTTTATTTTCTTTTCTATTTTTCTGCTTATAAGTACATGTAAATTATATAGAAAACAGATGTCTTTCACATGGAATTGTAATATGTACTTGCTCTTTGCACTGCTGCACTCATTGTGGGCGACCGGATTCTGTATAATTCCTTAAGGCTAAATGCACTTTCTGATGCAGCTTAAAACTTCTCTTCTCTTTCTTCTCAAGTTACAGGAAAATTGTGTTCTAGTAATGAAATATACTTGAAGAGACTGATATAATTGTGCATAAGTGCAGACTAGTTAACAGGATTTAACAAGATCAAGACCTCCCAAATTCGACATTTCGGTGAAGTGAGTTTTACAAATTATGATTTGGTTAAGTAACGTTGAGGATATTGATATGGACTTACGAATTTGTTTTCTTTAAATAATATTATAACTTTCAACCCTTATTATTAACGATTTTTTTTTTCAATTTTAAACGTATTCAAATAGACGGCAACACTTATTATAGGCTGGTAGCATTTTATGCTAAATTTGATTGGTATCATTTCTATGATCATTGTGCTGATCTGCTGAAATGCAACAGGTTATATGTAGTTAATGTTATTATTTCTATTGAAGGAAACAAACAGAAACTTGTTGGGAGCACTACATATTATCTCATGGACTAAGATCCAAAGGGATCAATTGTGAGACAACAAGCAGTTGTCGAATTATATTGTATACTTTTTAATTTTTCCAGCTTGGAGATGAGGCTGCAAAAAGTAGGCTTCTGATTTCATTTTTAATAAATTGAGCGTGTGTCCTTTCTCCTTAGTGTCTTTGAAAGATCATATATACATGTATAGGGAAAAGGAAAAAGGACTGCTTGAAGGAGAGCAAAATCTAGTCCAGATGTGTAAGGAAAAAGGAACTGACAGAATGCTGACAGTGGATTTTCAGGTTTCTGTCTAGATACTGGCTGGATATTTCTTAGTTAACACTTAAGCTAGCAGCATTTACACTATAAATTGTTTGCTATTAGAATTGTCGATTAGGAGGTGCCTCATCTCTATTTGAAACTGAAATCTACTACATCTTCATTTGGATACATATTTTATGGTATATCTTGTTCTTTCTTTGGTTTATATTGCATCAAGTATGAGAACAAGGAGTAGTCCAATGGATTTCTGTGATAACTGTTTGATGCCTGTTGAGTAGATGGGCATCAGTTAATCATGTGCATGCTAATAATATGACAGCTGATAAATGGTTTACGCCACTATAGTTAGCGTTATTGTGATGGAACACATATTCCCTGTTTGTCAGGTTTTAACAAGTCAATTGTTGTTGCAGGAATGCCATAGAATGTACATTATTCAAACAGTGGTTGAAAAACATACAATCAGAAAATGGACTGCTTTCTAATGATGCCTTGTCTGTAAGACAGGTGACCATTCAGGTTTGTGTGACAAATCTCCATCTGTTTTCTCAAGGTTGCATCTATTACTTTTCTGTCCAGCAGGCTAAGTTTCCATTTAACATATTTTATGGTTTCGTTGAATTTTGTTTTCTTTTTCATAAAGAAAATTTATGCTAATACTTTTTTTCACATAAATTTATCTATTTTACATTGTGTTGATTTGCTGATATGGCAATTCGGGTCTTACTAAATGAGCTAGATCACTCCAGTGTTCAATTGAAATGAAGTATGTGTTAGGGCCTCAATAGGTTTTTTTTTTTTTTTTTTGATTCTTTCAGGTGCTCAATTTAGGACAAAAGTACTTTAGGTCTGCTGTTATGTATGTTGTCTCTTCTACTTGATGCTGATTTCTTGATGTGGGGGATTGAGGTTATACTAGATGAGCAACACTATGAAGATTCCAAGTGTTTGATGTTTAATATATGTAAAGGCCTCAATTGCTCTATATTTATTTCTGCTGCTCTATTTAGGATAATAATACTTGATTATTTTTGGATTTTTAGTTGGGAAAACATTCATAATATTCTCTAAGGTGCAATTTGTTATTATGTTTGCAACCACTCTGAACATACCCATTCCGTTAATAAAATATGTAATTGATATGGCTAAACTGCTGCCTTACTGTATTAATAAAATTTAGTTGAAAAGTGAAGGCGAGTATGTTTTATTAGATAACTGTTATTGCTTCTAATATTGTACTCTCTGCCATTGCAATTTATCATGTTGCAGCACAAATCATTCCTAATCTGTAATTTGGTAATTAAACATTTGCTTAAATATAGTCTAATTTTGATAAAACATTAATTTTAAGTAATATTAATTTACTAGATTGGAACAGTCTAATTCTATAAGTGATGAGCATGATTTAAGTAGTGGATGATGCTACCAGAAAATGATGAATGTCCTTCACACCAAAGCTTAGCTTTTACATGAGGTGGTAGTTTATAGGAAACCATTGTAGATTCATTCACTGGGGTAGTTCTAAATTAAAAGTTCACATATTATCTCTTCTGTTGTTTGCAGGACTACATGAGAAGATTTGGGTTCGTGTTAGTATCATGTTATTGTGATAAACATGATGACAGAGCTTATGCTTATACATAACTGAAGAGAATCAGAAATCAGACTCTTTATAATTAAATTTTGAATGTTAATTCTAAGCAAATGATTAACCTTTTACCGTAGTTGGCAATTTAAACTTTGTGGCAAGGATGATGATGTGACAGATGTAGTTCATTTTTTGTTGTTATTGACTAACATTTATCCTTGAGTTGTCTGACTTCTTTTTATTGTTGCTGAACAGGGTGTAGATATGTTTGGGAAACGTGTTGGATTTTTGAAATTCAAAGCAGATATAATTGATAAAGAAACAGGAAACAAGGTATCTGGTATTCATGCAATATGAGTAATACAACTGGATAAGACTTGATATAACATTAACTTAAATTTTTTTTTCTTTTTATTTGTCCATGTACTTTACCTATTGAGAATATGTCTCACAAGTGGTTAATGGATGTTGTGGATAATGGAGAATGTTCATTGTTGTTTATGAATGCCTCCTACTGGTTGTTGTATTGGTTATAAGCTACGAGGCGTTAGTAGCTTCCTAGAAAGTGTAACTTAGAGTCATCTCCTCCCTGAAACAGTAAGTATAAAACTTGGACTAACAGATGGAAGCTCAATAAATAATTTGTTTTTTGTTGACGTAGTCTCACATCCTTAGTTAAGCATAGAGTATTTCATGTTCTTTTTTTTTTTTTTTTTTTTTTTTTGCATAGGATTCTGTGGTTTATTTATACTGTACACAAACATGGGCAGGTTCCAGGCATCGTTTTTGCACGAGGACCAGCTGTTGCAGTGCTGATCCTTTTGGATTCAGATGGAGAGACCTATGCAGTGCTTACAGAGCAGGTAGGTTTCCATTATTTTTGTTGTTGCAAGCATTTAACATTACTGTACACTTATACCTCCTGAACTCTGATCATCTACTGGAAAACATGGAAGGTTAGGGTCCCCGTTGGAAAGCTTATGTTGGAGTTGCCAGCTGGAATGTTGGATGATGACAAGGGTGATATAGTTGGGACAGCTGTTCGTGAGGTCTCCTCTCTCTCTCTCTCTCTCTCTCTCATTCCTGATATAGAATTGCTTCTGCTGTTGCCACTAATACTCCATTAAATCATCATTATTACTCAGGACTTCATGATAAGTTAGTGGCGGGCGTTCTAAGGAACCGAAGTGCATGCTAGTAACTATAATCTGTGGAATTCATAATCAAAGTGTTGTGATGCAGGAAAAACCGCTTCTTCATGTAATTATATGTTCTCATCTGTGGAATTTCTTAACATGATAATGACTTCCTGAAAAGTTAGTGGAGCCCATCTGTTTGAATATTATTGTAAAATTTAGTAATATATGTGTGAATATAAAACCATGCATTTTTGTGCGTCATTTTGATTGCTGCCTAGCCTTGCACCTTGCTCATAGGATAGGACCCAAGATTTCTGTCCATTATATTTTGTCTTCTGTCAAAATGAACTTTACATGGTCAAGTTCTTAGCAAGATTTCCATAGTGTGTTATCCCTTTAGGCCCAACCCACAGAATACTTATCTCGTACGTTGCATCTAGATTGAAGGATGAATTTAAAATCCATACCAATATTCATTGATTTTGTTTGGATGAGAATCTTGACATCTTCTATAATTTATTAAAATCATTAACTCTCACTTTTAAAAATTGTTTAGTGGTCTTAGAAGATTTGAAGTCTATAATATTGTGTCATTTGCAATCCTTGTTTGGAATCTTCTCTTCAAATCAAATCCTTGAAATCAAATGCAATACAAAATGAACTCCAAAAATAGTCCAACTTGAGATCTTCAAATCCAAACCAAATGACCTCATCGAAATAAATGTTAATAAATTTAGCAAGGAACTAGTGCTGGTCTTTAATACTCAGTTACATTGTAACAAAATGATCTAACACCATTGAAATGTAAACTAAATCTGGAGTAGTTAATCCATCACCCCTGGTCACCAAGCAGTTCAGACAGGATGGAAATGATAGTTGATGAGTGTTATTTGTTTCTCAATTATCTTGCTTTGGTCAGTTATTAGAACTACTTTTGACTGCAATTGCTGCCTCTCAAATCCACAAGTTACATTTTGTTTTTCCCTTTTGTCTTCTACAACATGTTAATGGTTTGCGTGCACTTGAAAAAATTGACAACGTAGTTTTGCTTTCAATTTTACTCATTTTACTCAGGTTGAGGAGGAGACAGGGTTACACCTAAATCTGGATGATTTAGTTGATCTTACTTCCTTTTTGGATCCATCAACTGGATGTAGAGTATTTCCATCTCCGGTGAGACTAGTTACTTGATCTTTAATTTTAATACATAATTTCTCCCCAATTTTATTGAGAAAGAGAATTTCCGTCTACATTGATATTTTTATTATGTGCGGGATCATTGTTGGTGTATCATATATACATGTGAAAACCTCATCTGAGTGGATTCACTGATTTTGAGATAGAAACGAAAACATCCCATTATATACTTCTGTCTCATATCTAAACTTTAGTCTTGGATGGTGGTTTGTAAAGGGGGGTTTGAAGAAATTTGAAATATAAAAAATACGTTCTGGTATTATGTATTTCTTTCCTCTTATTCCCAATTTCTTCAACATTTGTTGTTTGGGATTAACTCTATTTTCTTCTGATTTTTCTTGTTGGCTCCTTGTTTTTGTTTCAAAATCCAACTGATGCTTTGGGTATGATATTAGGGTGGATGCGACGAAGACATTGGTCTGTTTTTGTACAGAGGAAGTGTTGATAGAGAGATAATAAAACAGCTACAAGGTAAAGAAACAGGTCTACGAGATCATGGAGAGCTGATCCAGGTGCGCGTAGTTCCTTATAAAACCCTCTGGCGTAATACCGCTGATGCAAAAGCCTTGATGGCCATTGCCCTCTATGAAATGGCCAAGAGAGATGGGTTCCTGAAAGACTGAGCTGCCACATCAAATGGTTCCGGCGATTCTTATCAGATCCCGTCCGCATGAATAAGTTCTCTCTTGTCCTATACGCTTCTGATTTGAGCACACAGAGGATCAAGAAGTTGCTCGTACTTGTTCATATTCTGGATTATAAATGAATTGATCCTATTACAGGTTTTACAACAAATAAATCGACTCTTGAGAATTAATCTATAAGTGAGCTTGCTTATAAGTACAAATTTGAAATAGCCAGCCATTTTTATTTTTATTTCTTGTAGTTCGATAGTAAACAAGATAAATTCAAGCTATGAAAAATTCAGACCCTCTACATTACAGTACTACTAAAGTGGAAGCAAAACTGCCTTCCTTTGGCACACGGAATCAGTGCTATTGCTACATGACTGAAGCCAGTATTATCTTTGTTACAAAGTTGAACAACACTGACGGAGAAGAGACCATATACTGAACCAGGTGAAGAACTATGAAGATCACCAAACTTTGGTACAGTGGGAAAATGAAGAATCACAAAACTTTGGTGCAGTGGGAAATACAAATCTTACAGCAATTCGGACAGGGATGGGAATGACAAAATTTCATACATCGCCTAAAAAATGATGCCAGCTCTCTCTAATTTTATTTTATTTCTTTTTTCACTATACCAGTATTTCTCTACTCGCTACACAAATAGGTCTACAGTACAAATCTACAACCACAAATTTAGCACTCGGCAGAACTCACTGATGCTTAAACTTTGCTGCTCACAAAATCAGCATTGGTTGCTTCCCAGATGGTAGTACCATCACAAGTGCAAAGTTTTTTGTAGTTCTCACCAACACCTGCACTCCTAGCAATTACAGCAGCTGCAATACCTTCATCAGATTTATCTTCAGTTCCATACACTGCTATGGATCGTCCGATAAGATCAACAACTCTCAGCTTCTCCTTAGCCCCAGAATAGAGGACATCTCCTTTCTCATTAACATCTAATGTTCCCAGGTCACCAATTGGCTGAAATTTCAAAATCTTGGATTAGTTGGAAAATACACCAAATGAAGGATTTATAGAGTTGAAAACCTCAAAAATATTATGACACCTCAGATGCATAAATTAGCAGCAAAACAGGATGTCATTATATCTATCATCAAGGAGTACAATAAAATTTACAGTTAACAAAATATATCCTTGATTATTAGTGTTTTTTTGAAAAATATATAGTCTAGCTCTATTTCAAACTTAGCAGCTAACATCCTTCATATTTACTAAAGGGATCTTTGTAATTTCAAACACAAGCGGGTTTACTTGTACATAGACCAGAGCTCAGAGGGTAGTTTTTGTACATTTCCCCTAAATTTTAAACACTACCAACACTTAGATCAACTTTTATCCTTTCATTGATCACCTCAAGAGAAATTTGGAATATCATGTGTCTATCTTAAGTAAACAAACAGCACTGCAGCATGCAAATTGGGGACAGATAGGTCCATCACGCAAGAGAAAATTAGGCACATCATTCAGAGAGCAGGGTACATGGAGCATGATACCAACCTCTTTTTCATTATTGGTGGGATTAAAAACCTTCCCAGTGCTTGCAGCACCCCTAGTCAGATCACCAAATTCATTGATGGACCAACCATGCTTTCCAGGCGGCAAACCACTGAAGTTAGCTTCAATCCTAGCCAGTTCCATACTCACTTGGGCTAAGCGAACGACTCCAAATATATGTGGACCTTTAAATTCAGCAACAGCAGCTGAAACCAGAAAATCTGTGCCACAAATCAAGTTTGGAAACTCCATTAATACAAAACTAATCAAGTCAAGAAGGGGAATTCCTTGATGTTAATGAGAAAAGATTTAAAGAGAGAAACAATACAAAACTATAAGCTGGTCTGGTAATAAACTTGGTAGGAGAATATGATACTCTTATATCGTGGGCAAAATATACCTTCAGTAACCTACCTTTGCATTTTGTAATAAGTTGGTATCCAACTTTGGAAAACTAAAATGATAAAAATCAGAAGTTCAGATACCAAATTTTCTACAAAATGCGAAAGTGGGTAACAAAAATGATAAAAATCAAAGGTTGACAGCAATTAATTATAAAATGCAAAGTTAGGTTACCAAAAGTGTAAGTTACTCCTTATATTGTTCTTCCTCACTATTTACTAAGTTACATTAAAATAACCAACAATTCATATAGGTATATTAAAATAAGAGCAATGAATAGAGGAAATCAGCGCAAAATCAATTACTAATAATCAGATATATACCAATCAATTTAGTATACATTCTTGTGCCTACATTATATTTCAACATCAACGCTTAATTCTTAGATTTCCATCAATTCAACACAGAGATATGATTGAGCTAAACCACAAATAAATGCAGATTTGTAAATGTGGTCCAGCCTTTCAGCCTCCATCCATGAATAAAATGCTCAAAAGGCAAAGACATGCATAATTGTCCTCTCTTATAATTGCATTACCATGACCATCAACTCATATAGATGAATACAATTACTAGAGCAATAAATTGAGGAAATCACAATCAAATCATATTTTGAAATACGGAAAAATTCAATTAAAATGTTCACATCTTATTATTACATCGAATAATCAACTCTGGATTCTTACCATGAATATCTGAATGCACACATAACAGAACCACTAGCCATTTATATATAGAGAGTTAATAACAAATTAATGAGTATTTTAAAAATAATTGAAGCACCCAGAGACTATTCAAGACAAAAAGTGCATAAAATAATTAGAGAGGATAATGAAACAGAAGATCACGGCTTACCTTCTGGTGTCCCTTGTCCAATTAATCTAGCTTTTCGACCAGTCTGCTCCAAGGCATCCGTTAACGTCTTCACAGGTGAAGTTCCAAGAACCCGTACAACTTGATTAGTTAAGTCCACATCCACATTTTTAACACCTAAAAGTTGAACAATAAACCAAGTTTTTGTTACAATGTCAAATTAAAATACTTAAGCTACAATTGACGAAAAAGAAGCACTACTTCCTCAGATCCTCACCATCAACAGTCTGCAACTTGTTCTTGACTGAATTAACACAGCCCTCGCATTTCATATCCACCATAAATTCAGTCTGTCGATAAATACTAAAGCATAAGACACTGTATGAATGCCAAAGAGTCAAAGACAGACGAAGTGTGGTACATGGTGAAATTGTCAGTAGATACATAAGTCCTCGTTAAAATTGTGATGAAACTTCTAAAAACTATATTTGGAGAGAATTAACATATAAAGAAAGCAACTTGACAATGATCACACAGCTTCAATTCCATAATGGCAAATTAATTAATCTCACCACTTGTTCTATCATCAATGAAGTTACATTTCTCCTTTTTATCATAAGGATTATAGGTTTAGGGATTGGATATGAGTCGACCGAAAATCAATACTAATTCCTCACAACTTGAGAATATACCAGACAAGCTGCAGGTAACTTTTCCCTTTATCACTGGAACAATAAAGATTTCATCCTTAGTAAAAAGAGAAACAGAACTCACCAGCAACTCCGGCAACACCGCACCGTTCTGCCAGTAAAAATCAAGAAACACCGACAATCCAATTAAACTCGATGCCCCAAAACAAAGAAGAACAAATGGAAAAAACAAAATTCAAACCCTGGAAACTGAAAGAATCTAATCAAACAACATAATCATACAAAATTAAATTTATCACCTGTTTCGGTTCTTTCTGATCCATTTCAATAACAGCTGAAGATGGGTTCTCAAAACCCTTCACAAGGCCCGGTTTTCCCGGTCTACGAATCGGATCAGAAGATAAACTAAGAGACCCAAAAGATAAGTTCTTGGATCGTGTTTGGGAAGAAGGGCAAGATTGCGAAGTAGAAGAAGAGACGGAAGAGAGCGCAAACGCAGCTGGAATTGCAACTGTTGCAGCTATGGCTGTTGTTTTAGCGGTCACCACTGACCTCAAAAATGCCATTCTCTTCCTTTATGCCCGCTGAAGTAAGTGAAATTATTTATTCCCGCAACCACACCTCGCGTGAATTCTAGAATTTGTACCGACGTATTTCCTGGCGTCGCCCCTCTTGACTTCTAAAAAACAAAATATTAATCAATATCTAAAAAAGTGTAATATGTGGATACTATTTTAATAATAAAATAATTTAAATATAAATTTCTTCATTTTGTTTGGAAATTTTACAGTGCTCGGAAAAATCTTCCCGTTTTCCATCTTTTAACTAACTAAAAACCTTTTGGGTATTTTAGTATTTTTAAAATAGCTAATTATCTCTATTTAATTACAAGACTACGAAAGAGGGGTTACGTACCTTCAAATTAATAAGGAAAAATGTATTATTTGCCTCTATTTTTATAATTAGTATTTTTTCCGTGCGTTGCACAATTTTTAATATGATAATTTAATAAAAAATTACTAATTATTTACAATAAGATATATAATTGTATAAAATATATTTTTAATAAAATTTGTTTAAAAAAATCTCATAATATAAAAATATATTAAATTATTAAAATATACCACAATAAGTGTATGAAAAAATATTTTATATTTAAAGATTAATATTTTATTTTTATACGTTTAATATGGATATTAAATTGAAAATTATAAAAAATAATTAATTTAATATATTTTTTCATAGAAAATAGAGTTGAGATGAAAAAGTTGATAAACATAGAATTTTTCATGATCTTCAATTTAATATCTATATTAAACGTATAAAAATAAAATATTATTTTTTAAATACAAAATAGTTTTTCATATATTAAATGCAGTTTATGTAAATATTTTAATATATTTTATATTGTGAGATATTTTGATTTTAAACAATTTTTATTACAAATATATTTTATATAATTATGTATTTTATTTTACAAAATTATATTATTATTTTTATAATAATTTATTATGTTGTTATATTATAAATTGTGCAACGCACGGAAAAAATACTAGTTTATAGATAAATCCCTCTATAAAAATGTAACATTAATGTACTACACAAAATACACTAGGTTATTATAAGTTGCACCTTGTTCTGATTCGTTGATAAGTAGAGCTATGCTCGATGCCTTTTTATTTTTGTCTTTATTTGCAATGCCATGATATTTTCGATGATATTATTGTATTACATCTTATATTTTAAAATAATTATTAATGTGATGTATGTAGATCACAGCATTAGTTTCTTTCGTTGCTTGCTCCCTTTGTTCTTTCCACAATCATTTCCATTTTTTTGGACAATATATTTGGTGAATAATTCCTCCTCAAACTGGCGTGTGAATTCTTCTCGAACTTCCTGACCATTAAGCAACATACGCACTTCGTAGCAGCTTCTCATGTAGACTGTCAATTAAAGTACATTTGTCAATGAAGAAGCCAGTTGATTAATCCACGAATGTTCTTTCCATTACATGAGTCATTGGTCGTGAGTTACGCACAGACGTCTGTTTACTTTTCCGATGCATGCATGATGACTTTTGTTCTAGAATCCGAAACTACAGGGCAATTAACCAAACAAGAATTTGAATGCAACTATAAAATGGTACAAGTAAACTCTCGATCCAGATCAAATTGTGCACTACTGCATCTGTATCCTCCCTATGAACATGGCCTTATTCTCCATTCTGACTTTTTTTGGCCTTCTTCATTCTTCAATCTTCAGCTGCATTTGCAATCGATGAGAGCGATTTAGAAACTTATATCGTGCATGTGGAGCCGTCAGATGGGAAAGTTTTTACTGATTCAGAAGAACAACTGAACTGGTACCATTCATTTCTAGCTAAAACCATTCCGAATTCGGATGGGCAGCCAAGAATTGTTCATGCATACAAGAATGTGATTAAGGGCTTTTCTGCAAGGCTATCACCAGATGAAGTGGAATTTCTCCAGGAACACGAGGACTTCGTGCATGCAAGGCCCCAGAGGAACCTTGCTCCGCAAACAACTCATTCTCCCGCCTTCCTCGGCCTGCACCGCAATTTCGGCTTCTGGAAAGACTCTAACTATGGAGAGGGTGTTATTATCGGCATAATAGACACGGGGATATTCCCCGGCCACGCCTCGTTCAGCGACGAAGGTATGCCGCCTCCGCCTGCTAAATGGAAGGGAAAATGTGAGTTCAATTTCACGGCTTGTAATAACAAGCTCATTGGAGCAAGATACTTCAAATCAGGAAATAAAACTCCACTGGATGAAGGTGGACATGGCACTTACACTGCAAGCACTGCTGCTGGGAATTTCGTACCTGGTGCGGATTCCTTTGGGCAAGCTAATGGCACTGCAGCTGGCATAGCCCCTCGGGCTCATTTGGCCAGTTATAAAGTTTGTTCTGGTCTTACAAATTGTTTAGAAAGCGATGTACTTGCAGCCATGGACATTGCCATTGAAGATGGTGTTGATGTGCTTTCCATTTCTCTAGGTTGGCCTCGGGAGACTCCATTTGCCTTCGATGCTGTTGCTCTTGGTGCTTACAGTGCTATGCAAAAGGGTATATTGGTGAGCTGCTCGGCCATGAACAGAGGACCATCATACGGGACGCTGGTGAATGCAGCTCCCTGGATCCTTACAGTTGGTGCAAGTACCATTGATAGAAAATTCAGGGCTACTGCAGTGCTTGGAAATAAGGAGGAGATAGATGGTGAGGCAATCATTCAACCGAAGAATTTTTCCCAGACATTGTTGCCACTTATTTACCCCGGAAAAAGTTCAGAAAATGCTCGATTTTGCACTTCAACGTCCTTGAGTAGCCTCGACGTTAGAGGAAAGATAGTTCTCTGTGAAACAAATGACACACCATTTGCAGCTACAATGAGAGAAGTTGAAGAAGCTGGTGCCGCAGCTATAATCCTCATGAATCAAGAAGCAATAGGGGCCAGTAAGTCGCTTGAGTATTTCCTTCTGCCTACAACTCAAGTAAGTTATGCTGATGGTTTGCGGATCATAGCCTACATAAATTCAACATCAGAACCTATGGCTGCGTTATCATTTAAAGGGACCATAATCGGAGATGAGCATGCTCCAATGGTAGCTTCCTTTTCCTCAAGAGGGCCTAGCTCCCAAACCCCAGGAATCTTGAAGCCAGACATCATCGGCCCTGGTGTGAACATTCTTGCGGCTTCGCCCGTTTCTATTGAAAGCGACAGAAATATCAAGAACCGATTCCTCATAGGAGCCGGTACCTCAATTTCATGCCCTCATCTTAGTGGTGCTGCGGCGCTGCTCAAAAGCGTGCACCCTGATTGGTCGCCGGCAGCATTAAAGTCCGCAATCATGACTACTGCTGATGTGGTTAATCTTGCCCAGAATCCGATTGAAGACCAGACTCTTCAGCCGGCTGATGTTTTCGCCACGGGTTCAGGTCACGTCAATCCTTCAAGGGCTAGTGATCCAGGACTTATCTACGACATTGAACCCCAAGATTACATCCCTTACCTCTGTGGACTGCAATACAGTGACAGGGAGGTGGCTATGATTACACAACGAAAGGTGAAGTGCTCTCAAGTAAGAAGCATAGCTGAATCACAGCTTAACTATCCATCGTTTTCAGTACTCTTTGGATCACAAGTTCAGACATACACAAGGACAGTAACTAATGTGGGTGTGGCCAATTCATCGTACGCTGTCAAGATTTCTGCACCTCCAGGAGTCAGTGTTGTGGTCAGACCTGATAAACTTGACTTCACAGAGAGACAACAAAAGATGACATATGAAGTAACCTTCAGCAGATTAGCAAATGGTGCACACTCCAATTTTACTCAAGGATCTCTGACATGGGCCTCAGCTAAACACTTGGTCAGAAGCCCAATTGTTGCAACTATGATCGACTGAAATTTGTCTCCTTTGCTCAATATGAGAAATGTCTCCTCTTTTTTTATTTTTTACTTTTTCAATAAATGATGACATTATGATGTGTTTTTGCCACCTAATCCAAAATGACAATTTATGTCATTTTTATAGTTCGTTGGCCAGTAAAATGACTAATTTGGCTTTAGTGGTCCTCTCGCTCACAAAAATTAACCTATTAGGCTAGCATGTTTTATAATATTGCTTATAGGGTTTGAAATAAATTGTACCATTAATTTTTTAAATATAATTTTTTATTTTTTAAAATTAGTGCATTTTGAATAGTACCGTCGAGTTCTATGTTTTTTTTTACAAATATATATTTTGAATAAAACATGAAATATTTCGAATCTTATTAAATCTAGGGAAAATGTACAATCAGCTCCTGAATTAGTATCTTAGATTCAAATTGAACCCTGAATTAATTTCTTTTTTTACAAATAAGACCTCTAACTTTTAAAATATATCAAATAAGTCCCTAAACTTTTAAAATAGGTCAAATAAATCTTTGAAATTTAAATATATAACAAATAGGACCCTCTTAACTGTTAAATTAACTAAACATATTTTAAAAATATTAAATAAATCTAAAAATCAGCAAATTAAATCATAAATATAACTTAAATAAATGAATAAATTAATAAAGTAAAATTTAGTAATAATTTAAATATAAAAAGAGTTTGAAATGTGAAGATTTGTTATGATTTTTAAATATTCTATTTTATTATATTTAAATCATTTAACATCTTTTGATATTTTTTATGTATTAAATAACTTAGATTTTATTATTTTATTTTAAAATATTAATTTTATTTTATTTTCCTAATTTTTTATTTATCTAAATATTCTTTAGTTTTATTTTATGATTTTAATTTATTGAAATAACCTATTTATTTGAAAATAAGAAGTTCGGGGGCTTATTTGACCCAATTTTAAAGTTAAAGGTCCTATTACCAACAAATAGTTTAGGGTCCAACTTGTACTTGAGTTACTAATTCAGGTGTTAATTTGTACTTTTTTCCTTATAGATACCATGAAATTCTACTTTTTAAAAAAAAAATAAATATATATAATTAAAAAAAATAAAACTCAAAAGTATTATAAATAAGATTCAAAACGAACTTCAATTTCATCATTTCAATATTAGCTTAAACAAGTATCATAGCCAGTGAGAGAAAACGTCACATCAACCCTCATTTTCCAGTTTTTCTTCATTTTGTTATTCAAGATTTTAATATACTGGTAGTCGTCAGATTGTTGTTCGATTGATTCGAAGAGCCACAAAGAATAGTTTAATCTTTCTATCTAATCAATTAGTACCATAAACTATGGTTAAACATTAACTGCATTAGTTAAGATATCGTAACCTAGCTTCATTTTTATTTTTTGCTAACCCATTACTTACAGGACCTAGTCTCTGCAGACTGCAATCATTTGTTTAAAATATTTAATTATTTTTTTAGTTCCCTGTCATGCAACTTTATTATGGCATATTGCATGTTTCATAAATGTGAATTCTGTCTTAAGTTTATCCTAAATTCAACGCCGATACATATCTGCCCTATGAATACTTGATCTCCTTAAATTAATTTATAGACCAATTTTAAAACAAATGTCAACACATCCGGTGATTAAAGGACAACAAACACATCCCACCTCGCCAACCATTCATGTAGGTTTTTATTGACGATGTTAATAAATAATCTTTTAGTAAAGTTGAAATATGAGATAAATCGTCAATAAATAATCTTTTAGTAAAATTGAAATACGAGATGAAATGTGAAATAAAATAATGTTGTTTGCAAATTATTATTAATAGTGAACCTAACGTAGTTGTTTATCCAAGAAAATTCTATATACCTGCAATTGATTTCACAAATGTGGACTCATTCTTTCTATAATAAATATAATATTTTGACTTATACCAAGTCAATTACTTTTACCATTTCATCTGAATAATAATAATGAATTATGGATTAATGCTTGAAGAAACCTCTCGTAAATGTTTACATCATACATACAAAGTGTATTAGTGGAGATAGAATACTAAATAAAACACAAGAAAAATGCTTGATGGCTTTTTATTTTTATTTTTTTTGTTTTTATAAATAGCAGCACACCAGCAAACTTTCTTTCCAGACTTAAGATATAGAAGAAACCATAAAAGTCTGTGAATGAACATGGCCTTATTTTGCACTCAAACTTTCTTGGTCTTTCTCATCTTTTATTTTTCAGTTGGATTTGCTATCAATGATGGGAGCGATTTAGATACTTATATCGTGCATCTGGAGCCGTCAGATGGAAACGTATTTCCTGATTCAGAAAACCTAGAGATCTGGTACCATTCATTTCTAACTACAATCACATCAAGCTTGGAGGGGCCTTCAAGAATGGTGTATACATACAAAAATGTGATTACAGGCTTTGCTGCAAGACTATCACCTGATGAAGTGGAAATTCTCCAGGAATACGTGGGGTTCGTGCATGCAAGGCCCCAGAGGAAGCTTGCCCTGCAGACAACTCATTCTCCCACCTTCCTTGGGCTGCACCGAGATTTCGGCTTCTGGAAAGACTCTAACTATGGCGAAGGTGTTATCATCGGTGTAGTTGACACGGGGATATCCCCCGACCACCCCTCATTCAGCGACCAAGGCATGCCGCCTCCACCTGCTAAGTGGAAAGGCAAGTGTGAGTTCAATTTTACGGCTTGTAACAACAAGCTCATTGGAGCAAGATACTTCACATCCGGAAATGGGACTCCACTGGACGAAGGTGGACATGGCAGTCATACTGCAAGCACTGCTGCTGGGAATTTTGTGGCTGGTGCTAACTCCTTTGGACAAGCTATTGGCACTGCTGTAGGCATAGCCCCTCGGGCCCATTTGGCCATTTATAAAGCTTGTTATGGTCGTGATTGTTCAGAAAGCGATGTGCTGGCTGCTATGGACATGGCTATTGAAGATGGTGTCGATGTGCTTTCGCTTTCTCTAGGTTGGCTTCCGGAGGCTCCATTTGCCTTAAATCCTGTTGCTCTTGGTGCTTATAGTGCTGTGCAAAAGGGTATATTCGTGAGCTGCTCCGCCATGAATCGTGGACCATCATACGGCACGCTGACCAATTCAGCCCCTTGGATCCTTACAGTAGGTGCAAGTACCATTGATAGAAAATTCAGGGCTACTGCAATTCTAGGAAATAAGGAGGAGATAGATGGTGAGGTAATCATTCAACCGAAGAATTTTTCGATGAAGTTGTTGCCTCTTATTTACCCTGGAAAAAGTTCAGAAAATGCTCGATTTTGCGGTTCAACGTCGTTGAGTAGCATCGATGTTAGAAGAAAGATAGTTTTCTGTGAAAGAAATCACGAATCAGTTGCAGCCACAATCAGAGAAGCGGAAGAAGCCGGTGCAGCAGCTGTAATTCTCATGAATCAAGAAGCAACAGGGGTCACTAAAACGCTAGGCTATTTCCTTCTGCCAACAACTCAAGTAAGTTATGCTGATGGTTTGCGGATCATAGCCTACATAAATTCAACATCAGAACCTACGGCTGCATTATCATTTAAAGGGACCATAATTGGAGATGGTCATGCTCCAATAGTGGCTTCCTTTTCCTCGAGAGGGCCCAGCTTACAAAGCCCCGGAATTTTAAAGCCAGACATCATCGGCCCTGGTGTGAACATTCTTGCGGCTTCGCCCGTTTCTATTGAAGGCGACAGAAATACCAAGCAGCGATTCGTCATAGGATCTGGTACCTCAATGTCATGCCCTCATCTTAGTGGTGTTGCGGCGCTGCTCAAAAGCGCACACCCTCATTGGTCGCCGGCAGCAATAAAGTCCGCAATCATGACTACTGCTGATGTGGTAAATCTTGCCCAGAATCCGATTGAAGATCAGACTCTTCAGCCGGCTGATGTTTTTGCCACGGGTGCAGGTCATGTCAATCCTTCCAGGGCCAGTGATCCGGGACTTATCTACGACATTGAACCCCACGATTACATCCCTTATCTATGTGGATTGCAATACAGCGACAGAGAGGTGTCTATGATTACACAACAAAAGGTGAAGTGTTCTCAAGTAACAAGCATACCTGAATCACAGCTAAACTATCCATCTTTTTCAGTACTCTTTGGATCACAAGTTCAAACACACACAAGGACAGTTACAAATGTCGGCGAGACGAATTTGTCTTATGTTGTCAAAGTTTCTGCACCTCCAGGAGTTAATGTTGTGGTTAGACCTGATAAGCTTGACTTCACTGAGAGAAAACAAAAGATGACATATGAAGTAACCTTCAGCAGACTGCCAAATGGTGCAAACTCCAAATTTACACAAGGATTTCTGACATGGGCTTCAGCTAAATACTTGGTGAGAAGTCCGATTGTCGCAATTATGATCGACTGAAATTTGTCTACTTTGTTCAATAAATAAACTAGTATGTTAATATATATCATCCATAAAACAGACATGCAAATAAAACTCTATGAACAAGAAAAGGGAAAAGGATGCAGATTAAGTGAATCCTTTTGGTAGTAATTCCTACACAAACGATTAACTTAAGAGGCTAACATAAACATATGACCAACAAGACATTCTCAGCATATAAAGATTACAAAATTTCAAAGATATTGAATTCCTATGGTCCACAATAACTCACTAAAATGGAACATTTATAGTATTAGCTCGTTATAGATGCAAAATCTTTCGTCGTCTCTTTGTTGTTGTCGTTGCTGTGATGATCATCTACATTTGATCTGATATATAAACAGACAAAATGGCAGATTGAGAAAGTTTAGTGAAATTAATTGATGAGGAAACTCAACCATATATATATTACACTCCATATGTATGGTTTTTCCCCCACTTCAAATTTGATTAGAAAATCCTTTGAAATACTTCTAAACTGTACGGCAGCTACTAATTCTTAGTGTCAAAACTAATAAAAATGAAAACTTTGAGTCATTTCAACAGACAGTTGAGTCCAATTGTTATAAATCACTAAATTGATTTTCCACGTATTTGGTACAACAAATTTTTTTAAAAAAAACAAAAAAAAAAGCCCAAATCCAAGAATTATTGAATTCAAGAAAATAAATAAAAAATAAAATATTTATGTTAACCTCATACTTATGGATATCTTTTAAAACTTCAAGTTTTATAATAAATCATTAAGTAATTAAGTAAATACATTAAACTAAGCTATGCTTCTATGTCTGCACTAATTTGATAAACTATTTTATGTTATCCATAACGACCAGTCCCCGGATTAATTAGTTTAAAATATTTTTAGTTCCTTAACCAACTTACATTTGACTGGCATATGCCAGATAACATATATAAATGTGAATTCTATCTTGATAATACAAAATTATGAAAAGAAATAACAAAATAGAAAAAAATGAAAAAATAAATAAATTATCCAGATTAAATTCTAATCAAGCAACTCGTCTTGCGGATTCTCTGTTGGCTCCAACACAAATCATTACAGTTTTAAGACACCTCCCACTCTCAAATAATAGTTCATTTTTCTTGTTAAACATGTTTTAATTAATTTTTTTAACATACCCTTCATTATTTTTTTTTAGAATTAACTATTTACATTTATAATTATTTTTTTAAACTAACATTTATGTGAAATTTTAGAGATCTAATTCAATGATGTGATATGCAGCATGTCAAGTCAGCAACTACTCATCTAAACTATTGAATTAAAATAAGTTGTCAATGTTGAAAGCAGCTTTTGTTTAATACATTCCGGAATATGCTCTGAATTTTCTTACCGTACCTCACAAAATGTCTGACTATGTTTCATAATATTTTTTCTGAAGTACTCCTCTTTGAACTCTATGATATATACCCAATCATTGTTCGCCATCCCGACACATGAAATTAGCATCGTAATCATTAGTATGAAACAAGTTTCTGGGTTGACGTTTTTCGATATTTATATTAAAGAGATAGACAAGCAATATATTTTCTTTAGGAGAAAAGGATAGTTCTGGTGATATTCTCTATATATATGACAGCACACATGCAAGTACACTTATCTCTCCGGACTTGATTAATAAATCAAAGAAACCAGAATTCAAATAAACTCTGCATTCAAACTTATCTACTCCACATCACAGATTCACAATGGCTCTATTCTCCATTCAATCTTCCTTGGCCTTGCTCATTTTTCTTTCATCATATGCATCCGCAGTTGAAAAGAATGATTTGGACACTTATATCGTGCATGTCGAGCCGCCTGATGGAAAAGCTTTCCCTAATTCGGAAGAGCTGGAGAGGTGGTACCATTCCTTCTTAGGTACAACCACTTCAAGCTTGGAGGGGGTGCCAAGAATGGTGTATACCTACAAGAATGTGATCAAAGGCTTCGCCGCACGGCTATCTCATGACGAACTTGAAATCATAAAAAAATCCGAGGGGTTCGTGCATGCAAGGCCTGAAAGGAAAGTCGCTTTGCACACAACTCATTCCCCCGACTTTCTTGGCCTGCACCAGGATCTCGGATTTTGGAAAGTGTCAAACTATGGAGAAGGTGTTGTTATTGGTGTCATAGACACGGGCATATTCCCGGGTCACCCCTCGTTCAGCGACGAAGGAATGCCACCGCCACCTGCGAAATGGAAGGGAAAGTGTGAGTTCAATTTTACGGCTTGTAATAACAAGCTCATTGGAGCAAGATACTTCAGAGTAGGAAATGGAACTCCACTTGATGAACAAGGACATGGCACTCACACTGCAGCCACTGCTGCTGGGAATTTCGTCCCTGGTGCGGATTCTTTCGGGCAAGCTAATGGCACTGCTGTTGGTGTAGCTCCTCGGGCTCATTTGGCTGTTTACAAAATGTGTAACAGTGTAGAATGTTCAGAAAGCGATATACTTGCTGCTATGGAAAGTGCTATTGATGATGGTGTTGATGTGCTTTCGCTTTCTCTGGGTTTTTTTCCAACTGATCCATTCACCTTTGATGCTATTGCTCTTGGTGCTTACAGTGCCGTGCAGAAGGGTATTTTTGTGAGCTGCTCGGCGCAGAATCACGGACCATCTTACAGCACGTTGACGAACGACGCCCCCTGGATTCTTACGGTTGGTGCAAGCACCATAGATCGTAAACTGAGGGCCGTTGTGCTTCTTGGTAACAATGGGGAAATTAATGGTGAGACAATCATTCAACCGAAGAATTTTTCCCAGATTTTATTACCCCTTATTTACCCGGGGAGGAACGCTTCAAATCCAAATGCACGGTTTTGCACTACAGGGTCCTTGAAGGGAATCAATGCCACAGGGAAAATAGTTGTATGTGAAAGAACTGACACAACACTTGTAGCTATAGTTAGAGAAGTTGAGGAAGCTGCTGCTGCTGCTATGATCCTCATGAATCAAGATGCAGAAGGTAACACAATAAGGTTAGACTATAACTTTCTTCCAATGACTCAAGTCAGCTATGCTGATGGTTTGCGGATCAAAGCGTACATAGGTTCTACAGCAGAACCTATGGCGACGCTATCATTTAAAGGGACTACAATCGGAGATGCTCGCGCCCCTGTAGTGGCTTCCTTTTCTGGTAGAGGGCCTAGCTTGCAAAGCCCCGGAATTTTGAAGCCAGACATTATCGGCCCTGGTGTGAACATTCTTGCGGCTTGGCCAGTTTCTATTGAAGGCGACAAAAATACCAACCATCGATTCCTCATAGTATCCGGTACCTCAATGTCGTGCCCTCATCTTAGTGGTGTCGCGGCGCTGCTCAAAAGTGCGCACCCTGATTGGTCGCCGGCTGCAATAAAGTCCGCAATCATGACTACTGCTGATGTGGTAAATCTTGCACACAATCCAATTGAGGACCAGACTCTTCAACCGGCTGATGTATTCGCCACGGGTGCAGGCCACGTCAATCCTTCCAGGGCTAGTGATCCAGGGCTTATCTACGACATTGAACCCCAGGATTACATTCCTTATCTCTGTGGATTGCAATACAGTGACAGAGAGGTGGCTATGATTACACAACAAAAGGTGAAGTGTTCTCAAGTAACAAGCATACCTGAATCACAGCTAAACTATCCATCTTTTTCAGTACTCTTTGGATCACAAGTTCAAACACACACAAGGACAGTTACTAATGTCGGCGAGACGAATTCGTCTTATGTTGTCAAAGTTTCTGCACCTCCAGGAGTTAATGTTTTGGTTAGACCTGATAAGCTTGACTTCACTGAGAGAAAACAAAAGATGACATATGAAGTAACCTTCAGCAGACTGCCAAATGGTGCAAACTCCAATTTTACACAAGGATTTCTGACATGGGCTTCAGCTAAATACTTGGTTAGAAGTCCGATTGTCGCGACTATGCTCGAAAATTGAGAAATGGCTGATGATATCTGAAAAAATCGTACTTTCTATGTAGATGTGTGCTAGTATGTGTTTTCTTTTCCCTATGAGGAATGTATATACACCAGTATGTTAATATCATCAATAAACATGATGTGCATGTATAGCTCTTTCGCACCAAAAAAAAAAGAAAATTATATCTCGGCCTTATAATATTTATTTTGTTTTTTTTTTAATTTTAATTTGGGAAAATCAAATCAAATCAATTTTGTGAAATATTAAGTAATAATTATAAGTAACATTAATGGACAAGATTTCTTCCAAACAATTTAACAAAGAAAATAAACAATATATCATGTGGCATCCTCTTTGTCTTCCTTAATCATATTGCCTATGCTGGACTAATTTTACGTTTAAAATCAGAATTTCAAATTGTTGATTAAGGTGAAAAAGATTATTAACATAAATTTTAAATTATATAAATATAAATTTGTAAATTGTAATGCATAAAAAAAAAAAAAAAAAAAAAAAAAAACAAAAAACTTGAGGGTCGACTCAAACCTAGCCTTCTTGGCCCTTGGACCATTTAGGACCAGACCAAAACATATTGGTTATAAGGACCAACGCAAGAAAATTTCGGAATGTTGAGCTTGTTTGTGTTCAATATTTAGTAGCCAAAAAAGGTGAAAATTAGAAATTGGGACTCAAAATGAAAACAACATTTTTGTACGTAAGCGCACACTTTTTGTCCTCTTCCTTATATGTAAGCTATTTTTTTTTTTTTTTTTTTTTCCAGAGGACGGATCATAACATGGTATATAACTATTTCGCCCAAATTAAAATAAATACAACCTACAATTAAAGATCGAATTTGAAGCTAAAAGACAAATAGAAATCCAGTTTATAGGAATGATCGATCTATGGATGTTTCTTGTTAGGATCATCCTGCGGAAATCACAACCTCCTGATCAATTCCAGCCAACCCTTTATATGTGTTGATGCAAAACATGGCCAGCAACAAGTTTAGATCTTTCTCAAACATGGCTCTTTTCGTTTATCTGATGTGCATCGTTTTCTTGCTGCTTTCCTATACCACCGCAGCTGACCAAATTGCACCTGAAAATACACCACAAAGTAGCTTAGAGACTTACATTGTCCACGTAAATTTGCCGGAGGCCCGAGTTTCGGCTAATTCCGACAACCTCAAGATCTTATACCGCTCCTTCTTACCCAAAACAACATCAGGCCATGGTGAGGGAGATTCGAGCCGACTGGTCCATTCATATCGTGATGTGATTACTGGCTTTGCAGCAAAGCTGTCACCTGAAGAAGTGAAAGAAATGGAGAAGAATGAGGGGTTCATTGCTGCAAGGCCACAGAAGAGGCTGTCTTTGCATACAACCCATAGTCCTAATTTCTTGGGGCTGTACCAGAATTTAGGGTTTTGGCGGGGCTCAAATTATGGTGAGGGTGTCATCATCGGAGTTTTGGACACTGGAATCACTCCAAGCCATCTGTCTTTTGATGATAGAAATATGCCTCCTCCACCCGCAAAGTGGAAGGGAATATGCGAGTTCAACGACACTACGTGCAACAATAAGCTAATCGGTGCTAGGAATTTCGTCAGTGATCTTCCGGGGCCACCTGTAGATGACGAAGGACATGGAACTCACACGGCCAGCACAGCTTCCGGAAACTTCGTTAAACAAGCCAACGTATTCAGTATGGCCAATGGTACAGCAGTAGGCATGGCGCCCCGGGCCCACCTTGCCATGTACAAAGTTTGTTCGTCGGGGGGCTGCGCTGAATCTGACATACTAGCGGCAATGGATGCTGCTATCGAGGATGGCGTCGACGTGCTTTCCCTTTCCCTAGGCGGAGCTTCAGCTGATTTTTTCGCCGACGGTATAGCCATCGGCGCATTTGCCGCCATGCAGAAGGGCATTTTCGTGAGCTGTTCGGCAGGCAACGGAGGGCCGTTTAATTCTTCATTGTCCAACGAAGCTCCATGGATTCTCACAGTTGGTGCTAGCACCATTGACAGAAGAATAATGGCATTGGCGGAATTGGGCAACGGGCACGGATACGTCGGCGAGTCACTTTTCCAGCCTAGTGACTTTCCATCGGATAAGTATCTACCGCTGATCGATGCTGGTGGCGGCGGGGGCAATGAAACTGCCGCATTGTGCGGACCTGGCTCATTGGATAACATTGATGTGAAAGGAAAAATTGTGTTGTGCCAGAGGGGAGGTGGGATAGCACGAATTGCCAAGGGACAGACAGTGAAGGATGCTGGCGGCGCCGCCATGATTCTGATGAACGACGCAGCAGACGGCTACAGCACTATAGCTGATCCCCACGTACTTCCAGCCACACATGTGGGTTATGCTGAAGGAGACAAGATCAGAGCCTATATAAACTCAACCTCAGCCCCTACAGCAGTCATAGTTTTCTGGGGCACAGTAATAGGGAACCCATCGGCTCCAATGGTAGCATCCTTCTCTTCCAGAGGGCCCAGTTTGGCCAGTCCAGGAATATTGAAACCCGACATCATCGGGCCGGGTGTCAGCATTCTAGCCGCATGGCCCGTGTCCGTGGACAACTACACAAACGAAAAGGCCACCTTCAACATGATCTCCGGTACCTCAATGTCATGCCCCCACCTCAGCGGAATCGCAGCATTGCTCAAAAGTTCTCACCCTGATTGGTCCCCAGCCACAATCAAATCCGCGATCATGACAAGTGCGGCTGAGGTAAACCTGGGGAGCAATCCCATAGTCGACGAAAGAAACTTACGGGCTAATATGTATGCAGTGGGAGCAGGGCATGTTAGCCCATCACGCGCAAACGATCCAGGCCTTGTTTATGATCTGCAGCCCCAAGATTACATTCCATACATGTGTGGTCTGGGGTACACGGATAAGGAAATCCAGGTGGTTGTGCAGCATCCCGTTTCGTGCGCAAACGTAACGAGCATACCGGAAGCGCAGCTGAACTATCCTTCGTTTTCTTTCGAGCTTGGGGAGACAAAGAAAACATTCACAAGAACAGTGACTAATGTTGGTAGAGCAAAAATAAGTTATTCACCTAGGATTATAATTTACTCTACTACAGTTCTTGTCTTGATGGATATAAACCCATACACACTTTCGTTTAGTGAAGTGAACCAAAAAATAACATATGAGATAAGCTTTAGCAAAGTTTCCAACCCTTACAACGCCACATATGTTGAAGGAGCTGTAGTTTGGCGTTCGGGAAACTACTCTGTTAGAACTCCAATTTCTATCAAACTGGTGTAATGGACGCAAGCCCACGAAGTAGTAGATCCTTTGCTGAAAATTAAATTTTTATCTCATGTATTTCACCAAGGTATGTAAAGTGTGTATTTTTTTATATCCTAATTATAACTCTTAAAAAAAACAATCTTGTTGGGCAGGCGTTGGATGGACCAAGGTGACAATGTGAAAATTTGGTTTATTTATGTTGATTATACTTTGAAATAAGTTAGTTTAGTTGAAGCCAAACCAACCCCACTCCATTGGAGTTAATAATTTTTAATGGAAATACGAAAAAAATTATTTGCTCCATGTACCGTTTGGTAAAGCTTAGAAGGAGAATTCATTTTGTGTATTGTCCAAAAATTATTAACTTAGGGAGATTTTAGTGTATATGAATCTTTTTTGAAATAATTGTCTTTTTCAATACCTATGTAGATTTTTTTATTTAAAAAGGAGTCATGTTTGAAAAATTAAAATTAGTCATTAGTTAAAATTTTAATAATGTCTTACGATTAAGATGCTTTCTATAGTCTAAAGCTATTGAAAAAGTAAAAAAAAAAAAAAAGAATAAAAATGAAAGGTGTAAGTACTTAAAATTCATGATTTTTAACAAATTGTTACTTTATTTGGTTAACAAAAAATAAAAAAGAATTATACATTACAAAAACACGATTTTTTTTGGATAAAGAGAACACTAACACTTACACAAGACAATTCCATAAAAAATTAAGAAAAAGAAAAGAAAGATGAAAAAAAATAATAAACCCTAAGAAACTGTAAAACTAAAAAAGAAAAAAAAAAGTAAAAAATCTAAACTAAAAAACAATAGTATATGAGGAGATTGAATCGTCCTCTTCCTTTGGAAAGTTTGATTTGTTATTTTCTGCCGAAAAGGTTCTTGTAGTGGGACAGAGGGACGGGGGACTGGGACCACACCATCATGTACTGCCATTTTCCTACATATATCCTTCTAAACATTAATCTTAAACTAAATCATGTGCATGAACCATATATATATGTAGTGTATGAACTACTTAAGAATAATCGATCAACTATTTTGTTTCTTATTATGATAAACCTGCGAAAATCACAATCCTTAACCAGTTAAAGCCGGCCACAACCATCTTATATATATATATGTTCATGCAAGGGACTAATTCATCAGCCCCATAAACATATATGATCAACAATATGTTGGGATCATTCTCAAACATGGCTGTAATCATTTGTATGATTTGCGTCATTTTCATGCAGCTTTGCTACCCAGCCATAGCTGATCATTTAACACTTGAAAATACCCAAACAAGCAGCTTAGAAACTTACATTGTCCACGTAAATTTGGGAAAGGGCCAATTTTTGGCAGACCCTGACGTGCTAAAGGGCGTCTACCGCTCCTTCTTGCCGAAAACTACGGCCGGTGAGGATGGTTCGAGCCGATTGGTTCATTCCTATCGCAATGTGGCCAGTGGCTTTGCAGCGAAGCTGTCACCTGAAGAAGTGAAGGAAATGGAGAAGATTGATGGGTTCATTGCTGCAAGGCCACAGAAGAAACTGTCTTTGCATACAACCCATACTCCTAATTTTTTGGGGCTGTACCAGAATTCAGGTTTTTGGCAAGGCTCAAATTATGGTGAGGGTGTCATTATTGGACTTTTGGACACTGGAATTGCTCCAGGCCATCTGTCTTTCGACGATAAAGATATGCCGTCCCCACCCGCAAAGTGGAAGGGGAAGTGCGAGTTCAACGGTACGGCTTGTAACAACAAGCTCATTGGTGCTAGGAATTTCGTCAGTGATCTTCCGGGGTCGCCTTTGGATGACGAAGGACATGGCACTCACACTTCAAGCACAGCTGCCGGAAACTTTGTTGAAGGAGCCAGTGTTTTTGGCATGGCTAATGGTACAGCGGTAGGCATGGCACCCCGGGCGCACCTGGCCATGTACAAAGTTTGTTCGTCGGAGGGATGTGAAGAGGTTGATATACTCGCAGCTATGGATGCTGCGATTGAAGATGGAGTCGACGTGCTTTCCCTGTCGCTGGGTGGAGGCTCGGCTGATTTCTTCGCTGATGGCATCGCTCTTGGTGCATTTGCAGCCATCCAGAAGGGTATTTTTGTGAGCTGTTCGGCAGGCAATTCGGGGCCGTTTAATGCTTCATTGTCTAATGAAGCCCCCTGGATTCTTACCGTTGGTGCAAGCACCATTGACAGAAAAATAATGACTCTAGCCAAGTTGGGAAACATGATTGGATATATGGGAGAATCACTTTTCCAGCCCAATGACTTCTCCTCAGATAAGTACCTGCCTTTGGTTGATGCTGGTGCTGGTGGTAATGAAACTGCAGCATTGTGTGGACCTGGCTCTTTGGACAAGATGGATGTCAGAGGAAAAGTTGTCTTGTGCCAGAGAGGAGGTGGGATCGCGCGTATTGCCAAAGGACAAACCGTGAAGGATGCTGGCGGCGCCGCCATGATTCTGATGAACGACGAGGTCGACGGCTTCAGCACTCTAGCTGATGCTCATGTACTTCCTGCCACACATTTGAGCTTTTATGCAGGTGACAAGATCAGAGCCTATATAAACTCAACCTCTGCCCCTACAGCAACCATCCTGTTTTGGGGCACAAAGATTGGGAACCTATTGGCTCCATCAGTGACATCCTTCTCCTCCCGAGGACCTAGTCTGGCCAGCCCAGGAATCCTGAAGCCCGACATCATTGGGCCGGGTGTCAGCATTCTGGCCGCCTGGCCAGAGTCCGTGGACAACTACACGAACGAAAAGGCCACCTTCAACATCATTTCCGGTACCTCAATGTCGTGCCCCCACCTCAGTGGAATTGCAGCATTGCTCAAGAGTGCTCATCCTGATTGGTCCCCAGCTGCAATCAAATCTGCAATCATGACAACTGCCACTCAGTTAAACCTAATGGATAAACCCATAATCGACGAAAGGAACAAGTCTGCTAGCTTGTTCGCCAGGGGAGCAGGCCATGTTAACCCCCCGCGTGCGAACGATCCAGGCCTCGTGTACGACCTACAACCCGATGATTACATTCCATACCTGTGTGGATTAGGCTACACAGATAAGGAAGTCCAGGTCATCGTGCAGGAGCCCGTTTCTTGCTCGAGTATAACCAGCATACCGGAAGCGCAACTTAACTACCCGTCATTCGCAATCGAACTTGGGGCGGGCACACAAACGTACACGAGGACAGTGACAAATGTTGGCGAGGCAAACTCGAGCTTTATCGCCGTGATTGAGTTCTCCTCGGCTATCTTTGCCGACATACAAGTGAAGCCGAATACCCTTTCGTTTAGCCAAGTGAACCAGAAGATGACATATGAGGTGAGCTTTACCAGATCTGGAAAAAACCCTTCCAAAGCAACATACATGGAAGCAGCTCTTCTTTGGGTTTCCAGAAACCACAATGTTAGAAGTCCAGTTTCCATCAAACTCATCTAATGGGTATATTACATCGTCCCACAGACTAAACTTGCTTAATGCTTTAAGAGTTGTTTCATCAAAATAAGTTCCCCTGCTATTACTTACTAGGTTTCGTATTTCAGTTGACAAGTTTACGTGGAATGTACTGCTGTAATTCATTTCAGTATCTTTATTTCCAATTTCATCACTTCAAGACAAGAAATTGAGATCCTTCATTTTATTTTTTGTATTTTAAAATAATCACCACACACAACGTGTATTTAATAACATCACTAATTAAACACATAACATATATCACAAAAATTTAACATAAAATACGTTAAACTGGAAGAAAATAATCAAAATCACAGAACAAAGAACAAATATGATTATTACTTTTAACATAAAAATAAAAAAATATATTTTAAATCACATTTAACGGCATGCAAAAAGTCAAAGCTTTGATGGTGTGATTTGTGAAGGAGATAGGTATATTCTGGTTTCATATTGCAGGAATCCTTTTGGTTTTTATATTTGGTTGAATTCAGTTAGCGTGGTTTTCATGGCAGTTGCTCTAAACTTGAATCCGATACTATATCTGCCAATTACCACGTGTATTTCCATTTATCTAGATTTTAAATAAGTATAATTACGTGAATGAATTGAAACTGATATGTATATTACTTATATCGAACGGTGTCCACTATCACATTAAAAGTTCGCACATACAATAATTATAATTGATATCAATATCTTTAAGAGGACAAAATAATTATATAGGTATACTTTCAATACTATATTTTTTTTTATTCAAAATCTTAAAAATAATATTATGCTTTTATATTACAATAACAAAAGTTTATCGTAGAATAGATCATCTCGTGACTTGTAACAGACCGCCCCGCCCGATCAAATGATATAAGGCCAACCCTGATCTTCAAGTAGCTACTCTGCCCACCCCATTGCCTGTCCCTACATTTTCCACAGCTTTTCCATTTGCCACTACTCCAGTATGGAATCTTGAAGCCTCTGTGGTGCTATCTGCCGTCGACTATTCTTTTTATATTAATGTGGACTAGAAGTTGGTACTGGAATGAGATAAATAAACGTTCACTCTCTATATATAGCTATGGTTTGTTAATAATGCCTAAAAGACTGCAAACCTAAGTGAGCGGCAAATTAGGGTCTAGCGTCTAGCCGAGCATGAATAGAGTTAGATGGGGTGGTCTAGGTAGGGTCACTTTTGGCGAAGGCAAGGGTGGCCAAGGAATGTCTAATGCCTTGGCCGAGCCTGAGCAGTCTAGGTGGGGTCTTTCAGAACACCGAATACTTATATAATACAAATACAAGATGATATACTATGATATAATTAATGGAGGATCCAAGTGAGAGAATTTAACGTGTACAAGCATCAGAATTTTAAAAATCAGCTTCTTCATATATTATCCTTTGTCAGCATATATTCTTCTGCCGCCTGAGGAGCATATGGCATCTATTTAGCTAAAACTCTTAACAAGTCAAATTAATCAGGGACATCTAAGAAAGTATAATGTGCACATCACCCTGCCGTCCATTTTTTCTCCCGAGTTCCTATATATTTGGACTTAAATTGCTGAAGAAAGTGCACAAAATCATGGCTCTGTGTAAGCTATGTAAGCTATTCTATACTCTTTCTCTCTTCGTGCTAGCTTTTGGGGATGAGTTCTCGTCTCGAGTTGAGGCAAGTGAGTCGAAAACATACATCGTCCATGTGAAGAAGCTGGAGGGCCATATTCAGTCCCAACCCAATGACATCAAAAGCTACCACAGGTCATTCCTCCCTGCTAGAACAACTCATTCTTCCGCTGATGAACGCCAACGATTTCTTTACTCGTATCAAAATGCGATCAGTGGCTTCTCAGCACGCCTGACTGGAGAAGAAGTCGAAGCCATGAAAGAGAAGGATGGTTTCATTTCGGCTCGTCCTGAAAAGATGTACCATCCATTGACAACCCATTCTCCCAGTTTTCTGGGACTGCACCGGGAAACAGGATTCTGGAAGCAATCCAATTTCGGCAAGGGTGTTATCATTGGAGTTCTTGATACCGGCATTTTCCCTACCCATCCTTCATTTAGTGGCGAAGGCATGCCGCCTCCACCTGCTAAATGGAAGGGAAGGTGCGATTTTCTGCCCACAGAGTGCAATAACAAACTCATTGGAGCTAGATCGTTTGATCTAGCAACGAATGCCTCAAAAACTGATACAGAGCCACCACTAGATGATGACGGTCATGGAACGCATACGGCTAGTACAGCAGCCGGTAGATTTGTGCAAAACGCTAGTGTTTTAGGCAATGCATATGGCACTGCAGCTGGTATGGCACCTCTAGCTCACTTGGCAATATACAAAGTCTGCTTTGGACCAGACTGCCCTGAAAGCGACCTTCTGGCCGGGCTTGATGCTGCCATTGAAGACGGTGTTGACGTACTCTCCATATCCCTAGGTGATGATGATCCAACCTCGGTTTTCTATGAAAATATTGCGATAGGATCATTTGCAGCTGTTCAGAAAGGAATATTTGTAAGTTGTTCAGCAGGAAACTCCGGCCCTTTTAACCAGACAGTAACCAACGACGCGCCTTGGATACTCACCGTTGGAGCCAGCACCATCGACAGAATCATTAGAGCAACAGCAAAACTAGGAGATGGTCAAGAATTTGATGGTGAATCCGTTTTCCAGCCCAAAGACTTCTCTTCAAACCTGTTGCCGCTCGTGTACGCTGGCTCCAACGGAAATCAAGATTCCGCGTTCTGCGCAAACGGATCCTTGGCCGGAATTGACGTAAAAGGGAAGGTGGTACTGTGTGACAGAGGAGGTGGAATAGCAAGAGTGGATAAAGGTTTAGAAGTGAAAAATGCGGGAGGGGCGGCCATGATTATAGCTAACCAGCAGACAGACGGCTTCAGCACTTCAGCCGATGTTCATGTCCTTCCGGCCACACACATCTCCTACACTGCCGGGCTCAAAATAAAAGCCTATATAAACTCGACTACCACCCCAAGAGCCACAATCTTGTTCAAGGGGACAGTAATCGGAGATCCATTTGCTCCTGCTGTAGCTTCATTTTCCTCAAGAGGGCCCAGCCAGACAACTCCAGGGATCCTTAAACCAGACATCATCGGTCCCGGTGTCAACATTCTTGCAGCATGGCCGTTCCCTCTGGACGCCAGCACAAACAACAAACTGACATTCAACACTGATTCCGGCACATCCATGTCGTGCCCTCACCTTAGCGGCATAGCCGCTTTGCTCAAAAGTGCTCACCCCAACTGGTCCCCAGCAGCCATAAAATCGGCCATCATGACTACAGCCGATCCGGTGAATGTTAAGGGTACACCCATCGTCGACCAAACTCTTACCCCGGCTGACGTTTTCGCAACCGGTGCAGGACATGTTAATCCGTCGAGGGCAAATGATCCGGGTCTGGTTTACGACATTGTAGCCGATGATTATATCCCGTACTTATGTGGCATGGGCTACACTGATGAGCAGATTGCTATCATTGCCCACAAGAGAGTGCATTGCGCGTCGAAAATTGCGGAAGGAGAGCTTAACTACCCGTCGTTTTCGGTTGCGCTAGGATCAGCTCAGAATTTCACCAGGACTGTAACTAATGTTGGTGAGGCAGCTTCGTACTATAGTGTGAAGATTGTTGCGCCGGAGGGAGTGAGTGTGAGTGTGCAGCCTGAGAAGTTGTACTTGACAAAGGTGAACCAGAAAGCATCATATTCTGTGACATTCAGGCGCAGCAGCAATATAACTGGTGCATTTTCTCAAGGGTATTTGCTATGGGTATCTAAGAAACATTCTGTAAGGAGTGTGATATCAGTGAAATTCATATGAGGCAAAGCAGACGAAGACAGTTACAGCAAAATCACAGATATTGCTCTGTTCTTTGCTTTTTATTGTCAACCATGATGAAGAAGAATTCAAAGCACTAGATCTACCCTTCTATAAAACTATAAGTATGAATTTTCTGATTGGATATGCCTATGATATTCCTATTAGATGTGTGCCCCTGCACCGGATATATTGCTAATAATAATAATAATAATAATAATAATAATAATAATAATAATAATAAATTTAATATTATTTGTTTAATTAAAAAATATTATTTATTTTATTAAAAATTATAATTACTAATTTATTACATTAAAAAACATAGTAATATTTCCCAAATAAAAAAAAATAATTCTATAAACCTGATGCACAAGAGACTCACCTATACAATAATTGTATTATTGTTATAAAAAAATTAAAATATATAAATAAAGTGAAACAAAACTTTTTTATAATTTATAATTATATAACAAAGTAAGAGGTATGGTGAAAATAAATTAAATATAAAATATAAAATACTAATAAAACTATTAAATTATGGAAAAAGAAATAGAAGAAAATTTATAAATAGAAAAAAATACATTAAAAATAAGTTAAAAAATCACATATTTCTAATAGATTATGTGTGTGCTTTGTTCCCCCCCCCCCCCCCCCCCCCCCCTTTATGTTTATAAAATTAAATGCCGAGTAGCATATTCAATTCGCATTCAATATATGAAGTTGTAAATTTTAGAAGTTTACTTAAATTGATTTAAAATATTTTTTATTTATGTTATATTACATTTTAATTCTCTAAAAAGTTATCTCTCATAAAAAAAATGTACAACATTTCATAATTAATTTTATAATCAAAACCCAAATTGTATAGCATCTAACACTATGATAAATTAGATATTTAAAATGGTATAATAATTTTTATTTTTATAAAAAACTATTTCATATTGGCTCAAATCTAATTACAATTTTGATTCATTATTTATTTAACACCAACATATATAAATAAAATAAAATAATTAAACACATTAAAACATATATTTCATCTGTTGGATATAAATTATTTTAATATATGTATTATTGGTATCATATTAAATATTAAAAAATATTTATATAACTTAAAATGAAAAATTTATATAAATATTAAATTTTAGTAAAAACTAAATAAATAAATCAAGCCTGACAGTCCAAATTTTCCATGGAGAACTCCCCACTCTCACTAGTGCGCCCTTTTTCTTTTACTTTTGTTTAAAAATTTCATTCTTCTTACTAATAAATCTTTATTATACATTTTAAAGTAAATATTATAGAAAATTAATAGGTTGATATATGTCTTTAAAGATAACTAGTATTGCTTCATTGATGCACGGTTTATAATAGACTTAATATATATATATATATATATATAATATAAATTTGAGTTAATCAATATTTAAAAATAAATATTTAAGAATACTCAAAATATTTTATTGATAAAGATTTGTAAGAAGTATAATATTGTGTATCTATACATATCTCCTTCTTCCTAAAATAAAAATATTACATTTATAATAAATTGATTAATTGAATAAAAATTCAATTATTCAATAAAATTATTAGTTAATATTTGTTTGCAGTCTAAATTCAATACAAATAATCTGATGCACAAAAAATATTAAAATATAACCCAAATAATAAATAAAAAAAAGAATGATATTTTTCACATATAATATCACATTTTACTATATGTGATATGAATGTAAAATGAAAGATAATGAAAAATAATTAATTTAAAATATTATACGTAAAAAATAGAGTAGAAACAAAAAAAAAATTATATTTTAACAAATAAAAAAATATTCCAAAAAAATATAGGAAAAATCCAACTAATTAAAAACTGACACATTATTTTTTAAAAATATTTCTTTTTTACAAAAACTGAAAATGATTGAAAAATATATATTTAGACTGTTTTTTAATTATATTAATATAGATTATAGACGTTCTTCTTTATATGTTAAGAAATAATTAAAGATAATAAAAGTGGGTATGGCTCAAATTAGTTATTTTAATAACATGATTTAAACATAACAACAAGAGTTCTTTTGGGAGGATTGTTGATCGGGATTATATAGTGGATTGATTTGAGATATATTTTATGTGATAAAATGTGTATTATTGTTTCGTTAATCCAAGTTTATTGTATCCATAATATATTATGTGTTTTTTATATTTGTACTCATGTGATCTAATTTTGTAGTGAAAAATCAGATAAAAATGAAAAGTGAACGAACAAATATAGGGATAAACGGGAAGAAATAAACCAAAACTCAAAAAAAATACACTCAAATCGTGGACATAAAAAATCTAATAATACGAAAAACGGTGAACAAAGGCCGCCTGCTTGACTGAGCAGAAATGGCCAGTGTTTCTGGGAAGGATCGAGCCATTTCTGCTTGATCGAGCCATTTCATTTGATCGAGCGAACGTGAGGATTTTGCTCACGGAGCCCCATCACAATCTTCTCTTTGGTTTCGGTGGTCTGGACACCAGTCAACGACAGTGATGTGACTGCGATGACATAGTGCAAAGTTTGCAGCGGGTTCTGCGTTGGGTTCACGCCCAATTGGTGGACCAGAGACGAAGGTGACTGAGGAAATGAGGATGACATGTTTGTTGTCTGATGGGTTCAAATTCTTGGTATGGACTAAGTATAGGTTCACATTAATTTAATTACGTATCCTTCCGAAGAATTGTAGGAGTTTTTCTCCACTATTCACATGTGACCTTATAAGACATAGGTCACACTCCCTCATTTTTCTTTCTTTTATTTTACTTTTCACTAAAATTTAGAACTTTAAATAATTTTTTCATTTTCGTTTTTAATATATGATATATTAAATTAATTTTTATTATAATTTTTAATTTGACACTAATATTATATATATTAAAATAAATAATTACATTTAAATTATGAAATATAGTTTTTATGGATGAAATGTAGTTCTTTTATGCATTGATTAATTTAAAATTTTTGATATATGTGATGAATTTGAATAAATAGTATATCAAAATTTTATATGAATTTAAGCTAAAAAATATAATAATTTTTTATAAAAATAAAAATATTATGCCATTAATTTATATAATATTATAATTTATTGTTTAACTTTAATGTTTTATAGTAAATTAAAATATTTATATTCAATTCGGGGATAGTTCAAAATTCACTCTTTGTTGTACAATTTATTATTTAATAAAAGCTAATTCTTAAAAAATAAAAATAAAATTCTAATCATTTTTTTTAATTATTTTAAATTCTTTTTGTTTATGTGGCATTTTTTTATTGGGTGGTTTTTTTTTTTTTTGTTGTAGGTTGTGTGGAAATATAAAAGTCATGTAAAAAAATTTTTGCTGGAAAAAGGATGTGAGATGCACGTGTCAAATTCCTGTAAAATTCTAAATTTCTACCCAAATTAGGACTGAATTAATAAAAAATAAAATTATTATGAAATATAATTGCGAATTTATATTTGAACATGACTAAAATGGTAAATGTCCTATAGTTGTAAACTAATTTTACAATTTGCTCAAAGTCAAAGATAATCAAAGTTTGTGTTTGGATGGAAAAAACTAAAGAAGGGTTTTTAATCCATTATGTTAAATCCATGGAAGTTATTGGATGAGTTACTATAGAATAAAATTATTTATTTATGTAAGACTAGTATTTGAAGAAATATTGTAATAAGATATGAAATACCATGCAACTCCGGCGTTCAAGCTGAGTTTTATTAAAAGGACCCATCTTTGAAACTACAAAATAATTTCATATTTGCATGCATGGGTCCCGTGGTATAGAAAATTGATTACAATCAACCAAAATAATCGCACTCATCAATGGGAAATTTGGGCAAATAGTGGGAAGTACAAATTTATTTTCTTCAGTTGACTGCAAAAGGTAAGTCGTTAACAGATACTGGCCACTAATCACGCTTCATCGACACTGTTATAAGTAGCAGTTCAGGAATCCACGCTGAGCACAACACAAAAAGAAAAAATAAAGAAACACACTGCATTAGTTAGAGATGGCCTTCATATATTTTATGATCATCATTTACATGTTATGTATCAGTAGATGTCCTACACTTGCAGCTGAGGTACCTAAAAAAAGCAGATTAGAAACCTATATTGTTCGTGTTGAAGGGCCCGATCCACAGCTTACGACTGAATCCGAAGATCTACGGGGCTGGTACCAAACGTTTCTCCCGGACACCCCAGCAAGCTCAAACGATGGAGATGCGCGTCTCGTTTACTCCTACCGCAATGTGTTCAAGGGATTTGCTGCCAGATTGTCACCTGATGAGGTGAAAGACATGGAGAAGAAGAGCGGATTTGTATCAGCACGCCCCGAGAAGACTCTGTCCTTGCACACAACCCATTCTCCAAACTTCTTGGGGCTGAACCAGAACATGGGCGTGTGGAAAGACACTAATTACGGCAAAGGTGTCATTATTGGAGTAGTGGACACTGGAATATTGCCGGAACACCCTTCGTTCGGGGATGAAGGAATGCCACCCCCACCAACTAAATGGAAGGGGAAGTGTGAGTTCAATCACACAGCTTGCAACAATAAACTCATTGGTGCAAGGTACTTCGGCTCCTTGGCCCAAAGCCCACTTGATGATGATGGCCACGGTACTCATACAGCCAGCACTGCTGCTGGGAACTTTGTGAAAGGGGCAAATGTTTTTGGCAATGCCAATGGCACCGCAGCTGGCATAGCCCCGCTTGCTCATTTAGCCATTTACAAAGCATGTTGTTCTGAAAGCGATATACTTGCTGGGATGGATACGGCCATTGAGGATGGAGTGGATATACTCTCGATGTCTGTTGGCACATTGACCAATAACTTCTTCCAAGATCTCATTGCACTAGGTGCTTTTAGTGCGATGGAAAAGGGTATCCTGGTTAGCTGCTCGGCAGGAAACTTCGGGCCACTTAACTTCAGCTTAAACAACGAGGCACCTTGGATTCTCACTGTTGGTGCAAGTACGACGGACAGGAAATTAGGAGCAACAGCAGTGCTGGGAAACAAACAACAGTTCCACGGCGAGTCAGCTTTCCAACCAAAGGATTTTACAAGAAACCAATTGCCTCTTGTTTATGCTGGGATGCTTAATACTAGCGATCCTTTTGCACCATTCTGCAGTGCCTCGTTGAATCAAAGTGACATCCGAGGGAAAATAGTGGTGTGTGAATTAGGTGGAGGAATAACAAGAATCGGAAAGGGAGAAGCAGTTAAAGAGGCTGGTGGTGCCGCCATGATTTTGCTAAATACTGAGGCATATGCAAACACTATACTTGCAGAAGCTCACGTCCTTCCAACAGCACACGTCAGTTTTGCAGATGGAACAATGATCAAAGCTTACATAAATTCAACATCAACACCAACGGCCACGATTCGTTTTGAAGGTACGGTGATTGGCGATGACAATGCACCAGTGGTTGCTGCATTTTCTTCCAGGGGACCCAATTTCGCAAGTCGGGGCATCCTAAAGCCTGATATCTTAGGTCCAGGAGTCAATATTCTTGCAGCCTGGCCCGTCTCTATTGAAAACAATACCAACACAAAATCCACATTCAATATAATATCAGGTACCTCAATGTCCTGCCCACACCTTAGTGGGGTGGCAGCATTGCTCAAAAGCGCACATCCCCACTGGTCTCCTGCAGCAATTAAGTCTGCAATCATGACTACAGCAGATGTTGTAAATCTTGCAAAGAATCCAATCGAGGACGAAAGATTCCTCCCAGCAAGCATCTTCGCCACCGGGTCAGGCCATGTGAATCCGTCGAGAGCTAATGATCCAGGATTCATCTATGATATCCAACCCAAAGACTACATCCCCTATTTGTGTGGTTTAAACTACACAAATAGAGAAGTTGGATTCTTTACACAAACCAAGGTGAACTGCTCGGTGGAATCAAGCATACCAGAAGGCCAGCTAAACTATCCTTCATTTGCTCTCACTTTCATAAGTCAATCAACTTCCCAAATATACACCAGGACAGTAACAAATGTTGGCGATCCAAGCTCATCTTACAATGTGGTAATTGCCCCACCACCAGGTATCGATGTTCGCGTAGAGCCCACCACGCTCAAGTTCTCGGAGCTCAACCAGAAAATTCAGTATCAGGTGACATTCAGCCGACTGGCATCCGCTGTGAATAACACAGTTGTTCAAGGTTTCTTGAAATGGACTTCTCCGAGTCACTCTGTTAGGAGCCCTATAGCGGTTATACTGCAGTGACGACTCCTGGAAATGAAAATAATCGAATCAAACATCAAAATCAGCTATCTATAACTGATAACTAGCAGCTGTGGATCATGTGAAAACATCAATACGATCAATATATGCACCTTGAAATAAAGTAACAGAGGTCTTGTGATTTACCTGTAATTTATGTCTCGTAAAGTTCATACTGAAGAATAATCTTGTTTCGCAAATCATGAGTCATACACTGAATTTAAATAATGTGTTCGAAAAAAAGAAAAAAAACAACAAAGCAAAGGCGCACAGTACCAGGATGTACAAAAGTCACACATTTATAAGGAGCAAAAAAGAACTAATAAGTCGGGGAAAAAAAGATAATGTATAACCAATCAAACTAAACTACATAGAAAATTGAAAGAAATGCAATGAATACGCGAGAATGGGCTAGGGGTTCAGTTAATCAACAGCTCAATGGGAAATGATAACTGAAAATGGGGAAAAGAGGAAACAGAAATGCAACAGCATACTCATAATCCTCGCCGACGTAGTTCAGCGCTCAGCGATTGATTTATGAGTTCATGTTTAAGTCTCTGGTGAACCGACCGTTACTGAAGGCACTGCACACAACCCATTCTCCAAACTCCTAAGGGAGGCAGCGGTTCTTCTCTCCAAGCAGCTGCCCGGTTTTATCATTCTATTTTCTAAATTTAGTTTTTTGATTCTATTATGGGTTGTAGCTAAACTCTTTGATTCCGATAACAATTAAGGAAGCATTATCTATTGTATATTATGAGATCAAATCTGTTCGTATACTTTATTTTATGCAAGTATCTGTGATTCTCTGTGTTTACTGTGGTTAATTGTTTGGGATCTATTGGGTAGTTCGAAATATTCATTAGTTCGGAATTAATTAGTAGCCAATTAAAACGGCCATCCGTAATTGTGGTTTAGATTTAATTAGTGGTACATTGATTCTTCAGAATCAAGGAAATATCAGTCTTAATTCGGTAATCCTGCGTCAGAATTTATTGGTTTTGAATCGGGTCTATCTAATTATTAATGCTGTCGGCTCATTAAATCCATAGAGCGTCTCTAAGGTTGTCAGTCGATTAGGGAAATAATTGGTGAAGCCTCTTTCTGATTATCAAAAATTAAGGAGAAATAAAACCGCGTCAGAAGCTTCTTCGGTGTTTATAACTGATTTATTTGCATGAATTAAAGTCAATTTTGCATCGATGATTGAAATAGTTAGCTAGAGTGAAATTAATTGAAACCCATAATATTTTACATATCTGATACAAACCCTTTTCTTAATTTTAGTTATTAAATTTCATTCTTAAACTACAAATATTTGCCACTGATTTTCGTGTTTCTTGGCAGATCAAAAGATTAGAAAAATCCTCGCCAGTCCTTTGGGAGACGATCTCGCTTGCTGCAGTTCTGTTTCAGTTTGGGCATACCGACCGCTGGTCGAATTATTTTTGGTGAAGTTTGGGCATACCGACCGCTGGTCGAATTATTTTTGGTGAAGAAACGACGCTACCAATACCAGAAGGCCAGCTAAAGTATCCTTCATTTGCTCTCACTTTCATAAGTCAATCAACTTCCCAAATATACACGAGGACAGTAACAAATGTTGGCGAGCCAAGCTCATCTTACAATGTGGTAATTGCCCCACCACCAGGTATCGATGTTCGCGTAGAGCCCACCACGCTCAAGTTCTCAGAGCTCAACCAGAAAATGCAGTATCAGGTGACATTCAGCCGACTGGCATCCGCTGTGAATAACACAGTTGTTCAAGATTTCTTGAAATGGACTTCTCCGAGTCACTCTGTTAGGAGCCCCATAGCGGTTATACTGCAGTGACGACTCCTGGAAATGAAAATAATCGAATCAAACATCAAAATCAGCTATCTATAACAGAAAACTAGCAGCTGTGGATCATGTTAAAACATAAATACCATCTATATATGCAACTTGAAATAAAGTAAAAGAGGTCTTGTCTTTAACCTGTAATTCATATCTCCTAAACTTCATGCTGAAGGATCATCTTGTTTCACAAATCATGAGTCATGCACTGAATCTAAATAATGTGTTCGAAAGTCCATTAAAAAAATAAAAAATAAACACACACGGTACCAGGATGAACAAAAGTCTCACATTTATAAGGAGCCAAAACGAACTAATAAGTCGGAGAAAAAAAAGAAGATAACACATTAATGTATAACCAATCAAACTAAACTACATAAAAAATGGAAATAAATGCATTGAATACGCGAGAATGGGCTAGGGATTCAGTGAATCAAATGCATACTCATAATCCTCGCCGACGTCGTTGACCGCTCGGCCGTTGACTGGTGAACCGGTCGGTTTCTGAAGGCGCATCAAGCGAAAATTTACCCGACCCTGCTGCCGCCAGATTTGGATCCGGCAACAGGTGTTGTCCGTTTTTCTACAAGAAAAAATATTAATACTTTCACCTAATAAAATACTAGTAATTTCTTCCCAACACCTATTTATTTTTTATAATTTTATTAATTTTAATATATTAAAATATATGGTATTATTTTAAATAAATAGTGTTACTTATTTAATTTTAATATGTGCAACTGTTTCACATAACACTCACTCATAAAATATTAACAAATTTAAATGAATGACAAATTTTGTATACAATTTTATGCATAAATATAAAATATCAAATAGACTCCCAAAAAATGTACTCCTCCATACAACTTATTCTTAGACTAAATGTTGTAATTGTACGTACAGCTACGGACTATGGATTTCAAATAAAAAAAAGTAATATGATTTCTGTGGAGACAGATTCATAACTTCTCATCTATTTTGGGATTGGTTAAAACTAGTCATAATAATTGAAATTAAAGCTCATGATGTTTGAATAAAATAATCAATTTCAGTTCAAATACGCAGTAAATTCTAAAAAGCCACCTAAGTTGGAGAGTCCTAGGGTGAGGACAATCAGCTTGGTCCAAAAATCTCAATATTTTTTTATCGAATTAAAATTTGAAGATCTAAAAAAATAATCTCCAAAATCAAATAAAAAATATTACTTTGCAAAACTAATAAAATCAGAAAATGGGAGCGGTTTTCTCCAGAGATCCCAGTTTTATATCGAAAATCTTGAAATTCAAACTTTATCAATTTAAAATAAATATTCATATAAAAATATAATATATATATATATGTGTGTGTGTATTTAGTACAAGTCCCAATTTTACTTATACGTTTATATTATTTCACATTTTATATTTATATTTTTTTTGTCTTTTGACTAATTATTATATGTAATTGATCTAATTAATTGACAAAAAACCCGATCAGAAAAACAAATTACAGGCTATTCGGCAAAGAATCGAATCTAGTAAATAATGAAGAAGATTATAAAATAATATTATATCATTGTTTTATTGTAATGGGCCGATCCATTTTAGATAAATAAATAATATTTATTTATTTTTAGTTTAGTCCATTAAGCTCTATAACCCTTTCTTTCTTGTAAAAGAGAAAACAAAAAGGAATCCCCTCTCACTTTCACAAAATCCTCTTCTATTCTCTCTCTTGTTACTTCTGGGAAATCATGTAACAATCTTTATCTTATCCTTTTTTTTTTTATTAATTTGTCTTTTTTTTCTTTTTGACTTCTTGTGATTTGATAATTATGTTATGCTAGTGTTAATCAAGTTATGAAAGGCTAAATTTATGTTTTATTCGAGGGTTCAATTTCAAGTTTGAGGCACAAATTATGGTTGTTCTTGCTCTGTATTCAAGTATTTATGAGTTCTTAATTTTAAATTTTATGAAAGAAATTTATTCATCTGATGACAAATTATTAATATTTAAATTTCAACCACTATTCATGAATTTTATGACTCCTAATAATTATGAATAATTTAGACCTAGTAGCATTAGATTAAATAATTTGAGACATCTTGATTTATTTAATCTAATTGAACCCATGAAACCAACTTCTTTAATTTTGGCTATTATTGATAATTGGATTTAACCATTTCCAAATATGAATTGTGTTATTAGTAATTAAGATGAAATGTTGTGGTGCCTAATCGATTAATGATAAGTATTGGTTGAATGTTTGATATAGTCAATTATATTAGAGAAACAAAAAAGTTGATACGACTATTCTAATGATTATTAGGTTAAATACTTAAATTATAAGAGTATATGTGTGTCCTATAATCAAAGTATAATTGAATGTCATACATTTGAGTTAATTTTCTCATTATTTGATATCTTGAGTTTCAGCTCATTTTTTATTTTATTGTTCGTTGGTTATTTGTCATATTTTATCTTTTTATTATATTTTCATTGATCTAAAAATTTCCTTCTTTATTAATTAAACTCAAAATACTTTTAATATCTATTCTTTAAGAATTCGACCTTAATCATCATTATTATAATTTTAAAAAATAAAAATGAATTTACACCGCAACCATATTTATAATCTTGAGAGGTGGAGAGTGAATGGGACGTGAGATGACGAGAAATATTGAGAATCTTCGAAGATGAGGAATGGCAGATGGGTGCTAGAAATTAGAATTTCAATGTTTATGGTTTTCTTTTGTATATTCTAGGATATTGTCGTAATTAAAATATTAGATAAAATAATAAAAAGAATTACTATATTATTAATAATTATTTTATGAATCTTAAAATTACAGTAATAATATACACTATTAAAATTATAGACATTGGTATTTGGATAAAAAAAATTTGGGACCGTTCGATTCACATAAAGTTAAATAGTCAACGTACATGCTAATCCCATGAGACCCAAAAAGCAGAATTTTGCGTTGATTAATGAAGACCTGGATGAAAACGCCCATTTACCAAAGATGTCACACTCAACTTCTTCCAGTCATTTCCACATAATCAATTTTTTTCACATTTTATAATATATGAAATATCTATTTATACATATATGTATAGACACAAGATTACGAAAAAATCATTACAATAAATCAAATAAAAATTGGAATTTAGAAATGAATTATGTTGGAATAAGTTCGAAAAAATACCGAAACTATTTATTATATAAAAGTGGAATAAATTTCTGAAATATCATATATTTTAAAAATATTTTAAAATATGTAAACGGGTTAGTTCATATTTTTCTTTCTTTTTTTGCTCTTAGTGAATTTTAACTTTGATTCATATTTAATTGGATTTTTTTATAATATATAAATTTTAGAAATTTATTTAAATGCTCATTCCAATATTATAGTTGATGTGTTATATAATGCAAGATATAGTAACACAATTTATGGTGATGTGAAATTTTAAGTCTTAACATTGAAAAAGTGATCGAAATTCCCAAAGTCAATGTTGAGGTGGCTAATCTCATCGACTTTAGTTAGTTCTGGTGAAAATAACACTCGAGTTGGATATTTTTAAAATCATACTAGATAAATGAATTAATTATGCATTACAAGACCAACTTTGATTTTTTCTCTAATTATTAAATTCGTTAATTGAAATCCATATAATATCAAAGCCATTTAAAATCATTCAAATAAATTATCGCAAATAATCCAAATTTGTCTTCCTCTTTTTCTCCATTTGTTCTTCATTACATCTTTTTCGTGGGCTCAAGAAACATTGTCCGGGTTGACTCAAGTCATCAACCAATAATCAAATTATTAGGAATGTCGTTTTCTTTGAATGTTTCCAAGTTTTACTAAATATGTATTAGTTTATACTTGTCTATGTGACAATGACTAATAAACTACAAGATGTTAAAAAAAAATAAAAAAAAATCTATTAAATTAGTAATTTAATTTAGGTAGTAGTAGTTATTACTAGAATATACCAAAAAAGAAAAAAAGAAAAGAAAAATACAATATAAAAATAAAAGACTGAAAAAATAAAGTAATAGATTGCAATTTTGTTGTAGAAGAAAATCAAATATCATGAATTTATTTACTAAATTCAACAATATAAATTTATTGTTTAAGAGACAAAGAAGAAGAGGGGGAGGAGGAGAGCAAATTGCAAAATTGATTTTATTATAATAGGACATTTGTAATTTTAGTTTCCTTCAAATTAAAATTTATAATTAAGCCTCGTAGCGATTTCAATTTCAAAGATTTAATCCTAATTTTGGGAGAATCTTGTAGATTTCAATTTGAATTAAACTGCAATTGCAAATATTCTATAATTATGGAACTAGTTTTGCGTATCGCTCAACTATATCAATGTAAGATTTCACAAATCACATATTTGGTGTCAATTTACTGTGAACTCACTCTTATTTTTATTTTTTAAATTTTGTTTTTAGAAAATCTCTATAAATTGTTATTTATTGTTGCAGGACATACATATATGATGCCGTTAAGACAGAGAAGAATAAAAAATAATCAAAGATTTGGAAAAAATTAAAGACGGATTTTTAATCCATTATGTTATATCCATCGTAGTTAGGGGATGAGTTCACCCTATAATCACTACAAAATTATGGATCAAATTTGATTAATTTTTACAACTGTACCCATAATTTGAAAGTAACTATAGAGTCAAATTATTACTTTAAATGTGAGTAATATTCAAAGAAATAACGTCACTAACATACATGCTAGGAATATTGAAATATTATAATAAGAGATGAAATACCTTTAGTAATATATTTAACTTTTACGTTCAAACTCGATTTTGTTAAAACTGGATATGTTAAATCATTCACCTGCAAGGGTCCAGTGGTATAGAAGGTTCCATTATAATCAACCAAAAATATCCCAATCCTGTCAACTCAGCAATGAGGAATTTGGGCAAAGTAAACTAAAAAAACAAAACAATGAGAGAATATATTTTGGAAAGTTCAAATTTAATATTCTTCAGTTGATTGGAAGTGGTAAGTCGTTAATAGATACTGGCCCACACTCTTCATCGACACTGTTATAAGTAGTAGTTCAGGAATCCACGCTGAGCACAACACAAACCACTCTCTCTCTCTCTCTCTCTCTCTCACACACACACACACACACACACAGAGAAAATAGAAAAAGAAACACACAGCATTAGTAAGAGATGGCCTTCATATATTTTATGACCATCATTTGCATGTTATGTATCAGTAGATGGCCTACACTTGCAGCTGAGGTACCTAAAAAAAGCAGATTAGAAACCTATATTGTTCATGTTGAAGGGCCCGATGCACAGCTTATGACTGAATCGGAAGATCTACGGGGCTGGTACCAAACATTTCTCCCGGATACCCCAGCAAGCTCAAACGATGGAGATGCGCGTCTCGTTTACTCGTACCACAATGTGTTCAAGGGATTTGCTGCCAGATTGTCACCAGATGAGGTGAAAGACATGGAGAAGAAGAGCGGATTTGTATCAGCACGCCCCGAGAAGACTCTGTCCTTGCACACAACCCATTCTCCAAACTTCTTGGGGCTGAACCAGAACATGGGCGTGTGGAAAGACACTAATTACGGCAAAGGTGTCATTATTGGAGTAGTGGACACTGGAATATTGCCGGAACACCCTTCGTTCGGGGATGAAGGAATGCCACCCCCACCAACTAAATGGAAGGGGAAGTGTGAGTTCAATCACACAGCTTGCAACAATAAACTCATTGGTGCAAGGTACTTCGGCTCCTTGGCCCAAAGCCCACTTGATGATGATGGCCACGGTACTCATACAGCCAGCACTGCTGCTGGGAACTTTGTGAAAGGGGCAAATGTTTTTGGCAATGCCAATGGCACCGCAGCTGGCATAGCCCCGCTTGCTCATTTAGCCATTTACAAAGCATGTTGTTCTGAAAGCGATATACTTGCTGGGATGGATACGGCCATTGAGGATGGAGTGGATATACTCTCGATGTCTGTTGGCACATTGACCAATAACTTCTTCCAAGATCTCATTGCACTAGGTGCTTTTAGTGCGATGGAAAAGGGTATCCTGGTTAGCTGCTCGGCAGGAAACTTCGGGCCACTTAACTTCAGCTTAAACAACGAGGCACCTTGGATTCTCACTGTTGGTGCAAGTACGACGGACAGGAAATTAGGAGCAACAGCAGTGCTGGGAAACAAACAACAGTTCCACGGCGAGTCAGCTTTCCAACCAAAGGATTTTACAAGAAACCAATTGCCTCTTGTTTATGCTGGGATGCTTAATACTAGCGATCCTTTTGCACCATTCTGCAGTGCCTCGTTGAATCAAAGTGACATCCGAGGGAAAATAGTGGTGTGTGAATTAGGTGGAGGAATAACAAGAATCGGAAAGGGAGAAGCAGTTAAAGAGGCTGGTGGTGCCGCCATGATTTTGCTAAATACTGAGGCATATGCAAACACTATACTTGCAGAAGCTCACGTCCTTCCAACAGCACACGTCAGTTTTGCAGATGGAACAATGATCAAAGCTTACATAAATTCAACATCAACACCAACGGCCACGATTCGTTTTGAAGGTACGGTGATTGGCGATGACAATGCACCAGTGGTTGCTGCATTTTCTTCCAGGGGACCCAATTTCGCAAGTCGGGGCATCCTAAAGCCTGATATCTTAGGTCCAGGAGTCAATATTCTTGCAGCCTGGCCCGTCTCTATTGAAAACAATACCAACACAAAATCCACATTCAATATAATATCAGGTACCTCAATGTCCTGCCCACACCTTAGTGGGGTGGCAGCATTGCTCAAAAGCGCACATCCCCACTGGTCTCCTGCAGCAATTAAGTCTGCAATCATGACTACAGCAGATGTTGTAAATCTTGCAAAGAATCCAATCGAGGACGAAAGATTCCTCCCAGCAAGCATCTTCGCCACCGGGTCAGGCCATGTGAATCCGTTGAGAGCTAATGATCCAGGATTCATCTATGATATCCAACCCAAAGACTACATCCCCTATTTGTGTGGTTTAAACTACACAAATAGAGAAGTTGGATTCTTTACACAAACCAAGGTGAACTGCTCGGTGGAATCAAGCATACCAGAAGGCCAGCTAAACTATCCTTCATTTGCTCTCACTTTCATAAGTCAATCAACTTCCCAAATATACACCAGGACAGTAACAAATGTTGGCGATCCAAGCTCATCTTACAATGTGGTAATTGCCCCACCACCAGGTATCGATGTTCGCGTAGAGCCCACCACGCTCAAGTTCTCGGAGCTCAACCAGAAAATTCAGTATCAGGTGACATTCAGCCGACTGGCATCCGCTGTGAATAACACAGTTGTTCAAGGTTTCTTGAAATGGACTTCTCCGAGTCACTCTGTTAGGAGCCCTATAGCGGTTATACTGCAGTGACGACTCCTGGAAATGAAAATAATCGAATCAAACATCAAAATCAGCTATCTATAACTGATAACTAGCAGCTGTGGATCATGTGAAAACATCAATACGATCAATATATGCACCTTGAAATAAAGTAACAGAGGTCTTGTGATTTACCTGTAATTTATGTCTCGTAAAGTTCATACTGAAGAATAATCTTGTTTCGCAAATCATGAGTCATACACTGAATTTAAATAATGTGTTCGAAAAAAAGAAAAAAAACAACAAAGCAAAGGCGCACAGTACCAGGATGTACAAAAGTCACACATTTATAAGGAGCAAAAAAGAACTAATAAGTCGGGGAAAAAAAAGATAATGTATAACCAATCAAACTAAACTACATAGAAAATTGAAAGAATTGCAATGAATACGCGAGAATGGGCTAGGGGTTCAGTTAATCAACAGATCAATGGGAAATGATAACTGAAAATGGGGAAAAGAGGAAACAGAAATGCGACAGCATACTCATAATCCTCGCTGACGTCGTTGAGCGCTCACCGATTGATTTATGAATTCATGTTTTAGTTTCTGGTGAACCGACCGTTACTGAAGGCGCTGCACTGAACTGTGTTCAATGGACAAAAATAATTCGTTTTACAGAAAAACGAAAATTTACCCTACCCTACCCGACCCGGGTGCCCGCCGGATTTGGATCCGGCAGGCCCGTTTTTTACAAGAAAAAATATTAATACTCACCTTATAAAATATCTAAATAATTTTTACTGAATTAATCCGAGGAATCTCTTTCCCTCTAACTGAAACTGTCCTGAATTTAATTTAGGTAATAATTCTAAAGCTGGGCTAATATAGCCTCAATTTATTTTTTTACACTTTATATTTAGTAGTCTCCCGATCTCATAGAGTCGTCTAACTGTCGTGCCTAGAATCTATTCTCATTACAAAATTTACCAATCTCCCGATTTAGCAAGTGTTATGTTATGAATTTCTAATCATTTAACCAATTACTCTCTCCCGATCAGTAATTGATTAGCCACACATATGAAATTAGTCTCCATATAATTTCATACGACATTAAAGAAAAACATATGAATTCATAGTCATGCACTCTCTAGAAATACTCATAACTTTTTTTTATTTCAAATTCATTTTTTATAAAAATTATATCATATTAATTCTCTTCTTAAAATCTTTATTTTGGCATCTATTTAGCATATTTACAAATAAAATATTTTTTTTAAATATAAAATATTTTTGTTAAGTTAAGGGTGATATTTTTTATTTAAGATATTTTTATATAAAATAAAAATATGAGATTATTGGATAGAAATATTTTGTGAAAAAATAAAATAAAATAAATATTATAAGAAATACATCATATTAATTCTTTATATTAAGATCTTTATTTTGACATCTATTTATCATATCTAAAAATAAAATTATTTTTTAAAATATAAAATATTTTTTTAAGCTAATGGTGATATAGTTTTTTACTTCAAGTATTTTTATATAAACTAAAAATATGAGGTGATTTGATAAAAATGATTTTGGAAAAAAATAAGATTATTTAAATATTATAATAAATATATAATTTTAATTTTAATTTATATATTATTTAAATAATATAAATTTTTGATATAATCTTTAATTTTATTTATGATATTATAATTTATTTTGGATTTTATATTTTTCAGAAATTATTTTTATTTTTCAATTTCAAATTATTATCATTTTTAATTTTTTTACAAATTATTATTTTTGCGGATTTTGTACTTTTCAGAAATTATTAATATTTCCAATAATAATGAATTTATTATTAAATATTAATACCATATATATATATATAATAATCCATCAACAATTATTAAATCCACAAATCTTTAACTCTTATAATATAATAATACAAACAAAATTATACTAAACCTATTGATTTGATATGTCAACAACAACCTACCCTATCAAAACATAAAACAAACACCATCTTTTACTATATATTTTATTGTGACACAACCCCAAAACCCACAATCGGTTGTGCTACGGAGGCTTCCAATCTAGTCCAAACATCACATAAATATTTAGCCACAAATATTCAATACATAATTCATAGGAAACATATTGATAATCATTGCTATCATAAAAGAACAAAAGAAAAAAAAACTATTGAAGCTGAAACAATCTTCGTTTCTTTCTCTTTCTCTGATGACTTGGTTGGTTGATCCTCCTTTGTATCCTTGTTTCAAATTCTAAAATTTGTTGTATATTGTATTATATGATGTCTCATAATTTGATGTAGCCCTGCTTTTATATATAATTATTATAGTTTTGATAGCTGTTGTATCTCTATTTTGGAATAAGAAAATATGTCTGAACCATATCAAATCTAGAAGATATGCCCGAATCACACCAAATTGCGAAGATATGCCCGAGTCACACCAGACCGCGATGGTTAAAATCATATCATACGAATAAGCACGATCTGTGTGACTTGAGACGTGGTTCATACGCCTTGAGACGTGATCCATACATAGGTAAATCATATTTCTACGTGCAATTTGGAGTTATTTTATATAGTTATTATGTAATTGCATGTACCTAAATGACGAGTTCATAATAATTTTATTATATTTTGTTATATCACGTGTTTGTTGAAGTTTTGACAGAAAAACAGCGTATAGACTACATCTCAAGTTACACAAACCATGCACGCGAATCGAGAACGAACCTCGGAGGCATGACCAGTGCACGATTTGTGCATCGTAAAACCTCATCTCTCCACTTTTCTTTCTCTTCTCTCTTCCCTTTCCAATCATGATTGAGCTTTCACGATTGGACTTATGCAATCATAAAACGTTATCTCTCTATTTTTTTCTCTTCCTCTTTCATTTCTAATCGTGGAACTTATTTTTCCATTTTTTTCTCCTCTCTTTTCTCTCCTCTTTCCTCTCTTCTCTCTTTTCTCTTCTCTTTTCTCTCTGCTCCTTTTTCTCTCTCTCCTCTTTTTCCTTTTTCCGTAAGTTCATCTTCTTATTTTTCTTTCGTGAAAGTCTCTCTTTTTCTTCACATTCATGATTCATTGTATAAATTTAAATGATTGGACTTTCACGATTAAGGGTGTAAGTCGCAAAAACTTACAAGATTTAGCTTTCACAATTGACTGTGAGAGCAACTTTCACGATTGATCGTAAAAGAGCTTCCACGATTGACCGTGAAAACAGATTGATCGTGAAAAAGCTTTCACGATTGACTGTGAAAGCAACTTTCACGATTGATTGACCATGAAAGAAAGAGTTTTCATGAAATTCAGTAAGGATAATTTAGAAATTGTGGGTAAAAAATATCTTTCATTTTTTTTTTTGGATTCAAAATAGTTTAGATTAAAGTAAATGGATATATTGAAATTTGATGCTATTATAGTATGATATGTATGAAAATGTTTGATAACCTGCAATAATAATTGATTATTTCTTTTAGTTTTATTATTCTTATATATTATTATTAAGTTTATTAGTATATTTTAAAACATCACAATATGTACTAATTGTCAAACATATAATATTTCAATTTCTTTGAGATTTTATGATATCAATTAATTAATTATATTCATATGAGCATTATTTTTAACCATTTATTTATAAATAAGAAATAATATTCTTTACTTTTTTTTTCTTTTTTCATTTCATAAAATTTCACGTGTTTTTCCCTAATATATTGTATGAGTATACATTTGATACGATGAGATGTCATCTACAAACAATTGAAACCGATGTTATAAAGCTCAATAAGTGGCTTCTTAGGTTAAATAAACTCGTTGATTATTTGTTTCACTTTATTTTGAAAATACACCTATTCAAGATGTATCTAACGTTGGGCCAAGGGGCATTAGGCTCCTCAATTTGTTTTTTTATTTTTTTTAATACTGGATATATTTTGTATTTTTTTTCAAAGGAAATGTATAATATGGAAATTACTTTCAAATTTCCAAAAAAAAAAAATCTTTTTATATATTTCAGAGCTTTCAAAATTTTGTCTGGACTTAAATAATTTTAAGAAATACCGTCATTTTTACCTTTTTTTTCATTCTTAAAAAAAAAAAAGGAAAAATTTTCCCTAAATCGAATATATTTTAAATTCTTGTAGTGTTGGTCATATGAACTTTAAGAAAAATAATAATAAATTACTGGTTCCGTCAATGATCCTATTATGCTTGCTTGTATTATTCATAATAGATGGCCATCTAATATTTAATTAATATATTTCTGTGATTATATTAGTATTCCCTTCATTAAGAGAACATCACACACACAACCATTTCATAATTTAGAAGAAGTCTGTTCATTTCTCCAAACGGCCTTGACCAAATAAACTTTCTTAATTTGACTTAGCAAAACTGATTGAAAATACCTTGTCAGCTACAACAATTTCATTTGGCGAACATACCATTTCATGCTTTTGTCCTGCACAGACAGAGAAGACATAGTATTTGCCACATAAATTCCCGGTATGTTTGTATTTCATATCACGTTTCAATTTTAATAATACGTATAATATATAAATATGTATATTTATTTATTTGTAAGGGGGATATCTTCTATGTACAAGCTTGCTTTCCCGCGTAGATCATGACTTAGCCTTCCAGTAAGACCAATTGTTTTTTATTGCAATTATTTGTGAGCAAGTTATAGACCAAGTTATGTGCAGCAACAGAATCAACAGGAATGGCTTATATAAGCTGTGGGTGCAACAAACAGATTACATCCATCAAAGCAATTAATTTGTTTGTTTCTTCAACCTGAAGATGAACTTCATGTCGATTTGTATCCTCATTTGCGTGCTAAGTTTCTGGTCATCGCCATTGCTTGCAGCTGACACACCTACTGAAAGCAACCTAGAGACTTATATAGTTCATGTTGAGAGCCCTGACGCACGTTTAACAACTCATTTAGATGATTTGCAGAGTTGGTATAGTTCGTTTTTGCCGGCAGCTACAGCATCATCAACCGAGGGCGACCGGATGGTTTACTCGTATCACTCGGTTTTCAAAGGTTTCGCGGCTAGGCTCTCTCCGGAAGAGGCGAGAGCCATGGAAGACAAGGATGGCTTCATCTCGGCACGTCCTGAGAAGAAGCTGTCCTTGCACACAACTCATTCGCCTAACTTCTTGGGACTAAACCAGAACATGGGGTTCTGGAAAGATTCCAATTATGGTAAGGGTGTGATAATTGGAGTCCTGGACACTGGGGTCTTTCCGGATCACCCTTCTTTTAGCGACAAGGGAATGCCGCCTCCACCTGCGAAATGGAAGGGAAAGTGTGAGTTTAACCATACGACGTGCAATAACAAAATCATCGGAGCTAGGTACTTCAGGAGGACGGTCGGCCAGAGCCCACTCGACGATGATGGCCATGGGACTCACACCGCGAGCACTGCTGCTGGAAACTTCGTCAGCGGCGCAAATGTGTTTGGAAATGCTAATGGCACCGCCGTCGGTATTGCTCCGCTTGCTCATTTAGCCATTTACAAAGTGTGCTCACCATCTTGCTCTGAAAGCAATATTCTTGCTGCAATGGACGCTGCTATTGATGATGGAGTAGATGTGCTTTCCATTTCTCTTGGAGGTTTTTCTGCTGATTTCTACTCTGATAGCATTGCACTTGGGGCATTTAGTGCCATGGAGAAGGGCATTCTGGTTAGCTGCTCAGCTGGAAATGACGGGCCGTTTATCGCATCGTTATCAAACGAAGCCCCCTGGATCCTCACTGTTGGCGCCAGCACCATTGACAGAAAAATAAGGGCAACAGCCCTGCTCGGAGACAATCAAACATTTGATGGGGAATCGGCTTTCCAGCCAACCGATTTTCCGACAACGCTCATGCCACTTGTGTATCCTCGGATGCTTAACACTAGTGACATCGAGCTTCCATATTGTACCCCGAGAGCATTGAACAGAACAGATATCAGAGGGAAGATAGTGGTTTGTGAGATAGGCCTAATAAGAAGAGTTGAGAAAGGAATAGCAGTAAAGAATGCTGGAGGCTCTGCAATGATTCTAGTGAATCCTCCTTCCTATGGAAATACAACCTTTTCCGAAGCCCACGTCCTTCCGGCTACACACGTCACCTACACCGATGGATTAAAGATCAAGGCTTACATCAACTCAACATCCACACCAACCGCCACGATTGTGTTCAAAGGAACCATCATTGGCGACGATCGCGCACCGATTGTTGCTGCTTTTTCTTCCAGAGGGCCCAGCTCTGTTAGCCCGGGGATCCTGAAGCCCGACATTTTAGGCCCAGGAATGAACATTCTTGCAGCGTGGCCAGTCTCGGTCGAAAACAACACAAACACAAATGCCACCTTCAACATTATCTCCGGTACCTCCATGTCCTGCCCACACCTCAGTGGAGTAGCAGCATTGCTCAAAAGTGCTCACCCTGCTTGGTCACCGGCTGCAATAAAATCAGCAATCATGACCACAGCCGACGTTGTGAATCTCGCCCGAAATCCAATCGAGGACGAGAGGTTTCTTCCGGCGAGCATCTTCGCAACGGGCTCAGGCCACGTGAACCCCTCAAGGGCAAACGATCCAGGACTCATATACGACATTCAACCCGAAGATTACATACCTTATCTGTGTGGTTTGAACTATACAAACCGAGAAGTCGGCATGATCGTGCAACGCAGGGTGAATTGCTCCGTGGAATCGATCATACCAGAAGCCCAACTCAACTATCCTTCCTTGGCTCTCACTTTCGGGCCATTACGTCCAACTTCTCAGACATATTCCAGGATTGTGACGAATGTTGGCGAGCCTAATTCGTCTTACGTGGTCGAGGTTTCCCCGCCTCCTGGCATCGATGTCCGTGTTGTGCCGACTAAGCTCGACTTCTCGCAATCTAACCAGAAATTACAATACAATGTGACGTTTATCCGATTGACAACGGCCTCAAACAGTACAGTGGTTCAAGGTTTCTTGAAATGGAATTCTTCCAGAAACTCTGTTAGGAGTCCTATTGCAGTTATACTCCGCTGATGGGAGGTGGAATCTCTTAAAGGTTGCGCCTATTTCTGTTCGTGAATAAATTATCACCATTCTTTAAATTTCTGTAAATCTGTGTTGGTAGATTTCATATTATACAAAAATTTAGTAAATATTTCATTGTAATGAAATTTGTTTCCATAATTTGGAAAAGTATGTTTAATGTTTTATCTTGTGTTTTAGCCAAACTTAATGTTTAATCTTAGGTTGAAAACGAAATCACAAAATCCTTCGTTTTTTCATCATCATTTTTCAATATCGATCTTCCTTGAATCGTATTATCATGTTTATACATTTAAAACTTTTATTTCTCTATCTATTTTTTTTACAGGATTTATATTCGTTGAATATGTTTGGAAAAAATTCTTTCGACTTAGGTTTTGAAATCAATCAAAATTCCATGTTCTAAAAAAATTGTTATACTAATATTATTTGACTTATTATAATCTATTAGTTTACTTTAACTTTTATCCTAGATTTCACTGTATTATTTTATCTTTCCTAAAGGATGCATTATATATTTTAGATGTGATTAAAGAAAAGTAGAAATAATATTAAATATATTAAGAAAAAAGAAAATTAACAATTTGAAATAAAGCAAAATAAATTTCAAATTTAATTATTCTCTTATGAAACAGATATTGTAAAAAGTCACAACCGGTCTATTGGTCGTAGGAGGGGAAGAGGCAAGAGATTCCAAATGAAAGAGAGAGGAATTATAGTTCCTAAACCCTATTTTCCCTAGTAACAATTCGACCCCCAAGGATCCTACCATTTCAGAAATAAGCCCCACATATTCTTAAATCTCAAGATTTACCCAGGAAGTTCCAAAATCTTTCATCTATGTATATGCTCAAGACGAAGCCTTATTAACCTTTTAATTACGCTTTAAAATTCAATTATTTTAATAACTCTCTAATTAAGACGCTAAGACAATGCTGCTTATATTTTATATTTTCTGTTAATTTCAATATGTTGGATTATGAACATGATTATGCTAAACTTATGATTGATGTCGGTTTATAATTAGATTGGTTGAGTTGTGGTATTTCAACAAGAGCTTGTGATGTCGCCACAGCCACGTGGGGCGGCTCACATTAACATAGATTATATATAGATAGGACGGCATCTCAGCCCCAAGCAAATGGATTTATTTATTTATTTATTTTTACTTTCTTTTAAAAGCAAACGAAAACTTACGATATGGGTCATCAAAGCAGAATGGACCAAAGTTGCATAAGAAATTCAAATTAGTATTCAGCAAACTTCGCATTCTGTTCTGAACAAATATTGATAATTTTATTGGCAATCATCAATGTCGAAATTAAAATTATATGTTACAAGTTTTATAATTTTATTTTTTATAAATAAGGAAGCCCCATTTTATTTTATTAGGTAAAAACTTATGAAATATATTTTTTGTAAGCTGGAATTAATCTATTTATTTTTTCTTTTTTTCAGTTTTGAAGTTCTTTTAACTTTTTTTAGGATTTTTTTAGCAATTTCAGTTTTTCTTTTTTGGGTTCTCTTAGGTTTTTTTAGTTTTTCCCTTTTTTCATTTTGTTTAGGGTATTTAATTTTTTGTCCCGTCAAGAACATCTGATAAAATTAGAACGATATAGAAAAGATTAGCATCGTCCATTGGCAAGAATGACAAGCATAAATTATTTTTAAATAAAATGCTCTATTTTTATAGGGTAAGGTTTCACGTAAAATATCTTATTGGATACTAACTCAAGATTGTATTTTCAGAATTCTTACATTTTATTATTTTAATTACACAATCATAACTACTATTACCTTATATTATCCGAACACATCACTAACTTATTATTAATATCAGATAAATCTTATAAAATTAATGTAGGATATTAAAACATTATTATTCATATAAGATAAATCTTATAAAATTAGTGGAGGATATAAAAAAATAAACGTAATTTGTGAAACACCCTCCATTTAATTCATAATTATCGAGATTCTTCCTAGCAGTTTTGATATTACATTTTATTCCGTGTTTTATTTTGTACAACACAATAATCACCGTATATTATATGTATTTATTAACATCACTAACTAATATATAAATTATATTAAATTAATGAAATATAAGATAAAATAAAGAGTCTTGAAGCGTCATAATTTAGAGTTAGAGGTTTTGATATTCTAAGTATTGAAGATCCGGCGGACATGGAACTCTATGGAGCACATTCATGGAATTTATGTATTCCCTTTTGTCTTTATTACAATTAGGGAGTGCACATGTGCATTATATCACTTCTTACAATAATTAAATTACAGAAATTGACTTTTTACGAACTATATTCTGTTCTATAATTACTTTTATTTTCTTTTCTTTTTTTCCTTTTTCTTTTTTGGCTGGGGTTCTGAATAAGCTGCAACTATAGATTTTATATAACCAATTTTTCTTGAGATTTTATTAAACAAAAAAAAATAATATTTGGTTAAATATGATCCATTAAATATATGTATTTGTTTGACTTTATTGCGACATACATTATATTATGCTTAATTATTAATCATAATAGACTGCATATATATCATAATACACACTTATTTCTTATATAAGTGGAAGATGTATTTTAATTTCGCCCCCGATCTTGACCCATAAATCTTGGAATACTTTATTCGACTTTCCAAAGACGATTGGCATTAAGTTGGACATTAGATATTTCTTTAAGTAGTAGTAGTAGTAATATATAATAATAATAATAATAATAATAATAATAATAATAATAATAATAATAATTATTATTATTATTATTATTATTATTCATATAATAAATTATTAGTTCATTGATGCTTTTTTTAAGGTGCAACAGAAAGACTTCTGAAGATGGACCAGAGGTGGAGCGGGCAGCCACGCCCCCCTTTATTTTCAGAAATTTCAATTTTATATGTCACCTTATTGTATTTTTCTTATTTTATTTAAATCTTAATATATAAGACCAAGCTCTTTTTTTTGTTTTTTTATAATTGACCCCTTTTACATTGTAAGAATTTGGCCCATCACTTTAGATATAGGTCAAAGAATTTAGAGTTAAACTGTCAATATTGAACTCTTTATTTTATTATATTTTTAATTATACCAATATGTGTCATATACAAGGACAGTCCTACATGGGGTCAAGGGGTATTTGGGCCCCTCTCAAATAAAATTAATATATATATATATATTTTTTTTTTTTAAATTAAATTATATATTAGTGAAATTATATAATTGCATTCCTAACATACATAAATACACCATTAACATTTAAAATTTAAGATATTTTTACTTATCTTTGTCAAATTTCAACTAAAAGTATTGAAAAGTTATAGTTAAAATTTTTTTTAATCTTTTACATTTTTTTATTTTCATCCATCGTAAACTCGTGCTATCTAGTATTCATTTTCACCATTTTTGTGTTTGTTTTTGTAGTTCAATGTTCATTTCCATTATACATATATTAATTTTGAAATTTTTAGGATATATTTTCTATATTAAAAATTCATAATTTATGTTCCACTACAAGTACCAAATATAAATAATAATTATTTTTTGGTTATACTATTAATTATTTGATTATTATTATGTGAATCTTTTCGATTTAAGCTATAATTTTTATATTTTTTTATTGTAGATTTATTATAGTAATTGTACGATATTATTTAATTTAAATATATGTAATTAACATGATATATTGGCTTTATTAAATTTCCTACAAATGATGTGTACATTATATTTAATATTTTTTAAAAAATATTATATAAATTGGACCCCTAAATTATATTTGTGGGTCCGTCATCTGTATATAATATCATTATTTATAAATAAATGATTTGTATTACTAAAATTAAAATATAAAATTAAATAAAGGATTCAAATCACAATCCTGTATCCATCCACATTTCTTTACTACGCACTCAATTTCCTGTATATTATCCCAGACAACGTAGAGTTGGGACAAGTAATTTAACCAAGAAAATTTATTCTCAAGGATGCAGGACCACCTGGAGGGTCATGTATGTAATTTCGCGGGTTTATGACCAAGCCCGTACGCTACATACAGATAAGACAACGTACTTATTTATTAAAAGAGTTTGTCTCTAAGTTAATAAACAAGTCAACGGGAAGCACCTGTCCCCTATCCAATAAAATGTCAACGGAAAGTGCCTATATAAGGGACCAAGCTCTGCCACTAACCGAATCCAACATTGTCAATGCTTCAATAATTTTCAGTACTTTGAAAATTCTTGAAGATGAATTTTAATAATATTTCAATATTTATCCTTATTTGCATGCTGAATTTCTTTCCTCCACCCTTACATGGAAACGATGCTCACACAGAAAGCAACTTAGAAACTTACATAGTCCATGTTGAGGGCCCTGGGGCCCCATGGGCCTCCAAACTGGACGATTTACAGAGCTTGTACCGCTCCTTTCTGCCGATAACAGCAGGATCGAAGCGCATGGTTTACTCGTACCGCTCCATTTTCAAAGGGTTCGCGGCCAAGCTCTCTCCGGAAGAAGTGGAAGCCATGAAAAGCAAGGCCGGCTTCATCTCGGCCCGACCCGAGAAGATACTGTCCATGCACACAACACATTCCCCTAACTTCTTGGGGCTGAACCAGAACGCCGGCTTCTGGAAAGATACCAATTATGGTAGAGGTGTCATTATCGGCGTCCTGGACGGAGGGGTTTTTCCCGATCATCCTTCCTTCAGCGACGAAGGAATGCCTCCTCCGCCCGCTAAATGGAGGGGACAGTGTGAATTTAGCGGCACAGCATGCAACAACAAAATCATTGGAGCGAGGTACTTCCCCAGCAACGCCGGCGGGAGCCCTGTTGATGACAAGGGACACGGATCTCACACGGCGAGCACTGCTGCCGGAAATTTTGTTAGAGGCGCGAATGTGCTCGGCAGTGCTAATGGCACGGCAGCTGGGATTGCTCCTCTTGCTCATTTAGCCATTTACAAAGTATGCACGCCATCCTGTTCCGAAAGCAATGTTCTGGCTGCAATGGAAGCCGCCATTGATGATGGAGTGGATGTGCTCTCCATTTCTCTTGGGGATGATACTATTACTGATTTCCATTCTGATAGCATTGCAGTTGGCGCATTTAGCGCCATGGCCAACGGCATTTTCGTCAGCTGCTCCGCCGGAAACGACGGTCCATTTAACCAATCTTTGTCGAACCAAGCTCCCTGGATCATGACTGTTGGTGCGAGCACTCTGGATAGAAAAATAAGGGCAACTGCCGTGCTTGGAAACAATCAAACGTTCGACGGGGAATCGGCATTCCAGCCAACCAATTTTCCGGCGACGCTCTTGCCAATGGTTTATCCCCAGATGCTGAACCCCACTGATCCCGATCTTCGATATTGTACGGCGGCATCATTGGGGAGAATCGACATACGGGGAAAAATAGTTGTGTGCGAAGCAGGCCTAATAGAAACAGTTGAAAAGGGAATAGCAGTGAAGAATGCTGGAGGCGCCGCCATGATTATAATCAATCCTTCAATTTCTGCAAATACAACCCGTTCAGCAGCCCATGACCTTCCAGCGACACATGTCGGTTACGCCGATGGATTGAAGATCAGGACATACATAAACACAACATCCGCACCAACGGCCACGATTGTATTCAAAGGAACCATCATCGGCGACGATCGTGCCCCAGTGGTGGCTTCGTTTTCTTCCAGAGGACCCAGCTCAGCGAGCCCTAGGATTTTAAAGCCCGACATTTTAGGCCCGGGTGTTAATATTCTTGCCGCATGGCCCGTCTCGGTTGATGGCAACACAAACACGGATGCCTCATTCCACTTTGAATCTGGTACCTCAATGTCCTGCCCACACCTCAGCGGAGTAGCAGCGTTGATCAAAAGTGCGCACCCTACTTGGTCTCCGGCTGCAATCAAATCCGCAATCATGACGACAGCTGACGTCGTGAACCTCGCGCAGAATCCAATCGAGGACGAGAGGTTTCTTCCGGCGAGCATCTTTGCTACTGGTTCGGGGCACGTGAACCCGTCGAGAGCAAACGATCCCGGGCTTATATACGACATCCGGCCTGATGATTACATTCCTTATTTGTGTGGTTTGAGATATACAAACTGGCAGGTGCGCATGATTACGCAGCAGTGGGTGAGTTGCTGGACAAGACCAAGCATACCAGATTCACAGCTCAACTATCCTTCTTTTGCTGTCACTTTCAGCCCATCACTTCCAACTTCTCAGACATATTCAAGGACGGTAACTAACGTTGGTGACCCTAGTTCGACTTATGTGGTCGAGGTTGTCCCACCAGCCGGAATTAGTGTTCGTGTTGAGCCGACTAAGCTTGTGTTCTCAGAACTCAACCAGAAACGGCAGTACAGTGTGACGTTTAGCCGGACAGTGGCCGCCTCAAGGAACACAGTCGTTCAAGGTTTCTTGAAATGGAATTCTTCTGGACGCTCAGTTAGAAGCCCTATTGCAGTTATGTTGCAGTGACCTTCCCATGGGACTAGTTTAGGGTCCTTCGAATAAATTATTATCATTCCATAAGTTTAATTGTAATAATAAGGTATTGTTTACTCCCATTCATGAAATGAGGTTTAATACATCATATTATATATCAAATATTAAGATTATGTAAAAAATGTATATTAACTGTTATATTCCCCAATGATAAAAATAGAGGTCGGTGCCCCCAACTTGTTTCTACATGTTTTGTCTTTCATATCCTATTTTGAAGAACAAAGTGACCTATAAATTTCATTTTCTTTCTATTTATGGTTATTACTTAATAATTTGTAAAAGAAAAAAAAAAGATTATGACGGCGTCCTTAACTTTGAAATTAATTATATTATTTTGCATATTAAGAAAGAATTTCCATTTTTAGATTTTAAAGTTTTAATAATTTCTATAGTTTCAATTTTCACAAAAATTATTTGTAATTTTAAAATATAGTTTTTAGATTAACTGAATTTTAAGGATTAATATTTATAATTTGAAAATATATTTATAATACGAAAGAAATATATTTATACTACCTTTCTTGAGTATAGATTTATTTTATGGAATTTATTTCATAAATATTTAAAATAATTGCAGCAACACAATATTACATAAACAAAAAAGTATATCTTAAAATTTAGTAATGATATTTTAATTTTTCTTATTTGTATTCATAAGCTACATGCATACAACAAAATTTGTTTCTAACTACATAAAATTTGTTTTTTTTTAAATCATCCAAATTAGTTTCAAACTAAATAAGCTTTAAATTTTTTTTAAAACAATGTCATAATGTAAATTTTGCCACAACAAATTTCACGAAAATGTAAAGCGATAGTTTTAAAAAAAAAAAAAAAAAGGACTCATAAAGAACAAATATAAATGAGCCAATAAAAGACTCAAACAATTAAAAAAAATGTTGCCCATGCGACACATGTGAAATTTATAATCGAGCTTTTTAACCTAAAAGATGGTAAATCGAGCTCCTTAATCTCAAAGACACTAAAGTCTATGGGGGTAAACTACATCCGGCTCTTTGTTACTACGTTGAGCTCCTTAATTCGAAAGATGGTAAAATCAAACTCCTTGACTTGAAAGATGGTCAAATTTATGGGTGAAATACATCCAGTTCTTTGTTATGGCATCGAGCTCCTTAACTTGAAATATGGTAAAATCAAGCTCCTTGACCCGAAAGATAGTAAAATTTACAGGGGTGAACTACATCCAACTCTTTACTACCATGCCGAACTCCGTAACCTAAATGTAACGCCCGGTATTTTTTCACCCTTATCTTATTATTTAAATTTTAAGTATACGCCGTTTAATTATTATTGGCTAAAATAAGTCAAATAGTACGCATAATTTTTAATTATTTTTTTCTGATCTTGGGTTATAATGGCCCAATTTATTTTATTAAGTAAAGGCTACTAAGATATCGATATTTTAATATGTCTCGTTGTATTGAATAAGCCTATATTGCATTAGGTCAGATGTTTATTGAATTCCATCTTTTGGCCCGAATGAAATTAGGCCCAATGTTTTGAGTCCATAAAATTTTCATCATGTTTGTGTACATTACATAAATCACCGTTCTTGACGAGTTCCTACTAAAATAAGAATCCTAAAAAATAGAAGATTTGAATAACAAAAATCTTTACCGATAGGGATACGATTAGATTCACTATCTGATAAAAAATCCTAATCCAGCAATATCTATTGTTAACCCTAAGTATAAAGTCAATAATTTGTCCTCCCAACACAGATTACGACTTGAAAAAAAAAAGAGAGATTTTCTGCAGGAATTCCTGATCAAGAACACGGTGTTTAGGCTCATTGCATGAAATTCTCGAAACTTATTCATATTTCAAAGTCGAGGTGGGGGTTTTTACGGTTTGTCATTATTAATTATATTATTTGATTCGTTTACATATTTAATGTTATTATATGTTATGATTTATGAATTGTGCAAGAATTAAGTTGCACCCCTAAGTTGATTGATCAATCCCCTAAGCTACGCATGCTACACCACTACATGCCCTTAAGTTCTAAATTATGTAAGTATTTGATGCCTACTTATTATGTTATGGCATACGTATAACTGTACTACATGTTTTACAGTCAATTATATAATTGATTTTGGCAACTTGACTCCCACGAGCTAAAGGAAGCTCACCCCAACCTTTTGAACCTTTCAGGTTAAGATGGAGCTAGCAGTGGAGTAGAGGCAAACCGACGAGCATATGATAAATATAATTTTCGTTAAGTTATTTATTATTAACGCATTAGTTGAATTAATTATTTATTTTATAATAAAGATTAGTAGTCTGGTAAGGGATTAATAAGTGCTCGTAATTCAATATTGCCTTTTGGACCATTATGTTACTGATTTATTTATTTATCCGTATGGATTAGTTATTGATTTAATTATTCATTAATCGTTTTAAGAATTATGTTTATTTATTCCGCAGCTTAGTAGATTTTTAATTGTGCTGAAAATTATTTAATTAGTGGCATGACTAGGTTGATTTTAATTACGAACTTATTTTAGAGTAAATACTATTTTATTTATTTATCTGTATGTATTAGTTATTGATTTAATTATTTATGAATCGTTTTAGGAATTATGCTTATTTATTCCGCTGCTTAGTAGATTTTTAATTGTACTAAAAAAAATTTAATTAGTGGCATTACTAGGTTGATTTAATTACGAACTCATTTTAGAGTGAATATTATTTTAATTATTTATCCGTATGGGTTAAATTGTTTGTCGGGTTAATGGGCATGAGAAATCAATTTCTTGTTGTTTAGGTATTTATGCTATTACTTATTATTTGATTTTGTTTCCGAAAATATATTATTGGTTATTACAATTATTTGAGGTTACGGCATATAAAAATGTAGTATTATGAAATCTAGTAATCATTAGTGCTTGATAAAATTTATGCATTATGGTTCTCTTTTAACAGCCTGATTTTAGAAATATTAATTTTAGTACTTGTTTGTAACTGTAATTCACTATTTAATTATATGTTATAAAATTTGAGTCCTTACATTAAAGAATGATAAAATGAGCTCCTTAACCTGAAACATAGTAAAATTTACGAGGGTAAACTACATCCAGCTCATTGTGCTCGTTAACTTGAAAAATATAAAATTTATAGGGTGAACTACATCCAGCTCACCGTCTCCTTGCTCCCACATGAGATCTTTAACTCAAAAGATGGTAAAATCGAGCTCCTTAGCTTGAAAGATGGTAAAATTTATGGGGTGAACTACATCCAATGCTTTGTTACCACGTTAAGCTCCTTCACCTGAAAGATGAAAAAATTTATACGGTGAACTGGATTGCTACCATATTGAGCTCCTTAATCTGAAATGTGGTAAAATTTACAAGGTGAACTACATCCAACTCACCATCTATTTGCCACCATGTCGAGCTCCTTAACCTAAAAAATGGTAAAATTTATGGGGGTGAATTACATCCAACTCTTTATTACCACGTCGAGCTCCTTAACGTGAAAGATGGTAAAATCGAGCTACTTAATCTCAAATATGGTAAAATTTATGAGGGTGAACTACATCCAAACTCTTTGCTACCACATCGAACTTCTTCACCTGAAAGATGTAAAATCGAGCTCCATAACCTGAAAAATAGTAAAATTTATGGGGGTGAACTACATTTGGCTCTTTGCTACCATGTCGAGCCCTTAATCTGAAGGGTGGTAAAATCGAGCTCCTTAACTAAAACTTCATAAAATTTATGGGGGTAAACTACATTTAGCTCACCGTGCTCGTTAACCTGAAAAATGTAAAATTTATAGGTGAATTACATCCGGCTCACCGTCTCTTGCTCCCACGCTGTGCTCCATAACCTGAAAAATGCTAAAATCGAGCTCCTTAACCTGAAAGATAGTAAAATTTATGGGGTGAACTACATCCAGCTCTTTGTTACCACATCGAGCTCCTTAATCTGAAAGATGGTAAAATTTAAACGGTGAATTACATCATGTTCACCATCTTTTTTATACCATATCAAGCTCCTTAACCTCAAAGATTATAGGGTGAAGTATATCCAACTCATTGTCTTTTTGCCATCCATCAAGCTCCTTAACCTGAAAGATTGTAAAATTTATGGGGGTGAACTACATCCAACTCTTTGTTACCACTCTTTGTTACCATGTCGAGCTTCTTAACTTGAAAGATGATAAAATCGAGCTTCTTAACCTGAAAGATCATAAAATTTATGGGGGTGAACTACATCTAGTTCTTTGCTACCACATCGAACTTCTTAATCTTAAAGATGGTAAATCGAACTTCTTAACCAAATAGTAAAATTTATAGGGGTGAACTGTCAGCTCTTTGCTACCATGTTGAACTCCTTAACCATGATGGTAAAATCGAGCTCCTTAACCTGAAATATAGTATAATTTATGGGGGTAAACTACATCCAGCTCACCGTGCTCGTTAATCTGAAAAACAGATGAATTCATACGAATGCAGGCCCTAGAATCACTATATATTTAGTCACTCATATTCAATACATAATTCATGGAAAACATATTGATAATCATGGCTACCATAAAAAGAACAAAAGAAAAGAATATTATTGAAGCCCAAACTTTCTCTTTCTTGGTTGATCCTCCTTTCTATCTTTGTTTATAACCCTAAAATATGTTATATATTGTATTGATAGATGTCTCTCTATAATCTAATGTAGATCCTCCTTTTATAGACAATTAATAGGGATTCAATACATAATTTTTTGAAAACATATTCATAATCATGGCTAATATAAAAAGAACAAAAGAAAAGAAGATTATTTGAACCTCAAACATTCTCTTTCTCTCTGATGACTTGATTGGTTGTCTTTTGTATCCTTATTTCTAACCCTAAAATATGTTGTATATTGTGTTTCTCTCTATAATCTAATGTAGCTCCTCCTTTTATAGATAATTACTAGGAATTCAATACATAATCCATGGGAATTATATTGATAATCATGACTAACATAAAAAGAGCAAAAGAAAAGAAGACTATTGAAGCTCAAACCTCTCAGATTCCTTGATTGGTTGATTCTCTTTTGTATCCTTATTTCTAACCCTAAAATCTGTTGTATATTGTATTGATAGATGTCTCTCTATAATCTAATGTAGCTCCTCCCTTTTATAGACAACTAGGGGTTTGATAGTTGCCGTATCTATGTTTTAGAATGAGAAGATTTGCCCAAACTACACCAAATCAAGAAGATATGCCCGAAAGATGGTAAATTTATGGGGATGAATTACATCCAGCTCTTTGTTACCACATCGAGCTCCTTAACTGGAAAAATAGTATAATTATGGGGGTGAACTATATTCATCTTATTGCTACCACATCAAACTCATTAACGTAAAAGATGATAAAATTTATGGGGTGAACTACCTCATCGTGCTCCTTAACCTGGAAGATAGGAAAATTTATATTTGTAATATTTGAAAAAACTTATTTCCTTCCAAAAATTATTTGTATCAAATAATGTCATATTTTTATTTTATATTAAAATATTTTAAGTAAAAATATATATCACCATTGATTTTATATTTAAAAAATAATATTTAATTATTATATATGATAAATGGATGTGAAAATAAAGATTTAAAAAGAAGAATTAATATGATGTTATTAATTATAATTTTTAAAAAATCTTATTTTTTCCAAAGATTATGTTTATCAAATAATCTTATATTTTTATATAAATAAAAATATTTTAAGTAAAAAATAAATATCACCTTTGATTTTACAAAAATATTTTATATTTAAAAAATAATATTTTATTTGTATATGATAAATGGTTGTGAAAATAAATATCTTAGAAAAGATTATTAATATTATATAGTTATTATAAAAAATAAATTTGAAATAAAAAAATTGAGGTAATTAGAATTTTGAGAGGAAAAAAATAATAAGCTAGTTTTTAAAAAAATGATGACAGAGGGGTAGACTTGGGCACGGTTCGGCCGATTCCTCGAATCGGGAGGAATGGAACGCATATAGCTGGTTCTGATTTTGGAACCGCCAATTCCACTATTTCGGTTTCGGTTCCCGATTTTTTTTTTTTTTTTTACAAATTCACACTTGGAACTGCCAGTTTGAAACCAAAACCACCAATTTTTAATCAAAATGGCAATTTTTGAACCAAAATCGCCTGTTTCTGGAATCGAGAGGGTGGAACCGAAATCGAACCGGCATATAGTCGGTTTTGGATTCCTTTTTTTTCTTTTTTACAAATTCACACTTGGTATAGTCGATTTTTGACCAAAACCGACAGTTTTAGAATCAAAACCGCCGGTTCCGGTTCAGAACTGGAACCGTGCCCATGTCTAAAAGGGGTAGAAAAAAAAGGTGTAAAAAAATAAACAACTCAAACAAACACTGATTGGGTTGTGGCACAATCTACGTCAGATTGTGCCCAACCCAATCCACCCACAACAAACTAAATCTTTTTTACCACAAGAAAATTCAAATAAGTTGCAATAATACACCATAGAGACAGATGCCACATTTACATATTGCTATGCAGTCAGCTTCCAATAGTCTAATAGTTATGATGTGAAATTAGTTGAGTTGATGATGGTTCAATGTTGGTGTCCAGTAATAAATTGCATGCTGACAATATCTAAACGAATCACTACAAATACCATAAATCTATTTTTAAAACACTACAACAATTTTAAAAATGTTGTACAATAGGAGAGTATGTTAAACTAGAAGAATATACAATAGACCTTAAGTTTTCAGAAAATTTTGACATATAAAAGTCGCCGGGAATAATACTACTTAGTCTACATTATGACAAATAACGATAATGTCCGCAAAGTCAGTAATATTCACAAGATCAGAGCTTCGAGCAAGGATCTTTGGCAGAATACGTAATTGGTGTTGAAAATGCCTACTATATATATATTGTTTATCTCCATATTAACAAGACAAACCAAATGAGGCTAACATTGATGTGAAAAACCATAATATTGTTGTGTTTTATAATCAAATAAGCTGGCTGTTACTCGTACCCAGAAAACATTTAAGGTAAATGAAAAGGCAAACAAGAATTCTTTATTATATGAATTTATAAATACAGAAATGACTGAAATATCTGAATTTACAAGAGATTTGCTGCAAGAGTTGGAACAATATACTATAACTTTTATGATAAGAATATGCAGTGTTCAGATGATTCAACTCAAGAGCCATTTTATCAGAGTAATAAATTTCTATTAATTGTGTAAAACTAACCTGAGAATGTGTCAGCATATTTTTTCCTCTGAATATCAAGAAATAAAGAATGTAACTGTGAAATTTAGAGCAATAATTGAAGTACTAATGCACTTCCAATAACAAATATATACGACGACAAAAGAACTTCAGTTGTGAAAAAAAGAAATGACTCAAGAGAGAGAGAGAGGGAGATGGTGAACTGTCATAGAGAAATCAAACATAGATCACACAGAGAAGCACCTACAGTAATTAAGGTGAATTGAAGTGCATCACCCCCAAACAACATCAGAGAGAGAGAGGGAGATCGTGAACTGTCATAGAGAAATCAAGCATAGATCACACAGAGAAGCACCTACATTAATTAAGGTGAATTGAAGTGCATCACCCCCAAACACCATCAGAGAGAGAGAGAGTATATATATTGCATCGGTGTAAAGAGACTGCAATTTTCTGAAGTACACCGAATTTGACGAAACTATCTCCAGTTGATTAAATCTAGATTATTAAAATGCATTATAATTGATGCCACATCCACAGGAACTATTCAAGTACAATAAAATATCAATCAATTATTAAAAAATTAAGGCAAATTCTTGAAGAACATCACCTCAAAACCCCATCACACAGAGAGAAAACAATATTAACAAATAAAAAGAATTAAAAAAGAAAAACCTATTACCTAAAAGAAGAGACCTCACCTTCATCAAGGATTCGATGCCGGAAGCCGCCTCTTCTTGAACGACAATGGAAGGATTTTCTTGCAGATGATTAGTTTTTGAAGAAATTTTGATTTTTGATGATTTTTTGGGATTTGATTTCTCTTCCCCTAATTTTGAGATTTATTTATAGAGTTGAATTCTTCTTACACTAATTGAAGAGGAAATGCTTTGTTTGAATTATCGTTTTGTTGAACGGTAAAATTATTAGCCGTTGGGTAATTAAATGTTGGTTTGATGTGGAGGGGCCACGTGTCCCATTCTTCTTGCCAACTTTCAGCGCGCATGAGCAACTCGCTTGGATGGCTCCACTAAATTTAAAAAAACATAATTATTTTTAAATTTCAAATAAAAGTACCTGATTTAAATTAATATTTTAAACTTATATTTCCTTAAATATGGATTATTTGTCTATTTAATAAATTTTAATATATTATTTTTTAATTATATAATTATTGTTCTACTTTCATATTTGTCTTGAAAATTTTGCTATTTATTGGATTTTTATGCTTTATTTGTAATTTTTTTTTAAATATTCTTTAGGTTTATTAGTTTTTTTTTTTGGTTTATTGAAACAGATTTAATTATTATTTTTTATTTTCTTATTTTAAAATTTATTGCCTAAAAATCAGGGAAAATCCTAATTATCTAGTGACAAAACATGTATTTTTCCTAAAAGATATAAAGTTCAAACTTTCTTTGATACGGTTATGGGAAAGATACATATAATTAGCCCATTAACTATTATATGAGTTCAAATTCGTCATTTATTTATCCAAATAGACCTTCAACAATTCAAATAAATAAAATATGCCTTTAAACTTTTTAGAACGACATAAATAAGACCCTCCTAAATATCAAAATAACTGACTAAATTTCATAAGTATCTAATAAATAAAATAATGAACAAATCAAAGTAGAAATATATTTAAATAAATCAGAAAGTTAATATATAACGCTTCAATATTATTAAATAATTAAAAATACCAACGTGGCTGCAATTTGTGGATGGTTTATATATTTTTAAGGTTTAGATTTGCTATTTTCTTTTAAAAGATTTTAGTTTCTGATTTTTTAATTTAGTTTAAATAATATCAAGTGTTTTTGATTTTTATATCAATTAAATAATTCGTACGTTTTGTTTTTATTTTAAAGTATATTTTGTTGATTATTTATTTATTTAAATATATTTATGATTTGATTTCTTCATTTTTAGATTTTAAATTATTTAGATTAGTTATGATATATTGTTAGAATTATTTGTCACTCATTTAGAAATTGAATTAGAAATTGAATGAGTTATTTATCCAATATTAAAAATTTAAAAATCTCGTTATATAAAAAATTTAATGAAAAGACTAATTCAAACCACAATATTAGTTTAGGAGCCAGCTCACGTCTTTGCATATATTTATTGTATAAATCTTTAAAATTTGTTTACGTAGTCATTACAAAAATCCACAAATCATGCATTTGTAAATATTTGGTGAGATGATGTCACTAGCATTTCAAGACCCAAATTTCTCCCATCTCATTATCATCATCCTATCACATAAATTTAACAGATACTGGACTTCTACCTATGTGCTTCGGGGAAATCCATGATATTGATCCTTGCACATAAGTTGCATTAAGAACAGAGGCAGTTTATTTACTAAAAAAAATCTTATACGTCTTTTTAGTGAACCTAAGTAATGTAGAGTCCACATCCATATCTACACCTGAAATCCTTTCCATTATTAGATAATAAGTCGATTGTGCTGCCCCTACATTTGTCACTGTCCTTGAATACATTGAATCATTCTTTCCCAGCTGTATTGAGAAAGAAGGGTAGTTCAGCTGTGCTTCAGGTATGCCTATTACCTGGCAGCTAATAATGCGCCTTGTGATCATCGCGATCTCCTTCTCCGTGTAGCTTAATCCACACAAATATGCGATATAATCTTCAGGAGTAATGTCGTGCTTGCAGTGAGTGTACCAAGTCCTTTTTTATCGATAAACGGTGAAGCATGTCTGCGTCCACTTCTCATTTTCATTATTCTACTATGTTTGAAGACATAGAATTCCTGTAAGACACATATATACTTGGCGGTGTCCGAAGCCAGGATTATTCTATTATAAAGACACAGGTAGGTGGTATGGCTTTCCTCCCGACACCCTTTTAGTATTGTTTATGTTTAGAAAATGATTCTTGAAGTGGAAAGCATTGCTAGTGACCACAGAAGACCTAATTCTGGACCTTTGTGGCATTCTGCTTTGTTCTTTGTTTTTGTATGGGTGAGGCCGGGGCCGAGACTGTTGGACATTTAATACTTCCCAAGTGAACTTCAATGTGTGTGTGTGTATATATATATATAATAACGTGAATTTGCTAGATTGGGAACTTCAATATATGTGTGTGTGTATATATATATATATAATAACGTGAATTTGCTAGATCGGGAGATTGACAAGTATTGTAATGAGAAAAGATACTAGACACGATTTGAAGTTAGATATTGCCTAGGATTTATTCTCATCACAATACTTACCAATCTCTCGATCAAGTTTTATGTTATGCATTCCTAATCCGTTAACCAATTACTCCCTCTTGGATAATAATGGATTAACTATACATATGCAATTAGTCATCATATAATTACATATGATATTCAAATCAAGAAAGCATAACCAAATATAGGAACTAAATAATATCATTAAAGAAAAACTTATGAATCCATAATCATGTACTCTCTAAAATCACTAGATGTTTAGCCATACATATTTAATACGTAATCCATGAGAAACATATTGACAATCATGGCTAACATAATAAGAACAACAGAAAAGAAAACTATTTGAAGCTAAACAATTTTCGTTTCTTTCTCTCTCTGATGACTTATTTGGTTGATCCTGTTTTGTATCCTTATTTCTAACCCTAAAAATATGTTGTATATTGTGTTGTCTCTTATCTAATGATCTCTTGTAGTTCCCAATCTCCTCATCTTATAAATAATAATTAGGATTTTGATAGCGCCGTATTTTTGTTTTGGAATAAGAAAATATGTCCGGATCACACCAAATCGAGAAAATATGCCCGAATCACACCAAATCACGATGGTTAAGATTATATCACGAGGATAAGTACGGTCATGTGACTTGAGACGCAGTCTATACATCCTTAATTATCTATTTTTATGTCAAAACTTCAACAAACACGTGACGTAATAAAATATAACAAAATCATGATAAACTCGTCACTTAGGTACACGCAATTTCCTAAAAACTATACATAATAACCCCAAATTGCACGTAAATCCTAAGTTTATCAAATACTTAGTTGAATTTACTATATACAGTCCATGTGGATACAATACATGTTTTCACCATATTTTTACTATAAATTGTCTCATGCACTTGCGAGTCGTAGTTTAAGTAAAATGAAATAGCGAACAACTACATCCAAATCTTTGCTACCACATCGAGCTCATTAACCTGAAAGGTGGTAAAATCAAGCTCCTTAACCTAAAATATGGTAAAATTTATGAATGAATTACATTAAGCTCTTTTGATACCACGTCGAGCTCTTTAACCTGAAGATGGTAAAATCGAGCTCCTTAACATAAAATATGGTAAAATTTATGGAGATGAATTACATTCAGCTCTTTGCTATCACATCGAGCTCCTTAACCTGAAAGATGATCAAATCGAGCTCCTTAACGTGAAGGATGAAAATTTATAGGGTGAACTACATCCAGCTCTTTGCTACCACGTCAAGTTCCTTAACCTTAAAGATGATAAATTTATGGGGAAACTATATCGAGTTCACCGTGCTCCTTAACCTGAAAGATGATAAACATTATGGGGTGAACTACGTTTAGCTCCCCGTCTCTTTGCTACCACATCAAGCTACTTACTGAAAGGTAGTAAAATCGAACTACTTAACCTGAAAGATGATAAAATTTATAGGGGTGAACTACATCTATCTCTTGCTACCATGTCAAGCTCATTAACCTGAAAGATGCTTCCACGTTAAGTTCTTTCACTGATGGAAAAATTTATTGGGTGAACTACATCCACGTTGAGCTCCTTAACCCGAAAGATGGTAAAATCGAACTCCTTAACCTGAAAGATTGTAAAATTTATGGGGGTGAACTACATCCGCCTCTTTGCTTCCACATCGAGCTCCTTAACCTGAAATATAGTAAAAATTTATATGGTGAACTACATCCAGCTCTTTGCTACCATGTCGAACTCCTTAACCAAAAATATGGTAAAATTTATGGGGGTGAATTACATCCAACTCACCGTGCTCCTTAACCTAAAATATGGTAAAATTTATGGGGTGAACTACATCTAGCTCACTGTGCTTTTTAACCTGAAAGATGGTAAAATTTATAGGGTGAACATCCAGCTCACCGTCTCTTTGCTACCACATCGAGCTTCTTAACGTGAAAGAAAATAAAATTGAGCTTCTTAACCTAAAAGATAGTAAAATCGAGCTTCTTAACCTGAAAATAATAAAATTTATGAGGATAAACTACAACTCTTTGTTACTATGTCGAGCTCATAAACCTGAAAGATGATAAAATTTATGGGGGTGAATTACACATTCAGCTCTTGCTACCACGTTGAACTCCTTAACCTGAAAGATGCTACCACGTCGAGTTCTTTGTTACTATGTCGAGCTCCTAAACCTGAAAGATGGTAAAATTTATGGGGGTGAACTACATCCAACTCTTCCTACCACGTCGAGCTCCTTAACCTAAAATATGCTACCATGTCGAGTTCTTTAACCTGAAAGATGGTCAAATCGAGATCCTTAACCTGAAAGATGATAAAATTTATAGTGGTGAACTACATCTAACTCTTTGTTACCTCGTCGAGCTCCTTAACCTGAAAAAGATGATAAATTTATGGGGGTGAACCACATCCACTTCTTTGCTACCACTTTGAGCTCCTTAACATAAAAGATGGAAAAATTGAGTTCATTTCCTTAATATGAAATGTGGTAAACTTTATGGGATGAAATTACATCCAACTCAATGTGCTCCTAAACCTGAAAGAAAGGTAAAATTTATAGACAATAACTAGAATTTTGATAGCCGCCGTATCTCTCTTGTGGAATAAGAAGATGTAAATCACACCAAATCGCAACAGTTAAGATCATATCACGAGGATAAGCACAGTCCGTGCAAGGCAAGCACAGGTTGTGCTTGGTGAAGCTCGCTGTATGGGTTGTCGGGTCTGAAGCACAGGCCGTGCAAGGGCTTGCATGGACCGTGCTTTGGTCGCGACTCCGGGGTGCATCCTTGGTTCGCGTGCACGGTTAATGTGACTTGAGACGTGATCCATACATCCTTAATTGTCTATTTTTCTGTCAAAACTTCCACAAACACGTGACGCAACAAAATATAACAAAATCATGATTAACTCATTAATTAGGTACGTGCAATTGCCTAAAAACTATACATAAACCCCGAATTGTACGTAAATCTTATATTTATTAGTCATATTTACACTAGTGTGCTCAGTCAGCTTCTAATAGTCTCATAGTTGTGATGTAAAATTAGTTGAGTTGATGATGATTCAATGTACTGTCCACTATTAAATTGCATGCTCGCAATATCTAAATGAATCAATACAAACGCTAGAAATCTATTTTTAAAACTATACAACATTATTTACAAGAAAATATTGTATAATAGGAGAATATTTTAAACCAAAAGCATATACAATAAGCAGAAAATAATATTTGACAATAACTAAATTAAACCTTTTGACTGCAAGAAAATTCAGACAAATTGCAATAATACAAATATTTACTTATTTCACATCTACATTGATATTCAGTCAGCTTCATAAATATTCTAATACTACTTAGTTTACATGATGACAATTAACGATAAAACGAGTGACATTCAAGGATCTTGGCAGAATACATAATTGGTGTTGATAATGCAAACCATATATATCGTTTATCTCCACATAGACTTGTAGAATATGAACCAAAGAATTTGTGGTAGAGAGATAACAAGATACGCCAAATGGTGCAAACATTTAGTTAATTAAAATCCATAAATGCAGCCAAATTTGAAGTGATGTGAAAAACAATAATATTGTTGTGTTTTATAATTTCATAGCTGAAAACACTGAAAAGGTAAACAAAAAATTTTATTATTTGAATTTACAAATACATAAATGACTAAAATATTTGAATTTATAAGAGATTTGCTGCAAGAGTTGGAGCAATCTACTGTAACTTTTATGATAAGAATATGCAGTACGCAGTTGATTCAACTCAAAGAGCCAATTTGGCAGAATTGTTAAATTATAGCAAAAAAAATAAATTTAATAAAATATAATAAAATTAAAAAAATTAAAAAGGTAAGTGAGGCGACTTTAATCAAAGTCGGCGAGGCGATACTAATATAATTTTTTTTTTTTTGAATGTCGCCCATTGCTTGGGAGACTTTAACTTTTTTTTTTTTTAATTCACAAAAAAAGGAAGAAACAGCCACTCGGTTGGGTCACTCGGTCGAATCACCACTCGGCCGGTCGAGTGGCTCGGCACAGACACTCGGTCTCAACAATACTCGGCCGACCGAGTTCGAGGAATGTGATGAGAATATTTCCAAGATGTTTATTCAGAAATATACAAGGTGTATAAGTACAAAGGGAGAGTGTAGGAGACTCTCAAACGTAACCAATGTGGGACAAGAATAAATACAAATATATATGCTCCTAATACTGTTAATATCTCAAACGTAAACAATATGGGACAAGAATAAATACAAATATATATGCTCATAATACTCCTAATATCTCAAACGTAAACAATGTGGGACAAGAATACAAATACACATATTTTTGTCCCACATTGTTTATGTTTGAGAGTCTCCTACACTCTCCCCTTGTATTTATACACCTTGTATATTTCTGAATAAACATCTCGGAAATATTTTCATCACATTCCTCATACTCGGTCGGCCGAGTATTGTTGAGACCGAGTGTCTGGGCCGAGTTACAGGTGCCACTCGGCCAGTCGAGTGGTGACTCGACCGAGTGACCCAACCGAGTGGCTGCAAAAAAATTATATTAGTTGTCGCCCCTGGCAGGGGCGACTTTGATTAAAGTCGCCTCCGACCGGGGCGACTTTACTTACTTTTTTAAATTTTTTTGTTTTTATTATATTTTATTAAAAAAAAATTTTTTTTTTTTTGGCTATAATTTAACAATTCTGCCAGCCAATTTATCGGAATAACATAATTTCTATTATTGTGTAAAACTAACCTGAGAATTTGTCAGCATATTTTTTCCTCAGAAATAAAGAATGTAACTAAGAAATTTAGAGCAATAATTGAAGCAGTAATGCACTTCCAGTAACAAATATATATGAAAGCAAAAGAACTTCAGTTGTGAAGAAAAGAAAGGACTCAAGAGAGGGAGAGGGAGAGAATCAACTGTCATAGAGAAGAAATCAAATATAGATCACACAGAGAAGCATCTACATTAATTAAGGTAAATTGAAGAACACCATCACAGAGAGAGAGAGAGAGAGAGAGAGAGAGAGAGAGAGTAATATTACCGCATATATATTGTATCGGCGTAAAGAGAATGCAACTTTCTGAAATACAGAGAAATGGACAAAACTACCTGCAGTCGATTAAATTTCGATTATTTGACTGCTGCTTCGCCTGGAGTTGCTTCACCGAAGCTATTGCCGGAAGGATAATGGAATGCTTCGCCTGGAGTTGCTCCGCCACACCTATCTCCGGAAAGACAATGGAAGGATGTTCTTGCAGATAGAGGTGATGGAGTCGTGCAGATGATTAGTTTTTTGAAGAAATTTTGATTTTTGATGATTTTTTGGGATTTGATTTCTCTTCCCCTAATTTTGAGATTTATTTATAGAGTTGAATTCTTCTTACACTAATTGAAGAGGAAATGCTTTGTTTGAATTATCGTTTTGTTGAACGGTAAAATTATTAGCCGTTGATAATTAAATGTTGGTTTGATGTGGAGGGGCCACGTGTCCCATTGTTCATTCCAACTTTCATCGCGCAACGCGAGCAACTCGCTTGGATGGCTCCACTAAAAATAATTAAATTATTTTTAAATTCAAATAAAAGTACGTGATTTAAATTAATATTTTGAACTTATTTTTCCTTGAATATGGATTATTTGTCTATTTAATAAATTTTAATATATTATTTCTTAATTATATAATTAGTGTTCTACTTTCATATTTGTCTTGAAATTTTTGCTATTTATTGGATTTTTATGCTTTATTTGTAATTTTATTTTTTAAATATTCTTTAGGTTTATTAGTTTTTTTTTTGGTTTATTGAAACAGATTTAATTATTATTTTTTATTTTCTTATTTTAAAATATATTGCCCAAAAATCAGGGAAAATCCTAATTATCTAGTGACAAAACATGTATTTTTCCTAAAAGATATAAAGTTCAAACTTTATTTTATACGGTTATGGGAAAGATACATATAATTAGCCCATTAACTATTATATGAGTTCAAATTCGTTATTTATTTATCCAAATAGACCTTCAACAATTCAAATAAATAAAATATGCCTTTAAACTTTTTGGACGAAATAAATAGAATTCTCCTAAATATTAAAATAATTAAATAAATTTCATAAGTATTTAATAAATAAAATAATGAACAAATCAAATTAGAAATATATTTAAATAAATCAGAAAGTTAATAAAATAATGCTTCAATATTATTAAATAATTGAATAATAACAAAGTGGTTGCAATTTGGGGATGGTGTTTATATTTTTAAGGTTTATATTTGTTATTTTCTTTTAAAATATTTTAGTTTCTGATTTTTTACTTTAGTTTAAATAATTTCAAGTGTTAGATTTTTACATCAATTAAATAATTCGTACGTTTTGTTTTTATTTTAAAGTATATTTTGTTGATTATTTATTTATTTAAATATATTTCTATTTGATTTCTTCATTTTTAGATTTTAAATTATTTAGATTAGTTATGATATGTAGTTGGAATTATTTGTCACTTATTTAGAAATTGAGTGAGCTATTTATCCAATATTAAAAATTTAAAAATCTCGTTATATAAAAAATTTAATTGAAAGACTAATTCAAACCACAATATTAGTTCAGGGTCTTACACACATCTTTGCATATATTTATTGTCTAAATCTTTAAGATTTGCTTACTTAGTCATTACAAAAATTCACATATTATGCATTTGTATCTGGTGAGACGATGTTACTAGCATTTCAAGACCCGAATTTCTCCCATCTCATTATCATCATCCTTTCACAAAAATTTAACAGATACTGGACTTCTAACTATGTGCTTCGGAGAAACCCATGGTATTGATCCTTGTACATAAGTTGCATTAACAACAGAGGCAGTTGATCTGCTAAAGAAAATCTTGTATGTCTTTTTTTGGTTCACTTAAGTAATGTAGGGTCCACAACCATATCTACACCTGAAATCCTATCCATTTTTAGATAATAAGTCGATTATGCCACCCCTACATTTGTCACTGTCCTGGAATACATTGAAGCATTCTTTCCCAGCTGTTGAGAAAGAAGGGTAGTTCAGCTGTACTTCAGGTATGCCTATTCCCCGGCAGCTAATAGTGCGCCTTGTGATCATCGCGATCTCCTTCTCCATGTAGCCTAATCCACACAAATACGCGATATAATCTTCAGGAGTAATGTCTTAAACTAGGCCAGGATCGATTGCCTTTGGTGGATTGACATGCCCTGCACCAATAGCAAACACGTCGGCTGGAACGAGCATCTCGTTCGCAATGAGGCGGTTGTTGAGGTTGATTTGAGCGGCGGTAAGTCATGATTGCAGACTTGATTGCAGCTGGGGATCAATCAGCAAGCACGCTTTTGATCAATGCTGCAATGCCACTGAGATGAGGGCATGAGATTGAGGTACCGGAAACCATATTGAAGTTTGCATTCATGTTGGCGTTTGTATCATTGTCCACGGGTTCGTACCAAGCAGCAAGGATGCTCACTCCAGGCCCGATAACATCGGGCTTCAAGATGCCTTGACTGGCCAAACTCGGGCCTCTTGAGGAGAATGATGCAACCATTGGAGCAGTTTTTGTACCAATGACTGTACCTTTGAATATAATGGTTGCTGTAGGTGTTGCTGTTGAGTTTATATAGGCTTTGATCTTCAGTCCGTCTGTATGACTCACGTGCGCTGCTGGCAGTACGTGTGTGTTGGGTACGATGTTATAGCCTCCCACTGCATCGTTGGATAGAACCATGGCTGCGCCATCGGCATCCTTCACCGTTTGCCCTTTGGCAACGGGTGAAACGCCTCCGCCTATCACACAGAGGACCACTTTACCCTTGATGTCAGTGTTGTTCAGAGAGCCAGGCCGACAATAGGCCATTTTTTTATCTCCATTAGAAGGATCAATCAGAGGAAGAAATGTGGATTGAAAATCTTTAGGCTGGAACAGAGATTCACCATCAAACTCATCACCATTTCCCAACAGAGCTACTTGTCACGGACTTGTTCCCTTAACAACGAACCGTGCGGCCTTAGCTTATTTCCGCCCCTCGCGGTTGCTAAGTCAGCCTCTCTCGAAATGTGAAAGTGTGTGCAAAAGTGTTGGCAAGAAAGTAAAGAGAGCAAGTATTTGGAGGAAAGCTTTATTCACTCAAACTCACTTGAGAACTTGATTGGAACTTGATGGTTACAAATGAATTGGGTGCCCCTATTTATACTACTCCACCTCCTCAACGGACGGTGGTGATCGATTTGATCCTACGGTGGAGATTAAGTCTCCAGAATTCTCTACAAAGTCCTACACAATGGAGAGTTCTACACACTCTCTAGAATACTCTCTAAAATGCTCCTATAATACTACAATGTTCTAGAGAATTCTATGTACAAAGGTTAAGGATGTGGGCTAAGTGTTTGGGCTTGAAGCTTGGGCTTAAGAATTGGACTTGGCAAGGGGTAAACCTCTCAAGTCCATGTGCCAAAAATGACCCAAGAGCCCAATTTCGTGACATTCTCCCCCACCTATTCCGGCGGCGTCCTCGTCGCCTCGTATTGTTGAAGTTGATGCTTGAACTGCCACAAGTCATCTTCGGGTTCCCACGTTGCCTCAGACTCTGGCAGTCCCTTCCATTTGATTAAGTACTCGGTGCGGGGTGGAACGCCTCTTCTTCGAACAACTCTCCTCGATAACACCTCTTGAATCTCCTTGTCAAATGACTTGGTCACTACGGGAGGTGCTCGATGAGAATACCCACGGCTTTGGTCTTCCATATCTCCATTGTACGGCTTCAACATACTCACATGGAAGACCGGATGAATTTTTAAAGTGCTAGGTAGGTCAACACGATAAGATACCTTACCTACCTTAGCAGTGATGGGAAAGGGACCTTCGTACCTTCGTACCAAGCCTTTGTGTAAACTCCGTAAGGCTTTGAACTGTTGTGGCAAGAGCTTCACAAGGACTTGGTCCCCAACAGTGAACTCCCGGGGCCGTCTCTTTTCATCTGCCCACTTCTTCATACGTTTGCGTGCTTTCTCTAAGCATGCTCGGGCGATGTCGGCTTGTTCCTCCCATGACTTTGCCATTTTAGTTGCCCCCGGGCTCTTCCCATCAATGAGGGGTGTTGCCAGCGTGTGAGGAGTCAGAGGTTGTTGTCCCGTGGCTAATTCGAACGGACTCCTCCCTGTGGCTTCACTCCTTTGCAAATTATACGAAAATTGGGCAATATCAAGTAATTTAGCCCAATCTCGTTGATTGGCACTCACAAAGTGCCTCAAATAACACTCCAGCAAAGCATTTGCCCGCTCAGTCTGCCCATCTGTTTGCGGGTGAAAGCTTGTGGAGAAGTTGAGCTCGGTGCCAAGGAGTTTGAATAATTCCGTCCATAATCGTCCCGTAAAGCGGGGGTCTCTATCGCTCACGATGTTCCTTGGCAGTCCCCAATACTTCACAACGTGTTTGAAAAATCCCCTTGCTGCTTCCTCGGCGGTGCAATCTTTGGTACATGGAATGAATGTACCATACTTGGAGAATCGGTCTATCACCACCATGATAGACCCATAGCCTTCAGACTTTGGTAGGGCGCTAATGAAGTCAAGGCTAATGGAATGCCACGGTCTTTCGGGAATGGGTAGTGGCTCGAGCAGTCCCGCGGGTTGCCTATTCTCCACCTTGTCTTGTTGACACACAAGACAAGTCCTTACATAAAGCTCGACACTATCCTTCATTTGAGGCCAAAAGTATGTTGTCTCCAATAGTGCCAGCGTTCGCTTTTGGCCCGGATGTCCCGCCCACTTTGTGTCATGGCATTCCTTGATAAGGTCTCGCCTCAAGTTGTCCCACTTTGGAACAAATAGCCGCCTGCCCTTGGTGTAGAGTAACCCATCCTCTACCCAGAAGCGCTGCGTCTTGCCTTCCTCTGCTATCTTCTTAAGCTCCCTAGCCATCGGGTCATGCTCAAGTCCCTCCTTGATGCGATCAATGACGTCCCCTTTGGCTAGGCTGATAGCTGCAAGTTCCACTTTTCGGCTAAGGGCATCGGCTACCACGTTGGCTTTTCCGGGTTTATATTCCAACGTGTAGTCGAATTCGGCAAGGAAGTCTTGCCATCGAGCTTGCTTAGGCGAGAGCTTCTTTTGAGTCTGAAAGTAGCTTGTGGCGACATTGTCCGTCTTGATAGTGAAATGTGCACCCAACAAGTAGTGTCGCCACACTCGCAAGCAATGGACCACCGCGGTCATCTCCTTTTCTTGCACCGTATAACGTCGCTCCGTATCATTGAGTTTGCGGCTCTCGAATGCTATCGGATGCCCCTCTTGCATTAACACTCCTCCGATAGCAAAGTCGGAAGCATCGGTGTGTACTTCGAACTCCTTTGTGAAGTCGGGTAAGGCCAAGACAGGTTCTTGGCTAACAGCGGCCTTCAACTCTTTGAAGGCTTCCTCACATTTTTCAGACCACTCCCATGTCCTGCCTTTCTTGAGTAGGTCCGTTAAGGGAGCAGCTCGCGCCGAGTATCCCTGTATGAATCGCCGGTAATAATTAACAAGACCAAGGAAAGATCTAAGTTCGGTTACCTTGGTCGGGGCCTCCCACTCCACGATAGCTCGCACCTTGGATCCATCCATTTGTATCCTCCCATGGCCGATGACATGTCCGAGAAATTGCACTTCCTGTGTGGCGAAGGTGCATTTCTCCTTCTTAACATAGAGCTCGTTCTCCCTCAATACTTGGAAGACGGCTCGTAGGTGGTCGACGTGCTCCTCAAGAGAATTACTATAGACGACAATGTCATCCAAATAGACCACCACAAACCGGTCCAAGTATGGATGGAAGATCTTGTTCATTAGTGTGCAGAAGGTTGCCGGGGCATTGGTTAGTCCAAAGGGCATGACCAACCATTCGAATGACCCGTATCGTGTGATGCATGCTGTCTTCGGCTCGTCCCCTTCTGCTATTCGGACTTGGTAGTAGCCCTTTTGTAAGTCCATCTTGGTGTATACCTTGGCTTCTCCAAGTCTATCGAACAAGTCGGCAATTAATGGGATGGGGTAACGATTTTTAATAGTTACCTTGTTCAGTGCCCGGTAATCTACGCACATCCTTAAAGATCCATCGTGCTTCTTTTGGAAGAGTACCGGAGCGCCGTAAGGTGCCTTCGAAGGTCGGATCTTGCCCGTGTCCAACAATTCTTTGAGTTGCCTTCGAAGCTCTTCTAATTCAGGTGGAGCCATTCGATAGGGAGCCATAGAGGGCGGCTTGGCACCTGGCTCCAACTCAATTTTATGGTCCACCTCTCGCCTTGGTGGGAGTTTGTCAGGCAAGGATGCCGGCATAACGTCCTTGTTCTCCTCAAGGACTCTTTGAATGATGGATGGTACATCCTCCATCCTCTCGGCTGATTGGTGCTCCTCTTTAGCCACGGCCAAATATGTTGGTTCCCCTCTCTTCACCCCCTTGGTGATTTGCATGGCTGATAATTGCTTGGCCTCTCGAGTTTGGCCGTCACGTGACTCGAGGGTGGGGATCATACAAGGTGATCCTTTTTCAAGGATGCACACAGTATTAAAAGAAGGCATGGGAATAGCGGTTACCTGTCGCAAGAACTCCATGCCGAGTACGACTTTGAAGTCGTCCATGGGTGCCACCGAAAAATTCACTTGGCCCTTCCAAGTGCCTAACTGTAGCCCTACGCCTCGGGCTACTCCATTGAGCGGTTGAGCTTTGGCATTCACGGTCTTCAGCCAACCTTCGCCCTTCGACCATCGAAGCCTTAACCTCTTGGCTTCATCTTCGGTCACAAAATTGTGGGTGGCTCCCGTATCCACCATTGCTTTGGCGGGCACACCATTGATATGTGCCTCCACGTACATCAGCCCCTTGCTCGATGACGTGGGCATCGGCTTTGCCTTCAGCGCATTGAGGATTTGGAGTGAGCCCATGTGACTTGACTCCTCTTCCGTACGAGTCTCCGACTCGTGCCTTTCCACCATCGCGGATAAGGACCCAAGCTTTGGGCAATTCTTCATTGCATGGGGTCCCTTACACACGAAACATCCATCTTTGGGGACGAAGGCTTTCTTCCTCTCCTCATAGTTGGATCGATTTGGTTGCTTGTCCCGTTCTCCGAAGTTGTGCCTTCGGTTGTCCCGGCCCCGATCGTCCCTATCTTTCCCCTCTTTGGCTTGATACTTTTCTTTCCTCGGGGGAGCCTCAGTGCGGGAATGCGGTTGGAAGTTGGCTATAGACTCGACCACAGCAATGGCCTCATCTACAGATTTAACGCCCCGTCGATGTACCTCCTGTTTGGCCCAACTTTGCAAACCATCGATGAAGTAGAACAGGAGATCATCATCGGTTAGGCTAGGAATTTGAAGCATAAGGGTTGTGAACTCTTTCACATACTCCCGAATGGTGCCCCTTTGCTTCAGTTCCCTTAGCTTTCTCCGGGCTTCATAGACCACATTCTCGGGGTAGAAGTGGCGCTTCAGTTCCCTCTTAAAATCGTCCCAAGTATCAATCCGGCATGAACCCCGTTCCATGTCGGCATGTTTCCTGCGCCACCATAACATGGCAGTATCGGAAAGATATAGAGAAGCAGTTCTTACCTTGGATGCTTCGTCTATAAGGTTAAGCCCCTCAAAGTATTGCTCCATACGCCAGAGGTAGTTCTCAACTTCCTTGGCGTCCCTCGCTCCATTGAACCCGGTTGGCTTGGGGCATTCCACCCTTGGTGGGGCAACGGATGTGCTAGCCTCCCCGCTAGCTGCGGCCCTCTTGCATAAGGCCAAGTCCTCTCGCATCCCCTCGATGCTCTTACGGAGGGCTTGGATGGCGTCCTCTATGCTGGCAAAGCGAGCCTCCATTTCATTGTTGACATCTTCCACGTCCCCCTTGAACGTGTCAAGTTCTCCTAAGACATGGTCCTCCAACGTCTTGAAGTCGTGTTGGACCTTTTCAAGCTTTTCCCCAAGTTCAGCGGCGGCCGGTTCCCATGAGGGACCCTCACGAGTCTTGCTTTGGTCGCGCCTTTTCTTGGGTTGGACTTGAACGGTCTCCCGACCTCGTTCCTCGGACACGTTAGATTCGTTTCCAGCTATCACGTTCCTCGTGCACACTCTTAGCTCAAACCTGGCTCTGATACCACTTGTCACGGACTTGTTCCCTTAACAACGAACCGTGCGGCCTTAGCTTATTTCCGCCCCTCGCGGTTGCTAAGTCAGCCTCTCTCGAAATGTGAAAGTGTGTGCAAAAGTGTTGGCAAGAAAGTAAAGAGAGCAAGTATTTGGAGGAAAGCTTTATTCACTCAAACTCACTTGAGAACTTGATTGGAACTTGATGGTTACAAATGAATTGGGTGCCCCTATTTATACTACTCCACCTCCTCAACGGACGGTGGTGATCGATTTGATCCTACGGTGGAGATTAAGTCTCCAGAATTCTCTACAAAGTCCTACACAATGGAGAGTTCTACACACTCTCTAGAATACTCTCTAAAATGCTCCTATAATACTACAATGTTCTAGAGAATTCTATGTACAAAGGTTAAGGATGTGGGCTAAGTGTTTGGGCTTAAGAATTGGACTTGGCAAGGGGTAAACCTCTCAAGTCCATGTGCCAAAAATGACCCAAGAGCCCAATTTCGTGACATACTGCTCTTATGCTTCTGTCAATAGTGCTAGTACCAACTGTTAGAACCCATGGGAACTCGTTGGCTAGCGTAGAGCTATTTCGGCTGCCATTATCAGCCGAGCAGCTGACAAGATTCCCTTCTGGATTGCACCAAATGCAGCTATAGCAACACCATCTTCTGCAAAACTGGTGGGACCTCTGCCGAGCGAAGCAGAGATCACATCCACACCATCCTCCACCGCCGCATCCATTGCCGCCAGTATATCGCTGTCACCACAAACATTTAAAGAACAAGCTTTGTAAACAGCTATGTGAGCCAGAGGGGCCATCCCTGCTGCAGTGCCATTAGCATTACAAAACACACTAGCACCCGAGACAAAGTTTCCAGCAAGCCAGTACCATGTCCTTCTTGATCAATAGGCGGTGATCCAGACAGACTGTCCACAAAATTCCTGGGACCAATGAGCTTGTTGTTGCACATTGTACCGTTCAATTTGCATCTCCCTTTCCACTTGGCAGGTGGAGGGGGCATGCTGTTGTCTGAAAGATGGGTGGCTTGGAGTGATGCCAGTGTCTATGACTCCGATGATCATACCTTTGCCATAGTTCGACGCCAGCCAAGCTCCAAAGTTCATGTGCAGCCCCAAGAAGTTCGGCGCGTGAGTTGTATGCAGAGTGTTGGTATTTTGAGGCCTTGCAGAGATGAATCCATCCTTCTTCTCCATTTCACTCACTTCCAACGGAGTTAACCTTGCTGCAAATCCTTTCGCTACGTTGCGGTATGAATGAATCATGCGCGACGAGTCGTGCAGGATTCAAGTGGTTTTAGGCAGAAAGGAGAGGTACCATCTTGTAATGTCTTCTGATTCTGTCAAGATTTGAGCATCTGCAGGAATACTCATGTGTACGATGTATGTGTATAAGATGTTTTGATCGAAAGTTTCGGCAGCCATGGAAGGATAGAAACTAAGGATGCAAATGAGAGAGAGAACTAATATGCAAGCCATGTTTAAGCAGTGCATAGTTACAGCAACATCATCAATCAGTATGTAAGAATTTATAGCATGTTTATGAATGTTAAATTAGGTGGTATCATCAGTGATTCTTTACTTCTTTCAACACTAGAATTTGACAAAATCGGACGGCTACCAAGGTCAAGAACTGAAGGTTTGATGGACGGATAGATGATCTGCATGTCGTCTGGGAAGTGAAGAAAGAATATGGTGTTCGATTTACTTGGTAATGACAATGGTTAAATCCAAATGAGAATGAAAGACATAGATTTAAAATAAAATAATAAAAAACATCATTATGATTATCATGGTTAAATTTTAGTAGTACTTCTATTTTGATGAAATCTTGGAGTTTAGTCCTGGAAAAAAAAGCCTGAGACAAACCTAGTCTTGACAATAATCTATTCGCAACACAAATACATGATAAATTTTGAGTAAAGATAAGATAGTACTGAAAAATATTAAGATAATTGTGTGTGTTCGCATCCATGTTTATATTTACTATCAAACATTTAATAAAGTTCCGAAAGCCTTTCCAAGTTTATGAAGCGATTTAATAACACATTGGATCCTCTGTCCCAATTTTACCATATCCCACCAAACCAATGAATCATCAGTTGTGAAACCATAAACCCTAAGAACTGTTATACCATGAATCGTGATTAAAATATATCACAACCTCCAAAAATTTGAATTTTATATCCTAAACTGTGAAACTAAATATGAAATGTGAACCATAAATAGTGAACTAAATATCCACAAAAATTAAATAAAAATATTAAATTTTAGGGTATATCACAATCGAAACGGAAAAAAGTGAGACAGAGGTTCTCACTTGGCATAATGCTAAGTCAAACATCAATTGGATAATAATGGGATTGCTACGACTTTTAGAACGTTTCGTCGTGAGCTACACGTATGAAACATCATTCTCTCGTCTCTATTAATCTTCTAATTATTGATCCCTTCATATTTACTTAGACTAGCTTCTAAATACCTAATTCTTATTAAATATTAACCAACGCCTACATAAATATTAAATCTAGCTCTGAAAAAACCTAGACAAAATAAAATCTTGAACACAACTAACAAGTCCTTATAAATTGCTACGGTTTACGTCCCAGTTTCATCAAATTATGTTTTATAATATTTACTAAATGCTAATAGGTTGAATTACATCAACCTCCATAAAGAACCAGTCAAATTACAACATGAAACGAAGGATTGTTGAAAATTACAACAAGACCTTACCTTCTACACACAGCCGCTTGAGTCTAGAAGAAAACAGACTTACAATATCAGGAAGAAGTATTTTGAACGGTCCATCAATTTCCAATCTTTCGAATTTATTTGGTAATTTGATCAAACTTGAGGGAGGTACCCACTATCAGGAAATATATAAATTCCAACTAGATTACAATATTGGAATATCTCACAACAAAAACAAAAATACATATTTGAAAATTTCATATGTTTAACTAAAGATTCTACTGGCCCACATATGAAATGGTCGAGTGGTCACATTGACCATTGGGAAAGTTGTACACCAACTTTGCATAATAGAACCAACAAAATAAGTTATGTACAAAGCAGGTATATAGTTTGCAAGGAGAAGGAATCAGTTAAGGCAGAGAAGGAAATATACATGTTCTTATGTACAAGTCTAATTGGGTCATTTCTTGAAGCAGTACTATCAATACAACAAGAATCAAGCATCAAATTCCAAGTTTAATGACTCATAAGTGCAACTGCTAACAAAGTTCAAAGCAAAACTGCTTCGCGGTGATTCTGAAACAACTGCAGCTCATGTATGGTACAACTTCATCAACAAACTAATTAAAGCCTCGAAGCAATTCATTACAGTGCTTGATGGTAGCTCCTTTTCTTTGAACTGCTGGCCGATTGCCTGTTCAATATCACGATCATAACATTTGCCTAATTTTGGTGTGGCAAATCTAAAAGATTTAGGGAGGGAGAAAGGAATAAGATTTTACTTACGAGTCGTCAGAACGTTCCTTACTAGATGATGACCTCTGCAAGCTTGTGGACCGTCCAGCAGCCTGTGAAATAAGCATCAACCTCAATTAGCTTTGCTCAATCCAAACCTAAATCTCTTTCGATAAGTTTGTAAGTTTCTGATGCAAATGGTGTTATCAGTTCCATATGAAAAATGGACAGGAGTGTATGAGTAGTTCTGTCCAGGACAATGATTCTGACTATTAAGTATAGCCATCTTATATTAACACACTACAAGAGAAGTCTGCCGCAAATGGTTTATTTGCTGTCTAACATTAATCATCAAGTGTAAAAAGAATCAATTCCCAGTGAAATCCTTCCTTGTATCACAATGTGATAAAAGAACATTAAGACGTCTCCACTTAAAATATCAGCTAGGTGCAGCTCCCAAGATTTCTAAATCTCAAATCAAGTGTCAATCAAACTCCAACAAAAAGCACAGAACTTCATTGAAAACGCAAAGAGAGTTAGTTCCAACAGTGAGCACTTACATAAGCGACAACTCTGTATCTTAATGGCATCATACATTCAGAACATGGGTTTCTACAGGGAAACAATGCACCTTGCAAGCTTCCAACCTTTAACTCCACAGCATCTCTTGTAAAGGTAGTTTACTAATGCTCAACAAGATGACTACTGATGTATTCTAATCCCCAAAAAGTATTTTGAACAATATGACCATCCTAATTCTAGCCAGAGATTTCTATACACTAACCTTAATGTCATAAAATGTAAGAGAATAATAATGGGTGCCTTGATCCGGAGAAAAAAATTTACAATTACAGAACATCAAATATTTTACCTAGTATGTGGAGTCCATGTCTAGCATGGAACACTAATAGTTTACATGAGTTAATAAAGAAAAATATAAGTATTAAATATACTGACATAAAGCTGTAATCTTCTGGTGCCTTGAGTATGTGCTTCCAGGTATTCTTCATATGTCTGCAAAGGAAATGAATATTTCAACCATTAACACAACCTTCACTGTAAGATTTAGCTCAAAAATCAATACTACCAAAAATACGAAAAAAAAAAAAAAACTAGAATAATAATAACAGTAATAATAATAGTAATAATAATAATAATAAATAATAGTAATAATAATAACAATAATTAATAATAAAAATCTTGACATCCATATAAACCACACAAACACAAAACGGTCTACACCAGACAGATGAAAGACTCAGAGCACCAGTACAATTTAAAAAAGGCTTTAGCAGAAGATGAGGGGGGAACAGAGTACGATTGATTTGCCAAAATTTATGAAAAATACATTAGAACATTGGATTTCCTTTTAGCACTATCATATCCGGCAAGCACATGTTAGGTGTATTTACATAATTCATCGTTCACCAAAAACAGCAACATCAAATAAACAACCACAATTCGAGTGTAAAGTGAATGAAACATGCATACGATCATTCTCTATGTCAAAAATACTTAGCTTTTTCTGTAACTTTGGTCAACATATCCATTTCTTTCTAATGAAGTAAGCAAGAGAGTCGATCCGAATTTTTCATCTGGACTGACATGGTAAGATATTCACAAAGAAAAAAGCACTCCCATCATCTAAAAATGTCAGAGATGGTGAACTATATTTCTACACATGGCTGTTCATGGGCCTATCATTCATAATATATATTAAATTTTAGTTGTAGACAGCATTTGGTAATAATCACATATAATTGAGGTAACTGATGATTAATCAATAACTGGATTGTTCATTTGGCATCCCAGAGTAAATTTTTTGCACTAAGAGGAGAAGAAAAAAAAGGTTAATATGCAATAGCAGCAAAACAGAATTTTGACTTAACAAAGTGGAATCAATTATTTATCCATCAAATATTTTCTACCTGACTTGAAAAGGTCCAAAACACCATTCAATTTGCAAGCACATGAAATAGAATATTCTCACCATTGTAAAAATCAACATCCAGTATACATGCAACAGATCACGTCAAATATCAATAACTAGCTTGTATAACCAAATATCTCAAGTAACCAGTTAGTCTTCTTTTCCTTTTCTTTTGGAAGGTTATCAGTTAGTTTTCTGCCTTCCCAATGAAGTTAATTTATTCTTTTATAGTTCCTTTCAAGTACAACACTACCAAAACCAATCAGTTTTGCATTTTTTTAAAACTAATCATTCAATAGCTCCAGAAGCATTAGTATTCTTAATGTAATATATAATGCACCCTAGATATATTTCAGTTGAACTATGCAAACACTTTATGACAAGAAATGTCTGGACAGTAAAAGCTATCATCAACTCATACCAATTCATGACTATTTCGTAGCTCAAAGTATTGAGTAATACTAACCATCCTTAAATAATTTCACAAAATCAAGGCCATCCTATGTATAGGTTATGAAATGGGAAGTGCTAGTCATACATATGTTACAAGGCAATTGAACTGTAAGTACAAATTTAAACCTTCAAGTCAAGCATAATTCATAAAAATACTAGCTAAAGTTTATAGACCAGCACAAAACATTACACATCCTCCCAGAGGTCATCTGCAAGACATGGTTAAAAGGAGAACAACAGACAACAATGGAATAACAATCTACCTTATCATTATCTTGACAACTATAATGAGAAGGTACCAAAGGAAATTATTTTCTACTTAGCTCGTCAGTTTGAAAGACGAGGGAAAATCAATCAATTACCTCAAAATCACAAGACAGACTAGTTTTAACTCAAAACTAATGCCCAACGGCCTAAAGCAACATGAGGGCATGCTATGGTAGCACATGTAGTTTTATGGAGAAGTGTGAGCTTCAACTTCTTCAACAGACAGATATTTTGACAAATAGATAATTTGGGCAGAACAAATCCAATAAAAAGACAAGCACAGAGCACTTCGCAAATCAGGAGCAAGATCAGAGGCAAAACAAACAGCACCTGAGCCAATAGAGAGAAAATTATGTAACATTAAAAAAAAAAAAGAACATGAAAGAGAAACACCAACAATTCCATGAACTCTTGCTCCAGCATAGGCAAAAAAACTTAACTAAGTAGAAAATAAATAAAACGAAAAATAAAACATTAATTTTAACCAGCAATGAAGCTTCAGATGAAAGGCTCATACCATTTCCAGTATATCATCTTCAGTGAAATTGCTAAGAAGGGGGCTCCCGCCTGCTGACAATCCCCAGTTATCGATTCTAGAAGAACTATTGGTCGTACTAGCTGAGGTTCCATTTGTTTGACGATGTCTTGACTGTTTCACTTTTGATACCCCTGGACCATTTGCGGTATTATTCAACACACCAACACTCTGGTGAGGAAACTGAAATCTACTTGCTTCAGCTTGATGTTGATAAAGTAATGATGAATAAAGTAAAGGAGCCATATGCACTGGAGGCACATTAAAATCCTCATCTTGCATGGAATGGAATGGCTCCATGTAAGTTCTTCTAGCATAAAAATCATCCCCAGAAAGTTCATCCCTTCATCAGATAATATATATTACCGAAATGCCTATTTAAGAAAATGCCAAAAGACAAACAAAAAAGAAAGCCAATAAATATAATAATGCTTTACATGATTATACCTATTCAAGTTAATGTTCATATCATCCCCATCATCAAGAAGCTCACAAAGAGCTACACCAATATTCTCGGGCAACTCCTAGCAAATAAATATCTGGTCATAATTCATATGGTAATAAATATAGATCAGAATGCTCCTCTAAGTCTTGGGCAGTGGATACCTGACAATCTCTGCTAATTTTGACAGGTTTGAAGTCATTCCATGGATTTTTTAGATGAAGTGTCTTCTGGAAAGGTAAGTCATGTAAGCGTAGCCACTTGACCTTAAAACTGCGTCCCCAGTTATTTTTCCCACTACCTTGATTCCAAATGTTATCCCTTCTCCAACCAACGGAAGACATCATTTGAGCATAGCCTTGGAAGAATCCACTCATGTTGACACTAAATATAAGAATTACCTTTCCAGAATTCTGCATAATCACTTAAATTGAATTATTTCGTTGTTATTTTCTTGCCAGTCTTTCAGTGGAAATTATTATAGCACTCTAGACAGACCAGTCATCTAAACTCATGCCTGTAAATTATACAATAAGGTTGAACAAATGGCTAAAAATCATATTACATGAATAAACAAAAAAAGAAGTGTTACTTGAAAGGCTTCTTCAAGAATGGGCTCATTCATTACTTGAGTTGCCCAAATCCCCTTCTTTATTGACAATTGGATATTTTGGTGATTCAAGCTCTTGATAATAAAATATCTTGTATTATTCATTTTATCCTTCTTCATTTCACTTGACGTTCCCACCCTCCCACAAGAATGAACTTGCTCTTCTGCCGCTGAGTCACATATTTCGTCATTTGACCTACCTCTTGGACTCACTACAAAAACATTTCAGATATTTCATTTAGACAGGCCATCTTGTATCTCATGAGCTATAATAAAGACTAAAGTAGAGATGTTAACCATACGGAAAAGATGCATCATCACCAACATATTCAGAATGTTACATATAATGACCTCAATCCTTCATCAGACACCAGGTAGCATATCTCACCTAACTAAATAGAGAAAAGATTTACATATACATATATATACACAGGGAGAAGAGAGAGGATGTATGAGTGTGGCTATATATAGAGAGGGAAAGAGAGAATGTTCTATTCAATTATAAACACACAAAGGGAATTTTGATTCTGAATTGCACACAGGCGATATATGCAGTACAACACAAGACCCAAAAAAATAAAGTTGTAGTCTGGAATTCTTAAAACTGTTTGCAGAATAATTGAGAAGTGTGTCCAAATAAAATTGGCATTATCCACCAAAAAACCAGAATCAGGCATTCTGCTTTAACAATTGCTAAAAATTGTACTGTTGAATCAAAAGCTTCAAATCCGGTCTTTTAGCTAAAACACAAAACTGCCTTAAATAAGTTTCTGTAAACACTGCCTTAATGTTATATATTGAAGTGGATAGTCTCATTTTCATTGAGAATTAAAATTAGAGATCAATCAGGCAGGCAATAATTAAAGACCAAATACAAAATGTGGAACTGATTTCTATGTAACTGTGGAAGATAAATTTTGGAAAATAAGAACACCAAAGAAGCGAGGTGATCTATGCTAGGTACAAAGTTCACTTATTCTAAGCATACAAGTAAGTCTTAACAGTAAGATAGTTTCAAATAGAGATCCCTCAGGCCACATTTGCTCAACAACATTCCCTACAAGAACTCAATAACGATGTCACCAAACATGAATTTGACAAAATAAACTTTAAAATGATCTCTACAGACATTAAATTTGCTCTATATCTTTTATAAATGAAACAAATGTAAGAACCCAGACACTATTGGCAAAATAGCATATGCAATACACAATCATAACACATCCAGACTAAAATGAATATCCATTTGACATAATATAAGTTGGTGTTGAGCAGTCTAGAACCAGGTACTAATGTCTCAAGCAAGCTTAGATGTCACTAACCTCCTGCTTTGCTAATGAGGATAGATAGCAGAAGTGTAAACCCTCTCATGATGATGTGATACCGTACACCCAAAATAGTTACTTTTCATTTTAAGTATTTCTGAAGCCAATGCAAAACAGGTCTTATTATGAGCTCAAGCTTGCTTGCTCGCTTTTGGAAATCTACATTTAGCCTAAACTACTGAAAATTCTTGTAACTGAGAAATGAGTAGGGAAAGATAAAACATCAATCCCATACAGAAAAAAACTGAAAATGGATACCAACACTGAAGCTTCACTACTGATATTGACTATCCTTTGAAGCACATAGTTGAAAATTTACAGGAAGCAAATTCTATCATCTATAGAAACAGTAATTAAGACTTAAGAGCACAACTTAATGAACAGAGAGAATAAGCAATTTGTTTACCTGAGCCATGCAAAATCCTTGTGTCATTTTTGCATTCAGTTGCTGACAAATCAACCACAGGGACAATTTCTTTTACAGTTTCAGACGGCATGCCTTGAACCTCCTAACTCTATGGAAGCAGAATGAGGCCAAATTAGTGATTAGTGATAAATCAACCACATGGACTAATTCTCACTCCAAACAAACCCACACAAAATATTGAAAACAGAAACTTGGGGGGGGGGGGGACAGAAAACATAAATCAACATATGTGTAATATTTCACACATGATTTCTAGCACAAAATTCCAGTATCAAGGAGCATATTTCCAAATTCACAGTCCATACAAACAGACAAAATAATGTGAAGACAGGAATCAAGAGATAAAGGGAACACATAACATAAACATATATGTAATATTGTATAATGATTTCTAGCACCAAATCCCATGTCAAGGAACTAAGTAGGGAGGCAAACAAGTATGGGAATGAGCAGGAGTAAGCTTCAATAGAGTGACACAAGAATGCTTCTTAGCATCACCATTGTAAAGCAAAGACACAGTTCAAATTTAGAGGCTGTTTGGCAAAGCTTGTTTAAAACATCTTATAAGCTCTTACATCTTATAAATTGCTTTTAGAGCTTATAAGATGTTGATCTTATCTTAAAAATGAGTTGATGAAGTGTTTCGACAAATTAATATGATGGAGCTTGTAAGATGTTAGTAATTGCATTATTGCAATTAAAATGATGAAATTAGAAGGACTTTGTTAAAAATAAGATCTTATTTGAGAAATAAGTTGGGTTCCTTACTTTCCCAAAAACAGCTTATAAGCTCCTAAGATCTTATTTTGAGATTAAATAAGATCTTTTTTTTTTTTTTAAATATTTACCAAACACTTTGAAGGAGCTTATAAGCTCACAAAATTTCTGTAAACTACAACCTCCAAGAAATTGCACATCAAGTGGAACTATAAGCCAAGCTGAAAAATCTAGTTAAAGATGTCCTACCATGTTTCAGCGAAGGACCTTGAATATCACAGTACAGCACTGGATTAGTCCATCACTACTCAATAGAAGAATAAGGTGAGATCGAGATAGGAAATAACAAGATTACAAATTCAGAAAGCTGTTAGATCCTTTTACAGTTTCATTAAATCCTAAAGAGACCCATTTCTTCTCTATTCAAGTAAAAAATACTAGTGTTAGAACAGATATATTTCAGTCTCTAAAACAGTCTTAGACAGAGGGATTTTGAACATCCGTTCTCTTTTTCTTAAGGAAATAAACATCCATTATCAGCTCCAGCATATATGAATAATAAACCCTAAAAATTCATTTCATCTGTCCATGCATAAAGGGTATAACTGCAGACGCCTGGCACACAAACTGAAAATTATAACACCAGCATTCAAGCTATAAGGACAAAAAAATACACACACACGCATATTCCATCTATATAGAACATATTCTTCCAGAAGTTCAAGCATTTTGGATCTAGCTCAAAGAAAGATAAAGATCTCACAACTAGAGTGATAAGTAAAGAATGCAAATACAAAAAGATATCTCGAAGCTCAAGAATTAAACGTTCTTTCTTCTCTCAATATAGAAGCTTATAAGTTAACACTAACTGCTACACAACACATTCATTAAACTGAAGACATTATAGAACTACGAATGCTAAACCAATTTATGGATGTACATCATCAACGCCATGCCTTGAAGTAAACAGGCACGACATAATCAAAATTTTATAGACATTGATGACCTCATCATTGTGCAGCAATAAAGCTTTACTTTCCTTTTCCCTAGTAATATATCCAAGGATGAGTAACATTGTTGCAATTTTTATTTTTTTAAGAGAAACAGAAATTTTGTTAAATAGAATTATGAAAATTATAAAAAGATGAGAAATTCCTAAGGAGGTAATACTGATATATAAAGTACAATGCTCTAATCTCGAGAGGTTTCAGAGATAAAAGATGTTCTCGAATCTTTGTGGATTGAAACCCACCACACAACCCTAAACTTAATCCTATCTAAAACCGCATACTCAGCATCTTCAAAAACTTTATTGTTTCTTTCTAGCCACAGGGACCAACATAAGGCTTTTGAACAAGGACTCCCCAAAGAACTTTTTTCATCTGCTTATGAAACCTCCCATATTCGACTAGAACAATTCCTTGGTAGATTGTGGTACATTCACAAGTCCATTTGCTTTAAATGTCTATTTTTGTCTCCAAACTGCCTTTTACTTCCTTCTTTTAATTAGTCTATTAGATTATTTTTGCCTTTCCAAGACAACATCAACACTTATTCTTTATATGCTTCCGACCTGACCGTTTCTCTTTCCAGTTAATAATTTAAGCTACCCCACCAATACACCATCGCTTTGCCACAACAATTATTTATCATTCTTATTAAGTATCATTTCAAAAATAGCTTTCTGCAAATAATACAACACAAAAGTAGAAGAATTAACCATCTGCCTAGCAGAAAAAATAATTATATGCAGCCACTTGAGAAAACCCTAAACTTTTCAATTGCAATAATTCAAACACAAACGTTTCCCCTTTTTATTAACATTCCCACATTGACTAAGTTTTGCGGGAGAAAGACCAACAGAGAGACCAACACACACACACAAAGGGAGAAGGGAAATCAAAATGCTCATAGAAGGAAATCAGATATGATGTACAATCATATATGCATATACAGAAATAAAATATAGAAACTCAAGATCTACGTGATTAGGGCATATTCCAAATGTACACTTGCGACATTTAAGTGGCAGACGGAGAGCGCAACAATTTTGAAAATAGGAAGAGGGAAAAAGAATCAAGGAAAGCAAATGGTAAAACATACCTTCGTAGGTGTAGAGAGAGAAGGGAGGAGGGAGTGGGGAGCACAGAATCGAACGAATGTAGTGAGTGAAAGAAAGGTCTGACGCCCTAATCCATATATGTAAAGTCTAATTCATTTTTTATTATTATTAAAATTTGAAAAAGAACACTCAGGGATCAGAATATATATATAACATAATCTATAATTACTCACATTTAGTAATGTCCGAGTTTCAAATAAACTAATTTATAAGCGAGTTTAAGTAGCACAAGATTAAAACTTCTAAGTTAATAAAACGATAAGTAAAAGATTATTTTCTTTACTTTTGCCTCATGCTTTTTTTTTCCTTTTTTTGTACACTTTTATACCAGCAGTTTTATTTCAATAAACTTGCTTTTCCCAAATTTCTTCGGACCAGTACTTTTTTAGCACAGCCCAGCCCTATGATCCCGAATATATAACTGTTAGCTATCGGGCAGCGCAAAAAGGCTGAGCTAATTGGGCTTGTTGGGCCATTCTTTAAAGCAAACAGGGAGCCTACCAAAAGACTGACATTGCTATCTCTGACAATGATAGAGCAAGCAAAGGAGGAAACCAAAGAAAATATGTGACAGAGCAACACATTTTCTATGGATGATATCTAACGAAAATATGTGCAACATGCCTACTACACCCATTGTAGAAACCACGAATCTAGCTGAAGACTATAAATTTGGCGCTTGTTGGAAGACAACCCAATAATTTTGTAGCTGTAATAATATTAGTATGTGATTCTTCTTTGAGTCAGTTTCTTATCTGCTGAATCGTGATTTATAGGTTTGAGGTGTCACTATCCACCTCTGCCTCCACCACAATAAGCTAGTGAGTCCCACCACACTTTATTTGTTTAACTTCTTACGCTAATAATTCAGGTCCATTAAGGACAGTGCACAATTTAAGCTTGGGGCAGAAGATTGGCATTGGAAGGTGTTAGTGGTGACTAGGTTTGCATAGCATGCAGGACTGCATTGCATGTTGTAATCATTTGCATGTTTATTGCTTTAAATTTGCTAAATAGTAAAGAAAAATACTTAAAATATCCAATCAAATGAACAAATAAAAATAAATTGTAGTAATGTAGGTTAAAGAGGGAGATCCCACAAGATGAGGAATGGATAAGTTATATGTTCGATGAAATTGATAGGAGCTCAAACTGATTTTATGTTTGACGACATATATCAGATTGAATATAATTAACACTCTTGCAACTTGGAATTAATTAGTAAAGTAAATTTCCTTTGGGGAACAATGTGATAGATATTATAGCCTATGAGACATTTTTTTTAGCCTTTAACTGACACATTTATAACAATCTCGACTATTTGATTTGTGATAATCTTCAATAGGCTTGATCCTCTTGAATTTTATCTATAGCCTAAGCAAAAATAGCTTTACCTAGCCTTAGCAAAAAAATCCTATACTCAAGAACTACGTAGGGAGTCAAAAAAGAATAGGATGTCAAGCAGGCATCAACAGAGTGACACTAGTATGAATCATCAACATTGAAAGGCAAAGACCCAGTTCAAAATCATTGAAAGTTAAATATACTCAATCCCTAATAAGCCATGCATCAAATATGAATATAAGCCGAGACCAAAAATTTAGTACACTACTATATTTCATCTAAAAGAACATGAAGATAACATTATAATTCCTTACTAGTCCATCACTACTCAAATAGAAAAATAAGGTGAAATAAGAAATAACAAAATTACAAACTTAAAAAGCATTATGATCATTTTTTTATTCCAATAGATCCTAAAGGGACCCATCTCTATTCATGTACAAACTCCTACAATGTTAGAACACAAATGCTTCAGTTTCCACAGTAATCTTAAACAAAGTGATTCTGAACATCCATTATTAGCACCAGCGCATATAAAAAATAAACCCAAAGTCATACATGTGTCCAAAGATATGAATGTAACTGCAACTGCCCGGCACAAGCAATAGAAAGTTATAACACCAGCCATGCAAGCTATATGGAAAGCAAATGTGTATAATATACAAACACACAAATTACACACACACACACATACATATTATGTACATACTCCATTAACGTATAAACTCTAGTTTCACAAGTTCATTCATTTTGTATCTAGATTTCAAAATAAAAAATGCAGTAAGTGAGATACATTATTTCCATTATGCCCATATAACTAACAATCTCATAATTAGAGTAGAGCAGTAAGGAAATAATGCAGTAACAAAAAAATAAAAATAAAAATTTCTAAATTTCTAAAAGCTTAGTGAATTCATTCTTTTCTATTGCTGTCACTCAAGCTTATAAGTTACGACCAATTTCCATGCAATTCCACATTCAATAAAGTGGAAAGATGGTAGAATCACGAAAGCTAAACCGATTTATAGATGTAACATCATCAACTTCAAACTTGAATAGCAAGCAAAACCTAATTAAAATCCTCGGGTATAATTTTAACCAAATTCTTAACCCATATTTTTACATATTCCTCTAAACTCCTTTCCACAAAATAGTGTTGCTAAACTCACAATTCCCATTGCCTTAAATGTCTATTATCTTTCTGTGAATAGCCTTTTCGACCTTTCCTCTGTGTGCAATAGACAAATTTTCTGCCTGTCCCAGACAATCTCAACACTTATTCTTTTCATGTTCTCACCCTCGCCTCTTTCCAGAAAATAATAATGCTATTGCTACCCTCATCTATGAGTCGCCACTTGACCACAACAATATTCTCATTCTTATGAAGTATCGATTTAAAAATAATTCTCTACGGACACTGCATACCTAAGCAAAGCAAGTAACCGTCCGATTAGACAGGAAAATGATTATATGTCACCCACTCAAGGAACCCCCTCGACTTCTCAAATGCAAAACACAACACCTTCGCCTTTGTAGTAACATTCACACATTGACTTGGTGCTGCGGGAATAAACCAACAGAAGAGGAAAAGAAAAGGTGCTCCCGCCTCCCGGTCACTTACAGCCTTGGAGAAAACGAAAATGTTCATAGACGGAAACCAAATAAATGAAGTACAATCATATTCACCAACAAATAAATAGAAAGAATTACATGGTTCGAGCATAATATGAATTTACACTTGGCGACATTTATACGGCAGAATGAGAGCGCAACAATTTTGAAAATGGGAAGAAGGAGAAAGAATCAGGAAAGTAGCATAACATACCTTCGTAGAGAGAGAAGGAAGCACGGATTAGGAGAGAGAAACGAGCGAATGTAGAGAGTGAAAAGTTATGATAAGATCTGCCCTAGCTTCTTTTACCCGAACGTTTCATATATGTGCAAAAGTCCATTTCTTTTTTTCTGTTACCTTATTTGAAAAAAATTGAAATCAATACTCAAGTAACTATAGAATAAAATATTATCCCCCTCTTTCAAAAAGAACAAAAGAACATATTTTTCAAGAATACAATTCTTTTTATATTTAGTTAATTTGATGATTATACAACCTTGTAAACATAATGAAATTTTTAATATAATTTTGTATGTTTATTTAATTTATTTAATTATATATATTTATCTATAAAATAAAAAAATTCATTTTTTTTACTTAAACGAAACGGTCAATTTTATAACATGATTTTTTTTAACATAAACTAATTTCCGAATGTAACTCTATTTTCACTAATATAACAAATTGTTCAAGGAGATGTTTGTAAATTTATTCAAGTGTGCACATTCATGATGTGAAAGTAAGATTGAATAATTAAAAATTATTTTTATATTAAAATAAAACAAAATAAAATATGTATTGTAAGTATCAAATTAATAAATTTATTAGGTATATGTTTATATTATTTTATTACAAACAACCACATTCACATCTTATAGGCAAATATTATGTATTTTGAACAATTCTTCATTCGACCGGGCCAGCTCAATCCAAACATGGGTAAAATGTTAGAACATTTGGTAATGTTTTGTGAGTATTCTCTGTTTTCACAATAAAGGGCTAGTGGGTTTGAACTTTGCAGTAACACAATAATAAATATATTACTTCGAAAAGTTAAGACAATAACCATAGTTAGCTTTCCTAAATAAAATCAAATGAGTCATTTATTTTGGAATATAGGTGTTCTTGATATATAATGTAGATGTCATATTAGTAGTAAAAAAAAAAAGATGTCATATTAGTAAAAAAAAAAAAAATGTAGATGTCATATTAGTAGTAAAAAAAAAAAAAAAATGTAGATGTCATATTAGTAGTAAAAACAAAAAATGTAGATGTCATATTAGTAGTAAAAAAAAAATGTAGATGTCATATTAGTAGTAAAAAAAAAAAATGTAGATGTCATATTAGTAGTAAAAAAAAAAAATGTAGATGTCATATTAGTAGTAAAAAAAAAAATGTAGATGTCATATTAGTAGTAAAAAAAAAAAATGTAGATGTCATATTAGTAGTAAAAAAAAAAAAAAAATTGTAGATGTCATATTAGTAGTTAAAAAAAAATGTAGATGTCATATTAGTAGTAAAAAAAAAAATGTAGATGTCATATTAATAGTAAAAAAAAAAAAATGTAGATGTCATATTAGTAGTAAAAAAAAAAAAAAAATGTAGATGTCATATTAGTAGTAAAAAACAAAAAAAAAATGTAGATGTCATATTAGTAGTAAAAAAAAAAAATGTAGATGTCATATTAGTAGTAAAAAAAAAAATGTAGATGTCATATTAGTAGTAAAAAAAAATGTAGATGTCATATTAGTAGTAAAAAAAAAAAAAATGTAGATGTCATATTAGTAGTAAAAAAAAATGTAGATGTCATATTAGTAGTAAAAAAAAAAAAAAAAAAAGACCCTTGTGGGCACCAGGCACTGGTCCTCCCACCTAATGGACCGCTGAGTTACCATGATTTAACTCCTCCACCAATCTCTGTCGGACCGGGGGGTGGGGGCCCTGGGGGCGAGGGATTTCGCCTTTTGCCCCAAGTAAAAAAAAAAAGATGTAAAATAATGAAATATCATATCAGTCACAATCAGTAGGTATGAGTGGGAGAGAATGTCATATCTCCTATTCAAAATTCAAAACAAACAAATATTTAAGAATAGGCTCAATCCAACACAAACAACCCAAAAAAAATACATAAAAATAACACAAAATATTGTAGTTTTTAAAGATAACACAAAATGTTGTAGTTTTTATATTGTTAGAACCAAGAGTCATAATAAATTATTATCAACTACATGGACTATATTTTAAATTGAGTTTCTATTGCATAATTGAACTATATTTTCGGTTGCATCGTAACAGTTTACATTATACAATTTAATTATTATGACTCTACTATGATACACAATTTGACAATTTGTAATATAAAATAAAATATGTTTATAATATAATTTTAAGTTAAACAAGATTTAAGAGTATTTAAAATATTTTATTATTTCACTGGTAAAGAAAGACATGTAAAAATATATATTCTCTCCATCCAAAAATAATATTCTTTTTTCTATAATAAAATTGATTAGTTATAAAACTAATTTATTTATTCAATTTTATAAATAATTATTAGCTGATATTTATTTTAATGTAAATTCAATACAAATAATTAAATACACGATAAATTTCAACTAACTAACAAATAATTATATTTTTGAATCTATATGCAATATAAGCTTAAAATTAAAAATTGTTAAAAGATGATTAATTTGATATATTATACAAAAAATGGAGTAGAACAAAAAAGTTATTTGTGTTTTATTAAATTACAAAATATATTCTAAAAAAAAAGAAAAAAATCAACTGATTAATAGCCGACACATTATTTTCCAAAAAAAAAATGCATTTCTAGAAACTAAAAATTTGACAGAAAAAAACTTTATTTAGCATATTTCATTGTTAATTAGTATGGACTAGTATTGGTATTGCTCTTGTCCAATGCACAACTTACAATATATTTAAAAATAAGATAAAATATATTTATTATATAATTATGAGTTAATTAAATTTAAAAATATTTAAAATATTTTATTATTTTATAGATAAAGACATGTAAAATTATATAATTTTGTATTATATTATAAATTCATTCCGCCTCAAAATAATAGGCTTGTTTCTATAATAATTATTGTATTAATTGTATAAAACTAAATTATTTAATAAATTAAAAAAACAGTATTTAATATCAATTTGCAGTCTAAATCTAATACAAATAATTAAATACACAATAAATAAATAAAAATCTAACTTAAATGATATAAAAAAAGACTAACTTAGTATATTACACATAAAAAATGTTCAAGCAACAAAAATATTATTTATATTTTAACAAATTAAAAAAATATTTCTTTAAAGAGAACAAAAATATATTAAACTCATCATTTTTAAAAAATATTTATTTTTTAGAAATTGAAAACAGCAAGAAGTGTGTTTAAACTGTTCAGTATAGATTTGGTTAATGATCAGGACATAATTGTGTAACATAAAATCCATTTAAATATAATCGATACGAAAATAACTTGATTGTTTATAAAATTTTTGAAGCTAAGTTCTTAATTCCAGATTTAAATATAATTCATAAAACATATGTTACAAAGTTTAGGTAGAAGTTATTTACATTATTCGTTCTTGAAATATACAATAAGTGTGCCTGAAATATATATATTTCTGCGAAATGTAAGAAGAAGAAGAAGAAGAAAAAGAAGAAGAATAGTTAACTAATGCTAATAGATTTTTATAAGCACCAATTCTTACTCATGATCTCCATTTATTTGTTTATCTAAATTATTCAATCATATTTCGTTGGATAGTATGTGCATCACATATGACCGCATTAAATTAAAGATTTTTTTTATGAATATATGGTCCCTACGAGATTTTATCTGGCTAATATGTTCACGTCACTTACTACATTATAAAAACAAAAATAATTAATTTGATGCAGTTATGTGTAGTACACACAGTACAAATGTTTTACAAGAATTTTAAATTTCAGTTAAAAATGATTAATTTCAAACAAATATAATATAAAAGATTAAATTATATAAAATGTAAAAATATAAATATAAATTTTAAAATTATTCATAAATTATGGTACGAGTTTTGCAATTCTCCTAACAAATTGGATTGATAGTTAAATTTATCTTTCAAATTTTATTATTATTAATTTTTTTTCCAGATGGATGATATTTGCTCTTTCATGCAATTGGGCGGGCCCTCCGACTCTCTTTTACTTTGAGCTTCCCCGGGGTTTTGGATCATCGATTCATTCTACACGTGATGCATTACAGTTGATAATTATATTTTGTGTGCGATTATGCATAGATGTGTTGCACAATACACCAAATCAGTATGTACACACACATCTGATGTAAGCCACGTGTGCAGATGCAGCAAATTCATCGACAGAGACAAACACTGAATTCAAAGCGCTGCGACACAACGTTAGGCAACAGATCTACCTCTTTCCAAAATCACTCATCGGCCGGCCCCTTTAGATGAAATAAAAAAAGCAAGAGTCAACCTCCATTACCAACTTCGTTTTGGTATCTCCATCTATCAAGATCCCCCCTAAATGACGCAGGAGGAGCACTAACCCCAGAACCTTAACCAACATCCATGGCGGCCGCCGGCAATCAACACCAACCGCCAGAAACGCTGCCCCTGCTTATCCTCCACCACATCCCAAGCTTCGAGTTGCCCCTTTTCCGCGTTCTCCATACGAAGTACACCGTCCTCGACCCGCTCGACGACCCACCCAACCCGTCATTTCTAGCCCTCTCGAAATCCGCACGTATCATGCTCTACGCGGTTCCGACACCCCTGACCTCCGATGATCTTGACAGATACCCCGCCGTCGAGTGCATAGTCGGCTTCAGCGCGGGCATCAACCACTTTGACCTCGCCGCCTGCCGCCGCCGTGGTATCCGCGTCACCAGCGCCGGGGATGCCTTTTCTGATGATGTGGCGGACTACACAGTGGGGCTCGCCATAGATGTTCTGAGACGGGTCTCCGCTGCTGATCGGTTTGTTCGGGCCGGGGCTTGGCCTGCACACAAGGAACACACACTGGGCACAAAGGTAACGATATTTTCGTCAAAATGTCGATTCATTTTGTCGATTATTCCTTGCAATAGTCTGGAGTCTGTCTGAATTATTCGGCTGCAGCATTGCCTACAACTCAAGAAAGATGAAACCAAATGTTTCCTACACTTACTATGACAACACTGTTGATCTTGCATCAAACAGCGATGTATTGGTCGTTTGCTGCGCGTTGACACATGAGACATACTATGTAATCGACAAGGATGTAATGAGCGCGCTAGGAAAGACAGGTATAATCGTAAATGTAGGACGTGGGGCGCTTATAGATGAGGAGGAATTGGTTGGGGCATTGGTGAGAGGTGAGATTGGTGGTGCTGGTTTAGATGTGTTTGAACACGAGCCTAAAGTTTCAGAAAAGCTGTGTAAGTTGGATAATGTTGTCTTGTCTCCCCACATGGTTGTTCTAACTCCTGAATCATTGACAGCTCTTGAAGAACTGATTCTCAGCAACATAGGAGCTTTCTTCGCAAATAAACCTTTGCGGGCAGAAGTCTCCATAGAGGTCATAAGTTAAATTATCTTCTAATCGAAACTGTTATTCCCAAGGAACATGAAACCTATCCATTAACGATATACTTTTAGTTCGAAGAAAATAAAATGTTCCACACCCCAATTTGATATTTTTATCTAGAACACTTTGGATTGGTAGTAAAACTTCTTCTTTTTTTTTTTATTTCAAATTGATTATATTTGATCTGGCCTCCAACTCACTTTTACTTTGAGGCTTGGGGGCCAAATTAGGGTAAATATCATTTTTAACTCTTTAGGTAAAGGTTGTTTAAATAGTTCTAAGTTAATTAATATTAACAATTTGATACGAATCAAACATGAATATAGTCTATTAGGGTTGATATTTAAGGAGTTTAAGTTGAAAATTGGTCAAATTCGAATGACACGAATATAATTATAGGCTAGGTCGTGTCAATCTGTGAGCCAATTTGATAATCCGTATATATTATTTTTAAATAAAATAATTTTATTGTAATTTCATAAAGTATGAATTTAATATTTATAAAAAATATATATATATAAATTATAGCATGTGCTATTATATATTATTAATTTTAAGTATTAAAAATTTGTACGTATAGATGTGACTCAACCTATAGACACCTACTTTAAGTTTAAATTAGTTTTGATCTATTGAAATTTGATTAGTTTGATTATGTGTGAGCTCTTTTATTTATTATTATTATTTTTTTAATTTTTTTAAAATTAACGAAGATGTACAGGGTAGGTGCAACCGCTGTTAGTTTTTTAAAGATTTGTGTCAAGATCAAATTAGAAACTTGCGGAATTAAAATTGGAGAAGCCCTAGTGAGGATCAATAGAGATGTGGGTGTTTCTATTTACACCATAATAATCTCTTTTCACACCGCAAATATTTTTTAAATAAAAATAATCTTATATTAAATGTCTAATTTATCCTTCTTCTCAAATCACTTCTTTATCCAGCGACTGTTCTACATTTGTTTTCTCAATCTTCTTCCGCACAAATTTGCTGCCAACATCACCTTCACCAATCCATGAAATTACGAACAACTCTTAACAAAAAGTTATCATAAATTTTCTGCGGTTCTTCTTCTTCCTTCTTTTTCTGCAAATTCAAAATTATTCAAAATCATATTTAAAATATATTTAATGCGGTTCTTCTTCTTCCTTCTCTTATCTCAGGCTAAACATATGAATTTGAAAATTCTTAGCAACAAATAATAAAAGAAAAGAAATTCAAATTCACGAGTTAGGATTTGGGAGCAAATGAGTTTTTAATAGAAGAAATTATTTCGACTTTTTGTGTTTGTTCAAGAGTGAGATTTCGTAATTTCATGGATTGGTGAAGGTGATATCATAAATTTTCTGCGGTTCTTCTTCTTCCTTCTTTTTCTGCAAATTCAAATTTATTCAAAATCATATTTAAAATATATTTTCTGCGGTTCTTCTTCTCCGTTCTTTTATCTCAGGCTAAATATATGAATTTGAAAATTCTTAGCAACAAATAATAAAATAAAAGAAATTCAAATTCACAAGTTAGGATTTGGGAGCAAATGGGTTTTTAATAGAAGAAATTATTTCGACTTTTTGTGTTTGTTCAAGGGTGAGATTTCATAATTTCATGGATTGGTAAAGGTGATGTTAACAGCAAATTTGTGCGGAAGAAGATTGAGAAAACAAATGTAGCCCGATAAAGAAGAATGTTAATTAGAAAAGTCACTAGGTAAAGAAGAAGGTTAATGAAAAAATGGAGAATTCTTCTGATTTGAGAATAAGGATAAATTAGACATTTAATATAAATTATTTTTGTTTAAAAAATATTTGTGGTGTGAAAAGAGGTTATCGTGGTGTAAATAGAAACATCCCAGACATATTTACGGGAAATTATTTGTCCCACAACGACAAAGTCTTCTTGGGAACGCCGTCTATCTGATTCCCAACTGAATGACACAGGAGGAGCACTAATCCTAGAACCTTAACCAGCCATCCATGGCGGCTTCAGACAGTCAACACCAACAGCCAGAAATGCTGCCCCTGCTTATCATCCACCGGTTCCCAAACTTCGAGCTGCCCCTTTTCCGCCTCCTCCGTACGAAATACACCGTCCTCGACCCGCTCGACGATCCACCCCACCCGTCATTCCCAGCCCTCTCTAGATCCGCACACCTCATGTTCTGCGCGGGTCCAACACCCCTGACTTCCGAGGACCTCGACAGATACCCCGCCGTCCAGTGCGTGGTCGGCTCCAGCGCGGGCATCGACCACTTTGACCTCGCCGCCTGCCGCCGCCGTGGAATCGGCGTCACCACCGCCGGGGATGCCTTTTCTGATGATGTGGCGGACTACACAGTCGGGCTCGCTGTAGATGTTCTGAGACGGGTCTCCGCTGCTGATCGGTTTGTTCGGGCGGGGTCTTGGCCTGTACACAAAGAGTACACACTGGGCACAAAGGTAACGGTTACTTGTGTACTAAGTATCATTATTTTTTGGTCAAAATCCCATTCATTTTTCCGGCTATTCCTTGCAATAGTCTGGAGTCTGTCTGAATTATCAGTAGATCAAGTGGAATTCAGAGGATAGCAACCATAATCCAGATGGGCAGATACATAACTGTAGGAAAAGCTAATTTAACAGATGGAATCGAAACTAATAAAAATGAGTGCATTGTAACATTCTGAATTGAGAAACAGAGTGTAGTTTGATGATCATGATTTTCACATGACCGTTAATTCATCAGGTGAGTGGAAAACGGGTAGGGATCGTGGGACTAGGAAGCATCGGCTCGAGGGTCGCTAAGAGGTTCGAGGCATTTGGCTGCAGCATTGCCTACAACTCAAGAAAGATGAAACCAAATGTTTCCTACACTTACTATGAAAACGTTGTTGATCTAGCATCAATCAGCGATGTATTGGTCGTTTGCTGTGCGTTGACAGATGAGACGTACCATGTAATCGACAAGGATGTAATGAGCGCGCTAGGAAAGACGGGTGTAATCGTAAATGTAGGACGTGGGGCGCTTATTGATGAGGAGGAATTGGTTGAGGTTTTGGTGAGAGGTGATATTGGCGGTGCTGGTTTAGATGTGTTTGAACATGAGCCTAAAGTTCCAGAAGAGCTGTGGAAGTTGGATAACGTTGTTTTGTCTCCTCACAAAGCTGTTCTAACTCCTGAATCATTGGCAGCTCTTGAAGAAATGATCCTCACCAACATAGAAGCTTTCTTCTCGAATAACCCTTTACAGGCAGAAGTCCAGTTCGATTGATCAGACCCTATGTATGATTTGCAGAAAGTGTACTATAATGTTTCAGACAACTTGGAATTCATCTGTTCAAGTAAACTGTGACATCAAGCTTCATTGATGTCATGATATCCATTTCATTTGAATAAATAATACTTTCTTCGTCTAAAAAAAATAAAAATTCATATATGTACGTAGGTAAGATGTTAAAAAATATTTATGTTTATAAGATAATTAATTAACACATCACCACTTATGCAAAATAACTTAACCTCCATAACTTTATAGAAATATAATACATTTCTTAAATTTACTCTTATGCAGTCTTCCATCAAGCAATTCTTAAATCTTATTATCATGATAACATTTTGGTAATCAATTTTTTTCCTTTTATTGTAACGATGCATTTTATATAGTTTATTGTCGATATATTTACCAAAATTAAGATTTTCATAAATATTTTAATTTTCCAAAATTAAAAAAGATTTGCATAAATTTCAGATATTTACTAATATCTGCATAGATATTTCGGGGAAAAAATGAAAGAAAAAATAAAATTGCGACATGCACATGCAGAGACCATCATCCACGTGTTAGCACAACGAGGACCTGAGATATTTCAGAAGCCCAAGAGTGCTGACACGCCTTATTTACACCGTAAGTGTAAGACAAAAGCAACCAAATTAACAGATTTTTTTCCGAGACCAAGACAATTGCTCCCAATTTCCCGTCCACACATTCTAAATTGCCTTATCTTTGAGCTGTCCCCTCTTCCCACCAAAACCATCTAATTTCCTGTGTTCCTAAATCCTCAAATGCACCTATTTACCAAAACCCGCATCCCATTCCACCCCTTCCGCCGCCGCAAATGGCATCCGGACTTGGATTGACAGTAACAAAGCCGAAATTCTTCACTGCCCAGTTCAGAAAACCATTCTTTACTGTCTCTTCTTTACCTTCTTGGGCTCCCGGTGTTCGCTCGGTGCAGTTTGGTGCCAAGAAGTTGTCTTTCCGGCGCAGATTGTTGGTTATTTCTCCCAAGGCCACCAGCGATCAGCCAGGTTAGTTGTGCACTTGAACGGAAATGATGATCACATAGGATTAATTTCTGATTTTCTTCTCTAAGGTTGAGAACTTGGATGACTCTTTTAGTCATGTAATTGTTGGTTTGTGAAATTTTCAGTCTGTTATAGGATTAACTTTATATAGGGATGTGCCTAAGGAAATAGGATGAAGGGAAGAAAAATAGAATATACTTGGGTCTTGGGAGGTCGTATAAGATATTGTGATCTTTTCCGAATTTTGAAGTTAAGATATATGAATAGACTATCATTAGAATTAGTTTGTGCATAAGCAATCGGAATTGATTGCAAACAAAATCAAAGGAAACGAGATTTCCATGTTATATGATCAAGTATCACTGAGTTATTGCTCTCCAATTTCACTTTGAAGCTTTATTGATCAATAAATTGTTTGTTTAGAAAAAAATGAGACCTATATTCCTCTTCAATTGTTTAACTCTGAAGAAGCATTTAGAGCTGTGCAAACCTTGTATGAACCAGGCCTAAGTGTATTTATTCTTGGAGAGGAAAATACACTTTCGGTGCTATGAACATAATTCTGAAATATTAGATCTGTCGGTAGTATGATTTTTATGCGAAGCACTTGCAAAAGAATTTGAGTTCATAGTTACCTTGTGTGATACTAACATTGAGACCCATGTTTATTTCAGGGCAGGTCAAACAAGATGAGGTTGTTGATAGCAATGTCTTGCCCTATTGCAGCCTAGATAAGAAACAGAAAAGGTCTATTGGAGAGATGGAGCAAGAATTTCTTCAAGCACTTCAAGTAATAATAAAAAGTCCTTTGTTTTTTGTTTTGGCTAATCGATTAAGTCTATACTCCATAATGCATATATCTGTGTACTCATCTTCGGTGATACGTTTGACGTTGTCTGTAAAAACGTATTTCCAGAAGTTAAAAGTCTTTTTTTATTTCTGTTAGATGAAATATAGGAAGTTTCCTTCTTTTTCTTTTTTTTCTTTTTTTTGTAATATTTGATGTTATTAGCTGTTACTTGATTACAGGCATTCTATTATGAAGGAAAATCTGTCATGTCTAATGAGGAATTTGATAACCTCAAGGAAGAACTCATGTGGGAGGGAAGCAGTGTTGTAATGCTAAGTAATAAAAGTTCCTCACTACAATTTTTGTCCCATTCTTTTTATGTATTGCTCTTTTATTGTGAGTCTTCATATTTTTTCCGTTCCTGTAACTTACTCGTCTTAGTTCAGCTCCTGATGAACAGAGGTTTTTGGAAGCGTCAATGGCTTATGTATCTGGGAATCCAATTATGACGGATAAAGAATACGATCAACTGAAACAAAAACTCAAGGTATAGCTGCTATAGCATTAGTGGTTAAGTTTGAGTAATGTAGAGAAAAATCATATGTTATAAAAACAATTATTCTGCCACAGTAAAGTTTCTTGAAGGACAACAGCTCTTTTAAGAAAGTAAAGAATGTTCTCATAAAAGATTTCATAGGAAGTATACATAACTTGTTAGTCATGTTCTTGGATGCTCTGGCTTTCATTTTATTAGATGCTTGCTTTTTCATTTTCTTTTGAGAATCTGAATGTTGTTTCTTCTGTCTCTATTGGTTACTATTCGATACATGGCTTTATTCCTAGCTCTCTTTTCTTGCTTCCTTCTCTTTCTTCCGACTGTTGATTTCAGCTATTATATTGTAGATGGATGGGAGTGAAATTGTGGTTGAGGGGCCTCGGTGCAGTCTCCGTAGTAGAAAGGTTAGCAACTGTCCTCCTAAGTTACGAGTTATGTGCGAGAAGCAATACTTTCATGTTAAAGAATGTACATTCCTTGGCCTTGTCTCATTATTGGAGATTAAATGTTTAGGCACTTGACATTGAGTAGGGTTTTGTTGATTCAACTTTAGAAACCCCAATTGAAGGTGTCATGAAGCTGATTCAGGCTTCATCAGATGCCCCATTTAATTCTAGATGAATATAACAAGTTAAAGATACAACAATTATTTGGATTTGTTCACTTCACTAAATCTTAACTTGGGACAGAAATTCGCGCTGATGACATCACACTCACAGAAACAAAATCTAAAAGTAATTCTATTTTGCGCAAAACTAAATGACAGAATCAGCTCAATTGTCTTCCTTATAGAATTTTTATTATTGGGTGTTCCAGATATCCTGAAGGAATTTTCAGTTGAGATGCTTCTGAAGAAATTTAATATCATTAGATATATTTCGTTCTCCTATTTTATGAATATGATTTTCAAGGGGATGGAGTTACTTTTATAGTTTATGTAATAAGAGTTTTGACTCACAGCTATTAAATACTAGCACACAATCTCACATGCCCTTGCTTTAGCTTGGTTCAAGAAAAGGGAAGAATGTGAGTGGAAAGGGTCAAAGTAGGTGGTATACTTGTGTTGGCGGGCATTTTTTGTTTCTTTATCAACTTGTTGGATATATGAAAAGTAAAGAAAAAGGAGGGAAAATCTAGTGCAGGGAAAATTTATTTTGATGAACTTTCTTAATCAAAGCTAAATATATTTTGAAGACTTAACGCTTTTATTTTTTATTTTTTGTTGAGATACAAAACAGTTTTGTTTATATATCTGCACCTTGACAATGTCAGGTTATCTATTTTGTTCTGCTTGTGTTCCTGCACACTGCAGCAATACCTAATTTCATTTGTGAAAAATATATGTTCAATTTGAGTACTTTTGACATGTTTGTTATATGTCTGCATCTTGTGTACGCAAAGCATTGGCAAGAAAATAAAAGGACATCACATTCTTAACTGTAAACGAGAACATGTGTTTTGATCGAATACAATGGAGAAATATGATCCATACAACTGATACAAAGTTTAGTTGTTGTCTGTATCTTTTCATACAAAAAATAAAATAAAATAAAATTACATTTGCGGACTGATACTAGCAGTTCTCGTACATAAATGTTCTTTGTGTCTCTTTTTTTCCACTGTATTATCACACACATCTCTCTGTCTCTCTCTCTCTCTGAATGTCTTTTATGTTTAACCTGCAGGTTTATAGTGACCTTTCTGTCGACTACCTCAAGATGTTTCTTCTGAATGTACCGGCTACAGTTGTTGCATTAGGATTGTAAGTGACGCTTTATTTCGATGTCAATGCTATTTGAATTTAGTGAACTAACTGGAATATGTACTTGACATTACTCTGTTCTCTCTTTTCAGATTTTTCTTTCTTGATGATTTGACTGGATTCGAAATCACCTATCTTTTAGAGGTAATAAAATATCAGTTCCCTGGCATTTGATATTGACATTATGGTAAAACTTTAGATTTACCATCTAATCTGCATGAAACATCCTAATATTTTCCAGTCACTTCTCAGCAATCATATGACTCTGCAAAATTCCACCCTAATATTATTACAAGGGAGCACTAATTGACCAATACATTATGCCTATCTAATCTTTGAATGCTGAGTGGAATAGAAGCAAGATAAATGATCATGTGCATTTCTCTGATATTCTCCGAATTAACTCAAAGGTATGTCCTTGCAGCTTCCAGAGCCGTTCAGTTTTATTTTCACGTGGTTTGCTGCTTTGCCGTTCATACTATGGTTATCTTTCACAATTACAAATGTCATTGTGAAAGATTTTCTGATCTTAGTGGTATGATTCTCCTGAATTCTATTCAGGATATAAATTTTGAGCCTTTTAATGAAGTCTTCAAGTTGATGGATCACTTTGATATTTCAGGGACCCTGTCCAAACTGTGGCACTGAAAACACTTCATTCTTTGGCACCATATTATCAGTATCTAGTGGGGGCTCTATCAACAATGTTAAATGTTCAAAGTATGTTAATATTCTTCGAGAAAGTTATTGCTTTTTTATGGCATTTGGTTAACTATTTCCTCCCATTTTTTAACTTCACAAACTTGACTATTATGATATGATTTACAGTTGTGGTACGGAGATGATATACGATTCTCAGTCCCGTTTGATTACGCTTCCTGAAGGAAGTGAGGCATGAGCTGAGGTAACCTGTTAAGCATACCCTCTCTTTTGCCTACTCATAGATTCAACTATTCAGCTAAACAACCTGTCTAAGATATTCTATCACATAAGATGATGAGAGTAATACTTTCACAGAGATATATGCACTAAACAAGTGAAATACTCTGGGCATATGCCCATACTCTGCCTAGATATAATAATGACTGGGAGGATGACAAAATAAAGCAAAAGAGGTAATAAAAATTATCAGAAGGAGACCATCCCGTTATCAGAGAATGCCGTGGCCTATACATTTCTTTGTTCCATAAACTCAATTACAAGTTGGAAATATGTTAATTAATTTGTTGTAGCTTGAAACTCATTCTGCACTGCATGCTTCACTCATTACACAGCCAGGGGTCTTTGGTTTTGTTAGTCTTGTCTTTGGAGATGGAAGCTTATTCGGCTGATAACTCTAGTTCTAGAGTCAATACTACCTCTTAGAACTTGACGGTTCCTCTCATCTGATTTATTCCTGGTCCACTCCGAGAGAGAGAGAGAGAGAGAGAGAGAGAGACCATCGTTTGGTTTGTTCCTCATTTTTGTCCTTAATCTGTGCCCCTTTTCTTTCCGTACTATTACCTGTCGATTTAAAGCACCAAATAACTTTAAGTGCGACTAGTTTTTTATTCTTATTAATCTGTTCTAAGCCGAATTACTTGGCACAGCATGCAGGATTTTTTGTTTTGCAAAACATGCAATAGCACTGGAGTTGTGAGTGATCTGGATGGAGAAGATGGAAAGGATGCAATAACTACTGTAAATGTGAGAATGTAGAAAATAGTTTCTCTGTGGACACTGCATAAACGGTTAGTTCTAGCCGTGGGCTGTGGGCTGTACCTTATGTTATGTTTGTATGTAAATTTCACACACAGGTTCGGGCTCTTGAGAAAGATAGATACTCTGTAACAAACTTTCTGTAAATTTGCACTCGGTGTCCTGCTATCGCATGTTGTCTTGAAACATCTTGTTCTTTTATGGTACAGGTATACTTATTAATGTTACACGGGCATGTATAACGTTACTGCCCTTATTACTTCTTTGAGTAAATCTTACAGTTGGTACAATCTTTCTGGCCTTATTACTGCTCTGCTTACTTCTTTGAGTATGTTTTGTGATCTTGAATAATTTTGTTCTCTCAAAGAAAATGAAGAAATATTTATTGTCCAATTCCGTTTGAATTTTGTCTCATAAATTATGTTTCAGTTTGTTTTGGTTGAAACATGCACGAATTCTCGTCGATAAAACTCAAACATTGAGTATTAAAATAAAAAAGAAAACCTAATCAAATCAAACTTGAACTGATTTTAAATTTAATTCTATAAAAATATGTTCAAGCTCGATGTGTTTTCAAAAGTGAATCTTAATTATAGTATCGAATTTGTTTATTTGTTTTTGACTCATTAACGGTTGAACTGATCTTCAAAGTTTATTCAACAAAAGTTTGTTGGTCGGCCCAAATGGCTGCCTATTTTCATGTGTGTTCGTTTCTTTCGTTTGCTGGCCGAAAGCAGAAATAGCTGAATTAGCCAATAAATCAACTATCTTTTATATCAAGTCTTATGTCCATCATATTTATCTTCCGCTAATCCCATCTATTAGTAAATGGAACTTGTTCATTTTGACGAATTAGTTGTCAACTTTATCGACAGTTTACTTACCTTGATTGCACCGAACGATCCGGGATTAAGCCCAAATTCGAGATAATTGTATCCGCCCACGGACTCTCGCACAAGTTAAAATTGTGTCAAAGTGACACTTCTACCCTCACTTCTCTATGGAATTACCTACACTACCCTTATCAACTCAAAACCCTTACAGAGTCGTAGTTCATGAATATTGCGCCTCTTTGAACAGCCAAAACAGACTCCAATGTTCCGCCCAAATCAATTTGTCCTTGCGCCTCTTCTGATTGGAAAGGCGTCTTTACATTTACGTTAAAACGATGTCGTAACACTGGATTCTCAATTATTAGATGAGGGCATTTAAGTAAAATCAGGCTTATCCTATTCATTATAGTCCAAGTAAATGCCTGATTACATTCTTCATCGAATAAACCCACAACAGGTTTATCCCGAGCTCCAAATTAAACGGTACCTATAAATATTTATATTTTGGTATTTTTCGGGCAAGGCAAGAGGTGACTAAGACTTGTAAAACCCTAGTCCAGTCCCTATCCATCCACCCAAGGTTAGAGGTTAGCTAATTCTTAATTTTTTATCATCCTCATCTTCTTCGTAGGTCGATTGTCAAAACTTTGATTTCTTTCAACAGTTCTGGTTTGTTTTTTAGGGTAACGCACACAATCGTAGAACGGCTTTTAGATTCAGTTAATGGATGCAAAAACAATACTGGGAAACAACGACATAGATGATATCCGCTGGCTTTGTTCTTTAACCGAGTCCGAACTAGTAAGTTTAGTTTTTAAAGTTAAATTTCTCTGTTGGTCACTGACCATTGGAAGAAACCTTTGCTTCTAAAATTTAATTGTTTTAATTATGTTATTGCCTTTTGCTACCAGGATCTGTTAATGGGTTTAAAGAATATGGTGAACCTGCGTGCCAAGAAGATTGGCCACGAAACTTTGACAAAGAAATTCGACCTGCGAATGCTTCGAACTTTGAGTATGTTCTTCTTTAGTTTTTTTTTTTTTTTACCCATTTAGTATACCGCATTCTTGTTCATCCCTAAGTATTTTGTTTATTCTTTCATGTCAATATTTTTGGTTTGATGTTATATATTTCTTTGTTTATTTAGCATAGCATATGGTACTTGGAATGTTTGGTCTATAGATAAAAAGTATATGAATTTTTTAAAATTGTTTTATTTTTTCAAGTCTAATCTAACTTATTAGATTGTGTATTTGATTTCCAATGGTAAAGTGCTAATAATTCTAGGCAAACAAAAATATTGTATTTGCCTGATGGATTGGATAAGACTAATTACTATGCTTTCATTTTCTGCTCGTCAATGCGGGCTATGGCTTCTTTCTGTTAACTGAAGTTTGCATGCTTTATTTAGATGTTATACTTAAAACTCGAGACTAATAAAACTAATTTCAAGTAGTGTCGTTTGTTACTCATGTGTTCTAAGAAGAGTCGGGTAGAAAAGAACTTTGTCCCTTCACTTTTCTTCAGGTCACAAGTTTCTTGGTATTTTTCATATTTAGATTGGTCTTGCGTGGTTGTTTTTCTTGTATGTCTTACGATTTTAGGCTGTTACTATGCTGAATAAAGCTGCTATTTATATTCAGGTTTCATCTTTATGGAACACTTGAACGGACAGCTAAAAGATGTACCAGTGGCTTCGGGCTTTCACTGTAACTTACTAAATCAAAATCTCAGTGGTAGTTTTGCCAGTATGACTATTGAGGATCTATATCCATATATCTGTTCTGATCAGAGGAAGAGAATCACAGACATGTAAGTGAACTCTATAGTACTTTAAATGAAAATCATGTATAATAACATCGTCAGATATGATATGATGCATGTCTCAATGAATCTATGTTTCCTGATGCAATTTCAAGAGATTAAGCTGCATTCCTTGCTGCATGAAACTACTCTTAAATGGAACTGCAATTAGGGATTGTGCATGTAAGTTAGGTAGTCCTGAAGTAGACACTCTAATATGAGTTGAAATTGTGTGCTCAAAGTAGATAGGAACTCTGATCCAGTAGGTTCTAGTGACAACTTGTAAACTTTCACATGTTATCCATTGAAAGGTAAAAAAAACACATTCTTCTTTTTCTTTATTATTATTGAAATGATAATTTTAGGAGCATGTTGATGGTTGCTAGATGATTATTTGGATTGTATTGAACTATTAGAAAAATCTTCGATCATTTGACAAGAAGAAATGAAAAATGAAATAAAGATGTCCGTTAGAGAACAAGAGAGTTAGGCAATCATGTAATAATCTCTTAGGAAGCCTGCTACTAACTGACCCAACCGCCTGTGGTAGACATCAGTGGGGTTAATTCTGGCAGGTTTGAGTAATACATGGTATGCTTTTATTAAACTTTAGAGTAGTATCACCGATTATATTTAATGGTTGCAAGATGATTATCAAGATTATATTGAACTATAGATTGATTTTTAAATCTTTTGACACGAGGAAAATAAGCCAACAATACAAAAAAAATTATGAATCAAAGAGTAATGCTAATCATGAGCGAACTTTTAATAATCCCGTTACCAATTGTGGTCGAGTAATCTTTGGCTTCTATTGTTATGATATGGAGCTCTTTTAATGAAGCAAAACAATGTTGAGAAAAACTATAGTTAACCAGAAGTCCTAAAGACAAACACAGATGAAAACAAAGTTACTAAATTGTAAACCTAGCAGCAATGTCTTCCTGAAGAACGCAAATAGCCTTTGAAATAAAGTTTCGTTATGATGCTATTAAAAAATTTGCAGCTCAAAGCAATCAGTTTTTATTTTTATTTTTTTGGGTATTCTACCAGCGTAATGTATTAATTTCTACATAAATCTATTGACATTCAATTCCTTAACTGGCTTAATATTCATAGCCGTAACTTTCAATTGTTATACGATACTTACAATATTTCTGAAATAGTTTTTCTCAGGATCTGCCTCCCTCCCAAAAGCAGAAAAGCAGCAAGTAAGGATTCAATAAGACTTGAAGCAATTTCATCACACTGAAGTGACTATCAAATAATCAGCAACACACTTGTCTATTGTGGTTTCATCCTCTAATTTGTACATGTAGCCTTATTCATGAGAGCACCTGTGTCTTGAAAGGCCCTCCATCTAAGTGAGAACATTAATTTTTCTGTGCTCCTTCTGCTCCTGTCAGTGTGTGTATGTGAGGTAGAGAGATAATTTTTGTGTGCTCCTTCTGCGCCTGCCCAGTGTGTGTGTGTGTGTGAGAGAGACAGAGAACTTTGTAAATTGCACTTGGTGTCCTGCTATCACATGTTGTCTTGGAACATCTTGTGCTTTTATGGTACAGGTATACTTCTTTATGTTATACGGGCATGTAATGGATTTCTGTTGCCAAAGTCATATGATTTTACGATTAATTATGGCGTGGGTCTTGGATATAAAGGTCACTTCTTGGGTCCATTTTGTTAACAGGTTGGTTGCACTTCACTTACAGCAAATTGAAGATGAATTCCAACAAGCCTTTAAGCGCGAAAATTAATGAATGAATTCAAAGTTAAACCTCTGCAAGTTCGAAATTTAATCCGGACACCTATGTCTCAGAAAAAAAGCATCTCTTGAGAGACATTGTCCTCCAATTATTGTCCCCTATTTGGGACCTTTCTATTGGCCACATTAGAGATAGAAGAAATGAAGAATCGAGTTTTTCATTCTGTTACAAATCCAATACAATACTTCAAAACATTCCAATGCCATTAAATTGGTTGCTTTGCTTATAGTTTCTTTATTACATTTGTTGGTCCTAATTATGTCCCGTTTTGGTTTAGTATTTTCTGCATGACTCTTAGTTTAAAATTTGAAGATAATAAAGTCTCAATTCTTTAAAAAGAGGGAAACTATTACTTAAATTTTGTTAATATTTAAGTATTCTTTATACTTCGTTTGTTAATTTCAAATTAATTACGAAATTTTTGGGTTTTCCAATTTTTCTTAACAAATTTTTTTGAGTTATTAAACAATTTTTTTATATATATAATTCTTTTGGATAATTTGATTATTTTCCAATTTATTAAATAGACAAGAAAACGAATTTCGCCAAAACCTTTTATAATTTATTTGTGTTGGGATATAATTTAAATTATACATGTCTTACATATAATAGGTTTAAGATTTTTTTATAATAAAATCCATAAAATTCATTTAAAATTTATTAGTATTTTCATAATTTATTTGTACTTTCAGAAATTATTCACAGTTTTCAGAATTTAATTTAAATTTCAAAATTATTCACAATTTTCAGAACTTAAATTTAATTTTTAATTTTAACAATTCATTTAATTATTTAAGACTTTTTATAATAAAATACATAAAATTAATTTAAATTTATTTTGAATTTATTGAGATTTTTATAATATATTGTAATTTTAGAAATTATTCACAGCTCTCAGAATTTAATTTAATTTTCAAATTAAACTTATTCACAATTTTCAGGACTTAATTATTTTTAATTTTAACCATTTCTTTAATTATTTAAGATTTTTTTATAATAAAATCCATAAAAATCATTTAAAACTTATTTTGAATTTATTAGTATTTTCACAATTTATTTGTAATTTCAGAAATTATTCACAGTTTTCAGAATTTAATATATTTTTCAAAATAAATTATTCACAATTTTCAGAATTTAAGTAATTTTAACAATTCATTTAATTGTACGATCTTTTTATAATAAAATCCATAAAATTCATTTAAAATTCAGAAATTATTAGCATTTTCATAATTTATTTGTAATTTCAGGAATTATTCACAGTTTTCAAAACTTAATTTAATTTTCACAATAGAATTATTCACAATTTTCAGAACTTAAATATATTTTTTAATTTTAACAATTCCTTCATTTAAGATTTTTTATAATAAAATCCATCAAAATCATTTAAAATTTCCTTTGAATTTATTTGTATTTTCACAATTTATTTGTAATTTCAGAAATTATTCACAATTTTCAGAATTTATTTTAATTTTCAAGATAAATTATTCACAATTTTCAGAATTTAAATATATTTTTAAATTTTGAACAATTCATTCAATTATTTAAGAATTTTAATTATTCTAATATTCTGGTCGGAAAAGTAGCCATACTTTAGGTTGCAAACAGTCAACTCGAATACAATGGGATGCAATCTGAAATTTATTTTTTTTGTTAGTAACCCACTTGTAAAAATGTGAATAGTACATATTGCAAATTGTAATAAACCCTTTGTTTAAATACAAATAACTCTTTTATTTTTAATCCATTTGTGAAGTAGATCAAATTTTCACAATCTTTAATTTAAATACATATTAAATTACAATACTAAAATTAAAAAATACAATTAATTTTTGGTTGATTTTTTCGATTAAATTTATATATTTATTGTGTATTGAATTATGGTTGTAAATAAACATAAATTAATATTTTTTGTATAAGAAAATTTATCAACTAATTATATTTGTAATACAATTAATCATATACAAATAAAACTTTTTCATACAAAATAATATTTTTTTATATTTCTTACCAACAAAATAATAAAATACTTAAAATATATATTTTAAAATAATTATACTACAAAACATGAATAGCATAACAGTAGCAGCACCATTAAAGATAGGACAATTATGTCTTCGCTATAGTAATATAATTATATTAAATCACCTAATTAGACTCAATTTATATTAGTTCCAATTTTGTTATCCAGCGAGTTGACTCCTGCCAACCCTTAAATTTTTAATTAATAATTTATTATATATTAATTCCGTACACTGAATACCAAACCTAATTATCCAAAAACTTCAATTTAGAGCCGAAGAACAAGAGTTGGCTCCACGTTCGTACAAATTATCCCTCCAAACCAAACTTTTAAAATGGTTGACTTCAATATTGCATGTTTGTGAAGGTCACGTAGTGTACATTAATCATTCCACAACCCTAACAACTATATATGCACCACATTTCCTACAGTTTTAGACACTCCAGTTTTGTACACATAATCTAACAAGTTTTCAATCTTAGGCCGGGGAAGAAGAAGAAGAAGAAGAAGAAAAATGGCTTCTTTGCTTCATTTATGGCGCCTCCGCTTTGTCTTCTTGGCGATAGCGGTCTTTGGCAAGGCCATGGCTGCCGGATACTATTCCACCCCAGTGTTTCGACCGACTCCTTGGAAACTTGCCTATGCAACATTTTATGGCGACGAATCAGCTTCTGCTACTATTGGTGCGATATTATCTCAACATGAATGCTTTATTTTGTTATTTTCTTCTTGTACAGTAAGTAAAAAAATAATATTATTTTATTAAAAAACATACCTGTACCTTTTTTTTTTGGTAAATTTACTTTTGTCTTGTTTAAACTATTTTATATATACTTTCATCCTTGCATGTCCTGTTATTTTTGTTGTGGGACTTTTTCCCTCCTCCAGTTCAAATTCTCTTTTGAGTTTGTGCAATTCGGGGCAGAATAAGAATCTTGGTTAATGCTAATGACTAAGATTTGAACAAATTCAATGGAACAAAGTAATAAATTGATTGTTGAATTTGGATCTTGGGACACGCAGGTGGAGCCTGTGGATATGGGAACCCGTTCAGCACCGGGTACGGTACGGACACGGCGGCGCTGAGCTCAGTACTGTTCAACAACGGGTACGCCTGCGGGCAGTGCTTCCAGCTACAGTGCGTGAAGTCACCCTACTGCTATAGATCCATTGCCACCATCACCGCCACCAATCTCTGCCCTCCGAACTGGTCGCAGGACTCCAACCACGGCGGTTGGTGCAACCCACCCCGCTCCCACTTCGACATGGCCAAGCCTGCTTTCATGAAGATTGCTCAGTGGAAGGCCGGCATTGTCCCCGTCAATTTCCGCAGGTATTATTATTATTATTATTATTATTATTATTATTATTATTGTCTTTATTATGATTTTTAGGAGATTGGACTTTTTTATATTTAATAAAAAAATTATAATTTTAGAAAATAAAACTATTTTTCAGACTTATATAAGGTTTATTTAATATGAATTGATTTTATGGTTTGAAAAAAGAAATTATGATCCTACACTAATCCCCTAGCAAAAGTTGCACTCAGCTCTGTTTAAATCCGCAGCTATCAATCCAATAATCATTGGGAAAATTATAATTTCTATATATGGGAGGCAGTCCATATATATTTAGTCCATATTAAATTTTCAATTAAATCCTATATCTTTTAATTAGTTGCAGATTTAGTCCTAATTTTACCAAAAGGGTTCTCCATGGCCACAAAATTCGGGAACTTTCTCCAACAAAATCTAATTTCTAGTGAAATTATGACTAAATTCGCACAAAGAAAAATAAAAGATTAAACGAAAATTTTGATACGGACATAAAATCAAAATAACTTATTAGGCCGACTCAACGGGCCTGGCCTGATGATCGTTGTGTCTTTGAATATGCAGAGTAGCATGCGTGAGGAGGGGCGGTATCCGGTTCAGCCTCCAGGGGAACGGGTACTGGCTGCTGGTGTACGTGATGAACGTGGGAGGCGGAGGTGACGTAGCGAGCATGTGGGTGAAGGGAAGCAGGACTGGGTGGATGAGCATGAGCCACAACTGGGGAGCTTCTTACCAGGCATTTGCAGCTTTAGGAGGACAGTCGCTTTCATTCAAGCTAACTTCTTACACTTCCCATGAAACTCTCATTGCTTACAATGTTGCCCCTGCCAATTGGGCTGCTGGAATCACTTACACTGCCGCTGTTAACTTCCACTGACACTGCCCACATGCATCCTCTCGTGTTTTTTTTTTGGGTCTTGTAAGGGACGGCGGGAGTGACAATTTTAAGTCACTATATATGAGAATGATTGAAGTCTAATAAGACATAATTGTAGTTGATTAAATGTTATTTTGTTGCAATATATGGCAAAAATTGTATGGAATCCTTATTTTTTTATTTTCTATTTAGTTTTTCTATTACTTATATTTCTTTCTAATTTTTTTGGGTTTTGGTTTTTTTCCCAGCTATATATGATTTTTAGGTTGTTCTTTCAGTGTGAGAGTTTTGTTTTTAGTTTTTATAATTTTTATGTTTTCCTTTTTCTTCATTCTAGTATTTAGTTTATCAATTTTTTTTATTAGTTTAAAGATTATGTTTCATATTTGGATATGTGTAGAAATCATAAAAAATGAACCAAATTAAATGATCATCCTCAAAAGTAGACACAATATCGGAGTGAATTTGTTACACATACTATGTAATTTTAGTTTCTTAAATGGATTTTGTTCGTTCATCCTCAAATTTCAAAAAGTTTGATAATAATTAAAGAAAAGAAACAATTTTATAATAAAAAATGAATTGATTGGTTGCATATAAAATAATTGACCAAGAATGGTCCCCCTTGAAACAAGCAATCTTGATGCATGCTAGCCCACTAAATAGTTGGAGTGGGAGACATGTAATCAAAACACACAAGAATTAATTATTAATTAATTCTTTTTTTTTTTAATTATTAATATTTTGCATCTTTAAGAACAGGAAGATTGACAGTACTTCAGCTTCACTCTCAGCACGCCATCATCACCTTTTATCCTTACTCCCTTTTGACTTCAATTATCATCACTACAAACCCACGCTCCCAAAATCATTCCCTTCTGCATTTTAAGGCAAGCATTCAATAATATATGCAACCCATACATGTGAAACTATGTTGTAATGATTGAAACCGGGTCGACCCGCATTCTTGAATGTTCTTATATATTGATGACATTATCATCACTAGATTAAATATTCAGACGGCCCATAATTATCTAACAAGACTGCATCCTAAGTAACCAAATCTGATCAAACTCTCCCTGTACAGAAGAATTTTGAAATGGGCTTACTCTCTTCTATCACTCTGATGTTTCTGTCATTGGCAGCTTTGCTATGCAGAGATGGTGAAGCCCAAGAAATAAAATCGGCCCGGCTTCTTGATCTGGTTATCCGGGACTACACATTCAGATCATACGGCAAGAATTTCAGGACAGGTAAACTGCATCGGATCAATCTACCCTTGAATCTTTCAGGCATAAACGTGGATACAGTACGGTTCCGTTGCGGCAGTCTTCGTCGATACGGGGCGAAAATCGGGGAATTCCGCGTAAGCGTCGGCATATATGTCCATCCCTGCACCAAACGGGTCATGATAGTCCGACAGAATCTGGGATCCAACTGGTCATCCTTGTACTACGACAACTACGAGTTATCAGGTTACAAACTCATTTCACCTGTCTTAGGCCTACTAGCCTACAACGTAGGCAGCACAAACACTAGCACTAACATTCCATCGGAGCTCGCGATTCGGGCCGGGAAAAAGCCCATAGTTATAGACTTTACCAACACGACACTGCTCAACGCCACATCCGGGATCATCCCTTTATGCGCGAGTTTCGATCAGGACGGGAGAGTCACGCTAACGAACCAGGCCCGGCCCAAAGTCTGCGTTGCAACGAGCCATGGTCATTTCGGGCTGGTGGTGGAGTCGCCATTGATGCCGTTGAAGAGGAAAGCTAGTAAGTGGAAGATCGCCATAGGGAGCTCGATTGGAGCAGCATTAGGGGCTTTTCTGCTGAGTTTGCTGCTGATAGCGATGTTGGTTAACGCGAAGAAGAAGGCGAGGATGGAGGAGATGGAGAGAAGGGCGTACGAAGAGGAGGCCTTGCAGGTTTCCATGGTTGGCCATGTGAGGGCTCTCACTGCTTCTGCTACAAGAACTGTGCCCATAATTCAGCATCATGAGTGTAGACCTCATCCTCGAAGTAGATCGAATTCCGTATAGCGTTTTGTCTTAATTTTTACAATTTATTTGGTTATTGCTGTTTATTTGAGGTCTAGGTATGGGCAGAAGTGAATATTTAAGGTTGCAGCATAGAAATTAGAAAGGGAAATGCTGACAGTTTCTTCATCAGTTACTGCTGATCTGACTCATTTTTGTTGTATCATTCTGGAAATAAAATGTTTGGTTTTCCTAACAATTCATTTTTCTTAATTTTGATGTGTTTTATGATGTTTTGTATTAACTGGAGAATAATTTCTGTATGAATGCTCAGCTAAGGTTCTGAATTTTTAATTTGGCACAAATTCATGTGAGATGGTTTTTTTTTTTTTTTTTTGGATGGATGGTCAAATATATGTTAAATATGGTCAAATACAAAGTCAATGCAGTTGAGAGTGTATGGCAACGGATATATTGTGTGTAATAATGTTCAAAGAACACTCATAAGAACATTAGTGCAACTGAAATAAACATACAAACTCACAAAGTAAAGTTTTTACAAATTATAAATAATTTGTGGGTATTGTTAGGATAAAAGAATTCATTCATTAATATGATAAAGTAAATTGCAAAAACAATTGTACCCAAAACAAGAATTCTAATCTACAATTCGTAGTTCTTGATTTCAAGAAAGAAACTCAAAGAACAATAAACACAACTGAGAAAATTAAATATAAAATATCAAATTTAAACTAATGTTTTCATAATCGATCGAAGATCGAATCAATCGAGTCATTAGGTGTCGGTCCAATCGAAAAAATGACAATAACTTTTTTTTCTGTTACCATATATATATATCATATATTAACATCCATAAAATATTTTTTCTTAAATAATATTTAATACATGATATTCATATTCACCATCTCTATTTTCTTAAGTATTAACTTTAATTTTTTAAAATAGAAAAATCAATTCAACCAATTTTGAATCGATTTTGACCGGCCAAGCTAAAAATAATTTTATGTATGTTTCGGACAGTTTTAGGCACGGATCCAGTAATGGAAACAATGTTTTAAATTCACTAATACTAAAGAGACGGTAAGAATGTGCATTTATATGTTCATCAAAAGCTTGGGTTGCACTCTCGAAGCCCACATCTACCAGTTCTCCAGTAAGCCCATAATGAGGTATGTTCCACTGAATCATGTCAATAATGGTTTGAATTTGTTAAGCAAGTAACCACTCTCTCCACTTATGAAGATTTGATCCACAATTTTTTATTTTTTATGTTTTTGTTATCTACAGGTAAAATATTATTTGAACTCCTTCAAACTTGACATAATCTTGTAAAATAAAAATTAGAAAATATTGGCCAGATAAATAAATTGTTCGATTAGTCGGCCTAGGACGAACACATATTTTTGTGCTCATAGCTTATTGATTTCGCTCTTTTATCAAAAGAAATATATTTTGTTGACAATATATTTATTTGACAAAAAAGAGAAAAAAATGATGGACATGGAAGAAACGTATGATTATTTTGATCATATTTAATTTACTTGGCTATCTATTTCACCGTATGATTACTTTATCACGTTTTTTAATTTTGTTATCGATAATAATTGGGATATTTCAAAGATCAAATTTTCTTACGCTCAATATTAAAGTATTTTTTATGATAAAAATTTATTTAAAAGAGTTCAAATTTAGCAAATAGTTAAAATTTACAGAATTTGCAAAGTGCAAACTAGGAGTGTAAGTGACCATGCTATTAGGTATAAAGCTCATGAATGCATTCATTTATGTTCGTTAATTTAATTAAATTAATAATATTTGAACAAACTTTTGAGTTTGTTTCGTAAATAAATTGAATATAAGCATTGAATAACATGCTTAATAATGCCTCATGAACATGTTCATTTAGACTTGTTCGTGAATATACTCATTTAGTTAGTTAATTATTTAAATTAATAATAATAATAAATATAAATAATTACATAAAAGTTGTTTAATTTAATTAATTATTTATTATTAATTATTATTATAAGTAATTTTTATCATTCAATTTATATCAATGGCCTAAAGAAATATATGAATGGCCTAATTTGTACTTTTGTTAATTTTTTGTAGCTTTAATTACATTAGTGGAAAATAGATACATAGCTAATGTATTTTAGTTTATTTGATTGGTTTGCTAATTTGATCGTATATTTATATGATGAGTCGTTTATGAATATTTGTAGGTATTCTTTATAATTTTATTTAAGGTTGATAATTGATATACGATTTAAGAATTATTTATTTAATTGATTTGCTCACAAATAAAAAATATTTATGAATTTACTGATAAATGTGATCGAAAATATGTTCACAACAAAAAATAATCTTTAGTGAATGAACATGAATGCAAATTTTTAAAAATTAACAAACACGAGCATAAACACAAGTAAAATTGAACAAACTTGAAACAAACAATCTAATACTCAACTCACTTCATTTACCTCCCTATTGCAAACTTTTCTATGAATAGAGGGTGAAGTGACATTTATCCTAAAATTATGAAGTTACAATTAAAAAGACAAATCTAATTGGGCGAAATACGCTCTAAAATCTTTAAAACTTTTTGAGTTATTTAATAAATTGAGCGAGTATCCTCTTTTGTAATTGCACGAATTAATGTAACTACTACTGATTTGATCCAGATCTTCATAGTAATCTTCGAAAATTATTATTAGTTGAATTCAACCTGTCAAAATATAAAACTTTTTGGGTGAAACTAATATTTTTTGAATGATTTAAATAATATTACCTTTTTAATGTAAGTTTTATATTATATTTAAATTTTACTTCTTATTTGATTACTTACAAATATTAAGGTAGGTAAATATACACATAAAAAGTGTAGTTAAATATAATATTTGTTTTTTTTTTTTGTGAAAATTAGTTATTTTTAATAATTTGAAAAAATAATATATTCAATTGGATGCACTCAACATATGTTCGGTCCACATATTTTTTGACCGAATAAGAGTAGGGTCAACATGAATTCATGCCTGCTGTATAAATTTTGATTCGCGCAATTGTAACATATAATTTTTTATCTACTAATTATATACAATTATTTATTTAAATACACACACACATATATATATACAATTATTTATTTAAATACACACACACACACATATATATATTAGTCCAATCGTACTTGTTTATATATTTTTTAAACCTTGGGCTAGGATTTGTTTGGGATGCTCTTCAGTAGCCTTTTTACAAAAAGAGAAAGCGGAAATTGAAATTCAGATTTGGGCTAAATTCTCAATCACCAGAATCTGACGATCCAGTTTGCCAACCCTTTAATGTAATAGGTGTTTTCTTATGCCTATATAATTGGATGCAATGGTATGAAAATTGTAATTTTGTAATTTTTAGAAATATTTTATTAAAATTTTAATTATTTTTGGCATGTATGCCTTTATGACGTGGTTCACTAACTTTTCAAAATTTCAAGTCAAATATTAGGACAAGTAAAATAGATGGAAAATCAATTTCCATGGCAAATTTACTAGCAGCTTTGTGGTAAATAATATGTCTGATACATTGTTTCTGTCGAAAATTATATTTATCATAAACAACATTTTTGTGGTAAATTAAATTGTCCACAATATGGAAAATCCAAATGTCCATATTATATATTTTCATGGAAACTTAAATTGGCCTCAAATTAAAAGTCTATTTTTGAGGGGTTGTTTAAATAAAAAAAGTGTCTACATTTATACATTAAATTAGTCAGAAAGGATAGGTTGTTGTTCATGGCGCTCGTCCTCCTCGCAGGCTATGGCGATTTTGGGGACATGGTGGTATGAATTATGGGATTTGAAGGTCTTCCTGCATGAAGAGGAAAGGTCCATTAATGGTATGAATTATGGGATTTGAAGGTCTTCCTGCATGAAGAGGAAAGGTCCATTAATGGTTAAAAATGGAAACAAAAATCATCAAGAATCAATGGGGGGAAAGAACCGCTGATAATTTTTGTTGCGCAAAGAAGAAGGTGGCGATGGTTAAAATGGGGGCGAGAATGGCGTCCTATTAATTCTGAAAATGTCGCTCAAATCATTATTTCATGAATTACAATAAAGTTGAAATAGTGTGGTTATTATTGTAATTCAATAACAACAAACGAAATGATAGGAGGAGATTCACACTTCGCTAACTATTCTGTCTTACTCTAACTCTATAAATTATCCTATCAAAATATTGCGTTTTTAGCATCAATTATCAAAATTATATTTTAAAATTGATCTGCTCTTGTTACAAGTTTATACAATAGTCTTAAATAATTTAAAAGATCTGCCTGTCTGCATGAGAAGAAATGGAATGAGGATTACATATGAGGATAGCTGTTGTTGATTTTCACTTCCATAAGTTTTTAACACAAAACCCTCCCACTTCAATTGCAATTTAAACATTACTGATGCACTTTTTATTTTTTTATTTTTTTTATGCATGCTTTATATTCCATACAAATTAAAATAGCCATTAATCCTTTACACGCTATCTAAATAGTACATACATATATATATATATATATACGTATATAAACATTATACCCAAATGCTTTCTTGATGCAAACAAATAATGTTATTTAATTATCAATCTTTACTCTCCACTCCTACGATTTGTAGAGTATATTAGAGGAAACAAATAATGTTATTTAATTATTTAAATAAATAAATAAATAAAAATTATTGGGAAGAACGCAGTAACTCGGGCTAGAAAAACAATTAACATCCTACAACAAATTATCATACCAATGAAACAAATGGATAAAATTGTCATTATATTAGTGATCTAAAATGGTTGTTACTTTATTATTTGGGTTAATTGTATAAAAAATCAAGATTTTTGATGACATTTGTATTTTAATTATGATCATTTAATTTTTGCAATTTCAAGCACCATTTTCTCATTTTTTGCAATTCAAAGCAAATTACAGTTTTATATTTTTTTTTGTATATAGCTTAAATTATTATTATTATTATTATTATTATTATTATTATTATTATTATTATTATTATTATGTTAAATATTTTCTATGAAATAATATATAAGAAATTATGTTTGTATATTATTTATATTACATATGAAACGAAACATGTAAGAAATGATGTTTTGAATATTATTTATGTTACAAATGAAAAAATCGTAAAAATATAGTCCCAACAAATATGTGTTTATAATTTTAATTTTATTTAATGTTTGATGATGTACCAACACATCTATTAATATCTCACTTGTAATTTGTAATACAAAACAGGGTATTTTCAGGGGTTAGTTTTAATATAATTTTAAAAATAGACAAATAGGCATTATATGATTTTTTTAGTTTTGTTTTAATTACAAATAAAGTATTGAAATTTTCGGAAGATGCATAGTGGGACTTGGTAGGGTTCGACACATTGAGGTGCATCCCATGTGGGAATAGTGGTGTTAGATTCCCAAATCAATTGGCTGTAGGAGGAGTTTGATGGACATATAAGTTCGCCTCCTTTTTTTTTTTTTTTTTTTTCTTCTTAATAATACTAATTCTTGATTAATACTAATTTTCGCTACTAATTAATTATTGCAAGACGTGTAACAATTAATATGCTGTATACCACTTGAAAATCTTTTGAATCACTCCTCTGATAGTAAAGAAAAGATGTTAAGAAATGAAATGAATTTGATAGCAGATGCAGAATGCCCTCATCAAAATATAAATGTGCACAAGATGATGTTTTATCAGAAAAAAAAAATTAAAAAAAAATCTGTCATGATGTTTATTTTGATGTTTCTTCTGCTGCAGTTGATGGATAGAAATTCCCCAGAGAAACCCATGTTAACGACTGATCATGTACCAACACATATTTTAATTTTTGTAATTATAAAAGTTACAAATTGATAAATTTATAAGAAAAGTAATGTAAAAAACTACTTCAATATCACCCCATATTAAAATTCCGAAGTTTAATATTTTACACCAAAAAAAGTTATAAAATAGGTTTTTTACACGGTGTATTAAATTTAGCAAAACAAATCACAAATTTCACGTAGTATTGTAATTTGAAATATAGTCTGTTTTTCAATGTAAAATTGCCACTATATCCTACTAATTTAGCAATGTAAAATAGGTTTTTTACACGGCGTATTAAATTTAGCAAAACAAATCACAAATTTCACGTACTATTGTAATCTGAAATATAGTCTGTTTTCCAATGTAAAATTGCCACTATATCCTACTAATTTTTACACGTTAAATGTTACACATTTTCTAAAATAAATTAAATAATACTCTACTTATCCAAAAAAATTATGTATCTATGACTAAAGTAGGTCATGGAAACATTGAGCTACAGTAAACGACAATGTTTCATCTCCTCCCAATTATCAACCAAATAACTTTTGAATTTAACCCAAATTACATGTACCAAACATTTGGAAACCCTAATTGCTCCAACACTTCCTAATGGTGATGCTTATGTCTATTTTGCAATGTCATTAATTGAAAACATATAAATAATAGAAAATAAAACCGTTTTCATGGTACAACTTGTTATTTTCTTTTCTTTTTATTTTGTAAAGTGTAGTGTCTAATGCATAAAAATTGCCGGAAATTAAATAAAATTTGCCCAAAAATTAAACAAAGTTTGAATTGCAGAACCATTTTTAAATGCATAATTAACTTTACTAAATTTGAAAAAAAAAAAAAAGAAAAAAAAACCCTAAAAATTGGCTCTGTAAAAGTTCTTGATTTTTTATTTCCAATAAACCCATATCTTTTGCTATTTTTCAATTAGAGATCAACGTGCATTCAATACGATTATATTTTGGGGGCATGGCCATAATGGTAATATGCCATAAATCTTCTTACAGAATTTTCCTGCAATATTTTCATTAATCTTTGATATTTGGAAGGCCTGATTTTTACTTTGACTTTAATTCAAAGATAAGAATCCAGTTTTAGGGTCAGCATTTATGTAATAACAAATGAAATATTTTTTAGGATTTATTTTTTAATAATTATTTACGAAATCAGATATTCTCAAATTATTACAATATGTTCCTCTAGTCAAGGCTAATTTGCCAGCTGTAACATACTCTCTATAGTCAACAAACCGACAGTTTCAACTTATTATTCACTTTTTTGCTGAGGAAAATTAAAAATAAATATCTTTTTAAGAATAAAATAAAATGAATTTTTTTAGCCGTCCGTTTCTTTATAAACATAAAACCCTACCAAGAATAATATAAATGAAAAAAATAATACATTCATTTATAAATTTATCCAAATTTTAATAAAGTTGATATACTAACGAATTCAAATACATCCCTCAATTAAAGCAATGAATTTTATTTCGTTACTTTTTATAATAATTGACATAGAAAAAATTAAAACATATAACGGTTAAAAGATAGATTACAACGTTTAAATATAATTAATTTACTATAAGTTGAATTTGTCTCGATCCATAATTTATTCCGCCAAGCCGCCAACTCGATTTGGAAAATGAAGCCGCAAAGAAGATTAACCGTACTCTAGCTAATATCCGACAAGTGTGAAACAAATCTTCACAAAAAATAGGTCATATAGTTATTCGAAAAGTATACATTAAAATGCACCCTCGTCTAACTAAAAGCGGCAATTATCAACGAACTAAACTAATTTTTGGCGTCTTTAGAGATTTCTCGCATAACGAATAAAAACAAACCCTAAATCAAGTTCTTGTACGTATGAAACATATATCCATTATTAGAAAGGTTAATCTCACGTGTCACAAACAAAAAAGAAAGTCATTCAAAAAAATAAGATCAGATAAGTTCGTTCGTAAAATACCTAAATTGCAATTGTCGGGGTGCGAGACTCAGCTCGCCTGCCATGCACGTCTTTTAATACTTTTTAGAACACTGCATGAAAACATTACGAAAACCCCATTATATTAAAAGGAAAAAAGTTACAAAATTATTTCCACTTTGTGAAGTTATATAATTATGTTAGTCTACAAATTAGATTTAATATTCATTTTTGCTCAGATAATAGTTTGATATTTTGAGAAGTTCTATTGTTCATTTGAAAAGTATAATGCAAGAGAATTATAAGATTTTAGAGAATTAAAAGGACTATATGTAAATCTCAACAATTTGATTTAAATTAGAAAATTCCAAACAATTACATAATCCTACTTTGGATATATTATATTACACGACATTCTATAAAAATACAAATCACAAAAACTTAGAAAGTTACAGAAAACTGTTCAAGATTTCAAAATTACATTTCATCAGATTTCCAAGAGCAACGATATAATCAGAGCAATAATATTACAAAAAATTCAAAGATTTTAAATTTACAGAATAATAATAAAATATTACAAAAATTACATGAATTTACAAAATTCATTTCAAGAAAAAATTACAAAAATTCGATTGTAACATTATGATTTTTGTCGTCTTCCCATGACCAACTCCTCATTTGTGTGTATATATAAACCTAATTCAAGACCTCACTTCCCAACCCTAAATCATTTCTCTCCTCTCTTATTCTTCTTCTTCTTCTTCACCCACTCTACCCTATTTACTGCTGCTGCAGCTCCACTTTTTCCTTTCTTTATTTTTTTTTTTTTTTTTTGTTCATTTGATATTTATAGCATTTTTTTTCCATGATTTGTCAAGTTTGGAGGTTTTCAATTTTATTTTTGGCTGTCTAATCTGTAGCAGCTAAAAAATAAAAAGGAAAAAAAAATCTGGAATGGAATAACTACTTTAACTAACGTGTGGGGTTCGTGCAAAATTATATAAAAACGTGGGTGAGTTTGGTGAGTGTTTTAAAATATAAGGTGTTTTTTGCAATATTTTATTATTATTAAATGCGGATTTCAGGTGTGTTTTATGCATTTAATATAGTTACCTCAGTAAAAATGATTTAATGTGAATTTCCTGTAACAAAATCTGGATGCCCCCGCAAAAGTTACCACTTGGCGTTATATTTCCCGGGAAACACCACTAAAGTAAACCCCTCCGCAAACATCCACCGAGTCCACCACCTGCCGGCAATTGTTGCATGTCGGAGAATGGAATCTGAAGTTTCCAGAACAAGTATGGAGAACCCAAGCACACCCACAGCCGCCGCCGATCTCAGAGCTCCGCCTGCGAGCCTTTTCAGCTCCTCCTACCGTCGCCCTTCTTCATCTCGCACAATCTATGGGGACCGCTTCATCCCCAGCCGTTCTTCTTCCAATTTTGCCCTTTTCAATCTCCCTAATTCTACTCCTTCCAATTCGTCATCTTCTGATGACACCAATTCTGCCTACATTTCCCTGTTGAAGTGTGCCCTTTTTGGGCCCGAATGCGTAGGTGGTGTTAATGGTTATCAGCCGTTTGGCCCTAATAAATCTCTCTCAAATGGAAGATTTGGGAATGGTGGTGGTGGTTCTTCGCAGGTCAGTCCTAATTGCAATATTTTCAAGTACAAGATTGAGACCCGGAGATCTTTGCATTCTCTTTCTCCTTTCGAGTTCGACGATCACCTACCTGGAGTGTCTTACAGCCCTGTCAAGACTCCCAGAAAAATTCCAAGGTCCCCTTATAAGGTTAGTTTGTATGATCTGAGGGTTTTGATTTATTCATTTTTATCTCTCCTTTTTATGATGTTTTTGTTTTCTTGAATTGTGGATTTCTTGATGGGGTTTTTCTTGTTGATGGTTCATGTATCAGGTTTGGGGTTTCTAATTTGGTGATTTTTTTTTCTTTGCTGGTATGCTTATCGGTTTCTTGATTTAAGCGACCCTTATTTCTTGCAATCTCTGGTTTTTCCAATTCTTCTTTTTTAATTGGCTGGTTAGATCTAGTTATCTACATTTTTCTTCCCCTGTGTGTTTTAGCATATCATGGAGCGTTTTTCTTTTTCCTCCTCCTGATTTAGCAGTTTTTATTTCTGGATGGTTGCTGCTTTCTTTGTTCTCGTAAGATCTCTTCTTACCATAATATCTAATGAATAATAATTAGGTAATTCTATCCGGAATGATATTCTTAACTCTCTTTTTTAATTGCCGGTGGGGGATTTGGAACCTGTTTGCAATATGAAATATTTCCAACTTGTGGTTTCTATGGCATTTTTTGTGTAGGTTTTGGATGCACCAGCACTACAAGATGACTTTTATCTGAACCTTGTAGACTGGTCTCCACATAATGTGCTGGCTGTGGGATTGGGAAACTGCGTTTATCTATGGCATGCTTCTAGCAGCAAGGTGAGGTTTTGTTTTTGTTTTTTTTTTTATCCTTGACTTTTGCAGCCTCACCTCATGACATGCTATTTCTCATGTTATATTCAGGTGGTTAAGCTATGTGACTTGGGAGTTGACGATAGTGTCTGTTCTGTTGGCTGGGCTCAACGTGGTACACATCTTGCAGTTGGAACTAGCAATGGCGAACTTCAGGTGTGCTTTGAAACCTTTTTCTGGCGTCAACGTGTCTGTTTTGAAAGGCTTAATTAATGTATTCTTTCCTATTTAAGAGTTTCCTTCTCAAGCATAACGGTATTCACTTAACATAATTTAAAAGATATTTACGACTATGTAAGACTGCTGCTGTGCCCAATTGAAGGAAAACAAATCCGGTTTAGTTTTACTTGTTATGGTTTACTTCTCTGCTGTCATATAAACATGGACCATCGATATGTTCTGATATATTAATTCGGTAAAGAACATATAAATACAAGTTTTCAATTCTCATTGTTAGTTATCAGAGGGTGAATTGAACAGTACTGCAGGATTATTGCCTAGTACCACTTTTTTACTTGAAAATAAGTCTATAGTAGTAGAATTTAACTTTGTAACTTCTTTGAGCCCGAAACTTACCAAGGAATCTCTTTTGCAATATTGTGAGACATGCAAGTATTTTTCCTTGTGGGCTTTAGGCTAGCCTTTCAATCTTTACTTTATAAGCAAACTGCTGCCCGTCCAAACTGTGCTTAAAAAATGTCAGATCCAATATGTTGTCCAAATCATCCCCTTTATGAAACTGTATTAAAAATAAAAATGCTAGATCCAATATGTTGAGGACTCTGGGAATTCATAATCCTATTATATGATTTCCATATTTTGTTTCTGCCAAATGACAAGTGCTTTAACCTCATTATACAGTTGTGGGATGCCTCTCGTTGCAAGAAAATAAGAACTATGGAGGGGCACCGGTTGCGAGTTGGTGCCCTGGCCTGGAATTCAACCTTGTTATCTTCTGGAAGCCGGGACAAGAGCATCCTTCAACGTGATATAAGAACTCGGGAGGACTATGTTAGCAAGCTAAGTGGACATAAATCAGAGGTGTGGCCCTTTCATAGAATTTCCTTAATCCTGCATCCTACTTTACCAATCTTTTTATTTGCTTATATTATTAGTAGTTGCAGCATTTTGGGTCATTTATACATTATACATAATTTTAGACTGGATCTAAACTATTAACTGTTTAGGTTTGTGGATTGAAGTGGTCTTACGACAACCGAGAATTAGCATCTGGTGGAAATGACAATAGAGTAAGTAGTTATTTACCTGGGTTGAATTACTCCTATTGCTAATATTTACTAGGCACTGATTGTTGACACCCTTTTTCTTGTGTAGCTTTTAGTCTGGAACCAGCAGACAACTCAGCCTGTGCTAAAATACTGTGAACACACTGCTGCTGTAAAAGCCATTGCATGGTCACCCCATCTTTATGGGCTACTTGCTTCTGGTGGTGGCACTGCTGATCGGTGCATTCGGTTCTGGAACACCACTACAAATTCACACCTCAGTTGTATGGATACCGGGAGCCAGGTAGCCTGCTTGCCTTTTGTTTAATTAATGTCCACTTGTATTTATTTGACATTTGATACTGGATCTTTGAAGTGAACCCTTATAGCATTAATGAACTTTATGATGACAGACAATGGCATGATTGCTCTTATTTACGAAGTACTCGTATCTGTTTGGTTGGATCACAGAATTTGTGATTGTGTGGATCAATGGGATTGAAAAGGAATTTTGCTTTAGTTTTGTTGCTCGTGTGCTTGTAGATATTCATTCGTTGCTGGTCCAGTTTTTTGACTGCATCGCTTTTAACAATTTTAAAGACACCAATTCTAAATGTTTGCTTTTTAAGGTGAAAGATAGTCTGACTTGAAATATAATTATGGCAGGTGTGCAATCTTGCATGGTCCAAGAATGTCAATGAACTTGTGAGCACTCATGGCTACTCTCAGAACCAAATCATCGTATGGAGGTATCCTTCAATGTCAAAGGTACTATAGATACTATAGACTAGACTCAAATAAAGAACATAGATGCATGAAATTGATAGTTTCCCTGCAAGAACTAGCTGATTTATTTTTCTCCATGAATGCAGCTGGCAACTCTAACAGGCCACACCTACAGGGTACTTTACCTTGCAGTTTCACCAGATGGGCAGGTACCTGCATTATACCTGTTTTTTCACTTGGTTTAAATGATGCCTTTTCAATCTGCGCCACCTTTTCTTAACAAATGCTATTTTTTTTTTAAGACAATTGTCACAGGAGCAGGAGATGAAACTCTTAGGTTCTGGAACGTTTTCCCTTCTCCTAAGTCTCGGGTAAGCCTCTGCCTTATCTTACATATTGCTAGGTTTCTATTAGATATCATTTTTGATTGGGGGATATAAAATGAATCAAATCCATCCAAATTAGAGCAGAAATGAAATCCGCTGAAGTCACCCCAAACTTAGTTCACAATGAGGGTGATAGTGTTGAAAGCCAAATCAGTCCAAACTACCCCCAATGAATTTGGTACTACGCGTTGTTAATCCATTCTCAATCCTTCAATCCAACACATCCTTACTGTATTTCAGATTTTTTGTACCTGTTTAGTCACCTATCTTCCACCAATATTGGTTTCATTTCGTTATTGTTCAATTTGTTGTCTTTGAAAAATGTCTGCCTATCTGTGTAGTTGCCATAGACATCTAACAAGACACAAACCATTCTATTTACAGAACACCGAGAGTGACATTGGGGCATCATCTTTTGGAAGATCTCTGATTCGTTGATCCTGTGAGAGAGAGGCCATTGAACCCAGATGGCTGGCCCTATTTATTCTGTACTGCTGTACTCTCAAAGAATGATGTGAGTTTGACTTCTCGCTTATCCAACATTCGTAGACATCTCGACGCCCTTACCCCACCTGCTGATGAGTTACCATTGCACTCTGCAACTCGCAGAGAGAGAGAGAAAGAGAAATAGATAGATAGATAGAGCTCCAGAATCTTTCGGCTGGGCTCCTTATTTGTAATGTAAATAACTACAATTATTTTTTTTTGGAGTTATAATATATGAGTGATAAACATCACTACTTGAATTTTCTGCAAAATCATTCTACATGATCGTTAACATTATTAATATAAAATGTATGTATGCCTAAAATGAAGTATATTTCCAATTAAATACTGCCCCAACAATAAAATAATCTATTAAATTTTATTTAATAGAACAGCATGAGCAGCTAAGTTGAATGATATTTGCAATTTTGGGCTTCCTCGTAAAGCCTTGTTTTGATCAATATATTGACATATAATTAAATCCACATTTTTAAATCAAAAGGACGTATTATTCAAATTTAACATACTTACAAAATTAATAAAATCATACAAATATTTCCGAAAACTGCTATAAATATATTATTTCTATATAATTCATAAAAAAAGAATAAACAAGTATGGATCACCGATCATTCATTGTGTCTGTGCATGATATCAGAAAGGTGGCCTTATGGACAATGCGGTTTCCACCTCCATAGCCGGCGCCCGAGGTTGAACTGTTGGTACAATAGATTGTTGCATCTCTTGCTAACAAACCAAATAATTAAAAAAAAAAAACCCAAATAAATTAATTACCTCCCAACTATAAATAATATATATATATATATATATATATATTCAGTTCAATTAAGTCCCATGCACCTTTTTCCTTAGGTCTGTGTTTGCTCTCATCAGTTTCTTTTCCTACGTCATCAATCAAATCAATAATGAGGTTCAAAATCAAACAACTAATGCAAGAACTCCAGAAGTAGAAGATTTTACCAGTTCCTTAAGTTGATCAATCTTCTCATTGAGTAATGTAGTCTGGCAAAAACAAGAAAAATATTAATATTTAAAAGAAATAGCTAAAATAATGTGGATGGATGTAGATATAGGTACCTTCCTGGCCTTGATGTTGCTTAAACTACGTTCCAACTGTTGTTCCATCTTCTCCAACTCATCTGTTGAACAAGAATCCAAACTCTCTCCCAGCAACCTCCTGAACCCACATATATATGCAACACAGATTAGTTTCAGAAATACCATTGCAGTCATTGCTAGGGACAAATTATAGGGATACCTTTTAGATTCTTCAAGGAGTTCAATCTTGTCGTGCAATTCAGCTCTCTCATCTTTCCCAAGCTGCCTCTGATCCAATCATACAAAGACTTTGAATACGCACATGCAGTTATAGATTCTTATACATATCATGACAGTTATCCTAATTTTCTTGTAATTAAATCTAAAGATTCAATGCATGATTTTTATTATCTTTATATCAGGTAGTAAAAGGACCATTTTATCCTAGCGCCTGTCCAAGATGGACCAATCCACAAAACTTGAAGCTTACCTATTAATCTCAAAGCAATAGTGAGCTTTTGCGGAACACAAGAATCGTTATGAACAAAATAGTCTTTTTTACTATCTGGTACTGTTAAGATAATTATGTATATAATTATCTTAGTCAAGTGTATATATCGTTTCCTAGTTTGTAGGATATGTTTATTGTTTCCTAGTCTATTGTGTTAAGATAATTATGTATATAATTATCTTAGTCAAGTGTATATATCGTTTCCTAGTTTGTAGGATATGGTTATGTTAAGATAATTATGTACATAATTATCTTAACAGGTACGTCCATTTGCAATTCAATACAAACTAAATACGCTTCCTTAAGAGCAAGAAGATGGTGTTCATAAGTTGTTTTCCCAATCCAACCCCTCCCTACCTAAATCTTCTTCACCAAATCTCAATCTCTATTCCTTCTCCAAAATTTTGTGGATATAGTCACGTAACCTTGAGAAAGGGGATTACATTAGCATACATTACAAAAAAATATGTTGTGATCTATTATTTTGTATGACGTCATGTTTTTTATGTATATTTTTAGTTTTAGATTTATTATCAAAGATATAACATATTTATCATTGATTCCAGTGAATTGACATAAAATACTCTAGAAATATAAGAAGATTATTTTCCTTATTATAAAGTTGCGTTGATAAAGTCTTCCATTGTATCTGTATCAATTTGATAATAACAATTAGTGTAATCGATAGATAGATCGTGTGTTTTAATCTAATAAGAACAATTAGTGAACTTGATAGGTAAATCTTTGTGTTTTGGTGGAACACATCTACTACGGAACGACTTTCAGTTGTACAAAAATCTATCTAAGGACTAGGTGGATGAAAATACATCTTGTATTGGACGACTTCTAGTTTTAGAAACATTCATGTAGATAAGTAGGTGGTCGAACAAAGTAGTTAGGAGATGACGCTTCTAGTTGTAGGAAAATTCATCTAGAAGACTAGTTGGTCGAACAAGTAGTTAGAGGAGTGTTTTATACTGAAGAGGAAGCTAACAAGTTATAAATCCGTTGTTCCACATTTTTCTAACGAAAGAGGCGTGAGGGGAAAGAGGATTTCTTCCTCAAAAGTTTCATATCTAAAGTGTTTGCTTTCAAAATTTTATTTTAGTCATTATATGTTCTACTTATTCGAACACAACACACACACAATGTAGGTGGGGTGGTGGGGCTGGGGTTGGGGGCAAGGAGGATACTTTTTATATGTATTTTTATGTAAGATTTTTCTATCATTAATTTGAGGTTTATTATTAGTATTATTATTATTATTATTATTATTATTATTATTATTATTAATAGTAGTAGTAGTAGTAGTAGTAGTAGTAGTAGTAGTATTATGTATTTTTGTTTTCTAGGTTCTTTTTTAGAATTTGTTAGATTTTCTATTTTAGTTTTTTCCTTTATATATTCATCTTTTAAAAATAAATTCGATTTTTTTATTTGGTGCTTAAACTTTTGACTTCTTATTTTAGTTTTTGTAGTTTTTATTGAATAGTCATACTTTTAGATTTTTATTAATTATTATATTGAACTATTAGTATGTATTTCCCAGTGATGAATGTGATTTATTTTTTGAGATTATGAAGGTTAAGATTTTTCTATTTTATATTTAGTTTCGATCAATTGAAAATTGTATGTTTTATTTTTTACGATTATAATAAATTTAGTACTAAAATTGTATAGTTTAATATGTAGAGTAATATCTTTTAATATTTGATTAATAAATTGATAAATTATTTTGTTAATATTATACTTATATTTGATTTTTATAAGCAATTTGCACAAGAGTGACCTCCTTGTTAAAACATAATCTCTTAGTTGTACTCAAATATTTATTTTTATATAAATTAAGTCATATATAAGTAATCTACACACCAAGAGATCATTACTGAAGGTTAATACTATTAAAATAGCATTATTAAATATTTTTGGAATACTTTTCTTTATATATAATATATTCATAATGGTGTATCTCATATAATGTCTTTAATATATTAATTTTTGTAAACTATTACTGAATGACCACAACAAAATTGAAAAACAAAATAAAATTAGAAAAATCACCAAATTTTGGTTACAAAAATATAATAGCGACCATAAGAATATAAAAAAAATAGACCCAAAAAATGATATCATTGAGTTCGTCTAGATGAATGATTGAAGCATAAAATTTATTTTCAGTTCCATGAATTATAATAAGTGGAAGTTCTTTAAAAAATATACAAAAGAGAATTAACAGATCATTAGGAGAAAAAAATAATGATTTTAATTTTAATTAGTACAATAACTTTATTAGATTGATTGTGATATAAAATTCAATTCAGAAATCAATCATTTGATATTTATGACTAGATTTTTGAATTGGATATGCAAACACCACAGAAATTAAGAGATTTAATAATTTGCGCAGGTTGAGTATTATAATAAATGACACAAAATAAAATCAATTAATACAAAAATATGAATGTTTTACGCAAAAAAATAATTCTTTTCAAAAATAAAAATTGTCATTTTACTATTATATGTGTATATACAGATATAGATATCAAGATTGTATTTGATATTTTTGAAAACATTATTTAGATTTTAATTATTGTTTAAATTTGAATGTAATTTCATAAAGTATTTATAATATATAATTTTATTTGGTAATTTATATTTTAAATTAATTGAAATTTATTTAGTTGTATTGCATTTATTTATTTATTAAAATTTCATATTAATTGACTTCCTAATAATTAAAATGTGTCATAAATTGTATTCCAAAAGTGTTCCAAATCTCCCTATTAGAGATGCCAACTCAACATTATGGTTAGAAATTTTGACTTTTTCAAAGTTACATGTCTGTTACACATGCACAGTTTCCGACAAAAACTAGAAAATTCGATAAAAATTAGGTAGTAACTGCATGACAAATTGTCTCCTCCTAAACATAATAGTTATAGAAGTTAACCACCCTCCTTTGGAATTCCCCTATAAACAACATTCAATATAGCCTATAACAAAATATTGTTTAGAATATGATATTCATGGTCATAATCTAAATACACCGAACATAACATGTATCAACAAATAATCAACGAGATCAATCTAGTACCGGTGGAACATTATTTTAGAGGGTGTTTGACAGAGCTTATAGGCTCTTACAAATATCTTACAGGATGTTTGAGAGCTTATAAACTCCTTCAAAGTATTTAATAATTTTTTAAAATAAAATATTATTCCGTCTCAAAATAAGATGTTAGGATCTTATAAACAGTTTTTAAAAAAGGATACTTGAACCATTTATTTTTAAAATAACAGAATATGCACAAAAGCAAATAATTGATCAATGATATATATATGTATGTGTGTGTGAGTGTGTTTGTGTGTGTGTGACATTTATCATTAACACTATGGAATAGGGTAAATTTGAGGACAATTGGAATAAGAAATTGTGAGTTAAAGAATGTGAATAGAATAATAGAGTGCAAAGAGTACTTCTCACCTTTACATTTTCTTCCACTGTTTTTGCCCCAAATTCTATGGCTTTGGAATTCGTTATATAACGTTCTATTGTCTTCTTCATTCCACTGTTGAAATTTCCAGAAACTAAAAATTTGTTATACTCATATATGCATAAGTCTTACGTTAATAAAAACATATTATAACTCATTTTCAAAGAATATCTCTGATCACAGTTAAATTGCAAAATTATCGACATAGTCATTACGTACGATCATCAGACAACTTAAGTAATCGAACAAACAATAGACTTCATATCTTGCCACCTTACAAATTCCAAAATGTTGGTATTACAGATAATTCTTCTCCATAATCTTGCCACCTTACAAATTTCAAAATGTTGGTATTACAGATAATTCTTCTCCATAATCTTGTAATTGTTAGCTAGTACTATGGTTTGAATACATCTTGTCCTATTAGCTAGTTAAAGGAGCAGTGTTGTCCACTTGACAAATCTCTCTCTATCTCTCTCTCTCTCTCTCTCAACATATATAAAGTGGGTGGGGCAACTTAGATCATATATACTTCCAGCTAACTTCAGTGAATAGTCTTCAAGACAGTGCCTTTTCATACCAGATGCTCACTTATTTCATCACTGTGAACATTTTTGCAGTTACAACTTCATAAATAATTGATGGATCTTCAAGTAAATACAGACATGCATGCTTTCACATGGATCGTGAGATGCTACCATCAAAAGCATGAAATCATGAACAAATATAATCTTATGGGGTTTTCCCAATCTCCAAAACATTGGAATTGTCAATAATGAAGAAACTCCCACCATATGAAAATAACAAGGCTTGGGGATAAAAAGTATGACATATTATCCTGCACAGCTCTTGTAGCACCTTCTAAGTTGTACGATGAGTAAGTGTCGATCAATATAGATGTATAAATTATCTTAAGCTAATTAAAACAAAGTCATAGATATAACCAAAAGTCTTGCATCAAGAATGTATTAAATATATCTCTTCATTTACAGGCCGTACGTCTATATTTGTACCCTCAAGATTATTTAGGATTACACACACAACCATAAAATTAAAAAATACAGTAGCAGCACAACCAAGATTGACTCATAATCTCACCAAAAAAAAGAAGAAGAAGAAAGTAAGAAGGAGAAAGAGCAATAAAATTAATAGTTTGTACCTGGAACTTGAGAATTCATATAGTTTGCCAGTGGATGAGAAGATTATGACTGCAACCTCTGCATCACAAAGAACTGAGAGCTCAAATGCCTTCTTCAACAGCCCACTTCTGCGCTTGGAGAAGGTCACCTGTCTGCTCGTTGCATTCTCAATTCTTTTCAACTCAGTTTTCCCCCTCACCATTGTTTTTCGGTAAGTATATGTGTACGTATAGACAGAATGGCGTCCTGGAAGTGGCTGGTAATCAATTAGTATCGTTACAAGAAGCAGCAAAGGTAGATAATTTTTTTTTTAAATTAAGAAATTTAGAGAAGTGAGAGGATTTCTAAAAATAGAAAGGAGGTCTGATTGGCTCCAAAAATGGCAGAAAAATTGCCAATACTATTTTGTTTCCAGATCTGTAACGGTAAGAGGAGGAAATGAAAGAAGGGGGAACAGATTTGGTAAGGTTGAAAACCCTAGATGTATTCTTGAAAGAGGGGGCAGGGAACTGTTGCTGGTTTCAGCTTTCTATTTTGGGAGAGTTTCAACCATAGAATGAGAATAAGGTGGAATATTTTTAGGAAAGATCTCATTTATTTCTTCTTTTGGTAAAAAAATAGACAATCTGGAAAAGAAATTGAAGTGAATGCTGCAGGAAGCAACAAGCGGCCGGAAACTTGTCGGTATTATCTAGATTTTTTATTTCCCCCCTCACTGGGTAAAATTGTTTACTGATTGGCCTACACACTTTCCAAAAAAGGACAAAGTAGGCTGGCCTACACAGAAATTTTCAAAAATATATAGGTACATCTCATCTATACATATAATCAGACACTTACTTGGCAAAACCATTCTACTTTTAAAATAATAAAAATATGGAGAAAATATACTGTTGTACATGCAAAATTAAATTATATTTTTTTTATAAAAAATATGGTACTCTACCCACACAAAATAGTTAAAAAAAATTGTAATAAAAAAATAAAAAATATACATTTTGTACTAATATTTATGATTTATTGACAAATTTATTCATTCTACTTTTTTCTCTCTTCTCTTTCTAGGAATTTCTTTTTCTCTCTCATTCATTTTCTTTCTTCTAGTCATGTAGGTGGTTTTTCTTTTCTCTTTTCATGTAAATTTTTCTTCTCCTTTGTCGTAAGTCCATCTTCCCCAATTTTTCTTGTAAAAGTCTCTCTCGCTTTCTCTCAGCTTATATGAATTATATAATCTTACACAATTTATTGTGAAAAATTATGTGATTGGACTTACACAATCGTATAAAAGCTTGCACAATTGAACCTACACAGATATGTAAAATCTTACATGATTGAACCCGCACAGTTGTGTAAACTTACACAATTCATCGTACAAACTTACATAAATAAACTTACACAATCGTATAAAAGTAATTTTTTAATACAAAAAATTATAACTATAACAATTCGATACAGTACGATTTACACTAAAAATATGTTGATCATAGCTAATTAGCTCACAATCTGCTTACGTGAATTCCATGTGGCGATATTTTCACGTACTTTTACTACATGATAAATGCAAATTTGGATGGCTTTTGATAAATTCAATTGGATGATTATAATGGACTCTTCCACTAAAAATGTTTTATTAGAATTAAGAAAGACCTCCATCACCATGTACCTAACCCCACCATGGTGTTTCACTTTTTGAAAAATTCATAAAAGAAATATATTAAAGTAGAACCAATCATAATATGTATTTCATGGACAAAATTTCTAAACAATTAAAGTCAAGAATTAAGAAATTGTAAACATTTTATATTTTAAGAATTTTTTTCATGTAATCATTAATAAGTGAAACGCAAAAACGTATGTGAAACGGTTGCACGATTTAAAGTATTACTTGTTTAATTATAAAACATTACTTTTGATTAGTTACCCTAAAAAATAGTAATACTTTATTGTTAAACAAGTAATATTTTAAATCATGTCACACATGCAACCATTTCACAGGAGATTCGCTCAAAGTAAAGAGTTGTATTATGTATAGATTTATTTATTGCTAAACTTAACTGAAATTAAACTTTAAATTTCAGAAAAGTGACGGGCAGAATACAAGAAATAAATTATAAATATATTACATTTTTATTTATGTATTTTTAAACAATTAGCCAAATCATGGTTTCCGGGAATTCTTTGTGATTTCCATTTTCTTGTCCAGATTAGGACACACATCACAACATTTCACGAGAAATATACATAATATATTATTATTTTTTTATTGCAAACGTGTATGGTGGAATTATATGGCGATTGCATTGGCGAAACTTCTCAAAAATTTGGACCGAGGACGTATTTGAAAATAAAATAGAACTAAGAGATCTTGTACCAACAGACAAATTCTGAAAAAATTGCCAAGACTTGTAATAAAAAATTAAAATAATTGGAAGTTTAGAACTTTTATTATTTTGGTAACAATTTTGCCATTAAAAAATAAAGAATTTCTTTATATTCCGCTAAAATATTTCAACTTAATATTTTTTATGGTTTAATTCTTAAATTTTGTAATTTGATGTATTTTTCACAAATTTTTCATCAGAATATTAAAATTTTATTTATTATTAAAATTTTATTTTTTTAATATAAAGGAATTTAGTGGGCCAAGTTGGGCCAAGTTAAGTCAACTCATCATACATAACTAATTTTTCTAGGTTTATGGGGTGGGGGTGATATTAGAATCCTAGACCTCTTGGTGCCATTAAGCTACAATGCTCAAGATACCGTAATACTATAACATCATTATCCTATAAAATATGTATTATATTTCAGTTATCATAATATAATAATACATCATTATTAAGACTATATTTGTTTATGATTCGCCCGCAAATATGGGAATGAGTCGATCAAATTCTTCATTTTTATCGAGATTTGTTGGAATGAGTAAATTTAACTTCACACGTGCTCCATTCAATAAAAGATGATTCATACTACATCCTCTCTTTCTTTTTCACTATTTCTTTCTTTCTCACCTAATAGTTTATAAGATCCAAAAATTGAATTAAGAAAAATAAATTTTATAATTTTTTTATAATTTTTTCTAACATTACAGATATACTAATTAAACACGTAGACTGCATTATTCCTTTAAATTGCACAATTAAATTTTTCACGAACATATTTGTCACGTCTCCTTTCAACCAACATAAATATACTCTTAACTCCTTCAACAATAATTTCACATTTTTAGTCATCGTACCTTATACATTAAAAAAAAAAAAAAACTTTTACTAATTTTAGAAAGATTAGAACAAAAAATTTCACAATTCAATATGCATATTCTTTTTGGATCCATTTAAGGCGAAAAGAAAACCGGCTCCTCTATACAAATATAATACGAGCTGAAACCGTCCAACACTATTTTGCTTTTGGCAACTGCTCTCATAAAATCATTTTTTCTATTTCCCTTCTCTCAACTACTATTGTCACTCTTTGCACTATAATCTGCTTTTGTTCTGTAATATATTTCTGGAGACGGCGTTTGATCAATTCACAATTTGGAAAGAACTCCGAAATGGATACTCCTCTTCTTCCACCGCCTGAATCTGCTTCAACCTCCTCCGCCCCGACTTCTCCGGCGGAGGTCGAGGCGAAGCGCGACGAACGAGACAAGGAGATGATGCATAAGACCAAAGTGATTCAATTTTTAGGGCGAACAACACCTATCATTCTCCAAAATGATAATGGCCCTTGCCCTCTCCTCGCCATCTGTAATTCCATTTTCTCTCTCTAGGGATTTATAATTGTATTTCTATGTGTATCTGTGAACTGCCGTTGAACGTATTTTTGAGTTTAGGATTAATTTAAGGAAGGATAATGCCAAAAAAATTTGTCAACCCTGGGTGGAATTGAAGATAAAATGCTCCCCACTCCACTCTCCGTAGAAAGCATGCTTGTGTTGTTAATTTTTATCCCTGGCTTGTATTGAATATCGCAGTGAGGAAAGTGAAAACGAAACTTTTATCAAAAGGTAGGTTGAATTTCTAATTTCATCCACGTGAGGATACTTCCAATTAGAATTCTGATACACATCATTATTGGAAACTTCTGTTTGGGATGAGTATTAGATATTTGCATCATACTAGAATGATGAGGTGATGTATGGACCTATATTGCTTGTCATGTTGGCATCCCATTGAAGACTTTGGTGACTTGTTTGGCCCATAATTTGTTATTTTCATCTTTCAATTAGGTATTTTGATTCATAATTCGATTTTGAAGTTTTGAATTAAGTTGTATGGTTCTATCGAACAATCTTTGTGGGATTCCTAGCATTAATTTAGTTCTGAGTTTATTTTTGGCACGTGCGGTTTCCGAATGGGCTGATGTGTCCCCATCCTAATTACACGCTTTGTGTTTCTTTCTAAGACGTTGTATTTCTGCAGTCATACCTATTATTGCTTTGCTTCAAGATCCCTCTCATGCCTATTGGTCTTGGAAGCATGTTATTATCACAATCAGTCTTCGGATTTATTTTTTAGTCACCTTCAAGCACGTGTATGGTCATCTGACTGACTTAATGTTTCAAATTATGATAGGTAATGTTCTCTCGCTAAAGAACAGTCTGAATTTGAGTCCTGATGTTGCAGAGGTTTCACAGGAGAAATTGCTTTCCCTTGTTGCTGAGCGGTTGATTGATTCGAACACCAACACTGATGTAATTACTGTTTTTTTTTTTTTTTTTTTTTTTAGTATGATATTTTTCGGCTTGTTTAAATCTGGAAGAGCATGTTAATATCATATAATTAAATATAGCGAACATTAATATTTGCTTATTTAATTTTTTTCAATTTAAATTTACCTTTCTTAATTGGGTGACAGAACAAAGACACTGGCTATGTCGAAAATCAGCTGCAGAATATTGCAGATGCAATTGATTTACTTCCTAGACTTACAACTGGTATTGATGTGAATATAAAATTTAGAAGGTAATTCCTTTTTAGTTTTGATTTTTTAGCTGTCAAATATTACAATGTACTAGCGTATGCCGCAGTGTATATTGTTATGGTTATTTTATCCTGCTAGTATAGAAATCTTCTGCCACCAATGTTAACTTTGACTGATCTGTATCTGAATTTCCAGAATTGTTGACTTTGAGTTTACTCCAGAGTGTGCAATATTTGATTTATTGGATATTCCACTCTATCATGGATGGATTGTTGATCCGCAGGTATGCGTTTGTCACCTTACTGTTCAAAATAGAAATATTTAACTTTTGAACTTTACGATCTTTATTTGTAGGGTTAGTTACCAAAACAATCACGACCTTTGGTCTAATTTGCAATTGCAACATGACTTTTAAAACTTATTAATGTGCATCACACTCATTTAATTTCTTTCAATTACAACATAGCCGCTTCATTCCGGTGCTCAAATGACACGTACATTTAACAAATCCTGTCTAAAGTCATGTTGCAATTGAAAATTGGCGCAAACGTTGTGATTTTTGTTTGTTTTTTGTAATTACATTTTTATTTTGGGTCAATTGTTTAGATTAAACGATGTCATTTAGGTGGCTTTACCATCCAAGTCAGCAGTTTGGTGCTGGAATGAGACCATGATGAGATTAAAGAAAGTGACAAACATTGATAAGTTTTAAAAGTCATGTTGAATTGAAAATTGGACCAAAGGTCATGAGTTTTTGGTCATTAACTCTTATTTGTAATGCCGTTTATAATGTGCTTTCTGATTGTATTATGCCATTTTAACATAATGGCAGTCAATAGTAGAGCTGCTTAAAGTGGCCATTTGAGTTATTGTCTTGCTGACCTTTTCAGATAATTAAGTGACCTTGGTAATCACATAGAAATTTGATAGGTGTTGTGCAAAATGGAGTCTTTTGGGTTCACACATACTAAAATTTAAGGTCTACCCAATAAAGTCAAAATCAAGGCTAAGGGCTTAGGATATGGTAAATGGATTGAACTAAACTATGTTACTCGCTGGATCTCAACTCAATAGTCTTTTGAAAGTAGCAAATGTTGAAGGCTACTGGCTCAGGATAAGGCTGGGCTTTGTAGTTCATTGTTTTTCAGAGTATTTAGGGGTCATAGATGAAGAAGCCTGATACGGAAATTCTTTATCACTCCCATGTGTAGAATTAAGCACAATTCACTATATTTTTGTAACTCTTCTTCGAATACGATCTATTTCTTATTATAGCGAACAGATCTAGGTCTTAAGTGCTCTGAATATCTTCAATGTGGGTTGCATTTTTTGTTTTTCTGAATGTTTTCATGCATGAATTTCAGGACCATGAAACTGCTGATGCTATCGGTTCAAAATCTTATAACACTCTCATGGGAGAGCTTGTTTCATTAGAGGCAAACAGTATTGAGAGTGAACAGAATAAAGGAGTAGAAGATGACGGTGTTGATTTTGTTGCTGCAACTACTGCAGCTCTTGGAATACCTTCTCCAAGCCTTTCAAGAGGTCACTCCTCTGACGATTCTCCTTGCAGAGCAAGAAAAGGGGACATTGAAGAAGAAGCAGAGCTCTTAAGAGCCTTGAAAATGTCAGAGGTGGAAAATTCTGATTTATTACCAGATGGTGTTGTTACTGATGTCCATATACACGAAAGTGCATTTGTCAAGAACTCTGAAGTGGTCACGCATTTGGAAACAGTGGAAAAGAATGTTACAGATGAACCTGTAAAGATTGCTACATTAACATCGGATGATAGCAATGCTCTGAGCAAACCACATGTAGATCTAGAATTTTCTGAAATGGTTTCACAAGGAGATGTTTCTTTGTCCCCAAAAACTGATCTAGAGAACAGCTATACTCAACCTACTCCTGAAGAATCTAGAAAGAATGTTGATAACATAATTGGTTCTGAAATAGGAATTGATAATGGAAAGGTCCAACCAGTATCTTTTGGACAAGATCCTCCATCTGTTTCTGATAACCCACAGTCTAAATCATTGAGTGGTGACCATGCTCAAGATCATTTCACTCCCACCCCTAATCCAGATGAACCAAAAAATCATCATTATGATTGTGAGGCTAACGATTCAACTGCTTTCTTGAGTGGTGCTTCCGATTTAGATTCATCTAGTGGTCAAATTCATCACACTGATGAACCTGAAGCCATCTCTTCCAGCGTCGATGACAGTGAACCTATTTATGAAGGTGAAGAGTGCATATTGGACTCAGGAACTGCGGTTTATGAAAATCGAGAACCCATGTATGAAGGTGAGGTGATACTTGCAGAACAGGTGGATACAGGTTATGTTGATGATGGTGGCCTTAATAGCAAGGACAAAATTTCTACAAAACAAGGTGACATGCTCCAGATGAATTATAATAATTTGCTTGGTGGCTACTTTGTTTACCTTTTCCATTCAGAAAAAAATGATATTCTTTTGCTTATTTTATTTCTCATTGCAAATATTAGATCTTTATGCTAAGGCATTTAGTTGAATTGTTTTAATTGTGATCAGGGGAAATCATCAGAAACTTTATGAAGAACAGTGCTAGTCAGTTAACTGTGTATGGGTATGTATGTTTGCTGTATTACCCCCAGTGGTTGAGAAGATATGCTCTCTTTGTCATGATGAGGTTCTGATTGGCTGTTTGTCTTATGCAGCCTATTTTGCTTACAAGACCAAGTGAAAGAACGTGAGCTCTGTGTGTTTTTCAGAAATAATCATTTCAACACAATGTTTAAGGTTAGTACATATAGTGTACCGCTATGTAATGCAACTAATTCTTATCTAACAATTACAATGATGGTTGAAAAGTAAGTTGGTGTGCTTGTCTACGTACTGATGCTTGTAACTTATAAGGTGAAATCACAATTTTTATGAGGTATTACTGATTATATTTTAACCGTTTTGTATTGCTCATGAGTTTAATGCCTTATTTTTAATTTTGAATGGTGTCTCATGGAGCTAAGACATTTTTGATGTCTAATGACATTGCGTGGATGATAACCCATAACTTAAGAGAGCCTTACGTACTTTATTTATGTTCATAATGTGCATGCCTGAACCTACATGTATACTATTAACGTGTAGTAAAGCATAGAACATATGTGATATCTGATGTATTTAGGAATATGAAATTTCTACTTAGAAGTTTTCATCTACTTATTTGGGATTCCTCATCCGTGTGTAATTCATCCGATCTTTAACAAAATTCTTCTTTCTTATCAAAAAAAAAAAAAAAAGAGCATATGTGAAAGTTTCTCATATTAGACTTTACAAATGATATGGACTGAGAATGGACTAGCAGGTATGTGGTCTAGTTCAGTTGATAACACCCCCCCCCCACCTCCATATTTCCGTGATTGGTCATTCCTACATTACTTTTAAAGTTGTTTCCCTAAAGTTGAACTTCTGGACATATGGAATGAGATTGGTTTTTTTTGTTTACTTTTTATTGTTGATCATTTAGTCAAGCATGATAACTAGTGCTGTGTCCACTGTCTCTTTTTTTGTAAACCAATAGTTGGTTAGATTTGTACCTTATAATCATTTTATTTGCAGTATGAAGGTGAATTGTACATTTTAGCGACAGACCAAGGTTATATTAATCAGCCAGATTTGGTGTGGGAAAAGCTGAATGAGGTACGATCACAGCTTAGAAACATTTCTCTTTCTTTACTGGATGACTTGTTTCTGTGAATCTGTTTGGAAGAATAAAGGCAACATGCCAATGTTGCAAAGATGTGGGGACAGAATGCAAGTCATTCTTTCTCATTCATTCATTCATTCATACATGGAAGTGTCAATGAGCTAGCAAAGATGAGATGATATTGATGCTTTGTCAGCATTGCTGTTGTTTTAAAATGCTGATTGTGCTGCATTGGTATGAGTAAAAGAAATCTTGATTTTTTATTATTTAACGAATTAAATATCATGAAATCCTTGTACTGAATGTGTTGATTAGTCTCCTCCTCCCCCCCCCCTTCTTTTTTCTCTTTTAATGTTTTTTATTGATTACTAACAGCAGCTTAATGGAGTTTAATGCTTTTAATGAGATCGAATGGATTGATACTTTTAGGATATGTCACCATCTTCTGACTAATCAATTTGAGTTTTCCAAGATTCAAATCTTCAAAAGAAAATAGATGTACACAAGCTTGGTTTATTTTGGTTGACAAACCGAAAGCGAAATATTCTTTACTACTCATTTTAAAATTGAGACTATGTTACCGACTCCTTCAGAGGGATGGAAGTGCCGATGCGCATGTTGGAAAATACTTGGTTGTGCTTTTGGTATAGGTTCTGTAATATTTTGAGCTGATTACTTTACTGAATAGTTTCATATGTTCAAAACATCATTTTTTTATACAGATGTAAAAGCTGAATGTTTTCCGTGTATACAACCATAGGTGCTTGAAAGTAGAAACATAAAGGTTCTTTTATCCCTTCACAAGTCCAAGAAACACTGAGATCCAGAACCACCTAATGAGGTGTCCATTATTTTATAATAAAAGTGCTGGTGGAGCTTATACAACAACATGTTGGGGCCTCTTGATGCTATTGGAATGTTGAGCATATGTCTGTGTGTTTTACCTTGATTTGACTTTCATATTTTTGGTATTATTAACACAGAGTAAGTTAAACAACAGACATTATTAATATGCTTGGTACAGTTGTGCTTAGTTTTTGGAAACAGCATTGAACAGTTACGCTGAAACAGTTTGAGAGGCATTGATTTTGTACTTCAGATCATATAAATTTTGTTGACTTAATTAGGTGAATGGTGATACTGTGTACATGACGGGCAACTTCAAGGAATTTAAGATGGATGACCATTCCAACAGTACATGGGATGCACAGAATGCCATGGCCAGTACTGCAGTATGTAGCTTTTTTATGTACTGTATCTCTGGGCATTGAAATGCATGGCTGAAATTGAATCTCTTCATTGCAGGACTACCTAGCTAGTATTGATAGTTCCCAACCAGATTCAAGTTTCAAGTAATTCTCGACTTCTCTTGAACATTATGCTCTTATATTCTGTAGTTTTGGTTAGAACACAGCATATTATGTTTTATTTCACTTTTACTGTGGACTTAGTGGTATTGGAGTATTTCATAATTAAATCTACCTTTTCCTTGATGTATTAGGGTGACATATCTTTCATGCCTTATTCTAAATATGTATTTCAACATTCAAGGGGTTCTATTTCCTAGGAAATGTAATTCGAAGTTTCTTGCTGAGTGATCATTCAATATTCGTGGGAACTCAGCTGACTTGTTTTGTCATTTTTGTTTCCTAATTGCCCTGCCGTTAGAGTCGCTCACCTGGATTTCTGCAGGCTATATAACATTCTATTCTGGGGGAATTTGTTACGTTTAAATAATTGCATCTTATTATGTTATTCAATTTTGATTCCTGATCTAGAGCAACCTCTTGGGGGGCTTCTTGGAATTCTTTTCTTGCAGTTCTGATCTGCAGTTGGCAATAGCTCTTCAACAACAGGAATTTGATCAACAACAGCAGGAACAGCAGCAAGAACAGCAGCGGAAGCGTAGTTTGCAGCAGCCAGCCACTATTGGTAGTTCAGGGCTGGTCACTGGTCCCCAGGTAAGTTCTACGAAGTAACTTTCATTTGCCTACCTCTGGCAAATCTTATATTATCTGGCTTCCTTAATGTGGCATGTACTTGATTTGATCTTGAACGAAAGCTATTTTTAATATTCATAATCCACTTTGATGTGCTCTTCTGTCTTTCTTTTCCCATGAATTCTGATTGGCTTTTGAACTTTAAAATTTTTGTCTTTATCTTTCCCAGCGATAGATCAGAATTTCTAGGATATTAGCAGTACAATTGAATTGACCATGAAATTTTCCTGTTTGAGCATTACTATATAATTTTCATCAGTGTAGGATTACGCTGGAATTTTAAAGTAGAGACCTTGTAGTAGCAAGTCGTCCTTGAATTAGCACTACATGGTTCTTTTCTCATAAATGTTATGGCTGTTTTACACAAGCAAATAATTTGAAGTATTATTTATGAGAATAAAGATTTGTCCTTATTTCCTTGACAAAATACTATCATCGTCTGAAAAGGAAAAGCTTGCCGACATTGGTTTGTTATTTCATCAGAAGCCATTAGCTGATGTACACACTCAATATATATTATACAGGAAGGGAAATTTCACTTTCGGTCCCATTAGAATAGGGTTAATTTAATTTTGGTCCCATTTGTTCACTTTTGGTCCTCAGTTTTGATTTGCATCAATTTTAATCCTAAAAAGTCACTTTGATCCCATTAGAATAGGGTTAATTTATCAATTTTAGTCCCACAAAATTCAGTTTAGACCGACAAATTCGCTAGTGATTGGGCCAAAAATGAATCTGCGGGACTAAAGTTGATGAAAATCAAAACTGAGGACCAACAGTGAATAAATTGGGACCAAACTTAAAATTGACTATTCTGAGGGGACCAAAAGTGAAATTTCCCCGGTATGAGAAAAATGTACATTTGGGTCCCCGTACATACAATTTTATTATTATTATTATTAATTTTTTATTATTATTATTATTTTTTTTAATGTCTATATTACTTCCATTTGTAGATATTTGATCCTTGTACTTTCCTTGTGTGTGTGTGTTTTTTTTTATTTTCTATTATATGGTCCTTATATAACACAGCTACACCACTAAGTGCAATACCCAGTTCTAATGCAAATGAAAATACAATGATGCAATTTATAAATGAATGCACAGAGATGATAATTAAAAAAAAAAAAAAAAGAGTGAATAGTATCGGGACCCAATTTTTACGGATAAGAAGATATTGTGACCCAATCCCCTGCCACCACAATAATAAAAAAAATGAAGAAATGAAAGAAAAGAAAGTAAAGGAACTGAAATATCTTTTTCTTCTTAAATATGCAGTATATATAATATGGAAAATGATCAAAGGGTGGCTGGTTGCTCTTTCAGCTTAACTGCATTCAGTTTTCAATTATTTCATTGGGGGGTGGGTGTGCATGGTGATGTAATTGCTCGATGTTGGATCATGGTTTAAAAGTTAAAACTGACATCTTTTGTAGGTTCCACGGAGTAGTGGGAAGCATACAAGCTCCTCTAAGCAGGATTCGAAATCAAAAGAGAAGTGTATTATAATGTGATGATGATCCCTATATACAGTTATTCTGGAGAATGAAGTTTTGTAAATGCTGTGAATGTTTCTGCAATTGCAACCCTTTTTTTCCTGTCTCCATATTTGTAATGGTAATACTCTCAACATATCCTTTGTTGTAGATAGAAACCACATCCTTTGTTTGTATACTTGGGGACTCTTCCAAAGCTAATTGTCAAATTTATCTTTTTTCTTTTCACCGTGATGGTGCCGATTCTAGTGGGCCCCTCTTTGATTTTGACTTCTCCTGAAGTTCAATAAGCTCCTGTTCTTGTAATGCCGACTCGACTCTATATTAGTTTCACTTTTCAGTGAAGCATTTTCGTCATATGTGAAGTCGTAACTCGTAAGTGTAATTTGGAGACAACAAATCTCGTGTTTATGTTTCAGAGACAAAGTTGAAAAGTGTTCTCTCCAGCATCCATTTTCCATAACAAAAGTACCGTTACTGCAGTATAGAAATGTTTTGGTACATGGCTACGAATTCATCTCGGTATATATGGTGAAATTAAATCAAAGGAAGATAGTGGAAATGGCTCTTTATCTTGTGACTTTGTACTAATTATTTTGTAATGTAATTATTGTTAATTATTATTTTGTATTGTAAAACCTGCTTAACATTTATTTATTTATTTTTAATATAAACGTCCGATACCAAACTTTATTGTTTCATGATCAGCAATTGGAAAATGAAATGAATCCAGGAAAAGACAGATCCACATGAGAACTGAATAATCTTTGAAATTAAATTTTACGTGTGTATTTTTCACAATATATTTCACATACCCATATATTTTTATCCTTCTTATAGTTTCTTGTCCCTTCCAAAAACACGAATAGTTCGTGCTAGTCTTTGAAATCATCAATAAAATGTCTGCAGTGTATGATCCACGTGCACTGAAATTTCGTACGTTTGTATGAACTTCTTGTAGATGCAGCTAAATTATTGGTTTCGTGGCTGATTAAATTATAATGATGCTACATTTAATGAAACATAATTATATAATTTTAATAAATTTAAACATATAACCACAATTGCCTGTGATTATGAAACATACTTCGTAGCACCGACATGACACAAAGTAATATGGTCGTCGGTAGTACATGAATTTGTATGGTGGGAGCATCATTCGAAGTGGCTTTATCCAATGGACCCACGTTGTTTTGCCCATTTTCTCCTAAGGGTAAAAGATGTAATTACATCCTTTTATTGCACTATTTATGTACATAATTCATTAACTAGTTGATGACTATCAAATGTAGTTTTTTTTTTTTTTCAATTGGGTGATATCATAACATAGAGTTGTTTTGGATAACATTTAGAAAGAATTGCATAAGGTCGGGCCAAAAGTATCCGATAGATATGAATTTTTTATTTATTGGGTACTTTTGGCCCGACTTGATAAAATGGTTGTATGCTGGTTCATTAAAATAAAATAAATAATGGATTTGCTGGTTCATAAGAGAAAATATAAGAAAATGGGCCCAAAATTGAACACTAATTGTAAAATTGAAAAGTCCCTTGTGAAAATTTTGAAATGCAATTCGGATGGAATCAACCCTTAGCCTTGAAAATTTTGGCACAAATAAGTGTTGTTGATACAAATTATAATAAATAATAACAATAAAAATTAGTTGTAAAACTTTAAGGAATTTTAAAAATTGTTACATGCAAAAATATTATATTAAAATGTGATATGGCTATAATTTTGTAGTGCAAATTGTTTTTTCTAGTTCTTTTTAAAATAATTGCAACATTTGAATTATAAATAGAAAATTTAAGATTTGAAGATTGGATTATTGCAACAAAACTATGATAAATGTTTACGTAATTTTGTTATGAGGTGATAAATTGATTACATAACACAAAATAATTGGAAAATATGTCCAGAATTAACAAATTTTGCATGAATTCGTTCATGCATTATTTGTTTCAACTATAAATTCATTCATACGTGAAGTTTGTTTAATTCCGCAGGCCAGGTTTACTAAAATTTTCCAACAACAACGGCCCTCCCATCACTTGCGCATTTCGCGCAAAGCTGCATTGGGTGCATGGTGCATCAGATGCTTTTCTCGAGCATACTTGTTTATAGATTTTGATTTTTCTTTGATTGTATCTTCTATCTCTGTTCTTCATTATGGGATTTTTATTTTCCCCCGACTTGATAAACCTAGACTAGTTATTACTTTTTCCTGAGGTAAATATTATTGGATTTGATTTATCAGTGTTTCTGGGTCGATCCTTTTCGAGAAATATTATTGGGTTCCTGATTTCTATTGCCAATTACTCGTCTTTTTATTTCTGAGAAAGTCCCATTTTCTTGATAACATCGTTTGGTGTTGTCATTTTGTTGGAAAATTGGAGTACAGAATGATGAGCAGATAGTAATTCTTGCGAAGTTATTGAACCCGATTTCAGGAAATGATTGAATCACGATGGCTTTACTTCTCCATTGATATGTAAGCTTCAATCTTTATAGACATTGAAGTGTTGAAGTTGAGAAGAAATTAGAGCAACATGTCGCACAATTATTATGAATCAATGGGTGAGGGGTCGCAGGACAGTCAGTGTCAGATTGTTCCATTCAAGACTACTTCAGGGTCTCTGAGGGTGAACTTGCTGCATGGAAATTTAAAAATTGAGGTGAAGGAAGCCAGGAATCTTCCCAATATGGATTTAGTGAACAACAGCATAGGTGATATGATAGGGAGTTTGTCTGGAAAGATACAAACAAGTGACCCTTATGTCACAATCGTCATATCCGGTGCTGTAATTGGTAGGACATTTGTGATCAAAGACAATGAAAATCCTTCCTGGTACCAAACATTTCATGTCCCCGTGGCGCATTACGGTACAGAAGTGCAGTTTGTGGTTAAAGACAATGATATAGTGGGGTCTGAGATCATAGGGGCTGTTGGCATCCCTATAGAGAATGTGATATTCGGGAAACCAATCAGTGGAACTTACCCGATTGTAGGCGCAGACGGGAAGCCATGTAGTCGAGGGGCTATTTTGAGCCTGTCGATTCATTATACACCGGTGGAGAGAGTACAGGTTTATCATGGTGGAGTGGGATCAGAGCATGCGAAAGAGGGTGTACCTTGTACATATTTCCCTATGCAGATAGGAGGAACAGTGACACTATATCAAGATGCGCATGTGCATGATAGTGCCATTCCAAATGTGGTGTTGGGTAATGGTACGGTATACAAACACGGTCATTGTTGGCGTGATATATATGACGCGATTTCTCAGGCTCGTTGGCTGGTTTATATCACAGGATGGTCTGTTTATCACCTAGTCCAGCTTGTTAGGGATGATCCTCATGTAACAAATAGCAACTTGGGTGAGCTTCTGAGAACCAAGTCTCAGGAAGGTGTGAGGGTGCTGCTCCTTATATGGGATGATCCTACATCTACAAGCATATTGGGGTATAAAACTGTAAGAACTATCTCTGTTGTTGTTTCTATAAATTTCTTTCCTTGTGTTTTTTTCCTTGTGAATTTTCAGAAGAAAGCCAAATGAGCCATAAGGAACTGATAAAACAATCATAGAAACGGAACTTGCACACTTACACACATTTGTGTCATAGATTAGAACATAGTTTTATTAGTCTAAGCATAACTCAAACCAGAGTTTTAGTGTAGCAAGCCTCTAATTTGATGGACGTTTTTCCTCTTCAACTGAGTGCAGGAAGGGGTAATGAATACCGGTGATGATGAAACACGCCGTTATTTCAAGCATTCATGTGTCAAAGTGCTCCTGTGTCCAAGAACTGCTGGTAGAGGCAGTTGGGCCAAGAAGCAGGTTGGACTCCGCACACTCCTCTCTTTTAAAGTTACAAATGTAATTTGGAATGAAAAATGCAAGCAACATTGTCTCGCCATGAGAGGAACACTTTCTGTGCTTCTGCTAACCTCTCTCTCTCTCTCTCTCCAGGAAACAGAAACAATTTACACTCATCATCAGAAAAGCGTGATTGTAGATGCTGCATGTGGTGATAGAAGAAAGATAGTAGCATTTGTTGGAGGAATTGACCTGTGCAAGGGAAGATATGACACTTCAGAGCACCCAGTATTTAGCACATTGCAAACTGTTCACAAAGATGACTTTCATAATCCTAATTTTATGGTAACTCCTTGATTAAAGCTTTTCTTTATGGCATATGTTCTATTACTTCTATTCTCTTAGGTTATTTTCCATGATGCAATTATACTAGGGTCCTACGGAGGGTTGTCCAAGAGAGCCATGGCATGATTTACATTGTAGATTTGATGGCCAAGCTGCATGTGATGTGTTACGGAACTTCGAAGAACGCTGGTTAAAGGCCTCAAAGTGCCGTAGGCATAAACTTTCATTTGATGATTCCTTACTCAAGATTAAAAAGATCCCTGAGATATTGAGATTTGAGGAGGCTGCTAAAGTAACAGAAGGTGATCCAGAGGCTTGGAACATCCAGGTATAATAAAATTTATGTTATCAGTTCTTTATTGCATTTACGAGGCTCATTTGATTTCAAATGTAGGTTTTTCGTTCCATTGACTCCAATTCTGTTAAGGGGTTCCCCAAGAATCCAACGATGGCTGCCAAAAAGGTAAATAATATCTTATTCTTGTCTTTTCATTCATGTTCTTCACTAAGATCTTAAACATTTAACTGCATCTTAACAGAATCTGATATGTGGGAAAAATGTATTCATAGACATGAGCATACATGCAGCTTATGTAAAGGCAATTCGTGCAGCTCAACACTTCATTTACATTGAGAACCAGTATTTCCTTGGGTCATCGTACAATTGGACTAACCATAAGCACTTGGGTAAGGAACTCATGTCACATTTTTCAATTCATAGGGTACACAAAATTGCAGTTTAAGGCTACCCGTTTGTTTTTGTAAGATATAAGACAGACATAGAGAAGTGGCAGTAGAAAGTTGTGTATTTACGTATTCTCCTCATGCATGATGAGCTTACGTTCAGGTGCAAACAATTTAATTCCTATGGAAATTGCCCTGAAGATTGCCAAAAAAATGAAGGCAAAGGAGAGGTTTGCTGTGTACATTGTAATTCCAATGTGGCCGGAGGGAGTCCCTACAAGTCTTCCTACCCAAAGAATTCTCCATTGGCAGGTGGGCTCTTACATCCTCACTAATTTGACGATTCTACTAACAGTATTCATCTCGTAGAAAAGCTTCAAAGGTTTATCTTAGCCTCTTACAACGACTTAGTTTAAGTCCAATATAGTGATCAAAATATGGAATGCAAATTGCTTATCATTTAATATGAGCAACTGATTCACGTTAATCAGTTGGATCTGGGATGGAAAAGATGGTGAGTTGCTAGTTATTTATGTGTACGGCTAACGGCGTTTATGTTGGTATGATCTACTCTCCACACTTGATGTAGCACAGCGACGGAAATCTTGAATTCTTGTTCATCATCCTTTACATTCTAGTGATTCATTCCATCTTTACTTCTATGATTTATAAAAGTTCCATTCAGTTTGTTTATGTTTGATCTGGTGAACTTACATACTCCACATGCCTGCCTGCAGTATAATACAATGCAAATGATGTATGAAACTATCTACAATGCTTTAGTAGATGTAGGCCTTGAGACAGAGCAAGAACCCCAAGATTATCTCAACTTCTTCTGCCTTGGCAATCGTGAGCCAGATTTCAGTCGATTTGAGCCATCAAGTACCAATGCAAATACTCCACAGGTTCAGTAATACATAAAAGTTCTAATCATTCGAGTTACTCATACTTGTCTTGATTGTAACATGTTGCACCTTCTAAATATACCACAATTCAGGCCCTAACACAGAAAAACCGACGCTTCATGATCTATGTCCATTCAAAGGGAATGATCGTGGATGATGAATACGTGATATTGGGTTCTGCTAACATCAACCAACGCTCTCTAGAAGGAAACAGGGACACAGAAATTGACATGGGTGCATTTCAGCCTCTTTACACCTGGGCTTCCCAACAAGCTAGCCCAAAAGGACAGGTAAAGCTTAGCAATTTCATTTAAACTTGTATCATTCTAGTTATTACATGCATAGTTTCAGTAAAAGAACATCATATTCTTGATCGGCATTGTAAAATTACCTGCCTAGGCGCCGTTTAGAACATATTGCAATCTTGATTAGCTATAAACTATTAGCATTGTTCAGAAAATCAAAATCATACCATATGTAACAAAGTTGTTTAATGGTGCAGGTATATGGGTATAGGATGTCACTGTGGGCCGAGCACACGGGTACTTTGGAGCAATGCTTCGAAAGTCCCGAGTCTCTGGAATGCGTGAGACGCGTAAGATGGATGGGCGAGCTGAACTGGCAACAGTTTGCGTCCGATGAGATCACCCCAATGAGAGGCCACCTACTGAAGTATCCTGTACATGTAGATCCAACAGGACAGGTGAGGCCTCTTCCTGGATGCGAAACATTTCCCGATATGGGCGGGAAAATTATCGGAACTTTTACTGGGATTCAAGAAAATCTCACAATTTGATCACACCATTGTGTTCTAACAATTTTTTGTTGTTGTTATTGTTATTTCCACTTCTTGTCTGCATGCATACTATATATAGCTGGATTATAGCTAAAGTTTGTTCTATTTTGTTATACCTTATTTTAGAAAGCACGTCATTGAAAGAAGAAAAATGAAAAAAAAAAAAAAAAAAAAAACACGCACACACACATCCTATTTTTGGTAAGATGATGCAAATAGAGATATGTCATTTGAAGTTCTAGTTTTTTTGGTTTACATTTTCTCATTTCTAAAAATCGATTTGCATGTTTTTTATTTTTTAGAAAAATAGGTGATAGTCCAATCCATCAACCCACTTCAAATCTTTAACCAACAAACGGGCCTACTTTCCTGGCCCGTTTTAAATGAGTTTTAGCTCATACTTTTTGGTTAATGGGATAGCCCAGCCCAACAGGCCTGAACCCATTTCACAGGCCCATTTTCAAAATTTGACTAACAGATAATTGCTTTAATCGAATCTTGATTTGTGAATAGTAGATTCTAGAACTCGTGAATCGAGTTAGTTAGTTAATTTTTAAATTCTTTTTTTGTACCATCACAAAATATATAGTTGGATGCTTAACATGAAGTTGTATTGTTATGATTTCCACAATATTTATTATAATTTTATGACATTTGTTTATGCTTATTAATATTTTCAATTATATATTAAAATTAAGTATTAACCATCGGTTTAAGCATCAAACCACTGTTCATTTTAAGAATTTTCATTAGGAAAAGGCCGGCCAGCGCTTAGACCGATTTTTGTGACACTAACCTTTATTTATATATATATATATATATTCGATTTAACTAAGAATATAAATAAACATAACATCCGTTTAATTAAAAAATATCTTATTTTTTAATATTTTATGATATAGTGTAAAGAAAAAGACAATTTTAAAAGAAATTGTATGTGTGGAGTGATAAAGACAAGCTTGGAACTTAGGAAAAGAAAGGTGAGTTGAAAAAAGATAAAAGAAAAGGGAGTATTCGGATATTGTCGCTCCAATATTGAAGGAACACTGTCGTAATTAACAAACTCATGATTGTGCCTTTATATTTTTAAATTAATATTTTATTTTATTAGTTAATGTAAAAATTAATATTTTTATTTTATAAATAAATGATCTGAATAAATTAAATTAATAAATAAAAAAGTTATACAACTACAAATTTATGATTTTTAGTTGTACCTTCAACTATTAATCAAAAATAAAAATTTGAACTCCTGTATATAGAAAGTTTGAAAAAATTAAAACTATATTAAGTTTGATGAATAAGTCTTCATATTGGTCGAAGGTTCATAAAATATTGCAAATTTCAAAATCAAGACGGAATATTATCTACACCAAAATTTGTAAGCTCAATTTAAAGACAGTAAGTTGTTTCTACCAAATTAAGTTCATTTTATTATCACACAAGACGAAAAATTCTATATTCGTTCATTCTTTTTAAAGGTATTGTGCGATTATCACACGAGTATTTTACATGAGATTAATTTTTAAAAAATCAAAGAATTAATCTGAAAAATTGAAAAATCTATTAAAAAAAAAGCAAAAAAGACGTTAATAGTTTTTGAAAACTAAACAAAAAGAAAAATTTTAAAAATTAAAATTAGATAATAACATAGTAAAGCTGCAAAATTGAGAAATAAATTAAATATCTCACAAAATAAATTTCCTGAGACAGTACCACACATTTTTACCTTCAATATTTCTCCTAAGAGAATTTGTGTTTTCAGTTTAGATTATATATTCCTTCAAAAAATTAAAAATAAAATAAAATTATATAAACATTTATTTTAATAAATTTGGAAAAAATAATCATTGTCTTTATGGATATGGGTTCCAAATTATGGCCAGCTCATCTGTCACTGTCCAAACTTACCACACACCCAGGGAAATTCGTGCAACTACCACACTACACTTGGTACAACCCAACTGTCGCAGATCCCATCTGAGAATCTTGGAAATGATATTGCCCCTCTATAACTAGATTCTTATAAACTGTTCTAATGCAAAATGACTAGTTAGCCCACTGTCCACGTCATCACAATTGACGTTCTTTCACATCCAGTCTTTTTTTTTTTTTTATATATATATATAGAACAATTACCATACCTATCAATAAACTAATTAAAAAACAATTTATTTTTATTTTTTAGATAAAAGTATTATGTCGTCAGCTATTGTCAATCAATTTAATCACCGAGACAGTGAACCACATTATATAAATCTTAATTTTTCGTTCACAAGATTGATTTGATTATATTAATTAAATATTCTAAAGAAAACAATATTTTATGCACATATTTATATAATTTAAACATTCAATGGCTATCTTACTTATTGTGCCATTGAATTTTATTCAATCAAATTAATTTATAATATAATTTTTACATTTAACAAAAAAATTAAAGGAAAATATAATTTGTAACGAAACTAAATAATTGATTAATTTATTCGTTCGTGAATCAAAATGTGTGGTTTCTTTATCTTCAAGGTTATATATGTCATTTAACTCATGCTGTTTACAGGCATAACTGAGAGTGGCCGAAGCCAAAGCAAAGAGAGAACCATATAAAATTTTCACTACTTTCATTCAACTACATACTCCCACCACATCGCATTTCCTCACACACAACACACACTGATTTCCACCATGGGCGCCACTGCAAACGGCACATCAGCTGAATCCTTCAAGTTCCTGATCTACGGCCGCACCGGCTGGATTGGCGGTCTACTGGGTAAGCTCTGTGAAGCCCAGAATATCAACTACGTTTACGGTTCGGGCCGGCTGGAGAACCGAACGTCACTCGAGGCCGACATCGCCGCCGCACAGCCCACACACGTTTTCAACGCCGCCGGCGTGACGGGCCGTCCCAACGTCGACTGGTGCGAGTCCCACAAGGTGGAGACCATCCGGGCAAACGTTGTCGGCACGCTGACGCTTGCTGACGTGTGCAGGGAAAAGGGCCTGGTGTTGATTAACTTTGCCACGGGATGTATTTTCGAGTACGACGCGGAACATCCGCTCGGGTCGGGGATCGGGTTCAAGGAGGAGGACAAGCCCAATTTTATTGGATCCTTTTACTCCAAGGCCAAAGCGATGGTGGGATTTCCTTAAAACCTTCGTTAGTATGCACTTTGCTCTGGTGCAATATTCATTTTTTTATTCATCAATGTGGATCTTTGTTTATATATTGTTTATTCTTGAAGTCTACTCTGCATTTCTTGATATGTGATTCTCCGCTGATTTTGAGTTTGCGCGTAGTGTATGCCCGTTTTGTCTGTTGGTAACTGAAGTGCCTTCTTCTTTAGGATTGGCTGGGGGTGGGGGTGGGGGGTGGGAATTTGGATTTTCCACTGCATTTGGTGCAACATCTCCTGGTGCGCTAGCAGCAAAGCATGGCACATAATGATGAGTGGTGTATTGCTTATGTCTTATTATGCACATGTTATGCATTGGTGTTACTGCAGTAGAAGATCTGGATTGGGGGAGGGGGTGTTGTAGATGAGGTTATATGAATGTAGAAACATATTTGTTTGGTTAAGTATATTGAAATACTGTTAAAAAGATGATTCGCTTTGGCCCTACATCTGGATTACAGATCTTGCATAAAGTAAAGGAAGCTTGTTGATCATAAAAGGTTGATATCTGGAATCTGGGTGCTTTTTTTTTTTAGGTGGAGTGTTAATGGGCTTAATGGCTCTGATTATTACAGAATTCGGTTGAACATGTATTATTCATTTATTTTTAACTTATGTAACTATGTTGATTGATTGCTTTTTAGGAACACTCAACACTATTCTGGATCACATTTGGTTCCTATATCTGCCCACAAAACAATATTTAACTTAGCTTAGGTGGTTGTGCTTGTATACTAAAGCTTTGTCCTACTTGTCAACTGAATCAATTCCCTTGCTCATGGTGTTTGTTTATTTTAGATTGGTTGTAGGTTTTGATATTATGTTCGATGTTATGCATCCAGAAAATTTGAAATATTCAAATTCCTTTTTGTTCATCACATTGAAACAAAAAAAATGAATGTATTAGGCATATGGACTATATATTCCTTGTATTTCTCTCTTCTTTGGTTAAGGTAGTCATTTATAGTGCCATTGTGTAAGTTACTACATATTCTCTTGGTTAATATTTAATTTCTAGTTGATGGCAAAAGACGTCAAATTGGAAAATTAAAAAATACTCTGTTCATGGTACGGTGATCTCTTTCCATCATTTGACAATAAATGTATCCTGACAGTGTTTCCTTCTACTCTTCTATTTGTTAGGTTGAGGATTTACTAAACAACTATGAGAACGTCTGCACATTGCGAGTGAGGATGCCCATCTCATCTGATCTTTCTAACCCTCGTAATTTCATTACAAAGATCGCTCGGTATGAGAAGGTGGTGAACATACCCAACTCCATGACAATCTTAGATGAACTTCTGCCCATATCCATTGAGATGGCGAAGAGAAATCTCACCGGGATCTGGAACTTCACAAATCCTGGAGTAGTGAGCCATAATGAGATCTTGGAGATGTATCGGGAATATATAAACCCTAACTTCACTTGGCAGAATTTCAACCTTGAGGAGCAGGCTAAGGTGATTGTTGCCCCAAGGAGTAATAATGAACTTGATGCCACCAAATTGAAGAAAGAATTTCCTGAACTCCTGTCCATCAAGGAGTCCCTCATTCAATACGTATTCGAGCCAAATCGAAAGACCCCTGTAGCTTGAAGAGCAGAGGTTTTGATGTTTGTCATCAGCTTATAGTTTTTTGTCTTCCTTCATCTAGGCTGATACATTTTCATTGTATTCCTGTTGCTATATTTCGTGTAAGAGGGTTCCATTTTTTTTTAAATGGTTGTTGTAGTATTATTAATTGCAAAACTGAATTAGTAAGATGAAATGTTAATTACTTCTTTGTATGGACTTATTGTTTTCATAAGTTCGCCTCTTCTGTGAACAAGTGTTGGCATATACTGTGCGACTTCATAATTTTCTTGTTTGATATCATCATAGGTGCTACTTGCTAATTCATATCCCACTGTTCCAAAATAAGAGTCCAGTTATAAAATTATGACACATTTTGGGACGAGGAAGTATATATTACACTATACGTCACTTCTATTCTGTGTTTGGCTGGTAAAGTAGTATTGACTTTAAAGAAACACGCTTACCTTCTTGCAACTCTGTTATAATGTATTTTAGTTTCGTCACATGATCTTTATTATATCTATGCTGACGAAAGACCTAACTCGATCCTTGCGAGCACATTGATCTTTGTATGATGGATATGTAAAGCTGGAGCTGACCTATACTGGATGTGTTAAAGTGCTTTCAGGAGGTATAGGGACGTCTAAATTTGCAAAATCTTTAGCTAATTGCAGGGTTGGATGCCAACCTACAGTATCTGTACAAGCCAAGAGATGATTGGCCCCAGATATTCTCCAACATGTTTGTAAATGTTCTAGGAGCAGCATATTCTTTGGTGAGTTTGTCCAATTATCATATGCTTCCTTATACGCTTTCTGAGCAAATGTTGTTTTGGGGCTAAAGGGAAAAAAGCTGAGTTGATCTTTTGTTCCTGCATAACATATTCTTTCTAGATCAGTTTCTTTATATATAATTATGTATTCTGTATTTTCACCATATTAAAACCTTGAAGTTTTGAAGGATACTGCGTAGATTTGTGCTCACACATGCAAAGAGGTGAAAATGAAGAACAATTGGCTTAAATTGTACAATTAGGCAACAGTCTTATTGATATCTTGTTACAACTTACAATTCTCAGAGGCATGACACTTAACTGCCTCTTCAATGTTGCCAAATACTGTTCAATACACAGGTGCCCTTGAACCCGGCTTTGCTATGTTCAAGGATGCATCCCCATAAAACACATTTCATTATTATTAATACATATCATCAGATATATGGAACGTAATATTGGCTTCATTCAGAGAACTACGGTAGAGGTTTGCGCTGTGCAATGCTTCCAATTTTCTGGTACACGGAAGATCGCCGGAGAGTAGGATAAAGTGCAGTCATGGACTGATCAAAGTCAAGATTGTAAGGAGCGCCAGGGATATAGTTGTAGACCACGAGCGGTGTCCTCACCACGTGGGTCCCATCTATCCAGGTGATTGCACCTGAGGTGATTGGCTGCTGCGAGATGGCTGGCCCTGTGACGGTTACTGTGAAGGTTTGGGTTTCGCCGACTGCTGAGAATGTGAGGACAGAGGGTTCTACGGTAACACTGATGAAAGGAGGCATGCCCAAGCTGGCTGTGTAGGTTGAGTTTGCTGCACCCACATTGGTGACTTTTCTTGTGAAGGTGCCTGATATCTTTTCGCCGTCTGCAACATATAGGGAGAATGATGGGTAGTTAAGATCCCAGGCTCTTCCAGGTGCTATACCGTCACAAGTGCTGTTGTCTCCTGTGACTAGCCTGAGAGTGGTGGTGTTGTAGCCCTGTTTGCAGAGGAAGTTAATGTAATCGGCTTCTGATGCATCGAACACTAGTCCAGGATCCCTTGCAGCGACTGGGTTGATTTGGCCGGAGCCATAAGCGAATTCAAGATCTTCGTGTTTTCTTGGGTCCAAGACATAAGCTGGTTATCAAGGAAGAAATTAGTTTTCTGGAAATTATCTGTTCATTTTATGAATGAAGATAACAAGTATTCATTCACCTGTTGTCATGAGGGCTGATTTAATGGCAGCTGGGGACCAATTCGGATTAACAGCTTTGACGTAGGCAGCAGCACCGCTTGCATGAGGGCAGGACATTGATGTGCCTGAAATGATGTTGTAGAGTGTGCTCCTTGTGTCGTCGTAGTATACTGAAGATGGTGATACTGGGGACCATCCGGCAAGAATATCCACACCAGGGGCCGTTATATCAGGCTGGAATGTCACATTATAAACAAGAGTTGGATACTAATAGAGATTGCGTAAAGATTATTTTAAATGGAGAAGTGGGCCAAAGAGCATCAGATAGCTGGAAAGGAAAGTAGAGATCTTGATGATTAATTTATATGTTGATCGATCACCTTGAGAATGTCTGGGGAGATGGGGCTTGGTCCTCTGGAAGAAAACGAAACAACCATTGGAGCCATGACGTCTTTCCAAGCATCGCTGAAGAAAATGGTTGCTGTTGGATTCCTGAAAAAACGTGTGCCTCATGGATGTTATAAACTTGTTCAAGATTATTACAGACGAAATTTGGGAGCTAAAATGAGCACCCACTCTGTGCTTCTGATGTATTCGAGCACGCTTTTTCCATCTTCAGGGCTGATGATTGTTGATGGTAACGGCCAACTGAAGGCAACATCAGGATTGACAACGAGTGGATCCGACATGATGGTTCCGACTCCATTGGCAAGCAGAATTCCAGAACCATCCCAGAGGGCTTCACAATAAACAATCTTGCCAGCCACAATGTCAGCATTCATGGCACCTGTTAGGCATTGGCTAGCAATATCGGGATTCGAGCCGATGGTGTAGTTTGCTGCATCTCCTCCCCAGATTAAAGGATATGAAGTCCCGTTGAGATCAAAGGCGTTGATGGTGATTCCCTTCATTTGTTCAACTTCATTTTGTTAGATAGAGAATATCGTAATTTATACTTTTTTTTTTTTTTTTTTAATCAACTTACAGTTAAGATTAGGCCATTTCCAAGTTCCATCTTGGCAACAAATTTTCTGTCAATGGTGCTGGCAGCAACTGTGAGACTCCAAGGAGCGTAGTTAGAAACAGATACAGGGTAAGGACCAGAATTTCCAGCTGAGTTTGAGGTCAAGATTCCATTCTTCATGGCGTGGAAAGATCCAATGGCGATGGGGTCGTCAAAATAATCATCAGGAAAGTCTGATCCCAAAGAAACAGAGATGATATCAACTCCATCGGCAATTGCATCGTCAAAGGCCTTAAGGATATCTGCAGAACTGCACCCATCTGACCAGCATACTTTGTACACTGCAATCCTCGAAGTGGGAACCCCGCCTCTTGCCACTCCCTTTGCTAGACCAAAGTAGCTTGCTTCCACCTCGACCCCAGAAGCAGTTGATGCCGTGTGGGTCCCATGTCCTTCTGTGTCTCTTGGAGATGGTGGTGTGCCTTCAGGATCCTGACTTTCGCTGTTGTAGTAACGCGCTCCGATGATCTTGCTGTAATTCGTATACCAAGAGAATAATGGCATCAGCCTCAATTATATGTTATATACCTTCATTAGGTTATAAATTATGTCATAGTTGATTCATGCTTACTTGTTGCAGGTGAAATTAGTGGTCGTGCAGGTGCCCTTCCATTTAGCCGGGGGAGGTCCAAAATTGGTGTCGTTGAAACTTGGATGCTCTGGCCACACTCCTACAAATATAGACAGCAGAGAAGGATGGCATTATGTATGCGTCATATGAAAGAGAGTAAACAGAAACAAGTCAGCAGCAATTAGAGTTACCAGTGTCTAGGAAGCCAATAATGACATCTGATTCCTGTGGAGCTCCAAGTTTGTTTAAAGTAAGATTCATGAAGTCCCAAGACCTTGTCGTGTGCAGCTGATACATACGGCTTGGATTTACCGAAACCACTCCTTCCATTTCTGCATTAATATTTGTTTACTACTACATAAGTACATTTCCTGTATTTGATTCATTTCCTGCTCCAGGATTGATCGACTCACCTGATATTCTTGAGGCTTCTTCCGGTGTAAGCTTTGCCGCGAATCCATTGAAGCTTCTCCCGTAGCTGTGAACCAGAGAGTCTTCTGCTGCTGAAGCACTGAAATCACAAAAATATGGATTCTTCCAAATTCAGATGTTTGAAGGATCTCTTTTATTTATTTATTTGTAGAAGACGATGAAGATTGCGTCCCCAGTAACATAAGGTAATTTCGTTTTATTAAATGTTCTTTGTTGTTAACATTAACTTCTGTACTCTAATCATAACAGTGAGAAGAATCAGTAATACTTCATCAATACAGTTCCTCTAATTTACACAATTAGTCATGTTATGATATTTTACGCCACAGAGGTCGAACAATAATGCTTATATCAACCTTCCGAGTACTCTATGCAACATGGAGTGATGTTTGGCTGCAGCCGATACATCTTCTTGAGGCCGATCTCCCATGTATACAACATGAAGCTGCAAATACAACAGGCATTAATGTTAGAAGAAGGGGGGGGGGGGGGTGGTGAGAGAGAGAGAGAGAGAGAGAGAGAGGGAGTTGGAATTTACACACACCTTCCTTTCTAGGCAGTGGCAGTTCAGCACGAGGGCTGAAAGCAATAAAGGATAGAGAAGTGAAATCCACCCTGGTTTCGCCATTGGAAGTAAACTCTGTAAATGTGATCTGATGATGTTCCATTTCCTTAGACCTGGGGTTTATTATATAGGACTAAACTTGGGGGTTGTTTTGTCCTAAGCTTAACTGGAAATAAAACTACAGCTGGCTACTGATGTTCTTAAGATTGCCGCCATTGTTTTCGTAGGATGATAGTGATGGGAAGAGATTGCAGCAGTTTGTTGTATAATCTTTCTCTCGCAATGTCGAATGTTGTTTGCATGCATTGTTGGGCGTTTTTGTTTTGAGGTGATTGGTTTCAGCATGCCCTCATATACAAAGTGCATACCAATTACCAAACCAATGCATCGTCTTCTGAACTGCTACTGCACACCTCGCGTGTGTGCGCGCGCGTGTGAGAGAGAGAGTGGGTGTAGAATGATTTTTTAAATACTTTATTTATTTATTTATTCAGTTTTTTTTTTTTTTTTTTTGGTGAAAGTGTTCCAAATCTTTTTTTGTGATTATCTTTCTTTTATATCTGATTTATATATCTAATCTTTGATGTTGTAATGGATAACACACTTCTTTTATAATCTATTTGAAATTTAGGTTTTTATTCCGTTTCCATTAAATTAGATGTATAGTAAATAGATAAATTAACAATTTATGCTATATACTAATATATTCTTTTTCCGTTTAAGTCATATTTATATAATTATATAATTGAATTTAGATGTATAATAAATAAATGAATTAACAATATATGGTATATCAAGAATTTTGTGGACTGCATTGGACGGCTGCAAGAAGAGTCTCGTTGGAGGTTGGGACGCGCGGAACCATTGGATCACTTTTGAAGAGGGAGATAAGAGTACTTCAGCAAGATTGAGGAATTGGGGAGAATTTTTTTATTTTGTTTTAAATTATTATTATTATTATTTTTTGTTCCCATTGTGATATGAATACCGTGGAAATTGATGAATTCTAATATTTATGTTGAATTTGAAAATTAATAGTAACTTAATTTTTAAAAATATTTCTTTCATCTTATAGTTAATTTATTTAGAAAATATATATATATACACAATAAATCGTGCATGAAACGCGCGGAATACTAGTTGCATCAATCCCTGCAGTAAGCGGGTCAAGCATATCGATTTAGTACGAATCAGTGAAATGACAGAATACCCCTCCTCCGTCGAACAGCTTCCGTGTAAAATCCCCAATTTCCAGAACCCTAATTTGTGCTCCGTTCCACTGTGGGTCCTTCTCATCGCCGATCACTATCATCTGATGTTGTTGAGCCTTTTAGAAATAAGACGAGGCGCGATTTAGGAAGAGTGTGTGCGGTTTTCTTATGCACGCCTCCTGAGCATCCAGAAGACAATTACCACATATATGTCATAGATAGATATAGAAGGCAAGGATGGGGGTCATAGATTTTTCCCGATAGCTCCGACCTTTTGTGGTTTAGGTTCTAAAATTGATCTGTTTGAGGCATATGATAATAATATGGTGAAGACTGGACGGGGATGTCAGTGTATACATATGAGTTACAACCCTCGGACTCCAATTTGAAACTGGAGAGAAGCATGCTACGAAAGCCATTGATACGAATCGATTCCCCCAAGTCACCCCAACTCCAGACGGTAAAATTCTCATAATTTCACTGAAAATGACGCCGAATCGTGAATATGATGCTGATATGGATTGCGATTTCGAGGTGTATAATCCTGTGGAAAGAAATATGGCATAATTTTAGGGTTTTTTCGAAGTGAGGAAATGTAGATATATTAAGTATGGAAATATAGATATTGACTGACATTATTTAATAATAACTACTTAAATTGCATTGAAGAATTTTTATATTTGATCTTATGAGTACAGTAATTATTATTAATATCTCAATAAGAATTTTTTTTACAGGAAAAATCATATCAATAGAAGAACCAAATAAATAAGTTTTTGTAATTTGTTTCCTGGCGCTGAAGATATCAAGGCACACCACATTGTGAAAATAGCAATGTCCAAGAAACTATATCCCAAAATGCTGCACTTTATTCCACACTAATCATATCCCGGCGGAATTCTCAAACAACACAGCTGCAGTTTTCTTTGGACAAAACAACACACAAAGCTTCATGTTTCTGCCACTATATAAACCTCAAGCAATGAGCAATGGTGCATCATTGGATCACCAGCCACAGTTTCTTCAAGATGATCAAAGCCGGGCTTTTCACGCTTCTCTATCCTCTACTGCTTTCAGTCCTCGTGATCAACTGTCACTGCCTCGAAAGGAAGGTATGTGTATCCCCCCTCCCCCCTCTGTCTCTCGTTCTATCTCTATCCCTTCTAACAATGCCTGTTGCAGCTTCATGTTGTATACATGGGAGACCGGCCTCAAGAAGATGTGTCGGTTGCAGCCAAACATCACTCCATGTTGCACAGAGTACTCGGAAGGTTGATATAAGCACAACTACAGTTTTGGCAATACACAAGAATTTTATTTAAATTGTTGTTGATTTCAATTTTAACAACAGTTTTTTAATTGTTTGTTGTCTATGGGCGAAAAGCACGCTAATAGACAACAGTTTCAAACTGTTACGATTAGAGTATGAATTATACTACTTAAGTTGTGTTAACAACAAAAAGAATATAGCTCTAAAAACGTTTTCACTGAAAGGCATCGCCTTAAGTTACTGAGATGCAAATTTCATCTACTAGATCAGAGCTGATCAATTTTATCTCTCAAATATCTGAATCCATATTTTGTGATTTCAGTGCTTCAGCAGCAAAAGACTCACTGGTTCAAAGCTACGGGAGAAGCTTCAATGGATTCGCGGCAAAGCTTACACCAGAAGAAGCCTCTAGAGTATCAGGTGCGTCGATCATTCTTGGAGCAAGAAATGAATCAAAAACGGGAAATGTAATTAAGTAGTTGTAAATAAATACTAATGCAGAAATGGAAGGAGTGGTTTCGGTAAATCCAAGCCGTATGTACCAGCTTCATACCACAAGGTCTTGGGACTTCATGAATCTTACTGTAAACAAACTTGGAGCTCCGCAGGAATCAGATGTCATTATTGGCTTCCTAGACACTGGTAACTCTAATTGCTGCTGACTTGTTTCTGTTTACTTTCTCTCTTATATGATGCATACATAAATGCCATCCTTCTCTGCTGTCTATATTTGTAGGAGTGTGGCCGGAGCATCCAAGTTTCAACGACACCAATTTCGGACCTCCCCCGGCTAAATGGAAGGGCACCTGCACAACCACAAATTTTACCTGCAACAAGTAAGCATGAATCAACCATGACATAATTTATAACCCTTATGAAGGAATATAGAATATAACTGATGACATTATTCTCTTGGTACACGAATTACAGTAAGATCATCGGAGCACGTTACTACAACAGCGAAAGTGAGGATCCTGAAGGCACACCATCTCCAAGAGACACAGAAGGACATGGGACCCACACGGCATCAACTGCTTCTGGGGTCGAGGTTGAAGCTAGCTACTTTGGTCTAGCAAAGGGAGTGGCAAGAGGCGGGGTTCCCACTTCGAGGATTGCTGTGTACAAAGTGTGCTGGTCGGATGGGTGCAGTTCTGCAGATATCCTTAAGGCCTTTGACGATGCAATTGCCGACGGAGTTGATATCATCTCTGTTTCTTTGGGATCAGACTTTCCTGATGATTATTTTGACGACCCCATCGCCATTGGATCTTTCCACGCCATGAAGAACGGAATCTTGACCTCAAACTCAGCTGGAAATTCTGGTCCTTACCCTGTATCTGTTTCTAACTACGCTCCTTGGAGTCTCACAGTTGCTGCCAGCACCATCGACAGAAAATTTGTTGCCAAGATGGAACTTGGAAATGGCCTAATCTTAACTGTAAGTTGATTAAAAAAAATATATATAAATTACGATATTCTCCATCTAACAAAATGAGTTGAACAAATGAAGGGAATCACCATCAACGCCTTTGATCTCAACGGGACTTCATATCCTTTAATCTGGGGAGGAGATGCAGCAAACTACACCATCGGCTCGAATCCCGATATTGCTAGCCAATGCCTAACAGGTGCCATGAATGCTGACATTGTGGCTGGCAAGATTGTTTATTGTGAAGCCCTCTGGGATGGTTCTGGAATTTTGCTTGCCAATGGAGTCGGAACCATCATGTCGGATCCACTCGTTGTCAATCCTGATGTTGCCTTCAGTTGGCCGTTGCCATCAACAATCATCAGCCCTGAAGATGGAAAAAGCGTGCTCGAATACATCAGAAGCACAGAGTGGGTGCTCATTTTAGCTCCCAAATTTCGTCTGTAATAATCTTGAACAAGTTTATAACATCCATGAGGCACACTTTTTTTCAGGAATCCAACAGCAACCATTTTCTTCAGCGATGCTTGGAAAGACGTCATGGCTCCAATGGTTGTTTCGTTTTCTTCCCGAGGACCAAGCCCCATCTCCCCAGACATTCTCAAGGTGATCGATCAACATATAAATTAATCATCAAGATCTCTACTTTCCTTTCCAGCTATCTGATGCTCTTTGGCCCACTTCTCCATTTAAAATAATCTTTACGTAATCTCTATTAGTATCCAACTCTTGTTTATAATGTGACATTCCAGCCAGATATAACAGCCCCTGGTGTGGATATTCTTGCCGGATGGTCCCCAGTATCACCATCTTCAGTATACTACGACGACACAAGGAGCACACTCTACAACATCATTTCAGGCACATCAATGTCCTGCCCTCATGCAAGCGGTGCTGCTGCCTACGTCAAAGCTGTTAATCCGAATTGGTCCCCAGCTGCCATTAAATCAGCCCTCATGACAACAGGTGAATGAATACTTGTTATCTTCACTCATAAAATGAACAGATAATTTCCCGAAAACTAATTTCTTCCTTGATAACCAGCTTATGTCTTGGACCCAAGAAAACACGAAGATCTTGAATTCGCTTATGGCTCCGGCCAAATCAACCCAGTCGCTGCAAGGGACCCTGGACTAGTGTTTGATGCATCAGAAGCCGATTACATTAACTTCCTCTGCAAACAGGGTTACAACACCACCACTCTCAGGCTAGTCACAGGAGACAACAGCACTTGTGACGGCATAGCACCTGGAAGAGCCTGGGATCTTAACTACCCTTCATTCTCCCTATACGTTGCAGACGGAGAAAAGATATCAGGCACCTTCACAAGAAAGGTCACCAATGTGGGTGCAGCAAACTCAACCTATAAAGCCAACTTGGGCATGCCACCTTTCATCAGTGTTACTGTAGAACCCTCTGTCCTCACATTCTCAGCAGTCGGCGAAACCCAAACCTTCACAGTTACCGTCACAGGGCCAGCCATCTCGCAGCAGCCAATCGCATCAGGTGCAATCACATGGATGGATGGGACGCACGTGGTGAGAACACCGCTTGTGGTCTACAACTATATCCCTGGTGCTCCATACAATCTCGACTCAGATCAGTCCTCCATGACTGCACTTTATCCTACTCTCCAGCGGTCTTCCGTGTACCAGAAAATCGGACGCATTGCACAGCGCAAACCATTACCGTAATTCTCTGAATGAAGCCTAATCAGTGGGACGGAAGCACCAAGATCGCATGCCGTCTTTCTGATGACGTGTACTAAATAATAATGAGATGTGTTTAATGGAATGCATGCATTCTTGAACGTGGCAAAGCTGCGTTCAAGGACAGTATTTGGCAACAATAAGGAGGCCGTTAACTTACATGCCTCTGAGAATTGTAAGTTGTAACAAATATATGAATAAGAATGTTGCCTAATCCCAGAAACACAAGCCGATTATTCTTCTGTTTGAGCTCTTTGCACATGTCAGCACAAATCCATATATAACTGAAACAGAATGAGATGATTAAGCTGTTCATCCGATTTCCTATAACACTTCACACGAGTAAAAAAGCAGCCTGTTTATGAGATACCAAAATCCTTTACCAACAAACTTCCTTCACTTTCACTTGTTGCAATATCGATTGGCGAATATCACGACAACTATCATTTTCTTTTAAAAAATGTCTTTTTCGCACCTCTGTAAATTCAATGTTTTTACCATTTTATTGTTCATTAGGTCGTAAAATAACTATTTTACTCTTAATGATTATTTCTCACATGTGTTGCACAGTTTAAAATATTTATATTAATATAATAGTGAATTATTATTATTAATAATTTAATTATTGAGTGATGTAATGTGTCGTATGATGGGTCACCCTATGTAATAAGTTATTAATCTTATAAAATAGTAATATAAGAAAATTTTAAATAAAATACTAATATATTTTTTTATAATATTTTGTTTGTCTCTTAATTTTGTTTATCTCTTAATTTTGTTTTGCATAACAATATTGTGAACTATTTTATACCACAACAGACATAGTAACGAATACTTTATATTTAAAAATTAATATTTTATTTATATATACGATAAATTGCACCACGCTTGATTTCATAATTGTATAAAATTGTTCCAAAATTATATAAAATTCTCAAATGATTTAATTAATTCTGTACACACTTCTTTTTCTTGAATAAAAATTAACCACGATAATGCCGATACATAAGGACATGAAATCATTGAGAAGAAAATTAAATTGATCTTAGAGGATAATGGGTAATCATAAAAGTTAATGCCGTTAATTTTTATTCACAAAAAGAGTGTGTGCAGAACTAATTGAACAATATATGAGATGTAATATAGACATCAAATTGAAGATTGTGAAAAAAATAATTAATTTAATATATATTTTTATTAAAAAATTAAATTAAGATGAAAAAGTTATAATTTTTTAAAAATTGGCAAAAAGGTTAAAAAAAAGCTACAATAAAATAAAAAAATACCTATTGGCCGACACATTTGATAAGAATTATGCACTTTTCAAAAATAATAAAGATTTTCTATTCGTGGTCCTTTTATTACCTATCTATCTATCTATCTATCTATAGATAGATAGATGACCCATAAGATTCGATAGGTTCCAAAATATATTATTCACAGGCTTCGAAATGCAATGTTAGTGTTGACACGTCTTGAATAAATTATTTGTAAGTTTTATTTTTTTCAATATATGAAAGACAAATAAGTTTTTGTACTACATAAGGAATAGTAAAAATGAAAAAAATTCATTGGAGTGTAATGGAAGGGTAGAAAAGATTTTGCCCAATGTTTTATTATGATCATAATACAAACTGCCCAGCATCTGATGCTATCATGCCTTAGACATGACTTGTTTTTGTCCAAGGATTAATTGCAAGAAAACATGTAATTATTATCAACTAGTATAAGGGAAAGATCAATGGTCCATCTCAATTGTTGATGAGCTGCTTCAATCAGTTAATCATTAGCCCCTGACGATTCTACTCTTGTGACCCCTGTACAAGCCCTTCTGCATACGTTTCTCCTCTTGCATAGACCTCGAGTTTTCGGAATCGATATTATAAGGAGCACCAGGAATGTAGTTGTAGACTACCAGAGGCGTTCGGACAACATGGCTCCCATCGCTCCATGCAATGGAACCTGAAATGATTGGCTTCTGTGTAATGGCAGGTCCGGCCACATTCACTGTGAACGCCTGCATCTCTCCAGTAGACGAAAACATGAGGACCGGCGGCTCAATCGCGACTCTGATCAGCGACGGCATGGACATGCTGGCGGTGTAAGTTGAGTTTGGTGGTCCCACATTCGTGACTGTTCGGGTGAAGGTGCCTGCAGTTTGCTGCCCGTCTTCAACGTATAGTGCAAAAGACGGGTAGTTAAGATCCCAACCCCTTCCAGGAGTTGTGTCTGTGCAGGTGTTGTTATCTCCAGTGACTAGCCTCAGAGTGGTTGTGTTGTACCCTTGCTTGCATAGGAAGTTGATGTAATCTGCTTCGGATGCATCGAAGACCAGCCCTGGATTCGCTGCTGCAGCAGGGTTGATGTGTCCGGAACCATACGCGAGTTCAAGGTCGCGGTGTCTTCTTGGATCCATAACATTAGCTGGTTCATTATCAAGAAGCAGTATTAGTGTGTTACAAGATCGATGGAAATTGTTTGAAGATTCGGGTGTATTCGAGTACGAACCTGTGGTCATGAGTGCGGACTTGATTGCAGCAGGAGACCAATCAGGGCGAACAGCTTTCACATAGGCAGCTGCAGCGCTGGCGTGGGGGCATGACATGGATGTTCCTGAAGCTACATTGAAATACACGCTCCTCGTGTCACCATACGAGAGCGAAGGTGGGGCCAACGGAGACCAGCCAGCAAGAATATCCACACCAGGGGCAGCAATATCAGGCTGGATCATCAGTGAAATTGTTAAAAATGCAGTTTTAACAGATGAATAGATGAAGTTTGGAGAAGAAATTATTGATCACCTTGAGAATATCAGGACTAATAGGGCTTGGCCCTCTTGAAGAAAACGAAGCCACCGTAGGTGCCATGGCATCTTTCCAAGTCTCTCCAACCAAAATAGTTGCTACAGGGTATCTGAAAATGACTTAAAGTCATGCTAAAGATGAAACTAAGACAAGTCTTTATCAGCAAAGGCCATAGAGAGAGAGAGAGAAGTTCGTACTTTGTGGATCGCATGTATTCCATAACCTTTGTGGCGTCGTCTGGGCTTATCAGTGTTGCAGGTAACTGATAGTTTAAGGCGTAGTCAGGATTTATCGCATCTGGACCAACCATGATGGTTCCTACGCCATTGGCTGCAAAAATGGAGTAACTATAGTACTCACTTTCACATACTACTATTTTCCCAGCCACCATATCAAGACTCAATGCTTCTTGATGACAAGTTATTGCATCATCTCTACTAGCACCAATGGTTTGGTTCACAGCATCGCCGCCCCAGATTAAGGGATACGAAGTTCCATTGAGATCGAAGGTGTTAACCGAGATTCCCTTCATTTTGGACATATATTTGTTAAAAACAAAAAGACATGCAAGACAGAGGAAACATTAAGACAAGAAACAATTCTTCACTCACTGTTAAGATTAGTCCATTGCCAAGCACCAATCTAGCAACAAATTTTCTGTCAATAGTGCTAGCAGCAACAGTCAGTGTCCAAGGTGCAACGTTGGCGACGGAAACAGGATACGGGCCGGTATTTCCTGCTGAATTTGATGTTAAGATCCCATTCTTCATAGCGTGGAACGATCCAATTGCAATGGGATCTGTAAAGTAATCAAATGCCCTGAGAGATCCCAAGGAAACCGATATAATATCAACTCCATCCGCAATTGCATCATCGTAGGCTTTTAGGATGTCTGCTAAAGCACATCCAAATCCCCAGCAGACCTTATACATTGCAATCCTCGAATTAGGGACTCCACCTCTCGCCACGCCCTCTGCTAAGCCGAAAAAGCTCGTTCCTGGTAGCTCTACTCCAGCAACTGTTGAGGCCGTGTGTGTCCCGTGTCCTTCTGAATCTCTAGGAGACGCAATCTCCCCATCAAAGTAATGGTTGTCGCTTTTGTAGAAACGCGCACCAATGAGCTTACTGAAATTGGAAACTAAATGTGACAACACAATACATACACATTCACAAAATTATTGGATTATGAAATTCTCCTCGATTAGGGTATTTCTCATTCATTTGTGTATGTACTGCAATATATGGATGCATACTTATTGCAGGTGAAGTTTGTGGTTTGGCATATGCCCTTCCATTTAGCGGGTGGAGGGCCGTAACCCGTGTCGTTGAAACTTGGGTGCTCCGGCCAGGCTCCTACAAATTACAGAAAGAAAAAAAGAAAGTGAGATTATGTTGCAGAATGGACTATTAGAAAGCAAATGAAACATGATTCACCGGTGTCAAGGAGCCCGATGATGACGTCTCCTTCACGGCCAGCTCCGAGTTTGGTGGTGTCGAATCCCATGAAATCCCATGATCTTGTCGTGTGAAGTTGTAACATGCGATTAGGCATTACAGACACTACTTCCTTCATCTCTGCAGCACCATCAAACTCAGAATATTTTTTGAATATATGTATGTTCGATTTCCCTACAATTTTTATAGCCTTACCTGCAATTCTTGCAGCTTCTTCCTCAGTAAGCTTGGCTGCAAATCCATTAAAACTTCTTTCATAGCTATAGACTAGAGACTCCTTGGCTAAGGAAACACTGAAAAACAAGTATTCAGAAGCTAAAATGTGAGAAAAGAAAACATCACACAAAGATCACTAGGCGAGATAGAAATTTTATACTAACACAAGTAACTAGTGGTCTTAAAAAAGTAACTTTGATCCATTTTTTGGAAATATATTTTAAAATAATGTGTCAGCTTATAATTTGTTGATTTTTTTGTTCTTTCTTCGGAAATGTTGTTTTTCCAATTTGTCATTATAAATATTTTTTTTTTCGTTTCTAACCATTTTTAACGTATAATATATAAAACTGATATTTTTTCACGATCTTTTATCTTACATACATTTATCGCAAATATTAAAATAACATATTAGATGCTAGATTTGAGTATTTGTTATGTATTAAATTATTCATATTAGATTTGGGTTGCAAATAAATATTAACTAATATTTAAAAAAATTATTAAATAATTTAATTTTTAATACAATTAATTAACTTATTATAGAAACAAATTCTTATTTTGGAATGAAGGACCATATTTTTTTACAAGTCTTTATCAACAAAATAATAAAATAATTTAAATATTTATTCTTAAATATTAATTTTGATCTAAATTTATATCGTAAATATATATATATATATATATATATATATTTTAATATATTACAAATCGTGAATCGCATTAGAATAATAGAAGAGGTTGAGGAACTTCAACCTTGGAAGCACACTTTGCAGCATGGATTGATGTGTTGATGCAACCGAAGAATCTTCTCCATGAGGCCGATCCCCCATATACACCACATGTATCTAGACGTAAAATTTAGCGCTAGTTGAGTCGGGAAAAGAAGGAAGAAAACAGGGAAAACAAAACAAAGGCTATAACAGCTTTGTAACATTTTCGGACATACCTTCCTCTCATCACAGTGGCAGTGAAGCACAAATGCTGCAAGCAATAATGGATACAATGCCGAAAACACCCTCGCATTCACCATTCTGCTTCAATTCTAAGTAACTTTAAGCTACTGATATTATCTAAAAAACCACGACTGTACGTCTATATATAAAAGCTTCTGAATTGTTTTCTCCGCATGCATATATATATATATATATATATATATGTGTGTGTGTATATTCTATAAGTAATGTGATTTGGTGATCATATACGAGGAAAGACAGGTTCTCTTCTTAGTAATCTGGCTTACGTTATTACAGATTATCTCCAAGTCCAAGAAGATAAAACCACTTTGTCTTGTTGCATTGTGCTCAACTTTTGTTTTCATCTTCTTTTTTAACATCTTTGGCGACAAATGCAGACTAATTGAGGGGTGCATATGCTTAATCGATGATGCATCGTGTTCCCGTCGCTCCTTATTTTCTATTTTATTTTATATTTTAACTTTATTAATACACGTTACCATTTGTAACTTATACACATTTATATACGTAAAATTAAAATACAAAATAAAAAATAAATTAAATTCTGTCGGGTTTGTCACCCCATACATATTTTAGTATCTTTGCGTCTCACTTCTGCTTGTGTTTGATGGGCTATAAGCCCAATTTTAAGCAAGGCCCAATCCAATAAGCTACTCAAACCTTTAAATATTAAAATATTGGCCCAAATAGGTGAAATTCTGTGGTAGCCGTGCACCTAAACATGTTACCTATTATAATAGATTATGTGAATCTTTTTTTCTCTTTATATATTAAAATATTATGGGCTTAATAACTTATATTTATAGCATTATTATTTAGATCTGATTATTTTGGATGTATATTTTCGTTTACATACATAAAAATTGAAAAAGAAAAGAAAATATATTACTGATCCAAATATGTAAAATTTCAATATTTAAAAATAATGAAGTAAAAAATATAATTTGTTAACTTATTAAACATACAAAAAAGGGTCATTTATGTGGATTAAACTTGGAAGTTTGAGGGAATATATATCAGGTGTATGAGTACCCAGGTAAACTACAGAAGACCTCTATTAATTATCATAATATCATAACTATGCGTATGAACTAAAATGCAAACTTGTAAAAGATAAAGTAGAGAACATAAATGTCAAATTATATCTATTGATTTAATAAGTTGGGAAACATAGTAAATATTCGTGGAAAATATTATGCATTCCCAAAATAAAGACATCCTTTCTGAAATTTAAGAAAAATACATATTAGCTTGTATCGATCCCTCATGATTTAATTATTTATTGTCGAAATTCAATACAGTTATTATTATTATTATTATTATTATTATTATTATTATTATTATATCTTCTTGTCCCTCAAATTTGCCTAAAAATTTAAAATTGTTATAATTCCGTTACAATTTAATCATTTCATATAAATAAGTCCCAGTAAAGTAGCCAACCTGAAAATTAAATCAGTTTGAACAATTTGATTCTGACGGATCAAATCTTTTATTACAATAAATAAATAAAAACTTATATTATAAATCATGAACCATTAGTCCTAAACCATTGATAAAATTATACCTTAATTTCTAAGGCTAAACCTTGAATCATAAATTATGAAATGTAAACTAAAATCATGAATCATATATTTCCATAATTATTAGATATTTCAAATAAAATACAAGTAGAACATGAAAAAAGATACGTGTAAGATAGTTTATGATGTTATGAAGATAAAATATTTCAAATAAAATACAAGTAGAACATGAAAAAAGATACGGTGTAAGATAGTTTATGATGTTATGAAGATAAGATATTTCAAATAAAATACAAGTAAAACATGAAAAAAGATACGTGTAAGATAGTTTATGATGTCATAAAGATAGAGAAGTGAAGGATGTAGTCCAACAACTGTTAGTTCTCTATTTGAAATTATAGTCTATCTCATGCTTTCATTCCATCAATACCAACTCAATAGATAAACATAATGTATATTAAAAGAAGGGATCTTAAATTGAAGCAGGTGTTTTGGTGTTCAATACGAGTAGTTCACGACATTATTCTTACAACAATTCCAGACTCTAATGCCTTGGACATAACTTGGCCATGTCCCAGGCTGAATCCAAGGAAACGTCTTGTATCTGATGATTATTCATCTCCCATTTCAGTTACTGACAATCAGAATTAGAATCAGATCGAATTCAGTAACCTTTGGCAATTCCACTCATGCGTTTCTTGTAAGACCCCTTCAGCTTATCCTCCTTGTCCACCATGGAAGTAGAACCTTCGGAATCAACAGAGTACGGAGCACCAGGGTAGTAATTGTACACCACAAGAGGCGTCCTCACCGAATGGCTCCCATCGCTCCACGTGATGGCACCCGACATGATTGGCTGCTGAACAATGGTAGGTCCAGTGACCTTCACCGTGAACGCCTTCGTCTCTCCGGCGGCTGCAAACGTCAGCACCGACGGCTCGACGGTGACGCTGATCAGCGGCGGCATGGTCATGCTGGCGGTGTAGGTCGAATTTGGTGGGCCCACATTGGTGACTGTTCTGGTGAAGGTGCCCATAATCTGCTGCCCGTCTTCGACGTACAGTGAGAATGAGGGGTAGTTAAGATCCCAGGCTCTTCCAGGGGCTATACCGTCACAGGTGTTGTTGTCTCCTGTCACTAGCCTCAGAGTGGTGGTGTTGTACCCCTGCTTGCACAGGAAGTTGATGTAATCTGTTTCCGATGCATCGAAGACCAGCCCTGGGTCCGCTGCCGACGCAGGGTTGATGTGTCCGGAACCGTAGGCGAATTCAAGGTCGGGTTGACTTCTTGGATCCATCACGTAAGCTGCAAGTTCATTATCATGAAACATAATTAGAGTTAAAAAGATGTGAATCACGACAAATCTAATTGTTTGGGCTCGAAATGCAGAGATAAGATTTAAGAACTATATTTCAAGCCGTATAAACAGTATCATCGTTAAAGGTAAATGACTCCTTCTAGTTCCTAATAAATAGTAAAATGAAATGAAAACGTTAAACCCTTCAAAATAAATATAAAGAATCATGTCTTTTATTTCCTCGTGCTGGACCTGCAGAAGCTGGGATGTCTTGAACATGTGAAGCTTTAGACAGCAGGTATCTCGAGCTTCACGTGCTCGTGAAATCCTGCAGATCTTAGGACGCGTCGAAAGAAGATAGAACTTGTTATTGTATCGAAAGTTGTCCTAGTCTTCTTAAAGTTTATATCAGTGTATTCACCAGTTGTCATGATCGCGGATTTAATTGCAGCGGGAGACCAATCGGGGTGAGCAGCTTTAACATAGGCAGCAGTAGCACTAGCATGGGGGCAAGCCATGGATGTTCCTGAAATAACGTTGAAGTATACGCTTCTCGTATCTCCATCATAGATCGAAGGTGGTGAGAGTGGAGACCAACCAGCAAGAATATCCACACCAGGTGCAGCAATATCAGGCTAGATCATCAATAAAATTGTAGAAAATTAACACAGTTAGATAGATGTATCCAAAGGTGCAAACAGATGAAGTTTGGAAAAGAATTTATCGATCACCTTGAGAATATCCGGGCTAATAGCGCTTGGTCCTCTTGAAGAAAACGAAACCACCTTAGGCGCCATGGCGTCCTTCCACGTCTCGCCAACCAAAATGGTCGCCTCAGGGTATCTGAAAACATACAAAAGTGATAAACAAGAAAGAAACTATGATGGTGTTGAGTGTTTGGAAGCTAGGGCAGAGAATCAGATGAGAGTTTCGTACTTTGAGGATCGTATGTATTCCATGACCTTTTTGCCGTCGTCTGGATTAACGAGCGTTGCAGGCAACGGGTAGCTGAAGGCATAGGCAGGATTGACGATAGTTGGATCAACCATGACAATGCCAATGCCTTTACCCAGAAGAATGGAGGAACCATCCTGCATACCTTCACAAAATACTATTTTCCCAGCCACCATATCAAGATTCATCGCGTCTGCTTCACAGTATCTCGTGTAATCTGAAGTAGAACCAATAGTGTAGTTTACAGCGTCGCCTCCCCAGATCAATGGATACGTAGTTCCATTCAGATCAAAGCTGTTAATCGAGATTCCCTTCATTTTATGCCGAAAATTTCCTCAAAACAAGTTGAGTGAAGACCAAAATTTGAATTTAATGAGAGTTTAGATCAGCTAATACTTACTGTCAAGATTTGCCCATTGCCAAGAACCAAGTTGGCAACAAATTTTCTGTCAATGGTGCTAGCAGCAACTGTGAGTGACCAAGGAGCAAAGTTGGAGACTGTGACAGGTTCAGGGCCTGAATTCCCAGCTGAATTCGAGGTCAAGATCCCGTTTTTCATGGCGTGGAAAGATCCGATGGCAATAGGGTCATCAAAATAATCAGAAGGCCAGTCTGATCCCAATGAAACTGATATAACATCAACTCCATCCGCAATTGCATCATCGAATCCTTTAAGGATATCGGCTAGACCACATCCAGTTGCCCAACAGACCTTGTACACTGCAATCCTTGCATTCGGAACACCACCTCTTGCTACACCACCTGCTAAGCCGTAGAAGCTCGCCCCTGGTAGCTCTACACCAGCAGCTGTGGATGCTGTGTGGGTCCCGTGTCCTTCTGTATCTCGTGGAGACGGGATATCTGTGTCATCATAATCATTCTCGCTGTTGTAGTACCGTGCACCAATCACCTTGCTGAGATAAGATACAAAAGATTATACTCAGAATGAAGGCATGATTGTTAGTTTGGTAAGAAAAATGGATGTGAATGTACTTATTGCAGGTGAAATTTGTGGTTTGGCAAGTGCCCTTCCATTTAGCCGGCGGAGGGCCGAAGCCCACGTCGTTGAAACTTGGGTGCTCGGGCCAGACTCCTACAAACAAAGTGAAAACAAGGCAATGTTAGAAAGAGAAATGACACTGCAGGTAATAAAACTCTATAGATCATTGATTCACCGGTGTCAAGGAGTCCGACAATGACATCTCCTTCTTGGCCAGCCCCGAGTTGGCTTGTGTTGAATCTCATGAAGTCCCACGATCTTGTCGTGTGAAGCTTCAGCATGCGGTTAGGGATTACGGAGACCACTCCCTCCATTTCTAAAACCATACAGTACACAATATAGTCATCTTACTGAAGTGTCACACACAGATAGATGTATTTCCTTCATTGTTCTGAGATATATAGCCTTACCTGCAATGCTTGCAGCTTCTTCCGCTGTAAGCTTAGCTGCAAATCCATTGAAGCTTCTTTCGTAACTGTGGACCAGTGACTCCTTCGCCGAGGAAACACTGCAAAATCAGAAGAAAATTTCAAAAAATTCAGCCAAGAATAGGAGAACTAAGAGATATTCATCATAAGAATACTTGATGTCTGCTCAAGTATCTCCACCAACCTTCCTAGCACACTCTGCAGCATTGTGTGATGTGTGGATGCAAGTGACGAATCACCTTGAGGCCGATCCCCCATGTAGACGACATGTAGCTGTATACGTGATAAATGTACACAACATTTCAAGGGAGAAAAAAAAAAGAAGAAATTAAGAACATATACAGCAGAAACAGAGAATAGAAGAAGTCAAGAACTGGCAACAATGGTCAACAAACCTTCCTAATTTCACCACAGTGGCAGTTAAGCACAAGGGCTGCAAGCAGCCACAGAAACAAAGACGAAAGCACCCCTGCATTCGCCATTGTGTTTCGATTCTGAGTGATGCAGTTAGCTGATGCTTAGGTATCTAAAACTACGAGTATATATAGAGCATCGGGGATTCAGAAACCAGAATTGTTTTCTCCGCATAATACAAGTTAGCTTAGTGAATCAGCAGGCTGTGTTTAGATATCCTCGTCGGCATATACTTTATCTCCTAGTCCTAGAGAGGGAGAGAGGGAAGCAGATCTTCATTGTATGAGGAACAGGACAGCGTTGTATGGATCCTCTGTCAGTTCAAGAATATAAAAACCATTTACGTTGCTTTTACATTGTGATCACCATTTGTTTTCATGTGCCTTCTTTGGCGGTAATGAGAAACTTATTTTGGTGCAAAATTTGTTTGATTAAGAATGTCTCCACGCATTGGTTGCCTAGTGTTAAAGTGCGCAATGCAAACTACACAACAATAAGAAAAAATAAAATCACTTTGCCCGATTTTCTTAATTTTGATTTTCTATTGTGAATGGTGTAATATCTTCTGTTGCAATTACATTAATGGATAACATATGTATAATATGATATTATTTATGATTATTTGTCATTTTCCTAGGATGTGAAAATGCGTAGAGGGAAAGGGGTAAGTCCTTCGGTTAAATAGAATAAAACGTTAAAGTAAAATTATACTCAATGAATTTAATAAAAAATGAAGTGTAAGGAATGAATATTTATAAATAGAAGTATATGAATCCAAGTTAATTCAAACAAAAGTATAAAAGGATCCAATGTTATAAACAAATAAGTGATAACAGGGGCATTGAACTATAAATTCTTAATATATAACTATATAAATATAAAAAATCCACATAAATGTCATTTTATCTAAATTACCTTTTTATTTTTAGAAAATATAATATTCAATTCATTTTTTTCTTTATTTTTCACTCTAATTTTCAAAGGCTTAAGTTTTATCTCAACTCGATTTTTTAAGAAAAATATATTAAATTAATCATCTTTTCATAATTTTCAATTTGACATTCATATTGTATATATAAAGATAAAATATTAATTTTTGAATATAAAATATTTTTTATAGATTAACTGTGATATATTATAATATTTAATATATTTTTATATTGTGAGATATTTTTATTTTAAACAATTCTTATTAAAAATATATTTTATATAACTATGTATTTTATTTTTAAAAAGTATATTACTATTTTTGTAATAACTTATTACATTATCATATTATAAACCATGCAAAGTACTGAAAGAATATTACTTGTCTTAATTTTAAATTAAAATTAAAATAACACTAAACCTAATAAAATGAAAATTAAATTAGTAGGACAATATAATTATAATTATATTAAGATATTTTTTTTAAACACATAAATCTAATTTGCTAGAATCATTTTATTTATTATAGAAAGTATTTGTTCATCCGTAAGTTTATTAGTCAAATTAACATTACATACATCAAAATATATTATATTATACTTTTTAATTATTTTTTCTTCACAAATAATGTCGAATAGAGTAGATATTTTGTATTTAATAATGTCACTAAATACACTTAACATCTAATCATTAAAAAAATGGAGATAAAACTATACTTAGAATCGAGATGATCAAACAAGACAGAGATGAAACACCACTTACAATGGAGAATCAAATCTGGTTCCAACGCGACAAGACAAAAAGTTGGGTCCTAAAATTATTTCATAATCTGTAGAATACACCCATCTCTAAAACGGTCTTTTCCAAGAGAAATACCAAAACAAAGGGAAAGAAAATAACTCAAATAAACTACAGATAACACATGTCATCTGCCAAACAAACCCAGATGCTGCTACTAATACCAAACAATGAAAATACAGTTATTCCTTCTGTGCATTAATACAACTAAAAACAAGAGCCAACTTCATCGCACCATGTTGTGGTAGGGACTAGTGTCTTCAATGGCCGTTGGCAAGGGCACCGTTCTCAACAGCCTTCTTCGCATAGAATCTCCGGTACTTAGAATCCACTTCAGTGAGATAGTACGCCCCCGGTGGTAGGAGACTACAATCCTTGGTCGTGACAAAGTCCTTGCCTCCATATCTGTGCTCCATTAGCTTCATGAGCTCCACAAATTTTTCCGGTGGCAACTGCAGAGGAGAGTGATTACCCATTAACCCTTAGATTAAAGATTCCAATAGGTACAGGTCTCGAATATAATTAGGAGTTGGCTGAGCTGGCTCATGAACTAGTCGGATACCAACTTGACAAAAGCTCGGTCAAGTTTGACTTAGGCTCGTGAACTAATGTCAAACTTGAGAAAACTCAACTCGACTACTCAGCTCATCTTAATGGTCAACGAGTTATGAGTCACTAGTCATGGGACATGAGTCAATTTTAAGTTGGTCAAAACTAAGTTCATCATTGATTCAATCACGCATCCAATTCCTATACTCAACCACATAGGTTTGGGGTCCTAGAATTTCAACTATGAGAACGAGAAGAAAATGGAACTAAATCAATCATACCTCATGCCTCGCCTTCAACTTTTCTGAAACATTCACGATGGCTGCAATGTTAGAGAGGCTAAAAGGATGTTCCCCCTCATTCAGACGGAGAGAAAACATGGTGGATGTCAGACCACTGCCATAGGAAAACAATATGACCCTCTGACCAGCCTGAAGAAACGTAGGATTCACAAAATATGATCATTTTCCATTTGTAAGCATTCATAAACATAGAAGAGGTGAACCAACAAGATTAGATATATTTACCAGAGTCTTGCTTTTGTTGTGAATGAGGGAAGCAAATGCAGCATAGAGTGATGCAGTGTACATGTTTCCCACTTGTTTTGGGATGAGTGTAGATGGTTGCACCTTAGCATCATAAAATGGCTTTGCAACTTGTTGGGATGCCTGCAGATACACTACTACCGTTAGCTCATATGCATCGATATCGTAGCAGAAACAATTTTCAACAACAAAGTCTAAAAATGTTTCTAAGAAAAAAAGGACATTCAGAGTTGAATAGCAACAGATTATGACCAATGAGAATATAACTATAAGAAAAGGGTAAGTTAGATGATACAAACCTTCTCAAGATCGCGACTTTGGTAGCTTTCCTCACTGCTTAGCGATGAAAATGGAGCCAACTGCTTTTTAGCAGCCTCATCAATCGAGCTGAAAATAAGAAAATGGGAAACAGCTAAGCAGAAACCCTTTTGATGAATATGTATCCCACTAAGGATGAAGAAGATGTTCACCTGGCACTACTCAAGAAATCATTGTACAATAATCTAGCGAAGCTCTTCTGTACAAGCTGTAAATATCAAGTAAAAATATTAACCAAGCAGTCAGGAATACAAGAAAATCAAGAATGCTGCTTTACGAAATTTACCTTGTTATACGGAGAATGAAATACAAAGTAGTCAGCGTCAGAGACTGAGAACTGCTTGCCCTCCAGCTTCTCGTACCTATCATGCGTAAAGTAAGTGCCAGGAATAAAATTTCACGACGGAAAAGCAGGTCATTTTTTGCTGGAGCTTACTTTTGAGAGAAGCTTTTGTAACAAGAATCCAGTGCCATAAGGAAACAAGTCTGAGAAAGCTTGCCATCAACAACCTACAAACATATATTCAAGCATAAGAGAAGCAAATATACAATGATGTAAATTCATAGTAGTGCAAATTTTTCTATGCCACCAACAAGAAGATTTTGTTAACAACAAAGATAAATTCAGCATACTGCACACAAATGCAAAATTTTGAAGGCATTTCTGACAGATTAGCAGAGAGAGAAGGGGTGTGGAAAATAATTACTGGATATTCACTGGCAAGGTCGGGCTTGTAAAAATCGTAAGCATGAGCCATGTGACTCGCCCTAAGCTTGCTTTCAAAAATAATCGGAGCATTCGGTCCTATTAGCATGGCAATAGCTGCAGCTCCTCCAGTTGGCCTAGCTGGTCCCTCGGCATAGACCTGTTGAATGATGACAGATAAAGAACCTTTCAAGAATTGCAGGGACAGTTTTACAGAATCTAAGCCTCCACCCATTTCAATAGATGATAAAGATAAAGATAAAATGGTGAAAAAAATCAGCTTGATTAGCAAAAAGTATTAGGAAATTCATTTGCCTCCTTTTTCAATGAAATTTTTTTAATCCCAAATAAAAGTAAATGAAAATGGTGATCATACCGCGCTGTCTGTGCAGACAACAAGGCCGTATCTTCCATCCCAAGAGCTACTTTCCACCCAATTGACACAATTAAATAGTGCTGCGGTACCCCCATAGCAAGCATTGGTCGAGTCAACACCTTCTATGTCAGTATTGCCACATTTCTGGAATTCACAAGCAAAAATTAAATGGATCGGTATTACTTCACATATAAACATGAATACAGAATAAATAAAAGAATAAAAAGTTGTAGGAAGCATCATAGTCGCATAAGGCACCATATTCTACAAGAAACCAGGAAATCATATTTAGATTAGGAACATAATAGTTACACCTAAAGCACTTAAATGACAAAAGTATGCCCAATTACGATGAACTAATCATTTATTTAAGATTTATCTAAAACATGGCTGTGTTTAGTCTGCTTCCAATATCACAGCACAAGGGTAGATTATTGATGGTATCCAAGAATCATTTGGCTAACTCTAGTAGGCCTCATCGCAATAACAAGTTCAAGCACCATGATTCATGACAAACCAGTATAATATAAATGGAGTAGCAAATCGCACATATTAGAGCTAACATGCAGACAAAAAACATAAATACCTCGAAGATTGGCATCAAAAATGTCTTGATGGATTTGCTTTTATCAAGTACAGTCTCACTTCCAACTTCAAGACGTCCAATCTGCTTTGGATCGACACCATACTTTTCCAAGAGTGAAGTGACAGCTGTCATACTGAAGTTCAACAAGTTAACAACAGCTAGAAAATTTCAAGATGGACAAACTCTTATTAACGATTTTTCTAAGTATCATTACAAATATCTCCAAAATCATTTTCTTAAGACCATATTCCGGAGATGAAAAATATTTGCTATTTCTTCCTGCCATTGTGTTGCATGTTCGGAGATAGCAATATAAAAACAATTTACGGAGAAACTGATTTAGGTCAGAAGATTCCTTTGCTATCTAACCAAAATGAAGTTACTACAGATTTGATGAGTAATGAATCTTCTCTGTTGAAGTGGGAAAGGCAGATTTAATATCATGTTCAAAACCAAAGCTGGATTGAGTTTCAGAAGACTGCCCATGAAAATTTGATCACCATGCTAACGAAGGACGCCCATTTCCTCTCAAAATAAGTAGCACAAAAGACTACATACACATTAACTGTCCTAACATGCAACCCACCCAACCATAAAGAGCAATGAAGATATGTTATTTTGCATATTTCCCTGGGTTTTTGTGTTTTAAGTTGCACACAATTAATAAGAGTATGAAGTGAATACCTCATGGAAATAACATCTTCTACCTCAGAACAAAATGCCATGCAATCTTGGCCAAGCCCAATTGTGTACTTCCCTTTGCTTGCTCCATCATGAGCCTCCAGCACCTCCTGTAACACCCATATCAGGAAAACATTAATTCAGAAAAACAGATACTCAATGAGAAGGAATTCTTCGTTCTCATAAAAACAATCAGTTGGAGCGGAGCACCAATATATAATTGTGCTCAAGGTGCTAAGATCTGTTTTTCCATCCTCCTGAGTAATCAAGAGCCGCAGCAAACGAAAGGAGAGAGGTATAGGAAATTTGTGCAAAGTGAAACTGAAATCAAAATGAATCCTGAAAATTGGAATCAGAAACGGCATGACATACTTTGAACTCATAAAGAGGATCTGAGTTTCGTGCCAGGAAAACTTTCAAATATCAAGTGGGTCCACTCCACAAAATTGTTGATCAAAGAAAAGTAACCACGAAAAAGAGAAACACAGACACAGCCCGTAAAAGACATATTTTGCCCATCGACATCATCCCTCGTCAGTCTCAGAAAAAATTCCCAAAACCCAGAAACAGAAAGACCAAAAACTAACAAAATCAAGCGAGATGAAGCATTATACGCACAAGAACTGTTAGTTTTAACACGCTTTAGACATGCGTAGTGTGTTTTTCGACGCTTCGATTCAACTTGCGTACAGAGGAAAAAAGAAATTTGTACCTGCTGGATGCAAGTGGGCGGAAAGTAAATTTCCATGGCGAGAATTCCCACATTCTTGGCCATCTCTAATTTTCAGCTGAAGAAACGGATGAAAGCAGATCAATTAAGAGAAGAGTGGTTCCTCAAATCCCGAACTATGCTTCCCCGAGTTCTACTTCTGCAAGAAATCCAAGAAGTGCGCGAGGAGAGAGAGAGAGAGAGAGAGAGAGGCTTCGAAAACGGGTGGCTGAATGTTATGTATATGGCGCTGGGTTGTGTTCCTATATATAGTGGGAACTGGGAAGAAGGTGAAGCGAGATTAAAATGGCACATTTTTCGCAATTTTCCATTTTCTTTGCTTCCACAGCCCCCAAATGCAGACTTCGTGAATTTCCACTCACCAACCATATTTCAAACAATTAAAGCAATATTTCTTTACTTACACTTTCTTGAAAAAAGAAAAACTAAAATATATTTTATTTTTAATTTTTATAGTTGCTCCCAATTCTCCACTATAATATTTATCTTAATATTATAATTACAAATTACAATAAATAATCACAAGAAGTTGCCCAAGTCTAAGGGTGAGGTTTGTTAAATTTTGAAATATTCATACCTTGTTTTAGTTTAGATTAAAATATTAAGTGAAAATATTTATTTGAAGAACAAACATGCCTCTAATATTTATCTTAAGCAATTGGTAAGTCAATTAAAAAATTAAAAAATAAATTCAATTATGAATATTTTTATGTGAGTATATATGTTCGAGTTTCTACAAGACTATCTACGTGTGTATCATACAATTATCAATCTCCATAAAAATACTTTTATATACAAACATAAGATTAATATTATTTTCATTTAGATATAAAATGCACCGAGACTTTAAACCCATGTTTGGACAAGGACTTAATTTGAGGTTTGGACTTCCAATTGGGTCTTAGATATGAAATAATTAATATATTCTTTCAACTATGTCGATACGGTAAGTTAATTGGTGGTCCATCATTAAATGCTGAATTAGTTAGACGGCGCAATTAATTTTGGTATTTAAGTGCAAATTATATTAGGTTACAAACCTCGCAACTCTCTTTAGGACACTAACTTCTAATTAACCATTTGGATTTGTAATAACAATCTTACAGAATATTTAACTTCTGTAATTTCAAATCCGTAATAATTATTTATTTATTTGAAATTCACTTTAATATTTTTTCCTTTCAACTATTCATTTTTTTATAATGTTAACATCTTATTGATTCAATTTATGTATGTTATTAATGTCGCTGGTAATTATTAATTTTATTTTTTAATTTGTCAATTCTTTGGATAAAAAAAGAATATTCTCCAAGCACTCTCCTCAAATCGGCATCATAGATGGAAATACATCTAAATTGAATTTATTATTCTAATTTTTGTCAGATCAGCAAAATCTTAGAATTTTTTTTTTAAAAAATTATATATATATATATATATATATCAAAGTAAAAGAAAAGATAAAGAAATGAGAAGGAAGTTATAAGGAAAAGAAAAAGGTGATTATATTCACAAATTTGGATTATATCAGCTTATATTTAAGTAATTAATTAATTAATTAAATATAAACAAGATGCCTTAAATCAGAATAATTGAAAGTTGGAAAAAGGAAAAAAAATTCGGAGATCTGTCGTTGTCAATGGAGACAATTCCAGTTGAGATTAAAATGTGTGCATTTTTCAAGTCCGACAGCCAATCCTCACCGCCACCTGTTCCATTTGGGATCTCACCAAGTTATTACAACCCTCGGAATCTCCGTCCCCCACCCCCACTTTTTTTTTTTTAATGAATGAATGGAGAACAAATCTATCTAAAACCATTATTCGGTTAGAGAAAATAATGGTGAGACAAATTCAAACTAATATACGTTAAGAAAATTGACTGGTAATGCTCTTTAATAGATATATTTAGAAAAACTATATGTACAGCCCTTACAACAGATTGAATTCTATTTTAGAAATTTCAAAAAACATGTGCATTTTAACTAATTCAATTTGGAATTGTACAAAATCACATAAATTTGGTGCATGTTGTGCGCACGTTTCTTACTAATATTACTTCGACAAAATTAATAAAATTTGGGTAAAAATTAATATTTTTCATTAAACAGAAATATTTTTCGACAAAAAATATAGTTTAACTAATTTTTTATTTAGTCAATCAAATAAAAAGTAATATTTATATGGTATAAAAATAGTATTTATTGTGAAAATATAATTTAAATAGTTTTAAAATATTATTTTTACGTATAAAAATATTATATTTTACTGAAAAAGTATTATATATTATGTGGGTGGAAAAAATATGTAGGACAGTAGGAGTATGAATTTTATTTTTTGAAAGATAATTACATAAATTAAAATTAATGTAACTATAATATAAATTAAAAAAAATGATTCTAAATGTGTAACCAACTTGTACGACAAAGGTCAATGAAATATTGAGGAGAGTCAAATGTATGATCTTCTATTTATTTTAATTATAACTGGATTCAATGCCCTACTATTAAAAGTCAAAATATCTCCATATATTTAAATACATTTTTTATTATTGGCTGAGTTGGTTAAAATAAATAAATATATATATATTTTTGTGTGTCGTACAATTCTATTTAAACTTTTATTTATTTAACTGAAAAATATTACTTATTTACTATAAAAAAATATTATTAATAATTTATTATATTAAAAAATTTATATTTTTATTAAATAAATAATATTATAAATCGATTGAAAATTGAATTCAATGCATAAAAAACTTACTCATATACGTGTATAAAGATCTGAATACATATTCTTGAATTATCCCTTAAATTGTATCACGATTGACTCCAAACTCGATGGTTCAAAGAAAAATGTAAAAATAATGTTATTTTTATATTGAAATATTATTGACTAACATAGTATCATAAATGAATGACAATGAAAATCAAATGAAGCATGGAACACGGAAGTTACTTTTCACGTTTTAAATTTTACAACAATCCGTGCTCATTACTTTCAAGCTAAGCATTTTTTTCACATTGGACAATTTCGATGTATGTTAAACTTATATTATTGGTCGAAGAGTAATAAATCAGCGGAAATGGCTTCTTTCTTTTTCTAAAAATAATATATATTTTTAGGAATAATAAATACATAATCAAACAAAAGCAACAAAATTTATTCAAGTGATTCTAATCAATGATACAGGACTAACAAAAGAAAGTAGAAAATAAGTTAAGTGACAAGCCAAAGAGTTCGTCATAGGCCATTTTCTCATATTTTATTTTTCAATATTTATTGAATTTCATCGACATTCCTCCATTGTTTCTTTCAATCTCGTTATAGTCCCTCAATTTTAATTTCTGATTTATATAATTCCATGGCCATCAATGAATTTTTTTTGAATTGGACCCAATATCAAATTTTTGATTAATTAAAAAATATCCATATATTTAAAATAATATATATTAGAATTTAAATTTCAACAAAGTGAATTACAAAAATTAAAAATAGAAAGTAGTTATCTATATGGAGCAAATTATAATTTAGTCCTCAAATGTTTTACAAAGTATAAAATTCGTACCCTCAAATAATAATCATCTTTAAGTTTTTAAATGATATCTATCGCAATTTTTAAAAGAAAATATAATAATAATAATAATAATAACAACAACAACAACAACAACAACAACAACAACAACAACAACCATCGGACAACCTTTTAAAATGTGGCCCAATCAAAAGCTACAACATGTGCCCAAAGCTGCCAAAGCAAATCTCATCTACATTTTGCTCCATCTTTTTTAAAATGATTGTCACGTTCTCAATCTATTCAAAATACATTTCATTCTATTTAAATTTTTTATATTATAAAATTTTGGAGTGGGTTTTAACTTTCAGTTATTTACAATTGATATAATATATTTATTTTATTAAATAATTTATAATAAAATTATGTTATTATTATTAAAAAATGTATATAATCTATCATTTATATCAATTATATTTATATAAATATTATTTAATTTGAAATATAGTTTTATGTATTAAATTATTTTTTATTTTCTTAAGTTAGTTTTATTACAAATAAATTGTGCAATATTTTAAAGTGAATATTGAATTGTCCATCACTTAATATAAATATTTTTTAATGTACTAAAACTATTGAAGTTAAACAATAAATTAATAACATAATATTTTATTTTTATAAAAAAATTATTTATATTTTTAAGTCAAATCCATATAAATTTTGAAATATTATTTATTCAAATTCATCATATATATCAAAATTTTAAAATTAATAAATTTAATGCATAAAATTTTTGTACTTCATACATAAAAATTATATTCCATAATTTTAAATATAATTATTTATTTCAATATATACAATTTGGTGTCAAATTAAAGACACACAAAAAAAGATTATTTTGATATATCATAAATTAAAAACGGACTTGAAACAAAAAAGTTGTTTGAATTTTTAAATTTTAGTAAAAACTTAAAATAGGAGAGCGAGACAAAAATAAGAGATTGATACATGTAAATTAATTGTACAGATACATGTGATGAGAAGTGAAAAGTTTTAGAATCCTTCCTTTATATTAAATATATATTTGTGTGTTTGTTACTTGTATATATATTTTGGCTAATAAAATAAGATTTTAACTTTAAAAGATAACTATTATTGTGAAACAAAAATATTTTTAAAACAAAACTCTTAATTTGAAATGTCTCTCTTTTTTCTATATATTTTATCAAGATATCAATAAGGTCTCTTTTTTTGTTCTCCCTCCTCTTGAAGTTTTTTGCGTGAGAGAAAATAAATGGTAAGACAGGTATGATAATATGTGTCATATTTCAGTTGTCACCAAAGCCTATACTCTTTAAAATATTATTTTTAAATTTTTTTATTCATATGTTACTTTCAATTTATCATAAACATATTTCATTTTCTTAAATATTTTTCTTTCTTATGTTTAAACGAAAAGTTCGTCCATCTCTTTCATTTTTTGTTTGATTGTTCTTATAATTTTCTGTTGAGATCTGCTAATTATTTCGACGTATAAGCACCGTGCGATTTTTCATTAGCTTTCAAAGTATTTGTTTCTATCTAATTTTAATTTTTTTAATATTAATACATTTAATTAACAATTTGCAAAATATTTTTGTTCTTAATTTGACTGTGTAGTCGACAATTTCTTCGAGATCTGTACATATCTTTATTTTCTTTAATCTATTGACATTTCTATTTTTTAATTTAATTTGATTCAACCTTCTATAAATCATAGATATCATGCTTATCAATTTGTGAACGAGACTAATTCTAACAGAAGAAAAGACGAAACATAAAATTTAAACAAATTTTTACTTATTATACAAAAAAATAATCGTTGAATTACAAATCAACAGCTTCTACATATATCATATAACTTAAATATATATCATTATATTACAAAATATACAAAATAATATTTTTTGGTCTCAGACTAGTTAATATAAAAAATAAAATCTTGAAACTTATATGTAAAAATCCGGAAAAAAAAGTTTAAATTCAACTCCTCAAACAACTCAACCCTTTCAACAATACTCGTCTATCCACAGTAGATAAATGACCATTGCCGTGCATTATTAAAATTATTATTAATAAATTTGTCCCTTGTTTGGAAAAGTGTGAGGCTAGGCCACTAATTTTGCAAACTTCAAACTACTATTTTGTCACGAGTACGTTCCCATAATCCCATATATTCCCATGTTTCATGGTAACAAGTAATTCAAGATTCTTAATAATAATAATAATAATAATAATAATAATAATAATAATAATAATAATAATAATAATAATAATAATAATTTTTTTTTTCTATATCTAAATTTATTAATATGTCATATATATTTTACCAATTTTAGTTTGTCAAGTGGAATTTCAGTTGAATTCATTGTTTCTGAATTAAATTTAATTTTTCATTTCAATTCTTTTAAAGTCAAAAGTTAATTTTATTATAATCACTAAATTAAGTTATAAGTTAAATTGACGTTAAGCAATAGATAAGAATATGAAATAGCTAAAAGAGTGAATACACATCGTAGGATTAGTCTGATTGCATTTGTAACTCAATTTCACAAGTGTATTATAATGTTAATTGATTTCATCATATTTAATTTATCCACTTAGGTGTATTAATTAATTAATAGAGGTCAAATAAAAATAAAGATTATGTGTCCCAACGATGTAGTTTGGTGTGCTCTTATTTAATTGGGTTTCATGTTTGATAGGTAAGTCCATAGGGTTGTGCTCCAATTTGTCAAAATTAACGTGCCTGCTTCTGAAAGTCAGAGCCCAAATAACCCATTCTTATTTTATTTATTATTTAATTTTGAGGAGAAAATTTTAATTTAAATCTAAAAATCAATTTGACACCTTTCAATTCTAAATAATTTAGTACAAGTTATATTAGTGTAGACAAGTGAATTAGGCCATTTTCTTACTTCTAATCACCCATTGGTATCGAACCACTAACTAGTGACAATAATTTGGATGGGTAATTAAATATATTACATTTATAAAGATTTGTGTTATATTTATTCGTTCTAAATTCCGGATGGTATTTTCTGTTTTAACTGATATTTAATTTTAATTTATAAAATACCATATTTTATTATATTACAGATTACAACAATATATATATATATATATCAAGTATAATTAAGTAAAAGATAAAACCATATGTATAAGAAAGAGCCTCCGACTACCTAAATTCAGCATAATTTTCAAAATTGATCTTGAATTAGGATGGCAATTTTAAATTCTTCTGCATAAGAAGATTTTCAATATGTTCTATTATTAAAATTGAGAACATTAAGGATCAAATTAATGTAGAATAACACCATTGTAGAAAATTATTTCAATTGATTTTAGGTTTGAGCTAGAAGAGTACGAATAATTAAGCTCGATGTTCATTTAATATTCACATTGATTCACATAACTGTATATTAATATTTTAAACAAAAACGCAGGATCAAATATTTTGAGTTGGGGCTTTAGTGGTTAATTTGAGGAATCTATAATCAATAAATATATAAAAACATGACAGTTGAAAAATTTACAAAAATGTCATTTTTCGGCCCAAATAATCTTTTTATTTTTAAAAATTATGATATTCAATCAGATTTTTTTGTTTCTTTGCGTTTTCACTCTAATTTTTAAAGGTTTATAACTTTTTTTTTTTTATTTTATCTCAACTCCATTTTTTATGAAAAAATATATCGAATTAATCATATTTTTATGATCTTCAATTTGATATTCATATTGTATATGTAAAAATAAAATATTACTTTTTAAATATAAAATATTTTTTCATAGATTAATTGTAGCATATTTTAATATTTAATACATTTTTATATTGTGAAATATTTTTATTTTAATAAATTTTATATAATTATGTATTTAATTTTTAAAATTATATAAATATTTTTATTATAATTTATTATATTATTATATTACAAATCGTGCAACGCACGAAGAAATACTAGTCAAATTAATACATATATTTATGTCCTGTTTCAAATTTAAAAATATTTATCAACAGAATATACCCTTTTGTTATAAAAATCGGTTATTATTAATTATTAATTCTTGATCTCTATGCCTAACTCATTCAAGTAGTATACCAAATTGGAGGGTCATCCAAATCATTATTAATTACACAAAAGCGTTAAAGTTTTCATGCATTTAATTAGTAGAATAGAACCTCCCAGAACTTGTAAACAAGAACATACCAACTTCCCACTTAGAAATCTCAAACTTATGGCTGAAAGTTGAAGAGACTAAAGATGAAAGTGTGTTATGTGTGAACCCATAAAAAATAAAAAATTCTCATTTTATTTATTTATTTTTAATTATTTTTGTTCAAAAAAAGAAGTCTATTTGTAATTAAAATCAGTTAAAGTTACTCTTTATGTAGTTACAAAAAAGATATTTGACTTTGAAGTAAACTATGAAGGATAGGCTGGGCGTGTGAAACATGCAAGAAAATTTGGTCCTTAAGCATCACAACTTTGAAACCCCAAGTCAAATTACATGTTTCCGCCCCCCATCATACGTTGCTATTTATGAAAATTTGATAAAAACCCAATATAGTTTTTCTTTTTAAAATATAATTAATTCGATACAAAATATAAAGAAAGGTTGACTTTGTTTAAAAATTTAATTCGCTAGGAGATACCTTACATTTTAGTGTGAACCCATCTTTTAGTTGTCGTCAATCAATTGATTACGTCCGTACACTGTAGAATTAATTTGTTATGGTTGATTATGATGATGCAACTTAAATCTTTTAATTCATTTCGTATTTTAAATTATATTTCAAATTCAAATTTTGATTTTTTTTTTTATAATTAACAAAGTTTGAAATTGTTTGAGGCAAAGACAATCAGGAGGAGAGACATAGCATGGAGGGTGATTTAGACATCAACGATGTGCAATTTTTTTAATTTTTGTTAATGTAAAAAAGTTAAACTTGATAGATTTTTTATTTTTTTATTTTTTCTTTTTTCTTTAATTGGAAAAAAATATATAGGGCCCCAAAATTATGAAGGAATGATCTATTTGTAGGTATATTAATTGAATAGATATAAGTAGAAACATAATTACCCATATTTAGCATAAACATTTGAAGACCCAAAGATCCCACATGATTTCTTATCTTATTATATAAAGTTGATAGTGTGCTAAGTTAATGCCAAACAAATACTCCATTAATTGAAGACCGATTTAAGTAGGTGGAATTTCTTCGAAGATGGACTTTGGCCAACTAAAATAGATCGTCACGGCATGTCAATTCTAACGTGTGACGAGATCTACAACATTTTTTACAATCTACGGACTTAAAAAAAACATTATTTTTGAAAATAATAGAGAATCAAGACAAGTTTTCGAATTAAGAGATTCTGTTTAAATACACACAAAGCTTCAAGGCAATTGAGGAGTTAGAAAATAGACTATAATATAAAACTGTTATGTGCTTTGAAATGTAAAAAATCAAGATGTGATGCTTGAAATTGCAAAAATTAAAAGGTCATAATTCAGAGTTTATTTTAAAATGGATAACAACATACAAATTTCATGCTTATTGTGTTTGCCCGCACATATTTGGACCTGATATTTTTTTCGAGAGGCATTAATATTGCATCCGTAGAAGGTAATACTTTATAAAATTGTTAAGAAAATTATTTTTTACAATAAATAATCAAGTTTAAATTATCAAGTAGCAATACCTTTTGAAAATTTAAAATAATAATTTTTGAGGTTGAATGTAAATATTTTTTCTCTAAATTAGAAAGAAATATCATTATAATTTTCAATGTATACATATAAGTTATAGGTGATGATCTTTTAAATAACTAGATCAAAAATGAATGGAGCCTATTTTTTATTTTCAAATTAATATTAATTTTTCTCTTTTATTTTTATTTAAAAAATTGAGTTGGGGCAGGAGAGTGGGGGTGAAGGGTAGCCGGCTAAAAGATGGGGTTGGCTGGATAGCTGGGGATGGGCTCATTTATTTTAATATATTGAATTATTTGATTTATTGAATTTTTATATATTTAATGCATAAAAGACACGCATGTAAATAAAATAAACGAAGCTTGGTTTGAGAAATAAATGGGGGCAAGTTGAAGAAAGAAAATGGGGTCAAGGTCAATATATTTCAGTAATAACTTGATCTAAAATGCCTTTGCCTTGAATAATATGTTCCTTGTATTCACAATTGTTGCAAATACTTGGGCCATGAGGCAGGCCTTATTTCTAGGATTGGGCCACAAAATTCTTGGGCCCATAATAGCTACTGGGCCTCAAAAGTTACATTTAAATGGATATTATGGATAATTATTAACTAATATTACGGCCCAAATTATAGTCAACATACTTAGCTAATTATATAGTTCGGTCTTATTACATGATTATTGTAACAGCGCAAAAATATTTCCCGTCTCTTAATAAGCACAACGGCCATATGTTCGCAATGTGTTTATAAATTTATGTTCTATTATACATAATGTACATATTATTTTGTGATATTTATTACTGTGCACAACCTCTAATTAATATATATATATATACACTCATTTTATTTATTTATTTGATAATCTAGGCACCTTTTTTGAGCTCTGGCCACATAAATATAAATTTTATTTATTTATTTATTTATTTCTCCTGTATTCTTAATTAATGATATGTTCAAATAAAATTAATTTATTATTAATTTATTTATTTTTTCTCTCTCCTTTATCTTACATTAATGATACGTGCATAAAAAAATTTCTTTGGACGTTTCACTGCTCTAGAATAGAGGAGATTGAGAAAGAAAATATATAGAGAAAACATGTTAGAAAAAAAAAATTTGAACATATCATTAATCTGGGATAGAGGAGAGAGAAAAAATAAATTAACAAATGATGAATTAATTTTATTTGAATAATCATTAATGAAGGATAGAGGATAGAGAAAATAAATAAATAAATAAAATCTCTATTTAGGTCTCCATTTAGGTACTCAAATAAGGTGTCAAGATTATCAAATCTCTCTCTATATATATAATTTAATAATAATAACAATAATAATAATAATAATAATAATAATAATAATAATAATAATAATAATAATAATTGATGATTTGGCATGTCAATTTCATAAGAACTTAATGTTCTGTATCATTTCTCTCTCTCTCTCTCTCTCTCTCTCTCTCTCTCTATATATATATATATATATATATTACTTACACACACCATAATTAAACATACTAATTGATAAAGAATTTTGTATGCACTACAAAGATACAACACGTCGAACCTCAGAAGGAATTGAGCACAATTCTAATATTCAAGTAGGAACTTTTAGGGGTCAAATTCAAAACCTATATCATTAATTGATAAGACGAAGAAATAATAGTACTTTTATTTTGATCGAGTGCAATTTGAAAATATTCCAAGAAAACATGATATTCTCATACTATTTTTAGATCAAATATTATTAAACCTGTAATCAAATAAATTTTACTTTCCATTAATAGTTCAGCTGACCAGAATAGTTCAACAAGTCAGTCCAAATCAATACTAATCATCGTTTATTATGTCTTAAAATTAAAACTATAACAAAATTATTACCTAAATTTGAAGTGTAAGAAATCATCAACAAAGTTATCTTTTAATTAATTATAATTTTTCTAAGAAAATATAATTTACACAAATATCAAAATTAAACATCTAATGACGAAAACTAAATTTTAAGAATTCAAAAGAATAAAATTAACTGATCAAATGGTTTTTAACCACTTCAAACAACACTTCAGAAAAATAAAATCAAAAAAATATATAAAATGGAACAAATCTAAATGTTACAAAAAAAATTGAAAATTCCAAAAAAAAAAAAATTGCTTAAATATATCAAACATTTACAAAATAAAATATTAGAGATTTTTAATAAATCCTTAAAAAATTAAAACTAACAAGGTGTGGAAACAAAATCAAAACATACAGCATAAATTCCTTACACAATTTAATTAAGCTAAAATTTACAAATATTAAAACATCCAATAAGATATGGAAACATAAAATCCTAAAATAAATAAATGTTTAAGTTATTTTAAAAAATCTAAAATTATTTAAGCGATATCTAGATTTGTTTTATAATTTTAATATTACATAAATATTATTTCATTTATTACTTGTAGATTAATTTATGTAAAGGTGGAAATCAGAAAAGCCCATCACCAAGAATGAAAAAGACCAAAGGATGCAACGGACCCCACTGGCGTAGTGAAGAAAGCAAAGTGAAAAGGTGTCTACGACAGAGAAAAATAAGAGTTTTTTTTTTTTTTTGGTCACCGTACCCTTTTATACTTGTGGTGCACGATTTATTATATTTATAATAATATAATAGTTAGTATATTATAATTAATAATAATTTAATTATTAAATTTTACATTTAATTTTGTGTTTTATTATCACACTGTGTGAGATTTGTTATTTTTATTTAATAAATAAATAATTTTATAAAATAATAAATAATTTTTTTAAAATAAAATTTTATTTTTTAATATAATTTATTTTGTATAAAATCTCACAATTTAATTTATTTTAAAATATTGTAAATATAAAAATATTACAATTAATCTAAAAAATATTTTAAATCATTAAAAATTTATTCTTATATGTGCAATATGGATATCAAATTAAAAATTTTGAAAAAATAATTTATTAGATGTATTTTTTATGAAAAAATAAATTGAAAGGTAAAAGGTATAAAATTTAAAATTTGAGATGAAAAAGTAAAATAAAATAAAAAAGTAAAAAAGGTGATAAGCCAACCATTTATGCACAATCTCATATCCCCACATTCAATAATAGTCAATCTCTTTTTTTTCTTTAATTTTATTTAAAATATATTAATAAAAAATGCTTTTGATGGAAAAATGGTATTTTTGTAAATTTGTCAAACTGTTCTATTTATATATATATATATATTTCTAACGATTAGTTCCATTTATTAATTTTTTTTAAATCGATTTGAAAACTAAACTAATACAAAATAAAATTAACAAAAGATCCATGAAAATAATAATTCAACCATATTAAGGAACTTTAACCCAATCATGTAAACTAGATTGTGTGGGAAAAAGAAACCACCAAAACTAGGATTTTTTTGCACATTAATATACCATGCACTCGATCGATAATATTACATGTTTAACTGAAAAAATATAGTTTATTTTTAAAAATTTATCATATTGTTTAAATAATCAAATAATACTTTTTAGTTAAACAAATATATTTTACATCAGGTACACCCGGTACATAATTTTTTGTGCCAAAATTATACTAAATTTTGAAATGTTCAAAGCTTGAAATCTGTAAATCAGAAAGTTCAAAGTAAATTACAGATAAAAAGAAGAAAAAAAAAACTTTCCTAAAATAGAAAGAAAAGAAGAAGAAAATAAAGATATTATTGAGGAAATTAGATATTTTATTCTAATTAGACAATTTTATTTAAAGTGCCCCATCGCTCTCCTTCTGTGTCATAAGTCAATGAAATCTGCTAATGATAAATAAAGGTCAATGAAATCTGCAGAATCATTCATCCATACGTTCATACATGACAAAGCCTTCAAATTCCCCAAATCTAATATTTTATATTTTTTCATTTAAATTAAAACATAAGTCCAACAAGAGGAGCAGCCAAGACAAACCAAATAACATTAATTATAACTTAAAATTAATTAAAACATAACCATCGATGTAAAAGAATGAAAGAATCTTGACCTATTCTCTACACCTCCACAGTTGTCTGGTTAAGAGCAGTGTAACGCCACCTTTCTTTCTCCACGAAATCTGCATCCAGAAACCTCGACATAAAGCCCCAAACCCTGTACATATCTTCAAAATTGCTCAGCATTCCAAGTGAAATTGATACCACCCTTATTCCACAATCTTGTTTGTTCTTCTTTTTCCCATCTGGGTTCAATTTTAATCCCCAGTTTTCCATTTCTTTGTCCCTTTCTTGTAAATTTTCGGAGAAACGTATGTTTTTCAAGAACCCTATTGAAAGAGAAATGTTGTTTCGATCAGCTAGCTTCTGTACTAAAATGGGGTCGATCCTTTCGCCTTTCCAATCATACACATTGAAAGCGACGGCCGGGCCTCGGTCTAGCTTGATTCTCGGCCCGTAAATCATGACCAGAGGAAGCCCGTTTCCGGAATGTGGATGCCGGAGACTGAGCAATGCGTTTACGAGCCAGTTCACTAGGTACCTCAGTCTGCTGCTGATCAGAATTAGGCCGAGTTCGTCTGCATGATCCAGGCCCCGGAGCTGAGTTGACTTGGGGCTTTCGCCGAGTTCGACTATCTCAGTAGATGTTGGCTCCTTCTGCTTGCTGCCAACGCTTTCCTTTTCTTGAAATTCATCAATGTCTGATTTTTCACCCGTTTCTGGTATTATGCTGACGATTCCCATGCTTGTGGACGATTTGCTTAAACCTGAAACACTGGATTTCTTGATAAACAGACAGCAAAACCCAGATGGGTTGTCGCCGAATATCTTGAAAAATGAGCAAATAATAAAATCTGGGCGAAAAAGAGAGAGCCCCAAAGTCTCCATTTCCTTTGCACCTAAAGCAGATGCATCAAGCAAAATATGCCAACCGTTTTCTCTGGCCAGATTCATCCATTGATACGAGTACTTCGATCCTGTCATTCTTGATTGAAGGGGGAAAACGAACAGGCCTCGGTTCTTCTGGTTTTTGTTCTTGTTCACAATAATTTTTCTTAGTTTTTTCGAGTTGATCTTGAATTTGGGCCATGAGAAGACTGCTGATTGGGCTCGGGCGGCCCGTTTTCTAGCGCTTTCGATCATCACTTCCACGGCTTCGTTATCGTAATCATACACCGTGAGAAGGTTTTGATTGGATTGGAAAGGGTAAGAATCTGCAAGAATCTTGAATGCTGATGACTGATTGGCCGTGAATACTAAGGAGTAATCCTCTTCACATACATTCATGTATCTCAAGATTCTTCTCCGCATTGTGGATTGGAATTCTGATTCCTGATTCCCATAAAGCAAGTAAGAATTCAAGCTCACCGAGCTGTAAGAAACGTCGAAGAACGGCGAATCTGCCGAAGATACTGCTGATGAGGACGACGTGGCTCTTTCAGTTGTCGGAATCCGACCCTGTTTCTGGGAGTAGGAGAAAAGTCCATGGCCAACGTAATCAAGACAGACGTGGTTAGAGAAAGAAAGATGGTAGTACTCTTGAGCCCTGATGCCGTCTGCAAGAACTGTACTCGAGTAGTTTGGAACTGCGTTTTTCAGGGAAGAAAACAGCTCCGTCAAAGTGGGAAGACATTCGTGGTTGGTGAAATTGTTGTTCGGTTGGATTGAGGAGAGTATGGCGGAGACGAAGTTCCGGCGGGGGTCGGCGGCGGAGTTGGGAGGGGAAGACTGGGGCGGAGGGAGGCCAAGCAGGGGTTTGACACAGCAAGTGTTGAAACAGGCTTTCGATGCCTCTCTAATGCAATCTGATTGCATTTTCAGTTATGGCTTCTGCCTTCATTTCATCCAATTTGTTCAGTCTAAATTTAATTAATTTATTTTATATTTCATGCTGCTAGAAGTTGCAGTTTATCTAGGAAACACGTTGGCTGATGTGGAGCTATGGTTGACCAAGACATTCATTAATCACAATGTTTCGTTCTTTGTTTAATTTTTTCAATTTTTTTTTTATATTTTAATTTGTGGAAGTAAAGCTCAATTTGAGTTGGCTTTGTAACAATCCAGCTAACACAGGCGGTTGATAATATCGCTAACTATGCCATTTGGTAACACACTTATGTTCAGTTGATATTATCAACATTCTTCTACGGCTATTTATGTCAAACGAATTCTCTATTTTTAATAGTATTTTAATATTTTTTACGACATTATCAATATAATTGTATGACAAATTTATCAATAAAAATCAAGTAAAAAATAGCGGTATTTGTATTGGTGTTTCACGGGATATGGTTTTTAAAATATATTTCAAATTATGATTAAAAAATTATTAATATGTTAATAATAGTTTTGTAATAATTAAATAATCAGATATGTGTGTGTGTGTGAGAGAGAGAGAGATCAACATATGGGTTGGGCGATGCGAAAAAGGGGGAAAAAACAAGGAGAAAAGGGCAAAAATGAAGGTTGTGATGTGGCCGGCACTATGGGTGCTGGCCCAGAAACATTCGTTGAGGGGCTCTCTTCTTAGTCAGGGTCTTTATCAGTTGCCTTCTCTCTTTTATCACTAGTAAATTCAACAAAAATCCAAGTGTAGTTTGAGTCGCGAGTCAACTCATATGATTCCACGATTTCATGATTTTTCTTTTCTTGCCATATGGGTTAATTCATGTATAAAATTGAGATATGATAGAATTGTAGTATACTCGTGCTTAACTCTACGCTTTTAAAACTTTTAAGAAATATTTTACGATTAAATGAGTGGTTTTGAAATTAAAAAATTAGTTTTTTTTAGTACAAAATAAAATAAAACAAGAATTTAAAAGCCCAAGTTCAACCCAAAATTAAGATTTGTAATTGGTAGGCCAAATTATTAGACGTAAAGAAAGGTGGTTAAATTTAAGATGAAGATTTATTTCCAAGTTCAGAGTCACAAATGTAGCTCCAAGCTTTATTAAAATGTATGAATTCATATGCTAATAATTCATTCATTTATGATTTTTTTAATTAATTGTGTAGTCAATTTTAATGTCGCATTTATTACTTCAACAAAGTTATGGTACCTAAAGTTGCCCTAGAAAAAGGGTACTTACCTAAATGTATTGAATTCCGTAAAAACAATAAATGTAATGGTGGAATTAAATTGGAAGAAGTTGGATAGTTTGGACTTGTTGCATATATGTCTTAGTTTGCAAGAAACAATGATTCATGTGTAAAAACAAACAAACAATGATTAAAAATATGATTTGTTGAGAGTGGGATTCGAACCCATGCCCTTTCGGACCAGAACCTTAATCTGGCGCCTTAGACCAACTCGGCCACCTCAACGTTACACCTCCTCTTACGATAAAGACTATAAAACCTTATTTTGTACTGACGCAACTTGATTTATTTTGACATCAGTCTCCATTCAAAATTGGTTTAACTATTAAATTATACAATGATCATTTGTTCAAGTTTTGAATATTAATCTACCGAATATTAATTATTTTTACTAATATAAATTCCACACATGATTCGTTTTTCATTTGTGAAATTTTTGTCAATCACATATATAATAGCGAATCATTTCGATATGTAGAATTTGTAATATAAAAAAATCAAGTTAGATAAAAGAATCAATTGGTTATAATTTAATGGTTCATCATATTTAATGAAGAAAACATGATAAGTATGGTATATACTGATAGATTGATTGACATGTTGTATTTTGAGGTTTGGAGCAGAAAATCTATATATTTTTTTCATAGATTGACTTTAATTTAGCCATAGATATATAAATTGACACTTTTTTTTTTTTTTTCAGGTTAAAGAGAATTCTAATGTAATGTTTTTAGCCAATATTTAGATACTAATAATAATAATAATTAATTTTATTTATTACAATGGAATTAAGAATTACCAGTAACCCCGAAAGAGCAAAACCCACTTTCATTCCCAAAAATAACAAAACCCATTAGCAGATATGAAGCCAAGAAAAGAAAAACCTTCCAAGGAGTTTGATTGGCTGCCGGCCACAATCACCAGCCGCCGTCGCCGACGGAACCATAACCGATGAATTATTATATATTACGAATCAATGTTATAATAATGAATCTTTCTTTAAGATTGAATTCAAGTATACTAAAAGGATATAAAAATAAAAAAGATTGTCACGTAGACTTTGCAACATACTAAATTTCAAGTCCTAATAGTATGAAAAAATAATTCAGGTACTTAGTTTTTTTTTTTTTCAATAAACTACATAATTTGTTGTTTCGTTTGTTTTTTTTTTTTTTTTTTAAATTCTTGTTCTAAATGAGAATTCTTAATCCCTTCCTGTGTTGCTATATATTGTTTTTTTTTTTCATGAAAAAATAAACTCCAATCCATTTAAATTATTGTGAATAATCTCTATAAGTTCGTAATTCTTATCTTGGTGTAATTAATTCAGAATTTGAGGGTAATAGCTCACTATTTTACGATAATGATTATGTTCGCACTTTTATTTCTTGTATTTTAACTACATTAAATAAACAATTGTTTTTCTCAATGTTTGGTTGTTTTTCATATACATAGCAAAAGTGAACCTGTTTCTTAAGAAAATAAAGAAATCATATTACAATACTTATTAATTTTGAATATTATGAAATAATAATGAAAAGATAAGGAAAAAAAGTTGGTGGTCATTTAATTTTTTCTATCCACTTTGTCTTTTCATCTATAGTTAATTACACTTTTATTAATTAATAGGTTGGGTTTTTAATAATCATATTTACCCATGTTATAGAATATGGTTATACGTATGCTTGAGATAAATATTATGATTAATTGTATAATTATTTGGGTTCTTTGCAAAAACAAAAAGCCTTTTTTTTTTTTTTCCTATTTCATACATTTTTTATGCTGTGAGAATTTTTTTAATGGAAATAAAAGTTAATTTTGTGTTTTCCCTAAAAAAAAAGTATACAAGGCTTTTCCAATTTTTTTTGTTACCTATATATATATATATCACCTGATTTATGCATGAAGAGGATTAAAGCAAAATTAGGGACAAAGTGAAAATTTAAAGTTACATGCTGGTGACAATTTGAATATATGTATGACAAGGATTTAAAAAAAATGAATTAATTAGCCTGTGACATGCATTCTCGGTGAAATAAGATAATATAAAGTTTTTTTTTTTTTTTTTTTTTGTTTCTTTTTGTCGGGCTGGGAAAATTATAATTGATTTTATTTGGTTTAATATATATATATATATATATATATATAAATTTATAAACCGATTGGTTAAGTTATTATTGATTTATTCTTACACATCGAACTGAACTGATTAAATAGAAGATTATTAAAATAAAAAGCAAACAGCGAACCATTATGTTAAAAACCTGTCCAAATAGTGATTTTTTGTCCGATTCAATCAGGTTATTTAATTCAGGTTGACATAATGTATCAGATACAGACAGCTTCATTCATTGAATCCTAACGTAAATATCAATTTCTAACAATAACATTGATCCACAGAATCTAATCCAAGAAACTAAGAAATAAATAGACTCATTAATTTCACACACAAGTGTATATGCATGTATAATTTTGTCATTCTGACTGACACATATGATACAGTACTACTTATGAATTAAAGCTCCAGAAAATGGCACAAATATTAAGCCAAATCAGCCTTAGGGCAACTCTCCTTTGGCAGATACTGGTGTGATTATAGATTATAACTTACATAGATCAGCAATTCGATCGCCAAATTAACCATCACCTGCCGAAAGGAGAGGAGCCCTAAAACTGATTTGCTTACTACTTACAACAAGCAATTCATTGTATGAATCTTGCATTCTGATCTTATTGAAAACTAGCATGTTGTATCATCGAGAAAACTAGGTTAAATTTTATGCAAGTAGTTGGTTCGACGCGAATTGGTTGCGCAGGATTTTATAGGATCTGATTACAAGTGAGAAAGTGTGATGAGTAGTAAGGTGTCTGAAGAAAAATGGGATATGCCATAAGAGGGTTATGCTAGGGATATCCATTGATGCCATGTGCCATGGCTTCTTTTTGAGAGAGAAAGAAGGTTTGACTCTTGAAGGGTTTCTGTCAGTGGAGGTGGTGGACAATTGGAGATGCCTATTTGATCAGTAAGGTAAGGTAGAGAGCAGCATGCTTTTGGGTATATCCCATGTCATATTCTTATAATTTCCATATCTTTATTTATTTTAAAGACTGGGGTGTTTTGTGAAATCGTGAATTAACCTCTTTTCTTAACAAATGCAGTCAATTTGTTAAACCTTGATTTATTTAATTTTAAATAATTTTTGTTGTAATCCTAATAAAAAAACACATAAATAAGAAGTTTATATGTAATATTTGAAAATAATGAAGTTTTAAAAATAGTGTGATCACCCCTTCAGAAAATTTAAAAATTAAAGTGTGTAAAATAATTTGATTAACATAATAAAGATGAAGTGTTATTTGCATAAATAATAATCTTCTTTCCAATTTAGTAAGTGCATATAAACAAAAAATTAAAAAAAAGGAAAAATAAAGTATTTAAACTTAGTATAGCGATACTGAATTTTTATTTTTATTTATTTTTAAATGTTCTAGCAGAAGGTGAGAGTTGGCCTACAGATAAACATATTGGTCGATATAAGATACGTATAATTCTAAAAATCTTAATCCATTTTCCAAAAACAAAAACTTATTTAATAAGAATACAAGTTTTATGTTTTTGTCAACCAAATAACTTCTTTGAATGGATCATCAATTTTATTTATGCCCCTTTATTTTTGTCTAGATTTTATTTTTTAAATTATTCGTGGCTTAAAATCATTTTTATCAAAATCATACATGTATAAACGTATATAGAAAAGGTGAAGCATCCCCATTTGAAATTGATCGGATTGTTCCATTGCATTAAAGACTCGCTTTTATAGTAATATGTTGCGATCATAATTTAATTATATATATATATATATATATATATGTATTGTATTTGGCAAGTGAGTAGATCCTACAGCCTTGCGCAAGTTACAACAAAGCTTGCTTTACCACACTACATCAACAAACAAGGTTTTAAACAACAGTAAGAAACTTAATATGAGCAATTATTCTTTCGTTCCTAACTTCGAAGTCTCTCCTCCAGTATTTTCACCCCCATGTACCTGCACCACACCCAATAAAACATAATTAAAAAAAAAAAAAAAAAAAGAATTAATATTTATGAATTCACAAACAACTACCTTCCCAACATCATAACAGTAGCCTGAGGATTAGTACCAGGAGAGTAAACAAAAGTGGATCCATCTACAACCCTCAAAGCATCAACACCAACAACCCTATAATCAGAGTCAACCACCTTCCCCACACGGCACCCCCCATGATAATGCCATATGGTCATCACAGTGTCCTTACAGAACTGCTCCGGCGACGTCGACACGTTCGCATGCTTAGGCAGGAGATTCACCGGTGCGGCGGCGGTCATGTTGAGAAGCATTGGGAGGGAAAGATAGTCGTATCTGAATGGAGAGAACGCTTTGGATTCGATCACCGTTTCGATGACTTTTAGGCCCTCCACGCATCTCTGCAGGTCCTGGGCCTCCTTGAAGTAGTTGAATGTCACTGATGGGTTGGCGTTTGGGTCCTTGTTTTTCAGGCCCAAATGGCCCGTTGAGATTGGGCCCAGGATTTTCTCCAAGATGAAACCGCCCCTGAATGCTTGTGGGTCCAGGGATGACAACGCCTCGACTGCTTGGGACAGGGCTTCTGGGGTTCTTTGCTTTGGCGGAACTGTCGACAGCTGTCCGATCTGTCTCGATTCGAAGTAAAAATATTTAATTTATAATAAAAAATAATTCATGGGCTTTCTTGGCCCAATACATTTTAGCAGTATAAAACACACCTTAGGAGAGAACATTCCAAAGTCCCTCTGATTAGGTCCTACGGCGAAGGCTTCTCCGCTGGCGGCTTCGACATAGCTTCCGAAGTTTGTGATTCCGACCACCTCAATTAAGGAAACCTCCACCGGCTTCGGCGATGGTATGAAGATGGCGTTCATTGGGTTGTCCGACATCCCTTGGCCCACCAAAGGCTGGTCCAAAATCACTGATATGTTATGGGCTTTCAGGTGATCTGATGGGCCTATTCCACTCAGCATCAGCAATTGTGGGCTTCCAAGTGCCCCAGCTGATACTATGATCTCATTCTTCGGCCCATTATTTAAGTAAGCCCTGTGCTTTTTTCCTGAAGCATCTCTGAATAACACACCATGGGCTAATGCCCTCTTTTTACCTGTTTCAAGAAATATTTATTTTTTTTCTTTTAAGGAAATCAAGAAATAATAGTTACTTCTCCCCATTATAATTATAATTGTATATAGGATACGTGTCACATGGAATCTTGGACATGTGTGACGCATATAAAATTATTAAAATATGTTTTTTTTTTTTTTTCTCATAGTGCCTCATTTTTATCGGTAGTGATGATAGAATAAACAAAATTTGGGTATGATAGAATATGAGTTTCTTTATTTAAATAATATTTTATTTCTTATTTCCACAGTAGAGTTAAAATTCCTACGATAATAATTAAATAATTGAAAATAATTAAAGGAAAGAGAAGATACCTTTGATTCTGAACAAGATTTTATGAACTGAAGCATGCAGCATAACAGTGAGCCTCCTATGATTCGCATACTTCAAAAGATCCGCCGCCGTTTGCCGCCGCCCATCGCCGTCAAAAATGGTGCCACCAACCTTAGTCCCCGGCAAATGATCATACGTAAATCCATTGTACGGTTTCACACCCGCCTCCAACAACCCATCCTTCACCGCTGACTGCCACTGCTTAATCGACGGCTCAAACGCCACCATCTTCTCCACCCACCTGTACGACTCATTCACAAGCCGGCCGTCCCACCCGGCGGCGCTGGCGTAATTAGTGTCAGCGCGTGAGTAGAACCCCGCATTGAGGCAGCTGCCGCCGCCGAGTACCCGGGCACGCGCGTTGATGACGCCTTCCTCTGAGATGAAGCGCTGAGAGGGGGAGGATGGGGAGAGGTCGGAGAGGGCTCTTCCGAAGGCGGCGAGGTCGGTGATATTAGGGTTTCCGTAGGGAGAGCCGCCGCGTTCGAGGAGGAGGACGGAGGCCTTCTGGGAGAGGGTGGCGGCTAGTGGGCAGCCGGCGGTGCCTCCTCCGACGATAATGTAGTCGTAGTATGAGACCGGCGGTGCTGAGGTGGCTTGCTGCATGTAAGTATGGTGTGGGGCTGCATAATAAATCAAAATTAAATGATGATATTACTATTTTTTTCAAATATTTTTTTGATGGAATTCGAAATGTAGAAAGAAAATATTTATTTTGAAAGCAGATAAGATACCTGCATCCGATGAAGAGAAGCCATGAATTACCAGAATTCCAGCACAAGCAAGACAGAGGAATCTTATTATAGACCCAAACCCCATCATTATGTTCAAGAGTAGTGTGAGTTTTGTCATCGCAGAGAAGAAATACCAAGTGCTCTTTATCTCTTGTGGGGGTGTGTGTATATATATATATATATATATGTGTGTGTGTGTGTGTGTGTGTTGAAGATGAGATCATGAGATGCCAACAATTTTAATTGAGACGGCAAAAGTTTTGAGAGGATGGGGATATGTATAAAGGAGAAGAGATGTAGGTACAAGTTAGTACAGCTCAAGAAAATGCTGAGCTTGAAATTTAATGTTAGAAGAGAGGGGATGTTTGGTTATGTTTTGAGATTTAGTACTTTTGCCGCTGTGATCTTCTATTTCCTTTTAGCTTTGATCTTATATTATATAGTAACTACGTTTTTATATTACACATATTTTATATAGGATAAATTTGTATTATAAGCAATGAATATAAGATGATACATAAAATGAGATACAGAATTCAAACTCATATTTAATCACTTACGATATTATATTTTAATTAGGTAGAATGTGTAATTTGAATATTGGTTTAGATATGAATCATATGATATTCTGATTAGTATGTAAGTGATAGGTCCCATTAAATGATAATGTTTGAAATTTATTGTATTATATTAAGAACCACACTCAACAATTGTGTTTAACTATAATATTTTATCATAATCCATTTACAATAATTAATTTAAATATGATCTTTGATTTAGAACAAATAAATAGTAAAAAAAAATTTAATCTTTATTATATTAAAAAATGGAAAAGATGAATTTAATAGCATAAGCAAACATCACCTTCAACTTTAGTTGAAAGGTAGTACCAATTATAGCTCTATTTATTGAGATTTTGGATTTGGCACATTTACTTTATTTTACTTTTATTTATTGCTGTAAGTTGGAATCCATTTCACAGCCTCAACTTCGAGGGAAGGGTTCTATATATATATATATATATATATATATATATATTTATCTTTATCTATTTTCTTTACGATTATTAGGAGTTCAACTATTTAAAAAAAAAGGAAAATAATAAAAGTTGAAGGGAAAAAACATATGTGTAAAGAAATGATTTACATGAATTATAGTGGTAGGATAAAAAATTTTAGAGTAAACTTAACTAATTGTAAATCCTCTTCTTTCACAAATTAATTATTTTTGGGATGTAAAAGCACTGTATTAAATGAATATAATATTAAAATACGATTAATACGTAATATATTTGTATATCGTTTCAGCAGTTACAAGATAATTTATCCGATAAATAAATAAATAATATTAAAAAAATAGGGTTTGAGAAAGAAACAAGAGAGAATTGAATGAAGGAGGACAATAATGGGGGAATGGGATTAGCATTAACTGTCACTGCTCGCTTTTTAGTACCCTCAAAAAGTCCACCTATTGCTTAAAGTTGCATCAAAGTTCCGTCACAATTTTTCTCTTATAAATAAATTGATTTGAACAATAATATATTAAAATCTTGTGAATTTGTTGTAAAGATGTTCTTCTTGATGGATTTTTCTTGTGCACGTAAATTATGATATTTTTTAAAAAAAAATTGTTAAAAGTAATATTTATTTTGATTTATTTGAAAATTGTTGGTTTCACCTTATATTACTTTCATTTGATTAATTACAATATATATATATATATTAAAATAATAATATATCTTTAACAAAAAATAATAACTTAAAAGTATTACTTTATCTGATTAATTACAAAAAAAAAGTTAAAACAATAATATATCTTTAGCAAAAAATAATAATTTTATCGTGATAAAGTACTACTATTTGAATAATTTTAAAAAATATTACTTTTTATTCATAAAATAATTCTTTTTATCTCGCTGAACAAGTGAAGTAACAATTATCATGTTTGTCTTTGTTCGACAAATAAGTTTCAACCACAAACGTCGAACACAAATAAATGTGTGATAAATTAAGTTTAAACACATATGAGCAGACATGCACAAAATAAAAATAAAATATCAAAAAAAAACAAACAAAATACAAATATTCTAGTTCTCTTTATTTTTTATTCTTGTTTTTTATGTTTTATTTTTAATGAAAAGAAGATAATTACCATAAATAAAATATATTTAAAAATTTTGAAGGTGCAAATAGTCGCAAAAGTAAGTTAATATCTTATAAAATGTAATATAATATTTTTTTAAAAAAATTCATAAATATAAAATTAAATAAATCCACAAAATCCATTTAGATCGAAAAATTGTGTTTAAATATACTAGAATTCCAACAAATAAATATAGATGTAGATATTGGATCATGACAATAAGAAATATGGTATTAAAGCATTATAGAAAATAGAGAATTTTGCATTCATACAAGCCATATATGATATCATTGTTTATTGATTGGACATTAATAGGACAATATGAGATAGAACAACATATTTTAAACACAATCTGAATTGTGAAAATAAAGACAATCTCATTCGGGTCCTCCACATTTCTCCCTTGTCGATTTAAGAGAGAGACACACACAAATAAAGTGGACAAAAATAAAAATGTTACTAAATCTCTCTTTTCGAACTTCACAGGAAATTCAAATAATAAAAAGGTAGATAATTCATTTCTAGAGGCAACCTTATCCCACATCAACAAGGTTTTATATTTATAACACCAGGAGGGGGGGGGGGGGAGGTGTAGAAATGAACTATTTTCCTTCAAAATTTTACAGCACTCACTCTAAAACAATCCAAAATCCATGAATCAATCTAAAAACCAATAAAGAATATGAATGAACACCAATTTGAGGGCACCATCTGGATATAGTTCAGAAGCTCACCTAGTACAAAGAATTGTAGGTACAACATGTGGCGACAATGGAGCCTATGCAAATCACCAAAGAAGGAACAAGGGTGATGTTTAAGAGCTTACTCTCCCCCAAATACCCAGCTATGGTGATTGTTGCATCTGCTATCACTCGAGCGAGCGTCCCAGCTTCTGTCGACAAAAGGCCACCATTGTAGGTCCCACGAGAAAGCCTGGATGACATCACTCTGGAGAGTAATGACAGATTCACCCCTGTAATTAAACCAAGTCAAATCACGATACAGCCATAGTGTTACAAACCAAGCCTTTATCCTACTATCTGGAGTCGGCTATATGGACCAAATCTCGCCTTTGTTTTCAATCAAGATGCACATTCTCATATATATTTAAGTATCACATATCTTTTTCAATAGTTTCTTTCAAAGCCTTTCGATGTTTCAGAAAATGAAAAGCATTTAGATGACTTTCCAAAATGATTAGTTGGTAAAAAGAAAATCTTACCTTCCAATACTTCAGCGGCTACAAACATGATGAGGCCTGAGCACACATATTGTGGTACAGAATATGGGATAATAAACTGGAAGCTGAAAACTATACCCAGGAAGACCACAATTTCAGATGCCAATAATATTTGCCTGCAAATAATCATATTATAGATCAACTTGTGGCATAGAATCACTCTTATAGAAAATGAAAAGAAATAAACCATGTACCTCTTCCAAAGGTTCTTTTAGATATATTTATATCAAAGGCATTTTGTATTTAAGATATTACCTGTCCTCGTACAAATTGCTTATGTAACTTCCAACAACAATGTTTACTGGAAGAACCGTAAGACCAAGGGAAGCAAGAAAGATTGACACAGTGCCAGTCTTCCAACCAAAATAGTATGATGTGACGACACTGGATTCTGAAAGTAGAATTTCCATTGCATATTTAAGCATGAAGTATATCAGCAATTGAACCTGCAAAACAGCTTACAAAATATTAACCTTCACAGGGTTAATAAATGAGACCTTACTCCTCTAGTGTGGACAAACAGAGAAGAGACCTTACTCCTCTAGATAAAGGAGGAAAAAATAATAGCTTTTCCAGTAAGCATTACTATCATTTTTATTTCATGTTAAATGACTATAGAGCCAACATCAAGACAAATACATTATTAGAGAGAGAAAAAGTCAAAACAAACCCAAAAAAAAAAAACCAATATTATTTCCTAATGCATAACCTTTCCTAGTTACAGATGATGGCACAGAAAAGTATCTGAAACTTACTGACAGTTCTATCACATTGATACACACAAACTTCATATGTTTGTTTATTTGCTCAACATTTATTATTCAAATGCATGGTGAGATTTATCAGGAATACTCATTCTTCAATTTGGAATAACTATGTGAAGTGTAATGTTGATAGGTACTAAACAGCCTATCAAAATTATGATTTGAGTAACATGATTGGTGCAAGACCAGCCCTTTGAAGATTAAGAGCAATAGAGCAGTTAATATGGAGATCAAGCCACAAAAATGGGGATGGAGAATGAACTAACTAACAAGCTAATCCAATAAAGCTAATGCTAATTCTTTTGATTATTGTTTCAATATCTGCAAGGGTACAAGTTCACCCTATAAGGACATCTTAACCACACGAATCAGTACAAACTCGAAACAGTTTAGTGTTGTGTATTGGATCCATATGGCAACTTTAAATGATGTGTCATCATGCCCATGAGATGGCTGCATATCCCACTCAATACACCTTGATGATCTTCTCTATTGTAAAGCACAATGGTAATAAAAAATGTTTTATTGAATTCCAAAAGGATGCACAATAAATTTGTAGGAATGCCATGGTGTGTTACTTAAGAACAAAAATGGAATATGTTGCATGTCAACATTCCAAATATAGTTAGGCAGGAGTAGGTACAGAAATTGAACTTTTTAAACAAACATGAATTCGTCACTGGTAATCCAATTACCTTTACTGAAGGTGTGAGTAACCTATAGGCTGATCCTAGTGAATTAGCAGCTCCACGAGATTCCTCTACAGCCTCTTCACTCCCATCACCTTCTTGATCCCCATCATCATCTTCTTCATGTTCCGTTGATGTAAGTAATGGTTGTGCGAGACCCTTCTCTAGCTTATCATTTTGTTCTGAAAAAAACAAATGCATTATCAGGTCTTTGAGCAACTTCTCCATATTATTTAAACCAGCCTGCTTATGGGCAGGACTGCATGTGAAGACAGAAATTACTAAAATTAAGAATTGTGTAAGTTATATATGTTTCTAGAGTTGAAAGCTGAAGACCAATCTTGAGCATAAGAACATTACATCAACAAACAGAACTCTTTATCTGTACCGTAGAACTCTAGTTCAGAAAAAAACAGCAACTTGGCAAGGTTCTCATGATAGTGAACTATATGACTGAAGAAACAAGGTCATCCTTTGAGAAGTCCAACATCAATTTATGTGCCCAGCATAAGTAAAATTTCACAGCACTCTTATTTCTAGATGTCACGTGTAACTTCTTGGGTCCAAATTAACACAGTACATTTGTCTTGATAGAACCAGCAAATTCTTTTGAATAAGAAAACTATTTTTGGTTTTTTACACCCCCTCATGAAACCATAAATCCAGTTATCATATATTAGTTATCTGTATGCAGGGGGAAGCAGCAGAAAGGAAGACACACACACACAAGAAACAAAGACAATTATGCAACATACCGGCCCTAGATTCCTCTGGAGCATGGTCATCATCAGTATGACGAGCAGGTTCTCTGAATGAGATCCACAACCATATTAAATAGATGAACCATGCTACAGTCATTACCCAACCAGGCAAAGTGACTTGATTAAACGTGATATTGAAGATCTTGAAATTAACTTGAAGTAACCCAGCAAGTGCCGGGCCACAAGCCATTCCCAAAGCACTCGCGCTAACGAAACCTGCAGAAGCCTGCATCCGTATCCTAAGTGGCACACAGTCACTAATGTAACGTCTGTTAACTGCTCTGGCAGAACCCAATCTGCAAGGAAATGAAAAACAGAGGAAAATGTCGAATTAGAAAGTCTTATCTAAGTCAATTACTTCATGTCCAGGCACTGCATCTAGTGTCTAGTGTATACAAGGGTAAAGTCCATGACTTGGATGTTATGCATGTAAAGACAGCAAATGCCAACATTATTACAAAACTCGTTCATTCCTAGTGTTCAATGTTTTCCTCTCATATTTCATTTTGGAGTATTAGGTTTCTTTCTGATATAAATAACAAAGCTAGTTAAGAAAAGACTGAAAATCTGCAGAAGTGGTTAAACAAACAGGTAGTTTCATACAGAAGTATTCGTCAATTAGTTTTCCATAAGCTATTGTTAGTGTCTTACAGATGGAAGTTATTTTTACAGCCTGAGAAAGTGAAGGAACCTTAAAGTTTCACTATCGTCTACTTGAATCTTTCAAACTTAAACTTTCACTATCTTCTACTTGAATCTTTCAAACTATGTTTGACTATCAGGAGTAGAAGACTTCATTTGACAAATTAGTTCAGTGGAGAGCACAAAGAAGGCCGGATATAGAGCCACAAAGCAGAAGCATCAAAGATATAGACAAATAAATACCAGCACATTACTATGTGAATATTAGAAGCATTAAGGAAATGTTATTTATTATAATTGAAACGAAGAACGCCATATGAAACATACACATACTCATTCTAGCATACCAAACATAGGGCACCCAAACCTCATTGACACACAAGCAGTCAGATCAACCACAAGTGAAACAGCAAAAGACACTCAGATATAGAGCAAGAGCAAAAGGATACCTACCCACAAAATACCCGACCAAGCAAAAGTATTGTTAATGAGTGGAAGTCATAAGCCAATGCATACATAGCGTTCCCAATCAAAAGAACTATGCTGCTAAAAACCAAAGGCCTGAAGTAGGACTTGTTAGACCAGGCACTGAAATACACAGAAGAAAATATCTGTGCTACTGCCATTGCTCCGATTACAACACCACAAACTGTTGCTGCTGCACCAAGGCTCATAGAGTAGTCATCAGCTGTTGGAACAATAATATATGTATTGACCATATAAAGAAAAGTGTTTGCCAAGTTCAGGAGAAGTGACATGAAATGGTATCTCTGATCTTCAGCATGTTCATCAACAGGAGAGGGTAACTCTTCATGCATGATAAGTGCATGTTGGCCCAAGAAGTCAAGGAAATTCGTTGAGTGGGTTAATCTATCAACAGCTGATATTAGTGAGTCAACAACAGGTTCCTGCAGAACAATTCTTCAAGGTCTAAGAAAGGAATGAATAATTTTAATACAGTAAGCTAGCCATGTTGGGAGATGTATAAATGGAATAAAACTATTATTGAACATATGGATACCTGGAGAGGAAGTGCAGGTTGATCATATATTGATAAGTAGCTGCCCTGGCGATCCTGAAGATCTGAAAGATTGCGAGATATAGCTCCAACTACAGCTCCCAAACCCTGAGTAACCAGTCAAGTCAGTCATTAACAATGATGCAATAGGTTTGACAAAGCTGGTTTCTTTAGTTTTTGTATGTAGCAATTAGATTGACTGTAGTTATTAAGACATCAGATAAGGACAAAAATGTAAGCAGGGAGATCCTTTTCCTTTCAACTTTACCACATGCTTGAATACTTGCTGAAGCTGAGAGTAAGGATGATTGGCACGGGTTTTGACATAGTAATCAGTGAAATGGTATCCAAATCGCTTATCAAACTTCTTAAGGATCTTCCGCAGACCAATGGCATTCATTTCAACAAAAAGGAGAAGCTTCAGGAGATCCTGCCCAACTCCCCTATAAGCTTCCCGTAGCTCAGATATTCTGGATATGTCAGGCTCTTGTTGAACAGCTTCTTGTTGTTCATTCAGCTGGGCAATCCTGCTTGCAAATAGGCCTTGCTGTTCCAAAATAAACAGAACAATTTTTTCGATCTGCAAAGACAGCAAGGCAATTGTGTAAGCTTCACTGCAGAAAACTTGGTGCGAAAAAACAGAAAAATCCCTTCAACTGGTACAACATGGTACAATTACATCTTGAGGAATTTAAAGCATCTATTAGAAAAGGTAGGGGCGTAAACGAGTCGAGTCGAGTCGAGTTGAACGTACCATTGTTCAAGATTGTTTGAAATATTATCGAGCTTCTAATATTTTGTTTGAGATTGGTTTGATTATTAATCGAGTCGAGCTTGAATGAGGTTTAATCGAACCGAACACGAGTCGAGCTCGAGTAGTTTGATATTTACACTTGTTCTAATGAATTTTGCTTAACGAGCTCGAGTCGAGCTTTAGATTTTATCAAACGTAAAAGTATGTTCAAGCTTGTTTGACATTATTATCAAACTGAGTTCAAACGAGCTTTTAACGAACAAGCTCAAATTGAGTATCGAATAGCTTGGTTTGATTTTCAGCCCTAAGAAAAGGTAACTTTTTAGTTAAGTTTCTATTTACCTGTTTATCCAGCATTCTTGAGAAATCCTTGAGTACATGTCGACGATCTAGTGCTCCAGCTGCAATTTGATTAGCATACTGCTTCACCTTTTTCTTCATTAACTTGTAGTTGATGTAGTATCTACATTAAAACAAAAGTAAATCATCTCATGCAGAAATAACTGGAACGCATGATAGATATAACCATGTCTATCATATGCAGTTGCATTTTGATGTTTTTCTCCTCCATGGGTCTCCGCAGTTGTTCAAATTTTCAATAGTTATATTATACATCTTACATAAACCCTAAGAGGGTACTATACATAGGCACTAAAAATAATCCTATGCTATGAGTATCGCTAATCTAAAACATCCAAGCACTCCAACCTCTAAGATGTCTCAAATGAAACACTAATACCAAGAAATAATAGTTATTTAAGGAAAAAATGAGTTGGATTCAAATCAAATGCTCGTATGATGCATACCCTTGCCATTCTTGAATTTGTCTTTCCTTCAACTTTTTCCCAAATGCAACCATCTCTGTTTCTGGTACAACAGCACAAAACTCAGGTAAGAACAGAATCCAATCACATTACATCACAGTTTTGCTAATTCTACTACACAGCCATCAACTTTCTGTTAAATGAAAGTATCACTGCATCCTCACAATCTGAATTATATGAAATTACTCCACAACCAAAAAAATATGAAGTAAATAAATAAATCCACATTTGTTTTCCTCAAATTAAAAGATGGCAAAAGAAAAGATAATGTAATTATGCCTCAAACTATACACTCATACAAACTACACACACATACATATGCATATCATGCTCCATGAAAACTGATAGTTGTACAACACTAGATTTTCCTAAGCTGGACATGCCATGCCAACACTTCTATTCCATTCCTTACAATGTGGCAATTCTTAGAAATATATCAGAGTAGTGATCCCAAAAGAACTTCAATCAATATGAAACTAGTTAGAGAACTTCCTTCTGAAAGTTGCACTTCCCGACCTCTATAAATCTCAAAGTACACACTGCTGATTACGTAAATGCACACACACATCCACTACCTCCTTTCCTGTTATGTTATTGGATAAAGACAATAGTTATTGCATTTATATGATCCATCGTGCCCTTTCAAATAATTCAAGAGCTAAAGTTGAAAGAAATGTTGGACAATAATAAAAAGGATTTTGCTCCCCTATTCTTGTCTGAATAGAAAAAAATAAAAACAAACAAACGAACTAGTAAAGAGTTTCATGCTGCCCATTTTGGACTTAAAAATTAGAATTTATCAGAGCAAAAAATCAGATAAATCAAGCAAAATAATAATCACGCTCATTAATACTGAATTTGTCCCCAGGCTTGTCAATCACAAAAACTTGTCGGCACGTCAGCTACTAATCTCTGCCACATTCATAAGGGCATACTTTCTATAAACAACACCAACTCAAAATACTCTCGCACGTGTACCCGAAAATTTATTATTTCAAAATAAGCAAAACCATACTAGAATTACATAATTGTCGATTAAATAGCATCCAGAGCTCTATCAAACCCTATATATCAATATGATCCTCAAAATTCATTCACGAAATACACATGCATATGTGAAAATCGATATGAATGCCTATCATCCAAAACCGAGTCTTCAAGCACCTAAATTAATAAACAAGGCATTACCGAAGTATTTCCGCAGCGGCCGGAATCGGGAGTAGCAAGATTTAGATGAGCATCAACAAACAAATGCTAGGATTCGTGACCGAAAAATAAATTAATATAAAACTCAGGACTCAGATCTTTGATCGAGATTCAGAATACGACAGCCTGACTCCACGAGGTGCACAAAAGGATAAAAAGGTGACAGGAAACCTGCATATGCAGCTTATATACACGCTTGTGTGTGTGTGCGCGCGCGAATGGCGACAGAGGAGGGTGCAGGAGGGTGGAGAGAGAGAGAGAGAGAGAGAGAGAGAGAGAGAGAGAGAGGAATAAAAGGCTTCAAAAGGCAGGGTACTCGCACGAGGACTCTCTCGAGTCAAGCATTTCAGTGGTGGAATTTTTGTATGATTGATGATTTCATCAATTTTGGGTTTGAATGATTGGTTTCAGATTTCCATTCATTGATCTGATAGATATCTGCATCTACTGTTTTAAGTGATTTTTTAGTTACAACTGAAATATCATTTCTTTCAGCTTATTTTTAGGTAATATTTTTAACAGAAACTCATTATGGAAAATACGTTTTAAACCATTATAAAATTATTATTTCATATTATTGTTAAAATTAAAGCATTATTTGTTTTCATAAGTAAAATATTCCGTCATTAATTCAAAATGTATTTGTGAGACATCTCATACATATTTTATGAACTGTAAATACGTAATTTAAAGAACTAAACATCTAAAATACTTTCAAATTTGATTTGAGACAAACAATTTGAAAATTAGTTTAAGTTCACAATCTCATATTTTTCTCATATCCACTTTATTGAAGATATATATGAATCTTCTTAAGATACACTTAAACAACCAAATCATAGTATTAAAGATATATATAGATCTTATTAAGATACAGTTGAGCAAGTAAAATTCTATATATCTTCTCAAGATACAGTTGAGCAAGCAAAATCATAGTATTAAAAATATCTACAGATCTTCCCAAACACACCGCGATCCTCTCACCAAAGATACTGACGTTGCCAATCCCAATTTTCTTGTTTGGCACGATCGAACTGTCAATTATTGAATTTAGTTCCTAAATCAAAGTATTTTCAGATGCTTAATTTAATAAATAATTAAAAAGCACAGTTAAATTGTTGATTCCGTAATTTCATTTTATTAAAATATTAGTTGGAAAGGTACTCATGTAAAAGAGATCTACTGGTTGCCTATTCATTCAACTTGTCTGCCTCACTTATGCAGTGTGCACACCATGACACCATTATACTCTAGAAATGTTAAAAATGTCCCTTCTCTAAATAAATAAATAAAAGTCAACTATATTTTAATTTTATAATTGCATATCATATCAAAAAAATATATAATATTTATTAATAAAATAAAAACATAAGATAAAACATATAATAAAATTTAAAATTTTAATTAAAAAATATATGAGTACAAAATAAATTCTACTTAGAATAAACCTAGCAGTTGGGCAGTCATATATTGAAATGTAAATAAGATATCATGATCCAAATTAAATATTATATAAAGTACGGTTCAAATCTTAACAATATATATTTATATTATTTCACTATATAATAGTATACATCAGAGTTCGATTTTCAAATCAATTATATAGAAAGTATGGGACGATACATTATTTTAACTAAAATATATATATATTTTTTTTTAAACTAAAAGCCATCAGGAACGACTCTGGAAAGAAACGGTCGCAGCAAATGTGGAGAGTCAAGCTATTGTATTGGAAAGTGGTTGTGCAGCTATTATTAGCAATTAATGAAGAAAGCATTTATTTAAATCAACCAATGAGATCATATGTCAAGTGTTACATATTATTATCATATAATAATAAAGGAATAATTGTTCACTCGTCAATCCGGGTCCAATTCAGGGCCCACGTGGTCCGAATCTTACTTTCAGATTAAATAAATAGTGTTTATTTACATATATAAATATTAAAATATTAAGTATTATGACTATATCATGGATAGGGTGCAACGCGGGCCCATTGGGGGTTTTACGTTTTTTTTTTTTTTTATCCTAATAAAATAAGAAGGTAAATTAGTAAAAATATCTCGTATCTTTGTTAAACCAATAATTTTATTTATTTAGAAAAGTGTTTTATAATTTAAAAAATTTGGTAAAATGCATTGTGACTAGCTATTAAAGGTAAACCAATCGATTAAAAGTTTGGAATGTTTAGAAAAGGAAAATAATAAACATAAAAGAGAAGAAAAAACAGGTATATCCCTAATTTTTTAAATAATTAAAAATAATTTTAAAGATTACTTTTTTTATTTTGAAATAAATTTTGAACATTTTATCTGAATTTCTATACATATTTAAAATTTTAAATTAATTAGCTTAATTTAAAAATAATTATTGTATTTTTAGAAGAAAAAACTGATTTTTTACAATAATTTTGTTAGATCTAATTTCAATTATTATAAAAATTAAAAAAATTTGAAATTTAATTTTTGGTATTTTGAAACAATTTTGTATTTGTATAATTAATTTATTGATTTGTACCAATATCTTTTAGATATAGTTTCAATTTTTTATATACATGTATATTAATTTTGAATATTTCATTAATTAATAAAGTTATCAGCTATCTCCTTCAATATATGGCAAAGATACTGGCATTTTTACCAATTTTCCCGAAACTAAAGGCTGTTAAAAAAATTATTTATTTTTTAGTTAAATTTTCGACAATCTTGTCAAAGTCATCAAACCAAAAAATATTGGCGCCAAAATTAATTCTTTATCAAAATTTGCATGCTAACGTTTGGTAGTTATGAATACGAATATTTTTTAACTATTTAAATTCACATTCTAACCTCATTTGATTTAAATAGTTTTTCTAAAATATTTATTATTATTATTATTATTATTATTAGTATTATTATTATTATTATACTATATATTATACATATTTTCAGATTTTATAATATATAGTCCAAGTTATAAGAGAGTTATGAGGATGTGAAGAAGAATAATTCCTTAAAATCTCAGGCAAAACATATTATGCAAAAATATTAAAAATTGAGAAATGTGTTGAGCCACCTTGGCTGAAATCAAATTATTTTGACTTATATAAAATCAGATCGGTTAAATGCCGTATAATCGAATTTTTACAGCAATCTAATTAAATAATCACATGTAAATTTACATAATTATCCCCATAGATATGCATCTGATCAGATCAGAACAACTATTTGGGGTAAGATACGCATGCACATCGCTTTTCGAAATTGACGTCCTACCCTTTACCCTTGTGGATCTTAAACTTGTTTTTCTTTACTATTGCCACGTGTGCATCCACGTGTACTGTTCATCTTAGTTATTTAGCTAAAAAATTTATTTATTTATTTAATAATTTTTAATATTCTTTTAAATAAAAATATTTATAAATAAATAAATAATATTTTTTAGTTAAACAAGTAATATTCAAAATTAAGTTGCACGGTATATCAAAATTTTTGCAATATAATTAAGTTTTTCATATACTTTATTTAGGTTTCGAGATATCCATGATTAGTTGTGTAAGTTTTTATTTTTTTATAGTTATCTTAGTTGTGTATTCTATTGTATGCGTTCAATTCTAATTTCATCAGACTTCAAATTTATGATCAAGAAAATTAAAAATATTGATTTTTTTGGCAATTTAATGTGGCAATTGTCAATGTGATATGTAATATGATTATGTTTTAATTAACACTAGCGTGAGACATGTGCGATGCACAGAATATATTTTTCATTATATTTGTAATGTAAGTATATATTTAAGATATATATATCTATATATATATATTGAACTAAATCATTCAAACATATAAATTTAACAATAGTATTGAATTTATAAAAAATATTTAAAAAAGCCCAATTTTAATGTTGATTGATAAAAAAAAATATACAAGATATAATTTATATAATATCAATGAAATAGAAATATGAAAAATGTAACTATTAGTTAATAATCAAACGATTATACGTGAAAGAATTAGGTAGGAAATGACCTTTTTTTAATCTATTTTAACTCATAACAATAAAAATATTAATAAATTTGATATTCATAATTTATGGAAGAATGAATCAATTAAAATATTTTAATAATTAAGATTTATAAAAAATAATGATTTGCATACAAACATATCCTAGGTAATAGATAATAAATTATTTTTTATTAAAAAATTATATTTAGGCGGGAAAACGAAAATGAGAAAGAGATTTGACTTTTATATATCCATAGATTGTTTGTAGATTACTAAATATTTTTAGGGCAAATCAGGTGGTTGTTGTCACATGTATATTACTCACAAAGATCCTACAAATAAGAAATACTCAAATACATCATATATTGATTCCACGTGACCATATCTCTTTTCATCATATATAATAGATATATATATATATATCTAATTAAGGTAGTACAGTACTATTTAAATATATTTGCAAACCATGTAAAATAACAAGGAATCTAATATAATATTCAATTTATATTTAATATTTCATCATATCCTGTATATTTTACACCTATATATAGAGGTATACATCTGCATGTAAATACAATTCAACTCTCACTTTAGTTTCATTTTTTTCCTTTAGATTCACGATCATGGTGTTGAGAGACTTGACAATCGACGACATGAAAGACATTGAGCTCGACAACAAGACTCCATTCAATGTTTTAGTTGTCACGGCAGAGCGAGCAATGCAAGTACTAGATGATTATGAAGCAGCAGATCAACGACAGAGATCACATACAAAGAAGAAAAATAAGTGCAACAATCCACACGAATATCGCCAAGTGCCACGACCACCGCCCCTGTTACCGCTAGCGTTCAAGAACGTAATTCAAAACATGGGGAGAGGAAGAAATATCGAGGAAGAAAAATTGGTGATACAAAAGAAATTATTTTTTACCGACATAAATAAGGCACATAATAGACTATCCATCCCGTTTAATAATATGATCATCAAGGATTTTTTAACAGATGCAGAAAAGGAGCTTCTTTGTACTCGAGATGAGAAGGAGAAGAAGAAATATATCAACGTGGAGATTATCGAACCATTATTGGGACGACAGTTTGCTAAATTTGCAAGGTGGGATATGACGAAAGGGGTTGTGAATACATCGTCATCATACGTGATTAATGGAACGTGGATATCCATTGTAAATAGGAATGGCCTAAAAGAAGGGAACTTACTACAAGTTTGGAGCTTTCGAATCGATGGGCATTTGTGTTTTGCTTTAGTAAAACTTTGATTGAAGAATGAAGAAGGAAGTACTTCTGAAGTTTGGCAACAAAAAGGCATATTTTCAATAAATTTTATTTATAAATTAATACATGTATATGTAAGAATTGATATGAATTCGTATCATCGAAAGACTAAGTCTTTAAGTACCTGAATGAAAAACAAGGCATTATCGAAGGATTCTTCCAGCGGTCGGAATTGGGAGTCACACTATATATGCAGCTTATGTGTTAGTATTGTGCTCGAATGGCAACAGATGCGGCCGGATGAGAGTGAGAGATAATTTCCATTCACTTTCTTTTATTTGATTGGATATTAAATATTTTTCGTGTCCATTCACTTTCTTTTATTTGATTGGATATTAAATATTTTTCGTGATATTACACACAGCAGCATTCTTGTTTCTTAAACATGTATAAATTAATTATCTAATCTAAGTCTGCATTAACATTTTAAGTCTCAATTAAATAATATATATTTTAAGATAAGTAAATATGTTAATAATTATGAATTATGTATTTGTATTTATTAATAAGTTAAATAATTGCTAAAATACATTTTATTATCAATTTGAAATCATAACAGGTTTTAATTAGTAATAATTGAAACTGTATGTAATTTGAATAGTTTTTCTTCTGAAATTTAATTTAACAGTTTCTGATCCTTTTTTTCTAGTTTGTTATGACATTTTATCGTTAATATTTATGTTTTTGAATAAATAAAAGTGCACTTTTTATAGTAGAATTGGTACTCCCTCATTAAGAAATTTAATTAATTATTTCCTTAATTACATGATTAATTCACTTATGTGTTCAGTCCCAAAGTCATTTATTTCGTATCTTAATACTCCCATTACCGGAATTCCAAATAATCCATTACAATTATATATCTTTCCTAATCTATCTATATATATATAGAGAGAGAAGTGCCGCCACACATAGAAAGTATCAATTTTTTTGCGTAAACTACTTTCTAATTATGATATCTCTTTTCTATACAAATATATATCATATTTATGTATATATCTTATGATATCTATTTTTTAAAAACAAATGTATATCAATATCTATCAATATATATATTATAATATCTATTTTTCAATTAAAATCTATATCAATATCTATATATATATATATATATTGGATTGATAAAACTACGAAATTTATTAATTTAAATTATTATCTAACAAAATATATTTATTTGATTATCTTTTTTATTATTTTTTATTTTTTACTAAAAATATCAAAAGCTTATAACCTTAGTATAAAAATAGATATAATAATTAAAAGTAATTTAAGCAGCAAAAAATTGATTTTTTTATATTTAAGACACTATTTCTCTTTATGTATATCACAATTAACTTAAGAAAATACTTTATATTTCATAGTGAAATTTTAATGTATGTATGTATATGTATATATATGTGCAATATAGATGTCAAATTAAAGATCGTGAAAACAGAATTAATTAGACATATATATATATATATATTTTTTAAATTGGAGTCAAAACAAAAAAAGTTATAAGCTTTTGACATTTTTAGTAAAAAATAAAAATAGTAAAAAAGATAATTAAATAAACATATTTTGATAGATAATAACTGAAAATTAATAAATGTCGTAGGTTTATTAATCAAATATATAAAGATAAATATTAATATAGATTTGAATTGAAAAATAGATATCAGAATATATATTGATAGATATTGATATATATATTCGTATTGAAAAAATAGATATCATTATATATATATATATATATATAGAGAGAGAGAGAGAGAGAGAGAGAGAGAGAGAGAAGCAAGGAATGGTACTACAAGTCTGGAGCTTTCGAATCAATGATGATTTGTGTTTTGGTTTCGTAAGGTTACTTAAAGAATGAAAGAGGGGAACACTTCTGGAGTTTAATATCAACAATTTGAAGTTGATGGATTAACTGTTTTATGTTTTCGATTGTTACCAATTTATCATTGATATATAATTTTTTGTTTTTATATTGTTGTTGTTGTTGATATTATTGTTGTTTATTTGTAATTTTTTAAAATTTAAATATGAAATGTTTGGACAATGTTAGTCCCCATGTTTAGTAAGACCACGGCCGTAAATTTTTTAAATAAAATCTATAAATTACTTAAATAAATCTAAAATTATAAAACTAATTAAAAAAATATTTAATAAATGACTGCTATTAAATAAAACTCAAAAAACATTTAAATACATACAAATTTATAATAACTATATAAAATTCTTGAACTAATTTACAGAAATGTCATTTTCCCACCTTTAAAAACTATGATAACCAATCAAAAAAATTTCTTTTTATTTGTTTTATTGCTTTAATTTTTAAAAGCTTATAATTTTTTTTCATTTAAACTCTATTTTTTACAAAAAAATATATCAAATTAATCATTTTTTCATGACTACAATTTGATATCCATATTATATATATAATAATAAAATATTATTTTCATACATTAATTATGATATATTTTAATATTTAATATATTTTTATATTGTTAAATATTTTTATTTTAAACAATTTTTAGCAAAATTATGTTACATAATTTTGCTAAGCTTGGATGCAGCAGATGAGATAGATTTAATAAAACTAATGGAGCAGTTGCATTTGTTATTCCATTCTCATTCGATCACGGATAGACTAAATCCTTATAAATACCAACGGAAACCTATTATCTGCAGTGGTATTCTATTGTATTCACATATCAATGCATAAGTGGTCATATAAGCGTCGTGAGAATGAAAAACTGAAGACTGCTGCATGCATTCGAGAATTATATATTTTATTTTAAAAATTATATTACTTACTTTATAATAATTTATTATATTATAATATAATCGTAAATCGCACAGAAGAAATACTAGTTTTTATTAATAAAAGCTTTACAAAAATTCAAAGTTACGAAATAAATTAGATTTTACGAACTTCCTCCCATTAACAATCTATATATGTAATGTTTTAGTATTGTGATCCCTAATCTCATATTTCAGTTAGTATGCATTATATGTAGTATAACACTACCATTGCTCGCGAACAATCAATTAATAAACTGTAAATTATGCAATCACTGATACAGTTGGAGGTAAGACCGTTGAGTCGTCATCTTTCTTCTGTTCGTGTTGGAATGTCTGAGCCCTCAGTTGCGAAAACTCCAACGAAACCAACCTCTTGAAAGATTCATAGGATGCAAAGAAAAGTGCTCCTTGAATCATATACATTACCAGTCTTGGAGTCAAGCCCCTGACAAAAAACAAGAAGAATATGGATCATCAAATCATATGTATTCGAGCAAGATATAGCCATCTTATGGAACACAGGTAAAAATTGAGCATCTTATAACCACATCAAACCCAGAGATCCATATCCAAAATGCCAAACTTGGGCCACTCCATGTTGAAGTAGTCTCAAGATATGAATGTGGTAGGCCGAGTAAACTTGAACAAATTAAAATGACCTGCTATTGCTAATTTAGAGCATAACCTATTCTGCTGAATGAAAATTTGAAATAGGGAAAAGAGCTTTGATTAGAAATGAGCCATCAATTTTGCTAACAATGCGATTGGTTCCTCTTTGTTACTGCATTATGTTGTTTTTGTACACCCCCCCCCCCCCGTATGTTTATTTTTTTACTTTTGACCTTTTACTTTTAAGATCTGCACTTTCATATTTTTAATTTAGCTCCTCCAAAATCAACAAAAAAAAAAAGATGAAACTGAATAGGGCAAAAGTTGAAGAAAAATATAAAAGAGGAAGTGCAGGGAGCAAAACTAAAATGATATATAAATTCGTACGTACATACATACTTATTTAGGCAAAGGGAGCAAAACTGTAGAAAACATAGTATAGTGGGCAGAAGTCTAGAAAATATAGGGGACAAAAGATTTTAATTTTTATTTTAAAATAAAAATGTAAGTACTGGGGGAAGAAGGGTTAACATAATATATATGCTCCAATATCAGTTCAGACAAGCAAGGATTCTTATGTAAAACAAAGGTGAGTAAAAAAGTTCCTATATCCTCTGTAAAATAAACAGGGTTCACATTATCCATGTATAGCTTCTTTCTTGGCCCTCAATGTAGGGCCCTTTTTAATTTAAGATGGACATTCTGGTTTTTCCACCTACCATAGAGAAAGGCATGTTGGAACAAGGAAATAGTGGGAGGTGGCCTAAACTAGTTTATTTAAATTGAGTTCAAGGGCGGTCCAATAACCAACTGGAAATAATGAAGCCGAAATGGTTGTGTATTTAGCGGTGACAAGATGTAACCAGAATCAGAACGAACAACAGGTCAAGCAAAGCCTCATCATAATGTTTTATATTATAGCAGAGGATCACTAAATTAATAATCACAATGATATTATCTGTTCTTGTGACAGAAACTTGTGTACAGTAATTATATTCAATATAAAAATTTCACATTTTATTTGCAAAAGGGACACCTCATCAGATAATTCTGCCAGTAGTGCCAAACAGACACTTTACTGGCAAAACCTTTTCTCGTATTTAGACACAGAACAAGTAAATGCTGAGTTCAAATCACCCCATATTTTTGGCAATTGCTTACCTGTAGAGACCATTCACACCTTCATGTTTCCATATTTCTGTAAGGGTATTGAGTACACCACTATACTTGCTCATAGATCCCGGAGTCTGTAATGAAGATTTTGTTAGACCTTTTTCACAAAGTGAATGTCTAATAAACTCAGCTAAAGCCAAAACTAAAAAGCTAAGAACATTAGTGTGTTCTCTCTATCACATGCATGCAAGCATACATACATATATACAAATATCATACAACAAAAATACTTAGTGGGACAAAGAATCCTGAGTGCTAGATTGCAAAAGTTCAATTTCATTCCTCTACCTGAACATCGTAAAGAACTAAAATCTATGGAAAGGCGAATAAAACTAACCTGAGTTTGAAATCTTGTCTTGACAACATCAAATGGAGTTGTAAACAGTGAGGCCGTAGATCCAGCCAGTCCTCCACAAACAAGCTGCAGAAAATCAGAGAATGAGAGAACTAAAGGAATAATGGCAATTCATCAGAAAATCAGACTACATACCGTCGCTAATATATTAGCTTGAGCATTCCAGATTGATGGCAGCATAATTTCCTTCAGGCTTTCATAAGTATAAAACTGCATATGAAAAAACATCTAGCATATAAAGGATGTTGGTGGAAGACAAACATATATTAAACAGAGACCCATAGAACTAAATGATAAGTAATCAATAAATAAAACGATGCCGTCAATGTCATCTGTGGCATTACCTTGATAACAGAATGTGGAACATTTCTGCAGAGTACGGCACCCCATCCAGCATATAATGAAGACAAGCCACCTTTTTGGACAACCTGTATCAAAGCATTCCTGCATGGATGCAGTTTAAAGAGCATATATTGATTCCCAGGAACTAATGTTTGATACAGTTTATTTTGAATTTTAAAACAAACTTTAAGTTCAAAAAGAAGAATACACAACGCACATATTGAAAGTAATCTTAAATCAAAGAAAAAGAACGCCCATAAAAACACAAGTATTAAAGAGAAAAATGAAGGAACTTCACTTAGTAAATCAATGAGTATTTGACTATTTGAGCAGCTATCTCTATCCCAATCAGACCACTCGCTTAATTTTGAGTGTGTGCTTCGTAATGCCTTTGCCACTCAAGTCACAAACAATTTCAATTCCTTGATAGGGAACTGGAATCTTGACATTATGCAGAGAAACATAAATATCTTAAGGGTATACCAGCAGTTACGGTAGTGAGAGCCGACTTGCATTTGCTGTTTTATCCGCTCGGTTGGTGTAAAAATAAAAGACGTTGCAATACTTGCACAACCCCCAGCTGTGCAGTGAGCCAAAGAGTGATATTCCTGTGGAATGGAGGGCACTTCCAATCAAATTGTAAAATTGCTTGTCGTAAAATATTTTAAATAGTTTTCTTCTGGAACAAAGGATTATCTTACCTTGGGAAGAAGAGGAAGCAAACTTTTCTTCACTGATTCATAAGTGAATGTATAGAGAGCAGATATTGGAGCTGAACTTACAAGATTACTGGAAATGCCACGATAAAGCCCTGACATACCTGATTACAAAGCCCAAATTAGTTTCATGGTTTACTTTACAGGTAACTTGCTAGGGAATAAATATCACTCTAGTTGGTCTACATATAAAAAAAATATTGATTTCCTAAAAGTTGCCAAATCTCTTGCTAATAACATACCTCTCTCAGCAATAATACATCTGCCAATATAGTGAAGGGATTTCTGATCAGAATGACATGATTGAATGACTGTCTTAATTGTGTCCATTGGATGAAGACAAAGGCTGACAAATATCCCTGCCATTGCTCCCGCAAAAGCATGTTCTTGCTTTGCAAGTGCATACAGAGGTTTTTCTTTTGGCGACAGGGTAACATCTACATCAGAGGAGTCTGCTTTAACAAATGTAGTCCCTTCATCTTCATGCTCCTCATACAGGGCAGTCCTACTTCCCTTTATGCTATCTTCATGAACCCGGAGTGATGCTAATTTGGTTTCTTGGTAGCCTTTATCACATCCTGAAGTAGAGATATCGCAATCAGTCGCTTCAATATGCAGGCCATGCACACTATCTTTTTCTGAGCATGTAGTAGATTGCTTCAAGTCAAAGTTGGCAGCATTTTCCAATGATAAATCTAAAGGTTTTGCAGCTTCAGGCTCACAAGTGGGAATTCCTGTTGTAAATGTATTAAATGTACTAGTCTTATGAGAACGCAAACAACCACTATCTGAGTTAGTTGAACAATAACTAGTATAACATGTCCTTTTGCTCTCAATCTGAATAGAGTTTGCCTGGTTCTTTGGCTTATCAGGAGCTATTTCATTCATCCATGCATATATACTTCCCAAATTAGTTGGAATTCCTGCAGTCAAAGGACAATTCTCTAAGGAGGACCCCTCAATCACTGTGGACCTTGCAAGGACCACCCCCCAAAAAGAAGTTTCACAACTAGGCCGAGAACAAGATGCCTTCTGGTTCACTATAGAGTGCTCTTGATTTTCTTCCACAAGTTCCGCGAAATTTTCTTTATTATTCAAGTAGAAGCGTGTACAAGGTTGATTAACAGCTGAAGTAGATGCACGATAAGTTCCTTCACTAATAGAATATTGAAGTATGCCAGTTTCCTGAATAACCTCAGGTTTGCCCGTCAAATTAGCTTCAGACAGAAGAAAAGACAGTGGTTTTTTGGCACATCCCCATGCATAGCCTACTGCAGATATTAGGTCGGTTGTGCTTAAGGTCTTCGAAGATTGGGGATTCAAATTACTATGGGTACACTTGCCATCTCCAGAAGGATTTATATCTGTATAATTGAAGTCGACAACCTCAAAGGGCACCCCATGTAATGGACTACTTTTACATTTGACTGATATTTTCTCATTTCTTGGGGATACACTATCCCCAGTCATAGTTCTGCTTCTACAAGAGAAGCAGAAGGGTGGAGTAGCAACTGCGTTTAAAAAAATAGAGAGAATTAGCAAATGGACAAAAGACTTTAAGATATAAAATCATATCAGCAAAATCTGATAGAACTTTTCAAGTTGTTAGTTGCTTTTTCAGAATTTACTGGATTTCAAGAAATGATGGGATGGCTTAAAGGCAGATTTTCTTTACAATATAGTAATAACAATGGGGTGTCTTAAAGGCAGATTTTCTTTATAAAATAACAATGGGGCAGCTTTAAGGCAGATATTCTATCTTGAAGAGACATAAAATGCCACCTTCCGAGATTCTAGTAATGTGGCAGAATTTTATCAATCCAAAGAGTGGAACTATATTGATCGAGCAGGCTAGGTTTACAATTGTTTCAACTCAATATGATTATCTTGAATTAGATTTGGCCAAACCCAACAAACTTGACATATTGATGCATTCCATGACAATTTCTAGTTAAACCAGGAAGTTAAAACATTCTCAAGTGTTTAAACTCGAAGATTTTGCTATAATTCAACTCATAACAAAAATCTTGTTCAAATCAAACAGTCTTGTTCATATCTAAACACAAGTTCGATTTTAAGTAGCCACATTGGCAAAGTTGGGCTACAAAGTACAAACGTCAAAAAAAAAAAAAAAAAAAAAAAGAAGAAGAAGAAGAAGCAGGACAACCATAATCACATGAATCACCTATACTACAGGAAACAATACGAATGATAGAGGCTTCAACTTGACAAATTAACAATTTTAGTTCTTTCTTCAATAAGGAAACACAGAAGAAACAAATATGTAAATGAGCTTTCTCTTACCAGTCAACGGTCGTTCTCTTTGTCCAACCAAATCCAGATCTCCTTTGTCCAATTGAAATAACCAACTGATAAACAACTCATAACCCCTGATACAAAACATTAATATTCACAACCATTACAACTCCAATGACTCAACTTCATTCGAAAAATTAAAACTAAATATTCCATAAAATGTGATAATTAAAATTGCAATATATATGCAAACAAACACCCAGAGAACCCAAAGCAGAACTACAAAAATGAAGGATTTTAAAGAGAACCATTTGAATTAACCACCAACAGAGAGATCAAAATCATTTAAAACTGTGGCTCCTCACTAACCTTTGGACCTTGAGCCCGAAAATTCACAATCCAGAACAATTAGATACATATATAAACTAGAAGATAAAGCTAAGAATTGAAAACCTTTGTATTTCAGTTGGAAGCAGTGTTTCCAAAGTTTTCAGGTGAAATTTGGACTTTAAATTTCTCTCGAGGGGTAAAGGGTTTTAGGAGCAAAGGTTCTCTCTTTAATCTTCGTTTTTGCCTTACGTAAGTTTTAAATTAATCTAGAAACTTCAACTTAAACTTCTAGGTGTACAACAAGAAGTCGTTGTAGTATAGTGGTGAGTATTCCCGCCTGTCACGCGGGTGACCCGGGTTCGATCCCCGGCAACGGCGCGAGTTTATTTTGCTTTTCAGATTTTTAGGCGACGGAAGAAATTGCGATGACATGTTTTGCAATTAAAGAATTTTAGCTTTTTTTGGCTCATATCTTTTGCTTTGCAATTTCAAACATTTTATTTTGTAGAAAGCGGCTGTTTTGGTTCCATAAGATATGGGCCTTCTACGCATTAATGTTATTAAGTTTACGATTAAATAATATTTTTTATTTAAAATTAGTTCTTAACTATTAACAAATAGTCACATAGTCATTGAATACTGTAGCTTACATACAAGTCACACCATCTTTATATTTATATATTAGTTAAAAAATATTGTACACTTTAAAACTCTTTCATTTTTATTAAAAAATCCTGAAATCTTTCAACATGAGTCTTGCCTAAATTCTAAAAACACCCACTTCTTCAACGTATTAACAAGAAAAAGATATGTGGAAGGCTTTTGGTGTCATTTCGTCCCTCTATTACAACATTAGTTCAAATATTCATTTATCCGAACCTTATTGTTGAAGTTTTTTACAATTTTGTTGGCTCTCTTTATATGGAGGATTGGCAACAGAGCATTAGTGCTAGTTTCTTTCATTCATAAACTACAAATATTTTCCGTATTATTTTATTTGATTGGGTTTGGACTGGTTTCTTCATTCTTGAAGTGTTATAATAAGACGTTTTGATTGGCAGAATAGTTTTTTGGTCTTGTCCTATGGGACCACAACCAAATTTCTCTCAATATACTGGTGAAACAACGAACATCAAATTCGAATGAAAAAGATTTCTCAGCAAATGTCAAGCTTTAGTACATTCAAAACAGTACTGAAATCACATATAGAAAACAATTCAATCGAATTAAACATTCATATAGAAGAATTGTAATTCAATCCTTGTTTGACCAAAAACATAAGCATCTCGTGATCATATCAAACAGTCATTTTTTTTTTTCTGCTGCGAAAGTACATATAGAAAATCATAATTAAAACACTACTTAGTCAGCCTATTAATTACATGACGAAGACATGCTCACAACATTTAATGTATTGCTATGAGAAGTCTATTTTGTGATGATTGCCAATAAAAATGATTAAATGAAAAAAGCATACCAAATACCTCCATCCAAACACGGAATGAAATTTCGTCCATGAACAGTAAGTTCTGCATAATTTACTTGAAGAGTAGTTCAGATGAAGTTGATAATAGTTCCCAACAAAATAAAAATGAAAGAAAAAACAACAGGTTATGAAAATGGATAGCCCTTGAAAGCTTTCCCGTTGGTACTTCCACTAGAGCTCCTTGGCCTTACAAAAACTAGGCAAAGAAACTTTAGTCGAAGCACCAAAAAGAAGCTTGGGCTATCCAACTTAACAACATTATTTCTACGGAAACAATAATAACTATTCGATGATATGCAGTGCAATAGGGTCTTTCCCTCCTGCTGCGCCAAACAACACATCAATTGGGGGATTATGAACCCCATTATTCTGTCTGGATCGATGAATCTTTGCATTCTCGGGCCCGATTATTTCCAGAGCATGACGAATGCATTTATGATATGAAAAGTCCTCTTCTGTTCCATCATTTCTTACCAAGAAGAAGCAGTTTTCATTGTGCTCAGGATGACGGCCAACCTAGAATATGCAGCAAAGATAATCGGAGAAAGTTAACACAAAGGGCTATAAAAGATGGGACAATTTATCTTGAATGATAGGAGATCATTCTTCAAGAAGAGGGAAAGAGGAGAGGAGAAGAGTGGAGGAGGAGAAAAGGATGAGAAACAACTCAAGTCCTGCGGACCATTATAGATAATCAAACAACGAATTCGTATCAACCCTTTAAGGGTGTTGATAATGAAAATGTGTACCTTTATGTCGACAACACCAGTTCCGATCTTATCATTCCATCTTGGATGGAACTGTAGAGCTGTCATCGCTATCGATTTATCTTCTCCACGTAAGAGATTGTTTGCAGAATACCTACAACATTACAGAAAATATAAGTAAATTATTAATTCTAAAGGAAAGAGCAAAAGTTCAAGATAATTACAACCATCATACGAATCAAGACAGAAAATTGATAAAATTGCAACACTTCATAAAACATGAATCATTAATCCGATTCACTAATAATCCTCTAGGGATTCCCTAACACGTACAAATCTCTCATAAATTCACTAATAGACAAGGGCACATTTGAGAAGATTAAGACAGAAGAAGAATATGTCCACTAAGGTAGGGGGATGTCAAAAAAAGAAAGATGACGCAGGTACAAAAAAATCTGAAAACAATTGAAGTTCATCTGGAAAAATTTTAGTAAAAGATATTTAAGAAAATTGATATTAATTGCAAATCCGAGGACATTCCCTAATACTACGATGTAATATTCATCAAAAGTCATGAACTGATGGTAAATAACATTAAGTAGAACATGAAATTTTAAAAGGATGGCCACGCAGGAATAATATAACAGAGCAAGTTGGATTTCGAACTCAAAGACAGCATCATGAATAAATAAAAAAGGTAGGAAATGCTCCCACGTACTCTCTTAGGATACGCCTTAATTTCTGTGAGATTTTCTTTATTCGAATCTCAGAGATATATTCTTTGACCATTCTTTTGAGCAGAACTCCTTGTCCCTTTGAGTTGAAATGAAAGGAATTGATGGACTTTCCACAAAGTTGCTTGGTCTCGGAATTTGGTTTAGAACGAAGAACATGGGTGCTTAACAAAGCATAAACATCTGCACGCTCAGCGGGTTCATGTCCCTAATGCATTATATGTAGAAACAGTTATATTACAAGTTATTTAGGATATTCTCACCAATCAGGAACATATTGAATTACAAGTGATCTATAGTTTTAGGAATAAAACATCCTTCGAATCCACATAAAGCATTTTTTTCAATGACAGACATTTGGACATCATTTTGAATTCCTACATGATAACTTTGGTTTGTGAAAGGAACACATACAAAATGAGATATGCAATACATAGATGGTTTTAAATATATAAATTTGATGCCTTGAAAGGATCAACACATATTCTACCTTCCCATTGTACAGAATATCAAATCGAGAACCAGTTCCAATTGAGGGAGTCTGTCCCCATGACAAAGCCTCAAGACTTCCTTGAAGACCATCCGTTTGTCCCGCTTTGGCCGCTTTTACAAGACAATCGCTAGGATTCTGTATTCAGATTCGAGAAAAGCATAAGCAATGCATTGTTTTACACAGAGAATGGAAAATATGATTGTAAACCAAAATGAGGAAAATTAATTGTGGATGAGTACAAACCAAAAAGCAGGCTTGACTGAAAGGTGAATAAGCATTAACTTCCTTTCTTTGCTGGGCTAGTCCTCTGGCATTTAACGGTGAAAATTCTCCTGTCACTGACAGGCAGTTGGCAGTCACAACTAAATGTGCTGGAAGGATGGACTTGCCAGTGTCACTGATGGCAGAATGCAAATTCTGCACAGAAAGATAATTAGAGTTCACTTGTTGGGGGGGGGGGGGGGGGGGAGAAAGAGATAGAAGAAGAAGGTGTGGAGGTCGGTCCCTTACTCATCAACCCCCAGTTACTAGAAAAAAGGTTGGTACGCATGGTTTGTTGCTCAAAAGTTATTTCTGGTAAAAGGTAACTGCAATTGTGACACATTAATATAAAGGAATGACTTACATTTACAAAATACTGCCATGCAACATCAATTCCATATGCTTCACTGTAGTCGAGAAGTTCATCTGGGTGGCTGCGGTCCCAGTCGATTATATCTCTTATTCGGAGGCATTTATCTATGAGAATACTCCAGAACTTAGTCCTCTCACAGAGTTCTGACATGACAACTCGCAAAAAGGGTTCGCCTGAAGGGCATCTGGAAAATTTTGAGTTGGGTTCATCTTTCCATAAGATTTCAACCTTCTGGAATTCCGGAAATCCTAGATAATAAATAGCAAATATTAACACAGGGAAGAACTTGAATTGAATGAGATACGCTGGATTTATAGAACAGATTATTAGGTAGCACTTAGCAGTCAACAGGAAACACAGAACAAATGCTCTCATGAATAGCAGTCAACAGGAAACACAGAACAAATGCTCTCATGAATTGGCAGTAGGAACTAGTCACTAATATGCACAATTCAAGCATTTGACCTGCTGGATCATTTTGGTATTCTGCTAACAAAAGCATATTCAGCCTTATCTAAGATCTCTGTTGAAAGGCAAATAAAACAAAAAGTGACAATGAACTGCCATTCCAGTATACTTTCACAGTGATGGTGTACTAAAATTGGAACCACGCTTATGCTAATGTCCTGAGATGTACTCCCATTGCCAGTCACCAATTATAGATGATGATCCAATGAAGCTCAAGATAATATAACTTTTATTACCAGTACCTCTTATAGCAATCTGAGATAAAGTTAATCTTGTAGCTCCAGAATGGGAAAAGGGGTATGAATTCATTAAAAACATTATGACTAAAGTAATGTACTTTTGAAGATCATGGAAAACCATGATTGAAGAAACCACCACAGCCCGCAGGCACATAAAGATGATTGTAAATGAGACAATTAAAGACAGGAAAGTAGTAAATATCACAAGATAGAAACAGTTCATACCCTTTCAAATAATGCTTAACTGAACTCAAAATATGAAAATAGTATGGTTGAAAAGTTAAATTCTTTTAACATTTTTGGAAGCTCTCACTACCGCACATTTCAACTAAATCAACAGCATATGATTAATATCATATCAAAGAAAAGAATAGATGGTCATGACAGAAGAGGAGTTGATATATACAGAAAAAGGATTAATGCAATGTCAAATGAAGCAATAATCTCTGTTGAAACCTTTTATTATAGTCCTAAGAAGAACTGGTTTCACCAAATCACGAAGAATGTCCAGGTCTGAGAAATCTTTGAGACTCTGGGTTAATGCAGCTGATATGCAAATAGTTGAGTCTGATCCTTTCCGAATGTCAACTTCAGAACAAACACTGCCAACCAAGAAGCAAGATGAGAAGGACACAATACTCCTTTAGTTGACAAAGGTATAAGAACTATTGACTCCAATAAGCCGAAATGTGAATGCTAGGTTTAGCCCCTCAGAGTAAAGGTCATTGAACCTGCCACTCTGTTATTTCTTTTACCCTTCAAATTAGTTAGATTCCAACTATTTCCAGGACTTACTATTTCTAGTACAAAGTCACACTAAAACAACTAAAAAAGGGATTCACTATTAAACATATTTTAGACTGGAATTCACCATTTTCCTTTGGGTAATGAAATTTGACTATCCTGAAAGAGATAGACAGTTCTGAGAGAAGATTCTTACTTGCTTGTAATATGTAACTTGGGAAGAATTATCTTGGATTTTACTCCACTGAATTTACTGTTCATATAAAGAGCATCAATGACTGATCGCAATTTCAGCCGTCTCTTTTTGGCAACATCCTGTAAAGGAAAAGTAGTCCCAATTCAATATACACATACATTGAGAAAAGAAGAACAAAACAATGTGCATTACCTTGTTTATATGAAAATGACAAGCCCATGGACTGACGGTGGTACTGCCATTTGTACTCTTGGAGAAGCTAATGTTGCATATTAGTATATTAGACATCACATATAAAAGTAATTTCAAATTCACTATCACTAACAGGTACAAATAAATAAAGACAAATCTGTCCAACAGGGGCCACCAAAAGCTTACCAGATTCTTACTTCTGAAACCACATCTGAAAAAAGCAGGCTTTCCAAATGATCCTTAACTTCTAAAGCTCCATATTCAAAGCCGTTCGCCCATCTTCTAAGTCTTCGTGACAAAAATAGTGATGCAGTTTTAGAGCCTCTACTCTTCTTAACTCCACATTCCAATATTTTCTGCATGGTCAAATTTCTAGTGCACTTAGACTTAAGTAATCATTTAAAGTTCCACAAGCATTTCAAGCATATATGGGGCAGAAGCAGTAAAACAGACGAACTAACACACTCACTGGTCACCTTTAGAGCTAACAAAGGCGATGGTTCTAGTGCACTGACTGGCTGATCCAAAGCACTGTATGCAGCTTCTGAAATGGCACAAGCAGCCAATGAACCAACAGGATGTCCACCCGTATCAACCTCAGTATGGGTGGCAGCCATTTCTTTAGTGCAATAATCAAACTGAACAACTTGATTTCCATGACAACTTCTAACTGTTCGATCATATGTGATTATTAGATCTCGCATGAAAAACATTAGCCTTCGGGTTAGCGTGCCAGATACATCAGCATGGCCACCAAAAGAACTGTCACGGCTTGTCAAGGAAAGTACAAAACACTCCAGAGGATTTAAACCTGCCGAGAAGGAGCTAGTAATCACAGCACAAGGAATGTAAGTCTCTGAATTTTCCTGAGAACCATGCAACTTGTGGTCAACAGAAGGTTTCTTCTGATTATTCCATGAAGCACACGACAGGTGATGCGGGATCGGAAAAGATAACGGAGCTAATGAGTGCTGCAAGCCCAGAGACATGCTATGCTGGAATAATTTTTGCAAATTTCCTTTGCTCCCAGCCTTTAGCATAGATATAAATGAATTGTTGTTCCCACTGTATTTGTAAACAAGATTCTGCATATCTCTGAAAACTGACTTGGTAGCAGAAATTGAAGCTTGAAAGAGTTCCGCTTTAGTCTGTTGGGTTATCAATTTCCTCCCCCTTAGAAAATTTTCCATGTAATCACTCCATTCAGAGATCTCAGCAAGAAAATCTTGGTTGCACTCCACCATTAATAAACTGACATCAGATACCTTTCCTGCTTCCACCAGACCACAAGATATTTCATCCATGAGATTTCTCCGAGACTCTGGATCTGAGGACAGGTAAAGGTCCGACAATGAAACACTAAGTCCCTTCCTTGATAGCCACTCACAGAGAAGTTCTTGCCCAGCATTCAGAAAGTCAAGAACTCCATATTCAGAATGTCTTAGAAGGCATTGAAGGAGGTTCTCACTGCTGTCTTGTAACCAAGATGATCTAAATGAAGATGATACAAGCTCCCCTTGCCTAATAGACACACCATCAGATGCAAAAGCAAAATCCGGTGGCAAAAGAAGGCTAAACAATTGTTTCCCTGTCCAGAAAGAAGCCCCTGAGTTCGACTTCATAATAGCAGGCAATATGGGTATACAAGAACAGGACATTTGAAGCTGCTGCATCTCAGTTTCATTCAGAACAACACCATCTTCTAGTAACAGATAGGCAGCAGTCAGACTATCTTGACTTAGTGCCAAAAGGTTCCGACCATTCTGCCCATTGACTAACTGTTTACTTAAAGAAACAAGCTCATTAAGCTCAACTCTGGAGCTAATCGATTGTGGAACATAACCATGGATACAATCACCATCAAAGTCCCCTCGTAGTGGGGAACATACTAGAGGATTAATGGAGGCAACAGAACTTATAGGGAGAATCCTCACAGACAAAGCAATAAGAGAGTGCTGATGAATAGATGGGGGCCTATTAATCAACACAATATCTCCATCTATAAGAGGCCTGCAAATAGAATCTCCAGCACGCAGCATGTCCTTGGACCATATAGTAATCCTCTGACCATTCCGAAGAACAAAAAAGTGCCCCTTCCGCTGAAGCAAGAAATCACAGCATTGCTCTAGCTTATCCCAATTCCAGACATTGATATGGTCTTGAATCAGCACATTCTCCGCAATACGAAAGGGCAAGCCAATTTCATCAACATTAATTCTAGGATCACCAACAACCACCATGCGGAAAGAATGGTCTGTCCGCTTTCCAAGTAGTAAGTCTTTTATGTTTTTCAACCCTGATGAACTGGAAGCAGAATCATTGGATGATTGTTTTTCATATGCTTTTTGTAGATTTGACAGCTTCTCAGACCGTATCTGCAGCAGGAGAGGTGTATTAGACAAGTATTTTCTCAGTAAGCACCTGTCAACCAAATAATATTTATGTATATATGAAAAAAAATGCTTGATTCTTTTCCTTGCCTTGGAAAGTTTATATCGGTCAAGAACACGAGCACTCAATTCATTTGATTTGCCCCTAAAATCAGCAAGCTTTTTGTACATCTTTGTCGTCTCATCCTAAATTTTAGTCCAGTAAAAACCACATGAAATAGTTTAATCAACAATACATTAATCCCAGAAAATCACATAACTCATGTACCATGCGGTCAAAAGACAAAATAAACAAGTTCCAATCACTTACAACAGTTATGCGAGGCCCAAATTCTCTCACTCGGTGACTATTTGGAGTCACAAGCAAAGAGTTAAGAAAGATCGAATTTTTCCTTTTAAAAACTGCTTCCAAAGTCCTTGGGCACACATCCTTTAAAATGCTATACACCTGAAACGTGAATTCCATCATAAGAATGCATCACCTTTACATTGGCATACCTGGCACAGTACAACAATGACAGAAATCTAAAAAAAGTATGGCAATGTGAATTTACACAGGAACTTGTTGATCTGTAAATAAGTGTGACGTGCATATTAAAAACTTTAGGGTCTAATCCAAGCTTCTCTTATAATGAAAAGAGAAGTAGTAGAAGTAAGTTTCACAGGACATCTGTATATGGATCCAAGCAGGGACAAGGTAAATGTAACATGTTTCTACGACAATCACCCTTTCTCCAGTGCGTTCAATCTAAGAGACGTCAAATGGGTAAAACTTTTTTGGGATGGGGTAAAATCCCTTGTGCGGAGCATGTATTAAGAAGGGGCCTTGATAAAAGACTGTTACAATTATTGGATCAATCATTTTGATGGACCTTGATATCCAGAATTAATAAAAATTCTAAACGAAAATATCATAATTATCATTATCTCAGCTTTAGACTTAATTTTCAAAATCATCTACAATTGCCATAGCTATGGTACTTCCAGTTAGGTATTCATGGTTTTCCCAAAAAGAATGTGATTTGATAACATACTCTACAGCAAAAAAAATATCATACTCAATTTCTATAAAATAAAATAAAATTCATGTTGACATGACTAGGACATCTTAGAGATTGCAAGGGTAGATGAAAATAAAAGACAAATATCAGGCAACAGACATGCAGATAATTTTCCATATTCTAAGCTTCCATAGTACAAAATGAGAAGAAACAGCTGAACCAGAACCAAAGAAAAAGCCACTTCACAAGTGAGACAACAATAAAAATCAAAACTAACATACAGCTATGTGGACCTAAGGTTTCATTCAGGAAAAGAGAAGACAGAAAAAATTAGTATATACCTACTCAAAGAGAAAGGGTATAGGCAAAATCTTACTTGAGCAGACGATAGTAATCTTTTGTTTGGCAGCAAGTCTTTGTCTTCTTGTGATGGATCTTTGGGGATTACATCCCAATAATCAGAAGCCAGACCTCCACTCTTATTCACCAAAGTTTCGCTAACTTCCACAATAATTGCAGTTCTTGCAAACACATCTTTTGTGGATACTTTAAATTTCATTTTTGGATAGCGGAATTTGGAATTTACCTGTTATTATGATGAATAAGTTGATAATGGTCATGTAAAGAGGTGCACAATACAAGAAAAATGAACTCACAGCACAATATTTGCAATCTTTGGGCTGATGCTGACTTCTGGCGGAAGCAGATGTCTAATACATGCAAAACAACAAAACGGCAAGCTTTAGCATTCTGCAAAGGGCTGAGATCACAACTTCAATAACATAAAAGTACGTTTTCCTAAAGAGAAGATGATGAAGATCAGAACACCAATAAGAAAGCATGGCACAACATCAACTGAATCAATTCCATAGGCAGTGGGTTGATTATGTTCACCAATTAATATTTCCAAGATTAGAAGTCTACAATTTCTCATATTGATCTCCCAGTTAATCCAAAAATTTTAAGCCAAGTGTTTACATCTCTACCACTTCAAGAACTCTCTTTATCAGTCATGATATATCATTTGAGAATCCTGAATTGCTTATTAATTTGTCTTAACTCGCTTTAGTTTAAACACCTCCTGATCTATGACATAGATTATAAGCTACAATCACTGACATCTTTAATGAGTATCTGATTAGCAACCTTGACTACACTTGGTGACAAAACAATGATGGTGATAAAGATTATCATTACTTCATTAGGAGTCAGATAAGACCATGCAGAGCCAGAGCTAGGAGAATTTCATTGGGGGCCTAAAAAAGAACAGGAAAGTAAACCAGAAACTAGCATACACAAGAACCCAAAAATCCACAATGTAAATAACTTGTTTCTAGTTGTACAATTTAATTGGGGAATGGAGACCACTAATGCAAAGTACCATTAAATTATTAGACCAAGACTACCAAATTACTAGAGCAAATTACTGGTAGTGCACTAAATTACTATTACATTACTACAGAAATTACAAGTAGTAGACTGATAAATTACTTCCCCATTTAATGTAACAAATCTACAACAATGCAGTAACTATCAAATCTCAATTCTCAAACCCATTTCTCAAAAGTAATTGAATAGAAGTAAAGCAATTTATTAATGATATTAATGACACAAATTAACAACTCAAAAGATCCTAACACTTGATCCTCAAAATAAAAATTTTAAATCAATTTCATAACTTCAAGAAGTTCAAGGAATAAATTTATACCTATTTTTTTCTTTAGAAGATAAGTGAAAAACCACATAAACATTTTCTAGTGAACTGAGAGCCTTGTAGTGGGGATGAGAGGCTTGACTGGAGTGTGTGTGTGTGGAGTTAAAATCTTGATTTTTGAGCAATGACAGAGAATGCAGAAGAGGAGAAAAGCTGGGCAGGAGATGAAAAATTGAAAGGGAGTGGGGAGAGAAATAAATCATATATGGGGACCATTGTTTTTTTAATCTTTCATTTACAAGTAGTTTGTCTATTTTTTCAATTTATTTAATTTTTAGTTTTTTCGGGGTGCGCAGAAGCCCCTTCACGGCCACAAGAGGGTATGCCCCTGAGAGCATGGTAATGAATTTAGTGAGTACTTCCAGCAGTGTGTGTGTGTGTGTGTGTGTGTGTGCAAACCAATTTACCAAAATTAATAGGATAATAAAAAACTTTTTCTCAAACCTTGATCTTACTATGCCGGACAGATTTACATCCTGGGCAGATTTTATTAAGAATTTGAGCAACTTCTGTCATGAAATAAGGATTTAGAATAGTAGACGGGAATTTGATCAAGCCAAAATGCCCTGCAAAATACAAAAATGGTATACCATAATTCAAGTGAAGATGAATAACATGAGAAAGAAGAGACCATAGAGTAGCTCGACAGCTCTAACTCCCCTCATTACCTTCACATTCCTTGGGGTTTTTGGCACCACATGTAAGGCATTCGGTAGCATTTGATGTTGGAAGTCCCAGTGCAGCATCTGACACTTCATTGACTGTTCCAACAACCATTGCTGATATTTTTTCCTGTAAATGGAGATGTTATAAACGTAGAGAACTGATGAGAAAATAGAATTTATAATGTATGAAAACTTACGGCATCTTCATCTGATAATATACTGAGATGAATTCCCTTCAGGCGACCTGATGTCACTTGCTGAACTACATGCAGCTCATTATCCATGGAAGCACTTCGTAGTTTATCTGGGAATAAATAACCACATTGATTCAATTAATCTAAGAATCCATTTCATGAATATATGAGCCATAAAATCCCAGTGGACAAGGCAATTTCAGTTTGGTGTACTTCAAGGGCAATTAAGAAAAGGAACAGAAGAAATTAGAGTACTCAAGTATTTGCATCCACATGCACAAAAAAACTTTGCCGAGTATCATCATATTAGTTTTAAATATCCATCTATTTCATACTAAAACTTTTATGTTGTATTGATGAAAGCAAAACAAAGGAGAAAAGAGCCATGAAAGTACAGCAGTCACTTTTCATGTTTTTTGCTTTTGTTCACTTAATTTTGTAGGAGAATGAATCAGCAAGATTCTTAACGATGATAAAAGGTGATGGAAGGAACTAAAAGTTGGAACTTGGGAGCTTGAATATTATTTAGTTATCTTTCAGAAATTAGTATCATATGCATTAGTTTTATTTATTTGTTAAAGTAGCATACGTGATTCTTACAAATTCAATCACATCAAAGGTATTTTAGGAACCTTTAAATCATAACTCAGAAAGCCTTTTTCAGGTTTTAAGGTTTTAAATTCAAGTAGGGATCTATACCCAGTCATAGTAACTTTGTTTTTATTTCTTTGCCAACTTAGTGCCTGATGGAGTTAGAGATCTCCTGTATTTGAATAAACACGCTCATACTGCAGTACATAATTTTAGATGTTATTGATGATTGCATAAGCAGAACATTCAATGATGCATAAAGGAACTCTAGGGTAATCCGAGCCTTCATCTTCCTTTGTTACAAACAGTATAATTCCACAGAGCCATTGTTAGATTAATCAAATTGTGCAGAAGAACCGTTGACGTACAAGTTAACACATAGTAATTCGTAAATTGGAGATGCTCTACTTACCTAATATGTGTTTGCGAGATAATTAAAATATTTGTACACATTATCATAAGTACGAATAAAACAAAGATCAAATTTGCTGTCGTGAGAAACTCAGACAAGTAGACGACAAATAAATAGCCGTGTCCCCTGCGAGCTCGGGGGTACTTTTGTAAATTGTTTGCACAGCCTAATAAGTGCAAGTTCACAGAAACATTTATGACTCATTTACTTCAATGCTTATCTGTTTATCAGGAAAGCTGTTTCATCATCATCCACAAAAAGTTAAGGAAACAAATAATAAAAGTTGTAAGGCAAAGTCATGGCTATCTATTCACTAGAGGCCAAACAATTCATATAATCTAACAAATATACATCAATCCATGATGATAAGAACCCAACATAGTTCCTTCAAAACTCAAGTCATTCATAGTTCCTTCGAAACTCAAGTCATTCATAGTTCCTTCAAAACTCAAGTCATTCTCCGTCATAACGAAATTGAATATCAATTATACGAGATAGCACACACACCTCATACAATTTCAAGAAAACTTAAGAGTACCATCCCACATTGCAAAAACCAATTGCATGCATAAGCCATCAAATATCCAACCAAGATCGTACTCGAACTCCATCCAACCTGAATGCAGACATTCACATTACCTTCAGTCAAAGGCAGTAACGAGCTACGAAGAAGAAACCCTCACAAAGCAATGCATCAAACGCCACTGCCAATCAAAAGATCACCGCATGATCATATACCATTCTCAACCGCATTGATAATCAAGCAAAAAATTATCTCCAGAACGGAACACTAGAACGAATTAATAATAAAAACACGGCTCAATGCTTCACTCGAAAATCCAAAACAGCATCAAAAATACATGATAGAATTTGAGTTTACCTGACCTCACCGGCAAGCTTTACTTCCCCTTGCTCCGCTCCCCTCTCCGAATGATCCTCACACCTTCTTATCTTTAGAGAGAGAGAAGGAGAGAGGGAAGGAGAGAGCGTAGAGAGAGATTCTATGTAATATTTAAGTTGGTGAAGGAGAGTGATTTTTGGGCTAATGGAGCAGGAGGTGAGTGTTTTGGTATTGCAGAGTGATGAAAGAGAGAATCAATGGGGGGGTTTAAGCAAAAACCATACGACATAAATACATGAAGACAAATTTGTAAATAAATCGAAAAAGTGGTGGCAGAAAACGAGGGCAGACTCAATAACCGAGGGACATTGGGGTCTTTACAATTTAACCGTCAATACCCCAACTTGGGCCTGCGCTGGCAGACAAGAATCCCTCCCCAAACTCTCTACCCTTCACCTTCGCCATTATTTACGATACCGCCCCCGTTACCTTCGCCCCCACCCCCCCACTCAAGTGTATTAAATAAAGTCATGACCCAACGCGCTACTGGAAATTTATTGTAGTTTGTCAATTTTCGAATATTGATACAAAAAATTCTACTTTTTACCTGGAATTACGGGTACAAACCATCTGAAAAATAGTTTGTTGCTCAATTAATATTTATTTATTTATTTGTATTTTCATAAATAAATTGTATAACTTCATTGTCAACATATATTGGTATTGCAGTATATTTAAAAGATAAAATATAATTTTGAATTAATCAATATTCAAGAAAAAAATTTAAAATACCCTAAGTATTTTATTATTTATTGGGTAAAAATATATACATTTATATACAAAATTACGTTCTCTCCATCCCAAAATAAGAATCTTGTTTCTATCTTAAATTGATTAATTGTAAAAATTATTAAATTAGTTTATTAGTTTCTACAAAAATACATTAGTTATATTTACATGCACTCAAATTCAAAATAATTCAATACACAATAAATATTAAAATTCAGCTCAAATAATAATAAAAATAATTGTATTTTGATGTATCTCATGTTAACATATGTATTATATGTGTAAAATTGAAGATTGTAAAAAGATGATTAATTTAATAAATTATACTTTAAAGTTGAAATAAAAACGAAAAAGTTTTGTATTTTAACAAATTAAAAAAAACAAATTCTCTTAAAAGAAGAAAAATTAAAGTCAATTAATTAAAATCTAGCACATTATTTTTTCAAAATTATTTCTGAAAATGAACGAAACAATTATTGTTAGCCTATTCTATTATTATATTAGTATAGATAGTACTAGAACTCCAATGAGTGCATTCCTTTGTTGGAAGAAAAGAAAAGGTATAATCTTTTGTTTAAAATAAAGATTATTAAAAAAAATCCACTTAAATAATTTTTTCAATGTTTTCAATGATGTTGTTTACTATTTTTGTTGATTATAATTAGTTAATAGTATATTTAACAATTTTATATTCATTAATCTTGTAAAAATATAGTATATTTAACAATTTATTATTCGTTAATTCAACAATTTTCTCCGAAAACATTTCATGAAATTGTGCACTGAATGTGAATAGTATAGTTTTTTTTTTTCAAAAAACAAAACGGTCATACCCAATTATTACATAAAAAGAAATGTGAAAAAATTATTAATAGAAAAATATCACAAAATGATTCCATGATAAATTGCAATCAATAATAATTAATGAATCTCCCATTTATTTTGAGAATCATAATTTCGGTATTTAGTGAGAATATAAATTATTTTCATACTAAAATTATGTTTTTCATACATTGATTTTATAATTAATTAATTGAATGTTTAGTTTTTTAGATAAACTTGTCAATCATTTTCATATAAAAAAATATAATATTTTACATAATTAAAAAAGTTGTAAATTTTAGTTTCATTATATAAAAAGGGTAGTTTAATCACTATATGCTTTCATTTATATTAATTATTTTCATTTATACATAATTGTAGTATGAAAATAATTTATATAATGAAACTAATTTTCATATAAAAAATATAATATTTTACATCATTAAAAAAGTTGTAAATTTTAGTTTCATTATATAAAAAGGGTAGTTTAATCACTATATGCTTTCTTTATATTATTTTAAAATGGTAATTTGAAAGTGGGAGTTTGTTTAATAAATTTATTATGTTTTTTTAAATAATTTATCAAACGTTACCATTTATATATAATTCATTAAAAATTTGTAATGAAACTCGTTTAAATAAATAAATCATACTCAAGTTTGATAATAATGAATTTTGTGAATAGGATTAAACTCGTTTTTCAACTAGAATTTTGCAGGGTAAGTCCAAATCATAAAATCAAGTCGTAAAATTGTAAGATTTTACAAAGAATATGAAAAACACCATTAAAATTTATATATACAATTCAAAATTATTATAAATATTCATTAACTATTATCTCTCTCTTTACATTTTGATATTGTAACTAAATAATTGACTAATAAATTTACGATATGTTATTACAATAACAAATAAGGAATTTTAGCAAATAATGCATACATTTATTACTATATAAAAGTTAAATCGTAAAAAAGAAAAATTGCCTAAGTTTTCATGCCTAATAAACCTTATAGATTAGTGGGATGCTAGAAAATTCTGCAACATTTTTTACTAAAATTATGTTTGAATGATAAAAGTCTAACTCATTTGTGCTATATTTATTTCGGTATAGTGTCATTTTTATGTGTTGTTAATAAGGTAAGTGTGTTGTCATATATTTATAAATTATAATTTAAGAGATCGCTGGCGAGAAGCAATAAGATGGGATGGAAGATTTTGCAAGATCAAATCAAATCAAGAAGAGAGATATGGATGAAGAGATCTAATCATATAAAGAAAAAAATTCATAAGGATCTAGCAATGGAGAAAAAAATTCACACTAATTCATTCCTTCAAGGAAAAGAGATCAACAGCCAAATATATGATCAAGATTTATATGGAATGGAGATTTGGAGGATTTAGTGAGCCTTCAACTTTATAAATAAGAGGCTAATGTTAAGGTTTTGATTATTTATTGGGCTCGGAAAGAATTCTTCTTCATAATTGTTGTAATTATTGTTTTGCTTTCACATATTTCAGTTATAGTTCGAATTCATACTGAACACAACACACGCAAAGGAGAAACGAATTCTAATGTAACAATTGTTACACTCAATGTATTAAATAAAAAATATATTATTGTTAATTGCTAATTGCATGTGCATATCCATACATTTTATGATGGTGTGTAATATATATGCGCTAAAAGTAAAATTCTGTCAAAAAATAGTTTCTAATTTTGATTTTTTTACAATTTTTTGTTCAAAAAAATTATAGGTGGCAACTTGTGATTGATTCATATTTTTTAAATAAAAATTCAAATAAATTTCAAATATTAAAAACATAATTGTTGGTATAATTACTTTTTATGTATAATTAATTAAAATAATCATTATTTCATAATTTTTAAAATAACATTCATATTGCATATTTTAAAATAAGATATTTGCTTCGAAAAATAAATTTATTTTTTGGTTGATTACTTGGATTAAATTTCAGTATTCATTGTGGATTTGATTATTTATATTGTATTTGGATTATAAACAAAAATAAATCGAACGATTATTTAGTTGTGGATTTAGTTAATTATTTAGGTTAGATTTACATATTTATTATGGGTTTAATTCTTTAATTTTTTATTTTTTAAAAAATATTTAATTTAATGTTTTATATAATTAATAGATAATTATGTATCGCACGATGCAAAAGTTATATAATATTGATAAAGCAATCAGAATATAATTAACAAAATATTTAAATTCTCATATACAATATAGTCCACAACATTTATAAATTCTTAGGAACAAAAAAGATATGGGGTCATGATGAAATAAAATAAGAAAAAGAATAATTTCTTTTTAAGGAAGTTTTTTTTTCTTCTTTTTTTTTTTTTATGAAGCTTAATCTTCGGCTTAACTGTCTCTCTTTATGCCTAATAATTTCCCAAAGAGTTATAAATGTCAACTTTTGTTGGTTTTGGGCTTTTAAATCCATATTTTATCCTTTTGGACTAAAATGATAACTACAAAAAAAATTTTGAAATTAATTAAATCACATATAAAGTTACAAAATCGTAAAATCATAAGAGTAAACTCATGAGTTTTTTGCGATTCTATTATATCAAAATTGTATACATGAGTCACCACAATTATGTGAAAACAATGCATATATAGGTATGTATTATTTTTATAATTACTTTTTTTATTTTATGTTGTGGGAACCTGCATCATAAACGTACACTCTCGTGAAATAGTTCGTACACTCGTAAAAAGGTAAACTTGAAGTGGTAGACTCAACCTAAAAAGGGTTGACAGGATGATTGAATTTTTTATTTTCGATATTTATGCTCACCAAGCCATCTAATTTATTCCTAATGTACTACATGTTCTTTAATTACTATATATGGACTTGATAAAATCGGCTCACTGTTGGAACAATTTTTTTTCTAAAGAAAGGTTTTATTTTTTAGTCACCTTAAAGGAGAGAGAGGAAAGTTTCGTTGTTTTTAGATTATGAATAATTTCTTATAAATAACTTTAGATGGATTTAACACAATAGGACACCTTCTCAAAAATCATTTTACGGGCATATGCATGTCATTTTTCTTAGAACAAAAAAACATATGTAAAATTAAATAAATTTCTTGTGCATCAGGTGCACAGTGCACTCAATTTACAGTATTATTTGTTTACTTAAAAAATATTAATATATTTTTTAAGGTGACGTATCAGTAATAACTTTTTTTATGTAAATAAGTAATACTTTTAATTAAACAAGTCATATTATAAATTAAATTGTACAATGCACCCGATATACATAAAATTTTGCAATGTAAATTATAATTTAAAATGTGTTTTTAGATATTTTTATTTGAATAGATAATGATGTATAGATGTTAAGTTGTATAAATGTGCATTTGAATACCTTGAGAAAATAAAATAAAATAAAGTTGCATGCATATGAGTGCATAAATATATAAAACACAATTATTATCTTTTACTAATTATGGTTTGGAAATAATATCAAGAAATTGCACCTCGTTCTTAATTATTCGAGGAAAATAAATAAAAAACATTTAGTTAGAGTTAAAGTTCCTTTTTAGCTATTATTTACCATTATGCCAATTGGGATTTGATAGTATTATAGTATGAGTTAGATGGAACAATTTTTTATACGATACAAACTGCTATAAATGAAAAAATATTATTTTGTTGGTACGAAATGAATGTGTTACGATCCTAATTTTGTTACTATCTATATATATAATAGCAGAAGTTAATCTATTTATAGTAACATGTTTTGTTACTATCTATATATAATAGCAGAAGTTCATCTATTTATAGTAACATATCTATATATATAAAAACCTAAGTTCATCTATTTATAATAATACATATTTTTTCGCTTTTTTCATTCACATAAATAGTAATATTAATTTTTTATTAATTTTTGTATTTATTATAATATTAAGAATGAATATTGCTTGTTAATATGTTTTTGGGGAATTAGGTGATTTTGTTAGAATATAGTTATTATTCAGATTTTTTAGAAAATTTCATGATTTGTTTTATAGTAAATCTAGCATATAATATATAATATATAAAAGACATGTACCAATATATATATATATATATATATGTTTTTCCTGTCTTTTTCATCCACAAAAATAGTAATATTAATTTTTTTTATTTTATTAATTTTTATATTTATAATAATAATAAGAATGGCTATTGTTTGTTAAGATTTTTTAGAAAATTTCATGATTTTGTTAGAATATAGTTATTGTTCAATTTTTTTAGAAAATTTCATGATTTGTTTTATAGTAAATCTAGCATATAATATATATATATATAATATAATATATATAAAAGACCTGTACCAGTATATATAAATATATATGTCTTTCCTGCATTTAGTAATACTAATTTTTATTTGTTTATTATAGTTGTTAAGATTTTTTTAGAGAATATTGTGATTTGCTAAAATAATAGTTGTTGTTCATATTTTTCAAAAAATTGTGTGATTTGTATATATATATATATATACATATATATATATTTTTAAAATAGTTTTCAAAATTTGGATATGATTTTTTTAAACCATATATAATATATTTTTAATTATTAACAATATTATTATGGGTATTGCTAAACACACCACAAAAATTATTTTACACACCACTTTAATTTAGTGAATAAAATAAAATAAAATATAAATGACATATATATCCTTATATAATTTTCTTTAAAAAAATAAACATTAATATTTTTATTATTGATATTATTTATTCTTTGCTCAAACACACTCACACATTAACCTTATATTCAAACGAATCAAAATAAAAGTTGAAATATTTGTAAATAATTCATAATGAAAAATTGCAATACAAATGATATAGAAAATATAATTATTATAAGAATTACACAATTATATACTGTATTTGTGTAATTCTTATAATAATTATATTTTGTATATAATTTATATTGTATGGTCTATTATTGATTACTTATAAAATATTTTAATTTTATTTTATTAATTTGAATATAGGGTATAGTCAAGAATGAAGAATAACAATAATAACAATATTATAATTTTGCTTAAAATATATATAAGTGTATATTTGTCATTTATATTATATTTAAATTTATTCAAAAAATTAAAGTGGTGTGAATAGTAATTTTTGTGGTGTGTTTAGAAACACCCTATTATTAGTAGTAGTAAATAACTAATTCATACGTAATTTAAGAAAGTTAATCTCACACTAAAAAACAAAGGCTATTATTTTCTTATATTGAAATTTATATAATTTGGAAAAATGTATTGGATTTATTACATTTTGCCCATTATATAGTTATATGATTTATGTATAATATTTATATATTTTATCATAATCATGCTACATATACAAATTATTAAACAATTATATACTTTTTAAAAATATCGATGTTATGCATTTTAAAATTTAATAATATTATATTATAAAATTATATAAAAACAAATTCATAAAAAAATTAATATATTTGTGTATCGTATGGAAGAACATACTAGCTTTCATAAAACAATGTGTGATATGAAAAAAAAAATCAGATTATAGTGGAAACATTAAGATCAAGCAGTATTGTTTTTCATACGGCTACAAACAAAAAAGATAATTTATTTTGTTTCATATTTTTGAGAAACGAAAAAGGACTCCTAAAGTTTAGCAATATTGTTGATTCTCCTTATATATCGGGCGACATCTATATGTTTATATAACAACAGAAGCAAAATTTATTTAATAGGTTAATATTTTCTCGTTTATTTTTTTTACTAATAGCTATTATACTTATTTATTATTTTAACATATTTTTAGTCAAATATTTTAGAACCATATGATATCTATATTATATTTGGAACTATATAATATCAAATAAGTTAAAAAATTAAGGAATTTGACCGACATTGAATTTATAATATTATTTATAATTTTTTATAGGGCCATATGATATCTATAATATATTTAGGGCTAGATAATATTAAATAAGTTAAAAAATTAAGGAATTTGGTCGATATTGTTATATATATTTTAAAATATTAATATTATGAATTTTTTTAATTTAATAATATTATATTATAATAATATGTCCGTGTATCAAAAAACTTATTAATATTCTATATACAAAAATATATTTCTGAAATTCAAAATACTAGTGGTAAATTCAATTTTTTTTGTGAAATATTGAATGAATAATTTTCATAATTCAGTGAAGATTATAGATGTTAAATAAATATTAAAAATAACTATAGAATGCAAGACAAGTATAAGAATTTAATCTTGTAAATACGAGTATTAGATAATTGGTGAGTGAAAGATCTTTCTTAGGTTTTAGTTGTAGGTATGTATATTAATGGTTGTTCAAGCTTTGGTAATCTAGTAATATTATTTTACCATTATTTTTATGGAGAATTTGATTTAGGGGCAAATTTTATTATATGTATTTATTATAATAAAAAAAATTTAAAAATATTTTTTACTCATAATTTCAAAATATTTACATAATCAGTCATGTTAATTTATATGGTCATGTAAGCTTATATGATTGTATAAGTTAAATCATTTAAACATGCATGATGAATCGTGTAAGTTTACATAAGTGTTTAAATTTAAATTGTAAACTTATGTGATTATATAAGTTCGATTGTATAAATTTATGATAAATTATGTAGACTTACATATTAATTTATACGAAATGCGTGGAAAAAAAAGTAATAGAGAAAATTTGACTAGAGAAAAATAGAAGGAAAAAGAGAGAAAGAGACTTTCAAAAAGAAAAAAGAAAGGGAAGAACGAAAAGAGAGTGGGGGAATAGGGGCTTAAATGAGTGAGAAGGGGGGGGGGAGGAGACAAAAGGGGAGGAGAGAGAAGAGAATGGAGGAGATAGTATTGAGAAGAGGAAGGGTCATCTGCAAAGACTTTTCCGAAGAAAGAAAGAGAAAAGGAGAGAAATGATTTGTATGATCGGAAGGGGAAAGAGAGAAACAGAAAGTAAGAAGAGATTTTCAAGAAAGGGGGAGAGAGAAATATAAGAGGGATAAATTTATTTATAAATCATAATTATAGATACAGAATATTTTTTTTTTCTTTTTTTATTGAAAAAAGTTAAGACTATTTTGTTTAAGACTATTTTGTATGAGGACTATTACATATTTCTTCTTCTATTTAGGAGGGTTTTTTTTCTTAAGTGATGAAAGTTATTTATTTTTCAATGTTGTATAGGTTATATTGAATTATGGACTTCTCAATGTAATATAATCAAATTTAATATTTTATTATGAGTCTGTAATGTCTCCTTCATTTCTCGACATGATAATTGCTAAAATTACAAATAAGGTCATGTGGAATTATGGACTCCTAATATAATATAATTGAATTTAAAATTTATCGGGCCAGATAAACTTTTCAAAAGCTATGATATTAATTATATTTTACATCTATTAAGATCAATGGAAATATCAACTGAGGAAATAAGCTATTGAACTCATAAAATATAGTTATTTTTATGAATAATTAAAAATATATTTTGTACTATACGATTCATAGACATATTTATCTCTTTTTTTCTTTTTTTCTCTCTTTATTGGAAAAGTTCACATTTCTTTTTCTCTCCTCTTCAGTAGTGTGTAAGTTTCTCTTTTTCTTTCGCTCTCATTTCTCTTGAACTTTTCTATAAGTTTTTTTTCCTCTTTTCTCTCTAACCTCTGTCCCCATTTATCTCCTCACTCTTTCTTCTCTCCTCCTCTTTTTTGTGAAAGTTTTTCCTCTCCCCCGAGAAGAAAGCTTATTTCCCTTTGGTCTCTCTCTTTTCCTGGTGAAAGTTCTTTTCTCTTGCTTTCTCTCTTTTACCCTTCCCACAATCTCATGCAAGTTTACATAAATCTTGTAAGATTGCATGACTCATCATGTAGGTTTACACGATTTGTATAAGTCTACACAATTAAATTTATACGATTGATTATATAAGTTTAATAAAAATATTTCAAAAATTATGAAAAAAATAAATATTTTTTTAGAAAATTTTAATTATAAATTAATAGGTACAATAAAATTTGACCAAAACCTACATGTGTATCTATATATATATATATATATATATATAGAGAGAGAGAGAGAGAGAGAGAGAGAGAGAGAGAGAGTGACTCAAAAAAAAATTCCGACAAAAAAATATCTTTGGAAAGTTGATAATTTTGATTCAATAGAATAATTAAAATGTTGTCGCGTACACAACATGCACATTTGCTATTGTTGCATGGGGTGCAAGTGCGTCTGACGCGAGTAGAATTGCCAGTTCAATATATTAGCCAATTAGGTAATTTTTTATTTTATTCTTTAATTTATTTTTTACTTTATCACAGAAATTCTAAAAGCTTATAAATTGTTGGCCTCAACTCTATTTCTAATAAAAAATTTATATAAGAGTTCAACATTTTTTATTACTTGTAATTTGATATTCAAAATACAAATATAAATAAAATATTAGTTCTTACATATAAAATATTCTTTCTAAACTTAATTATGAATTATTACAATAATTAAAATACTTTCATGCATAATAATATTGTGAAATCTTTTTATGTAAAACAAAGTATTATTAAAATTTTCTTATATTAAAATTTTTATAAGATTATTAACTTGTTAGGTGTGGTGACAATCTCTCACACGATATAATAGAATATCACGAAAAGAAGCCACAAATACTACTTAATAATTATATTACTATTAATAGTATCATACTATTATATTTTAAAAATATTAGAAAGTGCGAAATATATGAAAAAATAATTAAATTTGTAAAAAATGTTGAGCAATAGTTAGGTGGTAGGTAGGGGTGTAAATGAGTCAAGTTGAATCGAAAGTACCATTGTTCAAAATTATTTGAAATGTTATGAAATTTCTAATATTTTATTTTAGATTGGTTTGATTATTAATCAAGTCGAGCCGAATACGAATCGAACTCGAATAATTTGATATTTTCACTTGCTTTAACGAATTTTGTTTAACGAGTTTAAGTTTGACTCGAATTTTAAATTTTATCAAATATAAAAGTGTGTTCATACTTATTTGACATTATTATCAAATAGAGTTGAAATAAATTTATAACAAACGAACTCAAATTGAATAATCGAATAATTTAATTTAATTTTCAGTTCAAGGGATAAGTTGGAGCCGAACATTTATTTAGGGTTTAGGTAAAATTATACATGATGGAGGCGGGAGGGGAAAAGAAAAACTGACAAAAAAATTCATAACATTAAACAAGAAGATCATAAATGAGTTCTATTGAAGGGTGCGTGTAAGACCGAATTTGTTTGAGAAGATAGCATATGTCATGAGATTGGGTCTACCTGGGCATCTGCTTCGATTCAATAACTTTTTTTCTTCTCTCACACATTGGGACTGTATCTTATGTTGCTTTTACAAATATGTAGAAAAGAAGGAACTTCCTAAAAGAAAGTATCTACTTTTACATCAATAATTGCCCAAACAAATTCCTCTTGATGTCGACATGTTTCGACTCCTTTTCTGGCCTGAATTTCTTTCTTCATCAATCAATCTAATGTGTTCAATTTTAGACAGACAGAATCAAATAAAATAAAATATGTTTATTTAACTAATTAATTATTTAACTTATGGTAACTGAATAAAAGTGGGAAAGTGAAGGCAGGATTAAAGAAGGAAGGAGATGGTACGAAAAGAGAGAGATTCAGAGAAGATTTTGGAGAGGAGAGTGGGCGGGGCCCTCTCAGTCATGATGATAATATGAGTATCGTCTTTCCCAAAAGCCTATTACCCTGCCACTCTACCTGGACTAAAGTATCATCGTCTGCAAGATGGTGCACTGGTCACTCGCATGTGGTTCACCCACGGAATGCAAACTGTTCCATCAGATTCCACCTTTTCAAAGGACAAAAAACGTGTTTCGATTACGTAATCATTGCCTAAATTGTACGAAACTCCAACTTTATTTAAATATATTATCATATATTTTTATTGCTAAGCAAAGTAGTTAATGTATTTTTTTTTCAATTATTCAATTTAATTCATGATGACTTTGACTGATATTATTTGAAGGTATAACGGGAAAGTATTTACAATATTTTTAACAATATTAATTATTATTACTAAAAAAGTTTTGAATTGAATCCTTGAACGAAGAAATTTTGTATAATTCTTAACCATATAAGTACCTCACAAATGATTATGAAATCATTGAAGAGTGTGGTGTTATTTATCGATTTTTTAGTTATGAATATTTAAATGTTTGTCGCAAATTTAGTATCATAAAAGACATAATAAAATAAGGAAAATAATTTATTTTATAAACGTAGTTATGTTTCGAAAATCAACATTTTGTTTTATTAGTTAAAATAAAAAAATTAAATATTTTATTTCACAAACAAATGATGTATAATTTAATAAATTAAGTCAACAAATAAAAAATATAAATTTATAGTTTTTATTAAATTGTATCATTATAAAATTATACCTAATTCTAAATTTAAAAGAAATGATTGGAGTAAATACTGTGAATGGACACAACTTTAACATATTATAATTGACCCAAAGTAAAGCACGTGCATATGTGTCGATCAAAATCAATTAGACTTTAGATCCTGTTCCCAAAGTTTATTATAAATTATTGGTAATTAATTATGTAAAATAGCAGGAGGTGGAGTCAAAACGACGCAGTACGGCCACTCGGCCACTTTCTCCACTGCTTTTAGCCGAAATTATTTATAAATAATCAATTAATTATAGTTTTACTGGGGAATAATGCCACTTTAGCCGATCATGCTTATTTATTTATGGAATAATAATCATTGATTAACGTTGTTTTTTAGTCTAAAATGTCAATGTTATGAGATTCTGAGAAAGTGATGCTGTCGCTCCATATTTTGATGGGTACAGCACAAACTGTTGGGGCCAATCTTCTTCTTGCTTCGAAATATGTCCCCAACTATTTATTTTATGCAATCTACGTTACATCGAATTGTGAATGCATGTGCCATAAGGCTCCTAACATATTAAAATTACCTAATTGTGGGATATCCATGTTTTAGTTATGAGTGAATCTTCTTTTAACTTATTATACATGTACGTTCAAATAATACTTAGTTAATACAATTCAACGAAACAAATTTATATTCAATATACACGTTATGTTTTATTTTAATATGTATGTGGTAGAATATAAATACTAGTGATATACTCGAATAAGATTGAGAAAATATTTGTATCCAAGCGAATAGTCAAATATTATATTTGAATTATAATAGAGTATGGCAGAATAAGAAATGTATATGTCATATCAATAGACTTAGTTAGTTATGTATATTTCTGATTAATAATGTTTTATTTATGAAAAAAGTATGATTTGAATATTATGGAATGCGATGTTTTTGAATATGTTCAGTCGAGTCTCCGTTCAAACATATCCTTATTTATGACGAGCTGATGCGCATTTGACTTTTTACATCATATTTATGTTGCTATCAATTAATTTTAAAAGTGAAGACATTGTTTCTAAATATGTTGCTATCAATGAATTTTAGAAGTAAAGACATTCTTTTTGAATTTAGAATAAGATTATAACTTGTGTCCTTTTTTTTTGGAAGTATATTTAGCTTGCATTCCAATACATGAATTTGAGATAATTTCTAATTTATAATAGCTAGTCCATTGTTTAGTTCTTTGGATTCATTTAATCTCCTGAAGATTTATTCTCGTTGAACAAAATTTTTGAGTGATTTTAGATGTATTCCAAGTCCACAATAATTTGAATTGATTTAAAATATATTTCTTTTATGTATTTTTCAGGAATTTATATATTTTGAAATCCATCAATTATTTGAATTCTATTTTTCAAAGAAATATAGATTTGAAATTCATTTTTAATACCATTAACTTCCAAATTCCTTAATCCTAACTCAACCTAAGTCCTTCCTCCTATGATTTTATTTAGCAGTGTTTGCAATACTTGTAGGCTGAGAAACATTGAAAGCCCAATATTATATTATCTGGGCCGAGAGTGGCTGGGATTCCAGAATCTCACATACAGGCACAACTGGACAAGTTTATTACTATTTAAAATAAAAAATAAAAAATAAACACTTTATGAAGCTAATTAATTAACAATATCGACTTTGAAAATTATATCTCTCACCACAAAATTATAAGGCCACCACCGCCATCAAAGGTACGTTTTACATTTCTCACCTAATTTATTATTTTGTTGTCAACATCGTCTCAGATTGAAGGCTTTGGGTTAGACTTTGTTTGAAATTTATACTCGATTGAAATTGATTGTTTTAAATTAAAAATTTAAATTTAAATTTAAATTTATTAGAAATCTTTACTAGATTCAGATTGGTTGAGTTGACATATTTAGAAATATTTGATGATGATACTATTTTCTCCTATTACCTTTTTGTAGAGATGTTAAACGGGCGAGTTCTGTCGGTTTCGGGCTAGCCCTAACGAATTTTAGGTTAATCGGGTCTCGATTTAATCGGGTCAATTTTAACGGGCTTGATTGTGGTGAATCTAATCCTAATCCTATCGATTTTTGGGCTAATCGGGCCACTATCGGGCTATGAGTCGAATTAGTCAAATTATAAATTTAAATTTAAAATTTTAATTAAATGCATATTATGCTCTATTTTAAATACTAGATAACATTAAAAGATTATATATTTTAGAACCTTTATATCACTATACAAAATTTAAAGATTCAAACATTTAAGTCATATACACTATTTCATGCTCTCAATTATAGCTTTAAGAGCATTCACTGTCATAAAATTTAAAATCATGTTACATTTAAATTCTAAATTTAAATGACAGTATTTAGAATATTTTAGTAATTAAATATAAATTTTAATATATTTTACTAAAAATCAAATATAATATATGAAAAATAATTCAAAATGGTGTATATTATTAATTCAATATTAGAAAATAAACAAATAAGAAGAAAAATTCTGGCTATCGGGTCAGCCCTAACCTTAAGCGGGCTAGCCCTATAGGGCTTCGGACTAATCAAGCTCGAACTAAATAGGCTAATTCTAAATGGGTTAATAAAATCAAGTCATAACCCTATAATTTTTCGAGCTAAACAGACCAACACCATGGCCCTTTTAACATCCCAACTTTTTTTATAGTTTAGTACTAAAAAAAGTAATACTAAATATCATATTTGTTATTGTGTGCGCTTCTAGAAGTCGCACGTAAGAAATCTGTACAGGTCAGCGGAACATGAAATATAGCTGGCTTGGGTTCCCTTATGGTAGAAGAAATTTCACGCTGATCCAATACTGCCACCTCATCCAGAACACTTTTTAGGGTATACCCACTAGAACATTCCACGCGGAATACCTCACGTCCATTGGACCATACAGTTGCATTCTATTGATTTCTAGTGTCAGCAGGAGAATTAGAAAATTACTCTTCTAATATAAATAACATCTAATAAAATATTAGTATTTGATAAGTGAATAATTTTATACAAATATAATATAATTTTTGAACATAAATATATATATATATATTTATAATATTTTATTTAATTAAAATATCTCATAATATTTTATATTTAAAAATTAAAATTTTATTATGTATATATAATATGAATAGAAACTTAAAAGTTATTAAAATATAATTTATTTGATATATTTTTCATAAAAAAGGTTACAATGAAAAAAAGTTATAAACTTTTAAAATTTTAAATTAAAAATAAAATCGTTGAACCTCTGGAAACATGCTAAGCTTAACCGTTAAAAGTGTGGGTGTGCATGAGCCAAAAGGGTGCCCCAACCAAAGTTTTTTCTTTTTCTTTAGCAAAAAAATTTACTTTGTGGAATAGTTTTAGGAAAAAAAATCTCTACTTTCTATGTTTTGTTGTGATCTTTATATGAGTATATGCATAATAATATAGATTCAAATTAATATTAAATTAGTTGAAAATTCAGTTCTTGAGATTTGTATAGTAGAAAATGAAATAGTGATCACTATACTCGTGTTTCACTTTATATATAAGAAGAAGGGGGCTCTAGGGTTATGCAGACACTCTCATGATGTAAAGGAGACGATGAGGTGTAAATACGCTATTTTAATATATCTACAAATAAAACATAATATCTATATTACACACGATTTGATGAATATTAATAAAATACATATTTCAATTCTATTTTATCACTCCCACACATCAAAATTTTATAGATTTTTTTATTATTTCTAATATATTTCAACTATGGACATAATAAAATTTGAAATTTAGTGGATTGAAAGACTAGCTCAAGTATTGGAGTGCTCATATTGATGACTACTTTTGCTTGTTTTTGCAGGTGCAGAGATGAAGACCTGCAATGAAACGTAAGATTAAATCAGAGATTTGAGTTTGCTAATGATTTAAGTATATTTATCATTATTCACTCATATTTTCATATTACAATTGTACAATTTATTTGGTAAGATCTCTATAATCTATTAAGTGGATGTGCTTGTATGCATCGGACTAAAACATGACTTATGAATGTTCATACACGTGTTTTTGTATTACACTCTAAATTTAGTTAGAAATTTTATGAGATGTTAATGAAAAAGATTGTTTGAGTAAGAGGTGAGTTTTCTGTGTCATTCAAGTTATTACTATGAACTTGTCATAAATTACAATGACTCAAAGAGCATTAGTATTAGGAGCAATAGTCATGGTGACCTTAGAGCTGCAAGATTAAGATGATTATTCGAAATACTTGACATATAAGGAATGCATATATCTAAAGAGTAGGGAGCAAATGAATATTCAAGACTAATATGCCCTCACATTTCTATCTTATGCAACTATATGTCCAGATTGATACAAAAAGGATGACAATAATGCCAAGATAACACTCGATATGTAGGACCATGAGGTACAACTTTGCTAGTTGGGGATTTGTTGGGTTAAAAGACTTGGGACTTGGCTCTACCAACTGATTCATGGGACCTAGCTTTGCCACTTGGGGCTTATGGCTTTGTTAGGTGATACTTGGCCTTTGATCTACGAGTTGGGGCATAAGATGTTGGGACAAAATAGTTTGGAAATAAAGTCTAAAAGACTTAAGAGGTGGTTGGTAATAATGAAGGAATGAGAATATGTATGAGAATGATAGTAGTGGAGAATGAGAATGTGTCTTAATTTTGATTCCCTATAATACTGAGGGGTTTGGTGCATTCTTCACTTTTTGGGAATCAAAGTCCTCGCAACCAAGCTTTATATTTTATTTCCATATCCATTCCTTACATTCAATCAACTAACCAAGCAATCCTCAAGTGATATGGCTCTACTAGTTCATCCTTCAACCTAGCCTTTCAAGTTAATAAAATATTATCGTAAAGATTTAAATACACAATTAATTTATATTTATATTTTATTATGAAATAATGTGACAATTTATCATGCTAAGTTGCAAATGCTAAATAATGAAGTTTAAGTGGAATAGATGGTCGATGTGTCCATGAAGAGGAAACTTAATAATTGCCTTGCAATTGGCAATGTCACAAGAAAACTATATGGGATTGAAACAAATGAGAGAGAGAAGAATTTACAAAAATGAGATTTTTAAAAATGGATTGATTCTTGAATTCAACTAAATCTAATTGTTTACGTAATGGAAGAAAGAAATATATGTGTGACATTAGATATTTGACTCAATTGAATAGAGCAAATATATTTCCTTGCATTGTAGTTGACCTTCTAGTTTTTGACTTTTTTATGCAGGTTACGAATTCAAGATAGAAAGTTCGAATAAGAGTGGAAGACTGAAGCTTGACGATGAAATTTTTAGAGTACATAATATGAACAAAAATCAAATTTATTAAAAGAATAAATTGAAAAGGCATGACAAATCTTGATTGTAGGTCGACTCGAAAATTTAAGGTAACTAAAAGACAAATAATGCGATTAATATAGATGTCTACTTGAACTTCTAAATTAATATGGATATCCATTTAAATTTCTATATCATTTCTTTCTTAAAAAGAAAAATGTGTGGGTATATTCAAAGACTTTATTACTTCCCTAATAAAACAAAAAATTAATTACAATTTACAAAACTAAAAGTCATGCATCAGGTTCTAAGCAACAATTATAAAAACAAATAAATATTCATAAATAAAGAATGCTTTTTTTTCCCCCTTAAATTTATTTATTCCAGGAATCCCATACAAACACAAGTACTAAATATTCATTAATTACTGTATTTTTGAATTCATATAAACTTTTCACCTCCAATGGTGCAAATACAATTTTTACTTTTTTCGAAAAACAACGGTAGCATATATGGTTTCTGGAGTACACTTTCTGAAACGACGGAATTGCCCTTCACTGCATCTGAAGCAAGTGTAAATACCGGGACTTCCAGTTCCCGGTCTCCGAGCATGAAAGTGAACGCCTTTTGAAATGTTGAGTAGAGTTTGAATGCGGCTGAGCTGTGAATTTGGGCTTATAGCCTTTGCTGCTGTGAGCCTGTAACGGACCTTTTCTTCTTCATCTCTTCTTCTCCCACCAGGTATTCTCTCTCTACAGTTGCATATTATTTATGGTCTGTTTTGGTGAATTTTTCTCACTCTCTCTTTCTTGTGTTTTTTTCCCATCTGTGTTTTTGTTCTAAATCAATCTGCTAGATGCTGATGTGAACTTCTGTTGGATGGCTTGTTTTTTTCTTGGATCGAACAATTTTGTATTTTCTTTTGGTATTTCTTGAGCAAAAATGACGAGCGGTCTGAGAACGAGGCAAAGTTTTTATCTTTTATATGTAAGTTGTAATGCGAGTCCTCCTTTATTATTATTATTTTTTGTTCCCCCTTTTTTTTGTCTTCAACTGTATTCCGGATCTATCATGTCCTTCGAAAATACGGCGTTGTTGGATTTTTCTAGAAATTTTTATTCTTGAAATCACTTCTCCCTTCACACAAAACCCTGGGAGAAAAAAAGTAGTTGGGAAACAAAGTGATTTTGCAAAAAAGTTGACTCTGGAATTTGAGAATTTGTTCTTCTTTATCAGGGACAAGAAAAAGATTTGTCTTTTTCTTGCTGGGCAGGAGAAGAATTACTGAGTTGAAGGAACAGTCAGTAGATTGTGAAATGTTTGGAGGAAAAAGGTCTTTTGATTCGCTTGAGTAGGACTGATAAATTTGTTTCTCTAAGTTGGAGAGGAAAATATTAGTTCCTTTTTAGAAGTTTGGGCCAAGCATCGCTGATCTGTTGCAAATCGTGGTATTGTGCTATGGATTTAACCGGACTAGATGATAGTGTGAAGACTCGAATTCATCCATTTAATTGTTATAAATCTTCGGACTTGAATGAAACTATATTGGACTCAACTCAGACCGCTAATTTTAGGGAGCGCTATGTGCTTGGAAATCAACTAGGATGGGGAAGATTTGGGATCATAAGAGAATGCTCGGATAAATTAACAGGTGAAGTTTTGGCCTGCAAGTCTATTGCCAAAGAGAGGTTGGTTACAGAGGATAATGTTCGTACTGTGAAGCTTGAGATTGATATATTGACCAAGTTATCTGGGCATGAAAACGTTGTGGATCTCAAGGCTGTCTATGAGGAGGAGGATTACGTGCATCTTCTGATGGAGCTTTGTGCTGGTGGAGAGCTTTTCCATAGGATCGAGCAGCAGGGAAGATTGTCTGAGGGTGAGGCACATGTTATCTTTAAGCAGCTCATGGAAGTGGTTATGTATTGTCACGATAAAGGCATTGTACATAGAGATTTGAAACCAGAAAATATCCTCTTAGTCTCAAAGGCTTCCTCACTGATCAAATTGGCTGACTTTGGTCTTGCAACATATATCAAACCTGGTAATGTCGTTAGCCTCTTCACATTATTTTATGTTGAAATTTGTTTATTTAAAATAACCTAAAGTTCTCTTGGATAAATTAAAGTGCTTTATTGAGAATCTTTAGCTTCCGTTTAACAGGACAGACATTGCACGGGACTGTTGGAAGTCCATTTTATATAGCTCCTGAGGTCTTGGTGGGAGGTTATAATCAGGCAGCCGATGTGTGGAGCGCTGGTGTTATTCTTTACATTCTGCTCAGTGGAATACCCCCCTTTTGGGGGAAAACCAAATCAACCATATTTGATGCTGTGCGTGCTGCTAATTTGTGTTTCCATTCTGATATTTGGGATCACATTTCAATGTCAGCTAAGGACTTGGTTTCAGGAATGCTGTGTGTTGATCCTTCAAAAAGATTAACTGCTGCTCAAGTCCTGGGTATGTTAATGGTGTTGATGCTCATTCTTTTTAGAATTGATTCTTGATCTGCATTTAATGTTGTTACCAGAAGTTTTAGTAAGTTGCTAAACAAAACTGATTGTACCTGCCAAAGAATTTGTCCTCCATTTGTTTGAGTTCTGCCGGATATTCATTTTCAATATTTTATTTTCCTGATTTTGGTTTAAGACTTGGATATAATATCTTCTCTTTAGCATTTATCCTTGTAGAGACCTTACCTTAGTTATTGACAACCATCTGAACTGAATTTGGAACGATCTGTATGAAAAATTCGAGTACCAAATGTTACTGGTTGTGACTGTGATTCTACTAAATCTTATTTTTCTGGAATTTGTAATCTTATTCAATCGCTCAGCTATATGAATCTTTCAGGATTATGTTGTAAAGATTTTTTATTATATATCCGCAGCTCACTCCTGGACAAAGGACACCCCATTGGGTACTAAAGAATCGTACAGACAAGATAATCTCAGTAGTAGACAACTAGAAGTGGGCGGTTATTCTTTCTCCAATCTAAATGTTGACAGGGATCAAGATCTTAGTTTCCAAGATGGGTCACCGTTAGTTGTTAATGGTGAATATGAGGATTCTCCTGTTTTCTCATGCAGATCATCGTTCTCTTCAAACCTAACAAACCAGTGCACGCCTTCCTCGGGTGCAGGAGCTGTTCATTCTGGGAGCTGCTATAAATCAGATGAACCAGAATTCTCATCTCCAATTCCTTCGATGCCAAGTTTTGCCTTCTCCACTCCTGTCACTGCATTCGAACCAAGTCAAGAATCATTATGTTTCAAGACCAAAATTCTGTCAATTGATGGAGGTACGTCTTTTGTGCTACAACTATCAATATATTCCTATATGTAACTAGAAGCCCACATGACACAACTGTTTTATCTATCACAAGAATTGATATTATTGTACAGACTTGCATATTGGCATATGGGCTGTTTTACTTAGTTTGACCTGAAGAACCTTGTTCAGGAAATAATTAGAATTTTGTTAACCAGAGATTAGCCATTTGTGAAAAAAATTTGAAATTTATAAGTTATCATGGTGAAAATGGAAATACTGACTAGAGCATTTCTTGGTACGGTCAACTGCATTTATTGGCGAGTGATTAGTATGAAGATACAGAGTTTGATTAGTAACAAGTGTATAAATGCGTATAGGACGACACTTTCCTCTTATAAAATGTGAATACTGGGGGAATTAAATGCAGTTACTTGTTTGTCGTATCCAAAGTGCTTGTGCTATAATGCTATTATATAAATTGAACCCTACATATTTGGACTGTTTAAGCCCTTACACGGTACAAAGCTGGTTCCAGAATACATCAGTTGTAAAATCCACCCTTAATTTGCACACATTCACACACCCACCCCCCAAACCCATATGGGTCTGTGTGGAATCAGGGATGGATTCTACACTTGGTGTAATCCACCCCTACACAGCCCACTTGAAACAATTTGGACCTGTGTGCTCTTTGTGGGTTCGACTCTCAGACTCTTTGCTTGTGCTTTCAGAACCAAGTATAAGGAAGCTAATATTGTCACCGGATCCTGACCAACCTAACGAGAACAAGTCAGAAGTCCGTAGAGGGGGATGTACAACACATGTTTCAAAGTCGATAAACTTGCAGAGCAAGAGGAACCACACGATCGGTCTTGGCGAACTGGATCATCTCGATCTCATGGCCACAGCTTCAGTTAGCCGTTGGGCGTCGTGCACTCAGATTCCAAGTGCTTTGCGGTCTTCACTTGTGTGCTAGCAGAGCAAGAACTGTTAATTCCTTGATAAATTAAACCTTGATTAGCTGACAGATGGTGCTATAAGTGTATGCCGTGATTGGCGCTCTGATCTGTGTTGTGGGTTTCTGTTTCCTGTTTTCCGGTTTGGGTCTGTTGGTATGGTTGATGGTAGTAGAGAGTGTATACTAGTGACATTCGTGATGATGTTGGAAGTGCTAAGTTATAAACTGACCCAAGATGTGAGTTTCTCAACCCGGTTTAAGTGTTGCTTCACTTCTTTAATCCAAAATAGTCTGCATCTGTAACAGCAGAGTTTGATATTGTTAATGTAAGCAGTATTTCATTATTTTGTTGGTAAATAGTAAGCAGATAACGTAAGGAAACGCAAACCTTACCTTGTCAAAATAGCATCCTTCCGGTTTTTTTGGGGGAAAATGAATGCCAAATATAGTAACATTAAAAAAAACACTTCGTAACCTTCCTAAAAAGGTAACATTATTTTTGTCTACTTCTTGGTTTTTGGAAAATGAATACCAAGTACCGTTACAAGTTCATACGGAAAAAGACAAGAAAAAAGAATTGTTAAAAACAAAATTATTGCGTCTGCCGGGAGTCGAACCCGGGTCTATTGCTTGGAAGGCAATTATCCTAACCGTTGGACTACAAACGCTTGATGTATTTTGGTTGAAGAATAATTTGTATTTGGTTAATATTCCGTAGTCCATTTACACAAATAAAAAAGCGAGTGAAATTTGAAAACAATAGGTGAAACGTTATTTAGAATAGATACATTCGGAACACAATACTAATGTTATCAAAATTCGACTCCAATTGATATGGCATATATTATTAAAATTCAATATAACTTAAGTTATTTTATCCCAATGCAATTAAATTCTGAATTTTTTTTTTTTTTTTTTAATTTAGCTCGAGTAGGGTTCCAATTAGCATTTTATACAGCAAACACAAAATAAGGAGTTAGATTGTTTTGATAAATATCTTCCATTGTTTAAATAAGTTAAGAATATTATAAACAAGTTATATTGGACCAATATTTCCTTGGAGTAGAATTATTCATTGAAAGAAACAGATCCAGGAATAATAATAAAAATTATTCATTATATATCTTTCTTAAACACTAAGCATGAAAATTATCGTAAAAGTTGGAAGAGAGTTTATTCGATATCCCCCAACCTATGATTGAATGTATGTGGGTGTGTTGGAAGCCACCAAATATATGTTGCACCGAATGTAGATAAAGAGAAATTTTTTGATATAATTGACTGATTAAATTAATTTAGAGTTATATAGGTCACAAACACTTCAAAATTGCTTTTTTAGTTAGAAACTCTGTTTTTAAGCAATCAAAAGCTAAAGGCCCCTATAATTTGAATTAAGGACAAAGAAATGAAAAGCGATTAAACAACTCTAGGACCTGAACACCCTACAATTTTAATTAGGAAAACAGAAAGAAAGAAAAAAAAAAACAATTGAATTAAAATTAGTCTGCGTCTGCCGGGAGTCGAACCCGGCTCTATTGCTTGGAAGGCAATTATCCTAACCGTTGGACTACAAACGCTTGATGTATTCGAGTTGAAGCAAAACTTTATCTAAATTTTAGTTGGAGCTACTACCCTTATCTTTGTATTAATATTGGCACCCAATTGTATCATTTTTTTTTTCAAACGACTGAAATTAATGACCTTTCTAAATAAATAAATAAAAGAACCGGGGACATGAAAGAAATAGAACTTTGCGCCTCTAATAGAGAAGATTAGGTAACAATTATATGGCATCATGCTAATAATTACAGGGCAATGAAGTAGAATGCACCGAAAGGTAAAAACAAAACCTGAGTTCCAAGCTGAAACTTTCTGGTGATTAGCTCCATAGTGTAAACATACATCAGTGGTTACGTTAATTTGTGTAGCAATTCGGAAAAATCTTGTTTTTAACTCAGCACTCATACCTTAAAACACTATGCATACTGTCACTGTATATTTATATTGATTTATTGAGGGCCTAAATCTTATTTCTCAACCTTAATTAATTCCCGAAAAGTCTTTAATAAGAAAAAAAATAGTAGGTTAAAGGCTCAACTAAGCAAAACTAAAATGTGCAATGGCTTAATGAAATAAAATGTGAAACTTTATAAGGTTAATGCATTGTGCCTCAATATTTAGTTTTATAAAATGGAAAAATACATGTTCATGTAACTCCTCCAAACAAAACACAAGCACTTCTCATGCACCAAATCAGAGAAAATAAAAAGAAGAATAATAGTAGTAGTAGTAGTAAATTACTTGAATAAAACCGCAGACCAAGATATTAAAAAAACATAGCTAGCATACCGGATTTATCAGGCACATTTTTCAGAAACCGCGGACAAAGCAACAAAATTAACTGTTTATTGCTAACAGTTGGAGAATGGTGGTTTCTGCTGCACAAATCTGTTTGCTCTCTAACACCAGTTGTATATAGTGTTTTTACACAGTTTGGGTCTTCCTCGATTTTTAGTGTGGGCTCCAAATCTTCAAAATACGGGTCATTTCCATCAGTAAGAACCACAATTACCCAAACATGGTGCTCCTTCAGCTAGATGTACAACATGAAAATTGTTTTCTTTTCTTCCAAACTCTCAGGCTGCAGGCGCATGTTCCTGAATGGCTGATACAAGCTTATCCCGGTCCTCCTGGGTCTTGGTTCTCATCAAAAAGGTGCGAGCAACAGCAGCATTATTGTTATCATCATCAGCCTTGAGAGAGAGAGAGAGGAAATCCACAATCAGAACGTACAAGTATAGAACTGATGCTCAGAACATTACATATATTGCATTTTCTCCTCTCAAAAATTTGAATGCCTAAGATCGTGAACCATAATATAATTTGGCTCACTCATTAAATTAGGTCTGATGCACTAGATCCGCCTGTATAAAGATCTATGCTGGAATTCTGCCTTCCCCGTTAGCAGCAAATTTCATATTATAAGAAACATTATATACAAGAATTAAGCACTAAACAAAGTGTGATTCTATCTTGATAATTATTGTGACTAAAGAAAGGCAAAGGGCCAATAATCACGGTCAGTCTATTTTATTTTGGGCCTAATCCAGATCAGTATGGACAAAGTTCGTTTTGAAGTAACAAGTTTTGCCAAAGTTAATAGTGGTCCGCTCAAACTGATAAAATCCTGGTCATGAGGTGGGCCCTAAATTTAAGTGAAACCACATGATGCACAAACATAGCTTTGCTTTGTGTTCCTAGAGTTTCTTATAAGAAGCAAGCAGGAACATACCATTTTTGTTTCTTTTGAAAGTAAAAGGTTTGATGCAGTTCAGGAAAAATTATCAGCCAAAGAAATGATTATTCCCAAAAGTACAACCAAAGAAAGTGACAAAGAAAAAGAGAAAGAGAATGAGAAAGAGGAGGTAGTATGATGCTAGTATCAAAGTTGCAATGCATTACCGAAGTATGAAATATTGCCACTACTGAGTTTTTTTGCACATTTGTTTTGATGCCAGTGTATATCAAAGCATTGAGCAGCACTTTACCCACCTGCAATAATTGGAGTATTCAAAAGAATGCACGAGTAGATGAAAATTATGTGAACTCAAGTTTGATAATTAGCTGTATTCTTGTGTAACACGCACAATTGCGTTAAGTTATATTACACCAGCTAGAAATGGAACTCTCTTAGAAAAAAAAAAAAATGAACCTCTGAAGTCCACATAATTCCGAAAAGAAAAATGGAACTCAGAATAATTTCCCTCTAAAATTTACTTACTATGCAGTCATCACTCAGCATTCTATTCCTAATTATAATTGGCCAGGTTCTAAATCTGCAAAACGTTTCTCAGTTTATAGCAAAGTCTGAGCATGAATAATTTTTTTTATTTGTTCTCTACTAAATTTCAGACACAGAATCATAAAAGTAAACCATGAAGAAGATCAGAGTAGATTTATTGAGACATCAGAACACATAAGAGCATTGTATAGGCTGCAAGAAAAAATACATAAGAACCAAAATAAATAATGTATGAACTGAGAAACAAAATCTCAGAAGAAACTTACATCATTACGTATAACAATGGTTGGTTTAGATTCCTTGGTGCCCTTACTAACACCTTCCTTGCATTTGATACTAAGTTGACCCATGCCTTTATCTTTCCAAGCATCTTTGTCCTGTGGATCACTTGACTGGTACGAAAGGGAGCCAGGAACATGAGATTAAAGCAAAAAGACTATGAAACAATTAATCATCGTTCAGTTTGAAATAACAACACATCATATAAAATGACATATGATGTAAAAGAAGTAAAGTTCAATGCAGAAAATCAAGAAAAACCACCAAATACAAAAGTTTTACATCATGGAGGGATATGATGCATGCCTACCAAGGTAATGCTTACATGCTTTAGAAAATTCTCATTCACTCAGATGATACACGGCTCTGTTATGAGTTCTTAAAACCAAAAGGGTATATGAGTGTACTTTGTTTTATCACATGATAATGCACAAGTATTTCATTAATCAGTGAACACAAGCGTAGTGTGTGTTAGTAATACATGCATGACTGCAGTAGATTCTAAAGTGCAAAAAAAGCAAGAAAGAAATACAAAGCAATTCTAGCAACACCATCTCCTGGGGAAGTTGTGGAGTACCATAGTTTAGTCATGTACAAAAAATTAATGGCTACACTACAGATTGAATCTCGGTCTTACAAATCTCATATCAGTAAGCAAAATGATTAGACACCCTTCTTTGGAGACTTAGGTAGCTTGAATATTCCATCAAGTTAGGCAAATCAATTAAGAAAATTTGAAAAAGATTCATTGCTTTAATTTTACAGGCCACTCATCAAGCTCTACATCATGATTCTATGCATGGACATATAAATTCATGAAATTTCTGGGGAGCGACATCTGGCGTACAATCTATGTTTCATTAGCTGGTTATATCCCATGGATTGGTGGCAAGTAAGGACTAATATGATGTAAACCAGCTGTACCCATCTTCATCTTTCTCTTCATAATAATATTAACGAATTAAGTTTAAATTAGCCAAACCAAAGAGTTTAAATTATCAAGAATCGTATTGATCTGCTGATACTCAAAAGAGAATGATCTTAAAAGCATATCGAGGTTATTAGCATGCACGTAGTTTCTTTGAATGTATAGTGCTTGTAAACAGAACCAGACAACAAAAATCAATTTGTTGCATTTCGTGGGCGAAAATTCTTTAGTCAATGGTTAATTCTACTGCATACTCACCTTTACATAAAGTTTGCATTTTACTTCATGCACGACAACAATGCCTTCCTCCTGGCTTTTTTTCACAGATGGGCTGCTGGGCTGTTCAACATCACCTTCTGCACTCCAGGAATTGAGACAAGGAAACAAAATCCATCACTTAAGCAATCAAAATATCCATGTTGCGTGTCTTCCATCCATACCAAAAAAAAAAGGCAAAAATTTGATTTTGCCATGTCCATAGTAAAGATGAAAAATGGGTTTCTAACTCATGAAAGAATATATATCGTAGCTGCTGCCTTACCACTAAAAATTGCTAGGTACCATTTTTTTTGTTTGTTTTTAGGAGCAGGCAAGTGTGACTTTACACAGCAGAAAGAAGACAGTTTTGTACTATATTTTAACATTGAATTCCAATACTTTGAACCCACCAAAACATCTTAAAAGGGAGGACAGGCTATGGGTGTCCAAATAAACTTAAGAAAAATGAAACAGGTGATGCTGACTTTAGAAAAAATAAAATAAAATAAATAAAGAACATATCTTCAGAGCTGAGTGGGATAAGATACCCCAGTTATTCTAGCTGCAAAGATGGATAGTAGATATTGTGTGTATTGACCCCTGCAAATCCAGGCCAAGTCTTCTTTTGGAAGATGGCAGGCCAGCCTTTTTTTTCTCCATTTATATTAATATGCAGCAATTGACAGCAATGACACAGACTGAAATAAACGTCTCAATAGATATTGAAATTGAAACTCAACAGGTTGAGAAGATACAAGGAGAGAGTAATGAAGCAAGGAGATCATATCATGAGTAAAATGACACATATATCCCAGCCATATTTTGTGTAATGGAATCATTCATCAAAGAATGAAAAAATACAAGTTACGTAGAATGGAATCAGATGTTAAAAACTTTTATTAACAATTACTTAATAATAAAGAATGTTTCACCTCTTACCCCCATCGTCTTCATTTGAAGCACCGTGACTAGACGGAATAGCATTTGCATTTCCAGGAACCGATACCTGATTTCCTGGAGGACAAAGAAGCAATTCAGTCAGTAAAGTGAGATAATACTTAGATTTCAAATACATGGCCAATTAATTGGAGAACGCAGAGAACCAAAAAGTAGATTATAACTAGCAAAGTCACAGGAGAGGAATTTAACCATAGTACTGCTAACTGAACACATTTCATTTATTAACAGGTAGAAACTAACAGAGAAGCATTTTATTGATGGCCGATTATATTGTTACATAACTGATCACCAGCACAACAAAACGAGTAGTGATGGAATTAAATGGCAGAAAGAGAGATGAGAAAATTAAGAGGATTAGAGATAAGCAGAGAAACTTCTTGTCAAATATTCTCATTGCGAAGGAATATTCATACTCAGTTTTTTACCAAGCAGCTATATCCCACAAATCTAGCCTCTCCAACAAAATAAATAAGATAGACAGCTTCAACTACAATTATCCTTTTCTCAAGGGCCAGCTAAAAACTATCTTTTGGTTGGTACATAAACAAATCACACCATGTTTTAAACTGTTTATTTCTTGAGATACAACTCTGCCCACAATTTTGTCCATTGTATGAACACACACAGAGAAACAAGACTTGAATCTACTTATTAAAAAAGAGAGAGAAGAGAATGTGTATTAACCATGAGTTTACATGACGTTAGATGTTAAATGAGCTTCAGGAAATTGAACCAGCATTCCATCCAACATGAACAATAGCTTAGTAACATATAGTTCCTGCGGACATTTAGACAGCCAGCACAAACTTCCATAAATGCTGTCTTCAGCCATTCAAGGTCCGCCAGTAATTTTTGTTATACCTTTGGACACTTCCCAGTATTGTTCACGTAAATTTCACCCAAGCATTAATTCCACTCAGGACAAGACTTAGATAATACAGCCAATACAAATAAATAAATTAGATAATTCCTGTGGAAATTCACACCCACACCCCCACACAAAAATTTCCATAAATGTTGCCCTCAGTTAAGGTCCGCCAGTAATTTTGCTCTACCTCTGGGCACTTCTTGGTATTGTTCCCAGAAATCCACTGAAGCATTAATTCCATTTAGGACATAATGAATCTTAAGTAATACATGTCATTCAATGAAATATTAAAAAATATCCAAATCATGAGATTTAAACACTAGTAATTTAGTTCATTTCCAATTCATGTGTTTTCATATATAAAACAATGCAACACAAATCTGTCAAGATACTGTTACTTACTTCTCACAGGAATAACCAAAAAGCACTTCGAATAAAGGAATAAAGTAGATTTTAGTAGAGCAATTAGAGACAGATCATTGCACATATATCATATACAAGAGTACCTCCAAATGTTAAAGGAGCATTATTATTGAAGACACTTCCAGGATTCCATGAACTTCCAGAGCTCGCTGTTGTAGCGGCAGGAAGCCCTAAAAAAGGAATGAAGTAAACGAATGAAGTAAATTTTAGTGGAAATAGCCATTGAAAGCAGAGCGCTGCAAAAATATAATCAACCACAATACCTCCAAATTTGAAAGGGGCATTACTATTGAAGACATTTCCAGAGCTCAATGAACTTCCAGGGCTTTCTGTTGTAGCTGCAGGAAATGCAGGAAAACCAGGTTTTTCCAAAAATAATTTAGGGCTGCTATTGCCAATTTCTGATGTGGGTTTAGTTTGAGCATCATTAGAACGACGCTCGCCTGAACTTTCTCCTTTTGCAGCATTTGATTTCAACCAGCTAACAACATCACTAAATTTCTCCTGCAATTTAAGGCAATGCATAACACAATCAGATTACCATACCTAAAGTTCAGCATCTGATAATTATCTCATTGCTATTTAGGATGAATCAGGAAAAGATAAATAAATGTCTTTTATTAATGTAGAAGCTGGTTTCCGGAAGAAGGATGGTCAAACAAGAGCTAGATCAAGTTCTTTTTGCACACTATGTCAAGACATTCAGTATAGAGGATGGAGTGAAAGCTATGCCATCCTACCAAAAGCATCCTGAATAACCTCTCTACTTTTACTCATCAATCTAAATGCGTATGGCACCATAAATTATTGGTAGCGTTTAGTAAACAATTGCGAACATAGAAATTCTGGAAACTAGTGTAGCTACAACTTGATCAGATATGCTTCTAAAAGGTATACATAAAAAAAATTTATGCTCTTAAAATTTGTCAACATTTTTAAAGGTGGCAGTTCTGGAAACTAGGGCGCTAATCACATATCCTTATTAAACGTATACAGAAATCTATTTGCAAGACTCAAACAAACACCCATGATAACATATTCCTGATAATATCTAGCAGTTCTATTTATAAATGAATCTGATGTTTATTCGTGCATGACATGAAACAACTGTAGGCTTTCAACAATTTATTTTGGATTTAAAAATGTATTAACATTGATTATTTTTAATAGTAATTGAAAGAATAAGTACCAACATATATGGGATCCGCAACTTCAACTCAAGTAGCAAACACAGTTAGCGCATTTTAGTATATACGTATACGCACCGTATTTTGAAATTAATTGGTTGAAATCACACTTTCCAAATGCAGTGTTAACCATTAAAAAATACAGAAGTCAAAGCAGTGGATGAAGTCTGCGACTTAAGGTTTTCAATTCCCTGACAAAAAAACATTGTGATATTGGTGATCTCCCAGTGAATTTGCTGGCAACGAAGTGAATATCTTTTGCTCATATTTTATCCAAGACCACATGCCAGAAGGAAAACACTAAGAAAAAACAACCAGTTTGATAACTTCAAAAGAAAATACTGATTTTAATATTGACATGAGGGATGATGTGAAGAAGTACTAAGTTTTGTGCAATCAACTACATCAAAGAGCTGCTATTTGTGCTAAGGCTTTAATGAAAGCAATTTATTGATTGCGTGCGCTGCTCATATTCCCAAAATGATAAATCTTGCAATCACCCAGGAGCAGGGAGTGGTAAAAAAATCATTCAAATCTGTTGGAATATTTCCCTTCTGAATTCAAACAGATTGTGAAATAAAGATGCAGAAAAATTGGAGCCCCACATGACTGCACTTTTAACAACGCTGAATGCTTTTGTTTTGTGGGTTCTGGGGATCATCAAAATTTATGATGGGAGTTTATATTATAAATGGAATTCATTTCAAAAAGCTGATGTTAACAACGTCTGAAACTTTAGTTTTTCTGATATTTGGTTTAAAAAACACACAATTTAAAGGTTGCATGTCGAGATAGTCCAAATACAAAATGCAGATCTGATCTTTAACTCTACTTCTTCTTTTAACTATTCTAAAAAAATACGCTATACATTTAATTATTTTTAAATTCTATTATGAATGGTCAAAAAGCTGTTACTTGTACCTTCCTACAAAATTATGTTCTATTCATAATTTAAATTTCTCGGACAAATCCGAAAGCTTAAACAGAACTTGATGACCAGAAGAATCCCCCATACGTCCCATGCTTAAATAAGCACCCACTAACCAAGTAACCAACTCAGATCTCCATCCACATCAAATTATATGATCCCTCCCATATAAGTAAGCATACACAGGAAATGTTATGGAATAAGAACAATAAGAATGACGGTCTAACTGTTTTCATCATAGTAGATATGTGTGTAAACGGTGCAAGATTATAACACGAGAAACTAGATATAGTTAGAAGCTGCCGACCAATTACCATGATGCCTTTAGCGTGGTTTAAGTAGTCCTGCACTCCATCTTCCCAGAGCTCATCTGGGTGGTTTTGTAATTGAGCTTGTACCCAACTAGGAGAACATAAAATTACCAACGTTAGCACAAACATTTTAGACCATGTCATTAATCGTGATTGGATATTATTGCTCAAAAATATTATTTTATAGCTCAACTAATTCAGATATCAGTTGCAATGCTAATGATATTTCAATTATAGCAAGGGGATTTACTGGCAGCAGTACTTGATCAATTAACCACAACAATGTAGAGATATAGAACGAGTTCAATCTAGTAGAATAAGCCTATCAACATTTACAACTTCAAAATAAACTAAAGTCAAGTATCATTTCATAATTATCCTCAAATTGAACTAAAAGAATAAGAAAAATTTACAAAATAATAGTAAAAACTGAAAAAAGCTGTAAAAAGACAAGTGAAAGTAAGAACCTTGCAAACTGAGTGTTGAGAGCTCTCACATGCTGTTTTGATGATTCAGCTCTCTTCATATCCAACGGAACCGATGGTTCTGCCTTGTGCGCGTCAAATGATGACCCCATTACTAGTCTCTTGCTCGACATCTGCACCGTATCACAGAAACCCAACACGTTTCCGTTCATTGTAATCAAGCTACATACATTGATAGAAGTTTTTGGTTTTTACTAAAAAGGGACGAACACACACTTACAAAGGAGTCGTTGGAATTGAAAATAGGAGTGGAGTCGGAAATCGCTGCGCGCTTCGTTCCTCTCATGATTGAAAACAGTAGTTTGCTAATTAGTTACTTCTATTTAAGGATTGTTGTTTAGGGGTCTGAAAATTCAGGATTTAGGGTTTTAGACGAGTGTCTGAAAGATGCGGAAGAAGTGAAGACAGAATATTCTTTTATATTATATATATATATATATATTTTTTTTTTTTATGCTGTTATAAATTTATTGATTACTATTTTTATTATTTCGAGTTGGTGGAAAGAGAGCGGTTTGTAGTAGCCGTTAGCTGGAATTTTATGGAACGGCCTTCGCCTTAATGTGCAGTATCTGACATGGGCCACGTGCTGGATCTCTGTACTCCACTATGGGCCCTTGTTGTGGGCTTTACCGCTTGAGAATTGATGGGCCACAAAAATGGATATCCTTAATTTTGGAAAGTAGACTGGGCCTCCGATTATAAAGAGGACAGGGTGATGGGCTATTATTGGTTAAGGCCCATCTGATGAAATGTAGAACCTCACTCAGATGAAGTGTACGCGTTTGCTGTGCGTATCATATATTTGTATTTATCATCATTAATATAAATGTCGTGTTGATAAACCACTGATTGTGTTGCAACAAATGTGAGGTGGTGGGACCACAATTTTGTGCAATTTAACTTCACCTCAATTAACAAAAATGTAGAATTTTAAAAATTATGGGAATGTTAGCAATATCCCAGTTCGATTATATATATATATATATATAGCTGACAAATGTAAGAATAGCAAAACTACTATAGTTTAACTCGTGTTCGCCTCTATTACAATTCAACTTCGTTAATAATAAAATAATCTCAAATATAACATTAAAAGCTTGGAAGCATTTGAAGCAAGCTCGAACATCAGTACCTTAAGACTCAACTGAAATCATTTATAATTCTACACGGGCATGAATTAAAACCCAGAAAAATAAATGTAATATGTCCAACAACCTGTAGAATTATTATATTTTATTCTTTCCAACAAGAATTATAAATTCCGTAAGCAAGAAAAAAGAGATTCACATGGCATAAAATGAGCAGATACTACCCCCAGTTGCTACTTCTAAGCCACACAAAAAGGATGTAAAATCAAGAAAAATGCAAATGAGTCCCCCCATGTATCCCTAACTAATTCATTTCATGAAATCAGACCAGTGGCCTTCTTTCTTCACTGTCTTCATTCTCTCTATTTTCATTTGTCCTGTTAACTTCTTTCCGGTGTGTCGACGCGGTGGAAACGGATTGAGCAGCTCGATTAGGAGGTTTGCTATCAAGAACGAGCTTCATTACAATTCCCATACCTATGAGGAGCAGTCCTGAACCGTGTTGTTCAGTAAGCGGCTTGGTAAAGATCAAATACGAAAGCAACAATGTGACGGCCTTTCTTGCCGTTGTTATCTGCACATTGCACGTAAATTTGGATCAAAATGCATCAAAAGTTAGAAAATGTTCTTGCTTCTCTCTCTCTCTCTCTCTCTCTCTCTCTCTCACACACACACACACACACACACAAGGAGTAGTAGATAAGAAGGTACCATAGCAGTGGTTGCTGCCCCAAAAAGGGCAATGAGTGACAAAACAGAGACTTGACCAACAAATGTAGCCATTGCTTCAAAGACAAGCACACCGTAAACATAAGGATGCTGCAATACAAAAAAAAGAACAGGGATAAGATGCAAAGAATGTCGGCCAAAACAAGACAGGTTAAGAGTCCACTTCTTGATTACAAAATACTTTGTTAACTTTAACTAACGTTACCCAATTATTTATTTGAATACTTCTTTGTTACATTATCCACAACAGAATTAATATGCGAGCATTGATACATAGTTTTTATCTAACATTGCAATCCAAAAGTCTTACAGAGAGAGAGAGAGAGAGAAGCATCTATTGGAGTATGCAGGAAGAAAACAGTAAAATAAAATGACAGCTAGGTAAAAAGTATCAAGAAGCAAAACATCCAGTGGTCCTGGTAACATGCAACCCCAGCTGTTTCTTGGAAGCCCACATTATATTGACATTTCACATGTTTATTCCAATTAACATTATAAAGAATGAATTTATGAAACCAACTTCTTAAGACCAAGAATACACTATAATTTATTTCTAACAGTCAGTGACAGAGGGCAGATGCAATCTGTATCTGTACCATACTTGGAACTTAAGACTACCTAAATCTTTCCTACAGTTATATGCGTATTTTATTGCCCCGTTTTTTCTATTTGGTTAAAGGAGGATAACAAAGAGAGAACTGAGTTTTATCTACCTCAGAACAAGAATTCCATGCCCTGAACAACTCTCCTGTCAATATCATGGGCAGCAATAGGAAAGGCAAACCAACCACAGTCGAGCAAAATAGCATCTCCATCTGTGTGACATAACACACATTTAACCGAAATAACATATGCAACAACACCTGCTGACAAAAGAAATTACCATGATAAAATATGCACCTGTGTAGTTTCAGGATTCATGGTAAAAATTGCTTCCTGCAAGTTACCTAGGAAAGAATCCATGACTAAAGCACCCACAATCATTGCAATACCAATAAGACTGAAATTCGGGGAAGTATTTGCATCTGCTAAGGTGAAAAGAATTAAGCCGATAACTAGGAGCAGAGCCGATATATACTCATGAATCGGGTATTTTCTCCTCAACCCCGGGATAAATGCCCCCATTACCATCACAGGTAGTACCTATGCTCCAACATCAATTCAACAAATCAATTCAATTATCCAACCAAAATGGAAAATAGATACACAGTTCATCACATTTATACCTTGGTTGACTTAAACATGATTTGTGCGGGATAATTAAGATAAGCTAAGGAGCCCTTTGTTAATCCATGAGATCCCATAAGTACGGCCGAGAGCTTGACGTACGTTTTCCATGGGTTCACCATTTGCTTGGTGGTGAAGCCCTGCAGGTATATAAGCACCAAGTATACAAAGCCTTGTACAAAGGTAAAATACCAGCCATAGCTGCAATAACATAATGAATTTACATATAAATAAATATCTATTCTGCAAAAGAATTTTTAATTAGGGTATGTTCAACAAGAACATGTTGAAGAAATCATTTTGATAAAGTCAAATTAGGACATGGACGGACCTGAAACTTAGCCGATTATATACGTACTCCTGCAAATGGAAAACAAAAAATTTCATTATTAGTCAACTTTGAATCTTTATCATTCACCATTGACAGAACTTGTATTAGAGATCTATGCTTCATGAGAAATCTCAAAATCAAGGGGTCAACTTTCAATTTAAAAACAAATAATTAATTCATCATAAAAGTTGACAGATAAAATATCCCAAAAAAAAAAAAAAAGAAAAAAAAAACTTAAATTTGGGTAGAACAGTAACCTTAATAATAGTTATTAATCATCTTTGTCTAAAAAATGGTTGATTATTTTAAATGAAATTGGAGACAAACATTCACAAATTCAAACCTAAACCTTTCCACAAAATTTCACCATTCAAAGGCACTTCTTTCTTGAAATCATTTCCATAAGGCCAATCACAGAACAATCCAAACAATTTAATTCGCCCAATTAACCCCAAGATTCAATAAAAAAGTATCAAAAAATGAAAAAAAAAAAATCAAGAAATCAACCAATACAATCTCACACACACAAACACATACCTCACAAACTCCATTGACGAGATAGCCGAAAAAGAACCCAGAAGAACAAATCAAGAACTGTTGCCAAGTGGGCCTATCAGTCAAAGATATTCCCAAAAGAGACCTCGTTTGATCTTCCTTCTTCATCTCTCTCTCTCTCTCTCTCTGATAAACCGAACCAGAGAGAGAACGGAAAAACCTGAAACTTTATATTCTAATAAATACTTTACAGAAAAGATATAATTTCTCCCGTAAGCGTTGCATGGCTTGGCTAAAGGCAGAGAGGGAATTAAAAAGACTGAAAGATATTAAAAGGGCTTTTGGGATGCGCAAGAAAAGTATCAAAACTCGAGCAGACTTTTCTCTCCGTTAGATACAGGGAAATGTATCTACTATATGTTTTGTCTTTTATATGCGTATACACTATATAAATAGCTATACTGTGTGTGTGTGTGTTTCTCCAGTCTGATTCTAGTAGCGTTGGAGGCAGAAAAGCAGGAGAATTGAGGGAAAAGAGTTGGTGCCAGCACACATGAAAACGGTGAACGGTGCGTGCGACTTCTAATAAGGATTAAGTCAGGACTCGCAACCTGTAATTAAAAATTAAAATATTATTAACGAAAGTCATTCCCCAAATCTGCAAGCGAAAAAGAAAGGTTTTATTTTTCTTTTCTTATTTAACAAAAAAAAAGTTTGTTAATACTTGTGAACTTGATCATATTTCTTTGACCCAAACAAATACTCTTAATTTTTTCTATAGTTTATTTTTAAAAAAATATTTACAATTTTTATATAATAATATTTAATCTAAAACAATTGTTACCACAGATTACATTCGAGATTATGCACTGAATTTAGCATTGTCAATGTCTTTATAATGTTTGGAAATATGCCTCTCTCTGGTCCTCGAATTTTATTTGGCTAATCTTTACATTTTCGAAATGAGATTGTATGTTTTCCTGATAATTTTTTTTTTTAAAAAAAGGCAAAATAAGATATTGCTAGTTGACATAATATTATGGAATTCAATAATTGTATCCTCGAATCACGCAAAAAGCTTTATGTATACGATGTATTGTGCAACTTTATCATGAATCTGAATTTATAGATTGACGTTTTATTTTATTTATCTATGTATTGTGGGTATGGTTCTTGATTGTTGTAGTATTACTTATTTAAGTTAAAAGAATATTTAATTATTAATTTTAGTCTTTTTTATAGTATTAATTTACTTATATTACTTGTAAAGTTACCAAATATGTCAAATGATACAAAACTAGAGCACACTTCTATGGTCTGATTAAAAATAAAAATAAAACTAAATTCATTCTTGATTTTCATATTATTATTATTAGTATTGTTGTTATTATTATTATTATTTATATAAAGATAAATCAATTTAATATTACATATGAAAACATCAATCTATATTAATAGTGATTATCTTATTTATGTTAAATATATTCTATAATTATGGTGTACATTCTTTTTATTTGTAAGATTGACAATGAGTAATCAATATGTATTATATGATAAGTTCATCATTTATTTTATTACGATTTAACTAATAATTAAATTAATGTGAAACAAGAATATATAATTATCACATACGTAATTATTTAGATTAGATAGATTATTCATATTCAAATATTTTTTATTTTGTTAGTCTTTCTAATTTTTGTTTATTCTCAATATAAATAAATCACATTATAGAGTCTTATATCCATACTTACATCATTCTCTTTATGTAATTAATTCAGTGTTAAATCAAATTATAACTGAAAAAAGTTGATTGATTATTGTTAATAAGTTAGCATCTTTATTAATTCAATTATTCTAATATATACAAATTTTTTTTATTATAATTTTTTTGAATATCTTGCAAATTTCATAAGTTCTATGCTATTTGTTTATCTAAATAGTATATATGTATTAAAAATGATTACTTATTTCGACAATGATGTTTAATGTTACAATTAAAAAGTATTACTAATACTTATATATCTAAAAAATATATTGTTTATGTAAGAACATTACTTGTAAACCTAAATAATGATAATAAGATTTATTTAACTAAAAAATATTACTGATTTACAAAAAACATATAGGTTGGGAAAATACCAGAAAATATCGATATGCCGTACTTACCGTATCAAAAAATATCAAAGTTCAGTATAGTGAGATTATCGGTACGGTAACTGTATGAAAAAAATTTCGGTATACCGAAAAAAAAAACTAGTATACCGAACGATATTTGGTATACTAGTATTTCGATTTATACCAAAATATTGACATATTGAAATATTGGAACATTTTTGTTACACCAGTAATTCGGTATTAAACGGTATACCGAATATTTTGGTATGAAACGGTATATCAAAAAATTTCATTTGAAACAGTATACGGCACAGAATCGATATGAATTTTTCATATGCCGATATTTCAGTACGGTGTAAAATTTTCGATATACCGTACTGTGCCACCCTATAAACACATGACTTATTTATCTAATATATATTACTCACATCCAACATAAATTAAATATGTAATTGATTCGTATACTTATTTAATTAAAATATGTTCTTACCATACTAAAAAAATTACCTCTAAACGCATCGATGCAATTTTTATTTTTGTGATCCAAATTGAATTTTAGAATTAGTGGCCATTGATGTGTAAGAAACTCTCTAAAAAACATGGCATTTTGTTTGTTACACATACGATATATAGGTCTCCTAAATTCCTACTAAGTTGCCGCAACCAAGGAAAATGCGGAATAGGTTCTAACTTGCTTCTATTAACTTAATTGGTCTGTTTTGGTGACAAAAATGAATAATATTTATTCTTTTCTCTTTTCTTTCTACATTAGGACACTAAAATAAAATAATAAAATCTCCTTAATGTATGTATTCGATAGTTGATTTAATATTATTGTAATAATCGAAGACTTTGTGATACACTAAAATATAGCATTTGATGACAACATCAATTATCCTTAATTTAATTTGAAGTTCAGCACTTAATATACTGCAATAGTTGAATTCATGTTATATTTTTCTTTTCTTTCTTTAATACCAATTTGCCATAAATTGTAATAAAATACTCCCCTGCTTTAGAAAAAAAAAAAAAAGTACTCTCTTAAAATCATATATGTTAAAAAAAATTATATTTAAAAGTTCAAATTCTCATTTTATTACTCAAAATTAAAATTTATTTTTTAAAATACATTGTAAGGTGTATTTTGCCTACAATACATCTTTAATACTTTATTTTTGTACGCATCGAATATTTGTTTAATTAATCCATAAGAATGTAGAACTATTCTCATGCTAAATTGCTACTATAGAATATATAAAGACAGAATTACATCAATTATTCCAACAATTTTACCGAGATTAAGTATCAGAATAATTTTACACTTTTTATCATTTAATATTATTAATTAATTTATCAAATTTAAAAAAAAATTGTCTATTTGCTAGATAAAAATGAAAATAACAAAAGTCATATATATATATATATTATAGAACAAGTCATAATATTTCTCATACTGAAGCAATGTTTTGGCATATTAAAAAAACACTCCAAATTTCAATGTCAACTATAGGGTATAGCATTCCAAGTCCTAACGAAAAACACAATTAATTTAAACATGATGTCACAATGAAAAACATGTCATAACAACTTTTGTATCTTGCACTAACCTATAGAATATTATTAAAATATTAAATTAATAAGTATGAACTTCTGTATGCTCATACTTCGCCACTCTCAAATGGGTCTCTTTGATACTCATACATACTATAAATATATATATATATATATATATGCATATGTGTCTACATATTATTATTATTATTATAGGAAAATAATTGTTTTTAACTTTTTATGTCTCAGGTTTGTATTTCGCGTTCAGTGGGCCCAGGCCCATTTCTTTATAAACCAGAGGCAGACACCAGTATTCCAAACCCATCTCCCGCGTAGGCCCCCATTGCCCCATTTTAAATATAGATTGGACTATTCCTATTTATAACCTGGAATCTGTTTAAGGCGTTGAACATTTTTTCTAAAGAAAAGATTTGGATCATTCAAGCTCACGTTTCAATAGGAGCAATGACAATTAAAAGAAACAAAATCGGAAGCAAAAACGAACATTTTTTTGTCAGTTCCTATTCCATCGGTTTAGGCCAAATATTTATAACCAAATAATAAAGTCAGGCACGACTCAAATCCAAATACCTTATAAAATTGACTAAAGAAGTAAACCTGGTTGAAGGTTGTTTGTATTGAATTGGAATAGAGACGGGGTTATTTGGATTGAACTGAATAAAAAAGAATTTTACATAACTATTAGTCATTTTTATTGTTTAAGTTTGTTTTGAGTATGTTCTTTGCCTCAGTGTAAGACTTGAACATTGAAATCGAGCATATCTTATTATAGTCTAAGATCTTAATTTATAAACTGCAGGAAGTAAATTTATATTTGATACGATACTAATAAGCACATATAAATTCTGTTGATTCTAAACCCTAATCAATTAACTCTAATAAAAATTATAATAAATTAATAAAACTATATAAACTAACACCTATCTACATCATTATCACCACAAACAAGAACTAAAAGTATGGGATCAAATTTGAAACTGTAAGGAAAAATAGGCGGGTTATCAGCCCAACTTCAGAACCCCATCTCTTAAAGTTGGGCTTGGCCCAACATTAACAACACTTGTGTTATCCATCTGCTTTCAAGTTTAAAGCCCACTTCATCTACTAGCCGGATGATGCAACAAAAGAAACAAGACAACAGACAAATATGTTTTCGAATATTCATTTATTTTATTTATTTTTTAAATCTTGTACTTTGTTTTTATCATGCATACAAAATATTTCACCAAAATAATATGTGAGAGAGAGATAGATTCTTAACTCTACTAAAATCCAACATATTATAAAGCAACTGCTTGCCTGTCAACCGGGGGTTGAAGCCCTAATCACAATGGCAAAAGCTTGAGAAAAAGTTAATGGAGAAAGCAACTACCCTTTCTCCTTCAAAAGTAATACAATATCTCAAACCCCACCATATTCCTCCTACAAAAAAGACAGCATAAATAGGTATCGCAAAATGACTATAATAACCTCTGAGTTGTCACCATTTTACCACTCCAATCTCCAATATGATGGTCTCTTAAATTTGTACTGCAGGCAAGATATCTAGCAGCAACTCATTCAACAGAGCACCAAACACCTCATTTTCCAGCTCTACTCCCACTTCCTGAGCTTCTTCATCTAATGATCTCCACTCTCCTCCCTTTTCCATGTCTTCAACATAAGCCTGCCTGTTCTTCTGCTTCTCCCACTCCATAAACGAGGGCTTCCGCCCGTTCATCCAATCTTGGGCTTCCTCAATCAGTCCATCATGAAATGACATTTCACCACATTGTGTTGCAGATTTTGCACATTCAGTGATGATTCTTTCTCTGAAGAAATCCAATAGCAACTTGTCTGTGATAAGGGCATAAGATGGCATACTGATCTTCATTTGATGAAGCAATTCCAGTGCCTTATGTTCTTCATCTTCCTGTTCTTGTTCGTCTTCCTCAATATCAGATATGAACTTTTCATCTATAGAAGATGAGGAACGGGGCAGAGGGGAATCAGAGGATTCATTATCGGAGTCTGGTTGTAATGCAAATCGCGCGCTTAGGTTCACGGGCTCAAGCTTTGCAAGGCACTCAAACCTCTGAATCTTCTGGAGGAGTTTCTTCTTAGTTCCTGCACATGATAATGTGTTATTTTTATATGCTAACACAACAAGATCTCTTATTTTGAAACAAAGAGAGTATATGATTAAGAATAGGACGGAGAGGACACCTTCCATACGAGCAAGCCTGTGTTGGAACGGAGAGATCTCATCTTCATCATCGAACGGACAATCCAGCACAGACACTGGACTGAATTGTTCCTTCTCTTCACTTGGCCATTGCTTCTGTTTTCCATTCACATAACCAAACCAACATTTAGACTTAATACAGCTAGACCATAGAAGTGCAATACTCATAAAACGGACTTTGAAGCACATTATTTCCAATTCATATTCTTCGGATCAACTTATAACATTAGTGGAATAATATTATAAAAGATTGTTAAACTGTAAACTCAAATCCCTACATAAAGTGTTTTGATATCACATCAAATGACAGTTGATATTGATATGACATAATTACAAGAAAGCAATTCCCATGTTGGTTAGGGCACACTTTTAATGGTCCAAATACTTCAAGAACCAACAACAAGGGAGTTGAGTTGGACCCCCACAATGTTTGCTGTACAGACATTATCATTTTTCATAATAATGTCTCATAAATAAAAAGCTGATCAAATTAAGAGCCGCAAAGCTTATTTCACATCAACGTGAATCACTCAAGAACACGCATGGAATCTTTCGTGCCCCAAAGTATTTCTCAGCTAATGTTTGCAAATGTTGAACAAATTGAAAACAAAATGAAATATAAAAATCATCAAAAACAATTTTATTTCCCCTCCTAAATTAGACGAACTTTTCTGATCAAAACTCCCTTCGCAGTACACAAGATAATCTCTTTATAGAATTTCCATAATCACCTTAGAAGCAAAAGTTTACAAACAATTAGATTTTAAATTCTAGCAATTTAACTTTAACTAGAGTGATCACCCTTTCAAAGATTACTTAAGAAGCAGAAAGCTGAACTATAAACTACAAAAAGCTTTACAAACATTCCCTTTCTTCTTTATCGAATAATGTTGGCCTAAATAAATCCTTACAAAGCAGGAAATTCAATCCTGGTAACTGGTAAAAGCGAGTCAAAAGTCAACCTTGCTAAGCCAATAAGAAAGTTTCATCGGAAAAAGACGGGGTTTTGCCACTTGTCCGACTTCAATGTCCTTAACGACATTAAAAATTAATTTGTTCCTATTTAAATTACTCTATGACTTCATATCCTATAAATTTTATAATAATGATCACCTAATGGTTAGTAGCGGCATATTACTATCTCAACTAAGTATTATTTTAAAATTGGATATATATATATATATATATATATATAATTTTGAAGTCGTTAGTAAGGAGATAAATTTCATATCCGAAATAATTATCTTCCCATCAAATTATAATAATGGGCAACTAATGATTGGTAGTGCATTTAACAACTATTCAGTCTATGGCCTAGGTATTATTTTAAAATTGGAATATATTTATAAATATATATATATGTGTGTGTGTGTGTGTAAATAATTTTGTACTAGTTAATAACATTTATAGTATTTAAATGATCCAGTAAGGAAATGAGAAGGCATGTTTAGACCTGAAGAAAGACAAGAATAACACCAAAAGGATAAGGCCATTTGACATTCTTGCTTAAATTTCAAATAATTGAACACTCTTTTTCTGAAGACCAAAATATTACATTTTTATTAAACAATAATCTCTTTTTTATTAAATAATATTCTCCAAAATACAAGATCTCCAAAATCTAAAGATTCTTTTTTTTTTTCCTTAAATAGTATTCTCCAAAATGATTTTCAGGAACTAAATATACGCACATATATTGAACTTAGTAATAATGATTCATGAAATCGAGTGTACTATATAACCCGCACGTGTTGCCCCAGCTGTATTCACTCCATCTTCACCGCTGTCAAATCTCACCGTTATCGAAATTTCTAATTTTTTTTAAAATGAAACTTCTAATATTATTTTAACCAGTTCAAAATTTGCCTTGCCATTTTTTTACTGTTTTATGAAATTCGAATTTAAAGGGTAACTTTCCAGTCTGCTAGATCATCAGCAAACAATAAAAATAAAAATTACTAATCCATTAATTCAAAGTAAAAATGTGAATAAAGAATTATTGAAAACCTAACCTTTGAGTTGTTATTAGCACTTGCATCACTGCAGGCAGTTGAGGCCGTTGAAACGTCACCGTTAGTTACACCCACTCCATTATCGCTAACTACTTCCGCCTGCACCTCAACAGCGTCGTTATTCTCCTCGGGTAAATTTACATTTACCCCCGAGGAAGAATTACCGCTGGGGTAACCGTCCGCTGACACAGTAAAATCGCTCTCGGACCAGCTGTTACTTTTGCTGTCTCTCGTCGTGATCGAGCTGTCGGATCGATCCGAGGGCTTGGCATCCTCCTTCAGCAGCTGATCGAACGATTTCAACCGTGCGATCTCTTTCCTCTCCGACTTTCTCTTCCAAAAATAACTTTTCTTGAGGATTTTCTTAGAAAAACTCCGGGCGAAAAACGAGTCGTTGGATTTTTTCTTTTCAGGCGACTTCGACGCGCCGAACGGGAGGCGCCTGACTGCAGTGATGACGCCTTGAAGCGCTGAAAGACCTGATTTAGGCGGCGTTTTTTTGGGGTTTAAGTATATCTTCTGCTTCTGCTGGTACTGGTGCTGCGTGTTTTTGCGATCGAATTCGTGAAGGAATCGAACGGTGGAGCAGCATTGTCTTCTGGGGAAGGATTTGAAACCGTTGGATGAGCACGAGCTCAAATCATCCAACAAGTAATCTTTTAGCAGCGAGGGCTTCGGGAACGGTTTAATCAATCTAGAATCCATTACAAGAAACAAAAACAGTGAAAACAAAAGCGAAGAAGCAGGTTTTTCGTTTGATGAGCAGCAATAGTAGTGTTTCTATTTCGAATGAAGCAAAATGAAAGAAATGAAGAGGTGAAGCCTGAAAAAGCTGGTGAGTTTAATCAGAATTAACGACAGAAATCAGAATGCATTTATTAAAAGTAGACGCTGAAATGCTATGGATGAATTACACATGACATCTGTAGTACGAAGTGCTAAGCAGGGAATAGTGGAGCCAGCTTCAGTTATTATGGAGAGAGAGAGAGAGAGAGAGAGAGAGATGAAGAGCAAAAAGAGACCGGAGAGAGAGCCCCTTTTAAAGGGTAAAAGTATGGTGAAAGTCAGAGGCAGCTTCTGAGGGTGAAGATCTCAAGGTTAATTACATAATTACAGTTCATTCTTGAGTTCAAGCTCAAACTTTAGAGAGAGAGAGAAAGAGAGAGAGCAGGCAGTTTTAACAGAGAGAGAGAGAGAGAGAGAAACACAGATGGAGAAGAGAAGAAGAAGAAGCATGGATGCTTCTTGTGCGGTTTTTTGAATCTCAAGTTTGATTAAAAAAATGGATTTTGAATTTGTCTGGATTTGCGGGTTTTGTTTGTATTGAATCAGAGTTCAGATTTGTTTAACTGAAATCTGGGTTTAATTAATAAAGAGTTGGGGTGTGGTCTGCGGAAGAATCGTACGTGTGCTATGTGGTTTGGGCGCAAGACTCCGCTGTTAGACTGAGCAGTGACCAGAAGTTGACCTTCTTCCTTATTTTAATCTCTCCATTTCGCATTTAATTCCACGCGCCTTACCATCTGACAGACCATACCTTTTTTTAATCTTTTCCTTAATTTCCAGTAATTCAATGCTCATGCAAAATTCTAAGCACAATCACCAATAATCTTTTTTCTAACTATTATTACATATTCAATTTGAAATTTGACACCTTAAATTTATCTTTGAGAATGTTCTTGAAAAGTGTGGGTACATATTTTTTTTTTCAAAATAAAGATTTTTAAATGTTTTTCAAAAATAGGTTTTAAATTTTGGAAAGTTGATTTAAACAAATCCTTGAGAATCATCTAAGATAATAATAAGATGACTTTATTTTAAATTTTGTAATGTTGATTTAAGAAAATACTTGAGAATTACCTAAGATAAAAAAAAAAAAAGATAATGAAGTGAACTTGAGAGTAATACAATAACTTAATGCGATACGTTAGTAACGGTATGATTTATCCGAAACATATCTTGAGTTTTCTCAACAAAGTATCCAATCCAAAAAAATCTGAAAAATATGGGCAAACATAAATTTATAAATGGGTGGATGTTATATTATTATCGTGATATATGCTTAAGATGCCTATTATTTTATTATAACTACGGACACATCAAATGATTACATAAAGCCATGTACTAATTAGTATTGACTCCTATCAAGATTTTTGAATCATAAGTAGGCTTCTTAAGTCAGGCCTTCTAAGTCATAAGTAGGCTCCTAAACCTACTTTTAGATTATAATGTAAGATTAGTTATATTATTGTGTACTTTCTAATTAATATAACACCTTACAAGATTATTTGTTGATAATAAAACTCATGTTTTTCCCAAAATGTATTTTCAATTCTGGAATGTGACTTTTGTACTCTACTTTGTTTTCTTTATTTCAAACATATATTTTTCAGAGTTATGTAAAAATATGAAAACAATCACAAGTTGGCTCGAATAATATTATTTTTTTCTTAACTGAAATTGCCAAAAAACTTATGAATTTAGAAAATAATTTTTGGCCGAATAGTACTAGTTATAACTAGTTCTGTCATTACATTAATTTTTACAAGCAATGATATTTATCCGAGCTCGTTTTAAAAATTATAAAATACATCTGTATTCTGATTAAAGTCCAGGTACGGTCTGAAAACCCAAAAGTTGGCACATTTAATTCATCATATAATCTCATCACATGATTTATTCGAAGACAAATTTCATTATTGGCTTGCAGTAAAAAGACACAACCACTTGCAAAAGACAGGTAAAAAAGAAAAAACACAGGAAAAAGATGAGCAGGCAAACAGCAACACATCACACGTAGGCATCTGGGTTTTGTACGAGGAAAGCTTCAACAGCCTTGTACATTGCCAACACCCTTTCTTTCCCTGCTTTAATTTCCTCTTCTTTGAGAGTGAAATCTCCCACAGTGAAGTACTTGCTTGTAACCTTTGAAATCGAGCCACCATCACCTGACTCCTCAAATTTCACCTCATAAGTTATTTTCTCAAGCTTATCCTCCAAGGAATCACCTTCTACCAGCGTGTACCCATACGTGTATGTTTTCTCGTTCAACTCATCTACGCGATACTTCACGTACTTCAATGGGCTACCTGTATTAGTCACAATATACTCATAAATATATCGTTCTATACAGATAGAAGCGTGACAAGAAGAATAATATTTACCATCAATATTAGTTAATTAATTTATTAGAATACTCCTACAGAGACACTATCAAAGAGATACAATTTGAGAGGAATAATCGCTGTTTTCGATTATTAAAATATCAAACTCACCTAAAAGATATTGAAAACACATATTTAAACCAATAGTGCCAATTTAGAATCCTAACGTCAATATAATTACTATATAATAAATGAAAGATGACAAATAAAAAGTTATTTTAATAGATAAATTATAACACATTAAATTTTTTTTATCTAATTAATATATGATTTATTGAACAATATAATCTTTATCAAATATTAATGTTGTAAAAGACGTTAGCTGTTAAATCAACGACATACTAGGACCTAGCATCAAGCAGTGTATCTAAACCGAGTCTATCAAAAGAAAAAAGAAATCGGAGGCAGCTAAGGGTAGCATAGGCGTCTAGGAGAACCAGGCGGAAACTTTCACAACAGCGTACATAGAGAGAGAGAGAGAAAGGGCGGGGGGGGGGGGGGGGGGGGGGGGGGGGGGGGGGGGGGGGAAGAAGTGGAAGCGAACCTTGAGCAAAGTTGATCTGTTTGATGCTCCCTGCACCTCCATCACCCTGAGTAATTTCAATGCTTTTGATGGCTTGTGGGAGGAGCTTGGGGATCAAGTTGTGTGAATCGACGATCGAGGCCTTGAAGATCCTTGATGGAGGGATTGGTGATGTGTATTCATCGGTGAATGTGGTTATAGCCATGACCTGATATCAAAGATTAAGGAAAAGGATGAAGATCGAATTAATTCTGGGGCTTTTTTGGGGAAGGAAGATCAAGAAAGAGGGCCATTTATAAGATCCTTTCATGGGCAAACTTTTGGTTGTTGAAATTATTCCAGATTGTGTCAATATGTGGCGGACGGCCAAACAGATACCCCTCTTTCCCATTTCCCAGGTATGTGTTTGTCACTTGTCTGAATGAACATAAACTCTTTCTGGTATTCTACAAACTGAAATAAAATTCAAAACTGAAGTTCAAAAAAAAAAAAAAATATATATACCACAGAAGATTTAATGGAAATTGAGAATGATGATAAATGGAGAGAATATTCTGAGCTTTGTTCGGCTTAAACTCACCTTTTAGTATTTTTGTAATAAAACAAATCTTTTCTTCGTAATTTCCCACGTAGAGCAAACAAAAAAATGGATATGTACGTGAATACTTGAATCTTTAATCTTTTAATATCGGGCAGTTTGGTCAGCCAGCTGGGCCGAAGAAACTGACGGTTTCATGCATAACAGCGGCCCAATGAAAATACGTTACTTTTCATAAAAAATATTATGTTTCATTCATTACTTAAAAATAGTTTTAAGTATTACCTTTCACCAAAAATATAATATATTTTATTAAAAAAAAAATGACAAGGCATGGTAGTATTTACTCACTATAATTTTATACTAAAATATTGGGGTTGTACGCCCCACTCCTCTCAAAATAAGAGAGATAATTTTCATGATTTTTTAGTCGATTGGATTAAATTCTAAAATTATAATTCCGACTCATGGAACTTGTGTGAGTTTATTTATACGTGGATTTAATTTATTTAATTATTTATAAATATATGATAAAATAATTTTTTTAAATTTTATGTTGACTAATGAAATAGGATTGACTATTGAAATATGACCCTAATTTTATGAGAAAAAATATCTCTAAAATATAACTACTACCACCACTATTAGTGAAAACACTAGGGTGAAATTTTGAAAATTTATCCAGTAATTGGTGAGGTCATGTCACTCTCTACATGACTCTTATTTTGTAATTTTAGGATGGAGAAAGTAATTGACTTAGCGTCTATGAACAATATATAATGAACATTGCTCAATTAAATCTTAACTATTTTACATTATGAAATGCAGCGTCCCGTATTTATTATTCCTTTCAAAAGAAATTCGTTGAGGTAATTATTTATCATTCCTTTTGGTAAAAGTTGTTAAAGAAACTACCTCTTACCTTGGTAATGCTGTTTTTGTCTTTCTTCTTAATAGGATTTTGATTTTGATTATTATTATTATTATTATTATTATTATTATTATTATTATTGTTACCATAAGTTGACTACTTTATGATATAGGAAAAATAATAATAATAATCTTACAGATTGCCTGGTAAAAATAATAAAAATTTAGTGTAAGCTTTTGGTGACATGTAATTTTGTTTAAATATAATGGTAATGTATTGATATATTATAAGATATTGAATAGTGAATAAAATCAATTTTGTATTAATTATAATCTAAAATTGGCGTGAAATTATGACACGACCTTTTTACTTGTTCATTCTACAAAGGAGACAAAAAAACTAAAAGCCCACGACATGATAAAGAAAGCTCATGTTGTGTGCCACGTGTCCAACTACTCAAAACTTTGGACTACGTACTAACACTTTTTTCACACTTCTTTCCTACCAAACTAACACCTTCCTTTTCTGCAGACACTCAGTGCTGACCATGAGTCAGTAATAAAGACAAAAACACTTCTAGAAGCTCCATAACTCCAGCTCAGCTTCACTTTCCACCTCATCCCAACTGTAGCTCCACTCCGCACACGGCGGCGGCGGCGGCGACAGCAGAACCCCCTCCGCCGCCATGCTCAAGTCCTCGTACACAAAGTCGTATAGTTCTGGGAATCCACTTTTTGCCTCCTCGTACTTATCCACTCTTTCTTCCACCACATAATGCTGTTCCACGGCCCTCGGCCGGAACGCCTCAGCAGCCTCCGCAGCTGCCTTCCTTAGGTCCTTCGCATCGTTCGATGCTGGAGCTGGCAGCCGCCACACTGAGTCTGCGAAGTTCAAGCAGGCGCTGCTGCCCCTGAGCGCCAGCGCCGCCACGTCGTGGGCCCGCGCCGCCATTTCCGGGGTGGGGTAAGTCCCCAGCCATATCCTCTTCTGCTTGCTGGGCTCGCGCAGCTCGCAGACCCACTTATTTGAGTTCCTCTGCCGCACGCCGCGGTACACCGGGTGGCGCGTCTCCTTGAACTTCTTCCTCCCTGCACGCTTCTTCGGGTGGCTGGAGGCGAGGATGATCTCTTCGTCGGAGTGCGAGGCTGTCCCACGGGACGACGAGGTTTCTTGAAAATCTAGGGAAGGTGCTAGCAAGCAGGGATCAGAATTTGAGGTTGGTGAATATTCCATGTAATTATCGGGTTGTATATTTGCAGGCACTGAACTCATGAAGAGTGAAGATGAAAGAAGAGTGCATATGTGTGCAATATATATAGGTTCAATTTTTGTAGTGGGAAAGGAAGAAGCAGAAGCCGTGTGTGCGAAATGCACACGAGAACACGGTATTGCTGAGTGTCATCAGGTGCGGAATCTTAGGATAGAAGAGAGACTGGGCCCAACGGCCTGGCCCATATAAAATAACACGTGTAATATTCTTACATGGCAATGTAATATATGCTATTTTTTTGTTCATTAAGATGGTCAGACAAAATGCTTGACCACTTTCTGTCTTAGTTCGGGGAAACAAAGGATATTTTAGTTGCTTTTGGTAATTTAAATAATAAATATAATTTATTTTTTTATCTTAATAAAGACAATCTATATTAATTATTAATTAAATTAACTATAAAATTATCGGTAACTTTCATCATGATACTATAATACACCTCATTGATGACTTCGGCATCCCTATTGTAGTTTTTATTTTGACTTATATATATATATATTAGGTTTCTTTTTTTCTTTTTCTTTTTTCCTCAATGCATATTATTTATAGTGCCACGTGGAAGAATTTGATCTACTGTTTGGAATAAAATAATTAGTTTTATATCTTTAGTGTGTATATATAGTCTATAACCTATAATAATATCATATTTAAAAATAGTTTATCTGTTTGAATTTTCAGAAGTGAAAGTTGAATCTTTTTTCTATTTTTGAATTTTTTAAAACTTTATTAATATAGAAATATATTTTTTTGTTGCCAATCTGTTTAGACATATAATATGAACTGAACATTAGATTGCAAAATAACTATTATATTTTAATTAATTATTTGAATTTTTATTGTGTATATATTAAATTATTTGTATTGTATTTGAGTTAAATTCTCTTACTTTAGAAAGATAGGAGTATATCCTTATTTTTTAATATAAATATCTTATTACCATATTGATTGCCGTGTTTTCTGTACATATAGCGGAATTAATTTTTAAAATATTTTGGAAAGTAAGGAATAAGTTTGAAACAAAATTAAGTTGTATAATTAACCAATTGAAGTAGGAGGTATGGCCTAATCATGACATAACAGCTGTTGTATTTGTACTTTGTAGCACCTTAACAAATGATGTAAAATCAGGGGATCATTGTCGGATAAAGTATGAGTTAATTTTACACGTAAAAAACGTGTACAATTTTAATTAGTTAATAGAGCTGATTGGTTACTTAATTCAGCGTCCACTAAGTGTGATCACTCCTTCTCACTTACAGTAATACAAGGTTTTGGATGAGATTGGAAAAGTTACATTATGTTTTGTTTCCATATTTTAATTTTGAAGGATTACTTTTGGAGAGGTATTGTGGGGTAATGAGATTGGGAGAGTTTATTGTAGGGGGACATGTAATATTTTTTTTAAAATAGCAGTAGCATGTTTTCTCGTGTAATGAACTGGTATATTATTATAATACAATATTATTATATTTTCAAATATATAAAATTAATTTTTTAAAAAATATAATTATATTTAATAATTTATATAAATAGCATGATTATAATAAAAATATAAATATTATATATAAAATTATATGCGAACATTAATTAAACTTATTTATAAAATACAATAATCAAACTAACAAATATATAGTATTTTTTTTTGAAATAAAAAAAATCGTATATCCATGGGAATATTTTTTATTGTTATATATGACATCAAATATGACACAAATTTATAATTAATTTATTAAAATCAAGTAATTAGGAAGATATATGATTTTTTTATTAGTTTTGATAAAACTAGTAATCTTACCAATATTAAAAAATAAAAACATAAAAAATCAAAATGAATGTTTATTAGTTAGCAATATAACAATATTTCATAAAAATCGTCTTTTCATTTATGGACAAAAATGGACGTAAGAAATGATAATAACAAATATAGAAACAGTCAGATTATTATTATTATTTTATCTATACATATATATATATATTTTTTAAATCTATATAATTTTATATTTGTATGGATGATGTTTCAAATTAGACATCAAATATTCAGTTTCTTTTTTCCAAATTATCCTCAAACACAGTATAAGTATAAATAGGTTAGCGGAGCATAAAGTCTGACGCACAAGTTAGAGCACATTTTATTTTGTAATCCAATAATCATAATTTATAAGAGAAAATGTATAAAATTTAGGACCTTAAGTGATCTCACCGATAAGAATATCTTCATGTTAATGAGCCTTATTGTTTGGGCCTCAGCCACCAATAACTAATTATCTTTTAGTGGGTTAAACATTAATAAATGTATTTATAAATTGTAATAATAAGTAGCTAGGCCCATGACATTAAAAATCTATCGGTCTAAAATTTAAATATGGGCCCAAAAACATTAATTGCGTTCAGTGCCAAGTTGGCACTAGTACGTTCTTCGTGTACGAATATATTAAATTTTTTATAGATTTATTTTTATTTTATAGTATAATATTATTAATTTTAAGAATACGTAATATTAATATTTTTAAAGATTATATAATTATGTTCAATAATTTATATGTATAGCATAAGAATGATAAGAGATATAAATAAACTATATAATGGATATAATATAATAAATTCACTATATTTTTTCAAGTTACAAAAATTCCAATATAAGAAAAATAATACCCTTTGTTTTTTTAAGTGTGAAATTAACTTTTTTAATTTACGGATGAATTAGTTATTTACTACTACTAATAATAATATTATTCTTATTCAATAATTAAAAAGATATTGTATATAGTTTAAAAAAAATATATATTCAAATTAAAAAATATATTTTAACTGATACCTCTCTCTCTCTCTATATATATATAGATTTGTACAAATTTTTTATATATTATATATTGGGTGATTCTATCTGCATCACCATTTTTCCTATACACACACAATTTTTTATACACCACTCACTAAATTTTTAATTATAAAATTTAATTTACGCACGACATAGTTTACCAATTCTACCCTTCAAAATGAAAATAATCATAACCCGTACCATCTCCAACAATCCTTCTATATTTCCGACCTTCACTGTTTTATGTTCTGGTGCTTCTCCCTCTTCCTTTGATTGTTGTTCTCCATCTTCTTACTCTCTTAAATTTTGTATCGGAATTGACACGGATCTCTCTTCTTTGGGTGATTTTTATAAGATAGAAATACAATAATTGAATTGAAAAAGGATTCATTTCATTTTCTCAGACAAACTTCAACCCCCAATATTATCAAAAATTGCTCAGCAACACAAAAGAGGTTTTGGTGCGAAAAAAGAAAAATATAGTTTCGTTTGGTAACAGTCAATCGAACGAGGTTCACTATGTTCGGCTGTACTGCTCAACTTCACTCACTATGTACGATATGTTTATGTTCGACCACTTACAGTCGAACTAACTGTGTATGTTCAATCACTTGTGGTCGAACAATATTGCATATAATCACTCACACAAAATCGAACAATTGATTTTGGTGGGATCACCATCTTCAAAGTACAAAAAAAAAAAAAGGAGCCTGCGTTACTCTAAATAAATAAACTTCTGCTTCCAAACAAGTTACGTGTTTGATGATGCTTCTAATTTATTAGGATGGAGTAATTGTAGTAATTGTGCAAAAAATATTTTAAAACAACAATATTAATATTTAAATAAAAAGTAATTTTACTTATTGGTTTCAAAATCAGTTACGACATCGTGTAAGAAGAATATTGGAACACCGTTTGTGCCGACATTATTTTTACAAGAATAATATATGTGATAATGTGCGTTTTCCACACAAAAAAAAAAAAAAAAAAAAGAAAAAAAATATATATATACTTTGCATATATGGGCTGAGAATTTGGTTAAGGCCCACCCACCCACTTAATGGACTAACACATTGAGCAGCGACCCATGAAGAAACCATCTTGTATTATTTGTTGCCTTTTATATCCTTTTCTTCTCCATTCAGATTATGGATATATTTTCTATTTTATTGGGCCCAATGTGAAAGCCCAATTATGTGGGCTGATCTAATTACATTTATCTAACTACCAGTAGCATTTTGCATTCCAACTACAACAACAAATTAGAAAATCATTTTTTGAACACCCACACCTGCTGCTACTTCTGAATCCCTTACACTACATATTTTTGTCAATCTATAAACACAATCCAATCAATTATTTTGCTGCCTTCTTAATATAATTTTTCTTTTCTTCTTCTGTTCATGTTAAGATAATTATGTATATAATTATCTTAGTCAAGTGTATATATCGTTTCCTAGTTTGTAGGATATGTTTATTGTTTCCTAGTCTATTGTGTTAAGATAATTATGTATATAATTATCTTAGTCAAGAGTATATATCGTTTCCTAGTTTGTAGGATATGTTTATGTTAAGATAATTATGTATATAATTATCTTAGTCAAGTGTATATATCGTTTCCTAGTTTGTAGGATATGTTGATTGTTTCCTAGTCTATTGCCTAGTTTGTAGCCTAGAATTATGGCTGAATTACTCCATGTAAATTGTATAAATATTGATGAGCAATGAAGGAAACGGACACGGAAAATATTCTTTTATGGTATCAGAGCACTAGGGCGACTTTCTTCCGCTGCACCCTAGCTCTCGTTTCCGCCCATCTTTCTCTTTCTCTACCTCTTCTCTGCTTCTTTCAATGGGGGAATCAAAGTCCTCGTTTCACTCCGCACTCACTGTGACGAATATCAAGAACACCATCCCGATTGTTCTTGAATTCAAAAACTCACAATATTCTACTTGGGCGGAACTCTTCAAACTTCACGCTCGTTCTAAGGGGGTTCTGGATCATATTATACCTCCTAAGTCTAAGGATAAGGGGAAGGAAAAGGCTCCTCTCACTGATGAGGAGAAGGAGTTATGGTCTACTTTGGATGCAGCCGTGATCTCTTGGATTTATTCCACAATTTCCAATGATCTTTTGCAGACCATTATCGAACCCGACGCTACGGCTATGGAGGCTTGGGATAGGTTGCATGACATCTTCCAAGACAACCAAAACTCTCGTGCCGTAACTCTAGAACAAGAATTCTCCACTACAAAAATGGAGGATTTTCCTAATGCATCGGCTTACTGTCAAAGGCTCAAGGGTCTTTCCGATCAATTGCGAAATGTTGGAGCACCGGTCGATAATAATCGATTGGTCCTTCAGTTGGTTTCGGGTCTCACCGAACCTTATAAGGGTGTTGGTACCCTTATCCGACAGAGTTCACCACTCCCTCTGTTTTACCAGGCTCGATCAATGCTCACGCTTGAGGAGGCGGGGCTCGCTAAACAGGCAGCAACCAGTTCGGCGTCGGCAATGGTGGTGACTTCTCGGGATTCTGATGATGGGTATGACACGTCCGGTGGTTCTCGTGGCCGAAAAAACCCACAAAAGAATTCTGGTGGCCGAAAACAGGGCGGTGGTAAGGGAGGAAAATCCGGTGGCAAAGGTGGAAAATCCGGGGGCAGTAGTGGTGGCCGGGGTGGCTCTACCCAGCAGCATCAGCCGCAATGGCAATCCGCGCCACCCAAATGGCAGCAACAGCCACAGTGGCCGCAGTTCCCTGGTTAGGGGTGGGGTCCTCAGTGGGCTGCTCCTCCATGCCCGTACCCCAACCAAGGGTGGGCTCGTCCTCAAGGCCCAGCAAGGCAGTCCGGTATTTTGGGTCCGCGTCCTCAACAAGCCTATGCCGCATCCAATCAGTCCGTACAGTATACTCCCACGGATATCGAGTCGGCAATGCATACTATGACTTTGAGCCAACCCGATCCTTCGTGGTACATGGATTCCGGAGCCACTTCTCACATAACATCCTCCAAGGGGAATCTCTCGTCTTATTTTAATTTGAGCAATCATCCTAATAATATTGTTGTTGGAAGTGGTCATACTATTCTTATTCTTGGTTGTGGTCGTACTACACTCTCATCCCCACATCCTCCTTTATCTCTCAATAATGTCCTTCATGCTCCCAAACTCATAAAAAATCTTATTTCAGTTCGCAAATTTACCTTAGATAATAATGTGACTGTTGAGTTTGACTCCTATGGTTTCTTTGTGAAGAATAATCGGACGGGGATACCAATAATGAGATGTAATAGCACGGGTGATCTCTATCCTCTCACCAACACCACTTCCACCAATCTTTCTACTCCTTCGAGTTTTGCAGCTTTAGCTCCCTCTCTTTGGCATGATCGTTTGGGTCATCCTGGGTGATGGTGGTTATTTGATACATCTTTTTGGAGAGTTTTTGATGTAATTTTAATGATCATTATCCCTTCAACTCCTATATTTTCGAGTTAATTCAGTTTGTTGCATAATTGTAGGAGAATATTCAACTTTGGAGAAAAAAGGGGCAAAATATCCGGAAAAATCAAGCAGGAATTTATTGGAGGACGGTCGGTATGAGCATACCGACCAGTTGGGCCTGAACATAATATCTTTTAGCGGCCCATGATCGATTTAATGGCCCAATTCCACCACACATATGGGTTCCTACGGGATTTGACAGCAAGATACGAGATAAACTTATATCCATGGGCTTCATGAGCATTAGATTTGTATATATAGTTGAAATAGGGTTCCATTAGGATAGACTTGACATTATCAGATTTACCCTACTTCAAGAAACCAAGAAGGCAGCCGTTCTTCTCTCCAAGAAGCAGCCCGGTTTTATCTTTCTATCTTTTATTTGTTTTCTTGATTCTATTATGGGTTGTAGCTAAACTCTTTTATTCCGGTAACAATTAAGGAAACTTTAGCTATTCTATTTTATGAGATCAAATCTGTTCATATACTTTATTTTATGCAAGTATCTGTGATTCTCTGTGTTTACTGTGGTTAATTGTTTCGGATCTATTGGGCAGTTCGAAATATTCATTAGACCGTAATTAATTAGTAGCCAATTAAATCGGCCATCCGTAATTGTGGTTTAGATTTAATTAGTGGTACATTGATTCTTCAGAATCAAGGGAAGATCAGTCTTAATTCGGTAATTCTGCGTCAGAGTTTATCGGTTTTGAATTGGGTCTCTCTAATTATTAATGCTGTCGGCTCATTAAATCCATAGAGCGTCTCTAGGGTTGTCAATCGATTAGGGAAATAATTGGTGAAGCGTCTTCCTGATTATCAAGAAATTAAGGAGAGATAAGACCGCGTCAGAAGCGTCTTCGGTGGTTATAACTAATTTATTTGCATGAATTAAAGTCAATTTTGCATCGATGATTGAAATAGTTAGCTAGAGTGGAATTAATTGGTACCCGGAATATTTTACATATCTGATACAAACCCTTTTCTTAATTTTCGTTATTCAATTTCATTATGAAAATACAAATCTTTGCTACCGATTTTCGTGATTATTGGCAAATCAAAAGATTAGAAAAATCCTCGCCAGTCCTTTGGGAGACGATCTTGCTTACTGCTGTTCTGGTCGGATTATTTTTGGTGGAGAAACGACGCTACCAAAATTTGGCACCGTTGCCGGGGACTGGTTTTAAGCAGTGATATTTCTGATCTACTGGTTTGAAAATTTTTTTTATTTTTTTCAATTTTATGCCCCGTTCTTCACGTACAGAAAAATTGATTTTTGATCCGAAAGTGGAGAAAACTGCCAAGAGCTTAAGGAAAAGAGCCAAGGAAGCTGTTATTTCAGAAAATATGGCTAATAATGAAGAACGTGGACTCTTACCAAGAGAAGAAGTTGAACCTCTTATAAAGGAATTGGGTCGTCACCGCAATAATCGACCGATTTGCATTGTGCTGCCACATATTGCACAAAACGCTAAAATTAGACCTGGTTTTATCCAAGTGCTGCCCAAATTCGGTGATCTACCCGGAGAGAGTGCACACAAACATCTTGCTGAATTTGACTTAGTTTGCTCCACTCTACGCCCTCAAGGTTTTTCTGAAAATAATTTGAGATTACTAACTTTTTCTCATACATTGCAGGAAAAGGCTAGAGACTGGCTGTTTGACCTTCCATCGGGCTCCATTCGTACTTGGAATGAATTGGAGGAGCAGTTTTTGCGGAAATTCTTTCCAGAATCAAGGGCTGCCAATTTAAGAATGGCTATCAGCAGCATTAAGCAAAAATCAATAGAGAGCCTTGCTAATTATTGGGAGAGATTTCAGCAGCTATGTCGGAAATGTCCCGACCACGGATTTTCTGAATATCAATTGCTAACTAATTATTTTTATCGTGGTATGTGTTCATTTGACAGGAAAATAATTGACGCTGCTTGTGGAGGATCCTTAACCAACAAGACATTGGCCGAAGCAAAACAACTCATTGTGGATATGATTTCTAATGGCCAACAATATGAAGATGAGGATGATGATAGATACCGGCCTGTAAGAGGAGCCGAAGGAATAGAGAGTTCAAGTGTCAATGATAAGATTGATAATTCTCAACCCGAACAAGTATGCTATGGATCGGGGGACGCCCAATACGATGCACAAAGGAATATGAGGAATGATCCATTCTCGAACACATATAACCCAGGGTGGAGAAATCACCCAAATTTCAGTTGGAAACAACAAAACCCGAAGGTACCTGGGAATCTGCCGTTCAGACAGCAGGACGGGCAGTATGGGCATACTGACCGATCAGAACCCAGCATGAACGATATTTTGAAAACTCTTGCACACAGCAGCGAAATTGTTAAAAACATGGTGCAAAGTCAGCAAGCTTTCCAGCAGGAGACACAAGCTGCCTTGGGCAGTATGGGCACACAAATCACCCAACTTGCCACTCAAGTGAACAAGATACAAGCAAATCAAGGCAAACTTCCGTCCCAAGCTGAGATAAACCCTAAGGAGAATGTTAGTGCTGTAACTTTGAGGAATGGAAAGGAGCTGGTCGAGCAAGAGGTTAGGAAGAAAGAGAAGGAGCCAAAAGATAAGAATGAAAATCAAACGAAGGAGGTCGTTGAGGAGGCACAACAACCGGATCAACCTCTTCCCCCTAAGGTAATTGTTAATTCTAAAATTGCTAATTCTCAATCTATTTTGGCAGCCCCTTTTCCTTCCAGGTTGGTTCGGAATAAAAAAGAGGACGATGAGAAAGAAATTCTTGAGATGTTCAAAAAGGTAGAAATTAACTTGCCCTTGATTGATGCCATTAAGCAAGTGCCCAGGTACGCTAAATTCTTGAAAGAATTATGTGCTAAAAAGATGAGATATGGGAAAGATGCAAAAATCAAGGTTAGTGAAATTGTTTCAGCAGTTATTCAAAGAAAATTACCGAAAAAATGTAGGGATCCTGGCATGTTTACTATTCCTTACATCATTGGTAGTAAGAAAGTTGAGAGAGCTATGCTAGATTTAGGTGCTTCCATCAATGTTATGCCACTCTCTATGTATAAGGAACTACAGTTAGGCGATATGAAGGAAACTCGTGTGATAATTCAATTAGCTGATAGGTCTAATACATATCCTAAAGGATACATTTAGGATATGTATATAATTATCTTAGTCAAGTGTATATATCGTTTCCTAGTTTGTAGGATATGTTTATGTTAAGATAATTATGTATATAATTATCTTAGTCAAGTGTATATATCGTTTCCTAGTTTGTAGGATATGTTGATTGTTTCCTAGTCTATTGCCTAGTTTGTAGCCTAGAATTATGGCTGAATTACTCCATGTAAATTGTATAAATATTGATGAGCAATGAAGGAAACAGACACGAAAAATATTCTTTTAGTTCATTAATGTATTCTAACAAAAATTATCTCCAATTTTCAGCAGAAGCTAAAAATTTAATAATACAAAAATGGGATTGTCAATGCTCCGTAAGCAAGAAAAAAAATATCAGTAAATCGATAAATATAAAAAAATTCATGCATACATTGCACCGTTCATCCATATTTCATTTTATCTTTGATTCTAAATCCAGTTTTACTCATTAGTTTAGCTATTTCACTTCGGAAATTATATATTGAGTATAATTCTTTTGTACAGCCACGCTTCTTGTTTTCGAAAATTGCATTATATAATAACATAATTTTATACATAATAAACCACAATCATATAATATTGCATATCTTTCTCTTCACTTGGGATTTTCTCACGGTTTAGGAGTGCAGTTGAACTTAGTTGCCTTCGATCGTTTCTTCTTTAAAACTTGATAAAAATGTTGTATCATTAAAATATAAATAATAATAAAAAAGTAGTCTTTATGAAATAAGATATGATAAATAGGTTTTTGAAGAGAGCTTTGTTATTTTTTGATAATTAACAAGTGAAACATCGTACACGTTTTATTTTATTTTATATTTTAATTTCACTAATATATAATATGTATATAAAATAAGTAAAGTTGATAATGTGATGAAATACAAATCAAATAGTCCAATTTTGTCTTGCCCCACCCGAAGTCCAATTTTGTTAACTCAGCACGTGTGACATCATTAGACACCATAAAACTTCGCACCATCGTAAATAAAGGTCGGCCTTTAATAACCATTAAATCAGAAACTGATTTCACATACTTCTCTGTGGCTTCAGATTTTGCTTTCTGCACGAGCTCCAACGTGTAATGTAGTGGATCTTTTAGTAGTTTTTTAGCAGCGGATATTGCTGCTGGCAACTACTGCATTGCCTTAGTACCGCTTCGGGAGTGGCGGGTTGATTCGCTTTCGAGTATCCATAATACATAAGAATCTAACCCACTTCGTCAGGGTTTGGGGAAATAGCAATTGTTCGACAATACCATATGCAAGCTGCCAAGAGTTCGAAGGTAGAGCAGCGGCAGAGATCTGGAGGTAAGCCATGGCGAAGGGCAGAAATGTCGGAGGAGTTGAAGAAGAAGGATGGGTGCACCGGATTGTCGAGTGATATGAGGGTACCTTCAGTGTTAGGTACGTGGTGCGTGCATGACACTTGTGGAGGTTGACGAACATTGAGGAGATGCCTTTCCAAACCGGTTGAACATAAAGGGCTTCAGCTGTATAAATTGAATAATTCCTGTAGCGTCGCTCATTGTATGATTGAATCAGCAATTGCTAGCCTATGGTATGGTACGTTACTATCTTGTTCATATTTATATTGTCTTCATTCTGAAAATATTCATATTTTAAAAGTATTTTTTATTACAATTATTTCTAAAAGTCAAGTTCTTTTTTTTATTAGGTAAACTAAAAATTAATTTATTTTTTTATTTCACAAACACATTAGTGAATAAATAAGTTAAATCAAAAAATAAAATAAATCGTATAAGTTCTAATATTTTATTAATTTAAAAGATTGTAACTTCATATAATTAATAAAAAATAAAAAAAATAATACTTTCTCTTGATAAATATCATATTTTTTTTAGATGGAGGGAGTCTCTAGCTATATCTCCCCAAAAACCGTTTCCATCTATATTCACATAGAATAGAAAAAACATTTCATGTACTTCCATAACTAACTCAATATCGTTAATTAAAAGGAATAATTAATTAAATAACATTAAATAAGGATATATTAAGAAAAAAATATTTAATTTAACGTACTTTTCTATGAACTAATGTAATTATATTACTTATTTTAGAAGGACTTTGTGGATAAAACGGTACTTAATGGACTTTGTGGGCTTAGGCCCACCGAAACAGTTTATTAATTATAAGATAGGCCTATGACATTATAAACTTGTGTCAGTCCAAATTTTAAATATCGGCCCAAAATCATTAATAATGTTAAGTGCCAGGCTGGCACTATATTCTAAATGATTTTTATTTTTTTTAGTTGCACATTGCCAACAAGTTACGAGTTTGGATGCTTCTAATCTAATAGGATCGAGTAATTTTAGTAATTGTACAGTTTTTTTTTTTAAAAAAAATGTATAATGTTTAAAAAAAAAACAAAGTAATTTTACTTATTGATTTCAAAATCACTAGCTGCATATATTTCGACATCATGTAAGAATATTGGAATTCCATTTATACCCATATTATTTTTTTCAAAAAATAATAGAAGTGATAAATGAATAAATAAATAAATATATTTTTTGCATATATGGGCTGAGAATTTATTTAAGGCCCACCCACGCACTTAATGGACTAACACATTAAGCACTGACCCATGAAGAAACCATCTTGTATTATTTGTTTTCCTTTTATATCCTTTTCTTCTCCATTCAAATTATGGATATATGTTCTTTTCTATTATCTTTTAGGATTCATACTATATTTTATTGGGCCCAATGTGAAGCCCAAATTATATGGGCCACCCAATTATGCCGAAAACACATATTCTGGAAGATCATGATGTCCAAATTGATTTCACTGGCACTGTCCTTCCTTCTCACTTCTCAGACAACCTTTTCATTTTGTTTGAATCAAGAAGATTTGTTCCCCCAAAAAAAGAAAAAAAGAAAAAAACATTAAATACTTTGTCGCTAGGGTCTTGCCTTTTGCTTTCTTTTTAAGCACGTGATCCTTCTTGCAATTATCAGAAACATAAAGACCGTCAATATAGTTATATTATGAAATCATAATGATTTTTTTGTTTTTCTAAAAGAAAAGATCTTCTGTGTGAGAAAGAGAAACAGTAATGACCATTCGGGCTCGTCTGCGCTTCGTGGGATACGGGGCAACAGAATATCACAACAGTGGGGACTCACCCTTTGAAAATGGAGCCTTTTTTTTTTTTTTGGTGAATTACCAAAAAAAATGACACATGATTATAAACTAGTATTTTTTCAGTGCAGGAAACAATTTTTAATATTTATAATAATATAATAGTAAATTATAGTATATAATTATATGATAATGTATATTTTATTGTTTTGTGTCAATCTATTGCGTTGTATGAAAGATTGCCTCCTTCGTAATAAGGTATAGTAATGTAAGAAATTTTCAAATAAAATATAAATTTTTTAAATAATATTTTTGTTTAAAAAATCTCACAATTTTAAGAATTTTTTAAATATTATACTATATCACAATTTATTTAGAAATAATTTATATTTAAAAGTTAATATTTAATTATATAATATAGATATTAAATTAAAAATTATGAAAAAATAATTAATTTAATATATTTTAAAAAAATTAATAAGAAAATGAAATTCTTCAATTAGGTTTGGGTGCAATACTTACTACAATATATACTTATCTCAGCCGCGATTGACTTGGACTTAAAGATTAATTTATTTTTTGGAAACTAAAATATGTACACTTTAAAAAAAGTGGGGAACCCTCACCGGACGGTTGTCATGTGCGGCGGCACACCCTCTCAGCATCCATTCTAATTGTAGAAGGTCCAAATCCTCAAATATTTAGTCATAATTTGTGATGATGAGATTGAGATATGAAGATGAATTTTTTTTGTTATTAGGTCTTTTGAAAAAAATAAAAATAAATTAATGTGTAGTATTTATAAAGAACGGACAATGTTATATCAATGTGGTAATTATTGTCCATCAAATGTTGCGCTATCGCTCCCTTGACGACCTGCTTTGTTGACTCTCGAGCTTGTGTCGATGTGTCCGTCATAGAAGTGGTTGGCTTAGATCGTATGAGAAACAAATATGATATGAGAAGAACGACGTGAAATGATCAAAGTCACAGCAATCAGTTCATCAATGAAGCTACCTGCAAAAAGTATGGATTGACAGCCTCCGTCTCATTTGGGTATCTATCCCCTGAGAAAGCAAGAATTTCAATTAAGAATCATCTAAAACATAAGTTGAAGTAGCACCCGCTGAATTCGGTGGGAAATGGGTACTCTACGAATTCCATCTTCCTGCTCGAAATCGAATCTAAATAAGCAAATGAGTGAAAGGAGGACCAATATGCCGGCAAAAGGACCTTCAGTGATCGCGCAATTGAGATATGAGGATGAAATTTTGTTGTTATTGGACCTTTTGAAAAAAATAAAAATAAATTAATACGTCCAACTTCCAAGATTATCAATGTGGTGATTATAGTCCATCAAATGGCGCAACAAATGGTATTACCCAAGGTCATGGTATGAAATGATGTCCTAAGATCTTTGGTGTCAAACAAAAATTGTGATCTTCAGGTAGATAATAACAAAGCAACCGAAAACTAGAGGTGTTTTTGTGTGTATTCAAGTGCTATGGTGATGACAATTTCTCAAATAATTTATTAATTTCCTATTAATATTTATTATGTTACCAACAAAATTTAATAAAGTTTGTAATTAGTGCCGTCCATTCTGAAGGCAGCAGAAATTGTGTATTTTTCTAAGTTCTAACTACCATAGTCCAACTGCCTAATTTGAAAATGAAATTGCATAAAGAATCATCATTTCAACATATATTTAAAGTCCAAAAAGGCAAGAATTAAAATAAAAAATAAAAAGTAGGTGACATAATAATTTGAGTAAGTAGGGGACATATTTTGGTGGGACATTTGATGGTTCTTGTGTTGACACTTCCCTATATGTTTTTTTGTTTTTAATAATTTGTATTAAGAAAAAGTATGGATATGCATTATTTAGATCTGTCCTTTTGTAATGGATTTGTCCAATGTCTAAATACATAGTACGTAAGTCAATGATTGATTGAACAATTACTTCACCTAAATGATTTCTTATTTAATACCATATGCCTAAGTATTCATCCTTGCTCTTCTTTTATGATGTCAGCAGTGATACAATTGAAGTCAATTACTGGCAAACTTATGACACACACACACACACACACATATATATATATATACATATAAGATGCATAAAGTGTTTGTTTAATTTAACTATTTTTAATCATTTGTTATTAGAGGTTGGATTTGAATCCAGTGATGATACAAGTGATACCTCTTTATGAATCTTTGGTTCGATTTTAAGAACTGAGGATATAAATATAAAATACTAATAGATTAGACTAACCCATAAAATATTTATCTTTGTCTGGCTGTTTATTAAAGTTTAATTTGTTGTAGTCAATTATATTTCTGTATATCTTTGTATTCACATCAATAATCTTTATTCGATTGTTTAATTAAATTCTATAACTTACGGTAAATTATTCTTCTTACTCACATATCTTTGAGATCCTCATTAATTTATTGTGAGATTGTTTGTTAATGTAATTGAATAACAACTATTGCTTTAAAAAATTCAACAAAGAAGCACAAATAAGAAGAAAAATAGAAGATTGCGGCTATTTTTTATTTGTAAATTATATCTTGCATGAATTGAACTACTCCCTTTGCCCAAAAAAAAAAAAAAAAAAAAATAATAATAAAATCTATATAACTCTATTTTTGTGGAGAAAATATTAAATAATATTTACATATTTCTTAAATTAACTATAATCATCTGATTTTTAAATTTCTGAAAATGCCGTTGATAAGTATTATAATACTCAAATCCATTAAAGTTTAAATATATAAAAATAAAAGTGAAAGAGCTTAGATTTGAAGGTCTGCTTTTAAAATCATATCCAAATAAGGTCGAAATTTTTATTATAAATATGAAATCATTAGCTCCATTATTTTTTTTTTTTGTAAGGGAATCAGATGCAAGATATACATTTATTCCGAATAAACTTTAGTTAAATCTATTTAATATGTGGATCCAAACACGAGACAAGAAATAACATAATTAAAGCTTAGAAGATGATAGAAGAAACATGAGAATAGTGAAAGTTAGGTTGCAAGTCTTTGAAATTAAACAACAGTTGATTCAAGGAATGAAATCATAGGTTATGTATGCTAATCATTACAACTTACTAAAACCCAAAATATATATATATATATATATATATTTATTACTCCTTTACCAGCATTAAAGTAATAAGATGTTATAAAATTCTTATATTTTATTTGCAATATGCATGATAATGTTCTTTACTTATCTGGGAATATATTCTGATAGAAGTTATAAAAATATTTCTATAGATCCTCAGCTATCAAGAAGGAAATGAAGAATCTGTTTCTTTGTTTTAATTGGATTTTAGTGTACTCTCAGGACTTTTATATGCGGCGAAAAAAAGAAAAGAAAAAGAGAATCTTCGAAACTTCTTATTGAACGTAAATGAAAAATGTAGAAATGATAGTGAAAAATATTAGGTTGAATCTTTAAAAATATTAGCTGCTACGACAACTTCCGTCACTTGAAATTATTATTTTAATAAACAAGGAACTCTTAAAATTTATTTTCTTAATAATTTAGAAATCTTTCAAAATATCCAGAAATATAACGGTAGGATCCATTTTGTGTATTTTATTTGAGCCATAATTGCATTGGATATTTATTTTATGCTTATTCCTGTTGATTTCCTGAGAATAACAGGTCGTTATATCATTACTTTTTAAATCATTATAAAGTTTTTTTTATATATATATACATATGTAGTCGTCATAGTAAAAATAAAACTATAAAAACCCAACTAATTATTCTGATTGTGGGTGCATGGGACAATCTTTTGGTGCAGGTAGTTGATATCATGTTCTCATCTTCCAGATATAGAATATTGGTAATAAAAAACAGAGGTGGTTGTTGTTTTCATAATATGATCGATGGCCCATTTCTTGGAATCAAGATTGGGCAGTTAGTTTTATATTCCACATACATTTTGTCTCAATTCTTGCAGCACTAACTCAACTTACCCACCACCACTCTAACTTTAGAGTCACATATATACCCATTTAAATAGTTATGTGAAAAAGGAGGGCGAGTCCCGAGGCGGTCAAGGCAGTTCCACAAGATCAAACTCGATATAAATGCACTATACTGTTGGGAAATATGCACAAATAATTCCCTACCAAGATCAAATGGGAAGCAATAACAGAGATATGATTTATCTAAGATGGGAAAAATAATGACACCGATATTTAACGTGGTTCAGCCAAACTGCCTACTTCCACGGACCCACACCAATATATTAGAGAAACTCACAAAGGAGGAGTACAATAAAATACCACTCTGTATTTTATCTGCCTACGCAGAAGCTATCTCTCAACTCACTTGATCACTCGTGTATAACTTCTACACTGAAGTTTTCCTCACAAGATTTTCTCTCTCTCTAATATTTTCTCTCTAGAACACTTGATCACTTAATCACTTGTGTTTTGTTTTGTGTTGTGTTGTATCTCTTGTATGTTGACAATGCCATCCTTTTATAGGCAAGGAAATGAAAGAGGTTGGTGGAGTAGGTAGCCTAACAAACTCCCACTTGAAGACTAATTTCAATCTGTCTTCACACCCCGATCAATGCACCAACCTTTCTGTCTTCATTGTATAAGACCAATTGAAGTTGAGCACAACTCCAGTTTTCCTTTGTCAACTGTCTTGGTCAACATGTCGGCTGAGTTCTTGCTTCCTTGGACCTTCTCAAGTTGCAAGATCTTCATCTCCAGCAGGTGACGGATGTAGTGATACTTCAACTCAATGTGCTTTGTCCTTGAGTGAAACGCTGGATTCTTAGCCAAGAAAATAGCACTTTGACTGTCACTATAGAGAGTACTATTCTCATGTTTCTTCCCAAGTTCTCCCAAGAAATTCTGCAACCATACCATCTCCTTGCTGCCTTCCGTCACCGCTACATACTCAGCTTCCGTAGTAGACAACGCGACAACCTTCTGCAACTTAGAAGACCAAGAAATAGCAGTACCACCCAAAGTAAAGACATACCCGGTTGTACTCTTTCGACCTTCAAGATCATTTGATGCCAAATTTGCATCAACATAACCAACCAACTTGGCACTCTTGCCATCAAAACACAAAGCCTTCTCAGTGGTACCTCTCAGGTATCGAAGGATCCACTTGACTGCTTCCCAATGTTGTTTGCCTGGATCACTCATGAACCGGCTTACTACTCCCACTGCATGCGCAATATCTGGCCTTGTACACACCATAGCATACATTATGCTGCCTATTGCCGATGCATAAGGAACTTTTATCATCTCGGCACGTTCCTCCTTTGTACGTGGTGATTCCTTCTTCGACAGCTTGAAGTGACACCCCAACGGGATGTTCACCGTCTTCGAATTTTGCATGTTAAATCTTTCCAAGACCTTCTCAATGTAGTTGGCTTGTGAAAGATACAACTTTCCTGCCGCCTTGTCTCTCTTGATCCTCATGCCAAGAATCTGATTGGCCTCTCCAAGATCCTTCATGGAGAATCGTTCAGACAATTGCTTCTTCAACTTATCCATCTCTTTTGCATCAGATCCTGCGATCAACATATCGTCAACGTATAATAGCAATATAAGATAGCTTTTGTCAAACTTCTTGTAGTAGCAACAATGGTCAGCGTGACATCTAGCGTAACCAATTTCAAGCATGAAATTGTCAAACTTTTTGTACCACTGCTTCGGAGCTTGTTTCAATCCATACAAGCTCTTTTTCAACTTACACACAAGTCCTTATTTTCCTTTGGATACGAATCCTTCTGGCTGTGTCATGTACAAGTCCTCCTCCAAATCTCCATGAAGGAATGCCGTCTTTACATCCATCTGATGTAATAGCAGGTTCTCTGCAGCAACCATACTCAACACTACTCGAATAGTAGTTAGTTTTACAACAGGAGTAAAGACATCAGTATAATCAATACCATGTCGTTGCTCAAACCCTTTGACAACCAGCCTAGCTTTATAGCGTTTGCTACCACCAGCTTCAACTTTGATTCGATAGATCCACTTGCAGTGTAAGGCCTTTTTGCCGTTTGGGAGCTCAACAAGTTCCCATGTGCCATTTGAGAGAAGAGATGCCATCTCATCATCCATGGCAACTCTCCACATTCTTTTATCACTAACCTGTCCTGCTTCTTCATAGCACTCAGGTTCACCACCGTCAGTAAGCAACAAATAAAAGTTAGAGGGTGAGTACCTATTTGGTGCCCGTCGCTCTCTAGCTTGTCTTGGCAGTGTAATGTCTGGTGGTGCCGTTCTTGGTTCTTCCTCAAGAACCTCTTCTTCTATCTGACTCTCCTTGCTCCTTCTCGAGTTTGAGATGTCTAACTCGATCTCCTGGGACTCAAAATTGCCAGAATTCGATGCCTCCAATCTGTCCTTGTACATAACCTGTTCATTGAAAACTACATCTCGACTACGAATTACCTTTCGGTTTTGCTCATCCCAGAGCCTGTAACCGAACTCGTCTCCACCATAACCAATGAACGTACACTTAACAGATTTTGCATCCAACTTGCTTCTACTAACAGAATCAATATGAGCATAAGCAACACATCCAAAGATGCGTAGAAAAGATAGGTTTACCTCTTTTCTCGTCCATTCTTCCTCAGGTATCCGAAACTCCAACGGAACTGATGGACCTCTGTTGATTAGGAATGCAGCTGTGTTAACTGCATCTGCCCAAAACATCTTAGGCAACCCACTTTTCAACCTCATGCATCTTGCTCGCTCATTCAGCGTTCTGTTCATCCGTTCTGCTACTCCGTTCTGCTGGGGAGTTCCTCTCACGGTTTTCTCCATGCGAATCCCATTCTCAGCACAGTAGTCTTTGAACTTTTGGAGTTCATATTCTCCTCCATTATCGGATCGTAGACATTTTACCTTCAGCCCTGTTTCAGTTTCTACAAGGGCTTTCCACTTCCTGAAAGTATTGTATGCGTCTGATTTATTTTTAAGAAAATAAACCCATACCTTTCGAGTGGAATTGTCGATAAAAGTTATGTAAAACTCCGATCCACCAAGGGACTTTACAGGCGCTGGTCCCCATATATCGCTATGGACCAACTCCAATTTCTGTGTCTTCAAGGTTCTGCCGCCTCTTGAGAAGTTCACTCTTTTCTGCTTCCCAAACACGCAATCCTCGCACAGACCAACTTCAACAGTTTCCAGGCCAGGCAGCTTACCCTTTGAACACATTTCCTTCATTCCTTTCTCGCTTATATGGCCGAGTCGACAGTGCCACAAGTCTGCATTATTTGCATCGCCTGCAAGATCAATGCAATTCTTGGAGTTACTTGTCATATACAACGTACCCTCCTTCTTTCCACGAGCCACTACCATAGCTCCTTTGGTGATCTTCCAACGTCCGCCACCGAACGCCGTTTTATATCCTTGAAAGTCAAGTTGTCCGACTGAGAGCAAGTTCCTCTTCAACCCGGGAACATGTCTTACCTCTTTCAGCTTTAGTATGCTTCCATTGGATGTTGTTACTCGAGCATCTCCCTTTCCCTTGATTATCAGAGGCTCTTCATCAGCGAGAAACACCGTCCCAAAATCGCCAGAGACATAATTTTCAATTACATCTTTATTACTGCATGAATGGAAAGACGCTCCAGAATCCAGCACCCATGACTCCATTGGACTGGTCACGCTCAGGACCAACGCCTCGCCTACATCTTCAGTTGTGGCAGCGTTTGCTGTCCTTTTATCTTTCTGATCCTTATGCTTATTCTTATTCTTTGGTGCTTCACACTGATTCTGGTAGTGACCAAACTCATCACAATTCCAGCACTGAACTGAACTCTTGTCCTTCCTGGATTGGCTCTTTCCTCTGGACTTTGATCTTCCCCTATTCTGCTTTTCTCTCGATCTTCCCCGATATTCCGTGTTCAGTGCAGACCCTGACCCTGAAGTAGATGGAGATTCTTTCCTGTGAATCTCCTCGCTGATCATTAGATCTCGTACTTCGTCAAAGCGCAACTTTGCCTTTGCCGATGAAGCGCTAACTGCCGTTACTGTTCCGGCCCAACTTTCGGGTAGAGAAGATAGCATAATTAGGGCACGAACTTCGTCATCAAACTCGATCTCCACCGAGCTCAGTTGCGTGGTGATCATGTTGAACTCGTTCAAATGTTTCTGCACCGGTGTGCTCTCGGACATCTTTAGATTGAATAATCGTCTCATCAAATGCACTTTGTTTGCAGTTGATGGTTTTTGGTACATCTCCGCCAAAATCGCCAACATCTCCTTTGTTGACTTTGCTCCAGTCGTGTGGTAGGCAACGTTCCTGGACAGCGATAAACGTATCGCGCTCATCGCCTTACTGTCCAATAACTCCCACTCGTCCGGATCCATTTTTTCTGGTTTTACTTTGAGGGGCTGGTGTAGATCTTTACCGTACAGGTAATCTTCAATCTGCATCTTCCAGAAACCGAAATCCGCACCATCGAACTTCTCAATCATAATCTTTCCGTCGCCCATCGTAACTGCTCCCACTTGATCGATAAACAAGATAATTTTCTTAAAATAATTCTTTTATGATGTGGAAGTTCAGTTATCACTGCAACCACAGAGCATACTAAGAATTACTTTTGAACAATCACTGTTCACGATCAAACTACTGTTCACGACAGAATCACTATTCACGTCGAAACTACTGTTCACGTCGGAGTCACTATTCACGTCGAATAGTAACTATGCAAAAAAATTATCAGACCGCCACCAACCTGGGCTCTGATACCAGTTGTTGGGAAATATGCACAAATAATTCCCTACCAAGATCAAATGGGAAGCAATAACAGAGATATGATTTATCTAAGATGGGAAAAATAATGACACCGATATTTAACGTGGTTCAGCCAAACTGCCTACTTCCACGGACCCACACCAATATATTAGAGAAACTCACAAAGGAGGAGTACAATAAAATACCACTCTGTATTTTATCTGCCTACGCAGAGGCTATCTCTCAACTCACTTGATCACTCGTGTATAACTTCTACACTGAAGTTTTCCTCACAAGATTTTCTCTCTCTCTAATATTTTCTCTCTAGAACACTTGATCATTTGATCACTTGTGTTTTGTTTTGTTTTGTGTTGTGTTGTATCTCTTGTATGTTGACAATGCCATCCTTTTATAGGCAAGGAAATGAAAGGGGTTGGTGGAGTAGGTAGCCTAACATATACAATGCAATTCGATATACAATATTATTTATCAAGTAACACTTGTTTATTTAAAAGATATTATTACTAATTATAAATAAATTAGTAGTAATATTTTTTATATACTAGTGCACCAAATGCACATTGTACTGTAACCAATACAAGAATATCACTATAGACCAAATGCATAAGAATATATAAAAATATAAATATATTTTCATAAATATATAAAAATATTTATCAACACAAGTTTATACTATAAAAATAAGAACTTCGCATAGCTGCGTATCCTATAGAAAATGTTGTCATATACCTTTTTTGAAATATAATAGACAGAGCGATTATTGTGTTATTTTTTCTTCTTTTCATCTTACGCTAGTGCAGGCTTTTACCATTTATATCTGTAATAATTTGTTTGGGAGAGTTTGGATTCTCAATTTTCTTCGATGTTCTATTTTTTATTTTAAAATATTTAATATACGATATGTGTTAATTAATAATATTATTATATACACATATTATATGATGATTATTTGAAAAAAAGATGAAACACTGAATGAAATAGAAGATCCAATTCATAATAATCTAATTTTTGTCCAAATGAAACTTAAATAAGTGCAACTAATTACATAACATGTTAATTAGTTAATCATTAATTTTCGATACAAACCAACCACATCATTAATCTAATTTGTTTGCTATACAGTGAGCTCTTAGATATTCAAAGCCATCATTTGATACCTAATCAATTTTAGTATTAGTATATAAGTGAAATTATTTTTCTCTTTAATGTCTTCAATGAAGTTAATCTGAATAAATTTATTTTTTTTATTCAGTATTTTTTGGCTAGAAATCATCTGTCATATTATTATATTATATATTTGAAATTAATCTATTTATGATATGTATATATGACTGACATTGTTAATAAACATATATCATATATTTCATACAATAAAACACAATATCAACAAAAAAATCTGAATTAAAATCTTCAAAGTTATATTTGTCGGAACCAAAAGTAGGATGTTGGGGAAGTAACCTTTATAAGGAAAATACACACATATATATAATATTGTAATTGACCAAACCCACTAATTAATATATTTGTTTCTCAAATTTTGAATTTCCCATCCTTTTTAAGGTGAGGAGGGATGGATACACACACATATGTATGTATAGGTTAGCAGTAGCAGGAGAGAGAGAGAGAGAGAGAGAGAGGAAGTGAGGAGTAAAACAGTGTGATATAATGTCGGCCATAAATGTGTTTTCAATAGTCAAAGATAATCTCTCTCAATCATCCAAACATAAGCAATTTTCGGCTTTCTTGTGAGATTTTGTAGCAGACAGAAAGCCCCACCAAATAATAACACCTTTTTTCTTTTTCTTATATTTAATTAATTCCAATATATATATATATATATATATATATATTCATAGGATTATTCTAACGTACACACAGACTTATCATAACGATTGGGACAACTAAAGAAAAACAACTTTTTTAACACTGGCCGACCTCTACCAACTCTATCCTCTTCAACCGTCGCCACCATCACTTGGTGTTTTTTTTTTCTTTATAATTTATTTTTTATTTCTGATGTGAATTGGGTAGTTTCGAAATTTAGCTAAGCAATGCAGTTGAAGTAGAATTTGTGTCGTTCGATAGAACGATATGTACATATTTATTTATAAGAAGAATTAAAATAAAATAAATTCAATAATTTTTTTAAAAATAATATAAATTAAATTATTAAATATTCTTTTAAATAAAAGTTTATTATTATTATTATTATTATTATTATTATTATTATTATTATTATTATTTGTTGCATGGAGCCCATACCTTAAATTATCTAAGTAACATCAAATACAATCCAAATAGTCAACCAATACATAATTGTGCGTTTCATATCTAATGTTTTTATTTAAATATATTCAATATAGATATGAATTAAAGATTGTGATAAGGAAATTGATTCAATATATTATACAAATTTAAATATATTCAATATAGATATGAATTAAAGATTGTGACAAGAAAATTGATTCAATATATTATACATACAAAGTGAATAAAAAAATTATGATGATGGTTACATCCTTTTTAGAACATATGATAATGATAATAAAGTCACTTGGTTTGAACTTTAAACTACTATCCTGTTTATCTGAAGATCATGCTATTTTATTTGGTTGTTGTAATTGAATTTATTTTAATTTTATATTATAATTATTTAATATTCTACGAATAGGTATGCAAAAGCTTATATTTCAAATGGCCGCCTAGACTTCATCGGCGCTAGTAGAGTTAATAAAATATGTTCATCCATAAGGTTGGACCAAATGGCCCAACAATCGAGATATATTTTTCTTGAGCCAAAAAGCGATTGATTAATTCGGCTAGGCTCGAGTAGATAGCCTGACAAAATTAAGTTATCAACAAATCTATGGGTTGGGATGGGTTGCAAATATGATGATATGATTTTTACTCAATTCTACCACTTTCCTCGAGCATTGATCTGAGGCTGGACGGTTCGAATCGTCATCTTGAGTTGTTAAATGTTGTTTATGGTCCACTTAGCATTATTTAAAATATTAGATGTCACACCTATAAAAATATTGACCTAAGTTGAATTTAGGTATCAAATTAAATGTCATACGTATAAAAATATTGACCTAAATTGAGTTTAGGTATCAAACTCTTCTTAAGGTAAGGAGGGAATGATATTAGGTACACTATTTGCAATTGGGCATCTTCTCATAATATGAAATGTGTGATGTAGAGAAAGGCACACAATTAATTTTGATGGATTTGAATAATGTTATCTTTTATTGTAAGGAAAATGAATAATTGAGGGGGGGGGGGGGGGGTTCCCAATGTGGAGTTGACAAAAGCACGTTGTGTTGCCCACCATCTTCATCGTAATATCACTGTCGCCCTCTGATCAAATAAATGTCAAAAGGTCCCTACATCTTCATGATATTGTCACCCTCATATTTCTCCACCTTCTCAAATACATTACATATCCCAACTACTATTTATGCTTCATATATATGTATATCTATTTATAATCCCGCAAAATATTTGTCCTGCTTTTTTCCATCAAATTCTAACTCTAAAAATTTATTTTCTTTTGTGCTCGTGTGTGAGCAGCATGCGCACTTGTGATTGGCGCGTACAACTATCACTCTTTTGGATGAGCTGGTCCATTAAATTAATTTTTTTTATTTTTCGTTTTTCAACAAAACTTTAAATTTTTTATAACATCTTCGTCTCAAATTCATTTTAAATAAAATTTATATCAAATTAATGTTCTTCTTACGATTTTCAAATTGATATCCATATTACATGTATAGAAAGAATATACTAATTTTAAAAATATATAATAAAATTGACAGATTATGTAAGAAAAATATGCCTTTGGAAAAAATGAATATATTTATTTAACTTTTTTTGGTATCTTAATACTTTTTTTTGTAAAATAATTGTAAATTTACAAATTTGTTAGTTTTATATTAATTGTTAATACAACATTTTTTTTAATGTAGAAAAAATCTTAACCCCAAAAAGCACAAACCTAAAAATGACTATAATTATTTATTTGTGTAAATGAATTTATTAGTAATAAATGGGCGTATTAATAAAAAAATATTAGAATTTTAATATATATAAATACATTTATGTATTTTATAGGACTATTAGGTTATTATGTAAGTGTAGCAATACCTGACAGGAAACAATAGAGCGACATAAACAAACTATTAAGCAGTATTCAATAATGCGATTTCTTAAACAGATTTTAAATTAAGTATCAACTATAATTGTTATTATTATTATTATTATACTAAAATAATAAATAATCCTAAATTATTATTATACTAAAATAATAAATAATCCTAAAAGACAATAACGAATTAAAACATGACTAGATAGCATGATTTACCACTTTTATTTTTTGTGGACTGAATATAATTGTGAATATATACCTACACAAAGATTATTAATTTTAATATTGTATAATTAAATTAATAATAATAAAAATATTTAATGTTGTTTTGCCAGTATATGTATATGTATATGTATAATAATACTAGTATTAATAATACGTTATTAGTATATTATTACAAAGATTACATTTCGTGAAATGTACTAGAGAACTACTAGTATACAGATAATGTGTAATTAAATATATCGTTTAACTATATATATATATATATGTATGTATGTATATCTTCATATGAAATTGTGTATTCACGTCATGTAATTAAGAGATATTATTCAAGAATTTCACATTATAATACTAATTTGACTATAAAATCAAATCAAAAATCCATTCATAAGAAAAAGGCTTTTAACTTTGAGCCGTATATTTAAAGAGTATTATTAAACACACGACAACAATAATTTTTCATATTACTTCTTTTTAGTACATTATAAAAATATATTAAAAAATAAAATTTAATTAATATATCACATCAACTTTTTATTATATTTTACAAAAATATTACTAAATACTTAAAAAAGTTTTCTCCTACCTACGCCTGCGACCCCTAGCCCCCACAGACAACTTCCAGCCCCCACACACTAAATTGGAAATCAGAATAAGAATTTTTGAACGACCCAATATGATTTTAGGTCATTTGTTGTGAACAAATTATAATAAAAAAAAATTGATAAAGAGGTTCGATCTTCATTGACTGAACACGTTATTGTTGGTTCGGTCTTGATTGGTCATTCATTGTGTTGAATGTTCCATTTTGATTGGCGGAACACATTGTTGTTTTCGATCCTGGTTGGCCTAACATTGTGTTGATTGTTCGACCTAAATTGGTCATGGTGTGTTGAGTGTTTGATTCTAGTTAACCGAATGTCATGTTTTATATTCGATTCTGGTTGCTACACGTATGTGCGATTCTATTCCATCAATAGAAGATATAGAATTTAAGTTTTTAATATTTATAAAATAATTATATTTTCTATATTAATTACATTTGTTTCGTTTGTTATTGATTTCTCACCAAATATTTGACCATTTATCTTAAATCTAGTAAGTATTGCGGATATTTAATATTTTTAATTAAGAATGAACAACAATAACTCTCACTCTCCTTTGGTATGAATAATCCTTAATATAAACCTGTATGAAATTTGTAGTTATTAAATATATAGTTTTCTTGGGATAATAATTTTATATCTATTAAAAAATATTTTTATTTTAAAAACAAGTATATTGTATAATTATTTTATTTTCAAAAACAGTTTTTTGGGGAGAGAGAAAGTAAGATGTTAAATTCCTCTAATACTTCAAATAATAATTTATATATCCATTCATCTTGTTGTGCGGAGAAGAATTACTTATAATATGTAATAAGCAGGAGAACTTATATTTGATGATTAGTACTTAGTCTAATTACTTATAATATGTAATAAGCAGGAGAGGTTATATTTGATGATTAGTACTTTGTCTAGTGTACCATCCATTTAATTTACAATATAACTTCTTTAATTAAAAAATATTATTTGTTTAATTAAAAAATATTATAAATTTTTTAAAATAACAAATTAGTTGTAATCCTTTCAAATATATAAGTAATACTCTCTCATATTCAAAATAAGTGATGTTTTAGACATTTTCACATATATTAAGAAATAAAGTAAATACCTAATATACTATTACTTAAAAGAGAAACATTAATGGTTAATAGTAAAAAAAAAAACATCACATGTATATTTACAAAAAAAGACAATAAATTAAAAAATAACATTAATATTCACCTTAAAATTACTAAAATGTCATTTATTTTATAAAAAATTAGAACTTTTAAAATCAGTTGTTTTGTTGTTTAATAATTTATATATGGGTTGAGTAAAAGCGAGTGGAAGGACGATTTAGTTTGACCACCAAATATTTCTAAAATTTCGGAAAGGCCTTTTCGCTGCTCATGATATCATTAACCGTACCTTTTTGTCCCTAACAGACTAATTGTTTCATTCAAACCTGTCTCAACTTCAACTATTTTCAACATTCAACACAATATTCAAAATAAACTTGGAAATTTAATTAAATAATTTTATAATAATAAAAGAAACAGAAAATAATTGAAGACATATATAAGGCATTTATTGAGAAATCAGAACCTGAGATATAATTCCTCTCTCTTTTCTCCCCTATTTCACACACAGTGATCAAATACATCAATTTAAAGTAGTACAATATACTTCTTCTGCAGAAATTGAAAATCAGTTTATATTGAATGACAGATCCAGAATTTAAAAATTGATTGTGCGTAACTATGAGAATAATAATATATGAAACAAATTCAAAATATCGATAACAACAAATTAACTGTTAAAATAGTGCAACATGAAGATAATGTATACATTTTTTAGTTTCAAAAGAAATATATACGCAAAAACTTAGGGTCTTGTTTTATAAAAGTTCAATCATTTGTTGATACTGTAAGTTCACATTTATATAATTTCTTTATTTATTAATTATTTGCAAAATAACTTTTTTTTTTTTCTTTTGACTAATAAAAAGATATGACTTTCAGAACCACCTATAGTTTTTTTTTTTCTTTTTCATTGTTTGGAAATGGAACACTTGTTTAGAACTGATGAAACAACATTTTAAAAATAATTGAAAGATGAAAGACCAGTATCCATCATGCAATATTACATGAATTTGATTCTTCCTGTGAGCACAATTTTTATGTGTGAGTGTGAGTGTGTATAAGCTGAAAAAAATAACAACACTTCTTTTTTTAGGTTTCATCGGAAGCTTGTTAAAAGTAGCCCCACAGACTTTCCACATCAGAATTTTCCGGCGAGTCATCCGACGGAGGGGACGCCATTCTTGGTGGGCTGACGAGCATTCCCTCCGCCATGTTCGCAAGCAAATTAGGCATATGAAACAGTGCCTCCTCGTCTATGAACTCATCATGCCCACCGCCGCTCATCGTTTCCGCAGATTCTTCGTTTCCCTGCTGTCCACCAACCGCCGCCTCATCACCTCTCTCCGGCTTCATCAACGCAGCCGCGCTGGCGGCTGCGCTGCGGATATCTGCCGGGGAAGGAGACTCCGGGACTGGATAACTGCTAACACGATCGGGGAAGTTCAATACAGCGTCACTGCCTTTAAGTGCCAACGCAGCCACGTCGTAGGCGGCGGCAGCCATTTCTGGTTCGGGGTAGGTGCCAAGCCATATGCGTGTCGTCTTCTTTGGCTCGCGAATCTCCGACACCCATTTCCCACTGCGGCTCCTTATACCCCTGTACACCGGGTGTTTCCCTCCGGAGGGACGGCTACCTGAGCTGCCGGCGGCGGCGGCGGTTTTCTTGACCTTTTTGGGAGATGGTAGTGAGTCACTTCCAATGCCCGGTTGCAAATGCTGTGATTGATCCTTCGGCGGGTGAACAACAGTATTCGGTCGGGGTGGCGGCCCCGGCGGATCAGGCGGCGGAGGGTTCGGGCTAGGGTGTGGAGAATTGTGGTGCTGACTCATGTTAGGATGATGCGGAGTGTCAGCCATATACACTTATATATGCGTAAATATATGGGGAGATACATACAAAGATATGTATCTATCTGCAATGAGCGATCAAAAGTGTGTTTCTGTATGGTTGTCCATAAATCTGGAGAGAGGAGGAATGATTATGGATGGGTATATAAGGGGGGGAATTCAGCGTCTGCAGAAAATATAAACCGTGGGGAATTCGTGGGTAAATATTTGGAGGGTCCATGGGTCTGCAAAATTAATGAGAAAGAGGGAGTGGACACACACAAACCCACACGTAGGTAGACAACCTAGTTATTAGCTGACACTCGTACACACTCACACACGCATTACAAACTGAAAACAAGAACCTAGCCATTACCTGTTGTCTTGTCCAACTAAGACCATATTTGTAATTAATCGTGTTTTTTAAAATTTAGAAGCCGAGCGTTTGTTATAAAATTATTTTTATTATTTTATTAATAAAATTATAAAATTACTTTTAGCGAGAAACTGTTAAGTATCCCACATCGGTTGAGGTAAGTGTCTTGGGTAGGCTTATAAGCATGGACAATCCTCTCACTTATAACCTGGGTTTTAAGTGTTGAGTTAGACCTTTATGCTCTATCATGGTATCAGAGCCCGGGTAAGACGTGAGGGCTCGCATGGGTTTTAACCTGGGTTTTAAGTGTTGAGTTAGGCCTTTATGCTCTATCAGAAATAAATATGTTATAATTTTTTATGGAATTAAAATAAAAAATGAAATATTATTTAAAATAAATAGAGTATTTTTATTCAGGGACTTCGAAGTTATAGTATCTATAATTAGTGCCTGCAAAATATGTATAATCATGGTCCACTTCTATTTTTGGAAAGGAAAAGATTAAATAATGTTGCTGCTCAACCTATACTTGTATATTTATATGCCTTGTTGATAATATTGAAATTTAAAAAGAATTAGTTATCATTTACGACAAAAACAGTGTTCTGCCTCGATTTCTAGCCTATTCTGAAAATAACAACTGCAACATGCATTTAATTGTAAATATATATTATCTAGACTATGATAGTCTAGTGTTATTACCTAATTATTATTTACTAAAGGTTAGGGATTTAATCCTATATTTTCTTCCTCCATAATTTGAAATCCTTGTATTCAATCCAAAACATAAAACATAACCTAAGTGTATAAAATATGTTTTAGATTTTTGGTTTATTGCATTTAATGTTGTATCTAATATTTAAAAACTACAAATAAAGGATATAACATAATATCAATAAATAAATGTAAAAACTTATATATATCGAATGCACCGAGCAACATAATGTAGGTATTAATTATTTAACTAAAAAGTATCATTTATTTAGTTGAAAAATATACTAGTGATGTTGTTACCTTAAAAATTGTATTAATACTTTTAAATAAATAAATAATATTTTTTAGTTAAACAAACAATACTGACTTATATGGAGCAAATTGTAAAATTAGTCCTATAACTATAGAACGTTTGCAATTTTAGTCATGTTCAAATGTAATTTGCAATTATGTCCCATAACAATTTTAAATTCACAAATTTAGTCCTAATTTTAATGGAAACTGAATATTTATCGAAATTTGATATGTGCATCTCATGTGACTTTTTCCGGCGGAATTTTTCTGATGTGGCTTTAATTTCCACACAACCTCCAAAAAAAAAACACAATAAAAGATATGCCACATGAACAAAAGAAATTTAAAATATTTTAAAAGAAAATAGTTGTCTTCTTTAGAGGAACTACATGTAATTAATCAAAAAATCCTAGCTCATTTACATTTGATTACTTACAGGTTGATCATTTAATAATATAATTATATAATTTTTTTATGTTGCTTTGTGTATTTGTGTGTGTGAGTGTTTTTTTTTTGTTGCAGATTCTGTGAAAATTTAAAAGTCATGTAAAAAGTTTTTCGAAAAAAAACATGTAAGACGGACATGTCAAATTCCGACAGAATTCCTAATTTTTACCAAAATTTCTAAAATTATTCCAAAATTAGGACTAAATTCGCAAAATTAAAAGTGTTATTGGACATAATTACAAATTTACATTTGAACATGACTAAAATTGCAAACGTTCTATAGTTACGGGACTAATCTTGCAATCTACTCAACTTATATGCATTGGGTGCACCGCACAAATCCATATAAAATATTATTTGGTTAACTAAATAATATTATTTTATTTTAAAAAAATATTACTACTGATTTATTACTTTGAAAAAAGTCTAATTTTCAAGTAAATAAGTAATATTGTTTGTTAAACAAGTAATACTTATAGATTGAATTCATGGTGCACCCGATGTATAAGAAATCCACTCTTATATATATACATATATATAATGTATATATATATATATATGAGTATCTCTAAACCAGAAAGTTTGACAAAGTGGTTCTTAATTAGTGATGAAAATTTGAGAAAATATTGAAATCTCCAAATAAGAGGTGGTCATATTTTGAATTCCAGGTAAGTTTTGTTATAAAAAATAGCTCGAGAGGTTTGGTTATGGGTGTTTTAATACAAAATTGACAAGAGACTGTAGCGTTCCACATGGATTTTGTAATGGAGAGGCTTGCATGTTGCAGACCTAATAGATTTATAAAATTATTTAAATTCATAAATAATTAGAGCACATGTTGAAACAGTTAAATCGATTCGTTGATACTTTTAATTATTTGGACCCTTAATATTATTGTCTGACTATTTATAAGAAAAAGAATCCCACCAACAGCCAAAAGATTCTACCAAAACAAACCGTCCTATATATATATATATATTTCATGGACGATATTTAACCAACAAGGCCCTCCCTCCTCCCTTCCCCACTTAATTATACACACTTCTTGCTCTTCCAATTCAATTTCTCTCTAATTGATTAATTCAACTTCTAACACTTTCAAATGATTGGTTAATATTAAGTTGTAACACTTTCAAATAATTGGTTAGCAACTAATATTTTGTGACTTTATATATCTTTCTCTGTCCTAAAAAACAAATCATATATATTTTTATAATTAAAAATAATTGTATAAGTACTATTTTTCTTTTAAACAGAAGAAGTATATCTTAAGAGATGGGGTTGAATGTAAACTTGATTTTTCTTTTGGATTTTGATCTTTTCACAATTGGTCATATTCTGTTCTATCAATACTATTTTAGTTGGATGTTGTCGGAGGTAAAAATAAAATAAAACAATAATAACCTTCATTTATTATTAATAATTTCATATTGTTTGATTCGAACTAGAATCTAAAGTTACTCATTTATTCAGGTGGCATTGTGTATAATGAATAATTATATTTTTTACGATTTGAGATTAAAATAATATCGTATTGTATAAAAAAATATATTTTATACAGTTAAACTTTATAATATTGTAAAATTTAATATATTTAAACTGTATTGTTATAATTTCTCTTTACCTAAATTTCAACATATACACTTTATTGACCTTCCAATTACAATTTTTCAATCATAACGTTGGGTGTTCTAACTTTTCATTACTTCTGAAATATGGTTGTGGCTCATTATTATTTAATTATGCTTTGTCAATTAATTTTAATATTATAAAGTGGATAGTTATAATTTTCTATATTTTTACAAACGAAAATTTGGTTTTAGGAACTACATATTTATCGATGATTTCATATAGTTTCAACATCTAATTCCCTTTTACTGAATCACCCCACCCCCACCCCTCTCACTTACACACACACACACACACACACATATATATATATATACACACGGGAGACATGTTCATATCGATCCTAATTTAAATTTGTTGGTTCGTTCAAAATAACAAAGTAGACAATAAAGTGTAGAAAACATAAATAAAACAAAAATATAGCAAAAAATATGTTTTTTCTTTTCAAATTCGATTTTGATTTTCCGTAAGTATCTGTAAAACTTTAGGACTTGTTAATTTGTTTATATTTTGAAAAGTTATCTTTTTAATTTTTTCCTATGTTAAAACATCCAAATCATATTTGCTTTTCCATTTTCACTTATACAGTTTTTTTTAAATTAATTATTACATTTAAATTACTTACTTAAATTGGATTTCCTAGTATAATTGATGTGATATATAATATAATAAAACTTAAATTATTATGAATCTATAGGACCTACCGTTAATATACTATTATAATAAAATATCATATATAGTCGTAATATTAAAAAAAAAATGGATCTACCACTATTAATTAATTTAATATAATAAAACAAAATTTTAAATATTATATTTAAAGAGACCAGTCATTTACTTACTATTTTAAGTAAAATATTATATAATATTCAATAATTGGATCCTCACCTATTTAAACATAAGTCTCCTTTATTTAATTATAACACATATAAATACTAAAAATTGAAGTTCGGAAGTGAAAACATAACCAAAATCCCTAGTATTTACTGTAAAAGGGGGAAGTCGGTTAGGTAATTCGGTTACTAACTTACTACTGACTATAAGAGAATTTTAAATTTTAAATATTATTATTTCATGGAGATGGGTTACAGACGTGCAATTCCACCGTCACAAATCAGCCTGCTTTTGCCAGTACTGCTATTGTTTGCAGAGGTTTTGTTTCTATATCTTCATGTAATTAGCAACTACGTCTAACAATTACGACCCCTTTCTTCATCTTGTCTGCCAAACCTGGAGCCAGATTTGCGTTTGGCTGTGTATTGGACCCGAATGATCTGTTGGTTTTGACCATGAAAAGGTGAGGGATCTTCTGTTGTTGGTTTCACGAGAATAATACGGGGTGATGTCCAGATGAAACAACACTCTGCCCTCTTCGTATTCGAGAAAATGCTTAACTGAACATTTTCTACTGCTGGGGCTGCAATACCAAACCCCCGGATTAAAATTAAATAAAAAAAAAAAAAAAGGCTTCCTTGATATTCGAAACTCTTCCGAAATTCACCGCCAAAACCGTAAAGCTTGCCGCATAACAATCTGAAGGATGCCATACTGTCACTGTCTTCGCCTCCCCAACTATCTCCAAGGTAAAAATTATACAAAGTATACGTTTTGAAGGAAGATGAACACTAATTGTTATGTAAATCAAATATCAAGATGATGCATTTCATTGTCTAAGTGTTTATTTCTTGTATTTCATGTATACAATGACTTAATATCACGTATTCAAGAGCAGGATTTTTTGCATATGAGGAGGAGGGTAAGGTTCTCTCTATCATTCAACGGAAATCAAGTAAGTGAACTTGCCGGTAAAGATCCATGAAACACTCGCACATGAGAAAAATCACTGACTTGTCTGTGTCTGCTGTTTACTTATTTATTACTGGGATTATTCCTTTTCGTTGCAATTGATTGATGTGAATACTTCGCCAGAATTTCATGCTAAATTGCAAAATTCAGGGAAATTTGATATGATTGTCTTTGATTGCTTGACTTTCGAGTTGATTAATTTGGTGGAGCCATCACAATCAATGCAATGAGCAGGATTCATGGGACTTTGGTCTTTTACATTAGTCCAATTTTGGTTGCGGGTACTTTATGAGCAATATCATTCACAGGTAGTATGTTGTACTGAAAAATAATCATGTGTAAATTATACGTATGAGAGAGAGAGAGAGAGATACACATAGTTATGTTTATTATGTGAAAATTTATTTTGTTGGGAACTTCCATTTACGTTGAAGTTATATGAGCTAAAAATCTATTAAAACACAATCCTTTTCAAACATACAGTTACTCTGGATTTGTTCAAAGCCAAGGTGATTTTCAGTTATACTCTAAGTATGGACATAACTGATTTCTTTCTTTGAATGTAGTGGTATTTTATTTGAACTTGGCAGTTCAAACTACGCATGCTTATGTATATATCAGTGCCTTTTGTCTTCTTCACCACTTCAAGATTGAGGATAAAGTAGGCAAATATGCTGGGAACAACGTTTGATATGAACTGCCTATGTATAATTCCTTTGACGTTGCTTAGTTATCTTCCATTCTGCACCCTGCATCCTTCTTGAAACCTTATCATTTTAGTTAGCATTCGACCCCTACTTTTGGATACACTTTGTTTCTCAGTGTAAATTTTAATTTCCATTTAAGTTCCACAGAAATGTAACATAAATCACGGGAATAATTGATAATTCTTACTTGTATCGTGGATAGCAAATGCAGATTTAAGAGAATTGTCGCTTATTCAAAAGTGCGATAGCCTCTAGTGGTTAACTACATGGCAGAGGACACGACCTGGTCATTGCTGTAAGAATCATCCTTATTACTCTTATGATATTGAATTTTTGCTCTTATTGCTCTCAAGCTGGATAGGAATTGTCAATTGAATTAATGTTTTTGACTGACTGGTTTTGTAAATGCCAAGTAGAAAGACCCAACTCTTGCAGTGTCACTTGCACACAACACTATCCATTCTTCTGATGCAAAAAATTGCTGTATCATTTTCCTTTATTCAACTGCCTTTCAAACGTGAGTAAGATCAACCCTCTTTTATTTTATTTTTTAGTTTTTTTAAAACTTTTATTAGTAGTCAGATAACGAAAATATAATAAGGAAAAAGCTAATGCCATGAATTTAGTTCCATTAATGCCATTAGTTCCCTCATTACTTCTTGTTTCTGTGTTTGATCCTTAGAATGTGTCCATGACTTTACTTTTTGTTTTCTTTAGACGAGTTTGTAGAGGGAGGTCAGAGGTTCTAATTTGTTAAAAAGATATATATATATACACACACACACATATATTTTAAGGTAAAAAGGAAACCATAAGATAAAACACACAAAAATAGCATTCAAATGGTACTTTTTTAAATAAGATAAAAAGAAAAACCATAAGAGTAAACACAAACAATAGCATATGGAATAATATACAAACACACACACACACACATATATATGGTAAAATGTTACTTCCTTTATCCCCCAAAAAAAAAAAGAGTTATGTTTTGCAAGAATGCATTTTTTTTTTAAAAATTTTAAAAAAGAGTTATGCTTTGCAAGGGGCCAAAAAAAAAAAGGAGTTATGTTTTGCAAGAATACATTTTTTTTAGAGTTATGCTTTGCAAGGAGACAATTGTTTCCTTAAGGTACACCTACTTAAAAATCATAAATTCACATTTATATAATTTTTTTATTTGTTGATTTGACTTATTATATCATATATTTTATTTGTAAAATAAACAATTTTAATTATTGACTTTAAATAATAAAACTACACAAAAACTTTTGTATATCAGGTGCACCATACAACCTAATTTATAGTACTACTTGTTTAACTAAAAAATATTATTTATTTACTTAAAAAATATAACTATTCATTTATTATCTTATCAAAATTAGTAATATTTTTTAAATAAATAAATAATATTTTTAATTAAATAAATAATCTTATAGATTCAATGCACAATATAACTAATGCACATCCATGCATGTATTCCTCACCTGTATAGTGGGAGCCGGGAGGTCTCATCTTGGGTTACGACATCGGAATTTCCAGTGGAGTCACATCCATGCCCCTTTTCTTGGAGAAGTTCTTCCCCAAAGTCTACCGCAGGCAGCATAATGTTGGGAGCACCAACCAGTACTGTAAGTTCGACGACTTGAGGCTGATATTTGGTGCAACAATTTTCTTGGCCTATTCTATGGGAATTACGCTCTTTGCTTCCGCCGTAACCAGAGTGATGGGCGGAAAGCGAACATTCTTTTCGGTGGATTGCTCTTCTTGGCCGGTGCAATCGTCAATGCTTTTGCTGTCAATGTGGCGATGCTTATTATCGGCAGAATTCTTCTTGGCTTTGGTGTTGGTTTTGCCAATCAGGTACATCAATATATATACATTAATTAATTCTTTTATAATTTACAATTTTACATGCAATTATAGTATTGATAACTGATGATGATAAATATGTATGTGGAGTTAATTGCAGGCGGCCCCTGTGCACCTTTGCGAGATGGCTCCTTACAAGTACCGCGGTTCTCTGAACATGCTTTTCCAACTCTGCATCACCATCGGTATCCTCGCTGCCTATCTGATCAACTACTTCACCGCTCAGCTCACAAGTGACGCCGGTTCGCTTATCAGTTTGGGCTGCGCCGCTGTCCCGGCCTTGTTATTCACCATCGGCTCTTTGTGCCTCCCGGAGACCTCTAATTCCCTGATCGAGCGAGACACGCAGAACGAAGCTCTGCAAAAGCTCAAAAACATCCGCGGCATTGAAGATGTCGACCTGGAACTCAACGAATTGGTCGAAGCCAGCAACGCGTTGTTGTAGATCAAGCATCCATGGGCCAATCTCCTCAAGACCAGAAAGTAAAGGCCCCAATTGGTGATGGTAATCGCCATTCCATTTTTCCAGCAGCTAACCGGCCTGATTGTCTCCTTGTTCTACGCCCCCGTTCTCTTCAAGACCATTGGGTTCGGAAACAACGCTTCTCTGACGTCGTCCTTGATTTCCGGCGGCGTCAACTGTCTGTCGACGCTCGTTTCAATATTCTCCGTCGATAAATTTGGGCGGAGGGGTCTGTTCATTGAAGGGGGAATTCAGATTTTTATTTATCAGGTGACTGTCACTGTCTGCATTGCACTAAAGTTCATAGGGGAGGGAAATACCGGTGAGCTTCCGACATGGTACGCGGCCCTAGTGGTGAGGGCGATCTGCATATACGTGGCGGGATTCGCGTGGTCGTGGGGACCGCTGGAGTGGCTGGTGCCCGGAGAAATGCTGCCGCTGGAAGTGAGATCGGCGGGGCAGAGCATGAATGTGTGTGTGAATATGATCTTCACCTTCTTGATAGCACAGTGTTTCTTGAAGATGACACTGCGTAATAATATTAGTAATCCACTGCGACAAGGTCTTGTTCTACTATATACACTTCATTGGATTCAATTTGAGTTGGTTTGAATTATTTTAAAAGTTATTTAAAAACTCATTATAATTCAAGACATTTAATCTGCTGCTCGTAGGTAGTAGTACATTTTATCTTCTCCACCAAGATCTGTCGAAATAGATTGAAAACCCTGGACACTTACAAAATATATCAAATGAAAAAGCTGATGAATTAATAGTTAATTTCCCCTCTTACTGCAATCTAAAACTATTCCTCATAACTTATTTGATGTTACATTAGGTATTCCTCATAATCAAACAAGGATGAATTTTTTTTTTTTTTTTTTTCTGGATATTCTTTCTTTTTCTAAGTTTTCGATCAGATTTTTTATTTGTAGATATGGAATTTGAGTTGGGGTGGCAGATGGGATTTTTTAATTCTTTTATTTTTACTTTTTTTTCCGAATTTCCATAAATCAAAATGCTTTTAAACTTTGTTTCTGATTATTTTATATTTTCTTAATTGAAAAAAATTATATATTTTTTCATATAGTTTGTAATATAAGCATATATTCAAGTTTTATATGATATAGTGTAGAAGGTATGAATTTGTAATTCAGTGATTATTATTTTGTATAATGAGTAGAAATTTGTTGTAATTTTATATTTATTTTTTCTTCTATTAGAACTAGTCTCGTTCACAAATTGATAAGCATTACATCCACAATTTAAGAAAAAATTGAAAGCTAGAAATAAAATAAACCTAAAAATAATATTTTGAAGAGTGTAAACTTTGGTGGCAACTGAAATAAGTCACATATTATCATACATGTCTTACCATTTATTTTCTCAAGAAAGAATACGCAAAAGACTTTAAGAGAAGAGAAGACAAAAAAGAGATATCTTAAAACATTTAGTGATAAATGATTTTGAATTATGTAAGATCCATGAAAGTTTAATTTCATAGTTGACAAAATCAGATCATATCCACATAAAATTGGGTGATTTTAAATATTTGATAGCTTAATTATCAATAAATTGTTAATTACTTTCCACAATATAATGAAACTATATTTATTTACAAATTCATATTATATCCACGTGATTGAGTATTTTAAATAATTGATAGCTTCGAATTTATTTATGTTGAACGACATAAACTAAACAAATTTCGAAGATTGTTGACATTAATCTCTTCAGTTAAATTGTAATAATGTATCTTAAAAGAATTTCATACATATATATAGTTTTACATTTATATGGTGGAAATTTGGGAAGAAAAACAAAAATGAAAAATGTCAATTTACATATATACATATATGTAGATATAGATTTGGGAAAAACGAATGATATATTTATTAGATTTCATATATTTCTTGAATTTTATAATTTAGTGATTTGATTAATATTCGATAAATATTTAGATTTTGAATCATATATTAAATGTTGCAGTATATTCATCTTGATATTATCTAATTTTGGAACACCTAAATTTGTAGAATAATTTAAATTTTGAAATCGAATCAAAATTTCTAGAATAAAAACGTCAAATTTTAAGTTAATAATAATATAATTATTCTAAGTTGAGTAATGATGTTTACAAATTGAAAAAAAAAATCATTTTGTTTATATATATATATATATATAGATAATTAATAATTTAGCTGATCTATCAGGAAAAAGAAGTCATCTGATTGACTCATATGATTTTATTTTGGCTTGCTGCGCAATTGACTGGAAAGTTCAATTTTCAGAGGTCACTTGCTAATTTTCAGATGAAATTTGTGGAATTTGCTAAATTGTGAACAAATCGAGTATTGGGCATTAATTTGTGGAAAATGTTTGATTCATGAAACATTTCTTAACACTCTTATGTATAGAATTGAATCATAATATTTGTCGAATAAACTAGGTTATAATCCTGATATGATCATCGCCGTTCTTCTTTCTATACCTATTTGAAATTTATATCCTATTAATAAGTAAATAATCTAGTTGACTTCTTTTCTACACGACAATGGTGGAATCAAACTTCGATTCTTAAAGATATTCTTGGTATGATAAGCAAACTTCATCTTTAATTCATTTTTCAACGAAGAAATTTTTTATTACAAAAATTCTTTTTCCACAACACAATTCAATATAGGGATTTGGACTATTTTCCTCATCTCCAAACTGTCCAAAATGCAAGACAAACAAAAATACTACACAATACTTTATTAGTCCAAAATAAAAATAAAAATAATAGTTTTGTTTAAATAACAAGTAAAAAAATTTGTTAAATATGATAAATATATTAATATTTTTGTTTAAATATATATTGAGTGAGTCTCTTTTACATCAGGTACACGTGCAACACGATTTAAAGTACTACTTGTTTAACTATAAAGTATCACAATTTTTTAAGATAACTAACAAGTAATATTTTAAATCGTGTAACACGTGCACCTGATGCACATAAGTTTTTACGATATATGTTTGTTGGATATATTTTAGAGTTGCTAGGTTCGTTGGTTAAGAATTGAAGTATTTAAAAACAAAATTTATTAATATAATAATGAAAAACAAAAACTAGGTAAACCTAACGATGAATACTTTTAATAGTAAGTGCAGTCGAAATTAAGATATAATTAGATTAAGAGTATAATTAATCTACATACAGACAAAATATAATAATGTGAATTTAAATGGTGGCTATTAAGTATAGTCTGGCTAATTTGTTGATCCCATTCGCATGTGATACCGTCCAAGATTCTCAAGTTAAATTAATTACAGATAATATATTATTTAACCTTAATCACATGAAATTAGTGTTGTTAAGGAAGGTAGGCGCACGTGAGATGTTCCATTTATCAATGTTTAATTTCTAGCTAGGGCTTCATAAATGGACAAATTATTACTTTTCAAATATATTAATCTGGGCCCCACTCCTGTTTTAAGTAAATAAATCCCCATCACTTTTTAATTTTTAGTTTAATTAAACCAAAAAAAAAAAAAAAAAAGTGGGGCCTAAGAAGAAAGTATAAAAAGAGCACAAGTGGATATACGTTTATATTTTGATAATTTGGATTAAGAAAATGAAAGAAAGAAGATATCCACCACAATGATAAATTAGTGATTTACATGTTAAATGATTTTTAAAATCAATAAAATAAATTTACAGTATTATTACGTAGTATTTCATTTTTTTATTTTAATAGTATATCATTAATATATTTTGTGTATTAATACTATTAATATTCACCTTGTGTGTATTAAAATATGAAAGAAAGGGGGAGGTAGCTGCATTACAAAATTCATTTCATTTTAATAAGATTAAAAAAAAAAAAAAAAACTATGAAACTGTACTTACATATTATATTATTTAAAATAATTTTTTTGAAAATCGACTTATACTATTAATAAAGTCAAAAAATCTGTTAAATGACATAAAATTGAAGCAAGTCAGTTATATTGTTCAATTAAAAAATGGCTTCCTTGATTTTTTGTCATTATTTATATAAAAATAAATCAATTTAATATTACTTATAGAAAAAATAATCCATATTAATAATAGTGTGTTATAAATTTAATATGTATTATATGGTACGTTTATCATGTATTTTATTAAGACATAATTAATAATTATACTGGATATGAAGAAGAAAAAGATATGTAATTCTTATATTGAATTGGAGATATGCTGATATATCTTGTTATAACTAGAATAATATATACATGTGTAATTGGAGAATGTTGCTAATGAGGTAGTATGTTTATTAATTCAATTATTATTATTTTAAAGTATTTATTTTATTACAATTCTTTTTAAACGATCACTTGAATGATTAAGTGTCTTGTGCATCAGTTATACCATGTATCCAATTCATTTTTACTTATTTAAATAAAATGTATTATTTGTTTACTTGAAAAGTATTACTACTTTTTTAGAGTAACAAAATAGTAGTGACACTTTTTAAATAAAAAAATAATATTTTTTAATTAAATAAATAATATTATACATTAAATTGTCCGGTACACCTAATATATATAAAAAAGAATTGTCCCCTTGAATTCAACGGGTTCTTAAAAGTTGTTTGTGTATTTTAGAAACCTCTTAATAAATACCTTTTTTGACAACCAAAAAACATTTATTTATTCAATATAAATACTTTTCAAGCTCCCAATTCAATGTACAACAACAATCTAATCGACCACAGTTTTGACTTGTATAAATTCAAAAAGTTCCTTACTGTCAATAAAGCAATATTTTATTTCATAAAAAATTATTTTATTTATAATATTATATTTTCTTAACTTAAAAAATCACATTTTAAAAATATTACGTCAAAAACTATAAATTTATACTTATATAATTTTTATTTATTAATTTAACTCATTCAATTTTATATAATAATTCTGAAATAAAAAGTTAATTTTTTTATTTTGACTCATAAAATAAAATTTATCTTTTAAAAGAGATTTTTTTTTTTGAGACGGGGGACGAATATTTAGTTGTGAAGATTGGAGTAGTGTGGTCCCTTTTTCTCTCCATCTACAGTGTGGGGAATCTAATAAAACCGAGAATGGGATGGCCAATGCGATTAAGCTCTAATTTGAATTGTCAAAGGATAATCTAAATATATGAGTATATATATATATATAGACACACACACCCACAACACAATTTGTCTTTGGCCATTGTCACGGCGTGGGAGGGGGAGAAACATAATAAGAAGAGGTGCAGGCGAGGAAGCCGACAAAGAAGCGGCGTCGTCGTAAGGTTAATTTAATGTTGTCAAACCCCTTTGATTTTTCATGGATTCCATTTTCTTCTTTTTCGGGCAATATTCATTAGCCGACTACACACTACTGTAGAGCTACATTTTTAGATTATCCATTTCAATTTATTAATCTCCTTCACCTAAAGTCTTTGGATTTTAGGGATAATTATGCTCTTCCATTCTAATATTTTACCCAACTTGTTTTTTTTTTTTCTTTCTTCAAAGTTTTTGCAACCTAGGAAAGGGTGTCATAAATACTTGTTTATTCTTTTTAATATTTTAAAAGTTAAACTAGGATCTTATTTCGGGTTTGATTTTTAAATTTAAATTGTGTTGAAACATCCGTTTTAGCATTCTTTGATTTGATAGAGACGAGATTGGAGATGATATGTTTTTATTTTTGTGGACGAAAATATATATTTTAACTGAAATAAAACAAAAGTGATAGTGTGAAAAAATGTTTAGAAATAATTGTTGAGCAATCTTTTATTATGGGCAAATGGCTTTAGGCTGCAGCTATTCATACCCCCAAAATATTTAAATATACCCTATAATAATTATCACAAAATTAGATATAAATAAATTGATTAAAACATCCTTGTATATATATATTTTATTTTTATTTTTTATATTCTCAACTACAGAAATCCTCCTTCTCTTCTTCTTCTCTATCTTTCTTCAATACAGAGAAGTTAGAATTGCAGATTTATTGCTTTCTTGATATTTGGCTCCAAATCTAAAGTCTTTCACCGTGACGGCCAAACTTGATATCTAACACACACTTAACACTATTTTTTAAACTTGATTTTGTTTCTATTCTTAACTGCAAAAATCCGTCTTGTCTTCTTCTTCTCTATCTTTCTTTAATACAGAGAAGTTAGAAGTGCAAATTTATGGCTTTCTTGATATTTGGTTCCAAATCTGAAATCTTTCACCGTGAAGGCCAAACTTGATAAGTAACACACATTTAACACTATTCTTTAAATGATTTTCCCACAAACTTAATTTTATTAAAAAATGTGTGTACAAGAGTTCACCCACATACATTGAAATTTGATTTTTTTTGGATTTCTGGGTAGAGAAGAGAGGAGCTGCAGAAATTTATAGTAGATAGAGAAATTACAGAGAGTAAAAAAATTTGGAATTTTTTTCTAGGAAAGCAGAGAATTACGACAATCAAATTGAGATACTGATTTATTTGCTATTTTTTTATTTTTTTAATGAGAAGGATATAAGAGATAAACATGGAGTATATTTAGTAAAAAAAGGAGAATTATTAATTTTTAATAAAGTATATTTAGACTTTAAGGTATGTTTAGAAATTTAAGGTATGAATACATGACTTTATTTAAAAAGGGAATCAAAGGAGTTTTACATTCCTAATTAAATGTGGTGCGTCCATTTTGAATGGATCGTTATTTTGTTTAAAATAAGCATATAATTTAAATACCCAAATTAATTAGTGACATTAAAACAAAACTGCCACATTAAATGAACTTCAACTGTAACGTAAACGTATTCAACAAGTTGGGCTTCATTTCAAGAGACCATTTCATACTTTTTCAGTTTTTTTTTGTAAAAATAAAATTCAAAATGACTTGAACCATCCCCACAAAAAAAAATATTAATAAAATAAAACTACAATTTGTAACAGGCCCGGATTTGAAGTGTACGTTTATTTTTTATTTTATGACCTTTTAAATTGATGTGTTACTTTTATTTTATTTAATTTAAAAAGTATTGTTATGATACTTCTAATTTTACTTGCTATGGAGATATTACGATTATCAATCAACAATTTTCAAAAAATATTTGAAAACGAAACATTAAATAAAAATTCACCAACAAAACATCTTACAATTGGAAAAAAAATTAGCCAACTTTAAATTTAATAATTTATTTTATTAATACTTAATTTTGCATAATATAAAAGGCGAGTATGAAGTTGGTGGTTGGGGTAGTGGCAGTGATAGTGGTAGTGGCGGTAATGGAGGACTAGATCAATTCAAATATATACAGCAGTTCTCTTTTCTTCTTAGTTCCACTTTAATGGACCCATAAGTCGGGTTATGCCACGTAACCCCTCAAGTTTAGTCAAAATTGACATTTAAGTCAAACATTCTTTCCACACCCTATTTACCACATCGCCCATCCTTATCTTTCTTGATCCAGGATTGGAGTCTTTTATGGTGCAGACACGCTCATCGCCCAACGCGGGTGCGATCTAGTGTATCAGATATATGGGTTCACATTAATTTTAAATAAAAAATAATATATTTTTAAATATTTTAATACAAACATTAATAATAATAATTATAGTGTGTATTTAGGATGGGATAGTTGAGTGTTAGTACAGCAAAAATAGAAAAATATTGTGATAAAAACAAAATAGTCCCAGATGGAAATTTGGTGGCCGCATGCTTCATAAGTTTGTTAGACTTGGAAAGTCAAAATCAGATTTATAATGAATATTTTGGTGTTGCAGGCTTAAATAGTATGACGACTATGGGCGGTTCAATTTAAGGAGAAACTTACAAATATTGTCTTATTACTACACCTAATATTTAATCCTGTATCAAAGATTTTGTTTTTAATTATTTTTGGTTTATTTTTATTTATGAATTATTATATTTGAAAATAAATTCCCAATATTTGAGTATCTGGTGCAAGATGGAGGTCATGTCTGCATATGGAATTAAATAAATTTTAAAAAAAAATCATGTTCTTAACTCGTCATATTTGCATGATTTTTATTTGAATAAAAATGAAAAGTTAGGAATAAACTGTAAGAGTCAAAAATTAAAATTTAACGTTTTGATAATCCAAAAAGCCGTCCACGCCCAAATCATATTTTTTAACACCGACCCTACAACTACTCTTTTTTTCTTTTCTTTTTTAATTAAATATACAAACCATTTTTGCATATATAAGATGAGGCTCGTACAAAACAGACCAAAAACATTCCAACTCCCTCCCTCTCTCTCTCTCTCTCTCTCTTGTTGGGTAATTAAGCTCTATCCCAGCTCAACATAATTCTCAATCCAGACTAGAAAGAAAAGATGTTGAATCCACTGGTTTCCAAGTCTCCAACATGCCCTGAAGATCCTGATCATCATCTCTTCAGCGAATCTCATCTCTCCTCAGCTCTAACTGAGGCCCAATCCATAGCCTCCATTTCTCTCCCCACCATCCTCACCTCCCTCCTCCTCTACTCCCGCTCCATGATCTCTATGCTCTTCCTCGGCCGCCTCGGCGACCTCCCCCTTGCCGGCGGCGCCTTGGCTGTTGGATTTGCTAACATCACCGGATACTCCGTCCTCTCCGGCCTCGCCATCGGTATGGAACCCATCTGCGGCCAAGCTTTTGGAGCCCGGAGATTCAAGCTCCTTGGCCTAACTTTACAGAGAACCATCATTTTGCTCCTTCTAACGTCGATTCCCATTGCGTTTCTGTGGCTGAATATGTACAAAATTCTTATTCTCTGCGGGCAGGATCGTGATATTGCCATGGAAGCTCAATCTTACATCCTGTTCTCTCTCCCTGATCTCGTCTTACAGTCGTTTCTCCACCCTCTGCGAATATACCTGAGAGCTCAGTCCATTACAATGCCATTGACTTACTGTGCCCTTGTCTCTATTCTTCTCCACATACCAATCAACTATCTTCTTGTTACCGTCCTCGATCTCAAGATCAAGGGCGTCGCCCTAGCCGGCGTTTGGACCAACGTCAACTTCGTCGGATCATTGATCGCCTACGTGGCAATGTCGGGAGTTTACAAGAAAACGTGGAGTGGGGTTTCTTCACAGTGCTTCAAAGGCTGGAAATCTCTCATGAGCCTGGCTGTTCCAAGCTGTATTAGTGTGTGTTTGGAATGGTGGTGGTACGAAATCATGATCTTATTATGCGGTTTGTTGATTAATCCTCGTGCAACCGTCGCGTCGATGGGAATTCTCATTCAGACAACATCCTTAATCTACATTTTCCCATCTTCTCTGAGTTTCGGAGTCTCCACTAGGGTTGGCAATGAATTGGGAGCCGACCGGCCTAAAAAGGCGAAAATGTCCGCCATTGTTGGCATGTGTGGGAGCTTCTTTCTGGGGTTCTCAGCCCTTCTGTTTGCATTTACAGTGAGAAATGTATGGGCCAGTTTGTTCACTCATGATGCAGAGATTCTTGCATTGACATCAATGGTGCTGCCCATAATCGGGCTCTGCGAACTCGGAAACTGTCCGCAGACGACTGGGTGCGGGGTTCTGAGAGGCACAGCAAGGCCTAAAATGGCGGCGAACATCAACCTTGGATGCTTTTATCTGGTCGGAATGCCGGTGGCGGTTTGGTTGAGTTTCTGGCTGGGTTACGATTTCAAGGGGCTGTGGATCGGACTTTTGGCGGCCCAGGGATCATGTGCAGTGACAATGTTGTTTGTTTTACTTAGAACTGATTGGGAGCATCAAGCATTGAGGGCAAAGGAGTTAACTCGGAAAACGAGGTACGATGAAGAAGATAAACATGACGACCGCAACGACGAGGACGAGGACGAGAACAATGTTTTTGTTATTACAAAGGGTGATGAAATTCTTGATTCTTTGAATTCATCGGAATACACAAAGCTGGATGATTCGCCGGCTTAATTGATTTTAGATCATCTTTAATTTTATTTTTTCAATGTAAAAAATAGGCATAGAAATGGGCAGGTCTGATCATTTGTTCTGTTTTAGATGTAAGCCAGATAGAGGACAAAGATTTTGTTGCTGGGACATTGTCTTTTCTTAGCTTGTACAACTCTTTTGTATGGTTTGAATTCTTCATCAATCACACCAAATTAATGCACTCTCCAATATGCCTTAATTGTATAATCAACATGTTTTCTTTTTTCTTAATTATTACCTCTTTTTTCGTATTTTCTATTTCAAATGATGTTTCATCTCCTATTCTAAATTTATCAATTTACTTTACAAATTTAAAATTATGTCATAGTAACATCGCAAATAAACAATTTGAAACAAGAATTTTGTTTTCTTCAATTCGTTCGATGATAGTAAAACGAAGTAGAGTTTTGTGTCAAGTTTTAATATAATTTTACCATAAAAGTCTCATAGTATTTTCTATATAAGCCAGTTTTGAGCATTTAAATCAATCACATAAATGCATAATTGAAACGTCCTTTACGTGCACTTGGAATCTTTAATTAGAAATCTTTATTTACATACATCTTGCAGAATTCATTTATACTCCAACTGTATATTCACAATATTCACCCACTGTTCTAAAATATCCAATCTCAACAGCTAACCCGTTGAATTCTTAAAATTTTTAATTTTTTCTAATATTTTTAACAAATAAATTCGTCATAAAATATGTTTGATATCAATGTAAAAATTCCGACTAAAAAAGAAAAAGAAGAAATATCAAGAATAAATTTGAATTAAAATAAAAAGTTATAGATAGTATTATTAAAGAGTGGACAGTTTGATGCAAATGGGGCAAGCTAAAGTTTTGTAAGTTTGTGAAGTGTGGAATTTGGAAAGTAGGGTTGAAGAGAGACAGAGAGTGATGGACCATTCAATCTTCTCAACCGCCGGCTTACGTAGACGAGTAAACAACCATCTTTTTTCACACGCAGAGAGAGAGAGAGAGAGACAGAGAGAGAGGGGGGGGGGGGAGGGGTATGTGTTGAACGAGAATGTCCAAAGCATGGGTTACAACTGTGCACGTATCTAAACAATTTTTGTAAACATGCGTACCTGAATTTGGACTTTTCCACCCACCAACTTGTCCATAAATGGGAATTTTATTTCAAAGCTTCCACTTGCGTCAACACACATTCTATTCCACACCGTCTTTCCTTTTTTTTTTTCTTTTTTTTTTTTTAAAAAGATGATAGCTTTTTATATTCTTTTATGTAAATTCAACATCTTTTTCTTGGTTATAATTAAAATATTAATAATAATAATAAATTAATAAAAATTAGTTGTTTTTTAAAATAGATCTAACTAAAGTGGGTCCCAACCATTTTTTTGGATCTCATCTTAATGAAAGTTCATATCAGCTTAGTTATAGATACTCGTGTTAATTGAAAGTTGACATGTAGTCATGTATTATACTACCATGTGTTACTTGAAGATCAACACGTAGTCAAAATGCAACACGTGATACTAACGCGTTCACTTCATGCATTCGTTGAAATATTTATGACACGTGGGAATTTGCATCACATTTCATGTGACACGTTGATTGCGATCAAAATGGTGGTCGGCGACCCTATGATTTTAAGGAGAGGGGTTATAGTTTAGAGATAATCTCTTAATTATATAAATAATCTTACAATAAGATAGATAGTTAAATGAGTTATATGGTCTGAGGTCAATGTGGTCAACGCATAGTCAACCCATATTTTCTTGTGTTCATCGTAAAAAGAATACAACAATTAACTTTCTTTTTTTAAACAAAATGATATATATTTTTTCAATAGCTATACTTTAATTTTTTCCACCTTGAGTTTTTTTGAATTTTTCGTATATAATTAGTTTTTAAAGATATAAAATTGTATAGAAAAATTGTTCTAGTACAACTATTACATTTTAAACATTAAATGATAACTTTTTTTTTAATATTCTTTTATATTGTTTTCAATCAAAAGTGATTTTTCCACAAGTAATACACACTACTAATTTTATTTTTTGTTGTTGAAAATATAATACTTTAATTGTTAGATGGGTGCAAGAAAATAGTTAAACATGCGTTCACCACATTGACTATGCAATTTTGATCATATTTGATCAATCTGGCTATTTATCTCGTGAGTTTCTGTTTATAGTTTAATGGAATCAGAAATCTACAAAGTGACAAAAACAAAAACCAATGGATGTAAACTACAAAGTGACAAAAATTCATCAAGTGTTATTTATCAATTTACATTTAATAATAATGTTGAAACAAAATCATAAAACAGTGGATGTAATCAAGGGATCCGACTGCACTCCTCGCATGGCCTCTAGGCTTAGTCAGGAATCTTGTTTTAAAGAATTACACAAAAACCATCTCAAAGATAGAAACCAAAAAAATTGTCGAAATTTATAATTTTAAACATCTCATGATTTCATTTGTCTTTTTGTAAGTTTTAGTGAAGTGAGAGAGAAAAGTTTTAGTGGAGCGAGAGAGAAAACCACAAAAGCTTAAAATTTTATATACAAAACCTTGAAATCGTAATATGTTTTTTTGTATTTTTTATGAGTAAGTCAGATTTTTTATTTAAAAAAAAAAAATTGAAAAAATCTTGTGGGCAGGCAGGCAAAATTCCCAGAAATAAAAAAATAAAAAGAAGGTGGAGAAGGAGGAAGGCAGAGTTTTATATAGTTGAAAAGGACAAGTCGGCCATCACGAGAGAGCTGTTTGATTTCATCGTGTTTAAATAAATATACAAATAAATAAAATTTGTCATAAGGTATTATTTTGATAGGATTAAAGAATAAGAATATATATAGCAGGGTACAAATCAGATATGCATGTGAATGTAGAATGAACTGTTTCAAGGTTGTCTTGTTAGATACAAGAACAAGAATGTTGATCTATGAACAAGTGGATCTTAAATTATTATTTTGGTATATTGTTTAATGTATTTGTGATATTAGTGACATGTACAGTCCAGGTCTTTCCATATATATTTATTAGTTAGTCATGTATTGTATTTCAATAACATATGAGTGATCGTAACTGTATCATTGGCATATGTTGTCGTGTAATCACAAATATTAGCAAATATAATTTATGGGTCACAATACTAGTTGGTAAAACGATGTATTATCCTTGTAATCACAGAAAAAATAAATTGTAATACCGTCGGCCATAATTCTTTATCTGTAACCTCAACCTTTAATCTTCATTTAAGGAATTAAAAAAGAAGGAAAAAAAACAGTAGCTTTGTTGTTTAACAAAAACGGCTCCTAATATTTAAGTCATAATTTGGACACAAAATTCACGACATTACGAAAATGTTATGCTTAGGATTCCCATTCATCACCCAAGCTCTTCTAACTTTTTAGAGGGTTGGAGTTTTGAGGAAGAAAATATGAACACCACTAGAAAAAAATTAATAATAATAATAGAACAAATACAATATAAGATGATAGCTCCCATTCAAGTCCAAAAATTTATGTATTCAATAAATAAATCTCAAGTAAACAAAATATAATAAATCTAAATCTTAATTGTATGTATAATTTTCATTTTGGCTTGTCCATTTTTCGAAGAATGCCTAGTTAAAGAACGCAATATAGATTCCAAATGATAGGAAAGAAGAAGATAGCAATAAATTAATAGAGCAAGAGAAGCGGTGGTGTTATTCAGCTTTATCCCCACCAAAAATGAATGTTGGGACAGCAATAAATATATAAGAACCAAACATTAAATCTTTATGCATACATTTAATTTTCCTATTTGATTCATAACTCAACGCTATATGTCACATTTATTGTTTTCACCATTAAACTCCCTATGAAGCAACATCCACTCTCCCCAGTCTTCACACGCCAAAACAATATCTAAGGCCCTAACATTCCCATGCACTCGTTAACAAAACTTTGTGGAACTTGTCAACTAATTTTTCTCTCAATAGATCTTACAAAGAATACCAAAGTAGGAATCTTATCTCCAAATCAACATTTCCTATATTCCTCTGAGGGAGAAACAAGCACGGAAGTTTTAATAGTACAACCCTGTACAGCAATCCGATGTCTCGGGTTGTTGGTGCTTGTTCCCTTAAAAATACAACAATTCCCATGCAGACTGAAAGTGGCACCTCCAGGCAGCTCATGTAAGATGATCGACAGGACAGAAGAAACATTCACTACTAAAAACGAGGGTTATACTCGATATTTCAACAGCTTGTCCTTCACAGGTGGCTCCAAAGCAGACATGCATTGATCCCATGCTCCATCCTTGAGCATCTGAGAATTTTAAAGTATTCTGTGTGAGTAATGACATGGTTAACAAAATCGATATTTCAATGCAAACAAGGCATTTGGAGCACTCAAAGAATCATAATGTCGCCTCCCCCAACCCAAATGATGGATTTAGCTTATGAACCTTTTTAATATATAATCAAACTTACCTAAAGATAATATGCTTCATCCTAATAAAAAAAAATTCATTGGGACAAATTACAAAAACTACCCTCGAGATTTGACCTATTTACAACTTAAATGAATCCCCATTATGTTATGAATTACAAATATTGTTTGAGATATTACAAATTACAACTAACCCTATAAAGGTTCGTATTTCTCTTACAACCCCCCACCCCCTGATCCTCCAATACCAAAACAGGCGCAACTTGTGGAAGAAACAAACCACAAAGTGTGGTCCTTTTAAGTTTTAAAAACAGTGATTTTATTCTTCTTCTTTTGTTCTTTTGGGTGGGTGGGTGGGTTGGGGAGGTGGGAGGGGAGAGGGGGGTTAATTAGGGTATGCCTATAGTAACTTCAGTAGTAATCCTTTGTCGTTATTTAACCCTAATAACTTTCTTATTTAAATGGCGTTTTCCCTACTTTGTATAATCTATCATTATTCCGAGCAATATTGGAACTTAAACTTTTGGTCATATGGTGGGGAATACAACAAGTGCAAAAGGCATTCAACAAAATATTAAATATTTTTTATTAGTTAATGCATATACAGATTCACATGCATCCACAAGCAAGGAGAAAATCTATATGGAAACTTCAAATCTGTAGAAGGAGCTACTTACTTGTTTATAGCCGTGCAACACTTGGCAAATTTCATTGTGCAGATCCTCACTCCTTATTTCCTGTTGAGAGCACAAGATGAAAAATCAGGACCGACTCGTGATTCTCCAGTATAGAAAACAATAGATACCGATACATAATATGACAATCATCACTTACATGCCAACTTGCAATAGCCTTGCACATGAATACAAGAGAATTCAATGCCCCAGATGGGTTTGCTCTAACCTGCACGTCATCGAACACAAAGTGAAAGTTAAAAAACACATTACCAGTCTGAAAAACATTTGAATATCAAAACCAGCAAATCTTTACCATAGCACATAAACCTCTGAAAGCGTCTTCCTTCTCTATATCATCACGTATCCTATCAGGAGTTGACAGGGAATTAGAAATAAACAAACCATTCAAGTTCATAATAATTATACACATGGAAAGAAATATATTAATTTGCACATAAAAGGCCAACCATAGCCTATGTTGGTTACTGCTTTGGCAATGAGCTGAAGGGATAATTATGAGCATTGCTAAATTAAACAAAACAGTAATGTGGTCAACCCAAAAGAAACAATCAAGTAACGCACTAAACATGTTAACCATAGTGTTCTTCACAAGTCATATTAACACACTTCAGCTGAATTGCAGGAGTCCTATATGTGTGCATTAATTTAATCTTCTAATTCATGCAATTAGGAAAATATTTATCTTTTATCATTTTGGTGAGCATTGAAATACCACTCATCAAACATTTCAGAGCTCAGGGTGGGAGATTCTTGACCTATTTCCCCTACTTCAGATAATTAATGAAATGAACATCTTTTTTAGCAGTCATCAAGTAAACACAAAGCAAATACTTACATGGACAAAGCAATACACCATGACTGCATAAAATGCTCCATGTGTGGTGAGACGAGCTCTGGACAAACCCAAGCAAGCCTTCCAAGTGTAATGGCACTATTTTCTATGAGGGATTTGTTGAGGCCCTTCATAAAAAAAACCAACACAATAAGAAGACAAGTACAGATATGCCTGCTTTTCTCCGATATGATATGAGTTGCATGGCCCAGGATCATGACAACACATCCAAAACTTAAATACGCGATCCAATAATAAATTTAGCATCTGTCTCATCCCCTATTGTTTGCAGTAAGATTACATTTTTTTCTAGGAAAGAAGCCTACCTTTTGTACTCAACTTTATTCATCTTATCCTGTCCTATGTTTTACTAATCGATGGATAAATAAACCACATTGCATGTGAAAAGCAAAATCCTTCTTCAACAACTCCTGGAATGCCAAAATGAGACGAATAACAAACAACATAACTAGCACTATATCCAAAATGTTTAGAACCAAGCTTGAGCAACATAAAGATAGCCCTACTAGGTGGGAAGCTGAACTAATGACGAATGGAAGCATTCCTCTCTAGCCCCCAGCCACAAAGGAATATAATATAAATAAGCAATATTTGATTGCAGACTGTAGCCACCACAAGACCAATACAAAGAAAAACAGTTTAATAGCTGGGATAGCTTTTCACCTCAGGATGTTGAAGTATTGGAACCAAGCATGAGATAACTGTCAGAACAACAGGCGAGATCTCCTTGTGTACCTGAATTGTGAATACCGAATCATACAAGTCAGCGTCAGAATAAATAAAAAAATTAAAAAAATTAAAAAAAAAAATGAACTACAAACTATAAAGTCTTCCATCAAACAATTTGGTTTCAAATACAAGAGGAGAAAATTGTCAAATGCATACAACGGAATCGACTCTGGATAGATGACGATTCTACTAATTTTGGTGTTCATGTGATGCTAGCACAATATACATCTTGAAATAAACCAGCTATTATTACAATACTTGTTTTTTGGGTTGAGGTTAAAGCACAAATGTGTGTCCAGAGGAGCCCAATGCAAGAAATATAAAATAACACAGCAATAACTGAAGGAAGGTAAACTTGAGGTTGAAGCACAAATGTGTGTCCAGAGGAGCCCAATGCAAGAAATATAAAATAACACAGCAATAACTGAAGGAAGGTAAACAGACGGCCGTACCTTTATTGCTAGTTCTCCAATAGCCCAACATGCATTATTGGCAACTGAGATAGTATCCTTTAGCTTCGGGGTTTCCTGGTAAGAACGTAATATAGCAAAAATGATAGGAAATGGAGTCGCAAAAGTGTACCTATTAAATTAAGAGTGAAGGAGTACTAACCAATTGCTTAGCGGCAATATCCAGAAATTCAAGTAAACGAGAATGCAAATGCACCGGACAAACCTAATGAAACATTAAAAGTGAACCTAAAAATCTTTTCACACTAAAATATAAATTCAAGAAGACAGTCTATATAAAGAGGTCTCTTGACTTGTCGCCTTAAAGGCCATCAAGGATTAATAGTGATAGCTCTCTAAAACATGATCAGGTCATGCCACTGGATAGTTTAACAGTTGGTCCCAGGTTCAAAGAGAGTCTTTCTCAACTTACTCTCGCCAGGTCTCCAAGCAGCGCAAAAGCACTTTGTCGGATGTCATAGGCATCGTCCATACAACATTGCAGCAGCAAATCCCTTAAATTACTTTGGGAAACCTGCAACAAAACCAATATGAAGTGGAAATATTTAACATCCTATAACAAACACAATATACAGAAAGATAACCATGTGATGAACTCAAGCATTTTAAATCCTGATGTAAACCTTAAAAAAGTAATGTGCACCAAATAACACATTCAAACTTCAGAACAAATTAAATAATAAGAAGACTATCTCATCTTTATTATACTGTTTCCATTGGTCCTCAAAGAATTTTGTATAGAAGATTGTCGTTTGTAACATCACCATGCATCATTAATTAGAGCAAGGTAGTCAGGAAGAGAGATCAGTCCCTCATAACTAACAATTAGCAAAGAGCCCCTAGCATATGCCTACAACAGGATGCGGTATTTTTTATCTAAGTCATGGAAAATGTAAGTACCAAACTCTCTATTCCAGGACCAAGACCCTCAGCAAGTCCAGAGAGAAGATCCAAGGAGCACACAATGAATTCTTTCTCATACTGAGCCCCAGCTGAAATGGGACCAACCTGAAAGAAAACTTCTAAAAACTCAGCCAACTTATCAAAATATAAATGCATGAAACTGCAGCTGGTGATGAATAAATAGAAAAGGAGCAAACTTACAACCAATACAGATGGTAAATCTTAATATATAAGAAAAAAAATATCAACCACAACTTACCAGACTACAGAAAACTTTATTCATTCACCATGCAAATGTGGGTAATTGATAGAAGAAAGGATGAGCAAACATAGATTAAAGATGTGCAAGAAAAGTATAAGTCAGTCTGTGGTAACAGGTTCTAGTAAAGAGAAAAAAATTCAAATTATGAGGCTTTACAAAGTATAGATGAGTGTGCGCAACACAGGTTTAATGAAACTTGACAGCTGATACAGCAAGAGAAGAATTACTAGTTGAACTTTATTACATGACTAGATGTATTAAACTAATAAACAGTAGCAAATACAAAAGCTAATGACTCAGTAACCAGGTATCATGTCAATCCAAACCTTTGCCACTTGTTGAGTCTGAATGCAGTTTATGCATCTCTGAAACACAGGCTGAGCGAACTGTGAGAATCCGGTACCCAGTGCCTGCATAAGAACCATATAATTCAACTTTCTTATCTAGTATCATGCCTCACAAGTATGTATAAGAAATTAAACATTTTTTTCTGGATTCCAAATAAAGCGTGTAAACTACAATGGAAATATAGGAGGCCAACATTGTATAAGATTCAAATATCAATTTGCAAAGATATGCTATATTCATTAGTAAAATGCAAGAAGTTAACAAATACAACGTGATAATCTATCTGATTGCACATTATTACAGTTTTAGCTCTGTAGAGCTCTGCCTCACACAAAGAAATGGAAAAAATTGTTGTCACATCTTTGAACTAATTGTGATGAATGGTTTTCCATCTTAAATTTGAAGGCTAAGAATGTAGATATATTTAGATATAAAGGACAAACACATATATGAATGATAATTACTCATATGACTGGACTGGCAGTCCTATGCATGTATTAATGTTTTTCAATACTCTCAGTATCATAATATTATATGGATTTTAGGTATCGTATAAAAGGTAGAACCAATTTCGATAGAGTATGTAAGGTTGAACCAGTTTAGGGAAGGTTAATCAACCATTAGGTCGCCATTGCTATCAGAATTAGATCAGAGTATATACTCTAGTGCCACAGAATATTTGTACCTTCAATGAACTGAAATTAGCTAAAGAAAGAAGGAATACCTGCGCTATTGATGTAAAGCATTCCAAAAGCGGGAAAAGATCTTTATCAGAGTCTGAAAGTTGCTGCCATTTTGCTATCAATGGGGGCATCAAGATTTCAAGATATTTAGGCTGAAATTATCAAACATAATAAGGTTACCAATATAATTTGTTGAAACATGGATGAATGATAGCGAAAAGTTTTCCCTCCAATAATTACCCAGGAAAACATAACATAAATACAGACCCAGAGCAAGCACAATAATCCACATTAATTTTACCTGATTCAGTTCCTCTCCAACAGCATCAGCTAATGTTCCAATAGCATCATACACAATTCTAAGGTTACGCCTCTACAAAGAAAAATATGTATTTTAAACTAAAGAAAATTAAATAAATAAGAAAGCAAATAAGCAGATAGCATTATAGGCACTAGAGACAGAATAGCTGTTTTAGCGAGATAGCATTAACAGACAAACTGAACAAACTTAACATGAGTGAACCTGGTATTTTCCAAAAGCAACCATTAAGTGCTGCAGTATAATTTCAACTCGTGGTCCAAGCTCTTCTCTAGCCTCCTGCATTTCAAAATTAGGGAAATTTCCAATTAATATTTTAACCCATTAAGGTTAGAGAGGAAGAAGAGGAAGGGGGAGACAGAAGTGAGCTAAGATAGACCTCTTCAAGAGTAGCAAAAGCCGAACAAGCCGCCTCTTGCACCCGCTTATTATCATCTAATATTCTTCGTAGGAGTCCCATTAGAACTTTGTCAAAAAGGTCATGACCTTGATGCGAAGTAGTCTGAACACACAGATAAATATCTGTCAATTCAAATGACCCAAGCACACTGATCTCTTGGTGAACTTATCTTTAAAGGTGACAAATAAAACTATCGGATATAAATGACCCAACCACACTGATCTCTTGGTGAACTTATCTTTAAAGGTGACAAATAAAACTATCGGATATAAGCAGCCATGGAGCCACCAGTGAGGATACAAAACAAAAGTCAACACGTAAATAGAAAAATTAATTGTTGTTATACGTTGATTCATGAGAATCAAAACCCAGTAACCTTGAAGGCAAGTGTAAGAGAATTATCATCTTATAAATGACAAAGATGCAAACAAAAGGAATAAAGATATGGAAGCCAAACAAAGTTGATAATTATATGTAACTCAATAAAAAGTGCTATAGCTATGCAGTTCAAAAACCTGAAAGGACCATCTTCATTTCTGCTTTCCTCAGTGACACAATTATTAACCTTAAACTAGAAAAACTGTTCAGACATAAAAGCTCCTTTGTCAAGTATAACCTGGTGGGAATGAACCTATGACTTATTGAGAATACCAACAAGGCTCATTATTAAATGATGTACAAAAGCCAATGACACTAGACTTCTTTTAAAAAGGGTAAAGGAAAAAATGAACAAAATGAAGATGTGTGACTTCCCTCAACTAAAATGAATAGTCTATACAACATAGGAGCTTCATACATCATAATTTTACAATTTTATTTTATTCTGTTATAATCCGCACAACCAGACAGACATTGGAAGTATTGTCTCCAGAATAAATGTAGCTGCAGTTCAGATATAGTCAAGCTAACTGTTTGACTCATAGAGAATGATATTCACCACATATATATGCTGTAACTAACAAGGTATATATATGGATAGTAGGCGCTAGGCGCCAATAATTCGGCGACGGCGCCTTATGGGGGTGAGGCGAAGCGAGCTTCGGCGAGGCGCTCGCCTCAGGCGCCTCAGGGTGAGGCGCAGGCGGCGCCTATGCGCGCCTCGCCCCATCTGTTGTTTTTTTTTTTTTTTTAAATTTAATATGTTTCCTAACCCTAACACACCAAAGTGACCAAAAGACAGCCGCCCAGTCCCCCCAACACCCATTCTTCCTATTTTTCCTCATCAGCGACCCCTCCCACCTGCGACCCCTCACACCGATCCACTTGCTTTGAATGAAATTGATAAAAGTAATGAATGGCTAGTTGGAATCCTAGAAGAAAAACTAGTGTTAGAGGAAGATAGTTTAAGATGGGATGATGTTGCAGCAGCTGCAGGAGTAGAGGAGCCTACTAGGACCACTAGAACATATAATAGAAGGGCAACAACTTCAAAGACTTCTAAAACATCATCTAGATCTGGTTCTTTTGGATTTGTGGATGAGGAAGCTATGGGAGGGGATTCAGATGAGGAAGAAGAAGAAGATGTGGATGGATACAAATCTGATGATAATCCACAATTTGACATGAACTATAATGATGATGATTAGTGCCTTGCCTTAGTGATTATGCTTAATTATTATGTCTTGAACTTCAATATTTAATGTTTTGGATCATGTTTTGATGAATGTATTATGTTTTTATTATGGTTAAATGTGTTTATATATTTACATGTTTTTTTTTTTACTTTGGGCGCCTCGCTTGAGTGAGGCGAGCGCTTCGCCTCACGCCTCGCGCCTAGGCAGTGAAAGGGGTTGGTGCCTCGGGGCGCCTTACGCCTTTTCAAGCACTGATGGATACATTGAAACTCTTCATGCAGAAGAAGAAATGATCTCATGTGATCTTTATTTAGTGACATACAGTGATTATTTGATAAGAAGTATTATAGGAACAAAATAAGTCTGAGATGTTAATGCTTTGGATTGTGTGTGTGTTTAATCAAGTGCATATGACTGTCAAACTTCAGTAGTTATACTTGAAATATACTATTTTCTTATCTATGGCACGTGTGGGTGTCAGGCCGCTCCAGGCCCCCAAAGTTCCTAGTTAGAAGTTGGAGAACATTTTAAGCACATTCCCAGTAATAAAATGTAATGTATATTCTCGTATGACCTGAGTATAGCTTATCAAGTGCTTTCAAGTTTTTTTTATTTTTTATAAAAAACGAAAAAATGCAAATAAACAATATGGTTTTCAATTTCAAATGCAAAACAAGGCATGTAACATATTACCTGAACAATATATTTGCTGAAACGTGAAAGTGTCCAACAGGAGATGCTCCGTATCAAAGGAAACTTGTCATCTAAAAGAGGAAGTAGAAATGCAATAATCTGCCAAACAATAGAAGATAAGAATCTTTCCAGACAAATAGGAAAGAAGGATGACACTCTACTAAGTAGTACATATAAGAAAAAGTTTAACCAAAAAATTTCCATAGCAGGGTAGAAAAGTACAGAATAAACCAAATGACAGTAATAAAGCAGCTCCTCCAGATTTCTAGATGGCAATGCAATCCACAGCAACTAATTATAGAGCAATGACAGCCTGGGGAAATCCTAGGCCATGAGAAACATAAGTACTACTTTCTTTTTTTATTTTTACTTCCTAAGATGCAGTGCAAATTGACACGGAAGAACAAAATAGAATAAGAAACTGAAATGATTATTGTATCCCCTCCACAAGCAGGAGACACTCCGACAAACATGTTAATTCATATGAGACTGCAATCCATTGAAGACAGGGTCACAGAGAAAATAGAATGTCAATAACGTCCACATAAGGAACCATGGAAAACACAAGTAGACTATTACCAAGAAAGAAAAAAATAACAGAAAAACCACTAATCTAGTTTAAATCTATCATGAATCATGGTAGATCAGAATCAATAATTCAATATAAAGGATCAAATTGTTTCTGATCATTCGTACTGACAGATTACCTCAGAAAGATGAGGATAGAGGCCATTAATGCAGCCCTCGCCTATGGCACCAAGCGCTAAAACAGCAGCTTCCCTGTCTTTCCAAGCTTCCTCACCTGCAGTCGACAACTTTGCCTGCAAAGGGATCACAAAAAAGTTTCCAAACCTTGAAATGCTTTCACAAATTAGAAGAACAACAGAACAGCAATCAAATAGAACCCAGCAAAGCATAAGCATCTCTATCTTTCCATTGCTATCATGTGAAATTATATTTGCTGCCTGCTCCCACCAGTAACTGCAAGAGACCAAAGCAAATCTACTTTTTTTTTTTTTTTTTTTTTAGTATAGACTTGGAAACGAAGCATAAAAGGACATTTAAACTAAAATGCTTAAGTCAGCCTCTGTCAATGTGTAATCTTAACTGAATAAGTTTAATGCTTACTTTAATTATATCAATAAATGACAGAAGTTAACCACAGCACGGCTCATTGTGCATGCAATTATTAAAAGAAGTGCGTCAGTATACACCTAACATCTGAACATCCCCAAAGTTGCTTTGAAATGCTCCTACTACATTATATTCAAACGCTTATGTCCAAACATTTATCCAGCAATCACATTAAAAAATGCAGAGAATTTCATTTCAAACCAGATAACAATAACAATTCAAGAATCACAAGCATACTAGAAATGTGCATGGGTTTCTAAGGAAATGGACAGATTTATCCACTCATTCAACATGAAAACTAATGCAGATGTTAAATCTAACAAGCTCCAATCAAGATTCCTATAAGATCAGATCCAAAATTTAAAAAAAAAAAATTCCAACTTAGCAGAAATTCGCATCAGTATGAAAAGGAGCATAATCAATAGAAAAGATTGAAAGGAAAAACAAATTGCAAAAAAACTAAAACTCGTTAGAATATATAATATAACCACCTGGACAATGGGCATCAAAGTGGGTAAAATCTCGTCTCCAAACACGTTCGAGAGAAAATCCAGAGCAGCAGCACTGCATTTACGTAAATTCCAGACATTTACAATGTCATCCTCCTATAATTACAAAATCAGCCACATCAAGATTGTACCCAACACTTGAGAAGAATTACTAAGTGAAATGCAAACAGTTGAGGATCTAGCTATATCATATTGTACAAGTTTGAGGTCATTAATGCATCTCCCAGTCATTACTGAAACATAATGATGACTAGCATACATACCTCATCTTCTACGTCCTCTGATCCATGAAAACGTGATGAATGAAAGCGAGGCTTCAGATCCTGCACAAATAAATGATATGAGAATACACCATAATCATCTTAGTATATTTAAAGCAACATTAAGAATTGCAAATGAACCTGATCTCGATCGGGAAGAGATCCATCCTCCTGCAAATAAATAGTGAACAAGAAACAAACAGAATTACTTTATATAAGATGGTTGAATTCAGATGGATTCAGCAGATGAAAGAGACAACAAACCTCAGCTTCCACAATAGACTCATCATCATCAGCATACGCCATGTTTGAGAGCAAAATCTAAATAATAAAATCAATAGATAAATGAAACAGTAGGTGCATGATTAGAAATATAGAAGAGAGTTTTGTTTGCATCATGAAGCGTACTGGTATAAGACGTGGCAAAAACTCTCTCAAGTTTTCAGGTGGCAATTCAGCTTCGCAATAAGCAGACCTGCCAAAGAAATGAGAGCTATATAATTACAAGAATACATATCATAATTTACATATCATAATTCAAGAGTTGAAAACATAGCTCATAGATATCAATAAACACCTATCAGACATATGAACAATTTAGAATAACAATAACAGTAGGCAAAGAACAGCTAAGCTAAAAATATACTGCTTCCATCCGCAATAACACTATGGACTGATTTAATGGGGCCATAATATAATGACTGGTTGACTGTAGTGACACATTATAACAGTTTACATGCTCAAAGCTAAGATAATCTATTACTTTCACTAAGACTAAGTTGTCTTATCCATCCTCTCATTTCAGTAAAAGAAATGATGTACATCATGTTCTAGAGGGCCCTACAAATTAAGAACTTTAGAACTCTAAATTAAGAACTTTGGAACTCTTCAGTCTCAATCTAAACCTGCATAATAATGATTCAAAACTTCTGCATATGTTTATTTATATATAAACCCCAAAACCCAGTGCAACTTAATCTCAAAAGGCATTTAATGTAATCATAAACTGCATTGAAAATAATCTCAAGATACTCAAAAGAAAATATTTATTTTTCTTTCTTCCATAAGGAACTCAATAAACATCCCCACAGAAATATTTATAGAGATCATCTGAAAAAGAATTCGAAGTAAGATCATAAAATACTCAATAGAAATAGATATATCTAAGTTCTTACTTATCCTTAAGCAACTCAAGAAACATTTCCCACAGAAACATTTTATTGATGTTTAGATAGTTAAAAATAGGTTGAAATACAAATTTAGGATATAGCCACGCACTAACTAAAGAACTCAAGAAATTCTCAATATTTGAATATCATCAATATCACCTTCAATCCCTATATATACAAACTCAGCCAAAAACAGAACAATAAAACGCAGATGAGTTGACCATCCTCGAGCACATTATCCCCCAATAAAATCTCACAGAAATGCCAACATATAGTTCCCGACAAGCTGCTCTATCAGAGAGGAGGTTGGGAATTCCCTCACCTATCCATACTTCCCAATTCGTAAAAGGGTTCAAACTTTTCATTTAAAAATAATCATGATAGCAATAATAATAATTAACAAGTCAATGGAACGATAATTTTACCAAAATTCACAGGCTTCTAGAGCCACTTCGTCGTCAGAATCCTTGTTGACTAGTAATATATATTCAATTATGTTCCGTAGATGTGGCTGCATATTAGATGGAAATGATATTAAGAACAGTAGGAGAAAAAACTTTTAGATATTAAGAAGTGGTACAATAATAGATTAAATTCAGTCATATAATAAGCATCTAAAAGGATTTGCCGCTGACTTCTAATCCCATAGAGTATACAAGTACTTGGGAAACTAAGGGCAAAAGAAGAAATTGCTCACCTCCAAGACAGCAGAACGAATTTCAATTAGCTCAACAAATGCAGCACATACCTGTTCAGCATGACGGCAAGAAATAAGCAGCAATAACCAAAATTCAGACCCGTAGAGGTTTTAAATTGTTAAAACCTTCGAAAGTTTGAAAAATAAAAGTAGTTAATAGAAATATGATTTATGACAACTAGGGGTACAGCTATGATCAATGACATCTAGGAGAGGAAGAGGGGGTACACATTTAGTATCATATCTACAATCGCATAACTAGAGAATCTAAAAGGCACATAATTCATGCTAGATATGCAAAATGAGTAGAGGAAATGAATGAACCAATACAAAGGTAAAGTTCCTCACAAATATGTGAGACAGAAAACAAGAATAAGAGCTTAAGGAAATTAAAGAGATAAATATGACCATGTCCCAGCGAAGGTGCCAAATTCTCCAAGTTCGAACTAAGCACAACCACAAACCATATAAAGAAACGCATGCCAGATACTGTAACACACCAAAACAGGACTAGACACATATATTACCAGAAGGGTCCCACCTACCATAAAGCATAGCTTACAGGCAATATGCTTAGAATAGGACATGCCAAACTAATTTGGCTTTTTTTCCCTTTCAGAAGAATATTTAAACTAAGCAAAACATGATCCCATCACTCTACATGACAAAAGGATCCATGTCTAGTTAAACTGAAATTCTGCATAATAACTACATGAATAACTTCAAACCCTCATAGAATGAGCAGCCAAGTTGAGAACAAAATTTGGACAGCCAAAAAAGGAAGCACAGTTTATCAAGTTCAATTCTTTTAGCTATGTGATTATGCTTATAAACAACATTAATTATCCAAAATTACACAAGAAACCGAAAGCCCGAAAAAAACTGAGAAGGACAGACAATATCTTTCAACGTTTCACCAAACCAAGAAACCAACCAAAAGAGTTGCTTACCAACTTCCGAACCTCTGGAGCAGGGTCATTGGCAAGAACAAACAAACCTTGCAAGTATTTATCCATGGACAAAGATAGAACCTACAAATTTGTCAAATTTATCACAATAGACAAGTAATGTATGAAGAAACAAATGAGACATAAAAGTAATGGTTCAAAGGCTAATTGGCTAACTCACCTTAGGCATTAGCATAATGTACTGATTCACCGAACCCAAAGAAAGCTTTCTTATTGTACTATGTGGCGACTGGAAAAGCTGTTTGCAAAGGAAAAATAAAAAGAGGTAGGGTATTACATATTATTCACTCTTTCTTTTGTGGGTGGAAGGAAGGGAAACAATATTTTTTTTGGGCGGGGGGCATAGATAGATAGATAGATAGATAGATAGATAGATAGATAGATAGAGAGAGAGAGAGAGAGAGAGAGAGAGAGATAACCTGGAGAAATCTCGGAATAAACGCATTGATTGGTCTTTCTGGTAATCCAGGAATATCAGAATCAAGAACTTGGGGAACATCTTCACAAATCTAAAATCCAAGATGTCCTTAAAAAACTCAAATATTTCAATGTAATAAATAATCGGCATGCAATTTCACTTTAGAAATGCAAAAACCACATCCAGCCAGCAATTTATGTTTTAAATAGAGCTTTGTAAAAGGATAAAGTCACCCAACTTAATAAACATATATAAATGTTTATGTTTAATGGAATATATCCGCCCATTAGCATCAAGATTGCAAAAGATAATCAGAACAGAGAAGTGCCTACACAACAAGCATCAACCACATTTCATCTAACGAGACTAATTATGGTACATCAGAGTACATTGGGATTTTCACAGCCCAAAATAGCCCATGAATAGCTTTACAGATGATCAGTAAAAGTAAAACGAACCAAGAAACAAAGGTGCTTCCATATGTGATTCTTATACAACTCAGAGAAGCAAGAAATTTGTACCTTTGACAGTGCATCCATCGCACCTTCCATGTGATTGAAATCATTACTATCTAAGCACTTCACCAGTGCATGTAGCAATTCAGGCCATCCTACAACACCACCAATCTGAACAAAAGTACTAATGATAGTCCCAGCTGTAGACCTGATTTGCCTATCTGATGCTCCCATACAAGGTAACAGCTCCAATTTTATGTATTGTTGATTTGACAGTGGCATGGTTCCAAGTGCACTTCTAAGGTTATTTTTCAGAAGCAAACCTGCTGCTTGTCTAACTTCTACAGATTTCCCCTGTCATGACATTCACAAGTAATTACATTTGCAAAAATAAAAGAAATACCACTCTGATAACTTATTGGCATCAAAATTGTATATTTCAGTATTTACTGACAAGATCTTGTCAATCACACTTCAATTAAGTGAGATTATACGCTAGATCATAATTCCAAATGGTTGCAGAGTCAACCAATTCGAATTATACCTTTCCTATGATTTTAATAAAAGTTTATGGCACACTGACCCATTAAGAATTCTAATTTTTCAATGACAGTTTATTCCGGGAAATTTCCCCAAATACAACTCTACAACTTAAAGAACAGGAAGGGTCGCAAATACTTTAACAAATAATAAGTTATGTCAATCAGTCTCATCAATAAGAATGCAAATTACAGAGAAACCTTTGATTCCAATGCTCTAACAGAGTTATCCCATAGAATAGTTGAGGCCGAGGGCTAAACTTAACCAACATTGCCCAAAAAATCTGAGAATCCTCTTAAACCCTAACAAACCTACACTTCATAAATAATAACTTTTTCCGACGTACTGAATCCATTCGCTTAACTTCAACAGGCATATATTAAAAAAACGATAATCAGCAATTTCAACTACATAGGCGCAAAATCTAACTGTGAAGACCACTAAAATTCAAGCATAAGCTAATATGAAGGGTTTGTAACAAAAAGAATACCTCCGCGCGAGCGAATATGAAAGCAAGGTAATTGTTGAAATCGGGGAACTGAGAGTAGTGCTGAAGCCTCTGCCAAATAACCGACTTGTCATCGGATGTAGGAGCCATCTGCTGCTCCAGAAGCCCACAGATCTCCCGAAGACCCTCCTCCTGTGGGTTCCAGGTCGACGCTTCACCGCCGCCGCCTCCGGACGCCATTCTTCTCTTCCTCAAAGATAAACTAATCCAATCTCCCCACAATTTTCGATGACAAACAAGTAACTAATCGGAGGGGTCACGCTTCTTGCAATTTGACTACAAGAACTTCGAGAGACTGAGTACAGAAGCAGAGGGCTCTGTTCCGATGACAAAGAAAAGGAGAGACTGAAATTCGTACGGAGACGGACGTGGGGTTTTGGCTTTGAGCCTTTGAGGAGTTCTGATCTAATACGGAAAGGTGCAGCGAAAATAACTGGCTATTGTTGGGCTAATTTTCTCTTAATTTTTGGTTTTTACTTTTTGTTGATGCATATTTATTTTAAATAATAAATACATATCAATTCTAGCCCAAAATATATATATATATATATATATATATTCATACCCACGTATCAAGTATCAATACTATATATATTATTCATTAAAAAAATAGAATAATTATATATATATATATATATTTCAATTTTACAATATTAATGTAGGTCTTTCTCTAATAAAATATAATACTATAAAAATAAAAACTATACTCTATCTTTTGATAATTTTTACTTTCAAATAATAATTATTAGGGAAAATTTTACTTTTGGTTACCTAATTATACTGAAATTTACAAAAGGCAGCTCATGGTCAAATTTCATCAAAATTATTTACTATAATCCAATTTTTTAATTGTTGTTGGTTTAATTATCTTTTTTAAATTGATGAAGTAGATAAAAATAAATAAATAAATAAAATTAAAAGTTTCACTAAACTTATAAAATAATATCTGAAAATTAATTAACGATGATATCAAATCTATTAATTGTATCAATAAAATATACAACATAACAAATCAAATTCATATAAATTATTGAAATAACTATAAAATTACAAATAAATCCAAAAATACCTATTATACTTGTAACAATCAAATATATATCATCTCAAATAATATAAAAAAAAATCTAATAATGTTTTCAATATAAAAAATTAAACAAAAAATATTTAAACAATCACATCAAACTTGGGTCAAAATCGGGTGGCTATAAATCAATTCGCGTTGAATTCTTCTTCAAATCATAATGAAATTGGATCATAGTTTTTATTGCTTGTATATAGATTAGATTTGTTTCCCTTAAATGATGGTAATGGACTTAATTAAACCAAGGTGAACGTTGAAATCAAGTAAAAGTGTATAATTTACTTATATTGTACAACAACTTTAATAATATAATTTTCAGTTGTACTTGGTAATTTTAATTTGTTAAATAAGTTTTTGGGTAACATTTGTTTATGTTTAAAATTGTATAATTAATTGTCATACTTTATTTTGCAATTTTTTTTATTTATAGAATTTTATGAATATATATTACGATGATAAGACTTTATTACATTTTTTTGCTTTTTTATTAATTTATGTATTGTTTAGTTTTTTAGTTGTAGATTTATTCATCTTCTTTTACTATTGTAACAGTGTGAGACCCCGTGCGGATGTTATTTTCATATGTTTTTATTATTAAAAAATATGTTATACAGTACTAAATTTTAGTACTAAAAATATTAGCAAAAAATAGTTATTATACTTAATATGTTGCTTAATATCTTGCTATTAGATTAAAAATTATTTACAATCACTTAATGATATGATTTTCACATATTTCATAATTAATCGAATTTTCTATTTTCAATATTTTAGGAAACATTAATCAAGTCGATTGTATTAATTATTGACACCTTTTTCCCACTTAAATATAATAAAACAAATTATAATTACAATATTAAAAATCATAAACATAAACAATTTAATTAGTAAAAAAAATATTTAATTTTTTTGTATTTAATAAAATCACTATTTTTATGGATATGATTTACAATTTTAAGTTTTTATATATAAAACGTTTTTGTTTCCCAATTAATATGGATTCCTTTTGATTTGCAATTTTTTTCTCTAGTTATAAAGATATTTATATTTAAAATTGTAAGTACATGTAGTGGGAAAATAAAAGTAAAAAATATTATTTTACTATATATATATATATATATATTGTGTTATTTTTATAATTTATTACATATTTAAAGATTAAAAATTATGTTTTTTAACGCCAGTTTTGATGGAGATTACTTGCCAATAACAAGTGACGATTAAAAACTAAACAATAGTGATCATTTTGATAAGGAGTAAATAATAAACTATATCGACTTCTATAAAATTTAGAGGTATAATGTAGAAAAATAGGTGTAAATTTCTTTAAGAGGAAAGATGGATTGAATTAGACGTAGCATGACTCTATGATTTCAATTTTCGAACCGTTGGTTCTTTGATTTTTTTATTATTTATATTTTTGGTTTATTACTGATAAGAAAAAACACTTGAAACTATGGCTTCGAAACGAGAACCGAAACTGAAATTAAAACACAAATTTGAAATTGTTAAGTTCTGAAATCACTGGTTTCTGAAACGGACTGACCTGAAACTAAAATTAAATTGACCAATTTTCAATTTTAATTTAAAATCAAAATAATAGTTCAATTAAATTATTACCCGTCGATTTTAATTTCAAACTAAAATCATGTCCATATCTATGTTAAATTCAGGTAATTAAAATCGTGAGTTTTAATATAAATGCAAAACCAAATTAAGATATCTGACAGTCCAAGACCTACAAAAACATACCCATAATATTCTTTAAACCTTTTAAAATTTATGCTTTTCTTAGATTGTGGGGCAGGCGGGCGGTGGATAGTGGGGAACACAGAAACCATTCTGAGTTGTAAGGGTATTCTCTTAATATTTACTATATTCATTACCAAATAACATTTACACACACACACACACACGTATTGTTTGAAGATAAGAATAAATAAATAAGGGTGCTGCTCCGACTCCTTTTTGTTGGGTCTGGACCATTTGAAAGGCACCTTTGTTTGAGTTTCTAAATCATGGCATCCTAAGCTTGTTTTTCGATAATTTTTATTCTCTTATTATTTCCTACTAAAATTGAAATGTTTTTAACAAAATGGGAGAATTTACGAATCAATATTTCATAATTCTATTAAAATGTTAAAGAAAATATATATTACAGCTTTTAAATTTATGGTGAAGAAGAAACTTGAAAACAAAATGCATTAACCGTCACATATTTATGAAATAAGTATTTTTTAAATGAATATAATTTGACGTTATAATTCGATTGAGTTCAAAGAGCATTAAAACATAAATACACGTTTTCTTTTTTAAAAAATATTGACCATTCAACTTTATTATTTTATTTTTAGATTTTGGCAAAATTAGTAATTTATAAGATATGTTTTTATCGAGCCCTTGGTACGGAATTGATGGCAATATATATTGGAGAGTGAATTTTCTGTGAAACGATTGCATGTACAACACGATTTGAAGTATTATTTATTTAATTATAAAGTATTATTTATTTAACTATAAAGTATCACTATTTTTCAAGGTAATATTAGAATAATACAATTTAACTAACAAGTAATACTTTAAATTATACTGCACGTGCAACCATTTCACAAGAGTTTTTGCGTATATTGGCACATCTATTTGCCATTATCATAAATTGGAGGGAGTACATGTGTTCCCGGATCCGTTGCTGTAAAAAATTATAGAGCAACAACAATTATTCGATGGAGTCCTGTAAGAGGTCAGTGGTTTGGGATCGATTTCTATTGTATTTTTCATCCAAAAATCTATACTAAAAAAAATCTAATGATTAATGTTAACCTAGTAATTCTATAATGCCTACATTTGAAATACTGTCATGATATTAAAATTAGATGAATTTGAAATTTTAATAATAAAATGATGAATTATAGTACATAAGTATATCAACATTTATCTTGGGATAAAATCACAAATTTGATGGATAATTTGGAATAAAATGTCTCCATCTCTTTATATATTATTGGAAGTGTCCTTAGAAAAAGATGCAAAATTGTCAGTCGAATTTATATCTCATTTTAAAATTAAAACATGAATTATTTATTTATTTTAATAAACACTTGAATTTTTTAAACAAGCAAAATAAACTCCTCAACTTTAAAATTTGAAACAAATACGATCCTTCTAAATATTAAAATAACTAATTACATTTAAAAATAACTATTAAATCTAAAAACTAACAAATAACATCAATAATACGTTTAAATAAAAAAATGAATAACATGAAATTTAAAAAAAATAATAATTTAATAATAAATAAATAAAATCTAAAAATAATCTAATAGACCCTAAGAAAATTCTTTAAATAAAGTAAAGAATAAAAAATTAAAATCTATAAAAAACATAACAAATCCTCAAGTTAGTAAATATTTTTTAGACATGTTAAATAGTTTTTAGAGTTTTATGTTTATTTTTAAGTTATTAAACTTTTTTTAGAATATATGTTGTTAATTTCTTGATTTATTTTTAAAAAATATTTTTGTGATAATTTTCAGATTTATTAAATAATTTTCTAATGCTTTTAGTTAGTTATTTTAATATTTACAAGGGTCCTTTGATTATGTATCTCAAATTAAAAATTTAATGACGTATTTGATTTAATTGAACCAAAATTAATTTAAATTTTAATATGACATGAGGTATAAATATAAGGACAAATTTATATATTTTTTCTATTAATTTATATGGGCTTCTTCAAATCCAGTGTGCCTTCTCACCAGGATCCATTAGAATAATTGCGTTTTTCCTAAATTTTGTGAACATCGGCAACTTACATACAAATAAATTGAATTCATATAAATTAAATTGCATTGTAGGCTCTATCGGCCAAAAATAATTTTACTTTCAATTTAATTTTATTAGTACAAAATTCGTAAAGACGCCAAGAACTCATTTAGAGATAGAAGAATCATGGCACGACACCATAACAAAAAGTAGAAATAAATTGTTGGATTTATGCTTGTTCTCCCCTCTTCAATTCTCAGTAAGCAACTATAACAAACAGTCTGAACTAACCTAAAGAAAGCGAAATAAGATTAGGCAAACGAGTAGAAAATTTAAGATTGATCTTAACGACAGGTAGACCTAGTTACTACAAAGTGTGCATATTTTTTTGTTCGTCAGAACAATTAAAGACCTATTTCCATCCATTTTCGATTGTTTTGGTTCCCAATCTATGGGTTGTTAAAAAAAAAATTATATCAATCTTTATTTATATATAAATTGCTAATTTTTTTTTTTTTTTTTTTTGTAACTTTTAGGCTAAAACATGCAAAATTTAAAATAATCTACAAAAACATGAAATAAAATAAAAATCCATAATTGATGCAAAATTTCTAAATTATTAATAAAGTAATTATTACATAGATATTATTCAAACATGTTATCAAAATCAATTTAACACATTATGAATTTAATCATTCACCAATGATATTCATAACAAAAATAACAATGCACAAATAATTTATTAAATTAATTCGTAATAAAACTAGTTTACATGGAGTGTGTGATAATTAGGTAATGATTTTATGAAAAATACAAATATAACATTTTAAAAAAATTCATATGCCCTAAAAAAGGAACTTTAATTAAAAATTTTAAATTTTTAACTCAACTTCTACAAAATAATTACATTCTAAATTATTTGTAGTATTGATATACAAATATTTTAAATATTTCATTTGATTTAATTTTTATTAATTATTTATATATATATTTAATAAAAACCCATGGAAAAAAAGTGCATTAACATAGATATTGAATAGTTATCAACACTGGCTAGATCATTTGCAGCCCTAATATCGGGGGCCTAGTCCTTTCCCTTCAAATGTGCATGGATAATGTTCAATTAATCAAATAGTGGGTCTTCTGTGAAATGGTTGTACGTGTGATATAATTTAATGTATTACTTATATACTATAAAATATTACCTATTTAACTATAAAATATCACAATTTTTTAAGATAACTAATCTGTAGTAATACACTTTAAAAAATAGTAATATTTTATAATTAAAAAAATAATATTTTATAATTAAATAAGTAATACCTTACACATGTCATACGTGCAATCATTTCACAAAATTTTTTGCGTACCAGCTGAAACTTAGAGTAATTATAAAGAAAACACATATATGGAGTCATCTGAATTCACCGTCGAATTGGCTCTAATTGATAGCTCTACCTCTATCGTGGAGCTAACAATCAGGCTCGACGCTCCTATATATGTCTTTCTCAATATTTTCCCTTTTTTTTTTTTGCCTTTCATAATGTATTCATTAATATAACACGTATACAAATATAGTACTTGCTCCATTTTAAAGATATAGTCATACTTCTATTTTTGTGTTATTTTTAAAAGTTAAAGTTTAATTTTATTAGTAAAAGTAAAAAAAAAAATTATTTATTTATTTCACAAGTAAGTTATATATGAAGAAGTTAAATCAACAAATAAATAAAAGAAGTCATATAAATGCGGAATTATGGTTTATTAATAGTTGTACCCTCATCCAAGTAACCAAAAATAAAATTTTGAATCTTATAAAATATTATTATTATTTTACTTTTTTATATCAGCACCCAAAATGAATTTAAAACAAAAAAAATAACTTAAATTTTTATGTTTTAGTAAAAAGATAAAAATAGAAGAGAGAAGAAAAACAATAAACAGTGAAAGACATATGTCAATTAAATGTAGAGACATGTGTTAAGAAAGTGAAAGAATAATTCTTACAATTTATTTATTTATTTATATATATTATAAAAAGATAAAAGAATAAAAAGATTTTGATTATTAATTCCACGTTTGCAAATGATTAAGATGACCCATAATATAGTAACTGGAGCCCGAAATCTCAACTTGCAGCCTATCAAATTGATCTTTAGGTGAAAAACTTAAAATTTATATTGTTAACAAAAGTAACTTAAACTTAATTTTTATCTAATTAACAGGAGGGGAAAAAGCACTCTAATTTATATTTTTCACAAACAAATTATATATAATCACACAAATTAAATAAAAAATAAAAGAACATTGTACAAATACAAAATTATTATTTATTAAAAGTTGCCAAAAATCAAATAATATTTTGCTTTTATAAATTATTATTAATTTGTATCCTTCTAGTTTTTTTTTTCTATATATGTGTCAATCAAGATAGACTTTTGCAGATAGTATGAAGAGTCACAAGCAGAGATTAAAAAGCAAGTGCCCTCCTAATAATGATTAAAGCAAAGCATAATTAAGGTGTGGTGTGCTTAAAAGTCAAAGCAGAGTTATATTTATTTATTTATGATTTGGTGGAATTAGCCAAAAAGATTGTTGCCGTGGTTTGGTCCGTTGTAACATCATCTTATGCAGCATCAACAAGAAACCAAGGAATCTTGTGCAGGAGATTAGGCAATGATTATGCCTTCATTAATTGCACCCCAATCTTTAATAAACCTTTTTATTCCCCACTAAACAACAAATCTTCTATCTGTGGGGCTTACTCTAATGTTTCTCTACCTCAACTACATTCATCTTCTCCAACCACATATTTATATCAATTTATGTAAATTAAAATGGATGCTCCATGCTACATGCTACATGCTACATGCTCCATGCTCCATGCTCCATGCTCCATGCTCCATGCTACATGCTACATGCTACATGCTACATGTATTTAATGTTGTCTTTTACAATTAGAAGAAAAAGGGATATAACCGAATATTTGTTTTTTCTTTTCTTTTCAATCTTCTCGTCCGAATACTTCATTGTGTATTTATTTATTTTTAAATTCAATTGAAACTAACCCGTGAACTATCATGGGGTTTGCACTAATAATTAAAGAAAAGTTTAGTCATTCAGTTGACACAAAATAATAAGTTAAGCTCTGTTTACTTTGGCTGATAAATCTGAATTAAGGAAAATAGTTCGGAGTTATCCAGCATTTACTTGCTTGAATATTTTTCCGGGTCAATCCAACCGACCTGAGATAAATGACAGAAATTGGGATAAATAGCCGGATAGTAATCCCTCCATGATCCATGGGATAAAAATTATTCCATCCGATAAGAAATGGAAATAGACTGTTTTACCCTTGTGCACATTCTTAATTACAAAAATGTCCTCATATATAAACTACGTTTTTAAGGTTCAATTATGCATTAAGGACAATTTTGTAATTTCTGCATTATCCGAACTAATCCCACGAAGTAAACATTGGATAGTATAAAATTATCTTTCTCTATCCTAATGTTATCCTACGAAGTAAACGTAGGATAAAAATTTTGAAATTATCCATATTTCGAGTTTAATTCCAATTTCTGTCATATCCTGTTAAATCCTAGAAGTAAATGTAGCTTAAATATATCAAAATATAACTAATTTTTTGCATTTTTAACCATTTAAATTAACTTTTAAGTCTTTCAATAAATTGTCTAAGATAGGAGCGGGGCCCACAAGCCCACACTAAATAGGTCAAGGCACAATAATGACCCATGTTAATAGGGTCGGATAGTTCACGAGCAAGCACGGCAAGTCTGAATCTCCAAACACGTGTGCCTCGTCCCGCCTCATTGTCATCCAATTGTTAATTTTCAGGTGGAATTAGTTCTTTCATATATAAGAAAACAGCAGATTTAGAAGAGCTTCAACCTTCACTTTACGCAATTTGTTAAGTACAAATAGGAAGGAAAGACCACCTTGATATCCACATCCTAAACAATAGACCATACAGCTTCCAAAAATTGAGTACAGAAATGAATGTGAATATATACCCCAATACCATATCCATATTCTCAAGAGAAAAAAATAAACATTTGTGCATACAGTTATATATATATCTACACACACACCATTTTATAGACTATAATAATATCACACAGCAACTTTCTTGAACTGGCCAGTAACTTGACCCTGCATCACTGATTCCCTGGATCAGAATGTTTCCCATTTTGTGGTTACAATTACTGAACCTGGATTCACCCTCTCTGTAAAATTCCCATGCTTCATTTCTTTCTTATTTTGGAAAGTTTTCGGCGTAAAAATTTGGTGCTGCTGCACTTTGCCTTGCCCAGAATTCTTCATCTTCAGTACATCAAGAGTTTCTATGTATTTCTGTACTCTCTTCACCTTCAAGAATTCATTTCATCCAACAAAGTTAGTATGTATATATATGTGTGTGTGCGCGGGCGCAATTTTTGAGAGAATTTTATTTTTACCTGCATTCTCCTCTGTAACTTTACATCTCCATCAGCAGTGATCCCATCCAACTTTATTAGCTGTGTCATCAACAATTCAATCAAGCTCAATAAGACTGTCTCCACAACGTTCTTGCCTCCATTAATTTCCAATTCAATTGTTGCCACCTACCAATTACAACCAGTTTGTCAGTTAAACAGCTAATCACACCAAAAAAGAAGGAAAAAAAGGTGGACCCAGAAAGCATATTGTTCAAGAAAACAGAAAATATCTGTCAATGAATGTATCAAGAAAAATAATGAAATTTGTGCAAGGAATGACCTGTTTTGCAAGTTTGTCGACTTCAAATTTAATGGCAGCAATCTCCTTTGATGCCTTCTCCATCTTCGCATTCTTCCTGGATTCAACGCACCTTCTCTCTCTGCTGAGTTCATCTTCAACCAGCACCATCTTTGATCCATCTTTCACCCCACAAGTATCAAGAAAAGCTTTTGAATCTCTCTCTCTTTCCTTGAAAATCAGCTTTTGATCCTCTGTGTGCAATCCTGTTGGCCCTGCTAGCATTTTCTTCAATTCCCCTGCACCCAATATTCAAATCCAAAAAAAAAGTAAATAAAAAATAAAGAACACAGAAAGAATTTGATCATCTTTTGAGAACATGTATGTGTGTTTACCAAAACTGGCTTGAGAACTGATGACGACTTCATGATAAGATGAACCGTATTTCACTCTAACTTTGATTTTTGGAACAGGGGTCGAATTCTGGTTTGAGTCCGAACTTCTCTTCTGAACCAACATCCCACCTGGCCTGACCTCCCACGCTGCAGCCGCATCACCACCACCGCCACGAGCGGAGCCGCCTTTCACCGGCGAGGAAACTCCGGCGGCCTTGGGCTTCATTCTCAACATGTAGTCTCTATCCATGCGTTGTGATGCTTGTATTAACGCAAAAAATGTGTTGGGAAAATGTTCTAAGACAAGAATGGGAGGGAAACAAGCAGACTAAGATAAACAAACTCAAAGTGCTTGTCTGCTAAGCTAAGAACAAACCTATGTATGAAGAAAGAACCAAGTTCTGACCCACATTGTCAGACCAACAACAACAATATGGTCTTTATGTACGCATACAAATCCCAAAGATTAATGAAAATCAACAAATTTTTGTTGCAGAATCTGGGTTTTATGTCATTTTAGGGAGATTTCCTGGGAAATTTCACATAGAATATGATAATGATGCTTATGAGATTTATGGATATATAAAGGAGAGTGTGGGGAAGAAGATAGGAGTGGTTAAGGCCTAAGGGGAGGAGAATATGTCTTGGTTGGGTTGTTGGTTTTCCCCTTTCTTTTTTTTTTATTATTATTATTATTTTTAAATAATAAGGTTGTGTTTGGTAGTCTTTATTATAAAATGATAAAAATGATGAATGTCATCACTGTAAGCACATTATAAATGCAGTCTAAAATAATTTAAAAAAAAAAAAAAAAGGGGGGGAAAAGGTTATTGCTTTTTCATGTTTGCATTAAATGATTTTAGCGGAGGATTCTTACCCTTTTGGCTTTCTCACTACTGGATTCTTTACTTGGATATGCCTTCTTATCTAAATACAAATTACAATTTACATTAAATATAATAAATTATAATTATAAATGTGTGTGTGTGTGTGAGGTTTGAATTTTCTGAGTGAAATTATACTAAAAAAAATGATAAATGAGAATAATTATTGGTACAAGTTTAGTCCAACTTGCAATGATTGTCTATAGAACCGTTGGAATTTTACACTCCTTCCAATTAATTTTATTTATTTCACGTTTTGGAGTTTAAAAGGAATTTAAAAAATTTATAATTTAAAAATAAAGAGATTTTTTTTGAAAAAATTGTAGGATTTACGACAAATAAAAAGGAGAGAAGACTTCAAAATTTGAAATAATAAAGATAGGCGGTAATAATATGGTACAAACAGATTAATTGTGATTTACATTTGACCGACCACACACATCACTCCATGACACCTATTTGCTTTTTTACACATTTATTCGAACCCATCACCTTAACCCTTTATTCCCATCACAATCAGACTGGATAAAAATGTAGAAAAAATTAAAATTTTAAAACTCAAAACACTACAGCTTCCTAAGTTTTTTGTCCAGTTACAATTGTTTTGTACATGTGTATGTGTGTTTGTGTATGAATTACATGTATGTATTCATACAATGTTTACTTTGAAACAGTGTTTTCTTACCACATTTTCCTAGTTTGTTCTCTTTTGTTTTGTTTTATTTTTAATTTTATTTTTGATAACCTAGTGTTTAAGCTTCGTCCGACTATGTATAGGAGAGGATGATCTTTTTATTGTAAGTTTAGGTATATTTAAATTTAATTATAATTTATTTATACGTAATATATCATTTAATACTTCAACCATTATATATTATTATATAAGTTAATTTGTATGGTGACGTATAGTCGCAATATTTTTATTTTTCCCTTCTAATAATTGTAGGGAGAGCAATGGCGTTCAGTATGGACACATCGGAACTCTTGCATGATCATCAAAACAAGGCCTTTTATTTTTTTAAATAAATAATTGATTGCAGAAGATGAAAAAGAAAGAGGGTAGGCCAATACTATGGGAACCAATTTCTTGAAGCAACTGTCTTCAACTTTGGTCACTAAACTTGATTCATCCACAGACAATGCATTCGTAATGATTAATGTTTGGACATTTCTTAATTTAGGAAAAAAAACTCAGAAAACATTTACCCTTAGTAGCAAAAAACCATGACCTTCTTTCACCATAATGCCATAGTGTGCCATAATGAAATTTCCATTCCTAGGATTAGTAACCTTCAAGTGAGAATAAAACAGGAAACTGCACTCCCAAGTATGCACATATATATATATATATATAGAGAGAGAGACACACACACACACACACTATATACTGTAACCAAAGAGAGATTTAAATCTATTAACTCATTTTGATTTCGGCCAATTAAGAAAAGCTTGTCGTTCCCAATTTACGTTTGGTCAATTACATGTTAAGTGACCTTTCCCCAACCCTATGACATGATGAATGCCTTGCTCATTTCAAACCTTTCGAAGAACTGAATTTAAAGAACAACATCTACTTCTCTCTCTCTCTCTCTTGGCAGTAGTAATCCAGATGAGTTGAGTTTAAACTCTTAAATTTAATTTGATTTAATCGAAAAATACACAATCCCGCACTACAACATGAACATACAAATTTCCTATGCACACAAAAACACATGATTATGGTTGTTATTAAGCAAACAACTAATGATAAGTAGAAAAATGTGAATAATTTATGTGATTATATTTTTAAACAAATAATTTATTTGCACTAATTAGTGTTTCTACTTATTTTGTTTTTAGTATTTGGACTTGAAGAGATGAGCGTTGGTCGATTAATGAATAAAATATGAAGTTAGATCTGAAATCAATATTGGGTCAAATAAGTCCACATTGGATAACCCAGTGTCACCCTAAATTTGAGAATTAATGACTTGAAGTTCAAGATTTCAAACATTAATTATTCCTACAACATATTTAAGGCCAAAATTCGTCTAATACAAAGGTGAAAAGAGGATATTCGTTTTTTTGTTTTTTTTTTTCCTCTTTTATTTTCTAGTGTTTTTTTTGTGATTAAATGTGTAGCTAGTTTTTTTATTTCCAATTATATGGATGTTTGAATCCTACGTATGTTGATTATCGTTTAGTTGTTTTCATAATATTTCTTCTAATTTAATGTTAAAATTAATTATGATATCTGATATAACTATTATATTACGTATGATATTGATCAACTCTGTTTGGTTCTAGTATGTTGATTGATAGGAAAGAATTTGCAATTTGTAATTCTTGTTAATTAATTTGCATGAGTAACAATTGATAATTAATTCATTAATGATGTACCGAGCTTGTTGTTAAATTCTTGTCTACATTTTGTCCTAATTTAAATGTATTTAATGAATAAATTCAAAAAAACTTATTTTGGGTTATTCAATAAAAAAAATAAAAATCTAAGAGTTTATTTAGGTTGATAATATTTACGGGACAATTAAATCAACAAAGCGTATTGTTGATTACTAGATGGAGTTTCTAGATTTGAAATAGAGAAACCATCAAAACAATTTAAAATAGTATTTAAGTAATTGAATTATGAATTGGGTATTGTTTATTATTTAAAAAATTAAATTAAATTTTATTTGATAGAGAGCATAAAAGCCTAACTCAACACTTAAAACCAAATTAAATTAAATTTTATTTGATAGAGCATAAAAGCCTAACTCAACACTTAAAACCAAATTAAATTAAATTTTATTTGATAGAGCATAAAAGCCTAACTCACACGTCTTACTCGTGCGTGATGGCTTGGGCGTGGCAGTGTTGGCTCGGGAAGAGCGAGGCATCGAGTTGATAGAGCATAAAGGCCTAACTCAACACTTAAAACCCAGGTTATAAGTGAGAGGATTGTCCATGCTTATAAGCCTACCCAAGACACTTACCTCAACCGATGTGAGATACTTAACATTATTTTATTTTATTGAACTAGACGCACGTATTAATGTTAAACATAAAACTATTCTAAACTAAGCTTAAGAACTTTTCAAGTAGGTCAAGCTCGATTGATTGACTTTATGTGTGTTACTCGACTCTATCACGCCCGGACAAAAGTGAAAAAACGAGAAGAAAATGTAGAAGGGCAGGATCATTAAATGAAGTAATGGAATGGGGCTCCATGCAAAGGACAAAAGAAGTGTCAACAAGGAGTAATGGGGGTGCCCTGGTTCACAGAGGTACTCAGAAGGGCAGAAGAATATAATGGGAAAAAGAAGAAGAAAAAGGGGAGGTCTTTATTGGGTGAGAGAAAAATGTAGAGGAGGAGGGAGAGAGATAATTAGAAGTTAGTTGGGTTGGGGGTCAGTTAGAATTGGGAAAGAGACAGTGCTGATGTTAACACAAAACATCACAAGTGAACTGCCTTCTCAAGTTCCTGTCTTTACAAATGATCTGTCTCCACTCTCTTCTTCCACTTTAACTCATCCTTTTCCATGCACATTTCTAAATATTAATGCTATTCTTTCTTCCATTTTTTTTTTAAATAAATAATTTCATTTAATTGCCCTCCCAAGTTATCAAGAACCATAGAATTGGTATGGCTGGAAATTGGGGTTTCCCTCCTTTCCTGAAGTTTCTTTTTGGGGGGTGGGGGGTGGGGGTGGGGGTGGGGGTTTGTCCCTACTTATGAGCATGGTTGTCTTGATGTTGATAGTCATTTTCTAGTTCAATTTGTATTTGTATTTGTAGCTTGAATAAAATTGGAAAATAATTCACACTCCTTTCCCAAATGGTGAAAATGAAAAAGATTTGTTGTGGTGGATTTGGGGACTTAGCATTTGTTTCATACTTTATAATTTGATCTATAATGCACTGTATGCGTAAAAATTGAGATTCTAATTTAAGGTTAAAAAACTAAATGAAGCTGTGATCGACAACTACAACAGTTAATGAAATAACAATATTTGATCGTAACAAGCACATATTCATCCATTTAGTCATCCTTTAGTAAAATAATATTCGATTTAATTTTTTATTACATGAATGTGTACATATCACGAACCATTTTAAAATATAGGATTCAAACTGCAAATTCATAAAATAATCTTAACTTGGATCTCTAATCTATACATAATTATTTGAAGATCAAATTCTTAGAGATAATGACACTTGTACCAATCTATGCCACCTACCAAGTTCAGCCCTCAATTGCCTAAAATAATCTCACTTCATTCAACAAATCACTCTTAAACAATATCCTTCGATAATAACATCCTACTGCCAAATCAACTAAGACTGATCTTCCCATTAATTAAAAACAATGCACAAAACTACAAGAAAAAGTCCAACTTATTTGCAACACATACACGTTGGATGCTCTCTTAAAGGTTCACCATCTCTATCTCATTAGTTATGAACATAAGACATACTAAAGTTTTCTTTAATCTTTATTTTGTCCATTATATAAATTTTAACTTTTGATATTGTACAATTTATGTCATATTTTCAATGAATTTTTAAAAATTCACATGAAATTACTGACGCAACACTCTTTTTTTACTTGACATGTACGCAGCCCGACCACATGTGCACAATTTGAGTTTTTGAAATTCTTGCAAAATTGTGTATGAATTGAACAAAATTAAAAGTTAAGTTCATAAATTAGATGTCATATATTGAACATGACCAACGTTAATACACATAAATTGAAATCTTAAAATTGTCATTTTAAATTTTATTTCTTTTGAAAAAAAATAATAAAGCACTCTAAGAAAATACTAGTGGAAATTCATAGTGAATCTTTTCTCGACACAGCCTATTTGCTCGAGATAAAATCCTCTATTTGTTTCATCGCATATTGTTTCATAACCTCAGTCACATGTTACATGTATGTTTATAATGTCACATTATACCTATGATATACAAAAAATAATAAAACATAATTTAAAATAGAGGATCTCGTTTGTATTTTGTTATATCATTCCGCGCCTAAATTATTGAAATAATAATGAAAGTGGAGGAAAAGAAAGAAGAAGCAGAATTGTGAGAATATGTGATATATGGATAGGTGGTTATGGTGATGAGGTGGGGCTGAGGCCAGTTCATCGGGTGAGAATGACACAACCAATAATATGGCACATGCATCACCAGTGTATTACTTGAGAAACAAACTGGTTTTTAGCTATACATCCAAACACAGTGGTCCTCAATCCATTATCATTTTGCATTATTCCACTATGTATCTATTCACTATATTTGCTTCGAAGTCAGACTTTCCAGCCCAGCTGCTCCTTTTTTTTTTTTTCTTCTTTTCTCTCTTGGAAAAAGGAAAATATTCGAGTTTTATCAGATGGATGAATCGTAGAGAGGATTGATAACATTTCCTACGATTCATGTTTTAGGTAAATCTAAATAAGTACAGATATCCTTCATGAGTGGACTCCTCAACTCCTTTGACTCCAACTTGGCACTAAGTCATGGATCGCGTCACTAACACGAACCATGACACAATACATATTGTTAATGATAATTATGACACAAGTCATGGATCGTGATAGAAATCATGGTTCGCGGTGACACATTTTGTGCCTGATGGGCAAGGTATTTTGGTGTTTACACTAAAAACGTAGTTGAAAAAGAGATTTATTATCTTATTGACTCCGTATTATATATTTGGACATAATTTTCAATTTTTTTAAAATTTCGTATTATGTTTTATCACTGTGTCATGCTCGTGGTTGGCCAGCTGCCTTCTTTCTGGTTGTGTTTAAAGACACAACACAACTGAACAAAACCATTGGTCCTACAGACAGACAATTTTGAGTCAAGGTGTAGGGTTTTAATGTTGATCTAATTGGGGCTCCTCCAAACTTAGAGAATATGTCCAATTTTCACTTGTCCTTTTCCTTTTCAATTCAACTGTTTATTTGCCACGTTTGTCCACAATAACAGAACACACCAGTACTCCTATTCTGGTTTTAATCATATTTAGTTTGGTCACTACAGATACAATTATCTTTTTTCATTTCATGATATTGAAACTTGACACACACTTAATTCAATATTAATTATACCAAAGATGATTATTACAGGAATAGCCTCCAGGTCCAGTGACTAGGAAAGGAAGAATATGGTTTTAGAAGAAAAAAAAACGAAAGGAAGAATACAAAAATAAAGTCAAAACTCGTATTTTCTCTTATATTTCTTTACTAGAAGAGTTGATACTTGAGTTACTCTAGTGGAGGCAAGATTAATGGTTCAATTCCCTCCCACCCTTATTATCCCAATTTGAAGTTTAAGTTGATTATCATTAACTACAGCTCAATTATTTTCAACAATTTAATCTCTCAAAATGCAATTTAAAACAAACAATAAATTAAGTCAAACTTGAACTATAGTGTACCTGACTCGATTCTAATTCTTTCATACCTGCCACACAGGCTTGAAAAGAAACAATGTTCAATTGAGCATTAGCTACATATTCTTCTTAATGAAACACAGTTGCCCTCGAAAGCCGCTGTCTTTCACTAGATGCAAGATCATGAATTTCATTGATCTTTCCGAGCTTTTGATCTGGCTGGCCTTGCTGGCTTAATGATTTTTCCTAGCAGAATCAAGACAATCGGAAGAATGGAGCCAATGTAGTAGACACTCCCATACGCAGCTAGTGTTTCATGCAGACTTAGTACCTGCATGTCGTACAACATCACATTTGCTTAGGTTAGAGTGATCGATGATGTTGTGAGGAGATATATATATTTGAAAATGGAGAAATGAACTAACCATAAAGCCGACGGCTGAGTAGTTCAGTATGAGAAGTGTGTAAGCAAAGTTCAACAGATCAAACAACTTCTTGAGTGCAACTGTTTGGGTGGCTTGCTGCCATCTGTATAGTACTGCTCATACACCAAAGAAGTTAGAATGGATGCATTCAAGAAAACGTTTCCATATGGGTAATTGCAAATACTACCCCCACTGTCTAGCCTACTACCAAAGATACCCGATGAAGTTTGTTTATTACAAGTAGCCATAGAAGGGTTACAAATCTCCCTTTGAGAGCACCCTCTCAATTGGTGCAATTTGGAAGGAAAAATAAACCTTTTTGTGTGTGTGTGTGTGTGTGTGTGTGTTATTTTTTCCCGAGTAATTAGGTTACACCTCACGGGTAATTTTGTAATCATCCCAAGTAATATTGGCATGTTTATAATTCTCACCTCGTGAACCAGCAATCATTGTAGCAGACTGAACGAAGAATATGATGTAGCCAGGATAAAGTCCCTGTGAAACAATGAATTCACTTTATATGAGTAGTTGTATTGCCAATCTCAGTTCCACCATGTCTACAAATCAGTAAATACCAGAAACTGTTGGTATTCGCAAGACAATGTTGGGGGATACACTCGTTATATTTTTTCATCTCAGATAATCAAATTCCACCAATGTAAGAGTTCTGATGCTAGTAATTAGACTTTGCAAGAGCATGGATCGCACAGATCAACAAGCTTAAAACTCGTCTTAACTATAAATTGCTAGATTTAAATAAGAGAAATTATTGGTTTCAAGAAGAAAAGAGAAATTATTCAAGTTTTTCTGTTAGCATTAACCTATAGTTTAACTAGCCTTTCACTAGTCAGAGAAGATGTGTACGACAAAGGAAGTTCACCCACATGGAAAGAAGGGATCTACGCTCAAAGTGAAAAAGGGACTGGATGACTGGGTGCCGTTTTTGCAGTTAATTGATACAACGAATGCTTGAATCTTGAAGGAAAATGTGCTGACATAGTGATCCAAGGTCAGTTCGTTCCTCTTAAAACTACAACATATTTGTAGCAAGCAAAGCTTCTAATAAGACAGCTTATCAAATATTGGATTGCACTTTTAAACCTATAAGAGAATTTGAGCAGATGATTTCTTCAGAAGCATTACCTCTCATATATTATATGTCACACAGCCAAGTTATATACATCAGCTGCAAATTCATATGGTCTTACAAATTTACCTAAAAAAATCCCTTAATCAACCATAGCCATGGTGTTCTTACTAAACTTGCATTTTTTATCACATGGAAAAAAAAATTACTTTTGTAGTGGACTTATTGACTGTTACAAGGAAGTTAACATTACCAACATGCGATAATAAAAAAATAGGGCAAAGAAATGCAGGTAGAACAGAGTGGAAAGAAGATAAGACTTTTACTTACATGCCACACTGCACTCACGGTTTGAGTAGCCAACAACTGGAAGAAGCCTGCCTTCTTACCGTCCTGAACCAGTCTCTCATAGACATCTAAACAATTAACAGTTAGAGTTATGGAATTTTATTTAGATGATGAATATAATGCATGGCTATAGCGAAATACAAGAATATGGAAACATTCTGAGAGAATTGCAAAAAACCCAAACAACCACAATCCTGCAATCTGCTACATTTCCTTCAAACATTTACATGTATGCCAATCCAAAATGAGAATAAAGTAGAAACCTTAAAGTTGAACATCTGACTACTGTTCAATTAAAGTTTCTAAGAATCAGCTGTATTGTTTTAGCATCCAAACTTAGGACTGGCAGTGACAACTGATACCATGGAGACAGATATTCTTGTGTGCACCAAGCCACAGTTGAAATGTGATGTTTACACAGTAGTGATGGCTAAAATATCAAAACATCATCGTTAATATGAACTCTCTCTTTGGTGCAGTGGCACATGCTTGATCTAACAATGTTTATCAAAGAAAAGGTTTTTATCCAACTCCTAGTCAGTCGTCACAGGAAATTTTAAGGCGATTTCCCAGTACCTCAAACCCAGAGTCTTGTTCAAGTCGTGGTTTAAAAAACGCGGCTGAGCAGCAAAATATAAACAAAGTTTTACACTGTCCTTAGCATTAAATAAAACTTTAAGCACAGTAATAGGTGAAAAATCCCATATATTCACCAAAATTCACTCCCATTAGGTCATTTTTCATAGACTTCTCATAGAGGCATGACAGATAATCATTGATCTCTGACAGGATTTTCAATGATTGCCCAACCAAAATCATTAACTCAACCCGCCCAGTACCTTCTGTCTTCCCAAGTATTCATTTCAGATTTTATGTACTGTTTCCCAGTCAAAAGTATCACAGTTATGATCGTGGTGCCATAATCAGGACATTAAACAATAGACATGAACAGGAGGGTCAACAGCTATTTTTCTGAACCAGCAGGTATGCACTTTTTGACTAGAATTTAACTTACAGTGTCTGAGCCAGGTGCTGACTTGAATATTCCACACAAGTGGTAACTGCACAGAACTCTTAGCCAGCTCAACACCTAAAATATCAACATTTTTTGCACGGTCCCATTTGGGTTTGGGTGGATTTGAATCTGTCCAGCCACTGAATCCAAGTCCAGAAATAATAATAGAAGCTTCTGAGATGGACCAAATAAAATAATATTTCCAACGAGCAGTGAAGCCCGACATGTACTGGTAAGTCAATCGTTTCCAGAACCCATATTCTTGGTATAATGGTTCTGTGAATCGAGAAAGAGGGAAATGTGGTACAAGATACAGATACAAGCCCATGCAGAGAGCAGCTTGCAGAAGAGCCCTGAAAGTCGCGAAATAAGGAGAGGGGGACAATCCCTTATCCGAAGGTTGCCAGATCTATCAAATATACGATTAGAACTGAATTAATAGAAGTTGTAGACAATGTATAACATGTGCAGAAACATGATATTTGAACAGAGATATACCCCTTTCCTCTCAGTCCATTCAAGATAATCTTTCATTTCGTAGACAGGACCAGCAAAGTGACTTCCACAACAGAGACAGTAACCAAAGTACTCAAGTAATGATGGCAACTTGAGCAACCGGTTTTTCCTTTGTGCCTCACGTAGACCTTCCTCTTTGAGCATTCCATCGTTGTAATTTATGGCACATGATATAATTTTCAGTGTTATCACCATCAGTGCACCTGCAAATTGTGAGCACCAACAGACTGAATAAAAGCCTCAACATAAAGATCATCCATTTAAATAGAACTAGGTTAAATTAACAATCCTTTTTTACTGCACTTCCCCCTCCCACCAGTAGGAAGGTGGGGGAGAAGTACAAGTTGGAAATAAAACATACATGCTTCAAATCTCAAATTAACCAGGATACTTAAGTTTAGTTAAAAAACACAAAAATCTTCACGACACGATCTGTTATGAACATTAAGGTGAATCCAGTGAATGAGACAATGCTCTTAGTTATTTTATCACATTGGACATCATAAAACTGACAGTTAGACATAACATTGGGACTATATATATTTGTTGAACCGCAGGTTTTCAAGTGTATATGCAGTGGAAATAAATATTATGGCAACCCTGTGATAATGGATTTTGTATTTGTATATTTTATTCTTCAAATAGAACATACTGACGTAGGCAAAAATTAATTTCTCACTAACTTAAGAGATGCCTACCTTTCAACTCTGGGAATCTGAATTGTAAAGTATGGGAAGGAAGTTATTTGCAAGTGTGCATAGCACTAAGTATGAACTGCCTAGACCGCAAGACGACCAATTAAACACTTTGCAACCTTGACTCCAAAAAAACTAATCAATTTCTAATTTCAGAACCGAAACAAAGTGAATTAAATGTCACATGTAAATCATACAAGGGATACAATAATAATAATAAATCGAGTAAAATATGTGCTATTTTCCATTGATACTAAACAAATAAGTATTAAAAAACACACACATTATACAAAATTGCATGTATTCCCAGCAGGACCTATGTGGACATAAGTTCATATAGTTGGAGCATGAATCATAGTGCCACTGCAGTTGCTCCGTCAGTTCAACTTTTTATCTAAAGAAGCATACTAAGAAACCAAATAAGTTGAAAATATAGCATAGAAATGTACATTAACACATAAAGGCATGGAATTCTGAAACTATGTGCTTGAAAATAATTTTTCCCATGGCCTACCCAGTAATTCAGATAAATATCACTAGTGGACAAAGATGAGCCTTTTAGTACAACCAAATGAGGAAAGTCAAAGTTCAGGAACAAATAGCTGAGATCTCACCTGTAGCATCTATACCTCCTTCTTTCCATGCATCCCCACTCATGTAGTATACATGGCTGCACATGCATACGAATAATCAGTTTTTATTGTCAAAGCATAATTCATCAGTAAGCTACAAGGATCAGATATGATATTTCGCCTGGAACCAATTAAACATTTTGCAACCTTGACACCATTGAACTAATAAATTCAGATTTCAGAACTGAAACTAACTGAAATAAATGTACACATAAATTATACTACGGATACAAAAAATTAGGACCTCCAAATTTAAGAAAAAACTTTTTGGAGAATCAAGAACTTCATTTCCTGTGAAGAGGTATCGAGTCCAATTTAAATTACATCTTATTACACCCACAGCACATGCAAAAATTAGCTTCATTTAGGCATTCTATAGCTTAGTATCTTGCATAAAAAAACAAAACAATGAAATATTAAGCACAAGCATAATTCGAACTCTGCTCACTACCATAGCTAAATTTACCAGAGCATAACTCCAGTGGAATGCCAAGTTCGGTTTAATTTTCATTTGCTAAATTCATTTTTCTAAAATAGAACCAAATGTTACCACACATCTTCAGTATATTCCCTTCCAGAACAATCTCCCCTTGCCCCTAATTATTTTAAAACACCCTAATAAATTCAGTCAAAACACATTATCATTAATTCTAACGTACATCACATTCCGCTCCTTTCAGCAAAACACTTCCTCAAAAAACTCCAAATAAAACCGAACATTCCCAGAATATCATAAGCATAATCAGTGCATCATTCCAAACTCAGGCTACCGTTTAAACACAAGAACAAGAAGGCAAGGGCTGTTTAAAGGCATTAAAACAAGCTTCAAATAAAGAGAGACCAGTCGCCTCTTTTTCTCCTAATGCAATCAATGGATGCACATAGCAGTCAAAATGACAATATGCACCCTTCAAATCAGTGCATGATCTGCTACTTTAGGTTTGTATTGGATTCAAAAATTGTATGTACTTGGAACTGAAATTCTAAACACATCAAAATCTGAGAAAGTTGGAAAAGACACGAATTTGGCCAGACCATTTTCTTTGGAATTTTGATTTTACAAAATCATATTTTTTGTATGGTTGTAAACAGCTGAAAATAGAACTCAGGTGGAATGAAGATGAATCCAGAATATGGTTCTGAAGTACTCATCTTACAGTAGGCTTTCAGGTGCAACTTTAACCAAAAATTTTGCCTAAAAGATTATGTGGAACTAGGAATTAACCGTAAGGGTTTAATTATTTTCAGTCATTTTAAAACCATTTCTAGAGGTAGTTTCGTGCATTTAAGAGACAAGAGAATACAGTGCTCCCAATTCTGACAGTACAAAGAATCAGGACAATTTAATTTGCATGAGAGCAATACCCAAACATAAGCAGGTATTAGAAGCCCACTAGGGAGAAAAGAGTAAACATCAGCCTTGGAAATAACGAAGAGATAACTAAGAATACAGTTCAGTCTTTCCATTGTTATCAATTAACTTTGTTGTTCACTTAAAATGAGAACCTTTATCAAAAGAAAGTCCAAGGAAATGCAAAATCTCATCCATTTGTCACTGAAAGGAACATAATCGATTCTCCTGTATCAAATGAATCATCCTCCCAATTCTTTGTTCTGCTTCAATTGCTCACAGAGATTGAAAGTATGTGTTGGTTTTACAATTTCAAGAGAGAGAATTCAAGGAATTTAATCCACGAAGTAACATAGTTGAAGCAGAACAAAAAAAAAGCGAGTAATTAAAAGGGGGGGGGGGGGAACATACCATCCAATTAGATATCCAAATGCCAGAAAGAAAGTAATGATCCCACAGTACTTTCGACAAAGCACCATCGACGCGTAACCTGAAAGCATCGGCACGACGAAATGCAAATTGGAAGAGAATCCAAAGGAAAGGTAGGAGAGAATAGCCCCGGTGGCGGCGGCGTAGAGGTGGCGGGCGGTGGGTCCGCCGGGGACAAAGCGGTGGAAGAAGCTGACTGGAATGGTGGCGACGAAGCATAACAAGAAGCGGAGGACCGGGACCGAGACTCCGATCGCGGAGGCCATGGATTCCATCTCCGGCAGCTCCATGGTGGGTTGAAAGTGGGCGGAACAACCTGAGTTGGAGTGTCTGGTTCAACCGCCTATATGCTTAGTAGGACAAAGCAGTTGAAGACTTGAATCGGCTGCCTCGTCTAACGAGGTGCTTTTATGGTACAAGAGAACTTCATTTTTGCGATTTTCCTTTTTTTTTTTTTAGAGTTTGCTTTTATTTATTTATTTTTCTAAATTTTGGAGTTTACATAATAAATAAAGAAACAAGAGTGGTAAAGGATTATAGGCGGCCAAATCCCAACCTCCTCTCTCTCTCATCTCTCCTTTCCTCTCTCATCCATCATAACAACCCTTTTTTTTTTTTTTTTTGAAATATTAAAATAATGGTAAGGCTACGTGCGGTTTGGCATTTAAGTTTAGGGTCCATCAGTTTAAAGATTTCGGCACTCTGGATTGGACATAAGTGATCCTCACTTGTTCCTATTCTCTGTTTATTTTTAAACCAATTATTTTTTCAATTTATCATCCAAAATTAAAATATTTATATTTTTTGTCAAAAATTCTATTTTTTATAACGTATTGAATTGAACCTCTTTTTATAATCTTCTTTTTCCTTCTATTTTTTATACATAAAAATAAAATATTATTTTTTAGATATAAAATGTTTTTTAAGTTAATTTTTATTGAAAATATTTTTACAAAATAAAAAAATAAGATTATTTGATACAAATATCTTTTGAAAAAAAAGTAAGATTATTTAGTTTACTTTTTTGAATCGTAATAATTTTAGTTTTCAATTTTCAATAATTGATATTTTTTTTATATTTTTATAGAAATTATTGTTATTATTTTCAATTTTTAAATTTTCAGAAATTATTATGTTTACCAATGTTTTACTTTTTCAGAAATATTGTTATTTCCAATAATAATTATTTTATAATTAATATAATTAATTGAAATTTAATTATATAGAACTATTAGACAAAGATATATATATATATATATCATTAATTAGCAATCATTAACTCTAGAATTTTTGACAACTTTATTTTTAACCAATCATCCAATTATCACATACATTATTTTTTACTTTATAATAATATTAAATTATTCAAATAAAACTTACTTTTTATATTTATCATAACAACACACTCTATTACAATTTAAAATAATCATATTTTATTATTACTTATTTGATTGTGCCACCAAAGTCTACAACCTACTTCAAATAAAGCATTGTGATTTAGGGTACCTAAATGAATTAATAGTTCATAAGTTGTAGATTTATTAGTGATGGCTCGTAAATTAAGAGGTTGGTGATCCCTATTTTAAATTATAAAGGAAATGCTGAGTGAAATATATAAATTATAGAATTGTGAACATGATGGTTATATATATATATGTATATTATATATATATGTTAATATAATAATAAAATAGTTTATAAATAGTTATTTTTGCTTTCAAATGTAAAAATATTAAATATGATATATCAACATTTAATTAGTTGACTTCCGATTTTATTTTATTTTTTAAATTATTTTTGTTTACATTGAATATTTATATGGAATTTGACTAAAAATAATATTACATAATAATTACTTTAAAGTTAAAAATAATTTTGAGTACAATTAATTTAAATAAAAATAAGACACTTATTTTGATATGGATGAAATATATATTGTTTATACAAAATATTTTAATTACATATCTTTCTAATAATATAATGAAATTATATTGAATATGAGTAAGTTTTCTGTGAAACAGTTGCACGTGTAACACAATATTACTTGTCTAACTATAAAGTATGCTTGTTTAATTATAAAGTATCGCTATTTATTAAGATAATTAATTAACGATAATACACTTAAAAATAATAATACCTTATAATTAAATAACTAATACTTTATAATTTATTAAGTAATATCTTAAATCGTATCACACATACAACCATTTTACAACAAATTTTGTCATTGAATATTATTAAATATTTAGTTATTTATTTTGTTATAAAGAATCAGACAAATTGATACACGAGCAAGCGTCCACCCAACAAAATATTGAAATCTCCGCCCACCAAAAAAGCATATAATATACACCATCGGGAATGGCAAGTTAGGTCCTAAGGATGGGATCATCCATTTATAATAATAATAATAATAATAATAATAATAATAATAATAATAATAATAATAATTCGTTGGTTTCTTCAATAAAAGGCAACAAAATATTTATTGAGATAAGACAAAATTTTATATCTCACATATTATCAAACTTCGTGAACCCATATTTTATAAATAAAATGTTCAGACCCAACATTGATCCCACAAAAACAATCCAGTACTTGTTGCGGGCATGTTTTCAATATTTGTTTAAGTTAAAAAAAAAAAATATATATATATATATATATGTTTAATAAATATTATTCTTGTGGTAAAAATATTTATTTTTACTAAAAAATTATATTTTAATTTTTTTAAATGAATGTTTTAATATTTTTTTGCCATCAGTCAAATATCGTAATGCTTTTAAATGCACCATAATACTTTTTTATGGAGTATATTTTGATAAATCATTATATTTTTATGATTAAAAAAATAATTTTGTAAAATATATATATATATATATAAATATATATTCTTTTTTTACCAAAAAATATTATGTTAGTTGGTTGTTGGTGAAATTCATTGAAAATGCAATAAATTCAAATTGAGTTAGGAGACTCGTTCCCATAATATAAGTGTTTCTATTTAATTGTCTCATCAATAAAAATCTATTTGGTCAAAAATAATTATTGAATTTAGTGTGTGTTCAATTTTAGAAGATGAATTGTTATTTAATTAGTTGGTGAATTTCAAATATCTTAGAATTCTAAACATAAAATCAAATATTAATATTTTATGTACCATTGACCAAATACATACCTATAAAATGAGAAAATGAGGCTTCTAATAAAAATGAACAACTGCACATTGTTTTAGTTCGGAATATGTAAAGTTTAAGCAAATTATTATTATTATTATTATTATTATTATTATTATTATTATTATTATTATTTATTTTATTTTATTTTTTCACTCCCCAACACCTATCATGTAAGCAATGTTTACATTGTTGATTTCATTTCATCTGCTAATATATATTATTACTGCAACAATCAAAATATAAATTACTATCTCCGTCCCACGAGAGTCATGTATTATTAAATAGCCATAATTTTTAATTTTGTATCAATTAGAAGAAATTTTAATTTTTCAAAAATCATAAATTCTTGCATATATAACTTCGTTTATTTATTGATTTGACTTATTCAATCACATCTAATTTATTCACAAAATTAAATTTTTATTAAATTTTAACTAATAAACAAAAAGTTGTTTCCTTAAAAGGAATATTTATCAGTTAATACAAAATTTTCCATTTCCCAGTTTTTGGACATGGCCCGGCCCAGCCAACCGTCTTATGCAGCATTTATTTGTACTGATTTTACCCGATATGGCAGCGGGGGTCCGCATGGATCCGTAGTACAATTTCATTTCATAATAAGAAATGGGCGTGTGTGTGTAATATATATATGTTTGAAGACATGACTTATATATTGTAATTAAAAAAAAAAAACTTATTTTTTTTAAATTAAGAAATATAGATAAAAATATGGTTTGATCTCTTATAAAGAAGACTATCAATGGTTATAAACTTTTTGTAAAAACAATTATATGAGACAGTCTTATGAAATATTTTTTTGTGGGAGCAAGTAAAGATTTTATTTTTCTTTCTCCTTTCTTGTTCTCTTTTTTTTTTTTCAATATTTATTTATTATTTATCATTTCCGAATTTATTATTTTTTAGTTTGTTCTGCCTTTTTAAGACTTTCCAGGGGTTTTTTTTCCAGATTTTTCAACTTCTTTTTTTTTCAGTACAGTTTTATTTTATTATTATTTTTTTACTTTTTCATTCATATAAAATATTTATATAATGGTCTCAGACGTACTCATAAACTTAAATGTTAGTGTGTTTTTAGCATTAAAGATGGACTGTTGATTGATATAGCAATTAAAGATGGGCCTATCATTAATTGAGCCCAGCGGACGAAGTACGGCCCATTCATTTATTTGAGCTCAATTAAGATAACTTCGATGTCTGTGGATGATCATAAATACACAACTTACGAATATTTATAAATAGGATTAATTATTTTTCCAAATTCAAATATTGTGTTTTTATTATTTTGACATTTAAAGTTTTTTTTTTATTCGTTTGTCATCTATAGCATACGACTTTTACAGTTTGATACCCCGGTCAAAATACAAAAATTGCAGGGGTTCATACTTAGAAAATAAAAAAATTTAAACATTATAATTATATGAACATTTATAAATGTATTAATTTAAAATAAAATTAAAAATCTTTGAAAAAATCTAAAAATGAATTTAAAAATCTTACGATGATACTGAAAAACTAAAGTTATTTTAAAATCTTAAATATTTTAAAATATACAAGTAGTTTTCAAAATATTATTTCTAATAACATTGAAAATTATTTGGAAAATATAATTAATGATTTCCTAAAATAATTTTCCAATTTTTTATATTTCACCAATAATAAATGAATTTTTAAATTAATATTTTTTATAATAAAGTTTAGGTTCTTAAATTTTTCTTTGGATTTTTTGAAGAGTCTCATTTTTTTTAAAAATAATTCTTAGACTTTTCAAATAATTTTTAGAGTTATAAATTAGAACTTTAAATTTTTTAATATTTAAGATTTCAAAAAATATTTCAATTTACTAGTATCATTTTCAGATTTTCAAAAAATTTATGATTTTTTTATTTTTATAAAAAAATTCATATTTATAATATTTTTTTGATTTTTAAATAATTTAATATTTTTAGATGAATTTTATTTATTTAATATTTTAAAGAATGATCAAAATTTTAATATTTTGAATTTTGGTCGAAAAAAATGGATAGAGCTTGCAAACTGCAAAAATTGTATTATGGGTTGCAAACTATTCAAAGTTGACCAAGTAAAATAATAATAAATTTAATTGTTGTATCATTTAATTCATTTATCTTCTTATATGTAAATTATATAAAGATAATATTAAATATATTTAAACATACTCAATACAATCATAATGTAAAGCCAATACTTCTCAACACAAAAATACTGTTAAAGTTAAAGAAAAAAAACTTTAGCTACCAAAACGATAAAAACACAATACTTAGTAATCAACCCCAATCACTGCATCTTGAAAGTAAATTCCCCCTTTTTTTTATCCATCTCATAAGTAAACATAAAGTTGCGAAATTTTGTGAAATATGGTAAAATTTATGTGCATCAGGTGTTCTGTACAATTCGATTTATATTATTATTTATTTAATTAAAAATATTAATTATTGGGCGCAATTATTCACAACTTCAAATTCTCTATATATACCATATTTAATAAATATATTTTATTTATAACAATTATACCCTTTTAATTAAAAATAAAATATTAAAACAAAGAAGAAAAAAAATAAGAGAACTAAAATATTCGTATTTTATTCATTTTTTTAATTTTTTTTAATCTGTCGCACGTTTGCTCGTATGTGTTCAAACTTGATATGTCGTACAATCTGTTTGTGTTCGACAAGATTGATTGAACACATATGTTCATGTTCGAAGTTTATTTGTCGAACAAAAACAAACATGTTGGCCTAAAACTCGTTATGAACATCCTACCGAATAGGTGAAGTAGTGTTGACAATGTATGTTCGTTCTTTTTTCATTTTTTATTTTTAGTTAAAAGATTATAATTGTCATAAATAAAATATATTTATTAAATATGGTGTATTTAAAAATGGGTGGGGCTATTCATATCCCCAAAATCTCTAAACATACCCCAAAGTCTAAATATACTCCATTAAAAATTAATAATTCTCTTTTTTTTTTTACTGAATATACCCCATTTTTAGCTCTTATATCATTCCCACTAAAAAATAAAAAACAAAAAATAAATCAGTATCCAAATCTGACTCCCAACCCTTCGTAATTCCCAACACAAATTGACAAAAACCTCTCTGCTTTTCCAGAAAATAATTCTAATATTTTTTTCTGCAATTTCTCTATCTACGTAAATTTCTGCACATCGTTTATTCTCTATCCAGAAACCCAAAAAAAAAAAAAAACTTTGTTTCTCAAATCAGTAACAAATACATACAACAAGTATATATATATATATATATATATATATGAACCCTTATACACAAAATTCTTTAATAAAATCAAGTTTAGGGAAAACCCATTTAAAGATGAGGAAAAAACTATCTAAACAATAGTGTTAAGTGTATGTTCCTTATCAAGTTTGGCCTTCGCAGTGTAATGTTTCAAATTTGGAGCCGAATCTCAAGAAAGCCACAATTTCAACTTCTCTGTATTGAAACATGAAGAATAAAAAGTTTTAGATTTGGAGTCGAATTTCAAGAAAGCCATAAATTGCAATTTTAACTTCTCTGTATTGAAGAAACATGGAGAATAAAATATTTTAGATTATGAGTCCAATCTCAAGAAAGCTATAAATCTGCAATTCCAACTTCTCTGTATTTAAAAAACATTACGAAGAAGAAGAAGATAAGGCGAGATTTCTGTAGTTGAGAATATGAATAAAAAAAAATATTTAATATACAAGGGTATTTTAGTTAATTTATTAATATCTAATTTTGTCATAATTATTATGAAATATATTTAGAGATTTTAGAAATAAATTTGAGAGTCCAAATAACTGAACTCTTAGTTATTTGCTTAAAAATATTACTAGTCATTTGTTACGATATAATAAATCAACATGTTACGTGTATAATACATGTGTGTATATATATATGAACAGTCAATGTTAGTCAAAGCAAAAAAAATAACCAACAAAAGGTTTGCATTTACAAAAATAGAGAAAAACTTTCAATTTTTCAAGTGATTGGGCCCAAGGAGGCCTTTTTGGTATCATGGGCCGGATTAACAACAGTAATTGGGCTTGGACGTGAGAGTACAGCAATGTCGATGGAAAATTTCATCACAATAATAATGGGTAGACCTTCAAGGGGAGATCCAAAACATATGTTAAATTATATAAGATTTCTCTAAATATCAGAATATCATTCACACAAATAGTAATCTTAATTTTTTAAGCTTATTAATTATGACTACTCATTTAAAATAAGAAAAATTATGTCATGCTCAAAATTTAAAAATATAATTTTTCTACATATATTTATGGTTTATGAACGAATAAACCCTTATATATTATTCTCTCTCATTTCTCAACTTTTTCATCGTGAAAGACTTTCACGATTATGCTCAATCGTGAAAGCAGCTTTCACGATTAATAAAAATCGTGAAAGCCTTTCACGATTAGTAATAATCATAAAAGTAGCTTAATCGTAAAAGTTGATTTCACGATTATCTATATAAACTCACCTCTCCACTTTTCTCTCTCCTCTCTCTTAGCTTAAGAGTTTTGAAATTATCTTTCTTCCCTCTTCCCTTGTCTCTTTCCCAATTATAAATTCTTTTTTCTCCTTTCTCTCTTCTCTATTTCTATAAGTTCTTCTTCTTCATTTTTTCCAGTGAAAACTCTCTCTATTGCTTTCACGATTGATGTGAAAGAAGGAAGGTGGGTCTCACTTCATTACGGACAAAATTTATGTATTGGTATATAACATAATTTGTTATATTTTGAGCACAGAAGAATTTTTCTTATTTTAAGTGGGTAAAATTAATTTTGCCCTTCATTAATTTTTATATTTATTATAATATTAAGAACGACGTTTGTTTGTTAAGACTTTGTAAGAGAATTCCATAATTTGTTACAATATAGTTGTTGTTTAGATTTTCTTAAGAAATTTCGTGATTTGTTTTATAGTAAATCTGGCATATAATATATAATATATAAAAGACTTGTACTAATATGTAGATAAATAAAGAGAAGAACTAACTAAAATAGCTTTGTAAATTTTCATATATTTTTTTAATTATTAAACAATATTATTATTATTAGTAAATAACTAATTCATTAGTAAATTAAGAAAATTAATCTCACACTAAAAATTTGGAAGTGGTTTTGTAATTCTGAAGTGAATAACATAAGCAATCATCGTATTTCAAAAAATGTATCATATTTTGTATTCTTCCTTTTCTTTTTCTTTCTGAATATCTTCATATTTTTCCTCCTTCTCTCATCGTGTATAATTCTTGTCAGTTTGATTTTATATCTTTAGAAGATTAATTTTCTCAAAGAAACTCAAAGAAATAAAGTTCGACGTAGAGAAGAGTTAAAGGTTTTCTTTTATGTTCGTTTCCTTTTTTTAATACTTATATCTTAAAAATATCTATGGATCGAATTTTTTTTGTTGGCAGAGAATTTAAAATTCGTGAAGAAAGAATGTGATTTTATCTGTGGTATTGTAATTTGAGATTTAACTTTGATTTTTTTGTTGAATTTTTTAATTGTAAAATGAGTTTTTTTTTGTTTAATTTCTCAATGTTTGGTTCTTGCGTGATACCCAAACTGAGATCTTGAATTTATTTATTTATTTATATTTTTTGTACAAGGTGCTGTTTATTTCTCAATGTAAAACATTTTTTACAAGGTGGTGTAATATAATTTTTTTAATTTTGATTTTTACTTGAATGAATTTAACTTATTTAAGAATTACATGTATCTTTCTATTTTGTTTACTTGCAGCAAATGTCAATAGTTCAAATTGTCACTCTCCGGTTAAATTTATTCCTCAGTAAAATTATAGTAGGTCACCCCTACAATAAATCATTGAGATATATACATATTGTTGATAAACAATACTGCTTAGTTTTTGAAATCTAGAATTTAAGAAATCTAGTTTAGAAAATGCAATTTGCATTTATGTTTTCGATTACAAAGTTGAGCAGAGTAATTCACCAAAGTGAAGAAAATTCATATAAAGTTGAGTAAGCAAATTTAGAATTCATATCCAAATAAATTTTATTTTCTATTTTTTTTATTTTCAAAATTAACATAACGTTGATCGACAACCTAAGAGGAATATTTGTTGATATTCACAAAGCATTCATTATAAAGAGAATTAAGTATGGGAGTTACATAACAATTGAAAAGACAAAACACATCAAAGATTTGATTTTAAATAATTGCATTGCCCTTTCTTGATTGAAATGTTTCTAACTTTTTTTTTTGTATTTATTGTTTATTATTATTAGGGACACATAGCAACTCGTGAAGAGGAAAAAAATCTGATGGGCCAACCTTTGACAGTACGAACTCTATTTTTAAAGAAACTTAATTTTTCATCTTGTTTAAAAAATAAAAAATCAACTAACATTGACCAACAATCTAGAGTACTATTTCTTGTTGTACAAATATTTATATTCATAAAGAAATCACTATAAGAAAAATTAAGTATGGGAGTTACTTTGATAATTGAAAAGGCAAAACACATTGAATAATTGGTTTTAAATAATTACATTGCCGTTTAATTAAAAGTTTTTCTAACTCTATTTTTTTTTTGCATTTATTTTGATTTTAAATAATTGCATTACCCTTTAACTGAAATTTCTAACTCATTTTTTGTATTTATTATTTATTTATTATTAAGGACACATGGGAGGTTATGAAGAGGGAAAAAACTGATGTCGCCGTTAAAAGGTATATTTCTAACTCTTTATTTTTAAATGGGGAAAATTACGAGAATAGGTCTGACAAAAATAGGATATTATATTTTTTGGCTAGTGAATTAGGACAATAAGTTTTTAATTTTTGTAATTTTAGGATAAAATAACCCAAATCTATCACAATTTTTTTGTGGAAATTTTCAAAATTAGGACAACAGCTTTGGGGTCTAGTAAATATAGGGTACAATATACTTAGTTTTTGTAATTTTAGGACAAAATGGATCAAAACTACTAGATTTTTTGTTGATTTTGATAGTCAAATAATAATTTTTTTCATATTTACTTATGATATGACAATTTCATACAACATGAGTATGTTTGTAGGATATAATAACCTAATAATTTTTAAACAAAATTGATATTTTTAAGAAAAACTTCATACATTTTTTTCTTTTAACACTCTAAACTAGCATCAATTTATAATAGTTTTTGGTCAAAATAAATTTTATTTTATAAATTATAATGGAATAGTTCCTGAAAATATGCACAACAAAAATAAGTTTATTCCAAAGATACAATTAGTTTGAAACATAAAAAATAAACTAATTTTATATCAATTAATGCTAGTTTATATTAAATTTAATTTGAATTATGTTACACATAAACTCTATTTAGTTTTTTTTTTTTAATATGAGCTAGTAATAGAATCATTAAAAATTTGTAGTAACCAAATTCAATCTTGGATTTTTACAAGTAATCACCTCAATATGTATGTTTATACATTGATTTAAGATAAATATATATATGTGGAACAAATATTTTATTTTGTTTTTAAATTAAAGATAACTTTTGATAATGCAATCCATAACAAAACTAAGGAATATCTTGACACGTGCTATATTATATTATAACTACCATTTGTCTATTGGGATTGCTTTCATGGCTGCAGTCACGGTAGACTAAAGAAGTTCTTCAAAATAAGCAAAAAGCCCGAATTTGGGCTATTTTGTCCTAAAATAACAAAAATTAAAGACTTATGGTCCTAATTCGCAAATTCAAAATATAGTGTTATATTTTTGCTAGACCCTTAAAACTAATGTCCTAATTTTGCAATTTTTTTTTAATTTTGACTACAATCAAAATCAGCGAAAAAGTCTGAATTTGATAAATTTGTGCTATTTTGTCCTAAAATTGCAAAAATTAAAGACTTATTGTCTTAATTCACAAACTCGAAAATATAATGTTATATTTTTGTTATAGTTTAGACTAATCTATTCTTAAGCACTTAAAGTAATTTTTTATTATATTAAATTGTATATTTATTAAATTACATTAATCCCTACAAAATTTATTTGCGTACTATTAAAAAATTTTAAATTTTTTTTTCATAACATTTAAGCCATCAAAATATAATTTTACATATAAAAAAAAATTTTAACTTTTTTTTTTTGACATCTAAGCTGCATAATCAATCATGTAAGCTTACACAGACCAGTCCTCCAAGATGAAATATATTTTTGTTTCTTAACTCAAAATACTTTTTTTTAATCAGAAAAAAGTTTTGACAATTTATTATGGGTACATCGAGATATTTTCACATATTTTGATATATTCAAAACATATTTTTTTAATTTTTGAGAACCATATAATACAATCTAGTTATGATATCAAAATATAATAAAAATTATATTTAAAATATAATAAAACTAAATTTTGAAGGGTTTAATATAAATAAATTAAAAGATTCTTAATACAGTGTGAAATAATAGTTCAATGACCTAATGTGACTTATAAATGTACAAGACTTTAATTTAATTTATAATATATATATATATATTTAATTTTCCCGCTTAAAGTACTTTTTAAATACACTATTTATTTTCTATACAAATTTATGTCAATATCTATCTATATATATTATGTTATCTATTTTTCTATACAAATATATATCAAAATCTATCATATATATTTTGTTATCTATTTTTCTATACAAATCTATATCAATATCTATCTATATATATATTATGTTATCTATTTTTCTATGCACATCTATATCAATATCTATTTATGTATATTTGATTGATAAAACTACGACATTTATTAATTTTCAAGTTATTATTTATCAAAAAATGTTAATTTGATTATTTTTTTGTTATTTTCTGTTTTCATAAAAAAATTTAAAAGTTTATAACTTTTTTGTTTTAACTTCAAAAAATTTTTAAAAATATATCTAATTAATTATCTTTTTACGATCTTTAATTTGGCATGTATAGTGAACATATATACACACACTTACATACATTAAATTTAATTATTAATTATAAAATATATTTTCTTAAGTCAATTTGTGATATATATATGTATATATATATAAAGAGAAATATCATCTTAAATAGAAAAATCAAATTTTCTGCTTAAATTACTTTTAATTATGATATCTATTTTTTATATAAATCTATATCAATATCTATTTATATATAAGATATAATAAAATAATTTGATTGATAGAGTAACGACTCAAATTGTTACTAAAAATCGCAATAAAAATCATTATAATATTAATTTTAATTTTAATCTTAATTTTAATTATTGTATTATGAGATCGAAACAAACTTCTAAATATTTTGTAAATATAAATTGTAGTAAACTTAGATCCTATAATTTCAAAAAAATTGGTATATAAATAACCAATATATCTGTATATATAAATTAGATTAAAATAAATTAATTTAATACAGAATAAAAATATTTGTATTGGGACCAAGATGAGACTCCTTAATTTCAAATAAAAAAACTTAAAATTTCATCAAATTAATAGTCATTAAAATTAAACAAATAACTAATAAAAAATAAATATGTAGGCGTGCATCGCAGACAAAAAATTAATATTAAGAGAATAAAATACTTTAAATATTTCTATATATTAATTTAGATTAAATTTTAATATAAATATATTTATTTTATTTTTAAAAACATATTACAAATCATATTTCGCATATTACAATAAATAAAATTATCGTGCCTAAGCGTCACTCTACTGAACCTTCTCCTTGTTAACCATGATGGGGTTTTAATTAATCTGAGAGAGAATTATTTTTGATGCAAAAAACGCACCAGAATTAGATTCTATTGAAAATTTGGACCCATTCCAATATTATAATTTAATAATGTTAAATCTTCAATATATATTTTATTTTTAAATATTAGGTTCAACTGTCTTATATGTGATTGAACTTTTTGCTCGTTATTCTTTTTTAGTAATTTAATTATAATCTGCTGCACATTGGCGATTTTTTTAAAAAAAATTAATTAGTTAAAGATTATAATAAGAACATATCCAACATGGGACAGTTTCGGTTTGAAATTGAAATCGAAGTCGATGGTCAACAATTTGATATAATCATTGACTTGATTTTGGTTTGGAACCAGAATCTAACCGGTTTGATTCCGGTTTCAAGAATAGTCGGTTCCGAAAACCGACGGTTTCGATTTCAAAACCACCGTTTTTAATTTTAAAACTGTAGATTTTGGTTAAAATCCGGTGGTTTCGGTTCCAAATCGACTATTTCAAGTGTGGATATGTAAAAAAAAAAAAAAGAACTGAGAAAGGAAACTGTGGAACTGGCGGTTTTTGAACCGAAATCGAAATCGACTATATGCCAGTTCCATTTTTGTTCCACCATTCACAATTTCAGGAACCAATGGTTTCGAAACCAACGGAACAATGTCTAATCGAGCATAACCCTTAGACTTAGAGCTGTCAAAATGGTAAGACCTGCTGAGTTAGCCCATCTTGCCTTGCAAAATAGATGGGTTGGGCTGGGAATTTAATAGTCCACCAACCGGCAGCCGCAGCGGGCTGGCCCACGTGGGTTGCGGGTTGAAACGGTTGGGGGCGGGTTGGGCCGGGCCAACCCATGGATTTTTAAATTATTTTTTATTTAAAATATAATTAATCATAACACCCCGGCTCTACCCATGACCCACCCACTTTCCCATAAAACACCTATCCTCCCTATCTCACAAGTCACAAAAGTGACAACGGAAAATCAAAACCTCCTCCCAATTAACTAATCCCTCGGATGCCCAACTCCCCCAAATCCCAATCATGAGACTCACGACCATGACATGGCCATAGCCCACAACTACCCTCAGTGGCCCTACCTTTCCCCCACCCCCAATTCCGACGGCCATCAGCATCACCAGCACCGTCCCCCACCCCAAATTCCAATGGCCCATGGGTTGACCCGCCAAACTCGTAACCCGCTGGTGGATTGGGCTGGGTTGGAGTTTTAACAGCCCGCCCTGCCCCGTCCCTACCTTATCTAATGATAAGCCTTGTGGATTTTGGCATGTCCCGCCCGCCAATCCGTTTTGACGGTTCTACTAAGATGACTTTCAAAAACTTAATTTACTTTTTAGATCCTATTAAGAATTATTAATTCTTATTTTCTACAATATTTTTTTCCTAAAAAATTAACTTCAATTTCATATTTGCGCGCACAAGTATTTATTAAGGTTATTTTTACCCATGGACACAAAATTCAAGTTTATTTTTTACCAAAAAATGGCATAATTATTGTTGTCCATGTGATGTCAAATTAAACTATTTAGTGAGTAATTTAAATATTTTATTAACAATTAAATAAATAATATATTATAGATAAATCTATTGTAATTTGATAAATAATGATTTAAATAAATAATGCATATGTATAGGTCTGAATTGATCGAAATATGATTGGTTCGAATAAATAATATATATATCGAATAAGTTTTAATTAATTAAAATATGATACATAGTGATTTAAATAATGTATACCAAATAAAATTTGATCCTATGTAATCTTAAAAAAAATTAAATAAATAAATGATTTACATCGAATAAATTTTGATCAATAAAATAGTTCTATCCTCTTAATAAGTCAAATCAATATCATTCTTTATTCAAAAAAAGGGTTAGAATAATTCCTAGGGTTATATAAATTGCATATTTATAATATAATTACAGAATTACAGTCACAAGATATGTTTAATAAAATCAAATCTAAGAGGAGAAAATCAAGATTACAGAGAATAAAAAAGCCAAAGCATACGAAGAGGTGAGCGGGAATCCCACGAGAAATAACAAACATGGCGTTACTGTAATTTGTCGGACTCGCTCCGCAGACCCGAGCCGTTACAGATGTGGTCAGCGAACCGCTAAACACGTGTTCGAACTCTTTGACAACCGGTGATGATATGTCAAAAGTGGCCCACTTACTGGCACCAAGCGGTCAGCCTCCACGCTCTATTTCTTCCCGCTAACTCGGTATAAAAAGCAAGAGACGTTTCATATTCCAACTCTCTCACGCACAAACACGCTAGTATCCAAAGATTCCAATGGAGTTTCAGAGCTGAGTTTCTGAGGTATAGTCTTGAAATTTGCAGTACTGAATTGTTGGGTTTATTATTCTTTTCAAGTTGAATTGGGTTTAATTTTTTGTTTTCTTTTTTTTGGGGGGTTTCATGTACTTGTGTTCTGGATTTTCTTTAATTGCGGTTGAATGTTGCTCTGTGTTTCTTTCTTTTAGTGATGACAAAAAAGGGGAAACAAAGAAAGAAACTTGGTAATTAAATCGGAGGAATTCAACGAATAAAAATTTGAAGAGTTAATTTCTTTTTGTGATTGTCTAGAGCAAGATTTAATTCTCTCGTTAAATTTATTTGCCAGCCCTGAGAAAATGTATATTTATCACTCACCCTCTCTCTCTCTGGCAATGTCTGTGTGTATCTGGGCTTGCATGTGTGTATTAATTGCAGGGAGTAATAAAACTGAGTTTTCCCTAGGTGGTTTGTTACCTAGTTTTTTGTCTGATCGTTTTGTTTTCTTTTTCTTGATATTTCTCCAATTTTCTTTCTTATCCTTATTTTTTCTACTTTAGCACATCGCATTTACGTTTGATTGTGTCTACTGGGATGTTCTTGGGCTTCCTCACAAGTTGTGCTTTTTTAAATGAACGGCATTGAAATGCTCGCATGTTATTTGAGATTTTGGCTTAAATAGGGCAATTTTTTTGAAGAAAGTAGATTTCAGGCTTCTTTTACAGCTTGCAGTTGTGGCTTTGGATTTGTGTTATACATGATGAACTTAAATGCTAATTCGGGAAAACTCTTATATGCATTGGGAGATCCGCACAACGTCAGTCGTTCCAAATCATCACGACATAATTGTCACCTTTGGGGTTTTCTGTAGCAATTCTAAAACCCCAAAGGTGAAAATCACGTAGCATTTATAATATTCAATTGTTGGTGTACTATACTCTTTTGTTATAGGTCTCTATTTGCTTAAGAACTGAAGAATTTAATTTTCGTGTTGGTTTTACATTTCTGTAAGCTTTCTTGGGTGAATTTGTCCAATTTTTCTGTTACTTACTGCAAGAGATGGCGTTGGAGGCTTTCCTGGATTCTAACAGCCAATCCCCAATGCCGTCATTATTACCTCTTAATGGGTCTGGAGGGATTTTGGAGGCTCTAACCTCTCCCAGCTCACTCAATAACGAAGAGGATTTGAATTCTATTCTCAATATGGCACAATTGAATACAAACTTTGGTTCTGATATTACACATCTGAGGAATTCTTCGACTTCAGGAGCTGCTATAGGCCTTGATGCTGCTATTGCTATCCCAACTGGCGCTCAATTGCGGAGTCCTGCCAACACTACTGTGGAGCCTTTCATTAGCCTACCCCCATACCGCACCCAATTTCCAAGCGACAATCCTGTGAATGTCTTACATGGTGAGGATACAGTTTCTCACCTATGTGAAGCAAGAGAAAAAGAAAACAAAAAGCAACACTGGGAGAATGCTGTAGGTTCTACAGACATATACAAGACGAAAGTACAACCTCGTCAAGATTCACATCCTGGCCGAAAGAGACAGGAGATGAGCACTCTTAGCACAAGCATGAAGAAATCCAGAATTCATGTCAACCAGGAGAACATCCAGCAGGAGATTATTCAAAAATTACTAATAAAGGAGCTGCAAGGCTGCAATCCACAGCTAAAGGAAATGATAGAGCAGTATGGACAGCAAGCCCGGCTTCGAGGGCTTCACCTGCAGATACCAAAACAGCTAGTGAAAACACAAAGCCGAAGCCTTCTGCTAGACCAGGGTACTCGACAAGAGGTCTTAACTCCTTTGCTTGATGGTGGTATTTGTTCCCGGAGATTAAAGCAGTATCTATTTCACCTGAGAAATAAGAAAAATGTTAGTCACTTCTTGACTTTACAATTGTTTTCGTATTCCTTATATGTCTTGTTATGTATATTAGGGTTTTCTTTGCATCAGGTTTGTTTTCCCCTGCTTCTTTCTCTATCCAATTCAGCGATAGATTTAGCTTTATAAAGAAAAAAAGAATCAAGACATTATTGAGTCTTCGAAGATGTTGATTTAACATACTGTCTTGTCTTTCCTCCCTACAGGATAACAGCATTTACTATTGGAAGACATTGGTATCTGAGTATTTTGCCCCTGATTCAAAGAAAATGTGGTGTTTCTCTAGATATGAAAATATTGAACTGCACACTGCTGGTGTTTTCTGCCCTCAATCTATGGTTTGTCTCAATGAAACCCATTTTTTTGGAACTAAATCTCATTTTTTTGCATATGTTTCATTGAACTTTGGTTTTGCAGTTTTGATCGAACCTTGTAATAAGTTTTATCGGGTTCATCCCATTTTCATTGAGTTCACCTAAATTTCAAAGTTCTTGCTTAAACGAAAATATTTTGTTTCAGGAGTCATGGTGCTGTCAAATATGTGGTTCAAAATCAGGGAAGGGACTGGGTAAGCAGGGAATGTACCGTCATACACAATATCTTGCCAACTATATTTCCTTGTATTTTGTCAGCCTGCTTCTGATCTCCGTACAGTGTTCGGGTCCTTATTTTTTGCTGGTTTTCAAATTATCCATATTTCATTTTTATGAATTGTGTTCCTTAATATCAAGGATGCAACTCCTTTTTTTTTTTTTTGGTCTCTCTCTCTCTCTCTCTACACACAGATATGCTCATACAATCTGTTCACAAATAGTTCCTGTCGCCCTGTGTGGGACAGCTTAAATATTCACAGGCAGCAATTAACTAACTTCAATGAACATTTCTTGTGATTTGGTAGAGGCGACTTTCGCAATATTTCCTAGGCTGTTCAAGATAAAGTATGAGAGTGGCATGCTTGATGAGATTTTATTTCTGGATTCACCCCAAACATGTGAAGTTGCATGTGGAGTTATGCTGGAATACAGGAAAGCCATTCAAGAGAGTGTTTATGAAACATTTCGTGTTGTTCACCGGGGTAAACTTCGCATCGTTTTCAGGCCTGACTTGAAGGTATGGAATAAATGTCTTAAAATGAAGGCAACTTTTTATCATTGCTTTATCTGTTGAACTTGTTGCCAAGGCTATGCCCTTGTGATGGGTGTTGTGTTCATTCAAGTATTCATTGCTTGACATTTCTCAGATTTTGTCCTGGGAATTCTGCATAGAAAATCACGATGCGTTACTTCTACGAACACTGTTTACTCCACAGGTGCCCAATTCTGTTCTTGGTCTTGTAAATGCTGAATTTCATACCTTACGGCTAAGCATGCAAAAGTTGACTAGTTCTTAACTTTGTTAATGTTAACATAGATATCTTGATATCCTGCACCCACAAAAATAGTTGAAGAAAAAAATGTTGGACTTGCAGGTTAATCAGTTGGTTCAGGCAGCAGAGATATATCAAGATATTCAAAATAGTGAATCTTCTCAGGCCGTATCTCAGGATTTGAGAAAAGTTTGCAATATGTGAGCTTTTTCTTGTTTTAAATTTCTGTTCAGCACTGATTTATGACATCTCTTCAACCATAGTATCATAGTATGTTACCTGCTTTGTAAGAGGTTTTTCAGAATCAAAGAGATCAAGAATGCTTAATTATTCAAAAAAACTATTGTTTGAGATTTGATAAATTCTCTAATTTTGTGAACCGTAATTATGGTAAAATTTTGAACTTCAAATACTGTAATTAATTTGAAGGACTTCTATGGTTTTCGTATATTTGATTAACTTTTCGTGGCCAGGTTTGTGTCAGCAGGGACTCAAATTTTAAGAAGTATGGAACTACCTCTGGTGAATGACTTGGGATATCCCAAAAGATTCATTAGGTGCTTGCAGGTAAGTTCTCCAAAAATTTCAACTCCTCAGATTTCTGCAATGGCCATCGTTACGGTTTAATGTTATTAATCATCATCTGCAGATAGGTGAAGTTGTCGATGATATGAGTGATCTCATGACTATCAGTTACGGCACGAAACTTGGACCAATTGGTATGTGCTAACAAATAATTTCATATGTGAAGTCAGATTTCACGCTAATAAATTTTGCTGATGGAACAAATTCTGAGTTCTGAACCTTGAAACCTCTTATGTAGAGTGCTTGAACAGTTTCTCTCAAGCAAACCAGACCGATAACCAGAAGAAGTGGAAAGAAGAAACAGAACTATTTTTTAGTGCCCAGAATCGAGCAACACTCATCGAGCAGCCTTGTACCCAGTTTCATGCAAACGGCTGTTGGGGGTCTGACAGTGGTGTAATTTCAGGCCCGGGGTACTCGGGCATGGCTTTGGTCAATTCGAATGACCGCTTGCTTAGGCCAAACTCCTCCATTGCCTCTTCAAGAAAAAATTGGGTGCCAGCATCCTCCATAAAGGGTCATCCCAATCAGGCCATGGCGTCGCGGCAATCCTTCAGCTCCTCCTTGCACAATGAGGCTACCCAACAATCTGACGAAACATGTGGATCGAACAAGGAGGTACATTATGGGGAAAGCTTCAATGGTGCTTGTATTTTTTCCCAGACTGGTGACAAATCTGGTGTTGATGAAACATCTACCGGCAAAGAAGAACCGTATTCACCGGAGGGGTTGCTGGATGATTACCTAGTTTCAGCACCAAGCTTCCCTAAAATCCAGGATTGTAGCTGGTGATCACATTAGTGCTACTCTAAAGGGGTTCATTAGGTTTTGCCAGGGTAACTTACATTGAACATATATGGTGTTTTAAAGTTATTATGAATACATTAGTTCGCTTTAATTGATGGCAAAAACAATGTTATCAATTATATTTTAGATTAATATACATTAGTAGGTAACAACGTTTAAGGACATGTTATCCGGCACACCTCTGTGTCACCTAAATACCTCACGACCATATGCTGATGTGGCATTGAATACCAGCAGATTAACACTGACCCGACCCTTAATTCCACAAGCTCTCTTTTAGATAAATCTTCGAATCTATGCACCCGTCTTCCTGCACATATCATTTTTCATCACCACAACTCCAGAACACACTACGTCTTAAGAAGGGATTACATTCCTCATCCACAACTCCAGCACACACTAC